>OZ010793.1:255147383-256641435 GCA_963932465.1 Maratus speciosus | reverse complement strand
TATGTGATTAATTCTAATTAAATTAGTTTGTTTTTAACAATTTGACGTTTATTGCTTTTATACTGCTACTGGACATTGCATTACGTAAATATATAATTAAAAGTTGTCATCTGGGCTTTAAAAGCCGATAGTACATAGAATACTCCGCCCTCGCCATTATGTATGTCCAAACCGTCAGTGTCTTTAAGGGATAATATCTTCGCTAATTACGGACGATTGTTTTCGAAAAGCATTATCAATAATGCTTTTATACTTCTGCTACAATATGTACTCTCAGCGCTCCTCAACACCTTTGCTGAATGCCCGCAAATCGAAATTTGTATGTAACGTAAAAATGTGCTTTTCTCAAAAACTATGCGACCTAGGGTAATCGCTATAGTTTTCCTGCAAGGTTTAAATTAACGTCTACTATCTCTATTTTTTTCATAACTGAAACTCTCTATTTCATTCTGAAATAGAGATTGGGGGGGGGGGGGGTATATATTTTTGCACTACATTTTCGACGATATCTCTGAAAATATCATACCGAAAATTTTAAAAAAATATATTTTTGAGTGCAGCGTTACAAAACCTTTTACACGATACCCCGCACGACGTATAAATAAAAGATTTTTTTTCAAGTAACTTTATTAGCCCCTCTACATTTTTTTCTAATTATTTTCCTAATTTTATTATTAAATGTTTGTGAATGTTTAATAATCTGTAAATATGTGGGTCAATAGTCTTTATTACTTCCCCAATTTCAACTTTCCACGTTCCATAGTTTACGAGTAAAATGGTTGTGACAGAAAGACAGACAGACACAGGGGTGATCTTATAACACTGTACAACAGTGGTTTTGTCCTAGAACTAAAATTAGTTGATTCAAGATCAGTTTTTGGAGCTGATTCCGAATATGCTTTCCGTTTATCTCTAGGTGGTCCAGGTTTTGAGAAATTTGCATATTTAAATTTATGCAAATTTAAGCTTTTTGTGCTATTTTATGCAAATTTTAGATACAATATATGTCACATCTAATTACGTTATCTAGATAATAACTACTTGACTATTTTCTTCAGATAAATGTCACGATTTGCATATTCTTAACATTTTTTTATCAGTTATTAAGCCTAATTTGCATATTTTTCAATGGTGTAATGTTTACATTACTATCAACTTTAAAATAGTACCCACAGAATAGACGTAATGTTTTTTTAGACTAGATTTTTATGCTGATTTCAAATCTGCAGTCTGTTTTCTTATGTCATGTCTAGTTTTTGAGTAAGGTGAATTTCTACTTTTGCACGGCATTAACACAGGTTTGATATAAGATGCTTTTTAGGGATGTGTAATTCATTGGCAAAAGGTGAACAGGGTCAGATTCATATCAGAGACATAAACAAAAAATTATATAATCGGTAAAAAAATAAGTAGTATAATCTATCCTAACTAGTTGAAGTTTATCATACAAAGTATCATAAAAAGCTATTTCTGGCTTTTTTGACGAAAAACTAAAATTTCACTTTTTTCAAAAACTAGACGTGATAGAAGAAAACAGATACAAGATTTGAAATGAGCTCAAAAAACTTGTTTAGAAACATATTAGCGTACTCGTGCGGCAAAAATATTTGAACGCCAAGAAACATTATTAGAAAAACGTGAAAAATATGCAAATTAGGTACAATATTTCACACTCGCATGTCAGTATAATCTCAGAAACAACGTTTTTGTGAAATAAATTAGGTAGTAATCATAACATAAAACAAAAAATCCTGTCTGATATTGCTTTATACCTTAAATTTGCAAATAACTGTATAAAATTTACTAAATTTGCATAAATTGAAATATGCAAATATCTCTCGAACTTGACGTGCTGGAGTAAATCTAGATTCGGAATCAGCATAAAAAACAACTAATTTCTGTTTTAGGACAGAGCAAATGTTCAAATTTGTTGACCAGTGTAATGGTTCCGTTTTTACTTTTTAAGCACTGAGCCCTAAAATTAATTAATTTTTAATTTTAAAACGTAAAGACCAAAATAGTTTTTCTTGCCTATTTAATTCAGCTATTTGCATAAAACAGTCCTTTTTTATAAAAATCTTAAACCATTGTCATTATTGTTGTAGCATTTTGGAAATATTTTACAAATAGAGTTAAAATGGACAAAGATTTTTTAAACACAAAGAGCAAAATCTGTTTCTTTGTATAGTTCCACTCTTTTGTTCGTTTTCGAAAGACGTGCGCAGTACTCTGAGACGATTATACTAGCCAAAGGGGTGTTACGCTGACAAGGAGAGGGTCCGAGGTCGGTATCACCGAATGCGATGAACATTTGTGTTTCGATAGAGTATAGTTAGAACTAGAACATAAATATATGACAGCCATAAAGCGCAACCCCCAGGGGGTTTTGAGAAAATAAGTTGCAAAGTTTAAGCCACAGTCTATAATCGGATAAATTTCCTTCTTTGGCAAGCGGCTCCGTGGAGTGGTCGGCAGCATGCTGGATTTGAGTTTTTTCTACCCGGGTTCAAACCCAGCTCGGACTTGTTTTTCGGAACGAAAATTTTTATCAATCATTTTCGAACCGCAATTGAAAAAATATGTATAATAACTGAAATTTACGGAAAATATGAATTAAATGTATGTTTTGTTGCATATAAGTGCTTTTTCTAACTACAAAAATTTGCATGTTTAAATATATAATGAAAAAAACCCCGCATATTTATATGTCTATAGACCAGAATTTTTTTGTTATTTAAAATTATTTACAGTAATTTCAATGAATAATCGACTATTTTTTACAGAGAAATAAATTAAAACACGTGATATAAATGCGTAAATGATTCTTTTATTTTAATTTTGTTTCTATATGAAAGTATTTCGAATATTTGATGATCTTTTTTAATACCCTTTTTAAAATTCTTAATATGACTTTTTTTTTATTTCGGATTTTTTGTTTGTAATTATTACCTACGTAATAACTATTTTCCGCAGTTCAGTATCTTTTTAGAACTTATTTTTAAGCACAAAGACAGTTATTTTAGCTATACTCATAAGAATCCAAGATTTAAAAAAATCAAAAGTTAAAAAGCTAGTTGGTAAAAAATGATACATTTATTTCTCTGTGAAAAATAGTAGCTTATTTATGTAAATAACAGTAAATAAATTTTAAAATTAGCTTAATTTTATGGTCTATAAAAGTTCCAATTGCCTTTTTTTAGTTTATTATTATTATTATTTATTTATTTTGTCTTTACTTTTCATTAAATATATAAACATGCAAAGATCCGCACTTAAAATTGTATTTATATAATTAAAATGCATTATATAAAATATAAAACAAGAAAAAAATGATTTCCAAAAGAAATGACTACGTAGACACTTATTCTAATTAAAAATCAAGAATCCCAGACTTTAAAAAATCATATTAAAAATACAAAAATACATATTTTTAATAAATCATGAAATATTTGAATGAGGAAACAAAATGAAAATAATATATTTGTTCACTTATTTTAATTTATTTCTCTGTTAAAAATTGTAGATATTCGTTGAAATAACTGTAAATAGTTTTAAATAACAACAAAGAATTTCTGGTCTATAGACATATAAATATGCGGGTATTTTTTTTCTTTCTTTTCATTATATATTTAAACATGCAAAACTTCGTAGTTAAAAAAGCACTTACATGCTACAAAACATACATTTAATTCATATTTTTCATAAATTTCAATTATTATACATATTTTCTCAATTGCGGTTCGAAAATGATTGATAAAAATTTTCGTTCCGAAAAACAAGTCCGATCCGGGTTTGAACCCGGGAAGAAAAAACTCAAATCCAGCATGCTGCCGACCACTCACGGAGCCGCTTGCCAAAGAAGGAAATTTATCCTATTATAAAATGTAGCTTAAACTTTGCGACTTATTTTCCCAAGACCCCGTCGGGGGTTGCGCTTTATGACTGTTATATATTTATGTACTAACTATACTCTATCGAAACACAAATGTTCATCGCATTCGGTGACACCAACCTCGGAACCTCTCCTTGTGAGATGGGTATTTTCCGAAGTTCTACATAGGCGTTCACTTGTTCGTTCTCACTTAAGATTGGCGCTCAGCCAAACGCAGCTAAACAAACTGCGCTCAACCCTATTTTGATAACATCAAAGCTCAAAGCAGACCTGACGCATGTGCAAAAGCGCAGAGAGTTTTGCTTTCCGAAAAGAAACAGTACAGTAGCATGTGAAAGTCAAAACACGTTTAACTACTACAATTATTTTTGATTTGGCATTTAAACATATTTTACATTTATTATTTGGCATGGAAACATATTATAAAATTTAACATATATATATCTTTAATTTCATGTTTTTTAAACATGAAGAGGAGAATCTGTTTTGATTCATTCCACTTTGTGTCTGAAACTATAGTTACGGTACTATTTCACTAAAAAAAAAAAAATTTAATGGTGCACTTCAAATTTACTTTTCAATTTCAGAATTTATTCGGGCTTCAATTGCCTAATTAGTCTCATTATGGTTATGAACAAAAGCAAAGTGTATAATCTAATAAAAGATAAACAACATTTTAACATGAATTTAGAAGAAAACTTTCTTACATTAAGTTTTAATTTATACGAATTTGGTAGGTTAAATATGTTTGGTTCATTACTAACATAACGATTAACAATTAGTCTGAACTGAGAATGTAACCTTTCTTTAACGTTAGCTAGCTATAAATGAGGCGGTTTACATGATTCAATGAAGATTTTGTAGTTTATAACTAGTGGTTAACCAAACCAACAACAGAAGAAGTACAATAGACATAACTAAGGTATAGAAGTTTGCCAGACAGTCGATATTGTTATTTGGTTTGCGGTTATCGGGGTGGGGGGGGGGGGGGGAATGGGTAATTTATGGACATTTGCTTGAGACAACAGGCCAAACCTATTGTCGCCCAGTGAAAATTCCTTAAAATATGCTCTGGTTTAAGTCATAGTTTCTCAAAGAAGGATACAGATTAGGAGGCGTGTGATTTTGTTACATATACTTAAGTTGAAAAGAGGTTAATTCAGTTTGTGTGGGGCATTTTTCCATTTTTACGTTTATCTATCTTTACAAGAAGGAAGTATTGGATTCATGATAAATTGGTCAATTTTTAGAAAATATCTGTCTTTTATGTGACAAAAATTTTGATAACGCTCTATCTCAAGAAGTAATACGCAAAATTTAATAATACTTCATATTCAGTTAGACCTAGATGTAAAATGGTGTTGATTTGTTTGTTGTGCAAATAGCCTAACAGGTAACGCTGCTATATTTCAAAAACTAATGCACGGAATTTAATCAAACTTCATTAGCTATTGCTAGAGATTGGAACCAATTCCTTGTTAGACAGGTTCACTCTTAGCAAATATATTTGTCTGGTTCCCTTTCCGATAAAACTCTTTTGTTTTCGATCAATTTTGAAATTCTACAGCATTAGACATTTAGGGTAACTTTGATCTGTATTAAATCGTTTGCCTTTACCGAAAAAAGGAAAATGCTGTTCGATTCTAATGAGTTCGTGAATGTCTCACAAAGATACTACTTTGGATTTAGGTACAGATGGGCAACAGTCATGTTAGGGGCCCATTTAGAACCTGGAAATCAATTCCGTTTTAGACAGATTCCGTCTTAGCTGGTTTGTCTAGTTATCCTCCCATTTTTTGATAAAGCTCTTTTTCTTTTGACCAACCAGAAAATTCCACAGAATTAGACATGCATTCAACATTTATGAACTTTTCCTCAATCAAACCTTTTACTTTTATCGAAAATGTGAAAATGCAAATCGATTCTAGCTAATGCACCTAAGAATAAAAATGAGTTAGAAACGCGCTACTTTAGATTTGGGTACAGACAACGAAGAGTTATGTTTCAATCGCTAGGGACCAAAGACCAATTCCGTTTTAGACAGTTTCCCTCTTAGCTGGTATCTTTATGCGGTTATCCTTCCATTTTTGGATACAATGCACCTGAGAATAAAATTGAGTTTTTAAATGAATCAAAAAGTAACTACTTTGGATTTAAGTACAAGTACAAACAGAAAAAAATATTTTGGAATCATTAGGGAATGGAAACCGGTTTCCGTCTTAGGTAGGTTCCCACTTAGCTGGTATATGAGTCCGGTTATTCTTCTGTTTTTCGGTAAAGTTCTTTTGTTTTCGATTAATGGGGAAATTCCCCAATATTAGGCTCGCATTTACGAAAATTTGAAACATTTGCCTTTAGCGAAAAAGGAAAAAATTCGATCCTAGCTAATACGCTTGAGAATAAAAATAAGTTCGTTAATGTATCAGAAAGTAACTATTTTTAATTGGAATGCAAATTTAAAGAATCATTTTGGCATCGATAGGGGGTGGTAAGCAGTTTGCGGTTTACACAGGTTCCCTTTTTAGCTCACAGGCTATCAAAGCCTGAGAGCTAATGTGCCCGCCCGTTCTGTATGTATGTATGTATGTATGTATGTATGTACGTATGTACGTAACGCGATAACTCTTGATAGAAACATCCGATTTGCTTCAAAATTTTTTCCTAGGTTCATTGTGATAAGGCGCTTCCCTGATTAGTTTTGGGAGTTCATTGGTTAAGGATAAAGGGGGAAAAACGGGGTTAGTCCATCCCCCCCCTTAATTCAGAAAAATGGGTTTTTCATGCAAAATCATTCGATTTGCTCCGAATTAGGTATACCGGTTTATTATGCTAAGGAACATCCCTGATTAGTTTTGAGGGTTCATTGGTTAAGGATAAAGGGGGAAAAACGGGGTTAGTCCACCCCCCCCCCTTAATTCAGAAAAATGTGTTTTTCATGCAGAATCATTCGATTTGCTCCGAATTTGGTATACCGGTTTATTATGTTAAGGAACATACCTGATTAGTTTTGGGGATTCATTGGTTAAGGATAAAGGGGGAAAAACGGGGTTAGTCCACCCCCCCTTAATTCAGAAAAATGGGTTTTTCATGCAGAATCATTCGATTTGCTCCGAATTTGGTATACCGGTTTATTATGTTAAGGAACATCCCTGATTAGTTTTGGGAGTTCATTGGTTAAGGATAAAGGGGGAAAAACGGGGTTAGTCCACCTCCCCCCCCCCCCCCCCCCACCTTAATTCAGAAAAATGGGTTTTTCATGCAGAATCATTCGATTTGCTCCGAATTTGGTATACCGGTTTATTATGTTAAGGAACATCCCTGATTAGTTTTGGGGGTTCATTGGTTAAGGATAAAGGGGGAAAAACGGGGTTAGTCCACCCCCCCTTAATTCAGAAAAATGGGTTTTTCATGCAGAATCATTCGATTTGCTTCGAATTTGGTATACCGGTTTATTATGTTAAGGAACATCCCTGATTAGTTTTGGGGGTTCATTGGTTAAGGATAAAGGGGGAAAAGGGGGGTTAGTCCCCCCCCCTTAATTCAGAAAAATGGGTTTTTCATGCAGAATCATTTAATTTGCTCCGAATTTGGTATACCGGTTTATTATGTTAAGGAACATCCCTGATTAGTTTTGGGAGTTCATTGGTTAAGGATAAAGGGGGAAAAGGGGGGTTAGTCCCCCCCCTTCATTCAGAAAAATGGGTTTTTCATGCAGAATCATTTAATTTGCTCCGAATTTGGTATACCGGTTTATTATGTTAAGGAACATCCCTGATTTGTTTTGGGGGTTCATTGGTTAAGGATAAAGGGGGAAAAACGGGGTTAGTCCACCCCACCTTAATTCAGAAAAAGGGGTTTTCATGCAGAATCATTCGATTTGCTCCGAATTTGGTATACCTGTTTATTATGTTAAGGAACATCCCTGATTAGTTTTGGGGGTTCATTGGTTAAGGATAAAGGGGGAAAAGGGGGGTTAGTCCCCCTCTTAATTCAGAAAAATGGGTTTTTCATGCAGAATCATTTAATTTGCTCCGAATTTGGTATACCGGTTTATTATGTTAAGGAACATCCCTGATTAGTTTTGGGAGTTCGTTGGTTAAGGATAAAGGGGGAAAAACGGGGTTAGTCCCCCCCCCCTTAATTCAGAATAATTGGTTTTTCATGCAGAATAATTCGATTTGCTCCGAATTTGGTATACCGGTTTATTATGTTAAGGAACATCCCTGATTAGTTTTGGAAGTTCATTAGTTAAGAATAAAGGGGGAAAGGAGGCTAGTGCACCTCCTTAATTCAGATAGTTGGGTTTTTCATGCAGAATGATTCGATTTGCTCCGAAGTTGGTATACCGGTTCATTATGTTAATGAACTTCCCTGATTAATTTTGGGGGTTCATTGGTTAAGAATAAAGGGGGAAAAGGGGGGCTAGTCCACCTCCTTAATTCAGATAATTGGGTTTTTCATGCAGAATGATTCGATTTGCTCCAAAGTTGGTATACCGGTTTATTATGTTAAGGAACTTCCTTGATTAGTTTTGGGGGTTTATTGTTTAAAGATAAAGGGGGAAGGGGGGCTAGGCCACCCCCCCATTATTTATATAAACGGGTTTTTCATGCAGAATTATTCGCTTTGCTCCAAATTTGATATACCGGTTTATTATGTTAAGGAGCTTCCCTGATTCGTTTTGGCGATTCATTGGTTAAAGATAAAGGGGGGACTAGTCCACCCCCTTAATTTAGATAAATGTTCTTTTTGCAGGATTATTCGATTTGCTCCAAATTTGGTATACCGGTTTATTATGATAAGGGGCTTCCCTGATTAGATTTGGAGGTTCACTGGTTAAGTATAAAGGGGGAAACGGGGGCTAATTCCCCTTCACTTAGTTTTTTGAGGGCATTATTCTTTAAAATAAGTGTATAATATACAATTAGTGTGAATAGCCTGTGAGCTCAATGCCATCAGTTTAGCTGGGCACTTTTCTTTTTTATTAGCAAGTATATTTGTCTGGTTTTTCTTCCCCTTTTTCGATAAAGCTCTTTTTTTTCGATCAACGGGAAATCTTACAGCATTAGATATTTAGGGGAACTTGTATCAAATTTTTGCCTTTATCGAAAATGTGAAAAAGCTATTCAAATCTATCGAATGCGCCATAATTACGCGATTTAGACATCGCACTTTCATTAAAAATAAAAGGGAACTTATAACAAAACAAAATTAGCAAAAAGATATTACAATCCTTGAATAATTTAAATAATATTTTTAAAAGTAGGTAAATGAACTGAAAGTATTTTCTTAGGTTATTTAGCGTTCCAAAATAGCGTTGTTCTTACCATTAAAACTTTGAACATATTTCTTGATAACATATTGATCTTATATTTGAAAAACTTGTTTGAAAAGTGTGTTTTGAAAAATTCTGAGGGGTTGGGATTAACGTGTTCAACTCATTTTGCTGACATCTGGTTCATCTGTAGTACTCTCAATTTACTAGACTTGCATACATAATACACATTGCCATACATAAAATAAAATTTGATATGAAAATTCATGATACTTATTATTAATATGCTCAAACATTACAAACTTAAAATGTTTTACAGTGTTTTATCGAAACATTAGTATGCACACTTTATTAAAGAAATTTATACGGAACATATCTTAAAGATATTAATCATTTAGAGTTTATTGGCCTGTATTAAAATATAGAATGGCACATAATATTCGCAAGATATCTATAGCGGAGGTGTTGTAACATTAAAGTTAATTTCTTAAACGCATTTCTAACAATTTGTTAATTGTCATAAACCATTAGTACAGAAAAGGGGGTAGGTTTAGGGATTAACATTTCTTTCAGAAGGCTTAAAAACTAATAAGATGTATTACATAACAAGTTGTATTAAGATTATTAACAAATGTTAGAATACAGCTTTCTAAAGGCTTCATATCAGGTGCCCCTCCATCAATTGAAGTTGAATGAAAGAGTTGATGAAAACGATAGCAGCAAACTACATTACTGCTTCTGTTTTTTCACAACCTTTCATTTAGCTTCAAAGGAAGATCTTTTTTCAGAGCATCTCAGTGTTAAATTTACATCGATTTCTTGGTATGTTGTTTTACTCCATCTATCTTTAGTTGCCACGTATTTACTAAAAACTTAAAAATTACTCTATAAGCCTGTAAAATAATACTCAATAATCGATTGTAAAAACATCTCGATTGTCTCGATTGTAGATTCCGGGAAGTAATCGATGACTGTATCGATTGTATTTTCTTACGATGACGATTTTTCTCGATTGGTAAAATCTCGAGAATCGCCCATCACTACTTTCAATTAGCCAAAAGACAAATTTTTATGCAATTCATACGATAAGTTTCCGAGAAATTAATTATTTTAAAGCGAGCGTATTTTAGGAGCTGGGTCCAAATTGAAGTTGGGTACTCAATTGTTCACCGAGATAGCCTTCTTCTTGATCAAGGCATCTTAAGCGCGACTCAAGCAGTCATTGAAGTCTGCTAGATTACAGGATAGCATAAGAAAATTCAAAATATCTAATCATTTCTATCATAGACGGCCCCTTAAACCATCATCTTGCCGTTTTTACTTTCTTCTATCGTTACAAGAAGAAAGTATTGGATTCATAAAAATTTTCGATTTCCGGTTTTCGACGGATTTACCCGTTTTAGGGGTCAGAGATTCCGAAAAACATGTCTTTACAAAATGTCTGTCTGTGGTTCTGTCTGTATGTGACACAAATTTTGTGGGCGTTCTATCTCAAGAACTAATGCACGGAATTTGATAAAAATTTATATTCAAGTAGTCCCTAATATAAATTGGTGCTGATTAGTTTTTGGTGTAAATTTCCCAACAGATGGCGCTGCTATGCTGCATTTTGCAGCATTTACACGATTTTCGTAATAGCTCTCTCTCAAGAAATAATGCACGGATTTTCATCAAACTTCAGATTCAGTTAGTCCTTGACATGAATTGACGTTTTGCACCTGCTGGACAGATAATTACACCTGTTTATTTTCTATTTAATTTACATCCAAAATTGTTAATTGGTCCAAATCATCCAAGCAACCTCATAGTAAATTGGTATATAATTTTATATACCTTAGATAAATTCAAATAACATAAGTGATCGTAATTACATAATTCTAGTAGAAGAGCAACGCGAAGCATTAATAAAATTAAATTATAATTCGCGTCAAAATGTAATTATTAAATTTAAATAATTACGAATAAAATTAAGAGTTTGCGTTGTGAATTATTTAGACGAACTCTTCCACTTATGAATTAAACTAAAATTTAAGCTGTAAAAATAAATTGACACACCTTAAACATTATCAATTAAATAATTACAGAAACTTTTTAAAACTTGATTAAATATTTTATTTACATTGAACACAACTATATACAGAAAACACATAATATTAATTCAAAAAAAAGAAAGCAACACTTTTGTTTGCTTCTAATTATTTTATGTATATTTAATCTTTAAAAAAAAAGACAATGTTTTCATTACTCTTATTATTATACATTTTTCTTTTTAAATTACCTTAAATATATTTAAATATTGGTTTTGTCGGATCTCAGATTACTCTCTACCATAAAATATCAGAAAAGGATATTTATAATTTTTCATATGATTTTAAGTGGTAAAAGAAAAAGTTTAAGGTAGTACCTTTTTTTCATATACGGGATGGTGGCCTTTATTCATCAAATTCAGAGTTGTCGCGTTGCTAAGGATCATATCCTTATGTCATCAGGAATTCGCTTCGTATCAGAACGGCGATATCGGGATGGCAGGATGCATAGCTACGGACCTCTGTAGAACAATCCACTTTATTTTAACATCAGGAAGACATCCTCAATTAGGCTTGCTTAGGCTCACTCCGATATGTACATCAGGAAGACATCCTCAATTAGGCTTGCTTAGGCTCACTCCGATATGTCCATCTCGCCTGGGCATTACTAGGGCTTTTTGGATTCATTGCACGGGCTTTCAGGAGAGCTCCTGCGTCCTCGACATCTTTTTTTAGACTCCCTTTTTCAAACCTTATTCTTCTGGCACACCAATTCCTGCAGTGGGTGGAACTATTTGTCTAGTCCACTCTTATTGGATGTGAGAAGATTTTGCATTATCCTTCGATAGGCCTATTAGCTAACAGTCTGCAAATGGCCCCTTACATATACTTAAATATTATTATCTGCCTTAAAGTTTGGGTGGTCTGAAAAGCCATAAATTTATCCCAACACTTTTATTAAGGCCATAAATTTATTCCAACATTTTTATCATGTTACGATTTCTAATTATACACCACTTTCCATTGGCTTGTCATAAAACGACACCATGGCGTCTGGCTATTGTTGTTATCTGAGATCCGAACTCTATTCAACATTATACATTCATTTTACAATACAACAATTTTTAAAAATATATATTTAATATTTAAAATCAACTTAATAATTTTTGTATGAACTTACACTCTTATTTTACTTAAATATATAAACATTATAATTTTACACTCATAATTATCTCTCTATTCTAAAAAAAAGTAACTACCGCTGTCACCGCCGCCGCCGACGCCGGTTTTGAATTTTTTGTGACCGGAGGTCTTTCTTCGTTAATATTAAGAAAAATAATGCATACAAAAATATGAAAATCGGTAGTATTATACAAAAATGTTTGATAAACACGCTGATGCAGACAGTTTTCAAATCGAAGAATTATTTTAAGAGATATTTAATGCTAAAGTTGGACAAAATCGTTCCACTAAAAAAGTTTTATAGGAGCAAAAACTATACATCGGAATTTAATAATTTTTAGATCATTTTATACGTTATAATTTCCCAGTGTGCAGAATTAATTTATTTTTTTAATTTGACTCATTTTTCGAGGTTTCATTTCTATTTTAAATTCAAATTTTCAGCATTTCGAGCGATATTTTTTTCTTATTTCAGAAAATTGTACTAATTTAACCTGTTGCCAACTTTCTAAATAACGGAAACAATAATGTTTGCTTCAAATTAAAAATTTATTTACACGTGACTATTATAAACAGAAAAAAACTTTCAAATTAGAATTAAATAATCTCTCTATTCTAAAAAAAAGTAACTACCGCTGTCACCGCCGCCGCCGCCGCCGCCGCCGCCGCCGGTTTTGAATTTTTTGTGACCGGAGGTCTTTCTTCGTTAATATTAAAAAAACTGTTGCATACAAAAATATGAAAATCGCTAGTATTATAGAAAAATGTTTGATAAACACGCTGATGCAGACAGTTTTCTAATCAAAGAATTATTTTAAGAGATATTTAATGCCAAAGTTGGACAAAATCGTTCCATTAAAAAAGTTTTATAGGAGCAAAAACTGTCCATAGGAATTTAATCATTTTTAGATCATTTTATGTGTCAGAATTTCCCGGTGTGCAGATTGCAGTTAGTTTTTTAATTTGAATAATTTTTCGAGGTTTTATTTCTATTTTAAATTCAAATTTTCAGCATTTCGAGAGATATTTTTTACAAATTTTAGAAAATTGTATTAATTTAAACTGTTGCCAACTGTATAAAAAGCGCAACCAATAATGCTTGCTTCAAATTAAAAATTTATTTTACACGTGACTATTATAAACAAAAAATATAAAAAGCAGGAACTCATTGCAAATTAAGTCATAAAAACTATAGTTACACGTGAATTTTAAATGAGAAAGAATATTGTAAAATAATAAATTCAGTAACATGCGTTAGAAGTCCTAAATAGGAGAATTTACGTCATATTACACTTATTACGTAAAATGAACAAAAAATGATATTGCAAAACAGTTTTAATTTAAAAATTGCGCGAGACATTTACTTGACATTTTAAGATGATCATAATATTTCATTTCTAACAAAAGTATTTTGACGTGAATATTAAGAAGAGAAAGAAAAGTTTGGTGAAAATTACGTCAGATTATAATTGTCAGATTCAAATTATAATTCAATCTTCCGAAATCTTTTTAAAGGCGGTCAAATTAGCGTGCTGTTTGAGTCTGCGGTGTCTGAACGGGGGTTGACGAGCGTAACTCGTAGGGGGCAGAGCCCCCTAGTTACTTATAAAAAGCAGGAACTTATTGAAAATTACTTCATCTATAATTACACATTAATTTTAACAGAGAAAGGATCTCTGTATTCTAAAAAAAGTAACTACCGCCGCCGCCGGTTTTGAATTTTTTGTGACAGGAGGTCTTTCTTCATTAATATTAAGAAAAATAATGCATACATAAATATGAAAATCGGTAGTATGATACAGAAATGTTTGATAAACACGCTGATGCAAACAGTTTTCAAATCGAAGAATTATTTTAAGAGATATTTAATGCTAAAGTTGGACAAAATCGTTCCACTAAAAAAGTTTTATAGGAGCAAAAACTATTCATAGGAATTTAATCATTTTTAGGTCATTTTATACGTTTGAAGTTCCCGGTGTGCAGATTGTTTTTCTTTTTTTAATTTGACTAAGTTTTTGAGGTTTTATTTCTATTTTAAATTCAAATTTTCAGCATTTCTAGAGATATTTTTTACAGATTTTAGAAAGTGATATTAATTTAAACTGTCGCCAACTGTATAAACAGTGGAAACAATAATGTTTGCTTCAAAAAAAAAAATATTTATACTTGTAAATAAATTATAAATTTATTTACACGTGACTATTATAAACAGAAAAAAACATTTGGAATTAGAATTAAATAATTATGTACAAAAAGCAGGAACTTATTAAAAATTACGTCATAAAAACTATAATTACACGTGAATTTTAAGAGAGAAAGGAATTTGTAAAATAATAAATTTATTAACATGCGTTAGAAGTCTTAAATAGGAGAAATTACGTCATATTTACGTCACATTACAGTTATTACATAAAATGAATACAAAATAATATTGCAAAAAGGTTTAAATTCAGAAATTGCGCTAGACATTTATTTGATATTTTGAGCGGATACTTTTCAACTATTTTTGATAGGAAAGCGCAAATAATATTTCATTTCTAACACACGCATTTTCACGTGAATATTAAAAAGAGAAAGATTAGTTTGGTCAAAATTACGTCAGATTAAAAACGATTAATTTAAAAAGTCTTATTTAAAAGAACTTTCTTTTCGCTTTGTTAAAAAATACAGGGAGACAAAGACTCTGTTTACTTAATTCCTTTAACTCGTACATTAGCTTATTTTGAAATGTTGTTACA
The DNA here is from genome assembly GCA_963932465.1 of Maratus speciosus. NCBI lineage: Eukaryota > Metazoa > Arthropoda > Arachnida > Araneae > Salticidae > Maratus > Maratus speciosus. The sequence continues at coordinate 256,626,321 of OZ010793.1, read as the reverse complement.
CGTGTCTACGTCAAAGACAAAAACAGCGATTGACATATGTATTTTTGGTACTACTTAGTTATCCCGCCGACCAAAAATCTATCATTCGCCAAACTTTAAGATTAAATGCCAATAATGGTTGATCGTAAATGTCACATTAACTCGACTTTAAGCAAGTTACACGTGTCTACGTCATCAAGTTATTTTTATTTCGACGTTTTATTTGTATTTTTATTAATGTTGCACTAATTTTTTTGTTCTTTCGTTATTTATAATAAAAATTATGTCAGTTTGTATAATTGGCGAGTGCTTTGGCGATTTATATAATTTGGCGAAATTGGTCGACGGGTTCATCAAGTAGTACCGCAGCGGATTTGGCCTTAAAATTCCCCATTCAAAGAGAAATGAATAGAAATCCGCTTATAGGGAGATCGCCACTATTTTTTAAATTATAATTCAATCTTCCGAAATCTTTTTAAAGCCGATCAAATTAGCGTACTTTTAGAGTCTGCGGTGTCTGAACGGGGGTTGACGAGCGTAGCTCGTAGGGGGCAGAGCCCCCTAGTATTTTATAAAAAAATATTTATACAAACAGAAATAACAAATTACGCAATTTTACTTTGATTTAACCAACATGGTGCGGGAACATATCATTGTTATATGTTGCCCAGCATCTCTCCCGGTGGTCAGAAAAAAAAATAAAAACTGATTGCTGGTTTTATTTATTTATTTATTTTTTTTTTGTAAAGCATAAAAGAATGTACGTGTCCATATGACTGTGGATCTACACAGTTTTTGAACTAAGTCTGTAAAGTTCAATTATCAATGGTTCTGGTATATTTTATAAGAAGTTCTTCTATTTTTTCATAACAGAAAGTTCAACACATGATAGCATAGTTGTCTGTTGACATTCACATTTATAGAAGACATCTGTACTTAAAATCTGACATCTTTCTCGAAGCCTTTTTTCTTTACCACACACATGTTTAATAATTTTGTAACTTTACAGTTTAAGTGCCCAAAATACATTCAAAGCTATAATTTTGTATGAAACTAATATGCCGAAATAAACCTAATTACAAGAAAAATAATGGCATACACATTTGACATATTATTTCATCACATATAACCTTATGACACAGTGTTTCATTTAAAACACATTTTATACTGAATAAAAGTAAATACAATGCTTGTCGTATGACATGTTATATTTTCACATAATTAATCTGATGTATTCAAATTATAATCAGAAAAATATTGTATACAAACTGGTTACATTATTTTATTTATTTATTTGTTACTTCTAACATGTATGATATGTCAAAATATACAAGCTATCTCATCTCCTTTAATATATCATTACGTAATGCTCTCCCACTTTCAAAACAGGGTAGATGAAAAAAAAAAAGAAGAAGAAGAAGAAGAAGGAGAAGAGAATAAAACCAGTTTTTGACCGTCCCCGATCCTCCCGAAACGAGGGGTAGGTCAAGCTACTAATCACTTTCTGCGAGGTGATTTGTGCTGTGACAAAATTTTACGACTTCCAAAAGTATGTATTTAAAACCATTTCAAGCTTGTAATTACCTTATTAATTAGTATAATTTCTTGATATACTTTCTTCTTAACTAACTGTGCATGCCTGTATGTAATTTTTAGCATAATCTATGCATAAACAGTGTATGTATTTGTATCATATCTAATGTAAACCTTCTGCTTTTTTTTATTATATTGCAGGGGAAAAATGGCGATTCTAGCATTTGAATTCTCCTGCCTCATACTGCAACTGAAGCGAGCGTGCCTTTTTATGCTGTCAGGTTCAAATCTAAACCAAATTGCCTTTCAGGATTTAAGAAAATATGCATATAATTTTCTTTAACTGATTACATTGTATATTTTTAGACCTTTCTAACAAACACAAATTTTGATTCATGATATTGTTTACTATTAAAATGTAAACAACACGGAAATATGACTTCTACGGCCTCTCAAAATGCAAAACATGCATTACGCTGACCTTAAAAATGCACCTTCATTTAATACTATTAAATAGTGTTGTCAGAAAATGCCATTCACGAAGAAGAGAACAATTTTTGTCTTTAATTATTATTTATTTAGCCAACAATTCTATCTTAAAAGATTGTTAAATTTTCATATTTATTTATTTTTTTACTGAATGAAATAAAAATTTATTTATTCAAAATTTTATTTATCATTAACATTCCGTATGTGAATTCTACTGTCTAAACTTTAATGATATGTTTAAAAATAAAAGATAACAAATTATTATTATTAATCAAACATTAATAATTATTATTTAATTCTAAAAAAAAATGTAATTAATACACTTGTATAATTTTAAAAATACAAAAGCAAATGATAATTACTACGTAAAATCGCATGTAGTAACCCATGAGTACTCGGCCGAACCAAAGAATTTCTGCCAGCAGAAAAGAATCTTTGTATACTCATAAATATCTACACCCAATTGTTACAGATTAAGTTTTTAAAATAATTACTGTATGTACTAGAAAAAAAAATTAATTAATTTATTTATTAAGCCATACTACATATTTTAATAAAAATAAGGCCAATATATATAAATATATTCATTTATTTATTTTGTTTCCTTATGTTACATGGGCCAAATTATATAAAAAAAAATTTTATGAAGTCACACACTCACATTTATCAATACTATGTATATTTATATGTGTTTAATTTAGAATTGCATTTAATTCTAAGGGAAAGTAAAGAGAAAAAAAAAATGCTTAAATTCTAAAATAACATAAATTTATAAAATATTTTATTTAAAAAAAAAATCTAATTTCTAGCTGATTTCAGCAAGATGTCATTTAATATTTATATTAAATAATTTTGCTAATACATTTTATTAATTATTAAATTTGCATATTTTTTATATATACAATAAAAATGTAATAGTCTTACATAAAATTTTACACTACAAGAATGTTATTAATTAATTTAACTTGGATTTAAGCCTACTTTAATTCTAATTGAATACCGTTAATAAAAGTAAATTAGCTTATCAAGTTAAATATAATATAAACTATGTTTGTCTAATGTTAATTTTGCTGAAAATTCCATAAATTTTAACTGTAAATGCTAATTGCTATACCTTTTGTTATTTATTTTGAAAACAATACGAACTTATATTTTTATTTATTATTTTTTTTAATTAAATCTAGGAACTATACACTGAGCTAGACACTCCATAAATGTGTAAAACCTAAAAATCAAAAGTTTTCCTAAATAAAACTCAAAATGCTGCTTTTTACAATATAATATTACTAATTTTATTGTTTCTGAGCATAACATCTAGTAATTATACCATATTTAATTTTTTCTTCGATTCCTTTTTCAGCCAAGAATCCTGAAGTTAATGACCAAGTAATGACTATATACCCTGATCCATTGATAAATTTTCTACAAAAAATTTTGTTGGTGTTGGTGCATACCCAGCCGTAGGCCAAAATTGCACCCTATACAGAAAGCCTTTGGTGAGAAAATTTTAATTTTGCTTCAATTATTTATTTGTGTATTTTTTTTACTACAATTTTGTGTGCAATCATATTGAAATAACTTGCCTTGTCCATTGTCATATATATATATGTTATTTTAAAAACCAATGTGCTACACCAACATCCTTTTATTTTATTTTTTTTATAACACTTTTGTTCATAAAACTTATCCCTGCTGTCTAAATTTTAGACTTTAGCATATAAGTTGTACTTGAACTACCGGAATAAATCTTATCACTTTTTGTATATTTTATTATATTTAGGCTTATAGCTGACCGCTATCCTAATATAGAGTGCACTAATAATTTATTCCTTGTCAACCATATATTTATATAAGAAAATAAAATATATATGAGTATACTATAAAGCTGTTCTAACTACCCTGAACCTAATAGCTTACACCTACTCATTTTAAAGAGTAATTCTGAAATTCTGTCATCTAAATTGTAAGGCTATTAGCAAAGGCTACCCTTATAGAAGACAGAAAAAATTCTCTTTTTTTTTTTTTTTTTTTTTTTTTTTTTTGAAAATTACTCCAACATTATTCACTATTAAATTAATTAAGTTTTAATGTTATTTGGCTTTGTTAAGATTTTATATTTTCTAATTCATTTTCGAAAAGAAAAAAATATATATAACTTTTGCCTGGAGAGAAATATTTCACTGCTCCAGTGAAGTTTTGTGAAGCACATTTCATAATTTTATAAGTATGTTTTCGGGTGCGCCCTGCACATTTGCTCAATATTGTAACCCTGAGACAAATTGGCGTTTCCATGTTCCTATCCTTTCTTATTATTATTTTGAATTTTAAAAAGGCAAGTTATTAATTTTGTTTCAATTTTTTTACCTAAAAGAGAAAAATTTATTTTTAAATTTTGAAAATTTTGAAATTTTGAAATTCGATTAATTATGTATTTTGTTTTATTTTTAATACCAATTCATATCCCTTACTTGTCCCTTTGATCATCAGTTTTACCCTTTTTATTATACTTTTTTGGATACTTTTGAGCATTCTCTTTTAAATTCTCATTTTTATCCTCATTTGGATAATAACTGGCATGACTCTGAGGTTGACTATTCCTATATGGCACATGCTGAGGGAAGTAATTTGGTGGGGGTGGGGGATATGGAGAATATCCATAGTAACCACCTGTGGGTGCATAAGATTGAAAATGCAATTGCTGGTTTGGGTTAACAAATCTAGGATTAAAATTCGCTCTCGGTTGATACCGTCCATTATAAGAGTACCTTTTATTAAAATGCCGACCTGCGAAATCTCTGCTATCCTTATATGTATTTTTATTATCATTTTTGTACCAGCACGTTTCTAAAGTATGCGAATTTTTTTTACATAATTCGCACCATCTGCTTGATGCAGTATCTTTTGTTTTAACTTTCAAATTGTTTATTTCGGAAGTCAAAATTTTAATTTGCTCCGCGCTTTCCATATTTAATTTTAACAATTTGTCCAAATTTTCCTCAGTGGAGGTTTTCGTAATCGAATTAATTTCCTTTGATGCAACTTGGTTGTATGCATCTTCCATTTGTTTCGCAAATTTACATGCGTCGTTGAAATTTTTCGGCGCCATTCTTCGAATGTCCAAACTTAAATCTGCCCTAACTGATTCTAAAAATCTTGTGAATTTTATCATTTCAAATAAACTACCATTACCGTTGTCAATATTTTGGCCACTTTTATCTAGGTAAAGTTTTGCAGCCGCATTGAATTCACTGATAAAATCAGCGATAGCCTGCGCAGGTTTTTGCCTAAGAGAAAAAAAATTGCTTTGAGCCGCAGAAAAACTTGTTTTAGTAGAAAAAGTATCGATTAATTTTTCTTTAAATTTACCATAGTCTTTTTCTGTATTAAGATTTTCTTCATTAGCTAATTTATCTCTAGCACTACCAACTAACTTTGTCTTTAAGAGCGCAAGTTTCGAAACATTCTCTAATTCCGTTTGTTTAATTAGATTATCGAATTCGTTCACAAAAAATTTAATATTAGACTCTTTCTTTCCATCAAAGACGGGGATACAATTCAACAGCGTATCAACACTAGGTTGAGTCATTGTATTCTTTTTAGTTTTTTTGTAGCGAATAATTTAGAGAGATAATTTTATTTTTTTGTCCTCTGGTTTTAACTCCAGAGGTATTTAAATCTACACTTCTCCTTTTAAATTTTCGCTTATTGTTGGGCATAACCTTTTAACAGAATATTTATGTTTATCATACTTTTTTCTCTATATTACAACATATGTATGAAAATATTCTAAATTGCATAAATACATAAAAACAACAGCACTAAAATTTAAAAAAATTTCTTAGGAGATGAAGTTGTTTTGTAGATTATTCTTTTACATACATAAATACCCCTAAAATGTTTATAATACACGTATATATAAAAAACAACATAATTTCATTTAACAGAAGAATATCTGTCTTTTTCTACAGAAACAACAATTTTATTTTATTTTTTTTTTTTTTTTATGTAAATATTGTACTACTACTTCGTAGTACGACTCATAAATTTTCTTTTGTATCAAGGTGATACAATTTCAAAAATCATGATCTATTGGCATTTCAATCATTTTTATACCAGTCGTATTATAAAATTTTACTCATTCTTCTTATTATTATTATTTATACAGTATATAAAAAAAAAATTTTATTTTTACAAATGTGTCATCCGTGATGTGAATGCCATTATTTCTCAATGGTAACTGAGATCCAACCACAAGAGAAAAGAGATTTAAAAAAAAATTTTTTTTTTGCAATTCCTAAATTTACCTATTATAAATCCCAGAATTATTTTTTTTTATTTCTCTTTTTTTTTATTGCTAACATATATTATTCATTTTATTTATTTAAATTATTATATGTGTGTCATTATTGTTACAATAATAAAATTAATTTTAATAAAATTTTAATCAATTAAACTTACATACCTACAATATCTTTAAAATTGTGACATTAAAATAATACTTAAATTTATTTTCCTTTATTATTATTATTATTATTATTATTATTATTTCTAATGACCTCAGATGAACGTTCCTGAGTCATAGCACCATTTTACTATGAAGGGGGGGGAGATGCTGGACAGATAATTACACCTGTTTATTTTCTATTTAATTTACATCCAAAATTGTTAATTGGTCCAAATCATCCAAGCAACCTCATAGTAAATTGGTATATAATTTTATATACCTTAGATAAATTCAAATAACATAAGTGATCGTAATTACATAATTCTAGTAGAAGAGCAACGCGAAGCATTAATAAAATTAAATTATAATTCGCGTCAAAATGTAATTATTAAATTTAAATAATTACGAATAAAATTAAGAGTTTGCGTTGTGAATTATTTAGACGAACTCTTCCACTTATGAATTAAACTAAAATTTAAGCTGTAAAAATAAATTGACACACCTTAAACATTATCAATTAAATAATTACAGAAACTTTTTAAAACTTGATTAAATATTTTATTTACATTGAACACAACTATATACAGAAAACACATAATATTAATTCAAAAAAAAGAAAGCAACACTTTTGTTTGCTTCTCATCATTTTATGTATATTTAATCTTTAAAAAAAAAGACAATGTTTTCATTACTCTTATTATTATACATTTTTCTTTTTAAATTACCTTAAATATATTTAAATATTGGTTTTGTCGGATCTCAGATTACTCTCTACCATAAAATATCAGAAAAGGATATTTATAATTTTTCATATGATTTTAAGTGGTAAAAGAAAAAGTTTAAGGTAGTACCTTTTTTTCATATACGGGATGGTGGCCTTTATTCATCAAATTCAGAGTTGTCGCGTTGCTAAGGATCATATCCTTATGTCATCAGGAATTCGCTTCGTATCAGAACGGCGATATCGGGATGGCAGGATGCATAGCTACGGACCTCTGTAGAACAATCCACTTTATTTTAACATCAGGAAGACATCCTCAATTAGGCTTGCTTAGGCTCACTCCGATATGTACATCAGGAAGACATCCTCAATTAGGCTTGCTTAGGCTCACTCCGATATGTCCATCTCGCCTGGGCATTACTAGGGCTTTTTGGATTCATTGCACGGGCTTTCAGGAGAGTTCCTGCGTCCTCGACATCTTTTTTTAGACTCCCTTTTTCAAACCTTATTCTTCTGGCACACCAACTCCTGCAGTGGGTGGAACTATTTGTCTAGTCCACTCTTATTGGATGTGAGAAGATTTTGCATTATCCTTCGATAGGCCTATTAGCTAACAGTCTGCAAATGGCCCCTTACATATACTTAAATATTATTATCTGCCTTAAAGTTTGGGTGGTCTGAAAAGCCATAAATTTATTCCAACATTTTTATCATTTTACGATTTCTAATTATACACCACTTTCCATTGGCTTGTCATAAAACGACACCATAGCGTATGGCTATTGTTGTTATCTGAGATCCGAACTCTATTCAACATTATACATTCATTTTACAATACAACAATTTTTAAAAATATATATTTAATATTTAAAATCAACTTAATAATTTTTATATGAACTTACACTCTTATTTTACTTAAATATATAAACATTATAATTTTACACTCATAATTATATTTTATAAAAAAATATTTATACAAACAGAAATAACAAATTACGCAATTTTACTTTGATTTAACCAACATGGTGCGGGAACATATCATTGTTATATGTTGCCCAGCAGCACCTTTTTGGTGTAAATCGCTCAATAGGTGGCGCTGCTGTGCTGCATTTTTTGTGATTTCCGCAATAGCTCTATCTCAAGAACTAATGCTTGTGTTTTCAACAAACTTCAGGTTCAGGTGTACCTGGATATGAATTAGTGCAGTTTATGTTTTTGTGTAAATCGCTCAACAGGTGGCAGTGCTAGGCAGGATTTTTCACGATTTCCACAATAGCTCAATCTCCAGAACTAATTTACGGATTTTCATCAAACTTCAGATTCAGTTAGTCCTTGACATGAATTGACGTTTTGCACTTTTTGTGTAAATCACTCAACAGGTGGCGCTGCTATGCTGCATTTTTTGTGATATCCGCAATAGCTCTATCTCAAGAACTAATGCTTGGATTTTCAATAAACTTCATATTCCGGTATACCCTGATATGAATTTGTTCTGTTTGTGTCTTGGTGCAAATCGCTCAACAGGTGCCGCTGCTATGCTCCATTTTTCAGAATTTCCCCTATAGCTCTATCTCAATAACTAATGCGCGAATTTTCATCAAACTTCAAATTCAGATATATTTTGATATGAATTGGTGCTAAATTGATGTAATTTCTTGTACTATTTAAATGACTTAATTGACGCGATTTATATAGAAGAAAGTTTTGTGATGGCCACAACATACTAGTTTAAGCATAATTTGAAAACTACTTGGAAGAAAAATGTGAAATTTTGGATTTTCATAAAGCAAGACTTAATAAATCTAAATCCATCAAAAAAATTGTAGGTTGCAATCCGTAGTTTTTTCGAATATTAATTTCATAATTCATATCATAAAATTTTAAAAATTGCAAATTCACCGTATTTATGTTTGAGTATTTTAGTATTATTGCTGCACAAAAAATTAGCACATTAGGCGTATAATTTCAGGAGATATTAATAAAAATATGAAAACGTAATTTAACATTAGAAGCACTAAATTTTGAATGTTTATAATTTAAAAATTTATCATTCAAATGACTTGAAATTTGGTGTCTAAGCATAGTTTGAACCTAAGATTTGAAATATCTTGTTAAAATTGGGTATTGCTATTGAAAAAAATGAAGTTTGGGTTCGTTTTAATATGTAGATGACCCCCTAAGCAAATTTTATATACACCATTTAAAAGTAGACTTTATTTTCAATCGTTCAGTACCAGTAACTTTCTTCTACGATAATTTGTTGAAGAGTTAGTGGGGGGTGTTTACTTTTTGTTTCCACGACTGTACGTGAATTCTTTTGTGCAGCACTGTATACGAGGTAATAGAATTTATACTCAACAAGTAACATGAAAAAAAAAAAACAGTTAAATTTAAAAACGGATACCGAAATTGAAAATGCACTTCCAGCAATTTTTGCTCCAAGGCAGAACTGCCACTAATATATAGATTTGTATTTATGAACTACATGCATGAAAAAATTTAGTTCAGTTAGCAAATACATATCACAGTTAAAAATTCCCTTTCAGCAATTTCCACTAATAAAGAGAATGGTACATGAATTCTCTTGTGCAGCCCTGTATACAAGGTACAGAATTTATACTCAACGAGTAACATGCAAAAAATTAGTTACATTTAAAAGCGCATACCGAAATTAAAAACGCACTTCAGCAATTATTCCTCAAAGACAGTAGTGTAACCAATTTAAACGAACGATAAATGCTATGAACGCTCTATTTTATAGTAATAATTTTGTACTGAAATTCAGTGATTTATATCAATTTCAATATTTTTCAAATGGCGTAATAAAATTAAAATACACTGCAAACGACTTTTCCCCCATTGACCATAGTGTAACGGAATACTTTTGAATGCCCCTGTAAATGAACTATTCATGCTACACACTTCATATTCAATACCGAACATTCCGTGGTAAATATCATTAAATTGTATATTAGTTGCATGGAAATTCGAGTATATTTACGCGAGTTAGAGTGTGGACAGACGGACAGACAAACCGAATTCATAAACACTTTTCAACTCTATTGAATATTCCCCAAATGCAATATGTAAAATATTTATTTAAAATTATGTTGATTCAATTTTGGCCTTATTCACTCAACAGGGCGCTACTGTGCTGTGTTTTTCATGATTTCAGTTATAGCTATATTAGCATCTATGGGATGGAATTTCACCAAATTTAATATATAATGTGTTTATTAAAAATACTTACATTATACGCATACATAAATTATCATACATACATTATTTGTTTAAAATAATGTTGATTGAATTTTAGCTTTGTTCATTCAACAAATCTGCTGCTAACTTTTTTTTTTTTTTTTTTCTTTGCGATGTGCTGTGATTTAGCTGTGTCCCAGTTTCTATTGGGAAGGAATGCATCAAATTTTATATTTGAAGTTGTTAATTAGAAATATTTATGCTGGACCAGTTTTTATTTAAATATTCATCAGGGGCTGTTCATAAATAATGTCACACTTTTTTTTTAATATTTTGACCCCCCACCCTCCTCCCCTTTGTCACAAAGTGTCACACTTAACCATACCCCCTCAACCCTCCTTGTCACATGTCATGCTATATTACATATACTTGCAATTCAGAAACAAAACACTAAATTATATATACACCATACTTCAAATTTTGTTTTTAAACTTTAACTATGTGTTTTAATGACATTTGTGAACATAACAATAATTAAGTGATTCGTGTACTTATTTTATATGAAATAAGATTAAGGTTTACAACAAAAAACATAATTAATATACAATAGCAATAAAATATTAATATGAAAGAGCAGTTAAAAAAAGTATTATTTTGGAATTTGAATTGGGATTTAATGTATTTGGCTTTAAATCTTACTTTTACTTTATGAACACAAAATACCTTAATTTCAAAATAACTTCAAGATTTAATCTGCTGATTTTTAATGCTTTCATTTTAACCAAAATGTGTAATGTCACACTTCTTACCCCCTCATGCCCCCTTATCACAAAATGTCACAATTTCACGACCCCCCTCCAAGCGTGACATCATTTGTAAACTCAGAGGGCGATGTTGATTTTTTTTTTCTCCCCGATAACTGTAATTCGGAGCTAAATTTAAATAAGTACACTATACTTAGTAATTGTCTATGTATAACAGCGCTATTTAAATTAATAAATTAGAGTAACATAGAAGGAAGTTTTGTAGTGGTCAGAGCTTACTTAAAAAAAAAGGAAACTTTATGAAGTCGCGTGTTTAAAAATAAATCTAAATTTTCTAAACTCGATAGTATAAAAAAGTTTCAACTTGTATACCGAAAGCAAAAGTCTATTTTGTTATGTCAGTTTCTCGTTTTAAATTTACACAGATAATTGGCAACAACGCAATCAAAATGTCTTCATTTTCTGATAAGGAAGTTTTCTTTTTCTGTGCCATTGAAATAAAGAAAAATCCCCAGATACTGATCTATTTTAAATCGCAATTTAAAACACACATTTTTATAGATGTAGTATTATTGTTGTTGTTGCTATTATCAATAATATTGCTTTAAATGAGATAATTTTATGAATTATAAAGTTGAAAATAAACATCATTAGACATTTCTCCGAACCAGATTTAATTAACTAAATCTAGAAATAAAATCGTACGCAAATAAAACGTTATTTTGAAATAAACGGTACCAGGGTTCGTACACTCCTACATTTTTTCAAGAAGATATACACCAGTAATTTCCGAGAGTATTTATCTCTACTTAATTAGAAATTCTTAGAAATTCTTTACTAAAGATAATTATTCGAAAGCACTGGAGTGTACCTCCTACAAAAAAAAAAAAAAGTAGGACCATACGAATCCTGGATACAATTTATATTTTTGTTTGTTTGTTTATTTTTCCTCTCTGAAATATGGGCTAATTTTGTTCTGATCATCGTTTCTATTCGCTTTTCTTAATGCAAATTGTTTGTTAACATTTAAAAAAGTAATAAAAAGGTAAAATATACGCATAATTTCAAAAGAATAGATTTCATTAAGGGGACCAGAAAGGTTTAACTGACGAAAAAATTTAATTATTATTATTATTGTTACATTTGAACCTTTAAGGGGACGGTAGAGCTTAAAATCCTTAAAAATATTTTTTTTTATTTTTGTAAATTTCAACTTAAATATTATTCAAGGGTTCATTATATACATTATGGCATGCATTTATCACAAAAAAATTTTAAAAAAAAATTATTTTTGAGAAAAAAATGGAATTTTACGCGTCGTCTTAGAAATCTTCGAAATGCCCCATGCGTCTTCAATATCAATGAAAATCCCCAATATTTTTTATAAAAGTTTGGTTTATATATATATAAATAAAATCAAGCATCGAATTTTATATATTTGAATTTAAAGGTAAAAAAAAAAAAATCAAAATTTCAAAAATTTTTCGAAAAAATTTCAAAATTTTTCAAAAAAAAATTTTTTTAACCTTTAAATTCAAATATATAAAATTCGATGCTCTATTTTATTTCTATATATAAATCAAACTTTTATAAAAAATATTGGGGATTTTCATTGATATGGAATGCGCAGGGGGCACTAAGACGACACGCAAATTTCTAAGACGGCACGCAAAATTCCATTTTTTTGTCAAAAATAAATTTTTTTTTTGTCTTTTTTTGTGATAAATGCATGCCATAATGCATATAATGTACCCTTGAATAATATTTAAGATTAAATTTACAAAAAATAAAAAAAAATTTGAAAAAATTTGAAAATTTTTCGAAAAAATTTCAATTTTTTTCAACTTTTTTTTTTTAACCTTTAAATTCAAATATGTAAAATTCGATGCTCTATTTTATTTCTATATATAAACCAAACTTTTATAAAAAATATTGGGGATTTTCATTGATATGGGAGACGCATGGGGCATTTCGAAGATTTCTAACACGACGCGTAAAATTCCATTTTTTTCTCAAAAATAATTTTTTTTTTTTAATTTTTTTGGGATAAATGCATGTTATAATGTATATAATGTACCCTTGAATAATATTTAAGTTGAAATTTACAAAAATAAACAAAATTATTTTTAAGGATTTTAAACTCCACCGTCCCCTTAAGAATGTCATACAGTTGATCCGATAGAAAAATTATTAAAATTATGGTGCGAGTCGTAAACGTTAAGCTGCATATCGCGATACTTGCGAAGGGCAAAAATTTAAACTTAATTATCTCGACACAATAACTTTTGAGCATGTTAACTGATTAAAATTATTATTATTAGTAATATTATTTTTAAGTAAAGTGCCTACAAAGCATACATGAAAAAACAATTTTTTTCCAACAAAAGTTATGATCAATTTTTATGAATTTTTAAATTTCTATTATATATATTTTTTAATTTTTTACATTTTTTTCAGGTATAATTGAGAGGCAGCGTAATAAGCAGTATAGAGAAGCAATGACGTCTGAAAAATATGGAATCTGGACTTCAAAATCGTGTAGATCTTGTTTTGTAAGATTAAACTGGTCTTACAGCGATAAAACTTTTGTTATAAATTTTCCCAATTTAACAAACATTTTTTTATTTATATAAAATATAAATAAATAAATGCAAAAAAAAAAGTAATAGCCTAAATTAATTACAGGCTTCGTAATCACGATCAAGCTTCAGTCAATTTTCGCCATTTCAAACCTTTTCTGGTCCCTTTAAAAGTTTATCTAAAACAGAGTCTGACCATATTCAACAAATGAAGTTCTTTTTCGATTTTTCCTTATAATGTTAAATATGAATGAAAATATCAAGGTGTGTTAATAGATAACATACCTTAACATTTTCTTTTCGTATTTATTGCTCTTTAAGTAAATTATCCAAATCCCATTGTAAAAAAAGAAACTTATTAGGGAAACAAATTTAAAAACAAATATTTAAAAACATATAAAAAAAATTGTACAAAAATATAAAAATGTATTGCAGACAAAAAACGAAAGGCAATTGTTTTATGTCAGAATATTCTCTTTTGAAATTTACACAGGCTGTTGGCAACAGTCCAACCAAAATATCAATCTCCTGATTAAGGAAGTTTTTTGTCCATGCCCTTGAAATGAATAAAAATAATCAAATACTGATCTACTTTAAACCGCAATTTGAAGCACATATTTTCATAGATATATTACTTTGTTGTTGTTGTTGTTAAAATTATCATTAATATTGCATTAAATGAGATAATTTTATGAATTATAAAGTTGAAAATAAACATCATTAGATATTTTTTCGGCCCAAATTTAATTAACTAAAATTACAAACAAAATCGTGCGTAAGTAAAACGTTATTGTAAAATAAACGGTACCAGGGTTCGCATGCTCCTACATTTTTTGAACGTAGTATATACCAATAACTTCGAAGAGCATTCGTCGACTTTTTTTAATCTTAGAATTTTTTTACTGGAGATAACTGTTCAAAAGGACTGGCGTGTATCTTCCACAAAAAACGTCTGATCATACGAACTCTGGATGCAATTTAAATTTTTGTTTGTTTGTTTGTTTTTTCCCCTGAAATATCGGCTAATTTTGTACTGATCATCGTTTCTATTCGCTTTTCCTAATACAAATCGTTTGTTAACATTTAAAAAGGGAGTAAAAAGGAAAAAATACGCATAAATTTAAAAGCATAAATTTCGCTAAGGGGATCAGGAAGTTTTAAAATGCATTAAAAAAGTTTAAAAAATTGCATTTTTTGTTGTTATTATTTTTATAACATTTGAACTTTTAAAAATGCCGTTCAGTTGGTCTGATAGAAAAATTCCTAACATTATTGTAAGAGTAGACCCGTAAACGTTAAGACGTGAACCAGCGATACTTGAGAAAGGCAAAACTTTAAACTTAATTATCTTGAAGCACTGTTTTTCAGCGATTTTGCACTATAACATATATTAACGTATTTATTTATTTATTTATTTATTTATTTATATAAAGGAAATTAAGTACTCTACAAAGCACACACAAAAACATTTTTTTTTAATTGTTACAACAAAACTTATGGTCAATTTTTATGAACTTTTAAGTTTCTATTATTTTTTTTAATTATTTACTTTTTTTTTTTCGGGTATAATCAGCAATATAAAGAAGCAATGGCGACTTACAGTTTTTCACAATTTAACAACTTTTTTTTTTTTTTTTTTTTTTTTTTTTTGTATAAAACATAAATAAATGAATACAAAAATAAGTAATTGTTTAACTTCATTACAGGCTTCAAAATCACGATCAAGTCAATTTTCGCCATTTCAAATCTTTTCAGATGATCGCTTGAAAAGTTTTATCTAAAACAGCGTCTGACCATGTTCAACAAATTAATTTTTTTTCTTATTACACTTTTAATAGGTAACGCACGTTAACATTTTCTTTTTGCATTTATGGTTTTTTAAATAAATTATCCAAATCCCATAATAAAAATGAAACTTATTAGCGAAACCGTCTATTTAAAAACAAATCAAAAAATTTTAAACACAAAAATATAAAAATGTCTTGCATGCAAAAAGCGAAAGTCAATTACTATTTTATGTCAGATTTCATGTTTGAAATTTACACAGTCAGTTGGCAACAGTCCAACCAAAATGTCTTCATCTTCTGATTAAGGAAGTTTTTTTCTCATGCCCTTGAAATGAAGAAAAATCGCCAATTACTGATCTACTTCAGATCGCAATTTAAACACATATTTTCATAGATATAGTATTATTGTTGCTGTTGCTATTATCATTAATATTGTTTTAAATGGTATAATTTTATGAATTAAAAAGTTGAAAACAAACATCATTAGATATTTTTTGGTCCAAATTTAATTAATTAAAATCAGAAATCGTACGCAAATAAAACGTTATTGTAAAATAAACGGTACCAGGGTTCGTACGCTCCTACATTTTGTAAAGGAAGTATACACCAGTAATTTCGAAGAGTCGTCGACTGTTTTTAATCTTTGAAATTTCTTACTGAAGATAGCTATTTGAAAGCACTGGCGTGTAGGTGTACTTCCTACCAAAAATGTAGGAGCATACGAACACAGGATAAAATTTGTTTTTGTTTGTCACCCCCCCCCCCCCCCCACACACACACACACACCTCCCTGTAATATCGGCTAATTTTATTCTGTTCTTCGTTACTATTTGCTTTTCTTAGTTCAAACTGTTTGTTAACATTTAAAGAGGTAATAAAAATGGAAAAATACGCACAGTTTGAAAAGAATAAATTTCATTAAAATTACCAGAAAGGTTTTAACTGACAAAAAAAATATATATATTTTGTTATTATTATTATTATAATATTTGAATCTTTGAAAAAGTCGTACAGTTGATCCGATAGAAAAAATTCCTGAAACATGTAATAGAAGCAGTGGTGGGATTCAGCCGGTTCGCACCGATTCCGTAGAACCGGTAGTTAATTTGTCTTGAGTTCGGCGAAACCGGTTGTTAAAATGATACTTCAGATGAGAAAATCACATTTACATTAATTTGCTTTTTTAAATGTTTATCTGCACAACATTGTTTTGTAGGCATAACTTTGTGATAAATCATGATTAATTTCATTTAATAAAATAACATTTCATTTGGAACATTATTATATTTTTTCTTCATCAGTCCTGTAAGAGAAAATTCAACTTAAACGAAATTTGAAGAATTTTGGTAACTAAATCGACAGTCTTAGGCTAACCCCAGTTATATGGTAAGGTTATTGAAAATTACACTAACTATACTTATCTATACTAATTTTTTAAAAAAAAGTTTTGCTCTGTCTGTGTGTGTGTGATGGCTAACAAAATCTACGGCACGTACGAGACTGAAATTTTTTATGAGGCTAGCTCAAAATATCTCCTGATGCACCTGAGACACAGAATTTTAAAATTCTAATAATTAGTTGAGTTATTAATTTAAAATCGCAACTCACTCTCATTAAAAACTCAACTCGATCCTTGCGAGAAAGAAAAAACTCTTGCGTACGTACAAGAAGACTTATTTACGCATCAGTTGAAAATGACTAACGAAAAGAAGAAATTTCGGGAGTATTTTGTCATTATTTATTAACTTACATCGGCCAAACCGCTTAGTAAAGTTAAAAATGAAAGACATATGCTGAAACATCTACGTCTCAAATGCCGCAGTCAATTAAAAAATATATCGTAGTTAACCGCTTCAAAAATAATTTTCAAAAAAGGTCGTTTTTCCGAAAAACTTTTTCTCCCTTATTGCAACGTCCCTCTAGGGCGCAATTTTGGAGGTACCGACAAACCAAAAATATGTTCTTAAAGTGAAACCCTTTTCTAATCGGTGGTGCAATTGGTTTAAAACAAATATGAATTTTAACCCTTTCAAATATACCGGTAAACGCAGGTCACTTCGCGTCTCACGAAGACGATATTTTTTCTACGCTAAAAATAACTAAACGACCATATTCTTCTTTTAGCATCTTAGTAAATAGATCAGATTTACATCACCTACAGAAATTTTGAAACTTTCGAACGGGTAGAAATATTTCTTACAAAATAAAATGTGTGAAACTTTCGACGAAATTAGTAAAAGTCTGAGTGTTTCGTTGGGGTTTCGCTCCTTCAGGGCGAAATTTTAGAGGTACTGACAAACCAATAATATGTTCGTAAATCTGAAACCATCTTCTTATCAATGGGACAATCGGTTTAAAAAAATAGGAAATTTAACCCTTATAAATATACTGGCAAATGCAAGTCATTTCGCGCCTCAAGGAGACGATGTTTTCTACACTAAAAGTAATTAAACGACCGCATTTGAACACAATCTTTTAAGAGTATCTCAAATTCAGATGGTATTGAGATTCTCAATAGATCAGATTTACATCATCTACAAAGATTTTGAAACATTCGGACGGGTAGAAATACTTTTTACAAAATAAAATGTGTGAAATTTCGACGAAATCAATGAAAACCTGGGTGTTTCTTCGCGGTTTCGCTCGCTTTCGTTGCTGAGGGTCATTCATCACGGGCCCAGGCAACGCTATTATTCGAATAAACGGTACTTTGCTTTGGCACGGAATGTTTCCTGTTATCGCTGATCTATAGCTAATACTTAAATCGTCAGATTTAGATATATACTCCCAACTACACATTTTTTTATATTGTTCTTCATATCTTAGAAGTTTTTTAAATGAAAGTAGTTATTTTCGTAAATGTAACAAATCCAAAATTTTGATAAGTTTCTCTAGTTTTATAATTTATATTTAGAAAAATATTTTTCCAGCTCTAACAAATGAAAAGACGTATGATCTAAAATTGCCGAATCATGATACTTTGTATTTTACGAATTTCCAACGTTGTCTGGCCTGTTTTTTTGTACTAAGAAATGGTAAAAATTCCTAAAATTTCTAAATGTCATAACTCGAGAAGTTTTGGTCTTGCAAAAATTTGTCTCACTAGCTATAGCATGGATAATAATTTTCTAAATATGTTATATACAACTTTAGGTCATCAACATGGGTTAATTCTTAAACTTACATTTCTGCTATTTTTATATTATATTGTTTATTGTTTTGATGCATTTTCTGATAGAAATTATGATCAGGGTTTCATGATTGCCGAATATTTATTAACGTCCTTTTATAGGACAACATGTTTCAGGATTTTTTTCACCATACCAAAGGATCAAAGATTTTTTAACAATGTTCTGGAAAGTGTTTCATAATCAATGTGTGCTGCTTCATTTTTCTTTCATTTTTGTAGATCAAAAATCATTCGAGCAGCGAACCGGTTGTTAAATTATTTGAATCCCATCACTGGGTAGAAGCCGCAAATGTTTAACGGCGAACCGGCGATACCCGCGAAGGGCAAAAGTTTAAACCCAATTGTCTCAAAACACTATTTTTCAGTGGTTTTCCTACGATAACTTTTAATCCAGTTAACAGATTTACATTTTTCGAAATTTTATATATATTTATTTATTTATTATTATTTTTTTTATATAAAGGGAATTAAATTCTATACAAAGTATATATATGAAAAATGAAATCTACTTTCAACAAAAATCAAAATAAATTTTTACGGTTTTTCTATTTCTTTTTTCTTTTTTTTCTTTTTCTTCAGGTGTAATCTAGAACCAGTGTAACAAGCAGTATAAAGAAGCAATGACGACTCAAAAATACGGAACTCATGAACTGCAAAATCGTGGCAAAAGTATTTTTCCAAGATTAAATTTGCCGTACAGTAATAAAGCTTTTGTTATTGTTTTTCACAATTTAACAAACATTTTACTTTGTGAAACATAAATAAAGGCTAAAAGAAGTAATAGTCTAAATTATTTACAGTCTTCGTAATCACAATCAAGTTTCAGTCAGTTTTCGCCATTTCAAACCTTTTCTGGTCGCTTTAAAAGTTTTACCTAAAACAGAGCATGAGTATACTCGACAAAGTAACTTCTTTCTAGTTTTCCTTATTGACTTTCGAAACGGGTTTCGAAAATGAAAACATCCTCACAAAAAAAAAATAAATAAATAAATAAATAAATAAATAAAAATAAATAAATTAAAAACTGCAAACAAAATGGAAAAAGGGAAAAGCGGCCTTTGTCTAGAGATCGGCGTAATCTATCCAATACAAAAGAAAAAAAAAAAGATCATTTCAAAATTTGGAAATGCAAATGTGATATTTTTAAAGTTTTCTCCCGTGGAATTAACATTAGCGAACTGGTGTTTTCGCTTGAGTGAATTAGCCCCTTAAATAGATAACACACCTTAATATTTTACGTTTCGTATTTATGGCTTTTTTAAACAAATTATCAAGATCACATAGTAAAAAGGAAACTTATTAGCGAAATCGCTTATTTAAAAACCAATAATAATAATAAAAAAAATTATCACAAAAATATAAGAATGTCTTGCGTACAAAAAGCGAAAGGGAATCACTTTATGTCGGATTTCTTGTTTGAAATTTTCTCAGACAAGTGGCAAGAGCACTTACCAAAATGTCTTCATCTTCTGATTAAGGAAGTTTTCTTTTCTTGCCCTTGGACTAAGAAGAAAAAAACTACGCCAAATACTGATGAAAAAAAAATAACAGTTTTGAAATCGTTAGGCAAACGTCTTTATTTTTCTTCGTTTCTTGACAGTTTCATTGAAATGTTTTTGAAATGTAGAATGTTACTACGTCGTGATTACAGTTTATTAAGAAATTTATTTTTTTAAGGAAAGGGAATGAACTAAATACAACATAACAATTTGGTTAAAAGATTAATATTATTTCAACTGACATTGCTAAATATTTGTCATAGGTCATAGGGACAGAAAAATTACCTTTTTTCTAATTATTTAATATAGTAAAACCTACCAAAAGGAACCAGCGTATAACAAAATCCTGACTTAAGTGATCCAGGACAAAACAATAATAATGATAAAATAAAGAAATGAAATACTTTTTTTTATTTATAGTTTTCGTTCTTTCTTTCTTTTTTTTGCGTATATAAATATATAGATACTACATATCTTTTATAAATAACGATGACAAAATAATATTTATTTGTTTCTGTACTCAAAAATGAAAAACAAACCAAGCAAAAAGATATTCTTTTAGATTATATATCAAATTTTAAATATTGTTAAAATATGAAATTTGAAAAAGAATTTGTATTTATGCCGCTGATATAAAGTGCTTGTAAAGTCTATGCTATAACGTGTTTGTAAACATTATTATTTGAACTTTTAAAAATCTTTAAACAGTATGTAAAACACGGCTTTTACAAGCTATGAATTAAATCTCTGTTCAGATAATAAAGCTTTGAAAAAAAATATATAGACAAATTAAAAAATAATTGGACACTGCACATCCCAATCTAGTGAAGTATGTGCCTGCAAAAAATGGTTTAATGGCTATGATTAGTTTTGGATTCTATAAAACTTATTTAACTGAACTATCGTGAAGGATTTCAACATTAAATAGCTCTTTAAATAATTCTTCGATTTAAAAACTGTCTGGTTCAGCATGCTTATCAAACGCTTCTCTATCAAAGTACCAGTTTTCATGTTTTTATATGCAATAGTTTTTGCTGTATAAGCCGAGAAAGTGAAAAGGTCACAATAAATTCAATTACGGCAGCAGTAGCATTGGTTACTTTTTTTTTTCAGAATAAAGAGAAGAAATGTTTTTTTTTTACTTTATAAGTTTTTTTTTCTTTTTACTTTATAACAATTTGCTTCATTTATTGAACTTTTAATCATAATTTAAAGCTTATACATTTTTAAAAAATGCACCTGGTAATGTCCTCCCGATTATCCGACACAACCCTGGTCTCCTAAGAGTCGAATAATCGGGTGTCTTTTTTTTTTCTGATAATTTAGTCTGGAAAAAAGTATCTTCACCTTCTCCAGCCCCTCTTTTTTTTCCAGCTGAAGCCTTAAAAATTTACTCATTTACACACACCTGCTTTACAATCCATTTTTCCTGTAGGGAGAGGGATCTTATGTTATGAAATAGACATTAAAAAAATAGTATTCTATAGTTTTTGTAGAGTTCCGGAAAAAAAAAAAGAAAAAAACCCTACTCTGCAACTAATTATAATAGAAGAAAGTTACTGGTACCAAACGATTGGAAATCAAGTCTACTTTTAAATGATGTACATAAAATTTTCTTAGAGGGGTATCTACAAATCAAAACCAGACCAAACCTGTTTTTCTTTTACATTAGCAATACCCAATTTTAACAAGATATTTTAAATCTTCGGTTCAAACTATGCCTAGAAACGAAATTTCAAGCCATTTGGGTGATAAGTTTTTGAATTATAAACACTCAAGATTTAGAGCTTCTAATGTTAAATTAAATTTTATATTTTTATTAATATCTCCTGAAATTATAATCCTAATGTGATAATTTTTTCTGTGGTTATACACTAAAAAAGCCAAACATGAATACATTGAACTTTTAATTCTCAATTTCAAATTGTTCTTCCAGGTGGTTTTCGAATTACGCTTAAAAATCGTCAAAATGATGGTTTAAGGCTGTTCTTAACTGCTCTGCTCAACAAGCGCAAATCGTTTTGACATATTTACAAATTCATTTTTTAGCGGAAAGATATAAAATTGAAAAGCCTGGCCATGGAAGCGATTTGGAATTGAACTGTTTTTTCCATTTTTTGATCAATAAATTACCTATTGAGTTATAAGCTTTTTTGATTACGTGACAAATGCGATTTTCGCCCTTCACGGACTGGTTTTTCTGCTTTCTTCGGGATCTTAGGTTCAAAACGTCAACTTTAACACTATTTTCTGAAAGATCTATTGTATTTGCAAAAAAACGGAAAAAACAGCTCGATTACATAGTTTCTGAACAACAATACCTGCTAGTTTCATGCATTTCCGAACAAAAATAAATTAAAACTTATGTCAGAAATTTGCCCTTTTGGATTTGAGAACACTCTTAAGGGGCCGTTTGTGCTGTGCAGAAAAGTATAATATGAAGAAATATATTTTACACATTTTATTGAAACATTTGGGCTGGCAATAGTCGAAAGCAAAATGGTCCTATTGGCATGAAATAATACATTAATAGAAGTGACACATTTATTCTAAAGCATTTCAACAATCGAGTATCGAACTTCAATTTGAATACAACCCCTAAAATAGGCTCATTTTAAAATAATTAGTTTCTCTGAAACTAATCCTACGAATTTCATGAAAATTTATTTTGAGGGTAATTGATGGGTGTAGAATTTATTTGTGGTGTCAAACGTGGGCATCGCTATTGAAAAAAAAAGTTTGAGTTCGTTTCGATATGTAGATGGCCTCCTAAGCAAATTTATGTACAGTCGTGAAAAAAGAAATAAACACCCCCTACTAACTCCTCAACAAATTATCGTAGACGAAAGTTACTGATACAGAACAATTGGAAATAAAGTCTACTTTTAAATGACGTCTATAAAATTTGCTTAGGGGGCCATCTACATATTAAAACGAATCCAAACTTCATTTTTTTTTTCAATGGCAATACCCAATTTTAACGAGATATTTGAAATCTTTGGTTCAAACTATGCCTAGATACCAAATTTCAAGTCATTTGAATGATAAGTTTTGAATTATAAATATTCAAAATTTAGTGCTTCTAATGTTAAATTATATTTTCATACTTTTATTTATAACTTCTGAAATTATGATCCTAATGTTTTAATTTTTTGTGTAGCAATAATACCAATATACCCAAACATAAATACGTTGAATTTACAATTTTTATAATTTTCTGATATGAATTATGAAATTAATATAAAAAAAATTATGAATTGCAACCTACAATTTTTTTTTTGATGGATTCAGATTTATTAAGTCTTGCTTTATGGAAATCCAAAATTTCACATTTTTTTCCCAAGTAGTTTTCATATTATGCTTAAAAAACGGTAAAATGAGGGTTTAAGGGGCCGTCTATGATAGAAGTGACTAAATATTTTGAAATTTCTTATGCTATTCTGTAATCTAACAGGCTTAATTGACTGCTGTGCCTTGATCAAGAAGGGAGCTCTCTTAGAGGTCTGCACGGGCCGGAATTTCCAGGCCCGGCCCGAAGGAAAGCTATTTTGGCCCTGCCCTGTGTAAAAATTAAAAGTTCGGCCCGTTTACATTTTTATCGTTCTCGGCCCGGCCCGTACAAAAATCAGTGAAAAAGGCCCGACCCGACTAAATTTCTACAAAAAATTCCGTTTTTTCTCGACATACGATTAAGATTCTTTTAATGAATACTACATGCATATTTATGGGAACATTTTACAGTATATTTTAAATTACTATGTGTTTGCAAAATAGAAAACACACAATAGTAAACATTAACGATTACTTACAGTGTTTTAGTCAACGTCTCTACAGACGTTTCAAAATTTAAATAAGGGTTCATTAAAAGATTATTGTAGTTTAGAATAAAGGGTTAAAAAACATGATAACTTTTGAAGCTTATAATAAAAGGTAGATTTGTGAAAATATTTCTGTAATTTTTAAGGCTTTTCTCAAATCCAAAGGAGCTACATTTTGATACATTCATGAATTCATTTCTTTTCGGAAACGCATGAGATTGGCAGGTATTCTTATTCAGAAACCATGTAATTGCCGTTTTATTTTAGATAAAAGTAATATATCTTTCAGAAAATACTGCCAAAGTTAGCGTTTTGAATCGAATTTCCGGAAGCGATAGCACAGGAAAGGAGTAAAACGTACAGTCACGTGACAAGAGTCTCTGTTATCTCTGTACGTAATTTATGAAAAATGGAAACGCTATTCGATCCCAAATGCCTTCAATACTCAGGCTTGTCAATTTTATGCCTTTATAGTTAAAAATGAGTCAGAAAATGTGTCTGAGAGTTTCGCATTGTTGAGCAGTTAATATGAGAACCACCTTAAGGTACATTTCCAAAGATACTGTTAACAGAAGTTCATTATCACTATTAAAACTTTTACAAAACATAATGCCTGTCCTACACATCCGGAGAACGATTAAGACCAGTTCCGTCCCAGCACAAGTCTGCCAAAAAAATTAAACCCGGGATCAGGCATCATGTAACTGTACGATGCCGATCTCTACGATGGACATGTTACATTTCTGTATTGATGTTGTTAAACTCGCATCGGCTCGTAACGCACATTTATACTTATCGAAAAAGTCTTATTCATTGGAAATGACCTCGTATTTTATTTGCTACTCTCAAATTCTTATGTCGGACCGACAGGCCCGATTAATTTTTTTTATCGGCCCGGCCCTGCAGGCCCGTTCAATTTTTTTGCCGGCCCGGCCCGTTGAAAAAATTATCCTAATTCTGCCGGCCCGGCCCGTTTGAAAATTTTCCTCCATTCCGCCGGCCCGCGGGCCGGGCCGGGTACGGGCCTCGGGCCAAGCCCGGGCCCGTGCAGACCTCTAAGCTCTCTCGGTTAACAATCGAGTACGAACTTCAATTTGGATACAGCCCTTAAAATACGCTCGTTTTAAAATAATTAATTTCTCGGAAACTTATGGTATGAATTGCATAAAAATTTGTTTTTAGACTAATTGAAGAGTGCTGTCAGTATTGTGTACTGCTATTGAAAGAAACAAAGTTATGGTTCGTTTGAAAATGTAGATGGCCCTCTAAGCAAATTTTATAGACATAATTTAAAAGTAGACTTTATTTCCAATCGTTCGGTACCAGTAACTTTCTTCTGCGATAATTTGTTCAGAAGTTAGTAGGGGTGTTTACTTTTTTTCCCCCACGACTGTACATCATTTAAAAGTAGATTTTATTACCAATCGTTTGGTACCAGTGACTTTGTTCTACAATAATATGTTGCAGAGTTAGTAAGGGGTATTTAGTTTTTTTCCCCCACGAATGTATATTGAATTGTAAAAAAGAATAGTATTGTCAGGTGGGGTATTTATACCAGGGGGTAATTGTGACCGCGGTTATATTGGAGAAAACTGTGTATGGTAAAATTTTGTTTCAAGTTTAGATATTAACCTCATAATGTATATTTCATCTTAGATATTCTTTATCACTAGTCTGAAGCCTTTTTGAGATCCGAATAGCAATTTGAAACTAAGTCTATAAAATTTTTGATAAACGGATTTGTTACTTTGGAGTTCAAAGTGGTCTCAATTACCCCAAGCAAATGTGTATTGGCAAGTATAAAGAGAAAATACAGTGGTCATAATTTCCCCACTAGTGGTCTTAATTACCCCTAACTTATGTGATTGTGAGTTTTTGGTGAGGTAATTATAACGATGCTTTTAGCTTAAAAAAAAAACAGCTATGTGAATTAAAACTTTTAAAATGTGTTTTTAAAGGATCAAAGTTACTTCCTATATACTAAAAACACCACTTTTCCAAATAGAAATAAGCAAAAAAAATAAATAAATAATAATAATAATAACAATGTTGAAAATGTAAAAAGTGGTCATAATTACCCCTCCTGACCCTAGAAAATAGTTTTCTATAGTTTTTGTACATTAAAATAAGCTTTCAAAATTTTCAACCAACGATAATTTTTTTCTCCAAAGACGTGTTGCTAACACACCTCTAGGCTTTATTTGTTGACGTCAACGATGTTATAATGCAAGAAGATTGTCAGAAACTAGATTATGAATTAAGTTGCTTTTTTTACGAAACCATCTCTTAAATAAATCCCTCCGATTAATATTATCAGCAGATGATCTCTGTGCTAGTATGATGCAACGTCATTTACGTAGTTTAAAAGAATTTTTTTTCGTGTCTTATCTCTGAACAACGAAAATATAGACCCATCATTCTTTAAATTCAGTTTCGCTTAATCCATGTTCAATACTAAATCTTGAACAAACACTGAAGCCGTAGTTCAAATATGTTAAGATAAAGTCACCCGAATTGGAATCAGTTAAAGTGCTATAAATTTTATTGTTCAAGGACATTTTTCTGAATTATCAGTCTTGGTTAAATAATGCATTAACATTTTTCTTTTAATCTACTTAATACAGACCTATTTATAACCTATAATAACCTATTATTACCTTTTATTAACCTATTAGAGATGAGACGTGATCAAACCAGGGCAGAAACTAGCTTTTTTTTTTTTTTTTGCAACATGGAATTTGGCGCTTCTATCCCCCCACCCCCACCCTCCTCCTCAAAGTAAATTTACAAAGAAAATATTACTAAGTTTCTAATAGCCGACTTATTTTAAAATTTAAAATATGTAATCATAAAATATGTAATACTGAACTACGTAATCAGTTTTTTCAAATATTGATTCATTAAAACCTTCAAAACAGAATCGAAAAAAAATTCGCTTTATACAGGATACTTATACCATATCATCCTTAGATTTTTCTATGCTTTGGCATACCCTAGACAGGACGATTTTAACAATAATCTGCTAAACATGGAAGTGAGAAAAATTAACAAACAAAATCTTCATTTGACGACCCCTTCGCCTTATGTTCTAGCGCCCGGACATATGCCCACTCTGCACCCCCCCCCCCCCTTAGTTCCGGCTTCAACTCAACAACCTTGGCTCAAACTCAAAATAAAAAAATTATTTATTCACAAATTGAACAAGCACGGAAATTGTACGTCAAACATGGCAAATGAGGTGCGTTCGTACTATAAGTAGTTTTATCATTATTCAGATCTTGGTGTAATAGCTGTTGCACTCTTGTGCAAAAATGCATGAATACAAAATGTATCACAATTCTATATATTAAATTCAGTAATACGGAAATAAAAGGACTCCATCTTAAATAGGACGTCATCACCACGGCAACCTAGAATCATTACCTATCATTGGATATCATTAAATTAATTGCGTATGATAGGATACCCTCTAAGTGTTTGGGGCGTAATATTCCGTTCACTAAGCTCCAAGTTTCACGGCAATACAGGCAATATTTAAGATAATATAATTCTATAGATTTAACGAATTTTAAATACATTGAAGAATGATTAATACTCTCAAAGATTACATTCATATTTGTAATTGAGTTTTTTTTTTTTATATATAATCTTGAAAGAACCATATTTTCTTAACATTTAACCAAAATGCAAAGAAAACAACATTACAATTTCACCCTTTTGCAAGACGCTCGGAGCGTTTAGAATGAAGAAAACTTTTATGAATATCTTTTTAAGTTTTGATTCGATTTTCATAAAATTTGAAACGACTCACCAAAGTTCTGGAACGATTATATATATTAAATTTCAAAGCATTCAGTAGGGTAGTTTATATGCTGTTACATGCGGACAGACGGACGGACCAGTATAGGTGCTACATATTTATATAATTAGGAACGCACCTAAAAATGGGTAAAATAAAACTTGCTTATTGAAAACAATAATTAGTCTAAGTTTCATAAAATGTTTTACAATCCTTTAAAAACCAGTTTGAAGGGAAATTAAAATGTTATTGATGGAATATAAAGATAGATATTCTATGTTCCTTTGCACCGTTAATGTTAGTAAGATAAAAAGCCGTGGGATATCCTTTTTGTAACTGACATCGGCCCCCTTAAACATTAAAAATCGAAAATAATAATGTTTGGAATAGTTTATGTGTCTTTTTTTTTTTTTCTTATGTTTGCATTTGAATGGTGGGGGCTTGAGCCCTATGAGTCCCTTCATTTCGTATGCTTTTGTACTGAATAGAAAATGTCAAACTAATATATATATTCAAAATAATTTACGTGCGTGTTACTCAACGTACTAAATAAAATAAATATATTAATAATATTATTTAATATTCAACGGACTTTATGAAACTGAGATTCAGCTAACTTCCTATCCATTTTTCCTTTTACTTTGAAAAGGATAAAAAATTAACATGAAGAAATGCGTTACTGACATCTATCGGCATTAAAATAAAGCAAGTTAACAGTTGATTTACGGCTTTAGGTACCTCTTCCACACGGAGAACGGAGGTCGTATCCCGTGGCTAGAAATTCAAAATTTAATAGGTGGTTCAAGTAGTAATTTCCAAATAAATTGAACAATTGGGATTATTAAAATTATTGGTATCACGAAATTATTTTTTAATTATTTTACATAGATGTAAGTGACTGTTTGCCAGAAAATTATTATTATTAACTCCTTGAGGTGCAAGCAAAAATTGTCACCGGAATAATCGAAAAATGTTATTTTTAAATAAGGAAAAGCAATTCTTCAACGATTTTCCTCCAAAGTTAAAAATATAAAATTTAGTAAAAATTTTCTGGTGAGAATCTTGTTTAAATTAGGTGGGATATATTTTATCTCACCGCCCTTCAAAGGGTTGAACTAATGAGACAACTGAGGGGGGGGGGGGAAGGGGAGTAAAAATATTGACAAGGATATAATTCTACAGGATAATTTCACAAAAAAAAGCAGTATTGGAGAATCAGTGCATGTAATCGTTAAGAAAAAATTTAATTTTTTTTAAAGTAACTATTATATTTCCATGAATGTACGTACTACTTTTACACAAATTATGTACAGGGCCCACATAGTCATCTGCTACAGCTACAGATCATTTTGAGCATTTTGTTTTACAATTTGATCGTAAATATATTTTTTTTTTTTCACTTAGCTGCTTGTTTCCTAATTGCCTCCTGACTTCATGGGAAAATATGAGGTCAAATATGATCTTTACGTTCCTGAAGTTCCAAAATAAATCATGAAATATTTCTCTAGAAATTCCTCTAAACATCTAAAATCGAAACTGTCGGGGTACTTTTGACCAGATAGTGTATATGTGGGCATCGATACTTCACTCAAGCTCCAAAAGTCAGCGATTAGCTGTTGCACTTGATTAATTTTAACACAATTATTCTGATTGGTAAATAAATCACATGATCAATATGGTAAATAAATCACTGTGTACTCCAGATTCGTCCAAGATAGCTCGATTGGCAGAGCAGTTTACCCTTACAAAAATTTCCTTTAGAATTCTACAAAAAAAAAAAAATGTACAAAATGTATTATAGAATCCTATAGAATTATGGCCCGTTTTTCTATAAACTACTTTAACTGAAAGCTATAGAAATATCTGAAGAAATTCAATAGAAATGCTTGTTGAGCTTTTATAAAAATATCTGTTGAAATAATATAGAGTTTCTATAAAAATATTCGAATTTCGACAGCAGGTAGCGGTTTTCAGGTTGTCACCCTCCCAAGTACTAGCCGTTAAGATGCTACTTCAGTCAAATGAAAAGATGCATTCGCTAATGCTAATCCTATGGAAGAAATTTATAAAGATATCTCGATCGCATTTCAATATTTTTAAATGATTTCTTTTGTACTGAATAGTTGAGATAAATCTGTATGCAGGCCGATTTTTACTTTTTCGATTTTGTTTACAGATATTTTTTATGAGGATGCTTTTACTTTCGAAACCGGTTCCGAAAATGAAAATGTCCTCATAAGAAATACCTGTAATCAAAATCGAAAAAGTAATCAACGGCCTTTGCACAGATCGATCTCAACTATTCAATGCAAAAGAAATCATTTAAAAATGTTGAAATGCAACCGAGATATCTTTATAAATATCTTCCATAGGATTAGCATTAGCGATCGGGTCTTTTCGTTTGACTGAAGTAGCCTCTTAAGCGCGCTCGGTGCTGCTTGAACTTGGGTGAGCAATTTTGAACAGGTATTTCAGTTTGGTATGTCGGTTGACAATTTTATTAGTCTTATTATACATTTTAAACTTCGTTTTCTTTTGTGATTTGCGTTCCCAATCATTAAACACGTATAGAATTTACGCCGGTTCTCAAACTGTGTGAATTAAAAACCGAAACCATTTGTAACTTAGAAAACCAGAATCATTAATCTATAGAAATTCTATAAAGTTTATGTACTCTATAGAAAAATTGTTCTATAGAAAAAAATTCTACATAACTTCTAGGAATTCTGTAGAAGCATTTTATTTAGAAAAAGTAATCTATAGAATTTAAAACTCAATAGAAATAGTATCTTATAGGAAGTCTATTCTATAGAAACATTTTCTTTAGAAAAAGTATTCTATAGACTTCTCCAAAACTCTATAGAACTAGTATTCTATAGAACCTTTGAAGAATTCCATAGAGTTCTATACAGCTCTATGGATTATTTTCGTCAGGGTAGGCCATCCAGGATAGCTGATTCGGGGGGGGGGGGTCTGTGGCTGAATGGTCAAAGCACCAGTCAGCTAATCGCTTATACGTAAGAGTTTGTGGGTTCGATTCCCGCTGGTTCCATTGCACACACACTTTGTGTGGAACTCCCAGGGTGTATTTCTCTTGTATTGTAATATTTTCTTGTGCTATCTTGTCTCCGACTTATAAGCAGGCTCTCATGTCAAGCACACAAGTCGTATGTTATTCAATAAATAAATGAATAGCTGATTTGGCCGAGCATTGGCAGCTTAGGCCAAAAGGTCCCTGGTTCAGATTCTAGTACGGACAGTTTTTCACGCAGTTGGAAAATCACAACTCATATGATTAACTGTTAATTAGGTTGTTATTTCACAATTAATATTTATGAAGTATTTTTAATTTATATGAGCTATGCTATAATTACTGAAAACTAATTTAATTCTCTCACCACATTCGATATTTGCAATATAAGATAATATTTTGTTACAACAGGGTGTTTCGCTAAAAGCTAAACCAGTAAAATATTTGTTGAAAAATACTATGGGGCTCTGCCGACTACGCTCCCCAATCTTTCTCCAGATCTCGCAGGCTTTATAAACACATTAATTTGCTCTATTTTTCGATTTATCGATGATGGAAGATTGAAAGATATTATCACGGCCAGTGGCGATCTTCTATTGTCGGTTTTTCATTCACTTCCCTCTGACTGCGGGGTCTTTTCGTCCCCGAGACTGCATATACCACTGTTACGACAGCTGACAGCGTGATTGGTTTTAAGCAAGATCAATTACAAATTTGGAAATCAGCTTGTAAAAAAAGGAGCAGCCTCCCGGACTATTATTTAAAAAAAGGTTTTCTTTTAGACACTATAAGAAAGTCGATTTGAATATATCATTTTAAATGTGACGTAATTTTCACAATTAAATGTTTTTCGTCATTAATTATTTTATTATTTTAAAGTTTTCTTTCTTTTTCGGTATTCACACGTAAATATATATTTCTATTAAAAATATTATGTTTGGAAATATTATTATTTGGTCTTTTTAAAATCTGTAACAGTAAATAAAAACAACTATTTCAAAATATGAAAGTAACATATTTTCAGATAATGAAATTTTGAATACAAATTAAAAAAAACTTAAATAAATTAGACAAATTTTAAAAATGATTGGGCACACACAGCCAGTCTAATCAAATATGTGCTTGCAAAAGATAGTTAAATTCCTATACATTGTTTTTGAATGTATAAAAGTCACATAACTGAACTATCTTGACCAATTTTAACATTAAATAGCGCTTAAAATAATTCTTCGATTTTAAAACTACCTGCTTCAGCTTGACTATCATGCATTTCTTCATCAAAATTAACCATTTTTCATGTTTTCATATTCAATAGTTTTTGAAGAATAATCCGAGAAAGTAAAAAAAGGTGATACAGGGTTGGCGAACCTATGGCACGTGCCAAGGTTGGCACGTAAGACAATTTCTCAGGCACGCGAAAAAATTAAATTAGACAATCAGTATACAGATAAAATTAATATTTTATTTCTGTTTTAATTATTTTTTTTTCATATGGACAGACTATCATAAATAGTGGAATTAATTTTGTATGATTTGACACATCAAGAGAATTTTCTTTTCCTATGATGCTTGCAGCGTTTGCGTCATGCATTTTGTCTTTTTATATGAATTAAAAAAGACTGTACCTTTTAAATGAGTTTCATTAGAGTCAGTCTAATAAAATGGCAAATGAACCCAATTAAGTTATGTATATTTATAAAAATAACAAAATATGTACCAGATATAAAACAGTCTCCATCAAACATACGACAGCATTAAACTCATCAATGCATTATAATTGTATTGTTTAATTGGATAATTGTAACTAAGATGTTGCATTAATAATAAGTCAAAAGTGACTAAGATAGAAATTCTTATTCTTTTTTTATTATTATTAAAGTATCACCGGATAAATTAACCAAATTTAGGAATTGAAATTTCATTAATTTAATGGCTGAATCAATATTCAAAGAAATTGCATTTTGATTTTTAATATTTTTTAACTATTAATTACTACTGCATGAAAGCAACTGATTTTCTAACCAGTGTTTTGTGTAAACATCGTAAGCTGCGAAATAATTTTATGTAAAAGTTTGGCACGTTACATAGTTGATAGAAATTGTTTGTGTTTTTTGGCACGCGCTCGTAAAAAGGTTCGCCATGCATGCGAATAGATTATATTATGGCAGCGGAAGCGTCAGCGTTAATAACCATTTTTTAGAATACAGGAGGAAATAAAAGAAAAACAATAACATGCCATATCGGTATGTTTAAGAAATGCATGGTTTGTGACCTAGAGTAAAGCAGTGGGTCAAATAACCCGATATTCCTCACAAATTATTGCCATTTAGCATTCAAAAATTTGAGTAGGGGTACGGAGTTGGATGCAATGTCGAAATCACAATAAATTTTTAACGGATGTTACGAAATACAGTAAAATTTCCATTTAACGAAGTCTCGTCGTTACACTTAACCCTTTATCTACTGGTGATACTTATAAGTACCATTAAAATAACTTGCTATAAAATTCATTTAATACATCAATTAGTTGTAATACAGTTAAGAATGGGTTATAGATAATATCAGTTTATCGTATTCCAAAAGCATTATTGGTTACATAAAACAAAAATATTTTTAAAAGGATGATTTCTTTTACTTTTGCATCCTTTCAACTTTCTTGGCGTTGGAGGGGGGGGGGGGATTTTTCAATTCGGAAATGTTTCTATATTTCTATTATAAGAATATTATGTTTGTACATTTCCTAATTCTACAAAATACTAAGAAAAATATTTAAAATAGAAGATTTGAGGGTGCTACAAACATTGCACAAAATCCCTATAAATTCAAATTTAATTAATCCTTCTAAATCCTTCAAACCTTCTAAAATACTTCTTAAATTTATTAAATGATTATGTAAATCTTCTAATGTAGTTTAAATAATTCACGAAAATTACTTTAGAAAATAAAATTTTCATGAAGTCATATTTCAATACATAAAGGGTTAAACTCTTCATTATGCAGAAAATTCGTTAAACAGAAATCAACTTAATATGCTGAAATTTGTATAATAAAAAGATACACATTCATAAAATAAAAAAATGGACGTAAAATGGAAATATTAGAGAAACGTATTTTAATTCGGGTAGTAACTTTTTTTATGCGATGTAGTCATATGAGAAAATTTTCTTTAAAAGAGGGGCAAACAAAAACTCAATATCTTCTCTCTATTTTTATTTTTATTTTTATTTATTTTTAGCATTCCAGATCCTTAACTTAAAGAAACTCTGTAATATTATTTTGCACAGGTTTCTTATAAAAAGTACACCGTTATTAAATTTTCCGCACTGTTGTAAGTATCCGAACAATTTATCTCTAAAATTTTCGTAAAACTGGAATCCCCTTCTTGTTGTATCGATGGCTCCCCCCCCCCCCCACCCCCACCAGCTCGCCCTCAGAACCAGAGCAGTGTTGCCAGATTGGGGATTTTGTCCCCATTTTGGGGGATTTTAAACCTCTAGGGGAATTTTTGGGGGACAAGAAGTTCGTGGGGAAATTTTTGGGGACTAAAAAATTTTTAGGGAAAAACCTGGGGATTTCGTTTTTTTCCTATTTTCCGTAAAGATTTCTTTTTGGTCTTGCAGAAAAACTGGATCTGTCTCGAACTCAATTTTGATTTGAAAAATGAAAATACAATCCAGAAATCGGAAATATCAATCATTATTCTCTTGGATGTGGTCGTGTTCGTTGTTTACTATGTTACACTACAGTTTACACATATTACAGATGCATGAGACTCTAAAGTCTTAAGCAGTTTAAACCTGCACGTGACTAAATTTGCAGGATTTTAACGAAGAATTTCTTCGCCGTACTTTAAAAAAAATTTATTTAAATATGTGGAAAGTAGATATTTTTCCTTTATGATATACAAAAGCACATCGATTGATACAGCGAAAATACTTTGCATTATCATTATGTACTTCAGTACAGGGAGGACAAAAAGAATTAAAACAGCGTATCATCTCGGATTCTTTCAATTCCCAACTGATAAGAGATTATCTAAGGCTATGGAGCTAATGTAACAATAGTCCAACATTGTTAGACAATACTTTTAAAAACAAACGTAAAATAACTTGTCACTGCAAAATATATCTCTTATTCTCTTAATGTAGCTACAGAATATGCATTCAGCCCAATTTAAAAGTTTGTTTTTTGTAAATGGAGAATTTTTTCAAAAAAAGGCTTGATTTGGGGAAAATTTTTGAGCTCAATTTACTTAAATATTTTTTACAGTGATAAATTGAAAATTTAAAAATTCCCTTTTTGAGTAAAAACTGAGTTGGGGACTTCAGCAGAAAAAAACACTCATTTGAGGAAAATTTCAAAAATTTTGGAGAAATTGACTTTTGACTATCTGGCAATACTGCACCAGAGTGTTTGTGTGAGAGACTGGCGATAGCAAGTGCTTATCATAGTGTGAAAAAAAATTGTTTTGTTTAGCACCAAGAAGAATGGAAATGATTAAAAAATTAAATAAGTAATTTCATTTCCATACAATCCGCTGAAATAAATTCACACATAAACGAAACAACAACTTTTCCGTTTGAATGCTGCACACGCACGAATGTGGAATAAACTTCGTTATATAGAATATATTTTCCGTAATATGGAGATTGATGTACATGATAATGGTGTCCAAAGTTAACCTTTAACTGATGTGACTAAAATTTGTCACACAACTGATTGATCCGGTCTCTCAGACCCCTCGAATAAAATGAATAAAAAAAATAACTCAAATGGTTGAATTTACTTAAATTTTGTCCTAACAATATCGTTGCATGTGAATTAAATTGCATGAAAAAAGTATTTTATTCATATTATTTAACTTCAGCGCAGAAAAGTAAAAAGCTGTAAAAGTGTTTACAGCTGGGAGTCGCGGGGTCTGGGAGACCGCGTGACATCAGTTAAAGGTTAAGGTTCAGTAGGAACTTTCGTTAGGTAGAAAACTTCGTTGAATTGAAGTTCCGCTATACCAGAAATACTTTTCCTGCCTCTAAAGAGTCATTGCTGAAAAAGTAGTTTTACAGTAAACTGCAGGAATTTTATTCAGCAATTTAGATCTTCCATGGACAGTGCTGCATCGAAACGGCTGGCTCGATTCTATCCTAACTCTTTCCCGCGTGTCGGGTTGATGCTAATTTTTTCCGTTGCGGATAGGGCTCGTGCTGATAGGATCTTTCAACGGAAAGTTTAGAGTACTTTTTCAGTTTTAAAAAACTATTTTATTTGAACATTAATGAGTATATATACGTTCACTTTTCTACATAAAAGAATTCATATTAGAGGTATAATTGTAGACTATTTTTCAATAATTGTATTAAAATATCTGTTAATTTTTTTTTTCAATTCTGTTTCGGTTCGGGTTTCGGGTAGACGACTTTTTTTACTTTTGTCGGTTTGGATGGGGTTGCAAGTTGACATGTAGTTGAATTTTCGGGCTCGGGTCCCTTACAAAACGGCGTGGTAGGGCATTTTTCAAATAAGTGCTCGCAGAAAAATATATGTAAAAAAAAAAAAAAAAAGAAGAAGAAAAAAAGAAAAATCCGAGCTATAGCTTCAGTTCTAATTAAGGGGACAGTTTACCTTTTCAACAATTTTGTTTATTTTAAAAAATATGGTTCAAATCGGGAACTCATTGCATTTCAATGTTCAACTAAAAGTACATTTTGAAAAAATTTTAACTGCTTGATTAATTAATATTTTTAAAAAGTTAATAAAAATTTGAATTTTTAAATTCCCCACTTTTTTTTTAAAGATTTATATTTTTTCCCAATTTTTTTTTTTTTTTATAGATTTTCAAATGTGTATTACACAAGACTGCGCGTTGATTTTTAGATACATCCAGTATTACAGTTAATATAATTTTTTTACTGATATAAAGCGTAAAACGACGAAATCTAACACATATTCATATACTTTTATTTTTAGGTTTTCGTTCATCTGACGAAACCCTATTCGTCTCGCTCCGTTGTCTGTCTGTCCATCACAGTGCACGTTCTCAGGAACAATATATGTTAGAGGCTTGAAATTTTGCATACTTATATCTAAACACCTCACATCAAACAACAAATCATAAAATTTTGAAAAATCTTATATTTAACCCTCTGGACTCTAACTTGTGTATTTTAAGCTTTTTTTCAAACTCAGCCCCTAATTAAGTTGAAAACTTGGAATTTTGCATAATTATAGCTAAACACTTGCGATCACACAAAAAATCATAAAATTTCGAAAAAGTCTTATATTTAACCCGCTGGGCTCTAACTTGTGTATTTTAAGCTTTTTTTTCTAACTGAACCCCTAATTATGTTGAAGACTTGAAATTTTGCAAAATTATAGCTAAACACTTGCGATCACACGACAAATCATAAAATTTCGAAAAAGTCTTATATTTAACCCTCTGGGCTCTAACTTGCGTATTTTAAGATTTTTCTCTAACTCAGCCCCTAATTAAGTTGAAGACTTGAAATTTTGCAAAATTATAGCTAAACACTTGCGATCACACGACAAGCCGTAAAAATTTCAAAAAGCCTTATATTAATTATCCTCCGGGTTCTAACTTGTGTATTTTAAGCAATTTTTTATCCTCCCCCCGTTTTACCCGGGGGGCACTTTTCTAACTTTTTCCGACACCACTTTGACCACTCTTTCATATTATGCACCATAGACTTACATATTTTAGTTCCACTTTTTACCGCCAGGGTGCGTCTACCTATCTCGGATGCTATGGACCCGATTCCCTCAACGAATATATCTACGGATAGGTTGTAAAACGGAGTTTCATTCGGATAGAGGTTTGTTTAGAATAGAGTGCGCCCTCTGGTTGCGAAATGTGGAACTAACAGATTTTGCAAAAGGATAAAGTGTTTTGAAAGGAATATTAAACGAAACCTTCTGTGCGATCTGTGATCACACTTACCCACTTGTTTTTTTTTTTTTTTTTTAATAACAAAAAAGCTGAAGGCTAATTCCATGCGCAGATTTATCACATATATAATAAAGAACATGTACAAAAACGTTTAAATCTCTATCTCAAATACAAAAAAAGCCTTAACATTTTTAAAACATGAAAGTGAAGAAAATATGAACATGGAGAAAAAACCATTTAAAGTTTTAATTTGTGCAGATAGTTGCTCTGAGTGCATTAACAAAATTTACAATATCTCGCGATATAATTACAGTATGGGTAAAAATGAGGTGTCAAAATATTCACAATTAAAGAGACTTTTATTTAATATTAAAAAATAAAAATGGATTTTTTGATCGATTCTAAGGTAAACTGCCTCCTTAATGCAAGAAAGAAAGAAAAAACAAGTCCTCGCAGTTTTAATTCTTATAAAATTATTTATAATTATATGTTGTTTATTTTAGTCATAAGTTTATTTATTAAAAATTGTACAATAATTTATTTTTCAAATAGTAGCACCCACTTTTAACACTTTGAAGTCTTTGGATCAAAACAGCCCAGAAACGTATATAGTTTATGCGCTTTTTCTTAAGTCTTTATATAGTTAGTAGCAATCAGTGCTTGAGTATACTAATGTTAAATCCATTTGACAAACTTTATATCTTTATAAAAAACCATCCGATTGGAATGTTTATTTTTTAATCGTATTCATTGAATTAATGCAGACATAATCTTCTAGGTGGCTTTTTTTCATTCAAAAACTTACTTTTAATAATGAAAGTCATTTAAAAAATATATGAATTACGACCTTCATTGATTTTTACGTAAAAAGAATCAGAATCCATAATACGAGTGGGTAAGTGTGATGATAGATCACACAAAGGGTTTCTTTTAATATTCCTTTCAAAACGTCCAGTACATTTATGGCCATGGAATACTTTCTAAATTTTGGCAAACCCTTTCTAAACTATCGTAAAGCTTCAAACAGATTCGCCTTGTTATAATTCCTAATTTTGTTCGTCCCCCCCCCTCCCCCCCAGAAATGCTACGATATATCACATGACGGGTATCTGCCAAATTTAGAAAAGTGCCCCCTTTGAGAAGGGGGCGAAGTGGGGTAATGGACACCATAATTTTTGACGCGGCCCGATGTTTAAAATTTTTGTTATGTTTTATAAGCTATATTAAAGTTTCAAACAGATCGTCCAGCTATATTGCCTAATTTTGTTCGCGCCACCCCCTCACCCCCCCCCTCTTCGAAATGCGACACGCCATTCTTCTTTATACTTTTTTATCATGTGTTATAAAGTATCTTAAAGTTTAAAACAGATCGCATTGTCAGATTTCCTACTTTAAATGAAATAGCGGTCTGTTAGTTTCACATTCCATCACCAGGGAGCGCACTCTATTCTTAACAAAAGCGTATCTGAACGGAGCTCCTTTACACAACCTATCAGTAGATATGTTACTTGAGGGGATGGCGGTCTTCAGCAAGAATTTAAGATGTTTGTTGAAATTGCTATTCGGAAATAGTGGTAATTTAATTTTTGACATATTTATATATAATAAGTAGCATGTATCTGAGGACTCCGTCAAAAAAAAAACGCACATGAAACGGTATGAAACAAAAAAATAAAAAAAAAGAAAAGAAATATTTTGCCCCTGCTCCTCTCCCCACTTGCCCGAAACTTCACGTGTCATTTTTTATAAACTTTTTCTTACGTGTTATAAATTATCTTAAAGTTTCAAACAGATCGCCTTGTTAGATTTCCTATTTTAAATGAAATCGCGGTCTGTTTGCTCCACATTCCACCACGAGGGAGCGCACTCTATTCTTAACAAAACTGTATCTGAATGTAACTCCGTTAAACCAAGGTTACTATATCTAACGATATAGAAAAGTTAAAATTTGAAATTCAGAGCACTATACGTTTATAAATACCTTCCAAAAGAGTTATATAAAATTATATTTTAATGCTGTATGGGGATAAAATTATATAAAATTATTTTAATAAATAATATATTTTAGGTTTTTACCCTCAGAATATGCTTTCATTTCCAGCACTTGATTTCATCACAGGGTGCATTTTGAAGATGTATTTTAATGTGTGCTCCTTTATTTGCTATTTCTCGTACTGTTTTATCATGCAATCAAATTTGACTTACTCCGCATTTTTGATTTTCTGGCAACGTATCTCTTTTTTATTTCTGATGAATATATTTGATTAAAATGCCTCAATCGAATAAAAGTCCTGGTTTTCACAAATGTTTTTATTATGGATGTAGTAACCTTATTTTAGAGAAGCAATTAAAGCTTCGTGTGAGGGCAAACTGCCCTAGGTGTCAAAGAAAATAACAATAAATGTTTACTTCACGCCTCCGTCCCTTTTTAAAGATCGACTGAACATAAGAAGCAATAAAAACTGATCTTAGAAAAGAAAAAATACACGGCTATTTGAAGAAAAAAAATCCCTTCTAAATCGTTTTATTCCTAGAAAAAAAATACTTCTGTTAAAAAAAAAATGTTTTTTTAGCATAAATTCTATTTTAAATAAGAAAATAGGTTATTTTCTGTTGCAAGACTCCTCCTTAGCACGCGCAGTGACGTCATGCGCACCGAAACCTTGATACCAGAAGTAAAGGGAAATGGCACCCCCCTGCGTTAAACAACCTATCAGGAGATATGCTAGTCGAGGGGGTGGCAGTCTTAACCAAGAATTTAAGATATTTGCTTAAATTACTATTCGAAAATAGTGGTATGAACACTTATAAAATTTTTGATATTGAATAAGTAATAGTTTTCTCATCACGCCATCAAAAAAAACCGCTCGCAAAACAGTACAAAACGCCCTGTTATACTGCCTAATTTTGTTCGCGCCCCTTCCCCTCCCCACCCCTCAAACCGGAATGTGACGCGCCATTCTTTTTTATAATATTTTACTATTTGTTATAAATTATCTTAAAGTTTCAAACAGAACGCTTTGTTGGAATTCCTATTTTAAATGTAATCGCGGTCTGTTAGTCCCATATTCCACCACCAAGGAGCGCACTCTATTCTTAACGAAAGTGCATCTGAACGAAACTCCTTTACACCACCTATCGGTAGATACATGTTTCGGGGGGGGGGGGGCGATCTTAACCAATAATCCAATAATTTAATATATTTGCTGAAATTACATTCGAAAATAGTGGTATCAATACTTCTGACATTTTTACCTGGCATAAGTAACATTTATGCTGTATTTTTAAAAATCGGACACCGTTCAGAAGAATACTGCAATGAAACATCACGTGACTGCCTTTCAAAATAAGTATATAATAGAAATAAATCGATTAGTGAAATTAGCGCCCCTCCCCCCCTACCCGAAATTTCGCGTGCCATTTTTTATAAACTGTTTCTTATGTATATATAGTATAGTATATTATGTATATATAGTCAGCCAGGGGGTCCCGGGTTCGAATCCTGGTCCGGACATTTTTCGCCCAGTTGGAAATTTACATCTATTATGATTTGTTTACCAATTAGAATAATTGTGTTAATATTGATCTAGTGTAATTTCGTATCCAGCGATTTCTGGAGTTCCATTACCTGTGATTTATTCTGTTGAGCTGAACCAGGTTTCAGACCAGATGCTGTAATCATCAAGGTTAGCTGGGTGAAAAAGTTCGACCAGAATCGTCCGGGATAGCTCAGATGGCAGAGCACTGGCGGCTTCAGCCAGGGGGTCCCGGGTTCGAATCCTGGTCCGGACATTTTTCGCCCAGTTGGAAATTTACATCTATTATGATTTGTTTACCAATTAGAATAATTGTGTTAATATTGATCTAGTGTTTCTTATGTGTTATAAACTATCTTAAAGTTTCAAACAGATCGCCTTGTTATATTTCCTAATTTTAACAAAATCGTGTTATGATAGTTCCACATTCCACCACCAGGGAGGGCACTCTATTCTTAACAAAACTGTATCGTAAGGAAACTCCTTTAAACAACCTATCAGTAGATATGTTATTCGAGGTGGTGGCAGTCTTAATAAGAAATTAAGATATTTGCTGAAATTACTGTTCGGAAATAGTGGTAACTAAACTTTAGACAATTTTATATTAAATAAGTAGCATATATTTCAGGACTACCTCAAAAAAGGCACCTAAAGCGATCAGAAACACTAACTTTTTAAATAGAAATCTAGCGAACCCGCGCCCCCTCCCCGGAATTTCACGCGTCATTCTTTTTTACACTTTATCTTATGTGTTATAAAATACCTTAAAGTTTCAAACAGATCGACTTGTTAGATTTCCTAATTTTAACAAAATCACGTTACGTCAGTTCCACATTCCACCACCAGGGAGCGCACTCCATTCTTAACAAAAGCATTTCTCAACGAAACTCCTTCACGCAATCTTTCCGTAGATACATGGGTCGGAATGGTGGCGGTCTTAACCGAGAATTTAAAACACTTGCTGAGGTAACAAACGCTAAGATTTTAAAAATAAGTCTAACTTCCCCCCCCCCCTCCTAAAAATATCACACTCCATTCTTTTTTACACTTTTTCTTATGTGTTATAAACTATCTTAAAGTTTCAAACAGATCGAGTGGCGATCTTAACCAATAATTTAAGATATTTCCTGAAATTACTATTCAAAAATAGTGGTATGAATACTTGTAAACTTTCTGAGGGTGAATGAGTTATACTTATCTCCTAACGCTGTTCAAAAACCCCACGTAAATTGTTAGATTTCCTAATTTAAATTATTTCGTTGTTAAAAAAGCACGTGTCTCCATTTTAATCGACGCATTTGATAGCAATAAACCGATTAATTAAATAATAATTAAGATTTCAGCTTGTAATTAAGATAGGACTTAGAAATGGGTATCAATGAAATCAGCGAGAAATTTCACATCGGGATGCCAAAAAATTTAATATTTAAAAAGTTAAAATTTCATATTAGAATATCGTACTATGGAAAACAGCCTCGTCATGTCTGGCATCTGCTTTCCCGCCGAAATGAAATCTTTTTTCCTTGTCTTTCCAATTAAAGAAATTAAATTTTTATCGATCGATTTTTAGTGGATATTTTAGCTTAAACACATCGCAGAAATGTGAACTTTATACCAAATGAAAGTAGATTTTTTTCCGCCTGTCTATGTCTGAATGTAGAATACTTATATGTCTATACCATTTACAAATTTTCCGGACCAATACTTTCTGATATGCGATTTCGCTTTAAAATGTCCACTTCGTTTTAAGGCTTAATTTCCTCTGTGGTAACCGTGCATCGGCTGATTTAACTGGCAACCCTTAGGAGAAACTCTGATGATTTGGAGAAAGTCCGTTTGTACCTGCGTTAAAAATGTTGATAAGTTAATTTTAGAAGTTAATTAGCCCGTAATTCGGTTAATTACCGACTTTTTCAAAATGTTATGATTTGTCGTTTGATGTGAGGTGTTCAGCTATAAGTATCCAAAATTTCAAGTCTCCAACATGCATAATTTCTGACAACGAGCTCTGTGACAGACGGACAGACAGACAAACAAAGGAGGGATAAAGATCACCCATAATATAAATATAATAATATCCATAATATAAATATAATATAAAGATATTTAAAATACAAATTTAAAATATCTGAAAATACTCCAGAAAAACCTAGAACGTTTTCAACCATTACAAGGCCGTCTTCAGTAGGATTTAAATGCTGTTATTACTTTCTTTGCGCTTATTCGAGAATTGTCCAGAAGAAAACATTGTAATTCAAATTTAAATGCTGTACGTCAAATGAGGTGTCAGATAAAGTTATTCAAATTTTCAACAGAACGAGCCTTCATTTATTATGTAGCAAATATCTCCATACACCATGGATACCGTATGACAGTGCAGCGCTACAAGCTGTATCTTTATTAGTCAAATTTTCAACAGAACGAGCTTTCATTTATTATGTAGCAAATATCTCCATACACCATGGATACCGTATGACAGTGCAGCGTTACAAGCTGTATCTTTATTGGTCAAATTTTCAACAGAACGAGCTTTCATCTATTATGTAGCAAATATCTCCATACACCATTTTTGTTCAATTATTTGTGCTTTATCTATATTTTAATTATTTAACTCAAGGTGAATATAGAACTAGAATTTTAATTTTCATTTATAGAATCAGTATCGTCAAAAACATGTTTGTGTAAGTTTGTAGCTCGTTCCTATCATGAGCTTAGGATATATAGAAAAATTTTACTTTTCTTCAATCTAAGGGGGTCGTCTCCTGATATCACTTGCATCCACAAAAAAAAAATATATATATATATATTCGAAAATAATGGGAAAAATTTATAGCTGCCAACTTCTAGGCTTTTTTTTTTTGTTACCATTAAAATTTAATAGAATTTTCTGCCTTATTAAATTTTAATGGCAAGAAAAAAGCGTAACATTTCGCGGCTATGAAAATTTCATAAATTTTCTTCTATTAAAAGTTAGTTTATTCCACATTTATATTTCCATATAAATTTACCGGTTACTAATTGAATATTATTAAACTAATCTAACTTTTTTCCTGTAAGAACTGAATTTTACATAAGCGGGGTGTTATCAAATATGACACGAAGTTTTTTCTGCTGATAAACAGCTTTGTCCCTTGAAAAAAATTATTGTTAAATATTAAATTTATAGCTGCCAACTTTTAGGCTTTTTTTGTTACCATTAAAATTTAATAGAATTTTCTGCCTTATTAAATTTTAATGGCAAGAAAAAAACGTAACATTTCGCAGCTGTGAAAATTTCGTAAATTTTCTTTTATTAAAAGTTAGTTTATTCCACATTTATATTTCCATATAAATTTA
This sequence comes from Maratus speciosus, assembly GCA_963932465.1. Lineage (NCBI taxonomy): Eukaryota > Metazoa > Arthropoda > Arachnida > Araneae > Salticidae > Maratus > Maratus speciosus. The sequence continues at coordinate 256,581,717 of OZ010793.1, read as the reverse complement.
CCGGTTATTAATTGAATAGCGTATATTTTTTTTTCCCTGTAAGAACTTAATTTTACATAAGCGGGGTGTTATCAAATATGACACGAAGTTTTTTCTGCTGATAAACAGCTTTGTCACTTGAAAAAAATTATTGTTAAATATTAAATTTATAGCTGCCAACTTTTAGGCTTTTTTTTGTTACCATTAAAATTTAATAGAATTTTCTGCCTTATTAAATTTTAATGGCAAGAAAAAAGCGTAACATTTTGCAGCTGTGAAAATTTCGTAAATTTTCTTCTATTAAAAGTTAGTTTATTCCACATTTATATTTCCATATAAATTTACCGGTTACTAATTGAATAGCGTATACTTTTTTCCTGTAAGAACTTAATTTTACATAAGCGGGGTGTTATCAAATATGACACGAAGTTTTTTCTGCTGATAAACAGCTTTGTCACTTGAAAAAAATTATTGTTAAATATCTTCTTCGCCCGCCATTTTGACTTGTTTTAACATTATTATTAAATATTTTTCCAACCAAATGTGTGACTTTTTTGCTTTCAGCAATTCCTATGCCTATATATATACTATATATAAAGTAAGAACTGTCTTTTACATCTGTGCAAAACAAAAGCCGTCTGTCTTTAAAAAAGTTGTTAACACGCTGTCACTCAAGATATCAGTTACATGTTTAATCTCTGGTGTGAAATAGATAGGTGTTCTGTTCGTGGTGGTGGTGGTGGGGGGGGGGGGGTATAAGAATTGCATAAGCATAAAGTAATCGTGAAAAGATGTCGTTGTTAATTTAGCCTCAACGCCTCTGCGCGAAACTTTTGTTTCTTTATAATTAAGATAAAGTTTTCCGTGAACTATGAATAAGGCGGTTACTAAATTGTATATTTTTTGTTTTACTTACTTGGAAATTTCAATTAAATAGAATTTCGTGAATAATGAATTCTGAAAAGCTTACTTAATAAATACACAATAAAACTAAACTAAGATTTTTTTCGTCAGAACACAACTTGAAAAACAATATTTTTTTCCATATAAAAACTAAATATATAGAGAAATGTAATAATCAAGACATGTTAAAAATTCGAAAGTAAAATAATAAAAAAAGTTTTTACTGGCCTTTGCAAAACTGAAAAGGGATTTCTTTTTTTTCTTTTCTTTCTTTTTTTTTTTTTTTTTTTTTTTTTTTCATCAAAAGAATTCCGCCTTCCTAAATCACCGGTTTAAGATATGAACGTACATATAAACACATGAACTAAAAATAAAAGCAGTACTAAAAATTGTCTTATATTGGGTTTTCAGGGAAGCAGGACCCCCCCCCCCACACACACACACACACACACACCACCACCACACACAAACATACACACACCACGATTTTTTTTTTTTTTTTTAATATTTTCTTTTCCAATGTTTCCAATTCAGCAGGGTTTTTTAATTGAGACATATCTACCAGAATTTCCGAACATCAAAAGTCGTGTTATTTAATCTATCATTAAATAAAACGATTTTTTCTATTCCGAATTCTGGTATAAATCTGAATTTAAAAAATTCGCTAAATACAAAACACTGCTCCTTTCCTTCTTAGTAATTAATTATTTTAAATCATTTGCGAAGAATGAATTTTATTATTTTTCTCAGAATCATGAGAAAAAGAAAATTTAGTTATTTAAATTTTAAAATCCAACCTTTCCTTCCATTTTGCGGGGAACCCATGATGGCTACTGTGACGTTAATAAATAAATAAATAGAAACAAATTGTTGACTATTTTCTTTCCCTGCCAGTTTGATTGAATTAGACATTCTCCCTAGTTTTCTAACTGGCATATTTGTAAATTTATGATTTAAAAAAAAAATTATCTGGTTTTTAAATGCTTGTGGGGAGGAGGAGTGTGTGAGAACTAGAGATTGACCGAAAATTCGTTTTCGTTTTCGGCCCAAAATCTGAGTTTCGCCGAAAATTAGTTTTCGGCGAAAATGCTGTCAAAAATTCTGCAATACCGAAACTATCTGTATTCCAAAAATCTCGTTTCTTCCTTCGGAAAATTTTCACATTACTCATTGATTTGAGCTGTATCAGCTCAAATGAGACACTCTTTATTGATTGCTATGAGCTTCACTGTTTATAATTATCAGTCATCACTGATTCAAAACGTGAGTGCAACTTATAAAGCAAGCAATGCCTATTTAACTAAACTATGAAAACTCTTTTCACGTGCTCATTAAAAGCTGCAGACTTAATAGTAACAGAAAACTTTTAGTTCAAAACCGCAGAAGTCTTTCGAATACTCTTTGAGAAAGTTCTAGTATAACAGATGCTCATTTACAAAAATCATTATACATAAAAGACAAATCGAGGTACGTATACTAAAAACATTTTTTAATTAGATGAAATTCGTGTAATCAGAAAATTATTCTGTGCGGTAGATGAATTAATTCATTTTATTTTATATGAAAATAAAAAGTTTTGGGCAGAGGCACAGTGAACCAACTTGGGCCACACGTATAATTGCACATATCTATTTCTATAAAATGCAAGTCTCTGTCTGTCCCTCACAATTCCGGTAGGACCGCCTCATTGTAATGAATAATTGTTGAAAATTACTAATGCAGGGTTACTACAGTAGTGCCAAATGTTGAACAACTTGGCAAAATATCGCTACATTTGGCGACAAAAATAAGTTGTCATATATGAAGCCAACATGGCGATAGCTAGCTAATTTGGCGAAACTCCCATTTAAAACCATTAATATTTCATCATCGAGGTCACCGCAATTTAATTTAAACTCCGCGCTTTTAAGGGATTTTTCAAAATCTATGGGTGAGAATTTGAAGTGTAATATACGAAAATGTACGTCTTTACAAATTCATCCCGATGCTATTAATAACATAACAGCCAACAGACGGCGCTGTTATGTATTGCCTGAACTCCAAACTGCCCGATTTTGATGTGCTTTAGGTACTTTTCCAGTATAGGGCAAGATAGAGAAAATGAAATTTAGCAACATATTTTCTAGCAACTTATTCACTGTTTCATATACATAAGTAATCTTTCAATATTTATACGATTTATTTAATATAAAAAAGACATTTAACTATTTTTGTATACAAACTGAAGTAAATTGTATATAAAAAAAAACAAAAATAATGTATAAATAAAATGTTTATAGATTATATAAACTTAAAAGTTCATTAATTTTGTTTTCACAGGTATTTATATCATTTGGCAAAAAATCTCACTTCTGAAGCCCAAATTATGACAAACTTTAAAAAATTACGCCAAGGCCCCTATACTGAAAAAGTACCGCGCTTTATATAGTCGGATACAAAAGATAAATTCTAGGTACTTTCCCCTTTAGGGGCCTTGTCGAAGAAAGAAAATTGGCAACATATTTTCTGCAACCTATTCGCTGTTTCTTTTCATATACACACGCATTTTTTTCAACATTTATACAATTTATTTAGCATAAAGAAGCCATATATCTTATTTTATAATAGAGATATAACATGTAATTTGCAAAAAGCCTCAAATCCGCACAACACTTGGAACCAAGCTGTGGGGATTAGCAATCTTCTACTGTATTACAGTTTTTCATAAATGAGTTTCGTTTTAAAAATCTGTTATTTTCATCTATCACTGCGGTCTTGCACATGTGTTGTATATATCTTTATATCTCATATTCTGTCATTTTTTACGGGCTATATTTCTAGTAATTAATTAATAATTCTGTATATTTATGTGTATATTAATTTTTTTTTTTTTTTGGACATTTTCTGTTTCGTTATCGGCCGAAAATAGGAAGATTACCGAAATTCGATTTCGGTTTCAGTTTCGATCTTAAAAACCTGTTTCGGTCGATACTTAATAAGAACTTCGTTACATCTGTGCAAAACAAAAACCTTCTGCTTTTGAAGGAGCTTTTAACACGCTGCCACTCAACCTATTAGCTACATATAGTTTAATTTCTGGCGTGATACAGATAGATGTATTCAATTGATGCGAAAAAAAAAAAAAAATAATTGCATAAGCATAAAGCAAGCGTGAAAAGACGTCGTCGTTAATTTAGCCTTAACACCTCTGCGCGAAACTTGTGTTACTTTATAATTAAGAAAAAGTATTCCGTGAACTATGAAGAAGGCGGTTAGTAAATTGTAGTTTTCGTATTTCTTACTTGGAAATTTCAATTAACCAGAATTTCGTGGACAACGAATTCTAAAAAAATATATAATAGATTATGACATGACGTTGCTTGCAGTTTTTTTTTTTTTTTTCAATATACCACATTGTAGTAAATTAAAATATTTCACTCGTCTACCCCTATATGTTTCTTTTGACAAAGAATATTTGTAATGTATTATCGGTAAATAGATAAAAGTTAAAAAAAAATATGCTAATAGTAATAATAATAAGCTAATAAATTGAAGTTTTTTATATATTAGCTTCATACTTATAAATATACTTTTTTTAAAAAATTTTTAGCGACAGTGTGTTTCTGTTTCTAGTATTCACAAGTAGTCAAAGTATTATTACCAAGATCTATAGATATATTTGTTTTCTTGAAAAATATAGCATCACAATACGGCATCATTTTGATTTCTTAATCGATTATAAGCGTTATTTTTTATTATCAGTTAAAAATCGAATTTTATCTGCGCATCAAAGTTAAAAAAAAAAAGAAAAATCCTTTTAAAATAAAAATATTGATCACTCTGGCACATAAATAACATCTGCCTAAGAGAATAAGGTAACGGTTATTTTTTTACTCATTTTAACCGACTCCAAGGGAGATTATACAATTTATCTAAAAGAAAATTAAATACAGAGCGTGTTCACAATTTTGGTTTTTACGATTTTGGAAAAAGGAGTATGTAAACAAAGATAAGAATTTTAAATACAGAGCGTGTTCACATTTTTTTTTCCTACGATTTTGGAGAAAAAAAATATGTAAATAAAGATAAGAATTTTCTTTTCTAATATCTCCAGTCTGATAGCCCTTTTGTTGAACTATTATATAGCATTATATAGTATACATGAGAAGTTTCAACCTAAAATATTACATTCGTTGTAGTTGTAGGTCAAAGTTGAATAATTTTTCTCCAACAGAGTGAAAAGTATCTAGGCCAGGATCCGAACCTGGGACCTTGGCTATATCCGCTAATGCTCTAATTATAGTAGGTTAGAGCATGTGAGTGAATTGTGTTAGGTTGGATGTCCTGATATCGTCCGGGTAGCTCAATGGTTAGGGCACTGACGCGTATAGCCAGGTTCGAATGCTGACCTAGATACTTTTCACTTTGTTGGAGAAAACTTATTCAACTTTGACTCAAGTTAATTTTGACATTCTCTCTACTTTCCATATTTTAAGTTTCTCGTTATAAGAGAAGCCAGCAATAACTATAAAAAATTTAGCAAAACTTTCCATAGTTTCACTGAACCAACATTTTATGTATTTTTCTCCCTTTTTCCAGTGGTAAATCGATCATTTTTCTATTGAAATCAGATAGATATATCTAAGCCTCATCAATTGTAACCATATATTTCCATTTTTCACCAAAAAGTTTTTAAAAATTCTTTACTTATTATTGTTGAAGTTCCAGTATTAAAACGTTCTTTAACTTAAAAATAGTTATGAGTAACATTCCCATAAATTCTTCCGTTGGATTCTTTAAACAAAGAGGGTGTAGCCCCCAAAGTGGAACCTCTGAGATGTTACGCCCGCATTGTGTAACTACTTCAGGGGTGGAGTTGCCAAGAACAGACTTTCATGTGCGAAATCGCTTTTCCTTCGAATGAAAATATCTTTATATACGTATGTGTATGCATTAACTGTTTAGCATTTGCATTTTCTTTTTCAAACCCGAGCTTTACGCTGCCGTTTGCATATAATCACATCACAGCATAATATTTTGCTGAGACGAGTTATTGTATAACATTCGATTATTATTATTTTTTTTAAGACTAAATATCCCTAAAAATAAACTTTAAATCTATATTAATAAAATGAAATGTCTATGTGTCTGTGGGCTATGGGAGATGGGCAAGGAAATCTATCGCACAAAGAGTCTGAAAACTTGGTTTCGGATAGACGGAGACACGCCCATTGTACATGGGCCTCAGATTTTTTTATTTCATTTTTTATGCGATTTTTTGCGTTTTCTTGCATTTAGGTTCTTTTTTTTTTTTTTTTTTTTTTTTTGACGTGCGTAAAAAGGACCCGATTCCAATCTTATAACTTAGTATAGTAAATATTCTTCGCTTTTCAATAAACTTTATCAGGAGTTTGTACAGCGTTTTGTCTATTTTTAGATAGTATCCTATTTGTAGAGACCTATCAAAAAACCTTTAGTTCTTTTCCCTCTTAATGTTAATCACTTGAGAAGAAGTTACTATAATTTATTAAAATTGTATTCCCCGGCTCGAAATGTGCCGGGGCAAACTGGAACGATGTTCCGGTTCGTGAAATTGTGACAAATATTGTTTTGGTTTGTGAAAGTATGGAAAATATTGTTCCGTTTCGTGGATTTATTTAAAAATATTATTACAGTTTCATGCATATAGCTTACTATGCTCTCTGTAGCGTTTTTTTTTTCTAATTATTTAGAATCTTGAATATATTTTATTAAATTGTTTTTTCTACGGTTAAATATAAATTTGCTATACAGTAAAGTCCCAATTATCCGAGTTAATATGGACCAAGCTCACCTCAGATAAGCAAAAAATCTTGGATAAACCACAATTCGTTACCAACTAAGGAGATGAAATATAAATTTTCACTTAATTCATTCATATTTATGGTACTAGTAACATTTCTTTGATGTACATTTACGTTACTTTTGAGAAAAACGGGAATGAAATTGTTTATTTGAAAAAGTCCTTGATAGTTTTTTGTTTGTTGAATGTCAATTTTGCTGCAGTATTACGCTACTGCATAGCTACTAATTTCTAAGATTTTTTTCTTACCTCTAAAACTTACCAGTAAATTTTGCCTAATTCAATCGCCGAAATGTAGCAATTGTCAAAGATTAAATATGCCAAAAATTTGTACTAAATTTTAGAGGTAACAAAACCGTACAAATTGGCAGCTACATGATTCTATTAATTCCATGAAAATTGCAGGTGTAGCCTCTTCTTTCTGCTCAAAGTATTAAATAGTTTTTTCAGTCGAACTTATATCTTTGGAATGGATCATTTTCTTCTGATGGACTGATAGCTTCCGTTATTATGAAACAGCCATAAAAAAAAAGAAAAAAAAGAAAAAAAAAGAAATGAAAAGAAAAGAAAATAGTGGACAATCATTTTGAAATAGCGTTCCGGTTCGTGAATTTTTCCATTTCGAGCCCTGATTGTATGTATTTTTTAAATTATACAAAATAAAGAGAAATTAGTTAATTGAAGAGCTCAGACGATAAAGGAGGTAAGTGACACAATCATCATTTTGAGAAAATGAGCTGTAAAGTTCCAAATCTTTATTAGCGTTTATTGCCAAATGCCTCTTTTATCAATTAAAATCTCTGTGATATTAAGTTTTTTTCAAATAGTAATTTCACAGATGGTAGAGGACCATTGAATATCGTCAATCATATGATTAATGCTTTTTTTTTTTTTTTTTTTTTGCCACATACCACCTTTACCATCTGAGCTCTTCAATTAAATTTGAAAGACTCCCCTGCCCTACTTGTATAGGCGACCATGGTCCTTAGAGTAAAATAATTAATTTTGCTGCATCTCTTTTCTGAACAATTCTCCACATAGTCAGGATGCAATTTTTTTTTTCGCCCCTAAGATTTGTAGTTTTTTTTCCTGCCTATCTTACATTGTTCTTGATACATCCGTCAGAAAATCAATCGCTGTTTCCTGTCCAACAACTTTTTCTTGCGTAATATGCTAAATGAAAAAACAAGTATTGAATTAATGAAACAATACGTGAAACTTATATCCTCTGATTATGTTTGCGAGTGTAAGGCGAAGAAACTTACAGATTTGATTGAATTAAGGGAATTTTCCCGGACGTGCTGTGGCACCACGACGTTCATTTGCGTAGTTTTTGAATCGCAGCTTAGTGTCCTAGATCAACGGGCAGGATGCAGAATTAAGAAAACTCCTTACTCCTTAAGAAAGAATAAAAAAAATATATGAGAATATTGCCTTATTGAGAGATTTTGCTTACGTCCCCGCGTGACTAAAATAAATACTTTTCATTTTTAGGCGGGTCCTCTGTATAGTGTGTAGGCATGGGTGTCCTGGCACCTCCTCACCTCACATTCAAAATTTGTTAAATTATAACATTAGAATTCCATCACAAAGTTTTGTATACTGAAGAAAAGAGATAAAAAATCATGCTTCGAGCATAGATTATTAAACACTTTCCAACACTTCCAGAATACTTTCACAAAATTTCCCTATTTTGGTAAATAAGGTGAATAAGTTACCTAAATAAATATTTTAGAAAACGCCTTTCATGTTTGAAAAACTGATTTCAGCAATTATTGTCCGTAGCCAAGCATGCATTCGAATTCTTCCGGTATTTGATCTACAGGTTGGTATATATTCTGTATAGTATGCGAAAATTTAGTTTAGTAAAAAAATACATAATATGTTGAAAATTCACCTCCAGCAACTTATACCAATAAAAGAAAACGTACTTGAATACTTTTGCACAGTCCTGAATTTTATCTACTATCTTTTTATACATGCCACCTACTAAGCTAAAAATGCTTAAAACTACTGAAATCACACTTCCAGAAATTATCATCCACAGCCGGCTGTGTAACCAAATCTTTGCGTGGTCCTGTATAGGATTTTATCTATGTTCCACAAACATCTCTTAGTATACTCAATATAATTCAGCTTAGAAAAGCATAACTCAATTTATAACGATTTTTAAGCAATTTACGCTCATACTCAGTAATTCTTTTGTGTAGCCCTATATATGATCTATAGCATTTATACACACCACGTAGTATGCAAAAATTTATTTAAACTTAAAAAGGCATAATATAACTTAAAATGCACTTCCAGTAATTATCGCTGATATACGGTACTTCAGATAATGTATTGTATCCGAAATCTTTTGAGTGCCTCTGTAAATGAATTATAAATGATATGCACTTCATATTCTATAGTAAGTAACTTATAGTAGATATCAGTAACGTATATCAATTTCATTATATTTGAAAAAGTGTAACATAATTAAAATACGCTTGCAAACCTGTTATCCCCCTATACCATTGTATAACGGAATTCTTTTGTGTGACTTTGTAAATTAATAGCAAATTCTTTGCAACTCAAATTGTACAGGATACATATTTTAGTGCACTTTAATCATTCTGATATATTAATGCAAAAAAAAAATGTAATAAACATATAAGAATAAGAAAAAAACAAAATTTTTGTTAAATAAAATGATGAAAATTAACAGTTTTAGCTTTTGATAATTGATTCGTATCTATTCTGTACCGCTGAATCCGAAATTGACATTCATTTTTTACCATCACGTAAAGATATCTTGCAAATCATAAATTTTAAAGTTAAAAAACGAAAAAATATCGAAAATTTGATACTATAAAATAGATATCATTGTTGTGTTTTTAACTTTTGATAATGGATTTTTATGTATCTTTTATCGCTGATTCCGTAAAAGACCTTCATTTTTAACCATCACGTATAGATTTTTCGCAAATTGTAAATTTCAAAGTTAAAAAATTCAAAGTTAAAATTGAACCTCTTCCCCACCTCATCGGACTCCCCAACTGTTTAGCTGTAAAAATCCCAGTATAAGCCAAAAAATGAATAAATTATTGAATTAAATAAAACTAAATTTAATTTAAAAAGTTTTACATCTGTTTTATAGTATCAGATTTTCGCTATATTTTAAGACACGTACGATTTGCAAAAACAGTCTAACGTGATGGTTAAAAATGAGGTCATTTTCAGATTCAGTGCTAAAAAGGACATAAAAATCAATTATCAAAGGGTAAAAATACAGTCATCTCCTTTATTTTATAGTATCCGATTTTTGTTATAACTATGACAATTTATGATTTGCTAAAAATCCTGACATGATGTTTAAAAATTAAGGTAATTTTCGGATTCAGTGCTAAAAAATACATAAAAGTTAAAAAACACAACCATCGCAGTCTTGTGTTATCTAATCTAAAACTTGCTCTTAAACTTCTTGGCGATAAGCTATCCGAAATTTTTTGTGTTATCCTGTAAAATAAGTATAAATGGTAACCACCGAAAGTCATAATAATATTAGATTGCCATCGGATTTACGTCAGTATGTAAAATTTAATCTCGATCGGATATTTGAAAGTGAGTTAAAGTTCTAGTATAAATTTTGAACTGGAAAACCATACATACGATCGTTGAAGTTAAATAAAAACTTATAAAAATGACATAATTTTTGTTAAAAGAAATCATGAAAAGAAAAGTCTCAAATCCTTACAAAATAAAATATATGTTAAAATACAATTATTTTAGTCAATCTGAAATTTAATAAAAGTTAACTCAATCATAATGCTTGTATGGTTTTTTTCAAAGCGCAGATACACATGAAATAAGCTCTTCGAATACTTTAAGAACTTGGTATATGACCCCTCAAAGCATGGCGGAACTCATCTTTGTTCAGTTGCAGAAAAGTGGTATAAGTCATGCATTTTTAAAGTTTCATAACTCGGTCAATTTTAGTTTTATATGAACTTGACATTTTTTGTCCTACTTGTCAGTGTAGTAGGAAAATTTTACTAAATATAACTTATAGGACCAGGGGCCGTATAAAAATTTAAATTTCGTAATTTTTTAAGAATTTTTTTTTATTGACCCAAATCGCTTTTAAAATATTTCTTTACCTCATTTAAAACATTTTTGTAACTGGAACTATATGTCTATGACTAACGGTTTAGGAATTAGCCATTGGACACCGTTGAGAGTGGACATACCCTGTACATATGCCAATTTTTTCAAAAATATCACAGTATTAAATCTAAAACGATCTAAAGGGATTTTTTCGTTTAAGCTCCACTTAAAAATCTGATGAATTAAAATAAACATTTTCAAATAAACCCCACTGTGTTATTTACCAACATCCATAAAATTTTCTTTTAAATATATATGCCTGCATTACATCGATGTATAAACGAATATTGTGTATACATTCGGATATTCGGAAGTATGAGTTCGCAAACTCACAAATGGGCGGAATGGACTTTGAAGGTAATATACACTGAGTTTTCATCAGAAATAAAGCCATTGTTGTAAATTGAAAACGTATTTGGTACATGCCTTTAGGTTGCCTTACCTAAATAATATACAACAACTGTAACATATCCTATTCCTTAAATTATCTCTTGAGGTAATGTTGATACACACCTACAATAATTCATGCTAAACTTACTTTAATCTTATCGGAATGTAAATCAAATACGCGACTTATTAATATGATCTTTGCTTAGAGAGAAATAAAGGTGACAATTCTGTTGATTTGAGCGCTCGTGACTAAGAAAGACCTTGTATTGCGTCGTAGTGGGACTTCAGACATGAAATATTCCGAGATTACTTACGGCATAATATTTTGTTTTTTAGTTTTTACGGAAACTGGCGTTCAAACTGTTGATACTTTTTTCTTGTATCGAATGCCAATAAATAAACACACAAAATACAATCCCAATGATATTCTGGCGCAAAGTATATTTTTACTAATTTAAATAATTTAAAAGAGGGCATAGCACCTTTGAGTTTGTCGAAACGAACAAAAACATCACCTTTTTCAAAGAATCAAAACACAAACAATATGCAATTAAGATCTTTTTTCCCTTTCTGACTAAAGTAACTATATTATTCAGAAAAATAAATGTTGCATACACAAAATTAATATTTAAATTTTAAATTTAAAACTTCATCTCACTAATGCGTGAATTAAAATCATTAAGTGCTACGCGCATGATAAAACTCTAAATTATGCATATAGAAAACAGTTTTTGAACAAAATAGAAAATCATAACATATCTACTTCTAAATTAAAACCAAAATATACAGTAAAAGTTTTGTTTAAAAGTTTTGTTTGAGTTTTAGCAGAAAAAAAAAATCGAGTTTTTCAAGAGAAAAGAAAAATAACCGAAATATGCGATTTTTTGTTGTTGTTGTTGTTGTTGTTTTAGCATGTAGACTATAAAGAAACTCATATTTGGTTAATTTTTTAAAGCTGTAACTTACATAGTTTGAAAGTATAACAATAAGCACTAACTCCAAATTTACTAATATGAGAAAACGTGCTTTAAAGTTTCAGTATCTACGGACCCTCAATTATACTCAACGTCTATAAATGATTATAACTCAAGAAATTATTCAGATTTTTTAAAGAGGTTTTTTGCATATTGTTGGGAAATTTTTAAAAATTCAGAATAAAACAAAAACAAATAATAAATAATAAAATAAAACAAAATTGATTTTTTGAAAGTTTAAAGGTCCTGTGCCCCTTAACTTGATATTAATTTTATGTTCATCATAAAATGAAAATATGTCCTTTCATCGACAGATTTTAGTTCAGCGGCAAAATGCAACATCTTATAATCTGATCTTATGGCTAATTTGCTTTTTATTCCTTTTAATTGGCTTTGGGTAAATTGCCAATTGCGATAACTCTATCACTAATTACTCAACAATATTGTATCAAGTAAATGTTACTTGTTGAGATAGATTTTTATAAAATTCGTGCTAAAAATATTTAAAAAGTTTAAGAAGTCGTAAGAAGCCACTAAACTGAGCTACAGCTTTCAAATAAATTTCATTCAAAAGTACATTTTTCTCCTATTCGATTATGTAAAAAAGTGAAAATATGCGATAAAAATAGCAACCATGTTTTTAGCAAGCATTTAAAAGTGGGCTGCATATTTCTGCCGAGTAAAGTCCGTATGTGAAAGACATAGGAATTTGTCGCTAAGGAAAGGAAAAAAGAGAAAAAAAAAGCCTTATCAATGTTAAAATATTTGGAAACATTTCTATTAAAGGTAAATTTCGTCTTCAGAAAGAGGTACACGTCCAAATTTTTTAAAAAATGCGTTGCTATATCAGCAAACTATATCAGTATATAATTTAATTGTGGTATAAAGATGTAAAAGTAAATAAAATTTCATTTACAATTTGCTCGAATTTTAAGAAACAAAAAAAATTATAAAATTTGATGCTTTCACCAAATTCTTTTTAGTTGTCATCCCATCGCAGATCTTCTGGATAATGAGCTAAAATGTAAGTTCTATACATTGAATTGCTTGATTGACAGGCTTTTTGAAAGAGAAAATAGGTATAAAAACTAGAAAACAGGAATTCTGCTTTTTCAGAATTTAGTGTCGCCCCCGATGAAAAAAATATATATGTATATATAAATAGTACAAAACATATTTCAATTTTAAGACTTAAAGCACACGCTTTTTTTTTAATGTAAAATGACGTCATTCGCATTCGCTTAAGAATTCCACATTTACGATCCACTCTTAAACATCTACAGTAAAGCATGTATACGACGTCACTATCACACAATAATACACAAATGCAGCAATAAGATGCCGTCATTCAAGAAACGCGACAAAAAAAAAACGGCTATCTAATGATTCATAGGCCTTCATTTGTTTGTAACACTAATATAGATTCTTAAAATTAAATATAGTTTATAATAGCTCCATTAACAGAAATCATTTGTTTATATTTTTACAAAGTAACACGTATTTTAATTAAATTTTATTTCGGTTGTTATGAGAAAATGGCAACAAAAATATATAATTACTATTTTAGAACAATTTTTCCTTTACTTTCTACAGAGATGGAGTACTTCCGTTGCCAATATTAAGCAAATGGCTCTAAAAATTACAAGAAAATTAATATTTCAAAAATAAATGAAGATACAGTTTTCAAACAAATTGCATTTAAAAGTACTTTTTTTTTCCCAATACGACGGTATAAAAATTGAAAATGTGCGATGCTTAGCAGTTTAAAAAATTGCTATAGAGTATTTAATTGTACAATGATACAGCTGCTTTGTTTTACGGCTGGCTTGTACAACGTAATGTTATTTTTTGGATACGACACAAAATAAGCTAGGAGAAAAAAATAGCATACCGGGGGCTAATAGTTTTTTTTTACTAAAACACCCTGTTCTAAGCATTCAACGTTTATCTTGAAAATCACTCCTCATTTCATGACTATAATTCATAATTTTTTCAAAAAAATTGTTTTACACAACGTTAATTTGAATTGGGCACCAAACTCGGTTAATTCTTTCAGGCGCAGAGTAATTCCGTTCGTAAAATGGTGAAAAGATTAATTCACACCAGAATTTCTTAGTAAATAAATACTTGCTTTCCTTCACATTCATTATAAAAGCAAAATTTTATTAAAATATCATATGTGCCAGTTGGTAGTTTCGACACCGCGCATGAAAGAGTTAAGAAAAAAATCCCTGCCGGCTCGGTCTACATGCGGAGGTAGATTTCGAAGTTAAATACTAATTTCACCAACAAAAACTAAATCAAGATTAGAGATAAACCCAGTTTAACAATTTTATCTGATGGCCGCTTTTCACGAGCTTTAAATCTCATTTTTCTGTAAGACTTGGTTTTATCAGAATCATGCTAACCTTTAGCTGATGTCACAGGAATTGTCACATAACTAGTGTGAAGCGGTCTGTGAGACCGCTCCATCGAAAGATGAATAAAAGCCGCGATTAACTCATATGATGTTGTTTTCGTACTAAACTTTTTGTACAGGAGTGTTATAATTAAAATTCACCTATTCAACAGTCTCTGGTGTTAGTACTAAAGTTCCAAACGAAACAAAATTTCAGTAGTGTTTGTAGATAAACTGAAATTTGCAAGTTAAACTATGAAAATTGAAAAAAGCACCGGTCTGTGAGACCAGTAACATTAGTTAAAGGTTAATACGATATTTTTTTTTTCTCCTTCAATCCCTATTTTTTTCATTCCTTATGAATATTTTTAGCAATATCATCCATTAGTAGAATTCAGCTTATCAAAATCTTGTTACTACACAAGTTATAGATAATATTAAGAAGATTTGTATAATAAATTTAAACTGTGTGGCGATTGTTTCATTAAATGAACCACACACTACATTTTAAATTCAGATCTTTTTTTATTGATGAGACACGCGCGCTCTGAGAGGGTTGTCAAAAATTTTCATCATGGCAATGATACTATTTTATCGAGCGGATTAACGGATTCGTGCTATTCTTTCTTCAACAAACCCCCTCCATCCCCACCGTTTTTTTAATTTATTTTATTTTATTTGCTGTAAGAGTTGGCCCTATCAAAAACTTGTCAATACAAAAGTTGGAGAAAATATTAAAAAGGTTTATAATAAATTTAAGTGGATTTGAAATCGTGTGAATTGAAGAAGTTATGAATTTTGTTCTTCTTAAACCCTCCCCCCGCCCACTTTTTTTAATACTTATTATTATTATTTTATTTATTTTTTTGCTGTAAGAGTTGTTCCTCTCAAAAACTTGTCAATATAAAGGTTGCAAGTAATATTAAAAATATTTACAATAAATTTAAGTGGATTTAATGTCTTGTGAATTGACAAAGTTATGATTTTTTTTCTTCTTAAAACCCTATTTTTTTGGCCCCTTGAGGCCATTTTTAATTACCGTATTTACTCGTGTATAACGCGCACCTTATTTTCAAAAATTTAGGGCAAAAACCCCGGGTACGCGTTATACACGGAATATTTTTTTACTGCAGTATGTAATTATATAATTTACATTACAAACTGGAATTGTACTCTTTAAACAACTCTTTATTTCACTCTTTGCACATTTTTATACTACAGCGCTATTAATATTATTTAAAAGCTAATTAGCAATTCCCATTGCCACTACCGCTGTTATCCTCGTCTTCACAGGCACGGTAAATTACAGTAAATAGTAAATCCTCGTAAATTACATCGTCTTCAAATCCATCCATCTGAGTGGAAATTCAGTCATTTTGAAGTTCTTCATTATCATCTCGACTGAGATGGATTTCCAAGCTTCACATATCCACTCACATACAGTTGAGAAAGACGCATGCTTCATTCTTTCACTTGGAGTGAAGTTGTGATCTGATGTTTACATCCACCGATTGTAGGCACGCAGAAATACTCGTTCGATAACAACATCTAAGGGCTGCAGTATTTTCGTCATCCCAGCTAGTATCAGCCAAATCACATGAGCGACGAATTTTTGTTTTTACTCCAGGTGTCGTATGCTTTCCAGCACCAGCGTCGATGGTGGATGTAAGGTACGTAGCCCACGCGAGGTTCCCACACAACGTTAATCCAATCTTTCATGGTGCGCGTTATATACGAGATAAAAAAATTCGCCATTTTTGCTTGTAAAGTAAGGGGTGTCCTAACTTTATTGTAGGCAAATGTTATGTAATATGAAACTTGATTTAACTCATTCACTGTCAAAACTATAAAGTAAGAATTTTCAAATTTTTTGTTGAAAGTCTTTTGCCACCATAAATTCAGAAATTCAAATTTCGCTTTACTAATACAGCGAAATTTCTGGCAATAAACGGGGCAATTTTTTTAATTCTAAAATAGTGGTGACAAAGTAATTAGTAAATTAAAGCCACGAGCATACTCGTGACAGCGAATGGGTTAATTAAATTTAACTCTTCAGTATGCGCTCAGCTTCTTATATCATAGTGAATCTTTTTCACAGGCAAATATTAACGTAACTTCAATGTATTATTAGTTGCAATTATAGAGATTGGCCTTATATTTTTTATCCATGCTTTTTTTTAATTAAGAAATTAAATAAGGATATACCCCTAAATTCTTAAAGTTACTCGAAATACTTCTATTGTGCGTACACAGTCAAGACAAGATTGCAAAGGGCTGGTAAAAAGCTCCATTTTAGACACGCTTCCATGTAAAGAAGTGTAATTCATTATGCTTCTAAGATACACTACCTCAATAAGATCTATTGTTCGTTTCGCAAGGATTCTGAAACTCTTCCGTTTGAGACATGATTCCGTTATAGAAAGATTCCGCTTTCACAGGTTTCCCTATGTTTCACTAAAGAACGATGAAAACCCCTTTCAGACAGGTTTTCAGCAAATTTAATTGTATCGCAATTCATATTAAGACCATGCAACGCTTCCGTTAAAGGCAGCATTCTGTTATAGATAATTACTATTTTGGCAAGTTTTATTCTATTCATATGACATAAATAAGTATATTTATGTACACAAAACTTGTAAATATGGAACCTGCCTATAACGGAATTCTGTCTTAAACAGAAATGTTCCATAGTGCTACGGAAAACAATACTATACAAATACACCTGATAACACGAAAACCAGTGAAAATCGGAATTTTTCACCAATATTTACGATTTCATCTTGACAGGTTTTACTATATATATAACCTGGAGGAAAAATTCTGGAAACGAAATCCTGGCTACGCCACTGCAATTAAAAATTAAAAGTATTTATAAATCTGAGCCTCTCTGACGCTTAAATACAATATCTCCATAAGCTTTAAAGTAAGGCATTTTTTACTTCTTTTTTAAATTATTATTATTATTGTGGCTTGAAATTCGTCAAAACTTAAGTGATGTATAACAGAAACTATGAAGTAGAATATTTTACTTCTCTATTAAAACCGAATATATGTGGAAACAGACAGAGAAAGAAATTCTTCACGATTTCTTCAGGGGAAAAGTAATTTTTTTGTTCTGATACAATCAGAATAAAATATTTCAGTTTTGTTCCTGATTTCATTCCTTTAGAAATAACGCTAGTAGACTCAGTTCCAGTTTTCATTCCTGCAGAAACAATTTTTTTATGGCTTTCGGTTTTCGGCCCGGTTCTGGTTTCAAATCTTGGTTTCACGGGAAAAATATTTTTTTATTGTAATGAATTGCATCTGCAACCACTTCATCGAAAATGTTGTTAGCTACAACTATACAACTACTTGTTTAAAAAAGTACCGACTACAAACTACTTTTCAAAAATAGTCACTACTTTGCTACTTTCATATTTTTGTCAAAGGATATTCAATCTACACTCGAAATTGAGGTTAGGGATTAAAATTAGATTACTACCTTATATCTGTGAGATACACAGTGACTTTTTTTTTTTTCAGCGCAAAGGGTGAAATTCGGGAATGCGGAACAGATGTGTTAGAAGTCCGCAAATTGAACTTGGCGAAAAAAAGACAAAACTATTGGCAATGAACCGTTGTTTGTGGTAACTCCCTATTGTGGCATATGAAAACCATAGCTATTTTTCCAACTATCAAAAGTAAAAAAATCGCCATTATTATTAACTGAATTATATGATCGGATTTTCTAGATGCTAAATTTATTAAAATCAAAGCTTATTTTTGTAATTTTTAATATTTCTTTAATTTTCTTTTTTTTTATACCGATATAATTACTTTAGTTTTGAAAGTAACCGCAATGTTGGTTGGTTTGTTTACCTCGGAGTTTCAGATTGGTGATCATTTACAAAAATGTCATTTTGGCGTGTTTTGGGAAAAAATCGCCAAGTTCAATCTGCGGACCTATAACACATCTGTTCCGGGAACGCTCCCCGCCTATCTTCCTATTCCTAAAGTATAGTTGGCTGGACATCATTCTATAGCATTGTGTATAAAGCCTATTATACTATATATCTCACCTATACAACGACAACAATATGAAGTTTTTTGAGGATAGTAATGTAATCGAATGTTAAATAATACCCTTCGTTGTATCACGTCTGCCGGTATACAATCAAGTGAGCTCGATTTTGTAGATTTTTGCACAGAACACATTTGCTTAATAGAAGTAAGTTACTATCTCGTGATTTGTAGAATGACCCTGTTTTTTTTTTTCTTTACTTGAATTAGCTTTAAAAGTAGCGTTATTGCTCGTTACAAAGTACTGCTTTTTTATATCATCCTATTCGCTACATTACATTGTTCAAAATCTAGCGCGCTTGAGTTACAAACTACTAAAAAAGGAGCTACTATTGTAGCTTCGCTACATATAATGTGCTATTTCCAGCCACTAGCTTAAGTTAAATGTCAATAGAAAATCTGTTAAACCTGTACTTTTTTTTATGGAAAACCGCTTTTAACATTTTTACCCATTAACGAAAATAGTTTACCCTCAAACAAATGCGTTTCTTCTTTTCGAAGAATAAAAGCCCCAAAATACAAAATGATTCAGTTTAACGTTTCTTGAAAAAACATTTATTTTGCGACTTGCTTCAAAATAAATAAAAAATTCGTTTTCCCTTTCTTTGAAAACAGCGTTTTCTCATGGAACTCGTTCCAAATCAGTCCTTTACCAGAACAGTTAAGAAACTGAAAAAAACAACTGTTTATTGTATTTCGTCTTCATTTTATCCATACCTATTTGGCAACAAGTGCCGTTCTTTTACATCACGTGGAAAACAGTTAAGTGGGCTAAAATGCATTACAAAGAACTGTAAAAAATAAATCACCGGTGAAAGAAGATAAGCAAGAGAGAAGAAATGGTAGTTTTAGTTTAAGGTTGTACGAGTAGAATTGACATCAGAATTTTTGTCACTCTATCTAAATCAAAAGCAATACATTTTCGGTTTAACGTATGAATGGCCTTTATTATAATGCTAAATATAAACGATTTTTTTAAATATAATATTTACGACAGAATCATCTAAAACCAATTACGGGGGCACGGTACCATTTGAACATTTTTTAAATTATTATTTAAGTATTTTAAGGTACATTTTTGGCATAATAATAAAGGACTCAATGAAGGAAAATGATTTTATCAAGAAACTGTTCGATTCCCCTGGCAAAAGTTGAAAAACTTATTTATTTATTTTTTATTAAGTAAGTTTTTATACTAGGTTAAGAAAAAAGTTCTGAGTAATTTGTGAAAGTTGCGTTGTTATGCGCAAATTAACAACAAAAGCAACAAGGACTATTATTCAAAGTA
Source organism: Maratus speciosus (assembly GCA_963932465.1). NCBI lineage: Eukaryota > Metazoa > Arthropoda > Arachnida > Araneae > Salticidae > Maratus > Maratus speciosus. The sequence goes on along the minus strand of OZ010793.1, from coordinate 256,561,756 downwards.
GAGACCATCATAGTCCACAACTTTCTGCCATCGTTCTGCCAGATTCCGGATTTGCTGGAAGTACCGAGGTGGTTACTTAGAATTGAAAAACTCTTTACATGCTTCTTCAACTTCTAGTCCAGTCAAATTAGGAAAGTTTGCTGAAATAAATGCTACAGAGATAAAAATTGGTACAGTTATTCATTGATACCTACTAATCACTGGATAAAAAGTCCTGATGGATAGGAAGTGAGCGGGGGGAGGGAGGGGCAAAAATAAATTTTGCCCCCCCACTTTTTTTAGATTTTTTGAAATATGCCAGAAACTATGGGTTTTCATGAAAATATTGCTCTGGCATAAATTAAAGAGCATAAATTCTCTACAAATGGCAGGTATACAAACTGGAACTTCGGTTAATGAAGTGTTTATTAATGTGAAACATTATAACTGCGAGTATAATATACAGAGAAAACTAAAAGTAGATACATACTATTTTATAATTAAGTAGATATTATGTAATTATGAAGTAGATAAGTCTTTAAAAGGAGTCTTTATCATTCTGGTTTGTTTTTCCTTCTATATCGTCATCAGCGGAATTGCAGGGGTCGTTAGGATTCATAAACATCACGTCATCTTATTCCTTGTCCTGTTCATCTCCCGTTGGTCCTGAAGACAAATATTTTTCATTAAGAAAATGTTTAACTCATGCGAAACTTTGTTAGTGCGACAAAACATAATAGAATACAATTAAAACTACTAATTTATCGTTAAGCAGATATTATTTACTAAGACGAAATGTTCTATTTTTTTCTTTGACACATCATCATCAGCCGAAGTGGATGATGCATTAGAAGGTATTCTCAACAGGACTGAATTCATAATCGCCTCCTCATTTTTTTTCTCATCATGTTGATCTACATATTTGGGTGTAGCATTCAGACTGTCATCATGACAGGTGTTGCAGATGATTGTGCAATTAATGGCTGCTTTCCTGAATCCACACTTAGCTTCACAGCCTGTAGTGCATTTGCAGAAGATGGTATTTAAGACAGACTCATTTGCGATTGAATCCTTGGTTGTTATGGGAATAAGACGATTCTGTCTTCGTTCCAAACCCCAGAGTTCGACTTGTTTATCCTGGCCAAGCAACAGTTGTACCTGGTGGTACACCCGGAAAGAATGCTGTCTGGAGCTCTTTCTGTTGGTGGGAGGGATGAAATGTCAGGTTTAATATTCGATGCAGATCTTGCGAAGGAGTGGTATCGGAAAGTATTAAAAGATGTAGTTGTGGCGGGTGTTCCATACAATCTCAAAAAAAGTTGGTTTCCTGCTTCTGCAACAGCATAATGGTCGGATTCCCTGTTATTGGGCACATTAGCAATTTTGTGTACGTCTTCTACTAATACTCCCAGATCCTCCATTTTCACATTTTTAAAAGCTGTGCCTGTGAATTCAAACGGCTTCAATGGAATAACCACCAATTTCCCAACAGCTTCAGCAGTAGGCATTTTAGTTAATTTCGTGATTGGCGATCCACTTTCAATATGTGCTGGTGTTACACAATTTATGCCAACTATGGAAGGAAATGTGTTGAGACCACCCAGGGGGAAAATATTAAAATCCGCGTTATCGTAAAGAAACTGACAAAACATTCCTCGTAAATCTGGTTGACCATGTAGAATGGCAGACATTTCAAGCAGTCGGGACTCATAATAGGACGAGCAAAACCCCAAATTCGAAATGAGATCGACTAAGTTCTTGTGGTCATACTGTCTGTCAAATTAAAAAAAATAGAACATTACGACTTAGTAAGTACTATCTGCTTAATGATAAATTAGTAGTTTTCATTGTTCTCTGTTATATTTTGTCGCACTAACAAAGTTTCGCATGACCTAAACATTTTCTTAATGATAAATATTTGTCTTCAGGATCAAGAGGTGATGAACAGGAGAAGGAAGAAGATGAGGTGATGATTATGGATTGTAACGACCCATGCAATTCCGCTCATGGTGATATTGAAGGTAAAAAACAAGCCAGAATGATAAAGACTCTTTTTAAAGTCTTATCTACTTCAAAACTATATAATATCTACTTAATTATAAAATAATATGTATCTACTTTTAGTTTTCTCTGTATGTTATACTCGCAGTTATAATGTTTCACATTAATAAACACTTCATTAACCGAGGTTCCAATTTGTATACCTGTCATTTGTAGAGAATTTATGCTCTTTAATTTATGCCAGAGCAATTTTTTCATAAAAACCCACAGTTTCTGAGATATTTCAAAAAACTAAAAAAAGTGGGAGGGAGTAAACTTATTTTTGCCTCTCACTTCCTATCCATCAGGACTTTTTATCTAGTGATTAGTAGCTATCAATGAACAACTGTACCAAATTTTATCAATGTAGCATTTATTATGGCAAACTTTACTAATTTAACTGGACAAAATCCGTCAATGTTCTGGTCCCGTGAATAACGGATAACCGAGATTCCACTTTGTATACTCGTCATTTGTAGAGAATTTATGCTCTTTAATTTAATTCATTAAAGGATTCGATAATTTAATTCATTCATTAAAGGATGGTTAAGGAAAACGATGTTAACTGCAAGACCCCCTTATCATAATAACATCGTTATATGATAATCATCATATCGTCTTCCTCTTATCATCGTTTATGATAAGGGGGTCTTGGTTAAGTGATTAAATATTCATGGTTAGTTTTTCTTGTTTTCATAAAGATTTTGTAAATTTTATTGATGAAAGTTACTGATAGTTGACTCTTTTGGTGATCGCGGCTTTGACAACTTTCGCGCATTTTAGAAATTTCTGCACAGCAAGTTTGCTTCAGCTGGCGATTTTTTTTTTTTTTTTTTTTTTTTTTTTTTTGTATTTATGGGCGCGCAGCACATGCGTTAGTGACCCGGGAATCATTGATGTAAAATACCCAGGTATTTATTTTTAAGGGTATATACCCAGGTAAATACCCATTTTGGGTATTTACCCGAGTACTTATTCTTCAATTAAATATAGCTGTGAAAAATCTTATATTGCTATTAGTTACGATGAATTACTGAAAAACAAAGTAAAATCAAAACTTTAGAGTTCTTACAACTTTTAAAGTTTAAAGAAACTCGGCATTTTACATTTAAATATTGAATTTAAATGTATTTTTTAAATTAAAATGAAGAATTTACTAAAGCTAATCTATTTATTCAGAAAAATTTTATTAAAAAGATAATTTTAATTAAATGCTTGCAACAGGTACACTTAATATGTGCAATACTACATCATCAGCTATTGTATTAGTACTATGTAGGTTAGTCCAAAATAACGGACATGTTCTGTAATCCTTCCCAGAAGACATTTTGTTAACACTTAACGGATACGCTCTTTTTCTCTGCAAATAACTACATAGTTGAATGCTATCTAATTTCATATGATGACCAATTTCATAAATAAATAGTATGTATATCTGACGGTTGTAAGGTATAGTTGGCCAAAAGAAAAAATAATCACCAGATGCAAAAAATCACCAGATTTTCCCAGAAAACAACTAAAATAGCCATTCAACTGGAAATTATGTATTCTTTCATTTTACATAAAAGGAAAAAGGTCTTAGAATTTGTCTTTATACTGAAATTGCATCAAGCACTGAAATTTTCAGTACAAACACCTAATTCTGACTTCATATTTGGCTTTGTCATTAAATTTTATTTTAGGACACCAAACGGGAAGTCATTCAGTCAAGAAGTTTGAAAAATTATCAAGATTTAAAATTTGGAACTCCTAATGTTAAATTCATTTTTAATCATTGCAAAACGGATTGCAATGCTGGTAATTTTTTAAGCATAATTCCAGAACTATTCGGCAGAATAAGCTATAATTTTATAATTCACATATTTGAAACCTATAGAAATCTATTTTTTATTTTTTAGCAACTTTTAATGTGAATTTTTTCATTTTTGCTGCTGTTTTTTGTCATTTGTAAAGAATTCGGTTTCAAAAGTTTAGCCTAATATAATAAACTTTGTCCTCCGCTATTGTTGAAGCTTTTGCTATTTTTAATGTGATTGAGAATGAGATTTTTAGCTTTCTTTGAGTTGCGCGACGATTTTTTGACATTCATAAAAAGGAATTCAATTTCAAACATAGTGCATTTTGTCTCGCGCTTCTTCGCATTTCGCGCCTATCTTTTTGACCTTCATAAAATAATTTCGGCTGCAGTGTTTTAGCCCACTTTAGTAAATTTTAGCCTCTACGATTTGTTTCGTCTTTTTAACAGTTTCCAGCATAGTCGAAAAGTGTTTATGAATTCGGTTTGCCTGTCTGTCCGTGCTCTAATTCGCGTAAAATACTCGGATTGCCATGCAATTGATATATGTTATTGTTGTTTACTATGGCATGTTCGGAAATGAAAATGAAGTGTGAGCATTTATAGTTCATTTACAGGTACACTCAAAAGAATTTTGTTATATCACGATCTATGGGGGAAATCGTTTGCGGCGTTTTTTAATAGGCTTACACTGTGTTAAACATATTGAAATTCATATATATCACTGAGATGTACTGCAAGTTTCTTACTATAGAATATGGTGCGCATAGTTCATTACAATAATTGTTGGAAGTGCATTTTCAGTTGTGTTATGCTTTTTTAAATGTGGCTAATTTTTTGCTTATTTCTTGGTATGTATATATTTTATAACAGACCATGTACAGGGCAAAGCAAAAGATCGCATTTCCATTTATTGGTGGAAATTGCTGTGGAATTTTTCAATTGTGCTGTGCGTTCTCCAACTAAACTAAATTACCATATATGTACTATATATACAAATCTACAGATCATATAGAGGGCTTCGCAAAAAAAAAAAAAAAAAAAAAAAAAAAAAAAAAAAAAAATCGGATATTTATCGCGCAATTGATGGAAGTTCCTGAAATTGGGGTTTCAAAGGTGTTATGTGTTTTACAAAATGGTTTATTTTCATCTTATTAAAAGGTGAAGTTTTGTTAAAGTATTCTGAATGTGTTGGAAAGTGTTTCATAATCAATTCTTGACGTGTGATTTTTTGTTCGTGTTTTTTCGTTTCGCGGTGATTTTTCCACATTAGTAAAATGAATTTGGTTTTAATATAGTAAATTTTGTCCCCTTTTCAGTAAAATTTATTCGGAATTTTTTATAGCAATTTTTGAATTGTTTCGCGTTTTGAAGCGCGGAAACAGAGAAGATCCGAATGTGAAAAGACTGTTTTCTTCCGTCTTACGAAACATGCATCTGTCAAAAACATGCGAAACACGGAAAAAAAAGAAAAACACTATACGTCTACGTTCTTTAAGCTTTCTAACAGAGCAATCCGTTAACCCTTTAAGACCCGATGTATTTGTAAACAAAGCTAGTCATGCCTGTAGAAAGTAGAGCATGGACTGCAACCGCTACCTGTTGATAAAAAAATGATACTTTACTCTATAAGCAAGCCAGAACTGTCGTTCGATTCTAGTTTTTATTACATACGACTCAGAAAAAAAAATTAAACGAATGTCTAACCCGCACGATCGTGCGGGTTGGGTCTTAAAGGGATAAAAAGCACACGAAAGCTAAACCTTTGAAAAACTTAATTAAATCGCCAAAGTGCCTTTTCTTCGAAAATACCGCAAGTGGATTTCTTTCAGCTTTTAAAATGACACATCGTTGAAGGAAAGTTGCAATCATAGATAAACACACATGATAGGATAGTTACAGCAAAATCTGTAATGAAACCGTCAACTAGCGTCACTAGTGACAAGGGGAAACAACTAAAATGCTTCCGAAATTTACTTATCACATGCACTCTAAATTGGTAGGAGTAAAAAGTTCACTCTTTGAAAGAGTGGCAGCCATTTTCACTCTTTTTGGTTTGACTTTTATAAAAAAAATACTCTCCTTAAAGAGTGGAATTTTCCACTCCCTAGAAAGGAGTGAAATATTTGACTCCATTGTCGAGAGTGAAGTATGTCACTCCGTTGTCAAGAGTGAAATATCTCACTCCGCTGACGAGAGTGAAATCCTGGCATTATACACATTAAAAAAAAAAAAAAAAACCGTTCAAGTTTGAACCAATATATGGAGTAAAATAACAAAAAGCACCAAAATATGTCACTTCTTAATTTTCAAAAACTCCATTTCATAATGTAACCTTGGAAATTAAGCTGATTTGATATGCACTCCTTTTCAAGAGCGAATAGTCAATCCTCTGAAAGAGTGAGTATTCACTCTAAGCAAGAGTGAGTATTGTATGGATATTACTCATCAGCCAATCAGAATAGTCTTGTCTACGACGCTTTTTTAAGATAAGAGAAAGACATCCGTCATTTTAGAATTATATATACGAATATTATTAAAGTGATTATTTATGGAACTTTTTATTTCCATATAAAACAAAATGTAATTAATTCATAAAGGAAATGATAGAACTATCGCAAAGAGCATTCGAAACGAAACCCTTCTGCAATTTCAACAATTACTGTTAAGTTTGCAGTTTTTAACGAGCGTGAGGATATCTTCAATGTTGAGCCATAGATGCATTGCTTGCTTTATAATTTTCTCCCCCGTCTTGCTTGCTGCCATGACTGAAAATTAGACGCAGTGACGTTCATAGCAGTAAATAAAGAGAGTCTCATTTGAGCCGATACAGATTAAATCAACGCCTAATGTTGAAAATTTCCGAAGGAAGAAACGAGATTTCTGGAATATTTCGATCCGGCCGAATTTTTGGCAGCATTTTCGCCGAAAACGAATTTTCGGCGAAACTTAGATTTTGAGACGAAAACGAAACCTAATTTTCGGTCGATCTCTAATTGTATGTTAATCAGAACATCAAGTCCACGACGCTTTTTTTAAGGTATTAGAAAGGCGCTCGCATTTTAGGATTAACATATACGGATATTATTAAAGTGATTATTTGTGGAACTTAAAGATGAGTCTTATTTAATTTTAATATTTTATTCATGTAGATTTTGTATGTTACGATTATGAGTTAAATAGTTTTATGTTATATAGAAAAAGATTGATCAATCATTCTTTTCCTTCGAGATTTGTTGAAAATGTTGAGATAGTGTGCTGTTGGATTTTTTTCGGTTTTTTACTGTTTTCTGATTATAAACCCTTGCAGTATTTTCAGTTATTATTGTTGTTGTTTAATAGTACTGTAGTATATCTCTAATGAAATGAAAATTTCTCTAATACATTTATTTTCATGCGCGTGCATCTTACAATCTCATCGCTCCATTGATGAAGCAATCGTCATTTTTGAAAGTTGAGAATTTACACCAGTTGCATGATAACAAACGATATCTGAGATTCATATTTTATTATTATTCATGTTCTATTTGTTCGTCTAGTGAAATGTTGTATTAAATGTTGTGGTGTGAATTAAAATTATTTATTTAAACTTATTTATTCAATATAAATACATGAACACGCGCTAAATTGGTGACCCGTACTGGCGCACGTTAAAAGAACTCTGTAATAAATGACTAATATTTCAATTTATTTTGGAAAAATGTCAGAAATTAGTGCAGTTTGTATTCTTTGGTTCACTATGTGTGAACATTCATTTCAATTAGTGCATCCAAAAGCCATAACAGAAAGTCGAACTAAATTTAATTATAATTCCGATAACTTATCTCCAGATGCCGCATCTGTTGTACGGGATTTAATTATCAAACCCTCCGATAATACACCCTATGAGGATTTAAAAACGGAATTAATAAAATAAACGAGCGATTCCTCAAAATCCGAAATAAGGAAATTGTTATCTGGTGAACAGCTTGGAGATTGTAAACCCAGTGATTTTTTAAGAGTAATGCAAAGAAGAGCTGAGTCCCACAAAGTATCCAATGAATTGATGTTGGAATTATTCATTTCGCATTTACCGTCATATGTACAGAGCATTTTAGCATCTATCTCACGGTTGTCATTTGATAAAGCAGCCGGAGTTGTTGACCGAATTTTGGAATATAATCCCACCGCAGTAAATGCTGTTTCAGAACTATCAAATACTAAATCAGAAATTTTATGCGAAATCAAAAAACTGAATGATCGAATTAAACAACTGGAATTACGGAGGTCATGCAGCACTTTCCGTCGGCGTTCCTTTGGGAGGAATCGTAGCATTTCAAAGGATTCCAGACAGCAATGTTGGTATTACGAAAAATTTGGCAAAAAGGCCAAAAAATGCTCCGAACCTTGTTCATTTTCAAAAAACACAGACGGCGAGGTGTAGCGATGACAACAATCTGCATAAAATATCTCGTTGCCTCTTTTTAAAAGATCGAAAGACCAATATAAATTATTTATGCGACACAGGCTCTGACATCAGTATTATTCCAGCGTAATTTTCCCACAAGAAAAATACCCCTTTTATGACACTTTCTGCTGCGAATAACTCAAGAATTAATGTATATGGAGAAAAGCTTCTGACACTTGGTTTTGTGGTGGGTCGCTCGTATAATATAATCACTCACTTAAAAACACTTTACTACCTTTATTCGTAGAACATTGATAAACGTCGATTCTGACACTCTTCGTATTCGAACACACAAAAACGCAATGTAAACATTTTTCGTCTGCGCTGCTATGACAACGGCTCTGGCCAGCTGCCATTCCGAACGAAGAATTTTCTCCCTTGCCTTTCTGCGGCTGCCACAGAGTATCCCCCCAGTGACGTAGGGTACCGAAGAAACGATATACAAGTGTATACTTTTTTTTTTTTTTTGACTATCTGTGTCAGAATCCACGCTTGTGGAGAAAAATTACAAGGATATTTACATGAAATAAAATTGCAATATATAACAAAATATAGGCATAATGTGTAGTATGCAAAATGAACAATTTATCAACAATTTCAGTAAGTAATATAAGATGCCAGTTTTTTAGGAAAATGGACATGTCTGCCCGAACGTGTGACAGTTTTTGTTTGGTCAGGGTTACTGTCCGCTTTAAGAGAGAGTTTTAATTTAGAGTTCTCTGGAACAGTTTTCGTGGACAAGTCTGAAGTAGAAATCAAATGAGCTGGCTTCACTCGATCTATTGATACCGTAGACTTACGACCATTAAGCTCGATTGTTATAGTTTTCCCAGTTCTACTTAGGACTTTGTGAGGACCAGTATATGGTTGACACAATGGAGGTTGTACATGATCCACTCTTAGAAAGATGTGTGAACAAGATGTCAAGGAAGGGTGTATATAGAACTTCTCTTGGCAGTGAGATGATGTAGCAACTGGACTTAACTGCCGCATGGTGTTTCGTAGTTGCGTGACGAAGTTATCGTTGAAAGGTCGGATCTTGTATTCATCCAGCATATCACAGGGCAATCTCAACGTAGTGCCGTAGACAAGCTCAGCGCAAGAAGCTTGTATATCTTCCTTCACTGCTGTGCGAATGCCTAGTAAAACTATCGGTAATATTTCAGTCCACCTACTGGTTTCGTGAGCTTTGATGGATGACTTTAAATGTCGATGAAATCTTTCGATAATGCCATTCGATATCGGATGATATGCCGTTGTGCGGATCTTCTGTGTTCCCATCATTTTCGTAAATTCATCAAATATTGCTGATCGCATTTGTGGGCCTTGATCCGTGGTTATGAGCGAAGGGCAACCAAATCTTGATATCCAATGCTTTAATATGGCACTACAAATTGTTTTAGCTTGTGTATCAGATATAGGTACGGCTTCTGGCCATCTGCTAAATCGGTCAATCATCGTTAAAAGATAGCTGAAACCGTCAGATGGAGGCAAGGGACCTACGATATCTATATGTATTTGGGAAAAACGTGCATCAGGAAGAGAGAACGTGCCAAGAGGTGCTTTGGTGTGCCTCTGTATTTTTGATCTTTGACACTTCTCACAGCCACGAACCCAGTTTTTGATGTCTCGTTTCATATTTGGCCATACGTATCTGGAACAAATTAGTTTCGTGGTAGCTGCTATGCCTGGATGGGCTAGGTTGTGCAAATGTTCATATATCAACCGACGAAAGAAACTAGGAACTAAGGGTCGAGGCGTACCTGTTGAAGTATCACATAGTAGGCTACAATCAGAAATGAGGCAAGGTTTCAATTCCAATTTGAGCAATGTACTATTATGCAGGTTCTGTAGCTCTGAATCATTTTCCTGAGCTTTTGCGAATTCCTCAAAATTTAAGATTGGAGATTTTGAAATAGAATCAATTTCAATTCTTGAGAGGCAATCTGCAACAATGTTTTCGGAACCTGGTACATGTCTAATGTCAGTGGAATATTGGGAAATGTAATCTAAATGGCGTGATTGCCGCGGCGAACATTTATGGGGATTTTGCTTAAATGCATAAATTAGCGGTTTTTGATCAGTATAAATTTGAAAAATTCTCCCCTCTAGCATGTGCCGAAATTTTTTTATTGCCGAATAAATAGAAAATAATTCCCGGTCATATGTTGACCAATTCCGCTGACTGTTGTTTAATTTCATGGAAAAAAATGCTAAAGGTTCATAACGTTCCTGATAAAACTGCATAAGGGTGCCGCCGATCGCGACATCTGAGGCGTCAACCCATATACTCAACTGAGCGCCTGGAATAGGGTGCCGTAAAAGAGCAGCCTGAGATATTGCATTTTTGGCAGCTACGAAAGCTTTTTCAGCATCTTCGTTCCAATTAAGGGGTTCTGTTTTAGGAACGCGGGAACGAGATTTCTTTTTGTTTGTATGGCCTTCTAACAATTTCACTAAAGGCGCAAGTATGTGTGCAGCTTGATATATGAAAGACCTATAAAAATTAAACATACCCAAAAATCTTCGAAGTTGAGATAAGGTTGTGGGCTGCGGAAAATCGATTATGCATTTAACTTTATCTGGAAGTGGTTGAATACCATGTTCAGATATTCGAAATCCTAAGAAATCAATGGTAGGTTTACCAAATGTGCACTTGGATACATTTATGCACAAACCATATTCTGTTAATTTGGAAAATAGTGCTTTTAAATGATGATAATGCTCCTCGGCATTTTTAGAGGCTATGAGTATATCATCGACGAAAGCATAGACACCTGGTAAATCACGTATTACCTCATCTATGAATCTCTGAAATGTTGCAGACGCATTGCATAAGCCAAATTGCATGCGTGTGCTTTCGAACAATCCAAAAGGTGTGCATATCGCTGTTTTGGGAATATCATCAGGATTGATTGGTATTTGATGATATGCTTTGATGAGGTCAAGTCGACTAAAAATTTTAGTGTCACGTAAATTAGCAGTAAAATCAGCTATACATGGTATCGGGTATCTGTCTTTTTTGGTTTGCGCATTCAAGGCACGATAATCACCTACAGGTCTCCATTCCAAAGTTCCCTTTTTTGGAACCATGTGCAAAGGTGATGCATAGTTGCTACGTGAAGGTCTTAAATGTCCGAGTTGTATCATATTTTGAAATTCTGTTTTAGCAATTTTCAGGCGATCCGGAGCCAACCTGCGGGGTTTTGCCACAACTGGAGGTCCTTTTGTTGAAATAAAATGCATTGTGTTGTGTTTGACAGGCTGATTGGGATCTGGTAATTTTGTAATAGATGGGAATTGTTTAAGAAGTTCATTATATATATTATCAATATTGATTGTTTTTACTGAATGAATTAATGCACATTTCATGTGACCTGTTGTTTCAAATTTTGTTTTTAAATCTCTTAGACATTTGTGGCGGAGATCTGGAACCAATTCGAAATTATGGAGAAAATCTGCTCCCAAAATTGGTGTACTAACATTTGCCACTAGAAAAGTCCAATTAAATTTTCGTCTTAACTTAAAATCTAGAGAAAGGGTTTGTTGACCATAAACATTTATAGGGGAAGAATTAGCAGCCAAAAGCGTTTGTACGGGTGGATTCCGTTTTTGTACATTGTTGGCAGGAAGGATTGACACGTCCGAACCGGTGTCGACCAGAAAAGAAACATTTGTAGTCCGGTCTCTAATGAACAGGCGACGTGACTGTTGAGGCAAAGAATAAGTCGCCTCTACTCTTTGCTGGTTTCGTTTCCCGCCCAAGAACACGGCTTTATGCATTTTTCTTCCCTACATTTTTTTCCAAATCGTCTATGATACCAACAGATACTTGAATCCCGATTATCACTATTACTTCGCCCTCGAGGTTTACTCCAGTTTCTGCGGTATGGGGACCGACCACGTGAAATAGCAAGCTGATCGATGCGCTTATTTAATTTTTCGATTTCTTTCAATAATTTACCCTCTATCGCCTGTTCATTCGAGCAGGACACGGCAATTGCAGAAGCTGGGGAAGGGGTAACTTCTGAAATACGATCTGAAATTTCCGCTGCTTTATCAAGGGTTAATTCAGAAACAGCCGCTAAAATTGTCTGAACAGAATTTGGTAATCGTTGCAAAAACAATTCTAACATTAAATTGTCTGGAACATTTAGGGATTCCGCGCGACGTTTCATACTACGTAATAAATCTGAAGGTTTCCGATTTCCTAGTTCTTCTCCAGACAAGAGCTGTCGTATCTCTTGCTGGGATGATTCACCTGAGCGCGCAATTAATTCCTTTTTTAAGACACCATAAGGGTCAGTAGCATCTGGTTGCATTAAAATATCACGAATGATTGATGCAACATCGGGTGGAAGATGCGAAACTATATAATTATATTTTGTAACAGATTCTGATATTGCTTTGGGGGTAGCTAAAGCAAATGTGCTTTCGCACATCACAAACCATAGCGCAGGATCTGATCTGTTATATAATGGAATTTGAACAGCATCGACACTAGACATGATTTATGGTAATAAATATATAAAATAGTACAATCAAACCAAAATAAATTCGCGAGTTAAATTTTTCTAATAAAATAACAGAAAAAATATCAGGAAAATGACTCAGAAGAACTTATCTGCTTTCCATCGAGCCGCTGTAGAACGATGTATTCTTTGAAAGATGAAGATGATCGGATAACATTCCAACTCATCTAGGAAGGCTGATGCTCTATATAAGAACAGTCCATGGTCACCATTGTGGTGGGTCGCTCGTATAATATAATCACTCACTTAAAAACACTTTACTACCTTTATTCGTAGAACATTGATAAACGTCGATTCTGACACTCTTCGTATTCGAACACACAAAAACGCAATGTAAACATTTTTCGTCTGCGCTGCTATGACAACGGCTCTGGCCAGCTGCCATTCCGAACGAAGAATTTTCTCCCTTGCCTTTCTGCGGCTGCCACAGTTTCAATCTCAGAAAAAGTTTTCGCTTTCCCTTTTTAATAGGTGACATAAGCACTCTAATTATTGGCGCAGATTTCCTATATCATTTTAATCTAATTCCAGATCTTCGTAATAAAAAGGATAGTGGATAATGTTACAAATTTAGCTACTCCTGGTCATCTACATACAGCATCTGTTCATTCTATCAAAACTGTTTCGGGAAATAGTATTTATCATAAATTACTACTTAAATTTCTAGAAATAACCAAACCTCCTCGTGCTGATCAAACAATAAAGCATTTAATATTCCATCATATAGAAACTACCGGATCTCCTGTCCACGCCAAACCCAGAAGATTAGCTCCAGACTAGCCAAAGCCGAATTTCAGCAAATGCTTGATCTTGGTCACATACGGCCATCCAAAAGTAATTACGCCTCAACTCTTCATATGATTCCAAAAAAAGATTCTACAGATTGGAGACCTTTCGCGATTACCGAGCACTAAATGCACAAACAATAAAAGATAATTATAGCATTCCAAATATTTTAGACTTCGAATCTTCATGGTACAAAAATATACTCCCACCTTGATCTCATAAAAGCTTACCACCAAATACCGATTCATCTAGATGATGTACATAAAAGTGCCATTATTACACCGTTCGGCTTATCTGAGTGTACAAGAATGCAATTTGGCCTTTGCAAAGCTGCTACATTTCAACGGTTCATGGGTCAAATTACACGAGATCTTCCATTTCTGTATATCTTCGTTGATGACACCCTAGTAGCATCTCGTACACCAGAAGAACATCTCGAGCATCTGAAAATCATATTTCAACGCTTACAAGAATACGGATTAAGCTTAAAACCATCAAAATGCATTTTCGGCGTATCATCCATAGATTTTCTTGGTTTTAAGGTATCTGAATTTGGCATTGAGCCCCTACCAGATCGTGTTGATTGTATTTTAAAATTTCCTCAACCTACTATTCTTACACAGTTAAGACGTTTTCTTGGGTTATTTAATTATTACCGTCGATGTATGTCAAAAGCTGCTCACATACTGACACTGGCTCCATTAAATAAATTCTTGGAAGGAATAAAGAATTCAAAAAAGTCTGGAGGACGCTCTGAAAAAAATCCACACGACTCAATTCAATGGGCTGGGGAAGCTGAGCAGGCTTTTAATGGCGCCAAACAAGCTTTAGCCAATGGAACTCTCCTACGACATCCCATTCCCGGCGCAAAGTTAAGCCTTTGGATTGAAGCAAGCGACAAAGCCGTTGGCGGTTCTTGTGTTGTTACGCGTGTTTAATTAACTTTACTAGTTAATATACCGAGCATTTTGGCGTGTTTGTGTATTTAAACACTATTGAATACAAAGTAATATCGAACGACACATTTTAATAAGCACACAGACGAATACAAACGGTAAACATACACGACAACTAAAGTTACAGTTAACAACCGGTTAAATAGTTCTAAAGGTTAAATACAGAGTTCGGACTTAACACTGTCGTTCATTGTTCAGGATAATGCCACATCTCCCCCTTTTAGAGATTTAGTCGATTTGGAGGTTTAACAGTTCTTCCACTTCGAGTTACAACAGGTTGGTTGATTCTAGGGTTAAGCTGATCATTTTTCTTAGTTGAGTCTGAAGGGTTTGGCGTTCCATTTTTAGGCACTTCACTTTTAGAAATTTCTGTAGAGAGAGCTTCCTCTATGTCATCATCTGTCGGACGTGGTTGCAGTTTCGCACCTGGAATTAGATGTTTTCTGTTTCGTCTCAGGATATGATGTCCTTCTTTTACGAAATATGATCTTGGTGTATCTGCATGTTTCTGTACTGTACCAACAGCCTTTCTATCGGTTATCCACACTTTCTCCCCTGGATTTATTGACTTGAGTTCATGGGAGTTGTGTCTTTGATTATAGTACCTTTCTTGTGTTTTTATTCGATTTTCCTCTATTTCTTCTAATTTCTCCTTCTGTATGAGTTTTGGTTGAAGTGCTGTTAGTGGTATGGGTAACGTTGTTTGTAGTCTCCTACCCATCAATAACTCAGCTGGGCTGTATCCATTTTTTAAAGGCGAAGCTCTGTAACTGAGTAGTGCTAAATAGGGATCTTTGGATTTTTTCAATCTGAGCTTGATAATTTTAACAGCAGCTTCTACAAATCCATTGCTCTGTGGGTATCTTGGACTAGACGTGATATGTTTAAACCCATATGTTTTTGCAAATTGATAGAATTCAGCTGTTCTCGTTACTTCAAATTGTTTCCCATTGTCAGACCTAACAATATCTGGTATTCCATGTCTGGCGAAAATTGACTTGCAATGTAGAATCACTTCTCGAGATGTAAGCCTGTCTAATTTAGCAACTTCTGGATAACGTGAATAGTAATCAGTAACTAACAAATACCAGTCTGAATGAAGTTTGAATAGATCCATAGCTACTATTTCCCAAGGTCTTTGAGGAAATCCTGTGGGTTTCAACGGTTCCGAAGGATTTTTAGCTTCTTGTATACATGAAGTACACTCTCGCACCAACTTCTCTATGTCTTTACTGATACCTGGCCAATATACTGCAGATCTCGCCAAATCTCTACATTTACCTATCCCCATATGGCCTTCATGTATTTTCTCTAAAATTTCATATCTTAGATTGCGTGGAATGATTATTCGAGTTCCTCGCATAAGTAATCCATTCTGCAAGGATATTTCGTATCTCAAAGGCCAATAAGGTAGACATTCTGGTTCTAATTTATTTTTTTCCGGCCATCCTCGTAAAGCATATGCTGTTAACATTTTACATGTTGAATCTTGCTCTTGTTCCAATTTTACCTGTGTGAGTCTTTGCGGAGCTACAGGAATGGATTCTGTTAAAAGATTGACATAAGCTTCAACTTCGTCTTCTAATTCGAAATCTGGAACTTCCTCCTGGAGAGGTGATCTAGATAATGCATCTGCTGCACATAAATTTTTTCCTGGGGTGTGGAAAACATCAAAAGAATATCTCATCAATCGCATTTTTAATCTTTGAAGACGAGGAGTTAAATCATCTAAGGATTTTCTTGTCAATATAGGGACAAGAGGTTTGTGATCTGTCTCTAGAAGAAACCTGGTGCCTATCAAGTAATTACAAAATTTTTCACATGCCCATGTTAGTGCAAGTGCTTCCTTTTCTATTTGTGCGTAACGTCGCTCAGTTGGCGTCAGTGTGCGAGATGCGTATGCAATTACCTTCAATGTAGAGTCACTCTGTCTTTGACACAACGTCGCCCCCAGACCATAGGATGAGGCATCTGCTGTCACAATAGATTCCTTGCCAGGATCAAAAATTGCCAGCACCGGTTCGGACGACAAAATCTCTTTAAGTTTTTTCAGTGCTTCATCTTGCGGTGAATCCCAAATGAATTCGTTCTTCGTGGATAATAAAGAATTCAGAGGTGCTAAAGTTTCGGAAAATCTTGGGATAAATCGTGCGAGGTAATTAGCCATACCAAGAAGTTGTTTAAGCTCCGTCTTATTTGTTGGAATTTTGAAGTTGCGTATAGCTGCAATCTTTTCTTCGTCGGGATGTATTCCTAACTCGTCGATGACATGACCCAGAAACTTTATGGTCTTGACATTAAAAACGCATTTTTGTTTATTTAGGGTAATTCCCGTTTGTTGAAGTCGTTTTAGGGTCATTTTTAACCGTTCGTCGTGTTCTGCCTGACTAGACCCCCAAACAAGGATATCGTCCATGTTGCAGATAATGCCGTTAAGTCCTTCTAAGGCCTGTGACATTCTTCGCTGGAAATGCTCTGGAGCCGACGAAATTCCGAATGGTAGACGTAAAAAACGAAATCTGCCAAAGGGTGTTATGAATGTTGTCAGGTAGGATGATTCTTCGTCAAGAGGTATTTGCCAGAACCCGGAATTGGCATCCAATTTTGAAAATATTTTTGCCCCTGCCAAGAGAGATAAATTGTATTCGGTGGTTGGCAGTGGGTGCCATTCCCTACGAATGCTTCTATTCAGTATTGTCAAATCTACGCAAATCCTGACATTACCATCTTTTTTTCTTACAACAACGGCAGGAGAACACCAATCAGTTGGTTTTTCCACTGGCTGAATTACATTAAATTCCTGCATTCTTTTAATTTCTAACTTTGTTTTTTCTAATAATGGCACAGGTATTCGCCGTGGAGAAGTAAGAGCATAAGGCTTAACGTCATCGATAAGTTCTATGTGGTAGTCACCTTTCAGTAAACCAAGTCCTTGAAATAGAGAAGGAAATTCATTAACAGGATCGAAACTACTAATACTACGCACACAATGGCCTAGTATATTAGGACCTAGCCCAAACATTTTTATGGCTGGTTTCCCCAATAAACACGTCTGGAGACCTTCTATAACATATATTTCTTCCAAACAATTTTTTCCGTTATACTCTATATTTTCAACAATCTTCCCCTTAAGTTTTAAAGGTGATCTATCAGGACCCAAAATTACTTTATTTGTTCTTTTAATTTGAACATTTTTCAACACTGTTTGTGCAACATGAGAAGGAATAACAGTATGGTCAGCACCACTATCAATTTTAAATTTTACAGATTTTCCTAATATCTTAATTGGTATAATCCAATCATCTTCATTTTCGACATTTCCTACTAAGCCTATAAAACCTGCTTCAAATTTAACTTCGTTTCTTTTAGTGGAGGATAAACAAACTTTTTCCCAGTGTCCTTTCTTCCTACATTTTCTGCAAAAAGAGTCCTTGGCGGGACACTTCTTTTTATCGTGCTGAGAATATCCACACCATTTACACTTTGAAATGCTTACATTAACTTTATTATCAAGAAAATTCTTTCTATTTGAAAATTGAACAGATTTCTTTTTATGAATTACTGCATTAACTGATGAATTATTTACTAAAACAGACTGTTGCTTTTTAATTGATTCGGATAAACGAACTTTGTCTATCGCTGTTTGCAAAGTAAGGTTAGGATCTAGTTGTAACTTTTCACTTAAAGCCAGATCAGTAATTCCGACAACTATTCGATCTCTCAATAATTCATCATGTAATGCACCATAACTACATTTATCTGCAAGTGCATACAAATCAGTAATGAAATCATTAACGCACTCACCTTCTCTCTGTAGCCGTCTGTTGAACTGTGCGCGTTCGAAAATTACGTTTCTTTTTACAATAAAATGATCATCGAATTTATTTAATACAACCTGGAAGTTTTTCTTCTCATCTTCTGTTAAAGTGAAAGCGAGAAAAATATCTTCGGCCTTTTCGCCCATGAAATATATCAGAGCATCAACTTGTTCCTCTTGTGTCTTCGTATTCAAACCAGAAGCAGTTCGGAATCGAAGAAATCTCTGTTTCCATTTGGGCCACTCCGTTGGAGTCGAAAATTGAAATAAATCCGGCGGTGTTATATGATATGCTGACGCAGTTGCCATAACTGTTCGCAGAACGAAACTAGAAGTTGATTCTGAACTTCGAACAACGTAGAATATGCTAAGTTACTTCTTTACTTTTTAACCGCTGCCGCCATGTGTTGTTACGCGTGTTTAATTAACTTTACTAGTTAATATACCGAGCATTTTGGCGTGTTTGTGTATTTAAACACTATTGAATACAAAGTAATATCGAACGACACATTTTAATAAGCACACAGACGAATACAAACGGTAAACATACACGACAACTAAAGTTACAGTTAACAACCGGTTAAATAGTTCTAAAGGTTAAATACAGAGTTCGGACTTAACACTGTCGTTCATTGTTCAGGATAATGCCACAGTTCTCTTATGCAGCTTAATAAAACGTATTGGGAACCCATTGCTTTTTTATCAATAAAGCTTTCAAAAAGTCAGCAGAAATGGTCTACATACGACAGAGAACTCTTGGCAATGTATACATCAGTAAAGCGTTTTCGACACATGCTCGAAGGAAGGAACTTTATCATATATACAGACCAAAAGCCTCTCATATATGCCTTCAAACAAAATCCAGACAAATGTAGCTCGCGCCAATGGCGGCATCTAGATTACATATCTCGGTTTAGTACAGATGTACGTCCCATAAGCGGCGCCAACAATACAGTTGCTGATGCACTATCTCAAATTGAAGTAGATCAAATCTCCAGCTCATTTTTAGACTTCGAGGAGTTTGCAAAAGCTCAAGAAGATGGTGTAGATCTACGCAACTTGCAAAATGACAACAAATCTTCTCTTGTGTTTAAAAGCTTGCCGTTTCCGATGTCTGCCACAGAACTGATTTGTGATGTATCAACAGGTTCTCAGAGGCCATTCTTACCAACTAATTTTCGTAGAACGGAATTTGAACATTTCCATAATTTAGCTCATCCTGGTGTTGCAGCATCCTTAAATCTTATTGCATCACGATATCTATGGCCCAATATGCAGAAAAATGTGAAAGAATGGGTCAAAAGTTGTAGTGCCTGCCAAAGTTCAAAAGCACATAGATACACGAAAACAAGTCTAGGTACTTTCGCATTACCCGATGCAAGATTTTCGCACATTCACATAGATTTGATAGGTCCATTACCTCCATCAGATGGAAATTTATACTTTTTAACAATAATATATCGATTTACAAGATGGTCAGAGGTGGTGCCTTTAAAAGATATAACTGCAAAATCAGTTTGCCGTGCCATTTTTGACGATGGATATCTAGATTCGGTTGCCCCATCATAATAACAACCGACCAAGGTAGACAATTTGAGTCAAATCTGTTCAAAGAACTGACAAGATTTCTGGGCACAAACCGCATACGAACGACATCATTTCACCCTCAAGTAAATGGTTTAGTTGAACGCTTCGACAGAGTCTTAAAGAGCGCATTAAAGGCTCACGAGCATAATAGATAATAACCGAGAGCTTGTTCTACTTGGTATACGAGCTGCTGTGAAACCTGATGTGAAAGCTTCAAGCGCTGAGTTAGTTTATGGCATTTCACTCACATCATCAGCTGAAATGTGTTCAGAAGTCCCATCTTTGGTATCTTGCGACAGTAATTTCATCCAGCAATTGAAAGAGAGAATGAATAGTTTAAAACCTTAATATACATCTGCTCACGGACACTCAAAAATTTTTGTTCATCCTAAATTGAAGGATTGCACGCATGTGTTTCCCCGATTAGATAAAATCCTTCCATCCTTATATCAACCTTATTCTGCCCCTCATGAAGTTCTATCAAGAAATGAAAAACACATAACCATAATCATAAATGGAAAGAAAAGTTGTGTTTCACTTGATAGAGTTAAACCTGCATTTGTGTTCAGTGATTTACCAAGTAATACAGATAATCATGAAACAAAAAGTTTTCCAGTAGATAGCCAGCCAATAAAATCAGAAGCACCAACTGCCAAATCAGGTAGACGAGTAAGATTTCCTAAAAGACTGATAACTGAAATAAACTATACTTCATACAATTGATTTTTTTTATAAATATATTGTGTTATTTACATGCATCTTGTATTTTCACATTGTTTTTTATTGTATCGTTCCTTTGCCACTGGGGGGATACTCATGTAGTATTTCTCTAATGAAATGAAAATATTTTCATGCGCGTGCGTCTTACAATCTCATCGCTCCATTGATGAAGGAATCGTCATTTTTGAAAGTTGAGAATTTATACCAGTTGCATGGCAGCAAACGATATCTGAGATTCATATTTTATTATCCTTCATGTTCTATTTGTTCGTCTTGTGAAATGTTGTATTAAATGTTGTGGTGTGAATTAAAATGAATTATTTATTCAATATAAATACATCAACACGCGCTAAAGTAGAATTATAAAATACCGTATTTTATGGAAGAAACGCCGCGGCGTTTACGAGTTTAAAAGTTAATTTTTTTCCAAGTGCGGCGTTTACGATTTTTTTAAAATACCAACTGAGTTCCCTTAATTTAAAAATTCATAAAAATATTTAAATTTGGATTTAAATATTTTAAATAAAACTTCTGACATCTTAAGATATTAAAAACAAGACATTCTACACTGCTCAGAAAACTTTGATTAAAGTTAGGTCAATGTGATGCTGTCGACAAAAGTAGCGTTCCGACGGATGCGGCGTTTACAACGGGTGCGGCGATTACGATATTTTTAAGCTTATTCAGGCTAATTCGAGGAGTGTGGCGTTTACGACGGGTGCGGCGTTTCTTCCATAAAATACGGTACTAATTATCATTTTTAATATTTACCAGTAAATATTGCTAATAAAGTAGATAGATAAAGCCACGCTTTATCTATTTTCTTTGCATGCTGTAAAAGATGAGATTCTTTTAAAATGCCCATAAAAGCAAAATAAAAAAAGAATTCACTCCATAAAAATGAACATTCACTCCTATGAAAGAGTGACTATTCCCTCCTTCACTCCTACCAGGAATGAAAAAACGCACTCCTTTAGAAAGAGTGAATAGAATAGTCACTCCTCCGAAAGAGTGATTATCCACCTCTGTTTAGAGTGAATATTCACTTCACAGGAGTGACTATTCACTCTTTCAGAGAGTCGAAATTTTCACTTTTGCCCAGAGTGAATAGTCACTCCTTTTTATTTAGAGTGTGCAACCAAAGACTGCCCTGGACGTCCTATACAGTTCATATAGAGCCGGACGGTCCTATAACCATCAGTTCCTGTGCAAATCATAATTTAGACGTTCGGAGAACGACAGAATCGGGACGAACCATTCACGATCGTAAGGAGCAGTACAGAGAACATCCATATCAGCGAAATTACCAGTACGAATGCGCAAAAACGCTACGTTTTGAATAATCGTGATTGAAGTCTGTTGTCGTTGTGCTGTAGCTCGTCGCTATATTTCTTTATTGAAATCTGTTTGAATTTTTATTCTTATGATAACTAAACTTTCGAGTCTTTACTTTTTAAAGTTAACTTTTGTATCGAATTATAAGGTTTTTATCATAATCTATATCATGAGGAGAACGGCGAACTTTCATAGAAAGCCTATACACGAAAGTATTCATAGATTTTTTTTTTTTAATAATCATAATAATAATGTGGTATAGTCATAAAATAAACCTTTGTTCTTTATATTTTTACAGAAATTGAAATTGATAGTATTATTTTCAAAGATATATCATTCCGTGACTCACCAAAATATCATTTGCGACCCAACCATAATTTGGTACCGCTGTGTTAGATATAAAAATACATTAACCATTTTCTTGATGACGAACAAGTAAAAACATTCATAAAGCTTAAAACTTAACTTTTAAATTAATTTAGCTGTTAAATCTATTTAGCTTTAAAAAATCTAGTAAAAATACACCATAGTATATTTTTATTCCAAGTATAACCTACTTATAAAATTAATTTTGTAAAGTAAGGATTTTCAAACGTTAACTAATTTTACATGGGCCCGATAGCAAAGGTCCAGTTGGGGGCCCTCTAATAACACTTTTGAGGCTTCAATTTGTGTTCATTTTTATAAAAAGAAAAAAAAATACTAGATGATTTTTAACTTGCTTTATTTTATTTTATTTTATTTTATTTTTATTTATTTATTATTATTTTTTTTTTTTGGAGTGTGAGGGGGTGTTCAGTGAGACACAACATCCCTGAAAAAAAGATAAAGTACACTGTTTTAATTCTTCATTTTTAAAAAATGTCGTAGAAACTTTCTTTTGGATTTTTATGTTACACTTCTATGGGGTTTTATTGAATGCGTTTAAAAACATGTAAATACTCGTAATAATAATCAAAAAACAAATCTTTTTATTCATTATATTTTAACAGAAATTAAAATGAATAGTATTATTTTTAAAGATAGATCATTCCGTGACTCACCAAAACATTGCTTACGACCCATTGTTTGGGAACCGCTGTGTTAGATATAAAAATACATTAATCATTTTGTTGACGAACATGTAAAAATATTCCTAAAGTTTTAAATTCAACTGATAAATTAATTTAACCATTAAATTTATTCAGCTTTTTAAAAAATATAATAAAAATGCTCATAAAGTATCTTTTAACTTCAAGAATAACCTGATTTGTTAAATAAGGATTTTTTAATTCTAACTAATCCTACATGGGGTTCAGGGGCAAAGATTTAGTTGGAGGCCTCTTTAAAAACACTTCTGTAGCTTTGATTTGTGCTCATTTTTATAAGAAATACTAGCTGATATATATATATAATTTTTTTTAGAGGTAGGGTGGATGATTGTTTAGCAAGAAAAGCACCTCTGACAAAAAAAAAAAAAAAAAAAAAAAACAGTGTACACTGTTTTAATTTTTCATTTTAAAGAAATATTGTAAAAACTTTCTTTTAGATTTTATGATACACTTCTATGTTTTTTTTTTTTTTTAATGCATTTAAAAACTGTCTTGCATGAGGTGTTGCTAAAGATTTTTGCATAGCTTATTCCTTGTTTCTGTTTTCCCTTTTAAAAAACATATCCTTGGCTAATGCTCCTTCGAAGTCATAAGATACCTTTCTAAAATAAGCAAAATGCACGCTATTTTTTTATATATATACTAGGGGGCTCGGCCCCCTACGAGCTACGCTCGCCAACCCCCGTCCAGACACCGCAGACTCTAAATGCACGCTAATTTGATCGGCTTTAAAAAGATTTCGAAAGATTGAATTATAATTTAAAAAATAGTGGCGATCTCCCTATAAACGGATTTCTATTCATTTCTCTTTGATTGGGGGATTTTAACGCCAAATCCGCTGCGGTACTACTTGATTATCCCGTCGACCCATTTCGCCAAATTATATAAATCGCCAAACCACTCGCCAAATTATACAAATTGACATATTTTTTTATTTTAAATAACGAAAGAACAAATAAATTAGTACAGCATTAATAAAAATACAAATAAAACGTCGAAATAAAAATAACTTGATGACGTAGACACATGTAACAACATTTCAAAATAAGCTAATATAAAAGGAATTAAGTAAACAGAGTCTTTGTCTCCTGGTATTTTTTAACAAAGCGAAAAGAAAGTTCTTTTAAATGAGACATTTTAAATTAATCGTTTTTAATCTGACGTAATTTTTACCAAGCTATTCTTTCTCTGTTAAATATTCACTTGAAAATGCCAGTTGAAAAGCATCCTCTCAAAATATCAAATAAATGTCTAGCGCAATATTTAAATTTAAACCGTTTTGCAATATTATTTTGCGTTCATTTTATGTAATAACTGTAATGTGACGTAAATATGACGTAATTTCTCCTATTTAATACTTCTAACGCATGTTAATAAATTTATTATTTTACAAATTCCTTTCTCACTTAAAATTCCCGTGTAATTATAGTTTTTATGACGTAATTTTTAATAAGTTCCTGCTTTTTGCACATAATTATTTAATTCTAATTCCAAATGTTTTTTTTCTGTTTATAATAGTCACGTGTAAATAAATTTTTAATTTATTTACACGTATAAATATTTTTTTTTTTTGAAGCAAACATTATTGCTTCCTCTGTTTATACAGTTGGCAACAGTTTAAATTAATACCACTTTCTGAAATCTGTAAAAAATATCTCTAGAAATGCTGAAAATTTGAATTTAAAATAGAAATAAAACCTCTAAAAATGAGTCAAAATAAAAAAATTAATGCAATCTGCACTCCGGCAAATTCTAACGCATAAAATGATCTAAAAATGATTACACTGCCATGTATAGTTTTTTCTGCTATAAAACTTTTTTAGTGGAACGATTTTGTCCAACTTTAGCATTAAATATCTCTTAAAATAATTCTTCGATTTGAAAACTGTCTGCTTCAGCATGTTTATCAAACATTTCTGTATAAAACCACCGATTTTTATATTTTTGTGTGCATTATTTTTCTTAATATTAACGAAGAAAGACCTCCAGTCACAAAAAATTCAAAACCGGCGGCGGCGGCGGCGGCGGCGGCGGTGACAGCGGTGGTTACTTTTTTTTAGAATAGAGAGACTATTGTAATTTTATACCTCTTTATGTACCCAATTATCTCTTATAAAACTCTTCTCCGAATCATAGTATTTTAAAATCTGTGTGCCCAAGAGCTTTAAAAAATTATAGAACTTCCATATTTCTTTAAGAAAACAGTTATTAAAATTTCTGGTGCTATTAATGTTGATTTTTTTCTATTTATAAGATTGTTTGCTTATTTATCATGCATAAAAAGCACATTTATTTACGTATTCTATTTCTCTACTCTTTTTCTGTCCTACGGTATAGGTGCAGATTCACAGTCGCCACGTGGCGACTAAATTTTTTGCTTTGGCCACTAACTTTTAGTGTCTAAGTTGCCATATGTTTTACAGGGATGCCCCTTTTCTGCCGAATGACGGATTTCCACCTTTTTTTAAAAAAATCCACGGATTTTCCTCTATTATTCTGTGATATTTACCTTTTTTTTTTTTTAAATTGTCCATAATTAAAAAATATGATTAAAAATGGATGTCATATTTCGGCCGAGCCGTAAATTTCTCTTTTCTAAAAAAAAGGGTGTGGGTGTGTGTGTATGTGTGTGTGGGGGGGGGGGGGCTGGGGCGGGGTTGTAATTTTACTAACAGTCTGTGAAAAGATTTTTCTTGAGATAATTTTTCTTACAGAAAATCAAATGTTTGAAGTGTATTTTAATTTTTATAATTCAAAATAATCTTACAAATTCGCAATTTTTTTTATATGAGCTTAAATACGACAAAACAAAATAAAAAAATCCCTGCCGGCTCGGGCCTACAAGCGGAGGTAGATTTCGAAGTTATGTACTAAATTCACCAACAAAATTTAAATCAAGATTAGAGATAAACCCAGTTCCTTCACTAAGAATGAGCTCTAGGGAGCTAAACATTTTGTGAAAATTCTAATATACACGAATACACACACGCATGTATATGGAATAGGTTTAAAAATGGCTAAAACAAATTTAAAGAACCTCAAAGTGTTAAAATATGTTAAAATTTCCCTAGTCGGGTTTTTATCATGTTTTAATACGTTTCTTCAAACTCACATGACGTTACATATTCACCTGTTGAGGTCCATTATGTTTCCAATATGACACAATATATATTAGGTAGTTTCGTAAGACTACCTATTGCAGTCGTTACCATGATGCGACTTTTGAAAAATTCCTTCATAACTTTTCATTATATGACCCTAGGAACCCAAAACCACCCCCACTTAAAAAGTTTATATATATATATATTACAAAATTTAAATTTTTGCGCCAAGTTTAAAGTATTTTATGTAAATTTTCCTTTTTCAGTAATATTCCGTATATTATACCGGCTTATTAAATTAAAACCCTAGTCTATTAATCTCTAAGATCTTAATTCATATTTATTCCAAATTGCGTAAATCTAAAAATGGCTCATTTATATTTCTTTAATAAAACTTTTATTATTTAAATTCCTATTAAATTCCGCTATTAAATCCCGGTATATCATATTCCCCCTTAAATCTTTATTTAACTGCTAAAATATTATTCTGTCTTAAAGAAAAAACCTACTTATTTCAATTTATTCTTTTATTTAAAATATCCAGGTGTAATTAAAATATTTCAAAGATTAAAACTTCGCAGACATAAATTCATTTCTTTTATCGTCTGAAGAGGGAAAAAAGGGTTATTTTTGCATAATCTCGACTACAGATTTTAACATTTATTTATGCTTTAGATAGCTGGGGCGAGGATATAAGAATTTTCTAGAACAATCTTTTCAGCAGAGTATAAATACGGATGGCGGGAACCAGAGAGGCATAAAGCATATAGCATATAGCATATGGGCTGTGAGCTTAGAAGCTTTTTAGTTTTTAGCATGTAGAGGTGAACGTAGTGGATTGCAGTCGTAGCAGACTGGATATTCAATGTGATTGCTCGATGGAGGTAGTAAAATGTAGATGAATACTGTTTATTATGTGTGTAGAATGGGGAAGCAACGGTATCGTAATGGGTGATAGATGTTAGATGTTAACGGATTAAAGACTAGAACGCAGTCAAGAGATGGAGTGTTTTTAAACTAATTCTGACAGGAAGAATAGACTTTATTCTTTTTTCCATGGAAGGAGTGAGCATCTTCCCTAGATTCAATCGTGAGTGTGGAAATAAAGAGAATAATGTTCCAAGCGACTGCCTTGTGTTAATTCTTCATTTTTCTTTTTAATACAACCTGACCTTAACAACATTTAAACCAATAGAGTTCTATTTTTCATAATAGATTAAGTACTCTTTCAGACTTTAATAATAAATAAATAAATAATTCTCATGACTTCATAATAAACTTTACAATAAATAAATAAATAAATAAATACTCTTCATGAAATAATAAATAAACCTCATAAATAAATAATGCTATTAAATTCCGCTATTAAATCCCGGTATATCATATTCCCCCTTAAATCTTTATTTAACTGCTAAAATATTATTCTGTCTTAAAGAAAAAACCTACTTATTTCAATTTATTCTTTT
Organism: Maratus speciosus; assembly: GCA_963932465.1. Taxonomy (NCBI): domain Eukaryota; kingdom Metazoa; phylum Arthropoda; class Arachnida; order Araneae; family Salticidae; genus Maratus; species Maratus speciosus. The sequence continues at coordinate 256,534,104 of OZ010793.1, read as the reverse complement.
ATTTAAAATATCCAGGTGTAATTAAAATATTTCAAAGATTAAAACTTCGCAGACATAAATTCATTTCTTTTATCGTCTGAAGAGGGAAAAAAGGGTTATTTTTGCATAATCTCGACTACAGATTTTAACATTTATTTATGCTTTAGATAGCTGGGGCGAGGATATAAGAATTTTCTAGAACAATCTTTTCAGCAGAGTATAAATACGGATGGCGGGAACCAGAGAGGCATAAAGCATATAGCATATAGCATATGGGCTGTGAGCTTAGAAGCTTTTTAGTTTTTAGCATGTAGAGGTGAACGTAGTGGATTGCAGTCGTAGCAGACTGGATATTCAATGTGATTGCTCGATGGAGGTAGTAAAATGTTGGATGAATACTGTTTATTATGTGTGTAGAATGAGGAAGCAACGGTATCGTAATGGGTGATAGATGTTAGATGTTAACGGATTAAAGACTAGAACGCAGTCAAGAGATGGAGTGTTTTTAAACTAATTCTGACAGGAAGAATAGACTTTATTCTTTTTTCCATGGAAGGAGTGAGCATCTTCCCTAGATTCAATCGTGAGTGTGGAAATAAAGAGAATAATGTTCCAAGCGACTGCCTTGTGTTAATTCTTCATTTTTCTTTTTAATACAACCTGACCTTAACAACATTTAAACCAATAGAGTTCTATTTTTCATAATAGATTAAGTACTCTTTCAGACTTTAATAATAAATAAATAAATAATTCTCATGACTTCATAATAAACTTTACAATAAATAAATAAATAAATAAATAAATAAATACTCTTCATGAAATAATAAATAAACCTCATAAATAAATAATAAATAAATCTCATAAATAAATAATTCTCATACTTAATAATAAATAAATCTCAATAAATAACAAACAATAACAAAAATAATAACATAAGAAGTGTAAAAATATTTTGAAAAGAACTCACTCCAGTCATCTTGTCTCACAATCACCAGCACTATACATTGCTATTCACATTAGCCATGTAACTTTTTAACTTTCCGGCACTGATCTTTAGTAAATCTCATAAGCTATCGTGTACCAGTACCACTACACATTTGTAATATTGAGCCACAACGCGTTCTTCTAAAATCTGACCTACCTGTATCTTTGAGGCCCTACAGAACTCCCCCCTTAGAAGAAAAAGAAATAAAAAGTCAAATTCAATCTTTATTAGCGGCTGAACTCATAAAAGAAAGTAATAGCCCATATTCAGCCCCTATCACTTTAGCTATGAAAAAAGAAGAAGGTAAAAAGACCCGATTATGTATAGACTATAGGAAACTAAATTCAATAATTAAAAATGATGCAGAACCCTTGCCCCGTATCGATGAAATTTTAGACAAATTGAGTAGTGATCAGTACTTTTCAACTTTAGACTTAGCCTCTGGCTACTGGCACATACCAATACATCCAGCTGATACCGAAAAATTAGCTTTTGCTAGCAACTTTGGCCTCTTTGAATGGCTAGTTTTTCCGTTCGGTATAAAAACAGGCCCCCCAATATTCAATAGAACTATTAGAAAGATCCTTAACAAATATAAAATAGATTTCGCGTGTCACTATTTTGATGATATTATAATATTCTCCTCCTCTCTAGAAGAACACTTAAATCACTTAACTCAAATCTTTGAAATCTGTAAATTAGAAAATATTAAACTTAAACTTTCTAAATGTAAATTAAGCCAAAATAAAATTAATTTCTTAGGCTACGAAGTCACCAATGGGACTTTAACTCCAACTAATGCAAATATTGAGACCATTCAAAAATTAATACCCCCCTCTAATGTTAAAGAATTACAACGATTTTTAGGTTCTATTAATGTATACCATAAATTCATAGACAAATATGCTGAAATTAGATACCCCCTTAATAAATTACTTAGAAAAAACACAATATAGGAATGGAACTCAGAATGTCAGGACTGTTTTGAAAAACTAAAAAATGCCTTAATTGCAAAACCAATCCTCAAAATTTATGACCCAAAATTGCCCCTCCACATGTTTGTAGACGCCTCTCAGGTAGCGGTGGGTGCAGTTCTAAAACAACCTGATAAAGATAATTTCTTGCATCCTATTGCTTACCATTCTAGAATTTTGAAGAGTTATGAGCAAAACTATTTTATAACCGAGCTAGAGTGTTTAGCAATTATAGATACTCTTGATAAATTCTATCACTATTTCCATGGAGTCAAATTTACAATCCATACCGATCACGCATCTCTAGTATGGTTGAAGAGCGTTAAGAACTTAAGAGGTAGACTTTTTAGGTGGTCACTTAAACTTAGCATGTTTGATTACGAGATTAAGTATGAGAGGGGTTCAACAAATGTCGAAGCAGACATGTTGTCTCGAAATCCTGTTGCTTCAATCAACATGTAAGTTTATTGTTGGATATAAAAGAAATCATAGAGATGCAAAACAAGGATAATGTCTGTGATAAGAAATATAAAAAAGAAAATGGGATTATTATAATTCAGAGAAAGGGATTCAAAAAAATAGTTGTACCAATGTCATTAAGGAAAAAATTACTTCATATTGCTCATGATAATTTTGGACATTTAGGAATCCAAAAAATGCTTAACTTAATATCTCCTAACTATTATTGGCCTAATATGACTATAGACATAACACAATTTGTTAAACATTGCGACACCTGTCAAAAAAATAAAAAACAAAAACAAAAAAGATTTGGCCTGTTACAAGCTATGCCAGCCACAGATCAACCTTTTGAATGTCTTTCTATTGATACTGTGGGTGGATTTAACTATTACAACTCAACAAAAAAATTCTTACACATAATAATAGATCACGCAACTAGATTTGTTTGGGCTTTTCCTTCTAAAAATGTTACTACAGAAGCATATACAAACTGTTTAAAGCAAATTTTTAATGTTCAAACACCTCAAAAAATACTGAGTGATAAACACAAAGCTTTTAGGTCTCCAAGATTCAAAAAATTCCTCAGAAAACATCATGTTCAACAACGTTTTACATCATCACACCATCCACAGACCAATGGGAAGGTAGAGCGCGTTAATCAGACAATAGTTACCAGGCTTAAATGAAAGTCAGTTCCACTTCTTCTAAAATACCTTGGACAAGATTATTAGACCAAGTCATTCAAGAATACAATAATACCCCGCATTCCATAACTAAATTCCCACCTGCCTACTTATTTTATGGTCAATTACCCTATCAATCTCCTTTAAAACAAAACTACTATCCTACAGTCAGTAAAGCACTCAAAATTGCAAAAGCGCGAACTCGTGAATTTCATCTTAAAAGTAAAAGACTATATGATAGAAATTTGTTGAATCCCCCTTAAAAATACAAGATTCTGTAATTTATGAAGAATTTAAATATCCTAACACTAGAAAATTAGAACCTACTTTCTCAGGACCATATAAAATTATAAATAAACTTTCTGAAGTAACTTATGAAATAGATAAATTTAATTATGAGACAGGACTAAATTCAGTTATTGTACACGTTTCTAAATTAAGACCCTATTTTTCACCAGATAATTTCAGAATGTTTCATGAGCAACCCATAAAACAAACAAAACCACAACAAACATCACCACCACAATTGCCATCACAAACTAGAACTAAAGTAAAAACCATAGATTAAATTTTAATTCTTTAAATATCTTTATTACATTAGTTTTCAATATTACCAGGTATGACCTTGGGGCGCCACGAGGATATTACTAGTGTTTGGAAGTTTTTGGGATTAGGTAGACACTCTATGCAGGCATAGGATGTGTATTTGATTTTGGGAATTTTCAGATTGATGTTGAAAAATAAAAATAAATATTTGTAATTCTATATCCAGTTTATATCAAAATAAACTATATTTATTTTATTCCATTGTCTTTACCAATTGTTTACAAAAATAGTAAGAATTGATAATATTATTATAATTGTATAAACATAGAAAATTGATGATTGTGATGAGATTTTGTAGTGATTGTGTAGCAATAGAAAATCAAGTACATAAACAAAGTATCTTTAATCCCTATTTATTTTCTTTATTTTACCATTCTAAGTTTATCAAATGCACGTCTATTCATCAAGAGTATCAGAGAGATAGATTATTGTAAAGAAATACTGGTTGAGAGTCCACTTTCTAAATATTTGGAGTTAAATTTATTTGGACTTTGGAATTATTATTATTTTTTTTTTAATGTTTCGACTGGCAAAAATACTTTCTTATATAAGTAAAAAATAAGAAAATTATTAATTGCTATGTATTATTTTTATCCTCAACCATTATTTTCCGTGTCAATAAGTAAACAATCTGTGATATTTTCTTAGAATATAATATTGTTATTAAGTATTATTACTGCTATTATTCAAGTATACGGTTGAGAATTTTATTATTATGATTATGAATTGAAAGTATTATATTATTTATTGAAAGATTCATTATTTATTAAAGAAAAAGGAAACATAACTTATAAGTGAAAAGTTATGATATTTACTAAAACAAGTGAGAAGTTTTAAAAGTGGTGAGTCCCAATTAGAATGGGAAAAGGAGCTCAAAAAAGTAGTTGATAAACAAACGTTAAAAGGTAGTTGAATAACTACTAGGAATTTGTTTATTAAAATAAAACTATTATTGTGATGACAAATAGTATTTAAACATAATATAAAGAGTTTAATAGGTAGAGTAGTCGAAACAAATTTAGCAAAAAATATTTATTGCAGCTGAACTTTTTACTTAAGGACTGCATCACTATTTTTGCTAAAGGACTTTTATGACCTACGAACTGATTAAGACAATGGGACTTAAAATTCTACTTGAAGTAAATAAAGTGTTAAACATTACTTGATTGGAAATATGTTTGTGATAAGAGAAATGGAAATACACTAAATTTCCATAAGATAAAAGAATTTGTTGTTATTTATTACTATAGTTTTATTATTTCTTATTATTTATTTCTTATTGTATTTATACTTATTCTTTATTTATTATTGTGTTTATATTTTCCTATGCACTTACAAATGCTAAGTGATGTTGTAACCATTATTTGTATTCTTTTACAGGGGAAATGCTCTCAGCTAAATTTAAATGCTCTTAGTATTTTTTTTTCTTCTCTTGCATTGCTAAATTTTACTTTTCCATCTCTTCGCTGACGTCTCTAAAATTTTCAATATTCAAAAATCAACTTCCAAATTTATTACAAGTCTGTTGTCTGAAATTGTAGTTAATTAACCACAAATTTCATACAAAGTCTTTGGGGAGGGGGGATAATATTACAAAATTTAAATTTTTGCACCAAGTTTAAAGTATTTTATGTAAATTTTCCTTTTTCAGTAATATTCCGTATATTATACCGGCTTATTAAATTAAAACCCTAGTCTATTAATCTCTAAAATCTTAATTCATATTTATTCCAAATTGCGTAAATCTAAAAATGGCTCATTTATATTTCTTTAATAAAACTTTTATTATTTAAATTCCTATTAAATTCCGCTATTAAATCCCGGTACATCATATTCCCCCTGAAATCTTTATTTAACTGCTAAAATATTATTCTGTCTTAAAGAAAAAACCTACTTATTTCAATTTATTCTTTTATTTAAAATATCCAGGTTTAATTAAAATATTTCAAAGATTAAAACTTCGCAGACATAAATTCATTTCTTTTATCGTCTGAAGAGGGAAAAAAGGGTTATTTTTGCATAATCTCGACTACAGATTTTAACATTTGTTTATGCTTTAGATAGCTGGGGCGAGGATATAAGAATTTTCTAGAACAATCTTTTCAGCAGAGTATAAATACGGATGGCGGGAACCAGAGAGGCATAAAGCATATAACATATAGCATATGGGCTGTGAGCTTAGAAGCTTTTTAGTTTTTAGCATGTAGAGAGGTGAACGTAGTGGATTGCAGTCGTAGCAGACTGGATATTCAGTGTGATTGCTCGATGGAGGTAGTAAAATGTTGCATAAATACTGTTTATTATGTGTGTAGAATGAGGAAGCAACGGTATCGTAATGGGAGATAGATGTTAGATGTTAACGGATTAAAGACTAGAACGCAGTCAAGAGATGGAGTGTTTTTAAACTAATTGTGACAGGAAGAATAGACTTTATTCTTTTTTCCATGGAAGGAGTGAGCATCTTCTCTAGATTCAATCGTGAGTGTGGAAATAAAGAGAATAATGTTCCAAGCGACTGCCTTGTGTTAATTCTTCATTTTTCTTTATTATTTTAAAACCAACCGGCTGCTACCTGTGCTGTGTAGGAATGGAAACCCTCATTTTTTTTTCGACAATACCAACTACTTGCCGTCAAAATGTCACATATATATATATATATATATATATATATATATACTAAATTTTGTCCGCACGATAAAAGTCGCAATTATTCACGGATCGTTTTCAAACTCGCCAACAACTTTGAGATGGCTAATATCTCGGCGGGGATTGAAAATGGGCAAAATCGGCTCAAGGGAATGGAAATGGGGGGGGGGGGTAAACATTTTGAATACCGTATTAACAAGATTCTGATAAAACCAGCTCTTACACAACAATGACAGGAAAAAATAAATATTTTTCGTTATAGCAGTTGCCAACAATTAAAAAAAAAAACAATAAAATTTTCACCACAACAATTGCTTTTCTATTGCAAGAATTTCACGTGAAAAAATAAATTAAATAAATAGTTTTACGAATTGAAAACAAATTAAATATTACGTCATAATTTTTCTAGAGCAAGATTTCAGCATGGAAACTCAAAATGAAATAAATAGTTTGACGAATTAAATATATATATATATATATATTGCGTCATATTAGAAATATAATGGGCCTCAGCAGGTGAATATGTAACGTCATGTGAGTTTGAAGAAACGTACATGATAAAAACCCGACTATGGAAATATTAACATATTTTAACACTTTGAGGTTTTCTGAATTTGTTTTAGCCATTTTTAAACCTATCCCACATACATGCGTGTGTGTATTCGTGTATATTAGAATTTTCACAAAATGTTTAGCTCCCTAGAGCTCATTCTTAGTGAAGGAACTGGGTTTATCTCTAATCTTGATTTAAATTTTGTTGGTGATTTTAGTACTTAACATCGAAATCTACCTCCGCCTGTAGGCCAGAGCCGGCAGGGATTTTTTTTTTTTTTTTTTTTAAATTTGTCAAACTATTTATTTCATTTTGAGTTTTCATGTTGAAATCTTGCTCTAGAAAACTTATGACGTAATATTCAATTTGTTTTCAATTCGTCAAACTATTTATTTAATTTTTTTTCACGTGAAAATCTTGCAATAGAAAAGCAATTGTTGTGGTGAGAATTTTATAGTTTTTTTTTATTGTTGGCAACTGCTATAACGAAAAATATTTATTTTTTTCTGTCATTGTTGTGTAAGGGCTAGTTTTATCAGAATCTTGTTAAGACGGTATTCAAAATTTTTAACCTTCCCCATTTCCATTCCATTGGGCCGATTTTGCCCATTTTCAATCCCCGCCGAGATATTAGCCATCTCAAAGTTGTTGGCGAGTTCGAAGACGATACGTGCATAATTGCGACTTTTATCGTGCGGACAAAATTTAGTACATACATACATACATATATATATATATATACTTTTTAGGTGGGGGTGGTTTTAGGTTCCTGGGGTCATGTAATGAAAAGTTATGAGGGAATTTTTCAAAAGTCGCACCATGGTAACGACTGCAATAGGTAGTATTTCGTACGAAATCTACCTAAAAAGAAATATATCACCACTACCATGATTGCTTAGCTTATAGATGTTATTTTTAAATGTTCCTTATCCAACTTTATCTTCTGACTGTACATTGTTTAAAATTTATATTATGCTTAATTATTTCAAATTAAAAGAGTTTGTTCCAGTCCTCCCCCTCAATATAATTGCTATTGTCTTTATGCGTCTGTTTCACAATGTAGCCACTGGATTTTAGTCTTAGTAACAGATTTTTTCTGAAATTTCTATAGTGATTAATTTCTGTTGCAGTGGGAACTGGGTCAGTAAACTCATTATTAATTTCTTTGAATTTGCTTCGGTCAAAGTAAAGATAATAGAAGCTCCCTAATGCTACATGTGATCATTCATATTAAATTTTATTTTGAAATATATTTGATTTGTTTCTTGCATTTTCAATTATTTTTTATTTATTTATTTATTGTACGCACAAACAGTAAGGATTCAAAAAGACCCAGCATGGAGAAAAGAATGTTAAAAAAGGTAACTGCAAAGAACATCGAGCAGCCGAGACAAGGTCAAAATAAAAACTGTTCAGAAAATTAGATTCTCAAATTGGTACGTTTTCTTTAGATATTTCTTAATGAGGAAGTATAACAATAGCAATTTATATGAAAGTTGCACATAATTTGCATATTCCTGTTATATATAATATTCTTTAATATAGTTTTCTGTTTTCTGCAACAAAATTATAGTACTTTATAGTATCTATGCAAAGATAATTAAATGCAAGTTCTCTAGTTGCAAAAGATAAAAATTCATGTGCAAAATTATTACAAAAATATCAATTAATGGAAATTATAAGGTTGAAAATTTAGTATAAAATTTGAATCATTTATTTTTATTGGCATAACTGTAATTTTTCATGTAATCAGATGGTAATCGCCAGAAACATTTAATTATTTCAAGGAAAAAAATATTTTTAATAGCACGCAGTTGTAATTATTTATTCTTTCTCCCCCCCCCCCTAAATATAGATTCTTATACTTGTTCAATTATATATATATATATATATATTTAAACATAAGTGCATACAAATAAACTTCGTAAAAAAAAAGTAAGCAATTTTCTGCAAAAAATTAAGTTAAAAACTACTTTTATAAGTATGCGACAATTTGTTTTATAACTTTCATTAATATATATACAGAAGAAGATCTTTATAATGCAATTCTATGTAATGTAATTTTCTATATACTGCATAACTTCTCAGATGTAAACAATGAATTTAGCCGTTAAGAAGCTGCTGCATTGTAAAAAAAAATTGCTATTATCTAGAGGACTAAATTTGATACATTAGTTCATCTGTATCTCCTTAATTTAGAGTTTTTTAATGGAAAATTTGTTATTACAATAAAAATGATTTAAAATTAATAATATCATGAAGAATTTGTCTGCATTAAATAATGTCCTTAACATTATTTAGAATATGATGTGAGAAACGATACTAGGGTACTTTTCCTGTTAGCCGGGCGCCAATGTTATACAGAGTGGTTATAATTAAAGTTACCCTGTTTAGACCTACATAGAATCCGCTCTGTTTGACAGATATCGATGAAACTTGGAATATAAGTTATATGGACCATGGGGAAATGAAATCCGCAATAAAAAAATTTAGTTCAAATTTCGACCACCAGGTGAGAAGGAGGCGCATAAAGACCAAAAATCTCAAGCTGGAAACACAAAACTTTTTTTTATTTACAGCATATGTTCAATGTACATTCCGTTTGCGTCAAGCAGATGTTCAAAGCGTATTATAGCGTGTTCAACAGTAGCGCGAAGGGTTTCTCGATCAATTGCAGCAACATGACGAGTTATGCTTGCTTTCAAATCGGGCAGAGTCCATATGCTTCCTCCATACACAAGATCTTTCAGGAATCACCACAACTGAAGTCGCAGGGATTCAAGTCCGGAGAACGGGAAAACTTCTCGAAATTACTCGATCATCTCCAAAGTGGGCCCGAAACAGAGCCGTCACTGCTCGGGCTATGTGAGGTGGTGCGCCATCTTGCATGAATCCAGTAGTCTTTAATTCTCTCGTTCTATTAAGGTTGGAATGACCCGCTACTGAAGGACGTCGCAGTAATGGGTAGCCGTAATGGAACACGTTTTAGGACCCTAAAAGTGTTCTCCTAAAAAAAAAAGGGACCAAGAATGAAATCAGCCGTAAAGCCACACCATACAGTAATGTAATCAGGGTGCAAAGACTGTTCATGCAATATTAGGACTTGCAGTACCACATACGCGACAGTTCTGAGTATTCACTGCTCCATCTAGGGTAAAATGCGCCTCGTCCGACCACAAAATGTGTCAAGGACTTGCATTGTCAACGGCTATTCTGACCAAAAACATCCTCGCAAATTGAGTTCGTGTGCCCGGATCTGCAGGGTTCAGCGCTTGCACAACGTGAATCTTGTATGAATACCACTTTATAATGGATCGAAGAACCTTCCGTACTGTAGGCTAAGGGAGAGACAAATCTCCTGACACCGCTCGAGCACTTGTCGAAGAATATTGAGAACCGGACCTCTTTCGACCACGGCAAGAGCGACTTCTTCGGCAGTTTCATTTGAAATCCGTTTCCGATTCCGTCCTCTTCCTTGCAGCACACCCAGCTCTCCAGTCTCTTCAAATTTAGACATCATCTTTTTCAAAGCCTTCCTCGACATCGGTCCTTTTCGTGAGCCTTTCAAGCGTCGATATTCTCGCAGTGCAATTGGCAAATTACTGCCATTCTGATAAACCAACTTTACCAGTAAACGCTCGTTTCTTCATCTCTCACGGCATGGTGCAGAATGACTTTAGGGCAGCGACTACTGGCTTTTTAAACCGCTCCAAATTTGCATAGAGTCTTTTTGGGTTTTTTAGAGTTTGTTTTGGGTGGCAAACAAATAATAATACAGTATTCCGTACTCCTATTCTACTTCGGTCGCAAGACGAACCACTTTGTTTTTGTTTAGTGAATTTTTCTTTCTCTATCTTTTGCCATCTAATAGTGCAAGTTTTTAAACTTAACGAAATAAAATGTCTTCAAAATATTATGAAGAATTGGGCACAGATGTCATATACGCACCATATTGGCGCGATTTTTTTCTGACGCCAGTGTCATATACGCATGGTATATGAGTACTTAGCTGGCGCCAAAGTGTCGATATTATGCTTGATATGGTAACCCGGATATTGTTGTTCATGCTGTTGATGTTTTCGCCAAATTGGTATCAGGAAAAAAAATAGCGCCAATATGGTGCGTATTAATACATCTGTGCCAAGAAGTGAATGATACTAAAGCTAAGGAACAATATGCTTCCATTTTCGGTGTAGATCCATACAGTTTGAAAAAAAATGATTTGAAGAAATATGTAGCGGATTTACCCGACGTTAGTTATTTTGACATCGTAAACTATTTAGTTTATGGGCAAAGTTTTTTATACTGAGAAAGACTTCAGGTGTTATAAAAGCCTTGAATCTTATATACAATTTGAGTGCAATTGGGTAAGAGAAGTGCATTCTTTAAAAATCGGAGATTTCATCTTGTTATTCGAAAAGTAAGCATACATTTCTGTGCATGAATTAATAACAAATTCCGATACAGATGTCATATACGCCCCATATTGGCGCGATTTTTTTCTGACGCCAATGTCATATACGCAACGGGTACTTAACTGGCGCCAAAGTGTCGTTATTTTGCTTGATATGGTAACCCGGATGTTGCTGTTTATGCTGTTGATGTTTTCGGCAAATTGACGCCAGAAAAAAATCGCGACAATATGGGGCATGACATCTGTGCCAAATTCCATGCGATTGTGATTTAATTCATAATAAAAATCATAAAATTAATACACACAATATTGCGATTGCAACCATCTCTGTCGCCTTTCTTCACACAACTACGTATTTTCTCATAATATTATCTGTCTTTGGAATGCCTGGTAATCTATAATAGGATTTATTATGTTCCCTATTCGAACGATTACCGCACATTTTTACACAACAAGTCGCTAGCATGGTGAGGCGAATAAATGTGATAATTTACGTGATAACACCTGCAATAAGATATCACATAACAATGTAAATAACCGCTCACAAAAACTTTGAAAGGCTCAGATTTATAAAGTGAAATGTTTCATAACAAAAGCAGCAGCAATATGATTCACGACGACCGATGTGAAAGTACGAGTAAAAAAAAACTACCAATGTTATTTGTTTGCCCCCCAAGTTTTTCGCTAGAGGTCACGTGATTAGAGTCAGTTGAAACTGATCTATACCCGAATTTAATTTCTTACAATTTTATCTGATTAACTTACATACTTACGTTTTCAACAATATTTCCGGGGGGTTTTCTTTTATATTATAATTATCATTTTGTAAATTAAAACTGAACGAACAAGTACAACCCTCCCCCCCCCCCCAAAAAAAAAAAAAACAGCCACCCAGCTAAATAAATCAAACATAAATAAAATATCGTCGGAAGCGAATCAAGAGTGAAGGGTTGCATTCTCTCATTGGTTGATCACAAACCGGTCTTGGCTTGCTTCCCACCGATGATTTGGCGATGAAATGTAAACACTTTGAGAAATATCGTACCTAGTTAATTCATGCTATTTTGGTGAGAGTTTTGTGTGGCCGATCTTGTACTGTGGTTAAAGCACTTGTCTAGCAAACTCAAGTAGGCAGGTTCTATCCTCCCTGTTACTTTTATATTTTTTATTTGTCTTTTGTTTCTATTTGTATTAAGTTAATTTAACGACTTTTATTATCCGTTCATTTCCAATTTTTTTAATTGTCAATTAGATAATTAAATAAAATTTTGATTAAATTAAGTTTTAATTGTTATTAAATAAAATAAAATTTAGTTTTACATAATATTGAAATTTAATTTTTATTAAATAAAATAAAATTTAGTTTTAAATAAATTTCAAAATTGATATAAGCTATTTTTTTATGAATTAAAGTGAGCATTCATTGTATTCAATAATAATATTTCCTAAACTTACATACATTATTTTTTCCCCTTATAACTTTAGTATCAGATAAATATTAAATTAGATAAATTAATTTATTAAAGTTTTCTTTTAAAAGTATTAGTATTTTTCATACAGAAAAACTTTATTAATTTAATATCAAATGCTTTGTAATTTTTTATTGTGTATAAAATACTGTTAATGAAATTAATTTTTAAAACTCATATTATTTATAAGCTATTTATTTCAATTCCTTAAAATGAATATTTTTGAAAATATAATGTTATTTCTTACACTTATATAAAATATTTTTATTTTTATGTTATATTATTTAACAATATATCTGAATACATAACTATTTCAGTTTATTTTATTTGAAAGTAAAATTTTATTAATTTATGAATTTATATTAATAATATTATTAACTTAATAAGTAATTAATTATTTAAATCAATTTCTAATAGTTAATTGTTAAATACTTTTTATTAAAATTTGCTAAAATTTTTTTAATTGTTTTTCTTAAAAAATGTTAATAAACTACTTATATATATATATATATATATATATATATACAGTAAAACCTCCCTAAAGCGACCATGTTCGGTTCCAATAAAAATTGGTCGCTCCGAGAGGTGGTCTCTTAATGGAGGTCATGTTTAAATCTAGATTTTAATTGTTGAAAAAAAAGTAACAATGTTACTAAAATTTATTTTTCATATTAGGAAAATGTATGAAAATTTAAGTATCAAAACAAAAGTTAATTACATAAGTTAATTACCGCAGAGTTTAAAAAATGAATACATTGACCTTTGCTTCGATTTTACGGTTTTATCTTTTAAAAATTTTATTTCCCAGCCCTTTCGAAGTTCAGTAAATAAATGCAATTTTTTTTGGACGGGAACAAATAATGACGATTTCATTACTTTATCTATTTCTTTGAGAGTTTTCCGACAGAATAGGGCAGAGGAGTTTATTGACCGCCATTTTTAATTTGTCATCAGAGTTAAATTCCTTGCCTAAAAAGGCACAAAGGGGTTTAAACACTTAAAAATTACCGGGATTAAAAAAAAATCTAAACTTAGTTTAGCAGTTTGATGAATAATGCACTCTTCGGAATTATTTTTCTAATAAAACCTTCTTCAAGCGACCAGGAAAAAACGGAATTTTCTTCAAAGAAATTGGTCGCTCATGGAGGGAGTTCAACTGGGATGGTCTCTGAATGGAGGTAAAATTAGTATTGAGCCTATGGGAATAAATTTCGTTCCAGGAAAAAAATGGTCGTTCAGGGAGGTGGTCGCTTAATGGAGGTGGTCGCACATGGAGGTTTCACTGTATATTATTTGAAAACTCAGTCCAAAACATAAATTATTTTAATTTAAAAATTGTTATAAATTGCGCCTTCACTATTACCACCCTAAATATTTGAAAACTAGGTTAAAGGTCCAAGTAATCATTAATTAGAAATATTTAATGCAACAAAATACATTATAAAAACTTCTTATAGTTTTTGGTAATTATTGCTCAGATATTATTGTTTTTGGTTTTAGGTTCCAACTTTTTTTTTTCCTTTTGGGTGTGTGAAAAAAAAAAATCTGTTATTATTATTTAATTTATTTTTTCCTTATATTTCACTACAAGTGTGAACTATAATTTATTTTAGCTTGACCTTTTTCATTCACTATCTATGATACACTTTATTTTTAGATTTTTTTTCCCTGTTTGTTATTTTGCAGTAATAATAAATAGATATTAATATTGCAAATTACTATACGGGCAATGTAGAATTTAGATGATCTAAATCCCCTTCTGACAATTTTGATTATTTGAGTACTAGTTTGGCCATTTAATTATTTATATTTACGCACACAAAGTGCCATGAAAAAAAAAATGCATAAAATTTGGCTGAGTATTTTTATTAACTGTTTATTTAAAAAAAACACACACATCAGCTACCAAGAAATGGGAGGGGGGTACTTGAGTTTACTGTTGCTTTGCACACATAACTACAGTCAAAACACATAGATAATTAATTGCAGTTGCGTAGCCAGGATATTATTGATGGGGGGGGGGGGGGGCGTCTAATCTCCCAAACTTCTGTTCTCCTGATGCAAAGCTATAAATGAAAAACTATTAATTTTACTTTTAGTATAAATATCAATTTTATACTTTTAAAATATGAGATATGTTTTTTTTTTTTTAAGTTTAAATTTACATACACCTGTATATACAAAAGGAAAATATAAATAATGTGTAATTTAAAAGTAAGTTACAAAATAATAAGTCTAAAATATTTAAATTGATTACTTTTTTAAAAGGAAGCCAGTTTCATCAATTTTTCAACAGGGAAAAAGGAATATTTAAAATCATATCATTGTTTTCCGTGAATCACCTTATGTGAGAAATAAATTAAAATTCCTTACATGTTGCAAAGAAAATTTAAATGATTGCAACTTAATACTTGAAATAATCTCAAGTGATACTTGGCGATTTGTTTTGGTGGCGAAATGCGATGTGCCCTCTGAATTGTTAGGAAGAAGTGTCTGCTACTGCTCAATTATCAGTAGAGTTGCAAAGAGTGGAAAAAACCTAGTTTATTCCCGGGAATAAACCGGGTTTTTTGGGAAGGAAATTTTTAAAATTTCCGGGAGTTTTCAGAAAGTTTTAAGCATGAAAATTCTTTTATTTATTATTTTCAATGATTTCAATTTTTCAATATAAACAAAACTAGTAACATAAAAAAAATAGCACGGTTTACATGAAAACTAACGAAATACAAGCTTAAGCTGCAGAAATATTAAGTAAGAGAAACTAAAAAAATTGGTATTTTAATCGTCGATAAGTAAAAAGTGAAAGAGGCAGATGAGAGATTCATCTTTCTTCCCTGGCATGAATATAAGCTTCACCTCTGTTCTTCGAATCAACGAATGTAAACAAAAAAGAAAATGAACAAAATCAAAAGAAATCAATCTAAAAATACAAAGCAACTCGTTAGAAAATTAATATAAAGTATGCCTGAAAACGAGATGTGCGAGCCAACAGAACTGTTTTTTTTTTTTTTAAAGAAACATTCATATCCTCACCTATTTACAGCCGCCATTGTTATAAAGTTAATTAATTATAAAGACTTAGACTATAAAATCATAAGTTTTGTGAATTCATAAAGTAAAATCTATCTTTTTGGAACATTCTTCACTGAAATTTCTTTAAAATAAAAATTTCAAACTGGAAAATAACTGGTTTTGTTTATCTTCAAAACTCCTTCAAAATTTCCAATAATCCCCAAAATTCCGGGTTTATTCCCGCCCCTCAAAAACTGCGGGTTTTTTGCAACTCTAATTATCAGGACTTGTAACTTTGAGAAGTGATCGCAGGATTCTTGTTTCTTGTCAACCAATGGGAGAATGGAACCTTTCACCCTTGAGTCGCTTCCAATATCGTCTGCCTCTGGTTCGTTTAGGACATAGACTTCTAATGTAACTGGACACAGAAATGGCGACCTTTTCTTGAGGCACATATCATGCTTCCCACCATCACGTGATGGTGGGGTGAATGCGCGCCAAACCGGTTTTTCACGCATCCCACCAAGACTATTTCGTCTGCGTTCGTTTCGGAGCGTTTCTTTTATAACGAGAATGAAAACAGAAAATTGCCAAGAAAGGGATCACCGCCAAAAACGACACCCTTTTGGCGATGAGATCTCCGACATGAGTGCATCAGGGTTCGACGAAGAGAACAATGGGATTCGCTCTCTATAAGGAAAGGGCATCTGACGTCACTGTTGGTCGAATTACTGTTGGTCAGCAAGAAAAACCTGTTCGTTCATTATGACTCCTACCTGTACACATGAGCTAGGGAAATTTGATTGGTCTACGTTTAACAGGTCTTTGATATGATTGGCCTATGTCGCCAAGACTATTCCTGCAATGATCGTTATGACAAAAATATAGTCGGTAGATTGGTTGACGGAAGTGTTTGTTTGAAAACATGCCCTTTCCTTATTCAATTCCACCTCTAAGCTTTAGGAAAGAATAGGTATTCAAAACATAGAGAGTAAACATATTTCTTCAAGATAGGTAAATTTCGGAGACTTGTTAATTCTTCCCCATTGTCGGTAGTGACGCTAGCACTGTTGCCATTGCCGTTACAGATTTTGCCGCAAATGTCCCATCTATGGGACATTTACGGCAAAATCTGTACTGTTAACAGTACTAGCGCCTCTACCGACAAGGGGGACAAACCTTCGAAATTTACCTATGTTAATGAAATATGTTTACGCCCTATGTTTTGAATATCTATTCTTTTCTAAAACGAAGCGAGAGGCAGACGATATTGTATTTATACTTTATTTATTTAGCTGCCTTTTTTTTTTTAATTGTACTTGTATCTTTCACTTTTAAGGGTGTATTCCAATCCAAACTGCTTGTTTTCTGATCATTTTTAAATTCAATTTTGCTCTCAAACGTTTCAAACTTGGAAATTCTCTTATTTAGAAACTACATAATGTGCCGTGCGTCCCAAATTTTTGATAAATGCAGAAAATATTGTAAAACATGCTGTCAAAGTTGACGTTTTTAACCGAATTTTCCGAAGCAGGAGATCTGGGAATGAAAAAAATGGTCATACTGAAAAAATAATTGTTTAAAAATCAAATTATAATTAATTGAGCGAAAAATAAAATCACACGGCCTCTTATACATCTCTTCAGAAATCACCTCAGCAAGTTTCATGTTTTCACTTTTAAAAATGAGTCTATAAATGTCTCAGAAAATTTCGAGCTGTTGAGGGTGGAAAAGTATTTTTTCGAATACGCCCTTAATTTACAAAATGATAATTAGAGTAATAATATAACAGAAAAACCGCAGAAAATTCTGTTAAGAACGTAAATATGTAAGTTTATGAGATTAAAATGTAAAAAATCAAATTCAGGTATAGTGTTCATTTATTCATATCGAATAAAATTCTATTGAGTGTAATGTCAGTAACTCTATTTATTTTTAACTTTTAGATTGTTATAATTCTAAAAATTTGTCGAAAGGATTTTTTCCCCATCTGTAATTTTACTATTATTTCTTATATGTTAATTGTATTTGAATTGATTGTACGTTATTTACATTAAAAACAATATTTTTATTTTATCTGTAAGAAAGTGAAAATGCGTAAATTTTAAAAGATTATTGTAACGATTGTTTAATACGTTAAACTTCATAAATTAATAAAACATCGGCTAAAAAAACTTCCCTACCAAATGAGAATATTTATGAAATTTTCTGGGACTTTTAGAGTTTAATATTTCGTATATTTTGATATTACACCATTGCTTTTGATATATAGCATTCAAGACGAAATTTTTACCTTGTTTTTCGTTGTACTTAAATCGTCCACTCATCATGTACAAATAAATAAATAAATAAATAATCCATATATCCGTGCATGAACATAGAATAGATATTAGATATATAAAATAGAATACCAATTCTATGGTCATATATCGGTGTAACATTCTATTGAAAACGTAAACATGCAACATTAAAAAAAGAAAGATCACAATAAGGTGTAAGTAGTCAATAATAAAAATAATACGAGGATGGGGAGTTTCTTCCCCATTGTCACTAAAGGAGCTGCGATCGCAATCGCATTATGGACCATCTTGTATGTTTATGACGTCATTTGAAACTACCCTTTGACAGTTTTACTTTAGGTAAGGCTCCTAACTTTAAAGGTGCGTTTTCACTGGTATACCCAAGGTCTAACTTACCTAACTTTTTACCTAAACACAAGATTTTAGGTCGTTAGAACGCACGCGATTTTGTAGGTTTGATTCGTGATCAATCCTAAGTAGAGCAGTTCACACCACGTGACTTTTACCGGAGAACAATGAACATAGCTGTAGGACACACAAATAGAAAAAGCATTGATAAAAGTAGCGATGCCTGTCCTACAGCAGTAGCAAAAACCTGTTCGTGACGTCACCTTGCACAGCTCTATTAAAATAGAGCTTTTGATAATAATGGCGGTGTTGTCAATTTACTAAGTGATATTTATGATTTATATCGTTTTATTTATTTAAAATTATTCTGTTTTACGTCAAAGAGGAATCTATTTTTTGTGATTGAAGCAAAACGGTAAGTTTTATTGACATGTTGGATAGATATCATCTTTTATTATTGTCTTTTATTAATTTAATAAATTGTGGGTAATCCATATGGATTCTTTAAATTGTTGTTAATTTTGGTAATCATTCAGATACATTTTATTAATATTAGAATACTAATTATATAGCTTGTTTAAGGATTTTGTTGCGGATATAAGGATGAAGATTTGTCCAGTTCTCAAAATTATTTTATTTTTGTTGAACGTTAATAGTATACAAAGATTAAAAGTATTTTTTAAGAATGTTTGTTTCTTAAAATGAATTACTTGCTTCATTGATTATATTTGGTTACTTGATAGGGTATTTCTGATCAATTTAGATTTAAATTTCCATTTACTCACTTAAAATAATTGTAATTGTTAAGAAGGATATTGTTTACTGTAGCCCATTGATTTTTAAATGGAAAATCAGTTACAGACAAACTTCAATCCAGTTTTGCTAATAGTAGGTATTTGATTATGCATGTTTAAGTGAGCATGTAAACAAATTTTCTATAAAATAAACAAGCTGTTGTATTTTGTATTTTCCTGTTCTCTTTTAAGCAAGAAACACCTGATTGCAAAACAGTTTGCTCTTTACTCCTTTTCTTTTCAGATATTTACTTGTGAATTTTGTCATGTAAAGAAAACACTGCTAATCTATTTTTTATTTTAATTTTAATGCTTTTCACCTGCAGATGTGCTATTTTTCTTATTGTTGTTAAGATTAATGCTGAAACTTTTATGAAGATTTATAACTTTGTATGAAATTTAAATCAATTGAGAGATATTCAGACCATGTGTAGCTTTTCTATGTGCCCATTTTGAAGAATTTGTACACATTACCATTCCAATTCGATAAGCAGTTATAAATGCATATTCAATGTATTTTAAGTTAAATCTGCATGTCTTGTTAGCGATTATTTTCATTTATTAAAAAAGTGTTGCTACCAAAATAGTAGGAGATTCTCCATTTGAAATGCATATTTATAAAATTTTGTTTAAATTGTTATTTAGGTGCATTTCTTTTACAAGTATGGCTACAGATTTATATTACAGCATAGGTCATCAGTTTTAAACGTACCTATTTATCTATTAAAGTAAAGAACTATTTATTTATTTTTTCAAAAATCATTACTTATTATTCGTACTATTTTTGAAAATGGAATTCATTATCAAAAAAAAATGCTCTCTGTGGGAGATTCTTTGAGTCTATATGTTTGAGTGTATATTAAAGTTTTAGACGAATCATGAATTCATGATATATATAAATTCAGTGGTCAAAATAGTATATTAGAAGTAATGAAACTATAGTAGGTCCTAGTTTTGTCATTGTTTGTTGTGTAATATGCTGTTTTTTGGAAAATATAATTTTGCGAGTAATGTAATAAAAGGAAACTTGTTTGTAAGAAGCATCAATATTTTTGACATTACATCCAGAAACTGTATACATCAATCAATACAAAGTATACCAGTGGAGGTAAGCATCTGGCAGATCAGCTGGTGCCGGGATAGATCTTCAAATTTGAATGCTTTCAGAAAATCACTGGTGTGTAGTTTTATTGTATAATAAGTGACTACCATTAGTGATCGTCTGCAAGCAACTGGACTTCAGATCAAGCCCCTGGACTTCAGGAAAGAAGATTTAAAAAAAATCATTTCTATGTCAAAAGAGGAGACAGTAAAGTAAGTTTATTTAAGTAACATCAAAAATAATATTTGTGCTCCCTACAAACTAGTCTTTTTTTAATTACATTACTCGTTAAATTACATTTTCCAAAAATAGCATGCTGCACTACAAACTGTGAGAACACAGTATATTACTCAAAGAAAGCACAAAAAATATTTAGCTGAAAATATTTTTAAATGCCCATATTGCAAATATAATGTGAAATAAACATTTATATGTTTCAGTCTGGGGCATAAATAAAGTCTGCTGCTAAGTTAAAAAAAAAAAAAGTGTGGGCCAGCCTTACGTATATCTTCATTTTGTTTGTTACCAGGACAATTGCACTATTTGGTTTTATTTTAAAAGATGAAAAAAAAAGGCGAGGGAAAGGGGAGATATGTTTTTAGATAATAAAAGTTTCTAGTGTTTTCTTTTTTAAAGTGAAAAAGTGTTCTTAAAATATACAAAAATGGTTTGTTGTTTATATTCATATGAGACTAAGTGTTTTTGAAAGTAAAATAATAATAATAATAATAAAGCATTTTTAAAAGATAGAGAGTTTGTTGTTTTAAGACGACAAAGTGTCTTCTTTTTTCCTTATGTTAATTATATTTATTGTCATCAGAGCAGTTACATGATACAGTTGGTATGATTTAAAATTAAGTATCGACCGAAACTGAAACTTGTTAAATTTTGATTCTTCGATTGCTTTTTAGTCTTACTGTTTTGTTAATAATTATGAATGCAGAAAAAAAAGAAAAATTTAAATGAGAAATCTTTATTTATCGTTAGGAAAATTTAAAAAATTAGATTGAAAACAGTGATTTATAAAGCATGCAACGTGCAAAAAAAAAAAAAAAAAAAACTAAAACAAATTGTAAACAACATTGCATACTTAAATAAATTGTCACATTGTATTAACCTAAATAAACAAACTGCCCGTTGCAAATAATGTTCAAAAAATTAATGGTAAGGTAATCTTTCAAAAATTAAAATTATGACAGAAACATTTTTATAATTAGAGGTTGGCACCTTTTCTGTGTATAATAAACTTAATCTTTTGTAGAAAGATTTTAAAGTCCACCAGAACAACTTTAAGTATGTCCAGGTAAGACAAATTTCTGCAACTTTTAAAATTAATATAACTGTTTTTGTATTTAAACGTAGTTTTATTAAAGTCTTCTGACAGTTGATAGAATTTAGGCCCTAATCTAAGTGGAAGCATGTGTAATTTTATAAATCATTGATTAGGGCTAAAATTCTTTTATGAAGTTTTTCTTAATGTTAAAAGTGATATACTATTTTAATAAATTATATATATGTATATATAGTCAGCTATTTTCAGTTTCCCATATTTGATTTTGAGTAGTACTTTAATAAAAAATCAACATTTACCATTTGAATCAAATACTTATTTATTTTTGTATTATATTTTTCCTTTCATTTTTTAAATATTAATAGGTTTAAAGTGCTTTTATTTTTTTTTTAATATAATTATGCATAAGATATTTTGATTTAAAGTTTCTAAGGTGTTGAGATTTGCCTTTTGGGAATCTATATTATAACTTTATCCTAAAATTTGATGAAAATGTAATGTAAACAAAAAAACTGTTTTGCAGTATCATATCTTTTTAAAATATCATGCAATAAATTTATTCCATTATTTATATAGTTATAATAAATTTACATTTATAAATATTTAAAGCATTTTAAAAGTGTTTTTTCATAATTAGCATTCTGTAATAAATATTTAGATAGTACAGTAGCATAACTATTTCTGTTTTTGTCTATAAGCGTACTTAAATTTCTTAGCTAATTAATAGTTAGGCTTAGATGCCTTATATTCCCAGGTGGGCACTATCTTGGATGTTTTGAGATTTCTTGGTGATTTTATGTTGGCAATCTTTATCGATATGTGGAACCCCGTATGACGTGTGTGTTCTGGCGTGTCATGTTCTGGGAACCCCTGAGAAGCTCATTTTCGCTTAGGATTTTGTGGATGTGTTTTGATATCGTGTTGTATTATTCTGTCTTTTTATTTTTGTTAAATTTATTGGATGTATTTGATTGACTATGGTTTCTGTAGTCTGTTTAAACACTCTTGCTGAAGTAATTAATAAATTTGAGGAAAGTTTGACGAGGTTTGTTTACAGTATGTCAATGCGTATTCATAAGCCTATTTTTGAAAATGATGGTGATGCTATGATAGTATTTTATGCTTGAGCTTTCAAGAAAGCAGATGTCTGTTAAGGTATGTTAATAATTTTATGTATATTTTGTTGCCTTTCGAGTTTTTTACATTTTGAGAATGCTACATAGCGAGAACTGCTGATTCCAGTGATATTTTTTTCGGTTAATGAGTGCGTAGAACTCATACGACGATTACTTATTGGCACTTTAACGAGTTTCGTGCATTTTTGTGGTCGCGGCAGGAGTTTGCGGAATCCAGTGACTTTTTTTTTCGGTTAATGAGCGCGTAGCACTCATACAATGTTTAGTGAATGCCACTTTAACGAGTTTTGTTTATTATTTACATTTTATTTTCGTTAAGCCTAACATGCGTATAAACCGGTGTTTGGCGACATTTACTACTTTACTTGGAAGAAAAAGGGGTTTTCACTCCAAGAAAAATTCCAAGATGGCGGCCCCGGGAATTTATGACATCTGTTTCTATAGTTATTATGCCTTCATTATTGTTAAAGTAACAATAACGAAAATTCAAGATTGACCTCGAGTGAGATGAGATATATTGTATTTATGATGACTCAATAAGTGGATTGTGGTTTTCTGAACAAAAATTATCTGTCTTTGTACCTATCATCAACAGCAAAAGTTTTTCCATTTTGTTAGAAACTCTCTTTTGTGAAAAAGCAAGAAACATATTATTTACTAAACAAAATTTAGAAACTTGTATTTGTACATCATTAATTCCTATGAAAACCCAAATTAATCATCATTTTAATCCTCATCATGGTTAATTTTTTAAGTTACAGCAAACAAATAATCTAAAAACATCCTATTTTATTTAAATATGAACTTGTTTCTAATTATTTTAAATATATTTATAAGTTGACAGTTAAAGGTAGAAATTGTGAAAAGTTTTTAAAAATGTGTTTCAAAAGGTTTTTTTAAGTATTCGGTTCGGCTGAATACTTTGATATTCAGCTTAACCAGATAGTTTGATATATTCGGTGCATCCCTAACCAAGAGTAGACTCGTGTTACCTAATACTCCAGAATTGTAAAAAGGATTTACACCTGTGTGCTTCTTTTGGCAATAAATTTTAGTATTTTTAGGAACTTAATTATAAAGTGATAAATGAATTTTAATGCATTTTTCTGTTAGAGTCACAGGTGATAAATCCCCAAATATTCTTTATGGTTAAAATAACAGGGTTAATTATGCATCAAATCGTGTCATTAAAATATGCCAACTGGCTGTGAAACTGTAGCAACGAAATATTAGGTAAGAAATGAAATATAAATAAAAAATAAAGAGAATTTTTAATTACAATAATAAAGAAATAATTTTTTTTATCTGCTTATATCAAATGATAATTTAATATTAAGTAAATTATAATTAAACTTCGAAAAAATTATTTAAAAATTCTCAATACATAGTTTCAAAAATGTTTTTTTCGCCTTTTCTGTTGTCATACCTAAAAAAAGGGGGAGAAAAAATAATTATTTTAATAAATTCAGTAGTTCATGCTTTCTACCAAGTCAAAGTGGTGAATTTTCCATAATTAGAGTCATGCCAAATTAATGTATTGTAACAGAAGTTTTTTGAACCAACATGAATTATAATCCTGAAATTAGGGATGATTTTTATAAACATTTAATGTTTAAAAAAAAGTGGTTTTAAAAAAAACTATTTTTACTTTTATACTTATTTAGTAGTAACTCTATCATTTTTATCATAATTTAACATTTAAACTTACAGAGAGGCAACACAAGGCGTTTCATTGGCATGTTATGGTTGGAGATATATTTATTAGTGAAATCATTGCTATGCCATTTGACCCAGTGAAATTTATCAAATTCACAACATTTTTGGGTAGGTACTTTATGTTAGCTGGGCACATGAAATAAACCAGGGCTGAAACTAGGCTTTTTTGCACCCGGCACAAACATAGATTTTGCCCCATCCCCCCCGGCCTTCGCAAAGTAAATTTACGAAGAGAATTTTAATTCTAATTGCTGACTTATTTCAAATTTAAAATATGCAATAAAAAATACGTAGTACGGAATTACGTAATCAACTTTGTCAAATATTGATTCATTAAAGCTTTGAAAACGAAATCCAAAGGAAGTCACATGAAGAAACTATGCAGATTCACAAGCTAATGTTAAACTTATAGCAGCATTCTTTTCAAATTTCTCGCTTGCACTTTAATATTTTTAAATAATTTTTTCCGTTTGGGACAGCTGAGGTTGTTTCTAACAGGATAAATGTTTACTTTTTAAATTTTGATCACAGTTTTTTTTTTTAATACTAGGGGGCTCGGCCCCCTACGAACTACGCTCGCCAACCCCCGTCCAGACACCGCAGACTCTAAATGCACGCTAATGTGATCGGCTTTAAAAAGATTTCGAAAGATTGAATTATAATTTAAAAAACAGTGGCGATCTCCCTATAAACGAATTTCTATTTATTTCTCTTTGATTGGGGGAAATTTTAACGCCAAATCCGCTGCGGTACTACTTGATTATCCCGTCGACTAATTTCGCCAAATTATATAAATCGCCAAACCACTCGCCAAATTATACAAATTGACATAATTTTTATTTTAAATAACGAAAGAACAAATAAATTAGTACAACATTAATAAAAATACAAATAAAACGTCGAAATAAAAATAACTTGATGACGTAGACACGTGTAACAACGTTTCAAAGTAAGCTAATATAAAAGGAATTAAGTAAACAGAATCTTTGTCTCCCGGTATTTTTTAACAAAGCGAAAAGAAAGTTCTTTTAAATGAGACATTTTAAATTAATCGTTTTTAATCTGACGTAATTTTGACCAAACTATTCTTTCTCTTTTTAATATTCACCTGAAAATACTTGTGTTAGAAATAAAATATTATTTGCGCTTTCCTAAGAAACATAGTTGAAAAGTATCCTCTCAAAATATCAAATAAATGTCTAGCGCAATTTGTAAATTTAAACCGTTTTGCAATATTATTTTGTGTTCATTTTATGTAATAACTGTAATGTGACGTAAATATGACGTAATTTCTCCTATTTAAGACTTCTAACGCATGTTAATAAATTTATTATTTTACAAATTCCTTTCTCTTTTAAAATTCACGTATAATTATAGTTTTTATGACGTAATTTTTAATAAGTTCCTGCTTTTTGTACATAATTATTTAATTCTAATTCCAAAAGTTTTTTCTGTTTATAATAGTCACGTGTAAATAAATTTTTAATTTATTACACGTATAAATATATATATATATATATTTTAAAGCAAACATTATTGTTTCCGCTGTTTATACAGTTGGCAACAGTTTAAATTAATATCACTTTCTAAAATCTGTAAAAAATATCTCTCGAAATGCTGAAAATTTGAATTTAAAATAGATATAAAACCTCGAAAAATGAGTCAAATTAAAAAAATAAATCAATTCTGCACACCGGGAAGTTATAACGTATAAAATGAACTAAAAATTATTAAATTCCGATGTATAGTTTTTGCTACTATAAAACTTTTTTAGTGGAACGATTTTGTCCAACTTTAGCATTAAGTATCTCTTAAAATAATTCTTCGATTTGAAAACTGTCTGCATCAGCGTGTTTATCAAACATTTCTGTATAACACTACCGATTTTCATATTTTTGTATGCATTATTTTTCTTAATATTAACGAAGAAAGACCTCCGGTCACAAAAAATTCAAAACCGGCGGCGGCGGCGGTGACAGCGGTAGTTACTTTTTTTTAGAATAGAGAGATATATATAAAATTACTTTCACTTTTTGAACCGGTTCTGAAAGTTTAAGTAGCCTCATAAAAAAACTTGAACCAAAATCGAAAACGTACAACCTAACAATGTTAAAGATCAAACTCAGCTATCTTAAGAAAAAAAAAATATTTAAAAATATTAAAATGCAAGCGAGAAATTTGAAAAGAATGCTCCCATATTTAACATTAGCTTGCGAGTTTCTTCGTGTGACTAGTGTAGCTTCTTAAGAAATCAAAAACCAAAATTCATTTGGCACCCCCTTCATTTTCCTTCTGACGACCAGGGAACATGCCTCCTCTGCCCCCCTCTAGTTTCGATCCTGAGATAAACCATTAAATAATGTCATCATTTGTATTCATTTTTTTTTTTATTATAAACCTCTCATTCATTTTATTTGAAATACAAAATTTTCATTTAAAATACATATATTACATACATTTAAAATAAGTGCCTTTCACTTATTTCATTAAAAAAAAGGAATAAAACAATAAGGAGAAATAAATACGATGAACCAAAATTATTATTTCAACCTCAGTACATTGTTTCTAATTTATACAAGTGGACACTAAAAGGTGTTATTGCCGGAAGAAAAAAAAAATCCAACATAAAAGTACGTTTTGTGATCTATTGACAAAAACAGAGATCGCCCCGGCAAACATTTATACCCCTTTATTCTTCTTAATAAAAGAAGCCCCTTCACAAAATTATTCTCCATAAAAGCGACTTCACACAATAAGAAAAAATTGTTGGGATTTAAAATGTGTAATTTGCAAACAAAATAATTTCACAAGAAAAGTATAGCAGGAAGACCTTTAAGAAAAGGATGATTAAATGTTTACTTTGAATTTAAACAACTGAATTTGATTTTTCTTTACAGAAATTTATTTTTCTCAAATCTGTAACAAAAACGCCCCCCCCCCCCCCCCAAAAAAAAAAAAAAAAAAAAAAAAACTTTCACCCCTGATGGGAAATTATAAGGTAAAACTTACAATTTTAAGCACATTTATTTTACATTTTACTGGGTTTTTTTGGGGGGGGAGGGGGGGGGTGTCACAAAAAGTAGATTTAACTAAATTGGATAATTTTATACTGATTGTAGTGATGATATGTATAAGAGAATCTGCCAGTGTCACATAGGCGTACGGTTCAGGGATGTATGGAGGGTATATGGTGGTATACGCCGTATGTATACCTTCTGGATTTTTTTAGGAAACCCCATATACCGTCTGTTTCTCAAAAAAGCTATAGTATATACACTGTAGGGTATACTCTCTGCCTTGAGCGTATGCCTTCTGCTTTTTTTACGACTACACCACTGGTACAGTTGTATGTGCTCATGGGTCACAAGTTCCACCACTAATTTCTAAAATATTCTTTTTCACTCTAATATAAAAAAGGTTTTATTTTAGATTTTATTTAAGTTTTAAAGATTTTTTTCACACATATTTTTTTCCCTTAAATTTTGTTCTTTTTCTTTTGTTACAGAGATAAACATTATTAGGAATTTCTATTTCTCTAAATGTGCCATTTTTTAAAAAATATAATAAAATGTTAAACGTTTAAAGTTTTGTAAAAAAAACTAAAATAGAAAAAAAAAATCCATATTTAAAAAAATAATAAAATAAAAATAAACATTCTTAAATGTTAACTTTTCTTGTGAAATATGAAAAACGATTCACAAAAAACAGTGAGTATATCGCTTCATAAGCGGGTCGGAACATTCAAATTTTTACATTGCCTTAATGTTTTATTTAATTTGTTGATTTATTTAACAAATATAATTCTACTCAATTTCTTTAAAAAGAAATTCAAAAAGCAACATTAAATTTATAGTCGATCTCTATTACACACGTGCCACTAACGTACGTAACGTTTTTCACACGTAGGGTAGATGCACCAGTTTTGGCCACATTGGATCAATTTGTCTAATATTTAGCCTGTGAATTAATGCTAACAAATAATAGGCATTCTTACATTTTAAGCAAACTCTCTTTTATCATTTACAATATCATTTGTTTATTTTTTGATAAAATATCACTTGCAAAAAAAAAAAAATAAATGTGTGAAACTGTAGTGTGTGCTTACATGTATTAAGATTTTTGCTTAGCTGACAAGTTTTCAGAATCTTTCAACATTAGGCACTTATTGGGTTCTATTTGTTCTGAAACAAATTGCTATTAGGTTTTATGAGGTAAGCTTTCTCTCTACTGCAATTTTACATTTAATTTAATTATTTTAACAGTTTAATGGGGGGTGGCCAAAACTGGAGCATTAAATTTGCTATATGTACCAGTTATGGCCATGGGAGTGGCCAAAAAGGGTACAACATTATGTTCCACTTTTGGCCACATAATTCATTATAGAAGGAATTTTAGCCATTTAATAAATTTAAGAACATCTGGAAAAATCAGTTTAATTTTGTTTTATATAGTAATGGCTTTAATAATAATAATAATAAAAGCAAGGCTAATGGCAGTTCTTATAAAAGAGATTTTGTTATTCTCTGTCCAATAGATAATTCACTTTAGAAAGAAGGACATTGTGCTAGTCACTAAAGAATGACATTGCTAAAGAAAATAGAGTATTGTGTTTAGTATTGATAAAACAAAAGGGGAGGCGATATGTAATGTTTAGATATGATAAATAAACTAAAACATAAATTTTGAAAGATTTTACAGCTTATAAATTAAAAAATTCAATAAAATTATAGCATGATTTAATAGCTTGTATTTTTCCTAAAGAAATGAAGAAGTTCCACAATTTTTGCAATATTTCAGTACAACGGATTTAGAAATACTAAATATTGTGAAAATCTTTACTAGAGATATCTAAATACAAGTAAGAATGTATTTCACATTATTTAAAAAAAAAACAGGATTTCTTTTACCAAGTTTAAGAGAGATTCTGTGCTATTAAAAAATGGCCTAGAAGGAACACTGCTCTAAGATAGGAAGTAAAATTAAGGCCATTCAAAATGTAATGCCAGCACTACAAGCTAGCAAAGTTTTGGAGTAACCCGTTCTTGCCTTTGCAGGACGGACACTACTTTTCTCTAATAATGTTGAATCTCAAGTAGTAGATCTAGGTACTAGGGATTGAAGTTAAAAATCAATTAGAAAAGTGGATTTTAGATATTGTCAGAATACTATTTCCTATAAAAATGGAATAGCTTTTAAGATTCTGCTCAGAAAATTGTACCTGGCAAGATAGAAATTCCATTTCAAGATGGAAGACCAGGTATGAAATGGTATGATTTGCTTCTGAAATCACACCCTAAAATAACTTGCAAAGAAACAAGGTATTTAAATAATTCACAAGCTAACATAAATCAAAAGATGATTTCATAACTTTTTGATGAAAATCAAACAAAAATCAGAAAATGCTTTCGAGAAATATAACTCTTTGATGAAGATTCAAGTGTTCTAAACAAGCCACAATCCATGAATAATTATAAAACTGATTAAATAGTTAATCTTTATGTCCACTGTTAAAGTAATAAAGGCACTGTTGTCCCTTTTATTAATCAAATTTAAATATATTTTTTGTTTTTTAATTGAAATTTTCTGTTAAAATCAACATAAGTATATTTTATTTGATGTTTTTATCAATTCATAAAGAAATTTGCAAAATTCTCTTAATACAGCAAACAAATATATGTGTGGTAAAATAGATGTTGCATAAAAATGCTTTATTTTTACTTATTATCAATTAAAATGTTTGTTAAACTACATGATATTGGAGTGGCCAAAACTGGTGCATAGAGATGGCCAAAACTGGTGTAGGGGTGGCCAAAACTGGTACAAATTGGAATAAATTACTTGATGAGTTATTACTCACAATCTAAAATATTCTGTAGAAAGTCATTATAGTTAACAGAAAGACAATTAAATTTACTAAAGAATGATGTTATTTTGATTTAATATGCTTCAATCGATCAAGAAATGTAAAATTTCTATTTCAAATTTTCTCTAAATGTGGCCAAAACTGGTACATCTACCCTACTTGTGTGAAAAATAATTTATTCAGTATGTTTTTAAATATACATAAATCATGGTGACCTAGTGTTTTTATTTAATTTAGGAGTATAAATCCATTGCCACAATTTAAAGTTTGAATAAACAATAAATTGTGGGGCATTTTTAAAGACCCTTTAGTGGGGAAAATAGTCAAAACTTTCGATTAATTTCTATACAAAATATTTGCTACTACTAATTAAGCTGACAACAACAAACAACAATTATTTGTTTACATTTTTTGACATCTGTTCGATCTGCAGACAGTAAAGACGCTTGCGCAGTAAAAACTTGCCTTTGATTGGTTAGCGTAAGGATTTTATATGTAACCAGTGAAAACGCTCTTAGGTTAAGGTTTTGGGTCACTAGGATTTTTTAGGTCGTTAGAACGACCAGTGAAAACGCACCTTAAAAAAAAGGAAGATGCCCTAACTTTAGGGATAACTGCTACTAGCGCTTTCTATAGTTCATTTTAAATTCTAATGCTTTAATTCTATTCTACAACCAAAACAGTTTTGTTCACTGCAACTGTCTATCCGGCTCTACCAACTTTAAAGTTTGTATACAAAACAGCCTGCGACTCGACTTTGAAATTTTTGATTGTGTCTTGACTAAGTTTGTGATTAATTATGAAAATAGAAGAAGTAAAGAGTACAACTAAAGCACAAAGAATTGCTGCTCATAGTCATGTCAAAGGTTTGGGCCTTGATGAAAATGGCATGGCTATTAAAGTTGCTGCCGGACTTGTTGGTCAAACTGCTGCACGTGAAGTAAGAACAAATAGAGAAGTTTTTTAATAGTAATTACATTATATATGCTTCTGTCTAATTTTTGTTTAAATTATGATATTCAAAGTATTTCATTTCTTTTCCCCATTTAGAGGTTAGGAACAGAGTTATTCTCCAAAAAATAATTTAAAATAGTGGATTCATATTTAAACTTGCATTTACTTGAATTGCTGAAAATATGTTAAAAAATGGTTAAAATAGCGCAATTAGTGACATTGAGGTGCTTTTAATAAATTCTGTCCAAAAACCAATGTTACTCCACTAATTCTCGATTCCCCCCCCCCCCCCCTTTAAATGCCATCTCTTCATTGTTTGTTTACATTCCCATTGAACAGGTGTAAGGACGTTTCTGCTCTGAATTTTTAAATAATTACAGGTAGGAAAAATAATGGATTTAGAAATGAAAGCAACACTGATAAATAAAATGCTAAGAACTGAAGAATTTAAATGCAGAATAATTAACGCATGAGGAACAGGAATATTTAGATTTACTGCATTTATGAATGGGTCATTCCATGTCAAATCAACCACAAAAATAGGAAAAAACACCCACCATCACAGATTTTTATGAAACTTGGTATACTTATTTTCGGCACAGATGTCATATTCGCCCCATATTGGCGCGATTTTTTTCTGTCGCCAATATCATATAGGCAACAGGTACTTAACTGGCGCCAAAGTGTCGTTATTTTGCTTGATGTGGTAACCCGGATTATGTTGTTTATGCTGTTGATGATTTCGCCAAATTGGCAACCAAAAAAAATCGCGCCAATATGGGGCGAATATGACATCTGTACCTTATTTTCTTTGTGGTTATAAGCAACCTCCTAATATTGTTTTTCTCTATTTCAATAATTTTTTATTTTGTAGTCCTTCGAAATTTTGTGATTTTGCATCCTTTGTCTTTTCCGAGACGCTCAGATTTAACTGCTGCTGTTTACAAAAAAATTTATTTCTCAACTGCTAATGTTGTAATCTTTTCGAAATTTTTTATACAAAATGTTAAAACATTAAAAATGCAAGGAAAAAATATTTAAACAGTCTAAATTTATATTAAATAATTTAAAAAAATTGTCAAAAAAGTAATTTTCAAAATTTTGAATTTTGAACATGAGGGTCTAAATTAAACTCATGATTTCTTTGTTGAAAATGATCATAAACATGTGCTTTAACTTACACAATAAAAAAAATTGTGGCACTTTTGGGGGTGCTCCCCACCCCCACCCCCTATTTGAAAAAATTACTATCATGAGACAATTTTTTTTCTTTACGTTACTTCACTAAAAAATAGCATCATTTAATGAGTTTCTTTTATCAAAATGATCACAAATACATCCTTTTTTGTACCCATTAACAAATTTATGGCTTAATACTTAATATTTTCATAATGAAGCAAATTTTTTGCCAAATTTAAATTAAAAAAAAAAAAACCTCTTGCACCAGGGTTGCCAGCTTTTAGCCAGGCCAAAAAAAGCACGCCGGCTTTTTTTGGTTTTAACCACTTAAAAAAAGCCGGCTTTTATTGAAAAATGCCGGATTTTATTTTTTGAAAGTTGGTTTACAGTTAATTCATTTTAAATTTGGATCAATTAATTTTTAATACACTTATAAAGATTTTCTACTAAAAAAATTATAAATTTGTATTAAATTTTGTCAAATAAATAAGTCTTTATAACTGCTAGAAGGCAACTGTGAAGGCATTATGTCTGAAAAAAAAAAAAAAAAAAGATAAATATTGAAAACGAAAAGAATACTAGAGTTAGACTCCAAACTCGTGTTTTGAAATTCTATATTACATAGTTCCACTAAACAAGAACAAAATGGAAACATTCTTATGTGTCCATATGTAGAGATTAAGTCATAAGTCATAAATGTTAAAAGAGGAATTAAAAAGGATATAATATTTGAGGAGAGTTTGGTACATAAGTGTATAAAAAATAGAGCATTTAAACAAGAACAACAACAACAAAAAGTTCTCTAATTAAAATTTTGAAAAGCTTGTTGCTAAGCATATTCATGCATATGCAATTCATAATGTTTTTAATAGTGAGAAATGGTGTTTTTATTATATGACTATGTATAATCTTAAATGTTAGAAATAAAATAACAATAAGACTTGTATATTAATAGCTAATAAAATTAATTAAGTAATAAAACATGTAATCATTGTCCTCTTTAATTTTATAAAGCAGTAAAAACGAAAAAATTGGAGGGGGGGGGGGGTTAAAGGTCAGTGTAAACCAGATAAAGCAGTTGGTATGGCCCTTTTAAAATTTAGCTGACATATTTGCAATTCTGAATCTGACTACAAATCACTACTAAGTTTTATTCCAGTATTCATGTCTTCCTGATTGAGAAATTGGGTTACTTATAAAACTCTAAATCAATTAAATGTCATTAAAAGCACTTTAAAATGTGTAGTTTATAATTACAATGCTTCATTGTATAAAAGCCAATTATGGCCAAAAAAGGCCAATTTTGGCCAAAAAAAGCCGGTTAAAACCAATAAAAGCCACCAGCGTGGCTTTTTTTAATTTTAGCCGGCTTTTTTGCAACCCTGTTACCACCATTGATTACACAGTAGGGTGGGTCGAAGAAAAGAAATTTTTGATTTTCGTAACGCTTTAGTGTGGAAAAGTTGCCTAATGTAATGAGAAGAAAAACGGCATAAAAATTTAAAAAATCGGTTAACATCTTCCATTCGCGCATCCCACTTAAATGTGATGAAAAATTTCAAAAATCGCGCCTTTTCTCCAATTTTTTTAAGTTAATTAAAACTTTAAAAATAAACATGCTTTAGCTTTTTATGCTTGTTTCATAGTTTACATAACCTAAATAAATTAAATTCTAATCAATAATCTAATTTTTCCGTTCGCGCAACATCTTAAAAAAACACATAAATTTAGCAATTTTTTCGCAGTTTTCACCGTGTGACTCTTCGCTCGTTTCGCTAAAACAAAATCACCACGTGGAGGTGGTTGCAGGTAGAGTTCCACCTCCGTCCTACCCAACCAACCATCCAATTGTTGGGTGTGGCATTTACATTATATTTCCAACTATTTACAAAGGCTTTCTATTAGGGATTGACTGAAGCAGCAATTTTGCCGAATACCGAAGCTTCGGTCGAAGTGTACACCGAATATTCGAAAATTTTTAATGCACATTTTTGCATATACTAGTTTTTTTAATAAACTTTAATTGAAATGAAATTCTCAATAATTTAATTCAGTTACATTTTTATTCTTAAATCTAATTAACAAATAATTTAATGAC
Organism: Maratus speciosus; assembly: GCA_963932465.1. NCBI lineage: Eukaryota > Metazoa > Arthropoda > Arachnida > Araneae > Salticidae > Maratus > Maratus speciosus. The sequence goes on along the minus strand of OZ010793.1, from coordinate 256,499,540 downwards.
TTCTTTCCACTCACAAATTTACTAACCCATCACTTATTTTTTATTATTTTATCAGTAGTCAATACCCAAAAATAACCTATGAAAGTATTGAAACTATGCAGGCTATTATTAAGGATAAGGATTACCAAAAAAAAAAAACAAAAGTTCATTCAAATAAAAATAAACAATGTTGTTATTAAGCTGATTTACTGATTGTCTAATTATAAACATATTGAATAGGAATGTTCTCAAAATACAAAAGGTATCATATCAATTTGTACATTTAACTATTTTCTATCAAATTATTGATAGATATTTATATTTTTGATTAATATTTTAACGCTGTGGTGATGAAGATTACAAATTTAAGCGATTTTGATATAACGGTTATAAAAGCTATAGGATAAGCATTGGGGTATACTTATTGGATGTGTGTATTTTCTTTAATAACCTTAGATATACGGATATGAACTCTAATATACTTATTTGATGTGTATATTAAAGAAAATACATATTAAAAAAATTTAAATAAAAAAAAACTAATATAGAAGTAATTAAAATTAAATGATAAGGGAAAGATATGCATCTTCCTTACTTTTTTTTTCTACTCTAGTTGGCAGTTGTTTTGATTTCACCCCTATGTAGACTATTTTAGGAAGGAAAAAGTTTTTTTTAAAATAAAAAATGGCCTTTGACTTGTTTTTTGTACTGCAAGCTGAATTCTGAACTCATGCACATAATATTAAAACTCATTGTTTAGCCTATTCTACTGCTAAGTAAAAGAGAATTCTTCTAATTCTAAAAAAATACTTATCTGCAATTATTCGGTCAATCCCTACTTTCTATAGAGTAGCATTCTTTATCTTACTGTGTTTTTCACGTTTTCTTTTCTATATCTACTACACAAAGTCTGATTTTTTGTAGAACTGAGGCATAACCGATTTAGACATCAGTGTTGTTCGGATATAGCCGTCTCTAGCTTCATGTCCATATACATTATTCAAGGTCTTTGTCACAAGTTTGACACACATCTTAACAGTCACGGTGTGACAGGGAAACGCTTGTATTTCTCTGATGAGAGTAGTGTCAGAAGTGATGAACGATTTAGCATCATCTTCACTCAGGTCCCGCGGCACTGGGGAAGGATACACCGCACAAGAATTCCAATTAATAATTTCTATTTAATCAGAAGCTTGAAAGTTTCCATTCGGTGGCATTATATTTCTAACAGTCTTCTTCTTTGGCACGGTTTGTCTTGCTTTTACGATCCTTCTGTAACCAATATCCCGAATATGTTTTCTTTTATCGACAATCATTGCCAACAGAACATTCTCTGTGTACACAAAAAATGCATTTCGTTCTATTACTGGATCGACAACTTGTAGTAATTCGTAGGATAAATAGTGTGATGTTTGGATTGCTTGAAATACATATTTTGGTCCGTCAGTAAAATATTTGCTTATTTTATAGCAAATTACATAAGGATGTTTGATTTTATGATGAAACACACTCTTTCTTATATGTTTTTGGGTAGTTAGCCATCTAGAATCGGACAAAGTACCATGGTCCTAATTCGCCAAGTCTTCTGGACAATGTTCCAACGTGATTGCATTCAAAATGTCCCCAAAATACTGTTGTTATTCGCTCAAACAAATCCTGCCTATATCAGGAATCGAACAATCTGTGGATTCACAATCGATCACAGGAGCTTTTTCAGAGCAAGTGAGCTTCTACTCAATTGACGCACTAAAAGATCTAGGTCCTTCAGTTTGACTGTGAATATGCTGGAGAATTTGGTGATAAGAAAGCTCATTAGAATGCTGGATGCATATGCTCCACATTTTATTATTTTCTAGTCGGTGGAAAGCACCGTTATTCCATCCAGTGTTTGTTACAGTACCATCACACCCTACTACTTCTTGTTTCTCTAGTGATATTGATAGTTCAGACAAACAAGAAATAATGCTTTGACTTATATTATTTCATGAACTCGAGGAAGGAGATGCATGTCCAATATAAGTTGATCCAGATTCCTGGATAAGAGAATAGTGTTCTTATTTCACATTCCTGTGAAATTGCTTGGCATTAAATTTTTCACCGAACAAAGTATCTCATTTTTGACCGTCAAAAAAAAACCGGAACTTTCCTCAGGGGGTGTGAATCGGATTTTCAAATCCGTCCATAAATGACTCTTGTCTATTTTTATTTTATACTTATTAACCACATCAGAAGAATCTTTGCCAGTTATCCAGAACACTTGACGCTATGACAGCTTTTGGCCGATCAGAAACTCCGAAACGATCGCTGTTTAGCGCTGTTATGTTAATTTTAATTCTTATCTGCCATTTGGGCTTTTAGTCGATGTACTCGGTTTGTATTTATCTTCCTCATACTTTGAGTCTTCAAAAGAAGTGTGTTTGAGTTCATCAATTCCATAGTACACTGCCACTTTAGGAACTTTAAAACTATTTGAGGAACCATTCGGTGCTTGTTGAAGATCACCAGCTTTCCGCTCAGCCTTCACATTTAACTTTTTTGTAACTGTTTTGTAAATACATCCGATTTTCCTCCAAATTGTAATTCCTTTGAAGATTCATGAACCTCAACTCAAAGACATGAATTTTCTTTGTTTTTCTTTACATAAGCGTTTAATTAGAGTTACACATTGACATGCGTGTGGTCTTTTTAAATAATATAAATACCACACCCAACAATTGGACGATTGGTTGGGTAGGATGTGGGTGGAACTCAACGTGCAAACACCACCACGTGGTGAGTTCTGTGTTGTTTTGTTTTAGCAAAATGAACTAAGGGTTGCACGGGAAAATTGCGAAAAATTGGTAAATTTATGTTTTTTCTAAGTTCTTGCGCGAACAAAAAAATTGGATTATTGATCGGGATTTAATTTATTTAGATTATGTAAACCACGAAACAAGCATAAAAAGCTAAAGCGTGTTTATTTTTAAAATTTTAATTAACTGCAAAAAATTAGTAAAAAATCGCTAGTTTTGCAATTTTTCATCATCTATAAGTACGATGCGCGAATGGAAGATGTTAACCGGTTCTAAAAAAATTTATGCCGTTTTTCTTCTTATTACAATAGGCAACTTTTCCGCACTAAAGCGTCACGAAAATCAAAAATTTCTTTTTTTTCGACCCACCCTATTACACAGCCAGAAATCAAATGTAGTGGTTTTTTGCTCATTATTTAGTTAGCCAAATAACTATGGCTCCCTCTTTTATATAAAGAACTATTTTATTTTTTAATGAAATTTAGAGATAAAATTATTATTTGGAGAAAAAAATTTATTTAGAGAAATTTATTTTCTGACATTTACCATATGACACGCTTTGCAATTCATAATTACTTACTCAGTAAAATATCATTTTTATCATTAGATGAAAGAAAATATTGGGCCGAACATATAAGGGAAAGGAGAAGATTTTGAAATTTAGTTCCTAAATATTATTTTTAATTTTAAAGATTAAATTCAATATTTTTTTTTTTCATAAAAGATGCCTGGTTCTACAAGTATCATGCTTACAAACAAAAAGAATATTAATTCAAGGCACCCCCCACCCCCCGCTTGTGCAGACTCAAGCACAGTTATTTAAAAAAATCGAAATCTAGAAAAGTAAAAAGAAGTGAAAGCAGAGTTCAATTAGTTCTGCAAATTAGTTTAGTTCAGAAAACTAACAGCCGTAGTTTTGAACTGTGATATAAAAAAAAGAATTCCACGTGCTTTTTTTAAAATTATGTTCTTTATCTTTTTAAAACTAGAATATTTACAAGAATCTGTATTAGTCATAGTAAGTCAAAAAGGAGGTTTTATAATCCCACTTTGACGTCTTTTTTTTTGTGGGAGATTTTTTTTTAACACCGTTCTTTCTATTGCATGTTTCTGCAATTTCATGAGAAATTAACGCAAGTTCTTGGCGAGGATAGAAACAGAAATTATTTATCTCTTTGATTTCATAGTCTAAAATCTAGAAAGAAGCAAAAAAATTTGAAAGGGAATGCAGATGTGAAAAGTAATTGCAAAATGCGATTAGCGGGGGGAAAGGTGGGGGGTGGACAGACCCTGCCTCCTTTGAAAATGAGAAATAATAGCAGAGAAAATTAAAATTAATCTGGAGTTGGTTGGTTGGTTGAATTTTGTGTTTCGCGACCATATTTTGACATTCGTAAAAGGAATATGGTTGCAGTCAATATAGTAATTTTTTTCCTCTGAAAATTTTTATGTGATTTTTGGAGTTTCTTCTCGTTTCGCGGAGTTCTTTTGAAACCAGGAAAAGGACCCGGTTTCAATCATTTAGCCCAGTGAAGTAAATTTTGACGAAATTCGCGATTTTATTCTGCGATCATTTCATGATATTTACAATTTTTCCCAAAATCATTTGACGAAATTCACGTCTTTCTACGCGATTTTTTGTCGAAATCCGCATTTTTCACCACTAGCCTTTGACAAAACTCGTGCTTTTCACCGCGATCCTTAAATTCGCGTTTTTAGCCGTGAAATTTTGACGAAATTGGGATTTCTTTAGCACGATCCTTCGATGAAATTCGTGTTTTCTTTACACGATCTTTTGACGAAATTCGCTTTTTCTTTCCGCGATCTTTTGATGAAATTCGCTTTTTCTTTCCTCGATCTTTTGACGAAATTCGCATTTTCTTTCTGCGATCCTTTGACGAAATTCATGTTTTCACCTGAATCCTTTGACGAAAGATTTTTTTTTTTACCTTTTCACTAAACTGATTTTTTTAGACGGGCCATTTGCGATAGTTTTGCGCGACCGATCGGGAAAATTCTCGATATCTTTCCATACCAATTATCAAAATCCTCTACTCTTTTCTGCGACTTTTTGACGAAATTTGCAATAGTTTATCGTCAATCATTTATCGAAATTCGTGATTTTTTGCGCAATCTTTGAGGAAATTCGCAATTTCTTTCTGCTCTCTTTTATCGAAATTCACGATATTTTTCACGATCGTTTGAAGAAATTCTCAATTTTTTCCGGGACCGAGTCACGAATTGATTTTGAGAAGTTCCACAAAAGAAATAAAAATCGCGGACTTAAAAAAAAGTTAAAATACTCACTGAAGAATCACAGATCTGTGAAAGAATTTTGAGTGTGGAAATACTGCACAACATTTTTTATTATGCGTGACTTTCCTTTTCGGTGCACAAATCGCGCAATCCCGCACGTTATTTCAAACCCTGCCCCAGAAAGAAAACTTCACCACTAGTGGAGTTTCGCTGGTTGCTTTTTTTTAAACAAACATAGAATTAAAGAAATCTAGGATTTGGGGGTGGGGTGGGGGGGACTGCCTTCGGCAACGTATCCCGGACCAAGCTACGACCACTTCCGTCTTGAAACAAACGAATCCTGAATTATCGTGATTATTTTTTTATTTCGAGCCAAAGTAAATTTTCAGCTTTCTTATAAGAACTGATTTGATGTTCTTCCAATTCGAATTTAATCACGACAATTGCAAAAATTGCCGGAGAGTTTCTTCAAAAAAAAAAAGTCAAAAAATCGCCCCAAAGTACAAAAAACCCTGTTAAAAATCTCATTGAAAATTCGGAAAAGATTAAAAAACAGCAGGGAATGAAATTAACTAATTGGGTAAAATATTTAAAAAGGATTCCTTTTAGGAACGCGAAAAAAAAACTCCTCTAAAAATAACATTAACAAATTGTTACAAATTGAAATATCGCTGTAAGAATCTCGAAAAAACTTTATTGAATAGAAGACAAAGTTTACTGGATAAAATATATAAATTGAATTATTTTTTATTAATTTGAAAAAATTCACATAAGAAATTAATTGAAAAATTCCAGAAATTGTCTTTGATATGCATGACTTCAGGCAAACAGGTACTTTCCTGTCAAATCTTGCGGCTGTGAGGACTGCATTGTTTTTTCAGAGTTCAGCGAGTGTGCGCATGCGTACACACACACACCCAGAGACAGACAAACACCTATATTTATTATTACAGTCGCATCATGATAATATAATTTTTATCATTTTGACAAAATTTTGTGTATAATCATCGACCTGCTAGTACATTGGACACATTCTGAAGTAAAAACATGAATTATTAATTAATATTGTAATTATTTATAATATTATAATAATTATTTATATGCACTTTCCTCCAAAATTTCTTGGGTGCCCCCCCCCCCCCCCCCCCCCCGGTGATCCCTAAGAAGTCATGGAGTCACATTCTGAAAAACTTTCGCGGGTATGTACTGGTTTACAGCATGTATTATCTGAGATTTATCATCCGGCAAAATTTCATCTACAAGACTTTGACATAGATAATGTTAGGTCTCATGCAATGCCCCTGTGCCTATAGAAGTTAACAGCATGATTAAATGACTTTTTTAATCTTTATAAGAAGTTAGGGTGTCAAAAGGTTTTATACTTGTGACGACACTTAACAGGCCCGGACTGGCCAGGTCGGCGATTGCCGAGGGCCCCCGGCACAAGGGGGCCCCGGAGGGCCCTCCAAAAATGGATATAGTACTTTATAACTAGTTACATCAGAATAATTTGGCTGCTTCCCCGTAAGTTTCCCGTAATCTTAAGCATTTACAATAAATTTTAAACAGTTGGCAATTGGTTTTTGTGTATGGTAGCCTCTATAAAGGGATCTCCAAAAATGGATATAGTACTTCATAACTAGTTACATCAGAATAATTTGACTGTTTCCACGTAATCTTACCCATTTACAATCAATTTTAATCAGTTGCCAGTTGGTTTTTGTTTATGGCAGCCTATGTAAGGAGTCCCCAGAGGGGGGCCTCCAAAAATGGATATACTACTTCATAACTAGTTATATCAGAATAATTTGAGTGTTTGCACGTAATCTCACGCATTTACAATCATTTTTAAGCTTTTGCCGGTTGTTTTTTGTTTATGGTAACCTACGTAAGAGGGCCCCGGATGGGGGGCTCCAAAAATGGATATAGTACTTCATAACTAGTTACATCCGAATAATTTAACTGTTTTCCCGTAATCTTACGCATTTACAATCAATTTTAATCAGTTTTTTTATGGTAGCCTATGTAGTAGCGCCGGTAGTGGCGTCGTGTCGCTGGCAAAACGGAGGAGGGGTGTTGACTTACTCATCGCGCTCTTTGCAGTGCTCATAGGCTCAGGTTCAGAGCACATCGCTGATCACACTGGTTGATCGAAACAGCAAAGCCTCCCTACGTAGATTTACTGCACATGCTCAATTTCAGCTGAAAATAGTAAACAACTGACTGATAATTAACACTGTAACTGACTGTAACTAACAATCGGACTGAGGCTGTTTGAATTTAATTGCAACCTCTTAAATGTTTCTTATGTACCGCATTGTTGTTATTCTCGTGCTTACGAAGCGAGATGTTGTTCACGCTAATATTCCTAATTTAATATGTAACCTTTGCTTATTAAACTATATTTAACTTTAAATTGCATCAGATTGTACTCAAGATGCGGCTGTTATGGACCGTCTGCAATTTGAGTCCGTTATGTCGTTCAAGGAAAGATATAAAAAAGATTTTTAGAAAATAGCAGTAGTCGATGATTCATGTGGATTAGCTTGGTACGAACTTTAAAATCAGAATTAGCCAAGTGTGATATTGCACCACCAATTATTATTTCTTGTTCATTTGACGGAGCAACAAATATAAAAGGCTGCTATAATGGTCTACAAGTTTAGTTCAAAAAGGAAAACAAAAATTTTATTTACACTCACTGTATAGGAAACGTACTGAACTTGGTAGTAGCTGATTCAACAGTAACGTTGCTCCTAGCAGAAAACTTATTTAGGTTGGTGTAAGAATCTTCCGAATGGTGGAAGAAATTTTTCTAAGCTCATCTCAAAAAAGAATGGCCGTATGGGAGAGGGAAACAAAAAGAAAACATATTGCACATGAAAAACTGCACAGGTTGCAAAAAATAAGAGCCACAAGATGGAGGAGCAAATATAAAGCTCTTTCTTCGATTATCGATGAGGGAATTTTAAGATATGAGGAAAGTGTAAACACAGGGAAACTATTCCTTTTTATTACCGTTTTAAAACAAATATCAAATGGAAGTTTTGAATGCAAATCTAAATTCATGGCAGAAATTTGATTTGTAAATAGTCTAAATTTGAAAACCTATTTATGTATAATGTTTTACTAAATTTACTTCTTCATGCATCTCCTACTTCAAATTATTTACAAGGTAAAACTATTATAAAGTAAGGGATAAAAGGTAGAGTATAAAGTAAGGGATAAAATACTACAAACTACGACTATTCTACAAACTGGAACTTTTTGCAGAAGCTGCTTCAACAAGTAAGGGATAAAAGTAGTAATAAATACTTTCAGGTTCTGTATTCAAAAACAAAATTTTATGGCAAGTATAGGTAATAGCAAATTAGAAGATAACAGTATTTATGTAGAAGGAGGGTAATGCCTGTTGAAAAATCAATAGACGAAGCTCCTTGAATCTCAACTGCTCAAAACTATAAATTGATCTTTTTCAGTGTTTTAGATTGTGCCAGGACAAGTATAGAAGGAAGATTTAGTCGATTGATTCCTAGTTAGAAGAAATTCCTAGAAGAAGAAAATTAATGAAATCGTAATGCTTTATATAGTTTTTTAACGGAAATCCTTTGTAGTATTTCTAAACTTTGTAAAGTTGAAAGAAATCAATTACTGATAGAGCTGAAATAGTTTGTAGATCAGTATGAAAGTTTTACAATGTCTTAAAAAACTAACATTGAAAGAAAACAAGACAATCTTTGAATGAAGCTGAAGAAATCTGTGAATTGAATATGACGGTGTAGAATCTGAATTTGAAGAAGACAAAATTTTTTATTAATCCTCTGACAAGAAACAATGTTTTCTGTACTTTTCTGATGTTTTTGAACTCACACACAATCTTGAATGTTTACCAACCTGTATGCAGCTTAAAAGTGGCTTATTTTATAATTTGGATAAAGATGTTATTATAGATGACGTAGCCAGGATCAGTGAAGAACTGACTAAAGAGCTATTAGGTTAGTAAACAGCCATTCACGGCCACATAACCTTTCATAGTTCGCTGTATCTGTTCCAAGGTACAGTACAGCCAATGTTCTCTTTGTTATAAAATCTATTTTACAATTTGTAACAATTAAATAAAAATTAAAGAGGACATTCTTTTTTACAATATGTTTGTTTTTTATTTGTTTTTTATTACCGCTGTGTCCCTTTTAACACTTTCCAACATAGTTGAAAAGTATTAATGAATTCGGTTTGCCTGTAAGTCTGTCTGTTCATGATCTAACTCGTGTAAATATATTCGAATTATCATGTAATTGGTATATGTGTTATTGGAGTTTACCATTGCATGGTCGGTGTTGAAAATGAAGTGTGTAACGCTTACGGTTCATTTACAGTCACACTCAAAAGTATTCCCTTACATGGCGGTCTATGAGGAAATATCGTATGCGATGTATTTTAATGATATTACACATTTTTAAGGATATTGAAATTTATGTGTAACACTGAAGTGTACTAGAAAGCTCTTACTGAAGAATCTGATGTGCATATAATTTATTGTTCATTTGCAGGGACACATAAAAGTATTTGGCTACAGTACTGAATAGGAAGAATAATTGCTGTAAGTGTATTTTGAGTTGCGCTACGCGATTTAAAATTTAACTATTTTTTTTGCATATTACTTGGCGAATATAAGTTCTGTAGATCATATACAGGGCTACACAAAAGATCTCAAGTACAGTTCCATTCATTGGCGGACATTGCTGGCTAGAAATTTTTAACTGCACTATGCATCTAATTTAACAGACTTTTAGCATGCAACGTAATATACGTACAAATCTATAGATCATATACAGGGCTGCACAAAAATTTCGGATATTTTTGCGATTATTGATGATAATTTCAGTAATTGTAGAACAATTGTATTATGCATTTTTTAAATTGTTCATTTAGACGTCTTTCACCTTAATAAACTGGAAAGTTTTATTTTTTATTATAGTGTCTGAATGTGTTGGAAAATATTACATAATTTTTGCTGGACGCATGATTTTCCGTTCTTGTTAATATTTACTTAGGTATTACTGTAGTATTAAGATTATTATATCAACACAGTGATTTGGTTGCCTAAAACTAAAGACATTTTCTCCTCTCATTTTTAAGTTACAAACAACTTGTAATTAATTTAAGTATTGCGCGGCAGCGCAATACTTATTTATTTCCAGTGCCACTTCTCAATGTTAATTTAACATAGAAAAGCCTATGGAGATGGTAACTTTTTCATTTTTTCTTCCCACCTTTTTGTCCCTGATGCCACTCATTTTTAATTCCTTGCTAATTCTAATAATATTATAAATTCAAAGTGTAAAAACATTTGCCAGATGTCAGAGTCAAAACGGATCATAAAATGCCTTTGCATATAGATGGATTATAATCTAGAGAGTAACATGGGCTAATTTTTATATACATTATTCAAATATTTTTCTTAATAATTCCAAATTTCGCTTTTTTTATTGAGATTCAACGGACATTTTGTAATAAAAAAAAAAAAAAATTTTTCATTGTTGTAAATAATTCAAAAGCCGTAATAATAATTTGCCTATTTTTCGTTGAATGAATTTCACGTGAAACATGAAACTGAAGAAACTGAAAAAGTTTTTTTAAGAATTAAAAAGAATATGAATATGACGTCATAGTGGAAATAAAAATGACATTTTCAAGCAGATTTTTTATGTTCAGATTGGAATTTTTCGTGCAAACTACAGCAATATTCATTACTGCACTGGTGAAAATTTTTGAATCATACACAGGTAAATTACATCACAAATTGTGATACGATATCGCACAAATCAAAGCCTGATGATGATACCCTCCATTAATTTTGAAATGTGTTTGTTTGAATGCAGTAGTTATTAAAAAACTTGACATATTAAACAAAAACCTAATTTGCAGATCAAATTAAAAAAACAAAATTTATTTCCTAAATTGTTTAAGCCCGAGAAGAGGGAGATATTAAGATATTTCCTTCAATTCGTTCTACATTTAATGTTAAATTTTTGCAACCAATAAGTTAAACCAATTGAACATTAAAAAATAAAAATGAAATTCATACAATATAATACTTAAAACACCTATATACTTAGATTCCGTTCAAATGAAATCGAAATAAATCTTAGAATTTTTCCATTTTTAAGTTGTAAATATTTGTACTGCAGATTTTGCATTATGTTTATGACGATTGTACATAATATGATAAGATACATGCAAAATACAAAACTTTAAAAAAATTCTAAGATTTATTTCGATTTTATTTGAACGGAATCTAAGTATATAGGTGTTTTAAGTATTATATTGTATGAATTTCATTTTTATTTTTTAATGTTCAATTGGTTTAACTTATTGGTTACAAAAATTTAACATTAAATGTAGAACGAATTGAATGAAATATCTTAATATCTCCCTCTTCTCGGGCTTAAACAATTTAGGAAATAAATTTTGTTTTTTTAATTTGATCTGCAAATTAGGTTTTTGTTTAATTAGTATTTTTATTTTCTCTATCATGGAAGTAGTTTACGTACTGTACATAAAATGATATAAATATTTATTATGAAAGTAAGTAAACTACAACAGAAGAACATTATTTTTTTACTCAAGTGTTTCGGTGTATCAAAAGTATTTTCGTTTTTAGGATATCTATATATCTATATGAAACGCTACAGAGGGCACTATCTTATAATTAACGACCAGTGCAAAATGTTATATTAAAGAGTATATGTTCCTCCATATTACATTACGCTAATATCTATTCTTTTATAGGTAAACCTTTATATAGGTTATTCTTTTATAGGTAATATAATGGCTGATAGATACAAATATTTAAATATTATCCATCTTAAGATATTATTTTAAAATTGGTCATAAAGTTTCTGAAGCATCTATGTAAATTTCGCGAAGTTGAAAGGGGATCAGCAAACGTACAGCCCAAATCATTCAAACTTTTTAAGGGAAATGACTTGTCACTTAAAATGAAACCCAGAAGTGAGAGGTAATCACTTGTTAATCTGAAAGTTTCCGTGACTTTCAGAGGAGCTAGGACCGTCCTAGGATATGATATGCCAAGCTTTACATAAACTACAGAAAATGTACAAGGACTCTTGAGAAATTCTTTATGAACTGACTATGCAGCAGGCAAATCACAGAGTAGAAATGTGCAAAACTCTTCTGGAAAACTTACAGGATTTGCGGTTTTTCAAAAGCAAAGTGACATATGATGAGAAATGGATCTACGGAACACAGATAATCGAGAAATTATTGTTGAACGTGGGACAATCAGTCCAACATATTACAAAACAAGTGCGGTTTAAAAGAAGTTCATGATCAACGTCTGGTGGAATTTTGAGCATGTCATTAATTTTGAAATCATTCAACATGTTCAGTCGGTCAACTCTGAAATTTACTATGAACAGATGGACAGGATGTATGCTTCTTTGAAAAGTAAATGGTCTACATTAGTCAACAGAGAGAGGCATCTTCTCCAACAAGACAATGCAAGACCGCATACGTCTCGCAATAAAGTAGAAGAGATTGACGGAATTGAACCTTTACCTCATCTCCCACATAGTCCGGACCTTGCTCCTTCGGTCTGTCACATGTTCCATTCTATGGCATCATTTTTGGGGGTCAAGGTGCTTGTGTAATGTTGACGTTCTGGAGCGGGGTTTTCTAGGCTTTTTTGCTTCCAAATCCAAAGATTGGTATCAAAATGGTATTGTTCAACTTTCAGGAAGATGGAAAGAAACCATAAAATTTCATGATTTATATATGGATTTGTGATACGTTTATTTTACGTTGAAATATTGCAACAAAGATTTCATTGTGAAAACAAAATTACATTTCATACAATCTAATATTTTCCAAGCAACAAAATAGCTAAAAATTGTTTTTAGGCAAGTAAGCTTAATTAAAAAGAATAAATATTCTAATATTGTATTCCCTCTAAATTTCCCGGTAAGGGGCCCCTTTTCAATGTCTAGCCGAGGGCCCCCAAAGGCGCCAGTCCGGGCCTGACACTTAATCACTGTCTTATTTCACTGCTGCAAGGAGATTTACATATCTTTTTTTTTACCGTTAGATTTAGTTTTGATATTTTGAACCCATTCTCACACCCCTTCACGCAAACAAAAATCGCATTTGAGCCCTTTTTAAAAGAAATACCACACAATTATGAATTCTAAAAGGAACACCTGTCTAAAACGGAAATTTGACCGGTTTCAAGGGGCTCCGTTGTAGCAGATTTTACTATATAAGATATTGTTTGTATCCAACATATTCAGATTAAAAGTCTGCCCCCCCCCCCCCCCCCCCCCCCGTTCAAAAGGCTGGTTACGCCTATGTGTTACCTGACAAGATTTAGCTTCAGATATAAACCATAACTGTCCTTAGAAAGTTTTGGTTTAGATCTAAACCATAACTTTTACTTAAAAAGTCAAACTAAAACTCTCATGTGAGATATTATTGGATGAAGAGAGGAATAAAGAAAAAGTATCTATCTGATATTTCATTAGATGAGAGATGCAGCCTAGTAGTTTCTATCTTTTGAATTTGTCTTTTAATCTGTATGCTCTTTAGTTATTTTTTTTTCAGTTTCTATATAGTGAAATCATTATATAACAGAGAAGTTATTTACTATTTAAGTTTTTAACAAAACTTTTTAAAAAAGTGGTTTGAAATGGAATATCCTATATGTAGTATAAGACAATTAACTGCAAGTGAATGCCATAAAATAACTTTTTGTCAGAAGAAAGGGATAAATAATGTTAAAATTCTTTAAGTGAAGAAGACAAAGTGTTATTATGTTTAAGAACTGAAACTAAATTAGGTTCAATTCAAACTATTTGCTTCCATCATGAAAGTTTATTCTTGAAGAAATTTGAGTTGTGTCACAAAATCTGCAGTGATCCATTGAAAAAGCATAAAGGACCAATTAAAAAATCCTTGCGACCTGTTACATTGCAGCAATCTAAATGTTTATCAGAAAAAGGATTTAAAGTGAAACCAGGAGAAAAATTATGTCCTAAATGTAGAGAACTCATTTACAAGAGTGATGAACACCTAGTCAGTAATATAGAAGGGGAATATAACTACACAGGGCAGACAGATTCTGGTTTAAGAACAGAAGAAAAACATAATAGAGAAGAAGCTATAGAAAAGCTCAATGTAACCCTTTATGAGATGGAATGTTCACCTTTGAAACTGCATGGCTTAGGGGAGACCAGTAAAAGATCTTATGGAAAAAGAAAATTTGAAAAATTACAGAAAAATATCGAAGACAATTTTAGAAAAGTACTTAATGGGGAAGCCTCAACAACAGTAAATGAAACAGAAAAAATTGTATCCGAAAAAGCAGCTGATTTGGATAAACTGGTGGAAGTAATGAAAGAAAATATAAAATGTGCCCCTAGGAATAAGTAAATACAAATGCTAACAATTCCAGCTGCCTTGTCTTGGCCAAGAAAAATAATTCAACAAATATTTGATGTCTCAGATTATTCTGTTCGCCAAGACCAAAATATTTTTAAAGAAAAAGGATTTTTATCTGAACCAGACTATCGACGTGGTAAAAGGGCTTTCACCAGAAACTTGATGTGATCAGAAACTTTTACCAAAGTGATGAACAGTCAAGAGTAATGGCAGGTATGAAAGATGTTATCAGCATAGGAAAAAATGAATATCAGCAAAAAAGATTGATACTAAGCAATCTTAAAGAACTATATTCAGCTTTTAAAAAGGAGTATCCTGACATTAATGTGGGTTTTTCCTAATTTTGTACATTACGGCCAAAATGGTGCGTTTTAGCTGGTTCTAGTGGTACCCATAGTGTATGTGTATGCACAATCCATCAAAATGTAATATCGCTTCTTTATGCTGCACAAATCAATGATACATATAAGGACATAATGAAATTCTTATTGTGTGCAGAGCCAACAAGAGAATCTATGCTCAGACATTGTCCTGCATGCCTTGAAAAGCATAATCTTATTGATTATTTAAAGTCAAAATTTGAAGAATATGATGAAAATGAATCTATCGAATTTTCGCAATGGGTATGTACTGATAGAACACAGATGATTAAAAGAACTGAAACATTAGATGATTTCATCGATGATTTAACAAACAAAATTGAACGACTGATTCCTCACTCTTTTATAGCTAAATCACAATCTTTATTTTTAAAAAACCTAAAAGAAAATCTTCAATTAAATACAGCAATCATTCTTCTAGACTTTATTGAAAATTATGCATTTGTCATTCAAGACGAAGCACAGGGATATCATTGGACTTCTGAATCTTGCACTTTACATTTCGTGTTGGTTCATTATAAAAATTCTGAAGCAGTGAAGATGGTCTCATCTCATTGTATCATCAGTGATGATTTGAAGCATGATGTAAGTATGGTGTATAAAAGCCAGGAAAAAGTTTTGAAATTCGTTAAAGAAAATTCTCCACATATTGAAGCAGTACATTACTTTAGTGATGGATGTGCAGCACATTATAAGAATAAATACAATTTCCTTAATCTTTCCCACCATGAGAATGATTTCAACTTAAAAGCAGTGTGGTCCTTTTTTGCTAAAAGCCATGGCAAATCAGAATGTGATGGCATTGGTGGGGCTGCAAAACGGTTAGCCAGAAAAGAGTCTTCAGAGACACCCAGATAATCAAATTGTATCTCCAAAAAATTTTTTGATTTCTGTGTTACACATATCTCAAGCATAAATTTTCATTTCGTTACTAGAGATGAATTACAGATAACTCGTTCATTTCTGGAAGCATCCTTCAAAGATCTTCAGACACTTCCTGGGACTCGCAATTTCCATAACTTTCGGCCACTGGATGCAGTAGGCACCATAGAAGCAAGAATAATTAGCAACGATGAAGGACCTGCTTTTACTTTTAACTTGAAAAATATTCCACAGTTTCCAAATACAGATAATTTATACCCTGGATGTTTCATTGCCTGTATTTATGATGATTTGTGGTATTTTGGAATGATGTCTGAAGTTAATCAAGATGAGAAGGATATTTTAGGGAAATTTCTGCATTCAAGTGGACCTTCGCTATCATTTTACTGGCCTAGCTCTGATGATATTTGTGGAATACCATTTCCTCATGTACTAAGTGTTGTAGAACCTCCTCATACAATAACTGGAAGAACATACGTCTTTTCTAAAGAGTCTTTTCTAAGAGACTCTTAGTAGAAAAGAAGATGGAAAACAGACAGCTGCATGAAAAAGGGGCTAAAAAACATTGAACTGGTAAATTATAAGATTTAATAATGTATTATAAAAGTTGTACAATTATGAATCAACATTACATAAAAACTTAATTTTCATGTTTTTTTTAACCAAAATCTGTGTATGTAAATTGCTGCAGGCAAATTATAAATTTTACGTTATCCTATTTTTGATTTGTTTATTATTTATTCATGTTTAACTATTTTCAAATAAAAAAAGCTTATATATTAAAGTTTAATATGAATTCAACTTTTATTTTTAATGTGTTTTATTGTTTCATTTTTATATTTATTATTAATAATTCAGTTTTTAAATATGTGTAAAAATCTTGTCTTATAATAGTCAATTTGTGAAAATGGGGGGATGGGAGGGGGAATCACTAAAAGTGCCATAATTTTTTTCATTGGGTAAGTTAAAGCACATGTTTATGATCATTTTCAATCAGGGTTGGCACGGTTTAAACCAAGTGGTTTAAACCAATTGGTTTTTTTAGAAAAAATCTAATATAATATTTTCTCCTTTTTGTAATTTAATTGTTTTAAATTATTGTTAGAAGTCATTTCTACTTTTAACACTTCATCTCAGCATTCAACATGCGACATAATGAGCCTAGGTCATGTTTTTATGCATGTAGAAAGAAAATTAGCATGTGCTGATGAACATATCTGGTACCCTAAAGATTTTTCTTAAAACATGTGAAATTAGAAAAGATAAAATAAATAAATAATATTGAATATTTAGCATAAGATATTTTCATTTATAAAATGCAGATTATTTACAGCAGTTAATAACAAAATACAATGATCTTTAAGATTTTGGTTAAGTTGTAAAAGAAAATTTTCTGGATTGGGATTGGGGAAGATTATCCTTAAAGAATTTAAAAGAGTAACTTAAGATATCAAATTGAATAATACAGCTTGTAAAAATTTAGTGCTAGTTATAGCATTTCAAGAATACCAATCAATCTTTTCTGTTAATTGCTGAATCTAATGGCCAAATATGTTGACTTGGACACTTGGAGTTATCACTCAGATAGCAAAATAACCAGAAGTATTTGGATATTAAAAAAAAAAAAAATAATAATAATAACAACCACAGAATAATATATTATATATTAATGAAACTGCATCAAATGTTTATTGATTGATTGTTATATTATTAATCAAAGGAATCTTCATATGATTTTCAAGGTGTCAATGCTTCACTGTGTAGAGCAGTTGACTTTGAACATAAAACATAGCTGTTACTAATAATATTTAAATTAGAAATGATTTCAATTTTCTTTATAATTGACTGTAATTATTTAATTTAAATATTTTTAAAAGTTATATTACTTATATAATATCCAAAAATGTTTATTTTATCAACAGATATTATGCATCTGTTTGCAATAGGAAATTATATTTAAAAAAAACCCGGTTTAAACCAAATAAACCGGTTTTTTACAAAAAAACCCGTTTTTTTTTCCAACCCTGTTTTCAATATAGAAATCATGAGTTTAATTTAGACCCTCATGCTGAAAATTCAAAATTTTGAAAATTACTTTTTTGACAATTTTTTTTTTAATTCAACTTTATTATTTTTTTTAAATTATTTAATATAAATTTAGACTGTTTAAATATTTTTTCCTTACATTTTTAATGTTTTAACATTTTATATAAAAAATTTCAAAAAGATTTTAGCATTAGCAATTGAGAAAAAACAATTTTTGTAGACAACAGCAGCTGAATCTGAGAGTCGCACGAATGACAAATAATGCAAAATCAAGAAATTTCGAAGGGCGATAAAATTAAAATTAATTGAAATAAAGAAAAACAATATAAGGGGATTACTTATAATCATAAACAATAGAAGTGCACAAAGTTTAATGAAAATCTGAGATGGTGAGTGTTGGGGCCTGGTTGAATTGACATGGAATGACCCGAATAAAATGACAGTAGACTATATAAATTGCTTCAAAAATGTAATGTTAAATAGTGCATCTAAAAAAATGACTTTTTTTTTTTTTTTTTTATATACACAGACACAATTTCACAAGTACAAATGTTGTTTCCCATAAATCCCAAAGTCTCAGTTGTTGAAAATCCTGAGTTTATTGAATATAGTTGAGATTTGGCCACTAGAGCCGTACCAAGTACTCGGTAAATACTTGGTACTTGGCGAAATTTTGGCCGAGTACTCGGCCAATACCGAGTAGTTGCAAGAATTTCATTTTTTAAGCATATGATATGAATTTAAAACTGTCTGTAAAAAATTATTCGAATATCAATGTATAACCTATGCAAAAATTCATAAAACTATTTACTTGGTATTTAGCAATATGTCTACAAAATATAGAAAAAGTTAAGAACAAAAACCCTCATAAAATAATTACAGATTAAAATTTAGTTTCACATTTATACAAAGAAAAATAAGTTATTTTTAACTATATAGGAAAACAGAAAATACTATTATTTTAGATAAAGAAACTGAAAATACAATAAATGTAATAAAAAAATTAATAATTAAATTTATTGTATTTCAAATAATGGTACAAAAACACCAAATGTTCTACATTATCAGTAGACAGGGGATTTCTTTTACTACTATAAATCTGGCCTACCTCTGAAAATATATGTTCAGAATAAACAGTGGTTGAAGGTGCACATAAGAATTTTTTTTGCAAGGTTGCACATAATCGGAAAAGTTCTCCCCCCACCCCCACCATGCAAATGGAGTGTCAGTTTTACATAAGTCTTCTGTTAAGAAATCCTGTATCGCTTTTTGTACCTCTCATTGTATTTTTCTCTCTTTTACTTTTAATCAAAAGAAAATAAGGTACAGTTACAAAATAAATATGAAATGTTTTGCATTATTCAATGAATTGTTACAGTAACCAATAAACATTTTTATTTTTGATAGACAGATTTCAGGTATTGGGATAAATTAGAGGGTTGAAGAATGTTTTAATTTTATATTGGTTAATAATTGTACTTGTTATGTGTCAATTCTCCTTTTTTTGCTACTGTTTTGAATTGTCAAAAATTGTCTTTAAAAGGTGCACAAATAAATTTCAAATTTAATTAGTTAATTTATATATACCATATATGTATATTATATATATGTACACTCAGGTATATATATATATATATATGTACACCTAAGCTCAGATCAGCATTTTTTCCCTTATTACCCAACTACTCGGTACTCGGCCGAGTACTCGGTACTCGGCTACTCGGCCAAAGCACTACTCGGTACACCACTATTGGCCACCTCCTTGTACCGAAATTAAAAATAAAATTTTATACTTTTCTGTTATACAAACACCACTTCACGTCAAGTGTTGGCAGTTGGCACTAAAAGCAACAAAGATGCCCTTTGCAAATATTATGCAGAAATTTATGCACAGACGCTAACTTAGGTAGGAGTTAGGAATGATAATTGAAGTGTTAAAAAAAAATCCTGATATATTTTTCTTTCATTAAAATCTGATTTTTTTTTTTAATTTCTTTCCTCATTCCGTTATTGAATGGTTAGAAAAATTGTAGGTTTCCAAAATAACTAAGACTTTAATTAGATAACAACTAGGGATTGACCGAAGCAGCAATTTTGCCGAATACCGAAGCTTCGGTCGAAGTGTATACCAAAGCTTCGGTATTCGGCAACTGAATACTTGAGCTATAGGATAGGCACAGGTAGTGATGGGCGATTCTCGAGAATTCGACAATTGAGAAAAATCGTCATCGTAAAAAATCACAATCGATACAGCCATCGATTAATTCCTAGAATCTACAATCGAGATGTTTTGCAATCGATTATAACGAGAAAAGCTAAAAACAGTTATTGGAAAACTTAGCTATTATTCTGGCCGACAATTTCATAGTAGTGATAGGGCTTAGTGATGGGCCAATTTTACCAATTACTAAAATTTACCAATCGAAAAAAATCGTTATCGTAAAATACACAATCAATACAGTCATCGATTATTTTCGAGAATCTACAAAGGAGATGTTCTAGAATCTATTATTGAAATCATTGTTTTTACATATATATAAGGCAGATTTTATTAAATATAGGGTAACTGAAAACAGATGGAATAAAAAAACAACAAACCAAAGGGAGGCTATAAAGGAGCCATAAGACTGGAAAAGTCTTGTAAGGGTGCCCCCTGGTTGAAAAAAGCTGAAAAAACGCCAGTAGCTATGAAGCGGTAAGGGAAGTTTAAGTATCAAAAATTAGAATTTTTCGGCAATTAGCACCAAAATGGCCAAAGAAATAAGAATCAAAAGTACCCCCTAGTGGCAAAAACATGAACTAAAGGATGATAAAAGGGATCAAAATTTTTTATTGATTTTTCTACGTCATTTGAGATTGGATCTTTAATTTCCCCATTTTTAGAAAGACTTCGACTGGAATACATTAAACGAACCCCCGCGGGGAGCAAAGTAGGGGGCAGGGGCAAGGAAAGTGCATAATATGAATAAGTGGTCACAGGACTTTCCAACGATATGTCACATGAGGGGTGTCGGCTAAATTTAGAAAAGTGCCCCCGCGCGGGGCAAAGTAAGGGGAAGGGCGCGGGCGATATATAAAATGAAATAGTAGTCACAGAGCTTTCCAATGATATATCACATGAGGGGTATCAGCAAAAGATAGAAAAGAGTCCCAACTCCCAGGATTCCAATTATCGTGCCCCCGAAATATACCCTGCCCATCCTTCTCTTTGAAATTTTCATATATTAAAAATTATTTATCGGAGGGCTCCGTAAAAAAATCCGATCTAAAATGTTTAAAAACGCTACGATTTCAAAAAAGTTCGAAAAGTGCCTCTCTCGGGGTGCCAAAATAGGGAGGGAAGAAGAAAGGTTCATAATATGAAAGAGTAACTTTCCGATGATAACCGAAAACTTTCCGATGGGTCATTCCATGTCAAATCAACCAATGGTCTGAACCTTGACATCTCAGAAATTTATAATTTTTGGTGCAGTGGTAGAGTCAGTCAAGTTAATAAGAAAAAACAAAATTTCCGATTTTTTGCGCTTTTAATTTTTGAGTTATTGATTTTTAAAAAATGGAAAATTGTCGAAATTTGACTCCACTTTGACACATTAAAACAGCTGTAGACAAAAAAGTATTTGACTTAGAGAGCTCAAATTGGTGTTATTCTCTTCTGTTTTTAATGATCTTTAAATTGATATATAACATGATTAAAGTATTTAAAATTTAAATTTTTTATTAAAAAATTTAAAATTTAAATTTTAAAATTTCAAAAACACACCTTTTGATTTTTTTGAAAAAAATATATGTTTTAAAGACATTAATTGACTATGTGTATGCCAACTTTCATAATGGGATGACAATGGGTTCCTATGGAAATTAATATTTTTGTATTATCACATATGAAATTTGCTTGTTTTCCATGTTTAAAGCATAACTGTAAAGTGTAAACTCATTGGTTAATGTTTGAAGGAATACGACGACTAATCTATTAAGTAGTTTTTGTAATACAAATACGAAAATTTAATCTATTAAATATAATATCAAGTTATAATTTGTAAAAAGCTTGTTTATTTAATGACAGTAGAGCAGGCATTTTAATACATGGTTAGCTTTTAAATTAAACAATAAAATTATGCAAAAAAAAAAACTTGCAGGCTTTGTGTCTAATTAACTCCCTAGTCTTTATAATCAATTTCAAATTATCTTAATGGAGATCAGGTACTTGTAACAAACAGTCCACTAAAATTGCTTGACATATTACATAATGTTGTACTAGCTAGCTTCAATGGAATTTGATATTTGAAGCTTTAGGTGTAGTTATCAAGAGGCAGAACTCTTAACACCTGCTATCCAATTGTGCTTAATTCATGAAGCAGCTATTTGAAACATTCAGTGCACATATGACTTTATTAATTTATAATATTTGCTACACAATTAATATTTTATAAAATGTTATTAAAAATTGAAATTTGTTTGAAATTAAAAACATAAATATGCAAAAAAATTTCGTTTCAAGGACTTTTAAGATAGGAATTTTACAAACGAAGTCAACTTCATTACTCAGAATATAAACTTTCCCAGTTGTAGTAACAGCTCAACTTTTTACAAAAATATCTCCCTTGATGCATTTAATATATCATTCGATTGTGTATAAAAAAAAAAATGATTTTTTTTAAGTAGTTAGCTATATTTTTCAACTTTCCTAATTACTGCAATGTAAACATGGTACTAAGTTCTATTTTATAATAAACTTCCATCTCTTGTTTATATTTGTTAATTTTACAGGGAAAAAAATATGAAAATGCATTATAATAATAGTAACCAACTATTTTTGAGTTTCGTAAATTTTGTCATAAAAAGTTTCTACTGTACATTGCATTTTACTGGCTGGTGAAATAAATTCTTGGCTGGTAAGATTTTCTAAAAATTCCCCACCCCTGAATATAATATTCATACCTACTAAGAAGGGAACTTGTCTATAATGCTTTTTGTTCTTCTTTGCTATGCAATTCTGTCTTAGAAGATATTACTGTATAGCATTTTTCAGATTTTTAAGTCTCCAATACTTGGAGTATGGATTAACAATATTAATGATAACTGAAACATTTAGATGCAAATAGAGATTCATAAAAAAAGAAATAAATCCCAGCCTAGGGCCCTTCTTTACAAATAAAGATTATAAACCCGAAAAATAATAAAAGGCAATAAGTACTTTAGATCAGAACTTCTCGTACGAGACAAATTTTAATCACATCGGTGTAAAAACCCATGTTTTGTAGAAATTAAGTCAGGATGGGCAAAAATTTTAACTTTTTTCCCAACTGGGCTGGCCAAACTAGCTTTTATGCTGGGCCGGGCCATTATTTTTTTTGTACAGGCCAGGCTGCGCCCAAACTGATAACTTTTATACCGTGCCAGGCTCAGGCCAAAATTTTATACTAGGCCAGGCCAGTAAATTTCGACTTGTGCAGACTTCTAATTCAAACATTAACCAATTAGTTTACAGTTACGCTTTTGACAAGAAAATACAAGTATAGCAAATTTCATATATGATAATACAAAAATATTAATTTCCATAGGAACCCATTGTCACCCCATTATGAAAGTTGGCATGCACATAGTCAATTGATGTCTTTAAAACATATATTTTTTTCAAAAAAATTAAAAGGGGTGTTTTTGAAATTTTAATTTTTAATTTTTAATTTTTTAATAAAAAAATTACATTTTAAATACTTTAATCATGTTATATATCAAATTAAAGATCGTAAAAAGCAGAAGAGAATGATACCAATTTGAGCTTTCCAAGTCAAATAGTTTTTTGCCTACAGCTGTTTAAAGGTGTCAAAGTGGAGTGAAATTTCGGCAATTTTTCATTTTTTGAAAGTCGATAACTCAAAAATTAAAAACCCAAAAAATTGGAAATTTTGGTTTTTCTTGTCCTCTTGACAGGTACAACAAATAAACAAAAACATATAAAAATCTGAATCCTGAAGGTTCAAAAATAATTTTTTTTTGGTTGATTTGATATGGAATGACCCCGATGATATATCAAATGACTGGTCCAAAAAAAGTTTGAAATCTACCCCTCCCACGTGGGTTCCCTCTTTTATCCCAGAATATACCCGGAAATCACGCAGCCCCACTTTTCATCCACAGCACCCCCCACGCAGCCACCAAAATTTTATATTTAATAAATAATATTTATCGGAGAGCTCCATTAAAAAACCTCATTTAATGATATTTATTGTAGAAATCTCTACAATTAAAAAAAATCACCCCCGCACCGCTCCCCCCCCCCCCGCCCCCTTCCGGAATTCAAGTCTGGGAGGAGAAAGGTTCATAATATGAAAGAGTGGTGAAAGGACTTTCCGATGGAGAGGTTTGGTAAAAGTTTGAAAATTACCCCCCCCCCCTTTGTCCACTCTCGCGCCCCCCAGAATTCACTCACCTTCCTCTTTGAACTTTTTATATTTAATAAATAGTATTTATCTGAGTCTCCAGGTATGGGGCAGCTTGGCAGAGCTAAAATAAGAGAAACATTGAAAATTCGGGGCAAAATGACACTAAATTTGACAGTAAAGTTTGAAACTAGGACTATACAGAACTGGATACATAAACCACTATGCTTCATAACGCACATCGGTTAATAGCAATAAAAAGATAAGTGCCAGTTAAACTGATGGCATTGAGCTCACAGGTTATTCACATTAATTGTATATTATACTCTTATTTCAAAGAATAATGTCCCTCAAAAAATAAATGAAGGGAAATATACCCCGTTTGCACCTTTCATACTTAACCAATGAACCTCCAAATCAAATCAGGGAAACTCCTTAACTATAATAAATCAGTATATCAAATTTGAAGAAAATCAGATAATTCTGCATGAAAAAAAGAAACATATCGCTAAATTAAGGGTGGTCTAACCCCTTTAACCCTTTTATACTTAAATAATGAACCTCCAAATCTAATCAGAAAAGCTCCTTATCAGAACGAACATAGAAAAAAAAAAATTAAAGTAAATTGAATAATTCTCCATGAAAATCCATTTATCTAAATTAAGGGGAGGGGACTTGCCCCCTTTTCGCCCTTGTATACTTAACCAATGAACCTCCAAATCTAATGAGGGAAGCGTCATATCGGAATAAATCGGTATATTAAATTTGAAGCAAATCGAATAATTCTGCATGAAAAACCCTTTTATCTAAATTAAGGGGGAGGCCAGCCCCTCCCCTTTATACTTAACCCATAAACCTCCAAATCTAATCAAGGCAGCTTCTTAACATAATAAACCGGTATCCCAAATTTCTAGCAAATCGAATAATTCTGCATGAAAAACCCATTTATCTACATTAAGGAGGGGGTCTACCCCCCTTTCCCCCCTTTATACTTAAGTAATGAACTTCTAAGTTTAATCAGGGAAGCTCATTAACATAATAAACCGGTATACTAAATTTGGAACAAATCGAGTAATTCTGCATGAAAAACCCAATTACCTAAATTAAGTGGGGGACCAGCCCCCCTTCTCCCACTTTATCCTTAACCAATGAACTTCGAAGTTTAATCAGGAAAGCTCCTTAATATAATAAACCGGTATACCAAATTTGGAGCAAATCGAATAATTCTGCATGAAAAGCCCATTTATCTAAATTAAGGGGGGACCAGCCCCCTTCTCCCCCTTTATACTTAAACCGTAAACCTCCAAATCGAATCAAGGTAACTTCTTAACATAATAAACCGGTATATCAAATTTGGAGCAAATCGAATAATTCTGCATGAAAAACCTATTTATCTAAATTAAGGAGGGGGTCTACCCCCCCCTTTCTCCCCTTTATACTTAACTAATGAACTTCCAAGTTTAATCAGGGAAGCTCCTTAACATAATAAACCGGTATACCAAATTTGAAACAAATCGAATAATTCTGCATGAAAAACCCATTTATCTAAATTAAGAGGGGGCGGGCAGCCCCCCTTCTCCCCCTTTATCCTTAACCAATGAACTTCCAAGTTTAATCAGGGAAGCTCCTTAACATAATAAACCGGTATACCAAATTTGGAGCAAATCGAATAATTCTGCATGAAAAGCAGATTTATCTAAATTAAGGGGGGGGGGTCCAGCCCCCTTCTCCCATTTTATACTTAACCCGTAAACCTCCAAATCTAATCATGGCAACTTCTTAACATAATGAACCGGTATGCCAAATCTGGAGCAAATCGAATAATTCTGAAAGAAAAACCCATTTATCTCAATTAAGGAGGAGGTCTACCCCCCTTTCCCCCCTTCATACATAACTAATGAACCTCCAAGTTTAATCAGGGAAGCTCCTTAACATAATAAACCGGTATACGAAATTTGGAGCAAATCGAATAATTCTGCATGAAAAACCTATTTATCTAAATTAAGGAGGGGGGGGACCAGTCCGCCTTCTCTCCCTTTATCCTTAACCAATGAACCGTCATAACTAATCAGCGGAACGCCTTATCAGAATAAACATAAAAAAAATTGAAGCAAATCATACATTTTAATCAAGAGTTATCGATCGCGTTACGTACATACGTACGTACGTACGTACATGCATACACACAGAACCAACGGGTACATTAGCTCTCAGGCTTAGATAGTCTGTGAGCTAAAAAGAGATTGGATAAGCAGATGGACTCCTTTGAGAAATTATGACTTAAACCAACCGGTAAGTTTGACTCTAAAAGCTTCATTTCCATCTCGCATTTCGGCAAATCTGATCTCGATGATTTTTCCAGCATTTCGACGCTTCCAGATGGGAAGCTGCTCGATGGTTTGTTCTCTCGCGGTTTTAAACCTTTCGATATGGGAAGTCTCTCGAGAGTGTCTCTCGCCCTTTTCAATCTTTCCCGATGGGAAGCCTCTCTCTGGTTTCTCTCGTTCTTTTCGAAATCTCCCAACGAAAAGCCTTTCGAGGATTTCGCTCGCGCTTTTCAACATTTCGCTATAAGAAGCTGTTCGAGGATTTCTCTCGTCCTCGGCAGAGAAGAAAAGTAAGAAAATTTATCGAGAGTACCAAGGGACGAGATAGAGAAAGAGGCATGACAATGAGCTGTGAAATGAAGCCCTAATTTTCAAAGTTTCTCTTATTTTAGCCCTACCAAGATGTCACATACCTGGAGCCCTCCGATAAAAATTATTTATTAAATATAAAAATTTCAAAGAGGAAGGTGGGTCGGGTGATTTCGAGGAAGGAGGACGTGAGAGTGGAATCATGCGGGGTGCAATTTAAAAAATTTTACCGAACCTTTCCTGTGGCATATAATCGAAAAGCCCTTTGACCACTCTTTTATACTATGAACCTTTCTTCGCCCAAAGGGGGATGGGGAAGGGGCGAACAAATTTTTAAAACCGTAGCCGATTTCTATAATAAATTTAAATATCACTTTAGATGTGGGTTTTTTATGCAGTCTTCCGGTAAATATTAATTATTGAACATAAAAATTTTAAAGTGGCGGCTGTGTGAATTCCGGGGCGAAAGAGTGGGCTCACGGGAAGTGGGAGGGGTAGCAATTTTCAAACTTTTTTTGGACCAGTCATGTGATATGTCATCGGTAAGCTCTCGGATGACTCTTTCATATTATGAGACTTTCTTCCTCCCCTCCCCAATTTGGCCCCCACTGCGAGGGTAGTTTTTTCCGTTTTTATCATTTTAGATCAGGTTTTTTTATGGAGCCCTCCGCTAAATATTATTTATAATATATGAAATTTCAGGACACTTTTCCAAATTTAGCCAAGACCCCTCATGTGACATGTCGTTGGAAAGGTTTGTGACTACTTATTGATGCTATGTACTTCCGGTGGCGCCCCCCCCGGAGGACACTTTTCCAAATTTAGTCAATACCCCACATGTGAGATATCGTTGGAAAGGTCTGTGACTACTTATTGATGTAATGCACCTCCGGTGACCGACACCCCCCCCCCCCCCCACTTTTCCCCCACGGGGTGTTTTTCTAAATTTAGCCGGGACCCCTCATGTGACATATTGTTGGAAAGGCTTATGACCACTTACTCATGTTATCCACCTCCCGCACCCCTCCCCCCCTTTGCCTCCACGGGGAGGGCTTTTTTATAAATTCAGATCCAGACTTCTCATGTGACATATGGTTGGAAAGGCCTAAAGACCTGTGACGACTTAATCATATTATGCAGCTGCTGTGTCCCTCCGCTCGCTTTGACCCCTCCCCCAAGAGATCTGGTCCGAGGTTCATTCGTTTCGATATTATATTTTTTACAAGATTTTGTAGTGCGTGCACACCACACCCGCCTGCTATCATATATCAGTGCCGTATATAGCGGGTAACCTGTTCGTGATTTCATATTACAAGATTACGTATAAATTAGGGCCACCGATTAAAGGAGGGGCCTGCTAGCGGTCGAAGTCACCTAGTCTTTATTAACATCGACGCATTCCAGTTCACCCGCAGACGATTCTTGATAAATGTATGACGTATATAATACATAATATATGATTTATAAAAGAAATTTGCAAACTGCAGTCATCGAGAAAAAATTTACACAATCGAAAATTATCGAGATGTCCATACAATTGAGAAAAACATCTCGTTATCACCCATCACTAGGCACAGGGGTATACTTATTTGATGTGTATATTTTCTTTAATATACACCTTAGATATATACATATGAACTCTGATATATAGTTATTTGATGTGTTAAAGAATATACACATTAGATAAATTTAAATAAATTAAAAAAAAACTA
Source organism: Maratus speciosus (assembly GCA_963932465.1). Classification (NCBI taxonomy): domain Eukaryota; kingdom Metazoa; phylum Arthropoda; class Arachnida; order Araneae; family Salticidae; genus Maratus; species Maratus speciosus. Next base: position 256,471,018 of record OZ010793.1, on the reverse strand, counting down.
ATGTAGAAGTAAATAAAATTAAATGATAAGGGAAAAGTGTGCATCTTCCTTACTTTTTTTTCTCTGTTGTAGACAGTTGTTTTGATTTCACATCTGTGTAGACTATTTTAGGTAAGAAAAAAAAAATTTAAATAAAAAATGGCCTTTGACTTGTTTTTTGTAGTGCAGCTGATCATGCACATAATATTGAAAATCATTGTTTAGCCTGTTCTACTGCTAAGTAAAAGAGAATTCTACTTCTAAGAAAATACGGCAGATTCCCAAAACAGCCGAGACACCCCATTTGGCGACTTTTCTGACAAGCGCCAAATACCCCACATACGCCAATCTAAAATGCGGCAACCTGAAAACTAACGTGATTGGTCCACTTTCCTGACTATTTTTTACTACGTCATCACCCTGGAATCATGGGAAATACAACATTTATAAATAACGACGTATTAGAAAACACAGGAAAGCTGATTTTTATGAGATTCAAAATAAAACAAACGATTTCAACATAAGTTTATTGAAAATGTGAAATTTTTAAAGTACCTTTCCAAATCAGAGTAATGATATAATGATTAAAATTTTCTTTCGCAACAACTTTCAGAAAAAATCATGGGGTCATTTAATATTGTAAGTACGTACCTATATTATAGTAAACATTGAACAATTCATTTCTAATTTAAAGAACTATGAACGCTTTGCATTTATAAAAAAAATAATATATATCACTGAATACAGCAACCTAGTTCTGCAGCAATCTGAAAAACGCAGGAAACTCGTTAAAGCGGCAATCTGGGAACATGTATAAACGCTTCGCGTTCATTAACCGAAAAAAAACATCACTGTCACCAGCAGTTCTCGGTGTGTAGCAATCTCAAAATTCAGCAGTTCTCGCTACCTAGCAATCTCAAAATTCAGTGGTTCTAGCTGCATAGCAATATCAAAATTCAGCAGTTCTCAATGCGTAGCAATATCAAAATGTACAAAACTCGTAAGGTCAGCATACATGAGAAATATACAATAAACGGCTAATCAAGCAGGACGGTCGTTTTGCCAAGCCAAGCTGAAAAAAAAATGCTAACCCCGCCAAACAAACAAACGCCAAGAATAAGGCAAGACACCGTAACTGCTTATTATACTGATGACAACTTCTCCATGTTAAATGAACGAAATATGCCAGCGTAAAATTTCCCATATCAAAAGAAGCAATCATCGCAGAAAAATAAAACCAACACTAGAAGGACCTAATAAAGAAGATCTACAATTTGAGATCAAATGCATCCTCATAAATTAATTATAAACAGAGATATAGATTTTTTAAAATAACGTCGAGATACTGAAAATGACAGATTTATTTTCTTCGTCACAACTTATGTTTAAATCGAGGTAGAGACTTAAATAATGGGCAGAAAAAAGTAAGAATTGAATTTTTGGATAGATATTTACTCAGTCTACGTGCTTTTATAAAATTCAGCTTTAAAAACATTAATTTTCTATTCATAATTAGCGAAAAACTGTTAATTAGTTCTAAAGTTTACAAATTATGCCAAATAGCGATAAACCCACCAAAACATTTTAGAAATCTTATACTTTTCTTTTATATTATCCTTTTGCATTGATTTCATCGAAGATAACTATGGCTGAGATTCAGATAGATTTTTCGCTGTTAGCGAAATGAATTTGACCAATCAGAAGCCTGCATGTTTGAGAATATTTGCTGTTTGTGGATCCCGGCCTATGTCATGAAAGTTTTGAGTCATTTTTTTTAGTGCCGTGGATGAAGTGCAATGTTTGTAGAAATGTAGGTTAGGATCCAGATAGATTTTTCGCTGTTAGCGAAACGAGAATCGCCAATCAATAGCCTGCATTTCTGCAAACAGCGAAAAGTTCATAAAAATGCAGGCTTCTGATTGATGAATCTCGTTTCTCTGACAGCCAAAAATCTATCTAGATTGCGCACAATGGAGGATATTCCAAATATGGGTTCGAGGCTGAAAAAGTCACGTGATACCGGTAATTTATCCAAGGAACTTCTATCTGATAAGAAGGGAAGATACTACTACTTTGCCTCATGAACCATTTCATTGGCTAGCGGAGATTTACATTACACGTCTACGGAGACTTCCCTTCTTTACGATAGAAGTTTTTACCTTGACCACGTGATCAAAATGTAGATGGAATATCCTCCATTATGTTGAACACAATTTTGCATTTCCACATCCAGGTAGGGTATTAATTGTCATAACAACAATACATATTCGAAACTATTTAAGGCACTGATTCTGAACTCCTTTGCTATACCTTTCAATATTAAAGAAGTTGTTGTTTCCATAGTAACAGTAATTTTCTGTATTGCTTTCTCTAAAACACAAATATAGAAATTTAACAAAGAGCGCTCACAATCAACACCATAACAGAGAGCCTTCATACATAAGAGTGGTGATATATGCACAGGAAGCATGCTCATTTCAAGTTTTTGCCGAAAGTATGGCTACAGCGTCTAGAATACCTTGTGTGGAAATATGCTATCCAAACAACGCTAAAAATTTGTATCCCTTAAATGTGCGACGATACTGCTAAAATCCCAAGTATCGATCACAGCGACATCTGCGGGATTTAGTATTACATTGTATAGACTAGCAATATCTTGCAGTTTGAGAAAATATCCTGCAGATGTCGCTGTGATCTGTATATTTCAGCAGCATCATTGCACAGTTAAGGGATACAATATTTTAGCACTTTTTAAAGTATTACAGGGATAGCCAATTTCCACACTATATATACAGCGCCTAGAAGATACAGTGTGGAAAACGGCTACAAAATAGTGCTAAAAAATTGAATCCCATAAATGTACAACGATGCTGAATAACAAGATGTCGATAGTAGCGCCATCGTAGTGATTTAAAAACGATAGTCATTCTAAAAGAGACTCTTTAACGTATTTCACGTCATTCCTTAAATAAATTAGCTTATAACAGAGCAAAATATCTTATATTTATAGTTTCCGATATTTAACATTCTATAATTTTTGAAAACTCAGTGTTTATATTGAAAAGAGTTACGAGATGGCGCTCGTATCAGCATATTGCCGCTGAGCATTGTTGAAGATTTATGGGATACAAGTTTTTAGCACTTTTTAAAGCATTATAGGAATAGCCGTTTTCCACACTGTATCTTCTAGGCGCTGTACTATAGCTCCGTTATAGGCCTAGATTATATGTTGTAGAAATCGACTATCCCAGCAATACTTAAAAAAGCGCGGAAATAGTGAATCCCTTAAATGTACATCGATGTTGAATTCCAAACAGACATTTACAGCGACATCTGCAGGATATTTTTTAAAGAAGAAAGAGACACGTGTAATGCACCGCTATAGCGTCTAGAATACATACTGTGGAATTTTGCTATCCAAGCAGCGCTAAAAAGTTGTATCCCTTAAATGTGCACTGACTCTGAAATCCAGAGAGCTGATCGCAGCGACATATGTGATAAATTTTCAAAGTAAACATCGTATTATTACAGCGGGCTTGACGCCAAGCACACAGGTCAGATGTATGTTAATATAATGTAAAAAAAAAAAAAACGCTACAGCGTCTAAACCAAATTATAGCGCCTAGAATATATAGTGTAGAAATTGGCTATCCCTGTAATACTTAAAAAAGTGGTAAAATATTGTATCCTTAAATGTGCAACGATGCTGCTGAAATATACAAATCGCAGCGACATCTGCAGGATATTTTCTATAACTGAAAGATATTGCTAGTCTCTACAGTGTAATACGAAAATCCCGCAGATTTCGCTGCGATCGACACTTGGAATTTTTGCAGTATCGTCGATCATTTACGGGATACAAATTTTTAGCGTTGTTTAATAAAATATTTCCACAATAGGTATTCTAGACGCTGTTACCAAATCGTCATGAAGTTTTAGGAAATATCCTGCAGATATCGCTGTGATCGACTTCAGCATCATTTGAAATTTAAGAGATCCAATATATTAGCACTTTTTAAAGTATTACTGGGATAGCCGATTTCAACACTATATATTCTAGGCGCTGTAGCACCGCGGTAGCCTGTCTTTTTCGTTTACCTCGGAGTAGATATAGATGAAGTCATTTGTAGCTATTCCTAAAGTGTGGCCAACAACATATAAGGCCAGTTCATAACGTCACACGGAGTTGATTATCTATACACGGCAATGGACACAAAAAAAATCGGCTCGCAGCTTTGTACTAATCATCGTGTAAAAATGATCCAACTCTGAGACTAACGAAAAAGACAGGCTACCGCGGTGGGTCCGATTCTTCTTTTTTTACAGACCGCTGGAGTCACGTGATGCTCGAATGCACCAAAGAAGGTGCGTGAAAAGAGCATCACGTGACTCCAGCTGTTTGTAAAAAAAGAAGAATCGGACCCACCGCGGTAGCCTGTCTTTTTCGTTAGCCTCGATCCAACTGCGTGTGACTTTTAAACATCATGAACTGGCCTATTATGTCATTGGTCGCGCTAACACCCTCCCTCCAGCGTCCACCGTATATAGCGGCATCTTGTACTGGAGACTGCTAAATGGGCTGCTATCGGTCAAAATCAAGAGAGAAAAGGGCAGAAGAGATGGAAATAACTCGGTTTTTTGGTAACTAGTTTTTCACACGGGAAGATTGACATGTCTGTTCCTCTCTTTTCATAACTTCATGGTGGTGAAATACGCCAAAGCATCCTAAATATCTGAGAAATTCTTGACTCGCGTCACGAAAACATCACACAAAGCAGGCAAAGCAAAGAAACAAAATCATTCATCGGCTCGTGAATATGAACGAGCCAATGAATGATTTTTCTTCTTTGTTTTGCCTGTTTGTGTGACGTTTTTCTGACACGTGTCAAGGCTTTCTCCAATATTTAAAGGGCGTTGAATAGGCCGGGATCAAGATAGATATTTCGCTATTAGCGGGATGGGATTGATCAATCAGACGTCTGCATTTCTCCGAACTTTTTGATGTTTGCAGTAAACACCGAAAAGCCTGCAAGGATAAAGGCTACTGATTGGTCAATGTAATTTTACTAACAGAGAAAAATTTATCTGGATCCCGGACATTAACTTTGGTTGGTTAAAACAATTTTGAATAAAATCAAATCAGGAAGCCAATGTTTGTTAACTTTTCTGGTTAGTTTAATTGAAATCTTCCTCGTCTATTACTGAAAACTGAGTTACCGTACTTTGGACAAAAAATTGAATATGAGTACACGACTTGTGCATATGTCACCACTCTAACACAGTGTTGCCAGATGGGCTACTTTTTTTTAACTCAGATACTTGATTGGCACCACTTTTTTGAAATTGTAAAATGTGCCTTATTTAATGACATATTAATTAAGGCGAAAACAATGGGAATTTTACCGTTTATAATAAGTGCTGGCAATCAAGAAATCTGAATTAAAAAAAAGTAGCCCACTGGCAACACTGCTCTAACATATAAATGTTCTGTGTTATGACCATGATTCTAAGTGCAGTTGGTTAAATTTGAGTATATGGGCATTAGAGAAAGCAATAGTGGCCACCTGTGGCTGGGTGGTGTTGGCATGATTTCAAGTCTACAACTAAAAAAGGATCTTGTGACCCCAATGGGGAAAAAGGTACGATGTTATGGATGTTCTCTTTTCTATTGTGTACCGTTTTAATATCAAATGTTTTGAATTGGGAATAGGGTGCCCAGGAGAACTTGTCAACTTCAATTAATATCCAAATTAGTGGTTTTTTTTTTATGAGTTATTATTTTTGGATGGTAAAAGTATGAATTATTTAATTGTAACTTAATATAATTTGCCTGTGGTGTAAATAAATGATGTATTATTATTAATTCCCTTCTTTGTTATTCTTTGTTAAAAGTCTTGCTAATTACTTATTTTACGTATTTAGAAATTACCTGACTGCTTAATATTATTATTAGACCATATATGTAAAAGCCATAATTAAATTTATCTTGTAGGGTTGGTTTGTCTGAAAATTGGGGAGTTATATTTAGTGGTTTTAATTATATTATATATTTCCCTTCAAACCAATTGGCCATAGGTTAGTTATCTTCTAAACATTTCACAACGCATTGTCTTATTTATTCAAGATAACCTTTTAGGTAAATGACCGTAGGTTATCTATTAACTAACTAGGCTTTTACGATCACCAGGTCCTCTATAATTAGAGGCCCCTATAAGATAGATTTTCTTTTGGATCAAGTAAGTTCGGAGAAAAGGGTGCGCCCAACACTCTTGTTAGCTTGTGTTAGGGAATTTATAGATAAATTAAGATATTCATTAACCTAATTTTTAATAGTTGTCTAGATCTTGCCAGCAGGTGGATAAGACACAATGCCGCTAATCGCTTGAGAGCGTAGGTGGAAGCAGATTCGAATCCCGCCGTGATCCGCATGTGATATGATGTATGTGTTCAATAAATCAAACAAACAAACAAGCAAGCAATAGTGAAAGGTACAGTTGGCATGGAAACAACGACTTCTTTAATTCGTATAGAAAATTAATGAATAGTAGTAAATGACTCAAGTTTAAAATGTAGGCAAATGGTCTGGAAATATCAATGGCTCCCATCTAGTATTTCACAAAATTAATTTAATAGATTCGCATGATGTATAACTTGATGCAACTCTTAACTAATGAAAATTCTGCAACAAGACTTATGTAGGTAGATCTTTTGAATGGATAATTCAGAATTCTGAGAACAAAACGAAGTTCTTAAGGCTCTTCCTCACACCCCCCTCAAAAAAGGAAATACGATAGAAAGATATAAGAATTTGGATAGCTTCAATATGTCTGTGATCTTTTGTCAGAGTTCAGAAAAAGAGTCTGGGCATAAAAAAAAAAAAACATATTTAACGAACGATAAGACTATAGATTTCAGGTAATTTTTAACCGAAAAATATTTAATTCTAATGTATATGCGGCTTTAACAATAGACTATTAAAGATAATCAATTTAGGGGAAATTTTATAGTAAATTAATATCCTCACATTTATGCAAATAGGTATGGATAAACAGACTTGAGTAAAATTACATATTTATTCTTTCTTCTCTATAACACGATCTAAATGAAGATGAAGTTATATGTACAGTTTATATCTGTAAATTTTTTGATTTTTTTTATCAAAAATGTTCCTTTATTATGTCTAGAATTGCTAGATTTACAGATCTTCGATTGTTTAGATGCCTGCGGGTTTTCATTCTCGGATTAACCGTAGGTATTTGTAAAGGTAAATTTATTTTGCAAAACCGTCAGCAAAAAAAGTTAGAAAAAACAATTAACTGACAGACTAACTGAAAATATATATTTTATTTCGACTCTGTTTTTTACTAAATTTTCATCTTTCGTAGAAAATTTTAAGGAGATATAAATTGAGAAAGACTGATACTTTGAAAGAAGAAATTGACTTTCCTTACTTTTAAATTATTAATCACTATAAAAAATTAATGATAGGTAAACAAAATGTATAATATTGTGTTTGCTCCCTGCTTATAAAGGCTATACTAGGACTAATTTTAATTTGAGCTAGTAGAATTATTTCAGTTATATATCATTTGTTTTAAAAAAAGAACTGATATCTACTAAAAAACAACTTTTCAAAAGTAAAAAATAAGCCAAGCAAAAAAAAAAGAAAGAAAAGAAAAGAAAAGAAAAAAGGTGAAAGTTGTGGCTAAAAAATAGTGTGATATCAAATTTCCAAGCTTATATTGCGGTACTTATTTAACATTTTTTGATAAAAATTTACCATATGTAAGTCGAGTACCTAAGTATGCGTTGATAGAAAGCCTTTTCTCCTTTACTAAATACATCATAACGTGTTTCTGAAAATTAATTTTTTTTAAATTATGCATGATGGGCTTGGCGGCCATCTTCCCATATTTTACACAAATTTCTAAGCACTCAAGCTCGTAACATATTTGCATTATTAAGAATTTCGAACTTATAGTTTTCGCTACAGACAGATAAATTAAGAAAGTTTTTTATTTTGAAAAAACAAATTGATTTTTACTGCTTTAACTAATTAATTAACCCCCCTTCGAAAAAAGAGAATCATAAGATGAAACCTGAAGTTACTTCAGCTTTATTTTTAGACACAAATTTTTAGGCACTCATTTCCATAAATTAAAAGAATAAAATGTTTGCTTTAGTAACAATTTCGAACTTCCAATCTTAACAATGAACTTGTGTGCTTAGAAATTTGTGTAAAATATGGAAAGATGGCCGCCAAGCCCATCATGCATAATTTAAAAAAATTTAATTTTCAGAAACACGTTATGATGTATTTAGTAAAGGAGAAAAGGCTTTCTATCAACGCATACTTAGGTACTCGACTTACATATGGTAAATTTTTATCAAAAAATGTTAAATAAGTACCGCAATATAAGCTTGGAAATTTGATATCACACTATTTTTTAGCCACAACTTTCACCTTTTTTCTTTTCTTTTCTTTTCTTTTCTTTCTTTTTTTTTTGCTTGGCTTATTTTTTACTTTTGAAAAGTTGTTTTTTAGTAGATATAAAATACTATAATAAAAAATACATAAAATTATTAACATACCTTAACAAACATCTCCTTTCTTGAAAACCAACTCTATAAAATGTTGAATTGCCATAATTTCGTAAATTTCTAATCGTTGATAAACTTCATTTAACTTTCCAGCAAATAATGAACAAATACTCACAATTTCAAACTAAATTACACAGGTACTTTAACTTTCAAATTTTACAACTAAAAACAGCAGAAAATATTAACAATAACAAACTCTTACATTACCGTAATTTAATTTTACAATTACAAAACGTCTTTCTTCGACACCTCGTTGTACAAAAATTACAAAACATGCGGAGTTGAGTTGTTAAAGGTAGGCGTAGCCATCCAATAGTCAAGAAATCAACCAATCCAAATTCAAAATCACACAACTGTAGGCGTGGAAAGAATTTACGAAATGAACTGGTAACAACAAAGATCCGTTTATCGCCTCGCCAAATTGAACGATGCCAAGTGTCTTGGCTGTATTGGGATTCAGCCGAAAATACTTATCTGCAATTATTCGGCCGAATATTCAGTTTACATGCCGAACCACCGAATACCGAATCAACTATTCGGTCAATCCCTAATAACAACAACGAGCATAATTGGTACTTTTCCGTTATACGGACACCATTGTCGCCAAGCATAATAGTTGACACAAAATGAACATATCGTGAATTGAAACATTTAAAAAATAAAAGAAAAAGCATTGTCGATAGTAAAGTGAGCATTTAAAAAATATAATGTTTGAAAATTACAGACTGTTATGAACTATTTTGTTAAATCATAAATATATACTTAAAATAAGTGAAAAAATAACTGTTATACAATAAAGTAATAAAATAAAATGCATGGTTTACAGTAAAAATCGGCACAATCCCAGAACAGGCGAGACACCCCATTAGGCGGCTTTTCTGACAAGCGCCAAACACCCCACATACGCCAACCTAAAATGCGGCAACCTGAAAACTAATGTGATTGGTCCACTTTCCTGAATGCTTCCAGATTGTTTTTTACTATGTCATCATCCTGGAATCATGGGAAATACAACATTTATAATTAACGACATATTAGAAAACACAGGAAAGCTGATCTTTATGAGATTCAAAATAAAACAAACGATTTCAACATAAGTTTATTGAAAAATGTGAAATTTTTAAACTACCTTTTCAAATCAGAGTACCAATTTAAGGATTAAAATTTTCATTTCTCAATAACTTTCAGAAAAAATCATGGCGTCATTTAATATTTTAAAGTATGTACCTATATCTAAACATTGAACATTTCATTTCTAAATTACTGAAGTATGAATGCTACCCGTTCATTAACCGAAAAAAAACATCACTGGATTCAGCAGTTCTCGCTGTGTAGCAATCTCAAAATGTACAAAACTCGTAAGGCCAGCATACATGAGAAATATACAATAAACGGCTAATATAAAATATAGGTGTAAATTAGCGGTCGCCACTCGCCACGTGGCGATTAAAGTTGTAAAAGTGGCGATTAAAATATCGGCCATCGATCGCCACTATAGTCGCCACTCGCCAAGTGGCGATAAAAAAGTCTGTTATCGATCACCAACTGAAATACAACTTTTTTCATGGAAATATGCATCTCTACTTTGATTACATCTATTTAGCAAACTGATTAATTCTTTTTCCTACCGGATGCAAGCAGATTGCAGCGATTTAGCTGTATTTTCAATATTTCAGTTTTTCACCATGCTCGCTCTTTAGTTGGATTATTTTTTCAAGAAATATAGTTTTATGCAAAATATATTGATCAGCTTTGATTCCACATATATTTCAAATAATTTATTCCTTTTTTTTTTTTTTCACTGGATGCAAATGCAAGTGGATTTTAACCCTTTCGGGTCTGGTTTACCACTAATAGTATGTCTTTTCATCAAGTATTATTTTGTCTTAAAAGTTACTTTTGTTACTATCTACACATAGTAATGATAGTTTATGGCTATGCTTTTCTTATTATGGGTTCATTTATGTTTGGACATTTAGTAATTTATTTTATACATATATTTCACTCTTTAAATTTAAAATATAGTTTACTTTTCTGAACGAATCGTGTGGTAAAACACAAAAAACATTATAAAGTTGTAATATCTGTTAAACCCTCCTGTAATACGAGATTTTCCAAACGTCTCTAAAAACTCTTAACCTATTATCATATTAGTAAATCTATTTGGATAGCTACGATTAAGATTATTAAAATAAAAGTAATTTTGTTCTCAAAATTGAAAAAAAAATTGGACCCTAAAGGGTAAGGACATTACAATATCTTCAATGTGTTTGATCAGTTAGATTATTTTTCTGCAAGAGATACTGTTTAATTCTGTGAAATACACTCACCAGCTTAGATTTCAACTGTATGTAATGTATATGGTATGTTAATAACACATTTAATTATTAAATAAAATCGAAATAGCATTTTATTGTGTTTTGTTTGATTTTTTTTTTTTTGTATACATCTAGTTGTTGGAATTTTGATTTAGTTACTAACTTTTTATGTAAAGAAAGTAACAGTAATCTGATTGATAATCGTGTTTATGAACATTTATAAATAATCCAAAAATATATTCTAAAAAAATTAATATAACAATTTTGTAGTTTTAAAGTAATTTTCTTGAATTTCAACTGTGTCCCTATTCTTACCATGAATAGTTGGCTGGTATAAAACTCTGATTTATAGAAAATATATATATATACAACGATTATAGTTTATCTAGATGCCAAGAAAGTTTGAAACATTATAGTGGCCACTAAGTTTAAAAAGTGGCCACTAATGAAACTGAGTCTACCGGCCACTGGCTACTAACTCAATTTCCCAGTTTTCACCTATAATATAAAACACTACAACAAAAAATGCATAAAATTATTAACATAACATACCTTAACAGGCATCTCCTTTCTTGAAACCAAACTCAAAAAATGTTGAATTGCCATAATTTCATAAATTTCCAGTCGTCTGTAAACTTCATTTAGCTTTCTTGCAAAAAAAATGAACAAATACTCACAATTTCAAACTAAATTACACAGGTACTTTAACTTTCAAATTTTACAACAAAAACAGAAAACAAAAAAATAACAAATATTAACAATAACAAACTTTTGCCTTGCCGTCATTTTAATTTTACAATTACAAAATGTCTTCCTTCTACACAAATTACAAAACATGCAGAGTTGAGTTGTCAAAACACTGCTGAGCTAATTGTCAATAAAAATTTTCAGGTAGGCGTAACCATCCAATACACAACAAATCAACCAATCCAAATTCAAGATCAGACTACTGTAAGCGTGGAAAGGATTTACGAAACGAGCTGGTAACAACAAAAATCCATTTATCGCCTCGCCAATTTGAATGATGCCAAGTGTCTCGGCTGTTCTGGGATTCAGCCTAAAAATCCTTTTCACGATCAGGGTGGAAATAGTTTGGGGCATTAGCATACATTTTGACATGGTGTCCGTATAACGTAAAAGTACCGCATAATCTATATTATATCATAATTAAAATTATCTATATAATAAAAGCCTAAGTCATGTGACTGTCATCAATAGTTCCGGGTTGACCGCTTCACTTTTTGTATGTCAAGCGGCCAATTTGGTAATTTAATGTTAGCCAGAATCAGGTGATAAATCGCCAAATATTGATCATAAATATCATGTCACCAGTATTATAACAGCATATTTCATGCGACTGTCATAAACAATTATTCACGTAGTAAATTAAAACGAAGCTTTGATGTTGAAATTAAATGTCATGGTTTATGGTATTATTTATTACTTTTCTTTCTTTTCTTTTTTTTTTTTTTTTTTTTTTTTTTTTTAGTTTAAAGCAATAATTGAGAATCATAAACTTTAAATATTTCTGTTTTAAATTAAAGTTATGCATTTTAAATAAAATGAGTGAAAGTACTATATTTTAAATGAAATACAAAAAAAATACGACGGGAACAATGTTTGGCGATTTATCACCTGCGCCTGGCTAACATAAAAATGCCGAGTTCAGGACTTCTGTATCAGAATCTTCAGATTTGGCGAAAGATTGAACAAGAAAATTAAATTATGTATAAAAGTAGCGGGATACAATGCTTAGCATATGTTTAAGGGAGACCAAACTAGTCGCCAAAGGCGGCTAGTAATTAATAATCATAAAGGTACTTGCATATTATTCGGGCCAGATCAGGTAGTAATACAACTGTGCCAAGCATGGTAGTACCAAATATAAAGTAAACCTTACTTTTTATCAACTTTATAATGTATACCATACGTACCATAGTGTATCATTTATTTATTTATGATGGTATATAGTTTATTACTGTTTATAGTTTTTTTATTATTTATTATATTTTATGTATTAATTCATTAAATAATATTAAATTACTATTGTTTTGAACATGTTTGGCAACGGTAAACAAGATTGGCAAACATTTTTGCTGGCTCCTCCTGGCTCGGATAATAATGCATAACTATAATCATAAAAATTGTAAATGAGTAATTTTATTAATTAACAGTACAAATAACAAATTAAAATGTCATTTTCTCCTTTTCAACTAATGATTTACCTCTTGTTACTTTTTATTGAATTTTAGTTTTAAATGTTTGATTTTAAGTCATTCAGAGTCTAATGGGGATCGCATCAAGCTTCAAGGCAGCGATGTGCCATCAAGTGATGTAATCAAGAAAGTGCCATTTTGAATTTCTTAACTAAAAATGTTACACTCAAGTTTTCTTCATATTTTAATCTGCCGAGAAATTTTTTACAATTGATTTTGTGATTTAATTCTTAGAGCAGACTTAGATAAAATGTAAAACTGTCTGCGAACTCAAATAATTTCTTTTAAATTTTCTGCAAAAAAACATTGTGCCCCTCCCGAGTCCTATAACGCCGCTAACAGCAAAAATGAAAAAGCCCTCTTTCCAATCCCTCGCATTACATTACATGCAACCCCCCTCCTTCCCTCCAGTTTTCTGAATTAGACTTTATTGAAAAGAGGATAATATTTACTAAGATATTAAAACCGAATTCTCCTTTCGAATGTAAAAAAAAATTGCCGCAAATTGCAGAAAAACGCTAAACAAGTGCATATAAACATTCGCTAAAATTTCCAACCAAATAAACTTTATTTAAAAGAGATCAACATTTAACATTTATTTTTTAACACAAAATTTATTTTTAATCTATTAAATTAATCTGCAAAGCCTAAAATAATCTGCAGCACCCGCTTTGGTGTTGCACTGTTTCTGCAACCGGCCCTGGCAGGAGAAAAAAAAGCATCCTTGATCGTAAATCATAAAAATCGTAAAAAATCCCTTGATCGTACCCGGTGTTCCGGCATAAGCGGCACACTTACAATATTTTAAAGTTTTAAAATCATATGCGTTGCGGGGCTTCTTCCAAAAAATACTGTACCATGGTATATGGCAAATAATTTCTAGCAAACTTTTTTTTTTTCTCTAGTTGAAAATTAGTCTGCAGACCTTCTCAAGATTCTGCGACATACGTCGCACCAATTCTCTGCCTGGGGTCTTGATAATTTTTTTTTATTATTATTATTATAAAGAAATTTATATAAAAAAAAAAACCCATCAAAACTGTCTGCGAACTTTGAAAATTTTCTGCGAACAGCGTTCGCGTGTTCGTCTATATTATCTGACTGTCTTAGAGATGACCAAATACAAAGTCATTCTTTATACTGTTATTCCAAGATAAAAATAAAGATTAGTTCATTAAAAAGTTTTCATTCTTGCTCCGACTCTTTTAATTTCAAGAATATTGGTAAGAAATTTTAATATAATTATACTTTCTACTTACAAGACAAAAAAGAACTGAGTTCCCTGATCGATGAAATTCTCGATTTTTTTTTCCTTGTGACTGATCGACGAATTTCATGATTTCTTTTCTCTTGACTGATTAGTGAATTTCTGTTCTTTTTGTGACAGATTGAAGAAATTCGTGATTTTTTTCCTGCAGTTGGTTGACAAATTTCGCGATGATTTCTGTGACCAATTAGTGAATTTCATGGGTTTTTTTGTGACAGATTGATGAAATTTATGATTTATTTTCCTGTGATCGATTGACGAATTTTGTGATATTTTCTACGAGTGATTAACGAAATTCGTGGTTCTTCTTGCAACAGGTTGACGAAGTTCACAATTTTTTTCCTGCATCCAACTGAAAAATTACGCAATTTTTTTTATGCGACTGACTGACTAAATTTTACGATATTTTTTCACAACCGATTGGCGAATTTCTCATTTTTCTCTAGCAACCAAACGACAATTTTGTGAGTTTCCCTTCAACTGATCGATGAAATTCATGATTGTTTTTCCCATGACTGATCAACAAATTTCACTATTTGTTTCTCCTCGACCAATTGAAAAAATTCAGTATTTTTTTCCCACGACCAATGGATGTATTTCACGATTTTCTTTTCCACGACCGAAAAAGCAAAAGGGTAGTAAGGGCCACCAAGCGATATGCCCTGCCAGTATCAAATCGGCCTAGACTCAGCACTAAACAAAATTGATGTAAGATGTGCAAGAAAATTTTTTTCTGAACTCCAGGGAAACATATTTAGAAACAACAAATTAGTTATTCCTTGCAATTAACAGACATTAGAACTTAACAATTTAAAGTCAACCTACATTTTTCGACCTTTCATGCAATAAAGAAATGGGTCATCAATTTTCCGATCAAACTTTGGACATGGGTTTAAATGTTCAATCTAGTTCAATCAGAAAAAATACCAGGGATTCCAGTTTTTGGTATGCTTCTTTAAGAATATAACAAAACAATTTTATTAAAAAATAGATATTGGTGGTGCCATCCCTCCTGAATATGCATTGTTCATGAAATTAGATAAAAAAAAGTAGGCACATCAAATTTTGCAAAGTTTTCTGAAATTTTTTTAAGATAGCACAACTATAAGTGTCCAATAATTTCCAAAGTTATAAAAGTTGCTGTTATGCTGCCTGTCACAAATGTACCTTGTGAAAGAGGCTTCAGCTAAAGTTCAAAATAAGCAGTCGCCACTCGGTAATTAAACGTGAAAAACTGGCGACAGTGATGTCGCTGTACTTGAAAAATCCTGGGTCCCTTTTTTACAAAAGCGGGTCCCCATCAATAATAATTCATATTTTAAAGGAATAAATGAAACTTGTTTATTTGGAAAAGATAAAATAAATGCATTAATTATTCTTTTAATAATAATTAAATAATGAATTAAAACAAGTATTATTTGCACTCAAATAAGATATTTTTATAAAATATTAAGAGAAATTTCCTTTACTTTTTTAAAAGTAAAAATGCAAGATACAATTTTAATTGTAAAATAATGTTTATTTGAGAGTAGAAGATACCAAGTTCACTAACAAGTATCACTAATGTTCACATTTCTTTTAAAAAGGGGCAAGACGGAAAAAGATATTTTTGTTGAAAAAAAGAATACTTATGTTAAGTAAAAGGGGTACTTTTTGTTAAATGAATGAATGCTTTCATTACACTTCCCATCGAATTATTTGTCGTGTTGGAATTAAGACATTTTCCTTGGAATGGAAAATTCACATCTAAATCATTAATAAGCATCAAATCCTAAACCTTCCGAAGATAGGAGACATTTCAATACAGTAAGAAGGGGAGGGGGGGGGATTCACTGGTCCACCCTCTGAATACATTATCAAAGTACACTGAAATCATGCTGTATTTTTAAGAATCTCATTAAAAAGAATCAAATCTCATTTTATGAATGTTCTACATATAAGTTTGGTTTGCACATCTTTTTTGGTGCTTTGGATGCTTTGTCGAAATTCCCGTTTTTTCCGCTATCCTTTGACGAAATGTGATCTTTTTCCGCGATCCTTTGACGGAATGTGATCTTTTTCCGCGATCCCTTGACGAAATTCGCTATTTTTTCGCGGTCCTTTTACGACAATCGTGTTTTTTCCGCAATACTTTGATGAAATGTGATCTTTTTTCGAGGTCCTTTGACGAAATTCGCTATTTTTTTGCGATCTTTTGACAAAATATGATCTTTTTCCGCGATACCTTGACGAAATTCGCTATTTTTTCGCGGCCCTTTTACGACAATCGTGTTTTTTCCGCAATACTTTGATGAAATGTGATCTTTTTTCGAAATCCTTTGACGAAATTCGGCTTTATTCCGCAATTTTTTGACGAAATTCGCTATTTTTTTGCGATCTTTTGACAAAATATGCTATTTTATCGCGGCCCTTTTACGAAAATCGCGTTTCCTCCGCGATATTTTGATGAAATTTGCGTTTTTTCGCGATCCTTTGACAAAAATCGGCTTTTTCCCGCGATTTTTTTGACGAAATTCGCTATTTTTCAAGATTCTATCACTAAATACGCTATTTTCGCGGCCCTTTTGCGAAAATTGCGTTTTTCTGCGATATTTTGATGAAATTTGCGCTTTTTCGCGATCCTTTGACAAAAATCGGCTTTTCCCCGCGATTTTTTGACGAAATTCGCTATTTTTTCGCGATCCTTAGACGAAACGCACTACTTTGTTCGCGGCCCTTTTACGAAAATCGCGGTTTTTTTCGCGATCTTTTGGCGAAAAACAGGCTTTTTCCCGCGATTTTTTAATGAAATAAGGCGTCCCACGTGACGCGTAAGAGTTATTTTTTGCGTAATTTACGCGCTATAGCGCGTCCGCGGCATCGCTGGGTGATTAAAAAATATGGGAAAGTACTGACTAAATGCAGGAGTGTCCTAAAGATATTTCGTCAAATAATCGTAGAAAAAAACCCGCGAATTTCGTAAAAAGATCGCAAAAAAAAACGCACATTTCATTAAGGGATTATGAAAAAATGTAAATTTCGTCGAAGGATCATGAAAAAAACACAACTATCATCAATAGATCGCAAAAAAAAAAAAAAACCGCGAATTTCAACAAAGAATTGCGGAAAAAAAAAAAAAAATTCGTGAAAAGATCGTGAAAGAAATCGCACATTTAGTCAAAGAATCGTAGAAAAAACACAAATATCGTCAATAGATCACGGAAAAAAGCAAATTTCGTCAAAGAATCACGAAAAAAAACCGATAATTTCGTCAAAAGATCATGAAAAAAACTGCACTTTTAGTCAAAGGATCGCGGGAAAACCCGAATTTCGTCACAGTATCGCTAAGAAACCCAAATTTCGTCAAAGGATCGCGGAAAAAACAGAAATATCACCAATGTATTGCGGAAAAAAGGCAAATATCGTCAATGAATTGCGGAAAAAACGCAAATATCGTCAATAGATCGAGAAAACACGCAAATATCGTCAATAGATCGAGAAAAAAACCACACGTTTCGTCAAAGAATCGCGGAAAAATGCGAATTTTGTTAAAAGTTCGGGAAAGAAAAGCACATTTCGTCAAAGGATCGTGAAAGAAATGCAAACATCACCTATAGATCGCTGAAAAACGCAAATTTCGTTAAAGGATCGTGGATTAGTACCAGGAAGGACCCCCTCCCCCCCCCCCGCCCCCTTTATGTTCCTGAAAATTTGCTGAAAATGTCAGATTTTTGTTTTTTAATTTTGAATCACACCTGCTAGTTAGTGGATAACATACATATTTTTTTATTGTCGGATCTTAATTCTAAACAAATAATTAAAAAAAGAGGGGAGGGGTACTTATATCGTTAGCTACACAAATACCTAAGCATAGTGGGACATATGTAGTTAGCTATATAAACATGTTGTATATAACTTGCCATTAAATTAATTTAAAATAGATTGGAAATTAGTATCCCAAGTTTATTCAAAACAATATAAATTAAGAATTTTTTATTTAGTACATAAATTACTTATTTACTCTAAGCTCAAATATATTTTAATTAAATATTCAGTGACGTAAATGTACTTACTGGCTACTAAAGAAATTATTCTCACTAGCTAGTAACTGGCTGCTAAAAGAAATTAACCTACCGGCCAGTGGCTACTTAAGCAAAATTCCTTATTTTCATCTTTAGCTTCAGCACTAGAAATCAAATGAAATCTAAATTAAAAAAATCATTTAACAACTAGGGATGTAACGAATATTCGGCCACTATTCGGTATTCGGCCTATTCGGCCCTTTTGCCGAATATTCGGCCGGCCGAATATTGAACAGATATTCGGCCGAATACCTGTGGCCGAATAGTGGGACATTTGACCGAATACCTGTAGCCGAATAGTGGCATATTTGGCCGAATATTTTAAGATATTTGGTTAGATATGTTCCAGAAAATCAAAACAAAATATGATTTTAAATATTTTCGACAAACAATATCAAAAAATTATACCTAAATACATTAATTATTATAAGAAAAAGATCTCATTCTGAAATATGGGGTGGAGGAAGTATTATGAGGGGCTTGTTAATTTTGAGAGAAAGAAAAGAGAAAAGTATATCTTGGTAGCAGAAAAGAATATATAATATTTTAATGGAATGAATAATTATATTTTAAGAAAATAACCCTTTTTTATGACATACAGAGTGTAAATTTACTAAGTTTAAGTTGCATGAAAAAGGATATAAAAAGACAGAGGACACATGCAAGTTCTTATTTTTAGGGGGTGAAAGGATTTTACTAAAATAAAAAAAGTTTCATTTTTACAGAGGTAATGAGTTCTCTTTTAGATAGTATATATATATAAATTACTAGAACTATCTATGGATTAAAAAAAAATTATGAATTAAATTATTATTTACATTTTTAAAAGTCATATGTTATCTTTAAAGTATTGTTTAAGACATTTAAAGTATAACAAAAAATACATTCATTCAGCTGCTATGATTTTTGAAAACTCAAAAAAAAAAAAAATTAATTTCAATTAGTCCTTAATTTAATTTTTTATTTTAAAATTGAAAAAATAAATTAAACAATTAAAATAAAAGTCATTTATATTAAAGTCAGTATTCGGCCGCCGAATATTCGGTATTCGGCCTACAACTTGGCCGAATATTCGGTATTCGGCTATTCGGCCAAATCACTATTCGTTACATCACTATTAACAACCCAATTGTTAAGTGTCCGTAACATTGGTGAAAATTGAAAGATAAATGTATATATAAAGCTTAACTTTTTTTCCTTTCTAAAATAAAAATAAACATTTTGCCTAACTTTTCCGAGTTGTCAATGTAATTTTTTTCATTGTTTTTTATTTGTCATGTCTGTATTACGTAATTCTTTTAATAGAATATAAATATAATAGATACAGCAGTGGGTTTTAAAGATATTTTTTCTCCCTCTTAAACAGTTAAACTACCCTTCTAGGAAAAATTGAATTTCAAGCACTGATGTCTATGTCATAAGAAATAATCATTGAAAATACAAACCAGTTTTTAAACTAAAAAAAAACAAAACTGGTTTTAAAATTTAAACCAAAGAAAAAAAATTTATACTTTTCGGTTAGCCGGGTGCAGTGTTATACATACATGTATATCTGTATACATACATGTATGTATATATACAGATATATATGTCTGTGTATAGGATTAGGGATGCACCGAATATTCGGTATCTATTGGGTATTCGGCCATGTTACCGAATATTTGGTTTGGCCGAATAGCAAACTATTCGGTATGCCGAATATTCGACTTGGTCGAATAGCAAACTATTCGGTATGTCGAATATTCGGTTTGGTCGAATATCAAAATATTCGGCTGAGCCGAATGCTTAAAAAAACTTTTTAAACATATTTTTAAAAACCTTATACAACTTCTACATTTAAGAGTCAACTTATAAAAATATTCAGAATAATTAGAAACAAAATCATATTTAAATAAAAGAGAATGTTTTTACATTATTTATTTGCTGTTTGTTAAGTATTATTTAAGAAAATTAACCAATCACGAGGATTTTCAGAGGAAATAATTATGTACAAAGGCAAGTTGCTGAACATTATCCAGTAAATAATCTGTTTTTTGCTATGATTTCAGAACAACGTTTACAATCTCTGATTTTGATTGCCCACTCCAGACACCGATCTAGGATGCATTTAAAAGCTTCCTTGCTTAATCAAAGGGAGTAGAACGGTTATTCTTGCTAAGTTGCCACCATATAAAATTTGAATAGATTGTATTATTTATTTACTTTTACTTTAGTCTCTTCCTGACAAACAAATAATATATGATCCTGTACAATTTTTCTTCCAATTTTTTCACAATTTCTCTTTGATTTTAAAATGTTTCTTTTAGAATTCAAGAAAATTTTATTCATCTGCTTTAATTCTCAGAAGAAGCCATAAAATTTAAACATTTTTTAATTAAAAAAGTTTTATAACTATCCTCTTCTTAAATAACTCAAAGCAGATTTTTTTCAGCATAAAGTTTACTTGACAAAAGATCTTAAAATAAAAATTCCTGTTTTAAATATTATGTAAAATTGTTTTAAAATGTAACATTTTAGTGCCTTTAAACTTTGAAATACAAAAGTATCAGACAAGCCGAATATTCAGTATTCGGCCAAATATTCGGTATTCGGCCTAGCAGTTACTATTCGGCTAGCCGAATATTCGGTATTCGGTTCACCTGTAGGCCGAATATTCGGTATTCGGCCAAAATCACTATTCGGTGCATCCCTAGTATATATCTATACAATATATGTATATACATAAATATGTATATATACATACATGTATGTATTGTATATTATATATATATGTATATATAACACTGGCGCCCGGCTAACCAAAAAGCACCAAAAATTTGTAACCAGATTTTTACTAATCCTGCTTATTAGTGTGTTTTTCACATTGGTTGTGTTTACATTTTTGTATAATTTATACATTGTCTGATTTATTCCTTAGGCTGCTGGTATAGTAGTTGATTTAATTAGAAGTAAAAGAATGGCTGGTAGAGCATTACTCATAGTAGGACCACCTGGTACTGGAAAGGTATGACAAACTTTTGTACATAATATATGTAATTAAATTTTGATGAAAGTGATTTTGTTCATTTATTAAGACCTCGATCAAAGGATGTTATGCAGTTTATTTGTATCTTTTTTGTTGTTTTTGAAAAAAAGTTTCTATATCTCCTCACATAACTTTGCATTTGCATAAAGTCGTCACATAATCTGCACCCTTGCACAGATCTCCGGAGCTACGTTTTTCCTGGAGCTAGAGCCGGAGCTGGAGCTCTAAATTTTCCCCTGCTACAGGGCTCCTTTAGTTTTTTAATATTCTTTTAAATCTTTTTTTTTTTCAGTCTTTTAAATTTCCAGGATTAAAACATTTTAATTATGTTATTTTACAGTATTTTAATTACTGTAAAAGCACTTATTTTTCGCGAGCCCGTCGTAATCGCGAAAAATTAAGCCTCGCGAAATATCCCCCCCCCCCCCCCCCCCTCCTCCAAATAACAATAAAAAATCAGAAATTTTTCACTTGTCCAAAATTTAATGATTACAGTTACTTAAATAAGAAATAAGTACAAAAATTTCTTGAATACTTACAACTATTTCTTGAATAAAAAGAATAATACAATTAATAGAAAGAACTTTTCGGACAAAAGGAATTTTCTTTAAATGCCTTGTGCAAAAGAGGTTCTATTTAGGTAGTTTCGGGATTTTTCAAATTTCGGTTCTATTCGTGTAAAATTCGCGAAATTTTCAGCCCGTGAAATCACCGATATCTCCATTTTCGCGAAAATTATGACTCGCGAAAATAAGTGCTTTTACAGTATATAATTTTTTAGGTTTTTTTAAAACTATTATTAGAGATGGAAAACTTATCACAAAAACATTGTAACACTACTTCACTTCTACTTTCTACTGGAGTTAAGTGGCAACACTATTTGAAAACAAATATTGCTGCCTTTTGTTTACATGTGTAGTTGTACAATTTTGGTTGTTTGACAATTGTAGAAGAAATTTAAGATTTTTATGTTTAAAATTCTAACAAACTTTCTTTTTTAAAAGTAAAAGCTGAAAGATGTCAGATTTTCTGAACAAGCATTTCAAGTTTGATGAGAAAAAAAATGTATTTTGTCAGATCTTTTTAATGAAGGTAAAGGAAGAATTTGTGAACAAAAAATTAACTGTGTAAATTAAAATCTGTAACTCAAAAGTGCGAAATCTGAGCCTAGTTGGAGCGGTTGCTGGAGCCGGAGCCACAGTATTTTATCTAGGAGCGGAGCTGGAGTATCAAAGATTTTTCGTCTCCGGGTCACTGCACCCTGCGTAATTTATGCATCCCTTACTTTGAAAGAAAGTTTTGACAAGATAGATTCACTGTGTATATAAGAAGATTCTTATACACAGCTGTAGAAAAATTGACTTTTATTACATAACAAATAATACCAAGAGTCATACCAATTATAACTATTAGAATTACCTTTTCAACTATCGTATTATATGTCTTATAGAAAATGTCAACTTCCATGTGCTGAAAATTTGCATAAATTTACATTTAACAATTTAACAAATAAAGTGCAATGTTAGGAGTACTAGCAAAATAATGCATATTTGCCTGCCTTAAATGTATAATGTAATAATAATATAATGTATAATTTCTACATGAAAATGAGTTGTGACTATCTCACCATAAAAAGTTCTAAATTATCTTTCTGTAAATAGGTATGTTTCACTCAAATTTTTTTGAAAGATCTTTAATTTTTCTTTTTTAGACTGCTATTGCCTTAGCAATTGCTCAAGAACTAGGCAACAAAGTTCCCTTTTGTCCAATGGTTGGTAGCGAGGTTTATTCTTCAGAAATTAAAAAAACTGAAGTGCTAATGGAAAACTTTCGCCGTGCTATTGGTAAGTTTACTGTGAAAATTATTTATGAAAATTATACTTATCAAGTAGGGATTGACCGAAGCAGCAATTTTGCTGAATACTGAAGCTTCGGTCAAAGTGTATACCGAATACTTACAAAAATTTTTAATACACGTTTTTCCATATATAGCTTTTTTAATAAACTTTAAAATTAAATTCCTAATAATTTAATTCAGTCATGCTTTTATTTTTAAATCTAATTACACAAAACAATTTAATGACTTATTTCCAATTTCCACTCACAAATTCATTAACCCATCACTTATTTTTTATTATTTTATTACTAGTCAATACTCAAAATGACATATACAGGGTATTATTAAAGATAAGGATTGTCAGAAAAACAAAAGTTCATTTAAATAAAATGAAACAATGTTGTAATTAAGCTGATTTATTGATTGTCTAAGTCTAATTATAAACATTTTGAATAGGAATGTTCTCAAATACAAAAGGTATCATAACATTTTGTACATTTAACTATTTTCGGTCAAATTATTGATACATATTTATATTTTGATTAATATTTTAACATTATGGTGATGTAGATAACAAATTCGAGCGATTTTAATTTAATGGTTATAAAAGCAATAGGATAAAAATAGGTTTATACTTATTTGATGTGTGTATTTTCTTTAACATATGGGGCCAGGTGGGATAAAATGGGTAGTTAGAAAATATTGTTTAATTTTTTTCAATTTTCTTAACATATTTATGGTTTTCAAAATTATATATGATTGCTTGATGTTTAAGCTTTTATCTCCTACTTTATTTTTGTTTTTATAGTTTGTTCTATTTGAGTGGCAACAGTAAAACCATTTGAGGACAATTTCATGCTACATGTGGTCTGATTAAACTTCTTCCTGTAGCTCATAATATTTCATATAAACTCATTTGTTTGATCTCATTTTGTTCATTAAGCACTTCTAATACTTTACCAAATTACAAACAATAAATTGTCTTTTGTTTTTGTTGTTTTATCTTAAATCTTATATATGTGGTGGTAAAATGGGTATAGTGTTAGGCTTAATGTTTGTAGTATTTTTAAAGTGTTATATAGAACTTCTCTGAATAAAATTCTTTATTTTACTGGAATTAGAATAGAATAAGTTTTAAAAATACTTTTAATGTAATTCACAGTTATTCTCAAAATCGGAAACACTTGAAATTCTCTGTACATAATTTAGTCAAATCATTGGCCATTTCTAGAAATATTCCATTTCTAGATTGCAGATCAGTTGCTGATTGGATTTGAAATTTTAAGAAGTGGTAATCGAAAGAGTTAGAAAATTAAAAACCAGAATTGTTGACAAAAGTAGAGCAGTGTGTCTTTGACACATCCTCGCTTTCTCGACAAATATCAATCTGCCGCATCTCCAAATAATCTTAGTAAAAATTTCAAAGCTGAAACATAAGTATGTCCAAGCAGAAGCAGATGAAGTTCTAACAAATGAAGACATTATGAAACAGTTAAAAAATGATTCTGATAACTGGAACACCAAAATAGTTAAAATGGACAAGAAGAGAAATTGTTAAATGAGGCTCAAATTAGACTATAATGTGGGGAAGATATCTCCGAAGTAAAAATAAATGTACCTATCTGTAGGTGCATGATTGAAGGTTCAGTATTTGGGAGAAAAGACAAACAAAGAATTCATTGGCAAAATTAGTAATATTGAAGAAGATGAAACATGAATATGAAGTAAAATTCTTGGAAAAGTCCAAGATTAGTTGCATTTTATGTTTTCCCTGATGCTGAAGGTACAGGGATATATGTCCATTCATTATTCTTGTGATCATTGGAGCAAATTTTCAGAACTACTTCCAGTTATTTTATTATTAAGATAAAAATTGATATGACTAGTTAAATATTATTGTGTTTTATTCACATAAAATATATCTAATTTCAAACCAAAAGCATTTTACTTGTCTATATAATAAATCAAAATTTTGTTAAAAATTAGATGTACTT
This sequence comes from Maratus speciosus, assembly GCA_963932465.1. Taxonomy (NCBI): domain Eukaryota; kingdom Metazoa; phylum Arthropoda; class Arachnida; order Araneae; family Salticidae; genus Maratus; species Maratus speciosus. Next base: position 256,445,720 of record OZ010793.1, on the reverse strand, counting down.
TATGTGAGTGAAACACGATGGTATTTAACAGGTTACATCAATTTTACCTTAATTATATTTTATAATAAATAAGTGGAAGTTTTTCCAAAACTTTGCTCTAACGTTCACAAGAGTAACAATGGACATTCTCCCAGATTATATTGAAAAAAAAAGCAGATAATAGGAACATTAAATGAAACAACGGTACTTTTCGGTTAGCTGGCCGCCAGTGTTATATATACACATATATATACATATCTATACACATATTACATATATATATATATATATATGCACACATGTATATACATATATATGTAATTATATTTGTATATGTATACATATATGTGTATATATATATATTTATATACCGTATTCCCCCGCATTAGCCAGCATGCCGCAAAATTCGAGGGAGGCCAGATTTTTGAATATTAGTCCCTGGTCTTTCCCGGCATGCCGGAAAAAGCGAGGATAGTAATTTCAACAAATATCTTAAATCCTTGCTAGTAAAATTTTTTTGGGGGGCGCGATCAAATATTTAAATACGTTCCGTTTTCTACCGTTTTGGATGCATATTTTCGATAGAGTCCTGGGATAAATATTACTTATTTAAAATTTAATATAAAATTTCAAAAATGTACATACTACTATTTTCGAATAGTAATTTCAGCAAATATCTTAAATTCTTGCTTAAGTCCGCCACCCCCTTAACTAATACATCTACAGGTAGGTTGTTTAACGGAGTTTCGTTCAAAAACAGTTTTATTAAGAATATAGTCTGCCCCTGGTGGTGATGTGGAACTAAAAGATTAGAGAATTTTATTTTATTCGAGATTGGGTCTTTTTATGAGATTTTGCAGTACAAATTTCAGGTTCATTTTAGCATATTATTACGGGCCCGAACAACGCCAGCGGCTTAGCTAGTAAGATAAATAGAATTTAATATTCAAATATATATAAAGGGATATATATATAGAGAGAGAGAGAGAGACAGAGAGAAAAATAAGTATTGATTTTTTACCTTAAAAGGAAAAATGTTGTTAGGAAAACCAAAATAAATCAGCTGCCCATCCTCCAGTAGCGAAACCTCATATTTTCCGGCATGCCGGTAAATACGAGTTTTTCCGGCATGCCGGCTAATGCAGGGGAATATGGTATATATATGTAATATGTGTATATATAACACTGGTGCCCGGCTAACTGAAAAGTACCGAACCAACATTTAATAATCTGGGTCATTATGGTTTTGATAGACTTTTAACGCTTATAATGTAACAGGGTGAGAGTAAGAATTGAAAATAAATGTAGAAAGTTTTCATTTTCACCTAAGCTTGATTCATAGTAAAGTTTCTCATTTATCAATTAACTTAAATTTCATATTAAAAAAAAAGTTAACATTTTTAAAGACTTGTATTACATTGTTTTCCATATTACTTCATTATTTAACCTCTGGCAAATCTGTATATACAGTATTTATTGTTAAACTTTTATGTATCTATTTTCACCTGCATGTAGTAAAATGGGTATAGCAAACATATACCTATTAAATGTTTTGTTGTAGACATACTTTTGCAGCCTCATAGATAAAAATTGCGTATTTTCATTCCAAGAATGTGCAATGTAAAGAAAATACCAAAAAAGGTTTTAATTATTTAACATTTGCCAGAAAATTTTAACTGAACATCTAAAAATAGTGAATTTTATGCCCATTTTACCTCACCTGACCCTACCTTAGATATACAGAGATGAACTCTGATATACTTATACTTATTTGAAGCATAGACTAAAAAAAATACACATTAAATAAATTTAAATTAAGAAAACTAATGTAGAAATAATTAAAATTATATGATAAGGGGAAGATGCCCAACTTCCTTACTTTTTTTCTCTCTATCGTAGACAGTTGTTTTGATTTCAAAGAATTCTGCTATTTCTAAGAAAATACTTATCCGCTATTACTCGGCCGAATATGTAAAAGTATTTGGCCTAAGCCAAATATTTGGTTTACATGCCAATTACCGAATCGACTATTCGGTATTCAGTCAAACACTATTATCAAGTAAGATTTGTTCTTTACTACATTTCATCATTATTATTTTTAAAGAAATCTTGTATTAAAAATCTTGAAATTTAGTCTTTTTCAATTATAAATATGGTAGTTTTCTGCAATAACTATTTAAAGAAAATAAAATTACACTGGTGAACAAGTTCTAAAGTTAGATGTCACTATCAATGATAACAGTCATATAATTGAAGGCAGCAGCATGTGAAAATTAGCATGTGCGTGGTATGCAATAAGAAGTATTGTATGTATGCAATTTTTTTTTTTATTTCTTCATATGTTGGTCAAGTGATAGTGCTGATAAAGATTTGTCATGTGTTGGAACTTATTGTTAAAAGAATATTTAAACATGAAAGAATCGATTAACGACTTTAAAATCAAGCTCAAGGACAGTAAAGAAAGCTTAAAGAAGGGTGACACATACAGGGTTGATCCAGGCAAAATTTGGGGCCTATTTAGGGCCCTTTCACAAAAATCTATTTAATAAAATAGGCCCCTTCAGAAAAATAAATTTAATAAAATGGGTCCTTCACAAAATTGTGACTTAATAAAACAGGCCCCTTCACAAAATTCCTTTTAATGAAATATAGGCCCCTTTCATAACATTCTTTTTCATAAAAACTGTTTTAAAATGTGTAATTTGTAAATAAAACCAGATCACGAAAAGCAAAAACTTTAGCAAGGGGATTTAAAGAAGTTTTTATCCTGTCGAAAAAATATTTTTGAGCGAGTTCGGGTCGGATTGCAAGTTGACTTCAAATGTAATTATTGGGTTTGGGCCGAGTATACCCGACCCGTGCAGGACTCGAATTCGTCCTCCCAGTCGGGGATACCATGCACCCCCCCCAATATAAAATTGTTTTAATAATTAAAGCTTAAAAATGTATAATATGTTCCTAATTAGAGAGTTAATTGTTTAATAATTATTAATTTGAAGTAGTATTAAAACTATTTAACATTAAATGCAGTAATTAATAATTTTAATAAATGTTAAATATCACTAGTATTTAATAAAGTTTTACATAATAATTACAATATCAATGTATATAATATCATTGTATGATACCAACTAATAATTATAATTTTATTAATTAAAGTGTAAAACATAGATTGTTATCAATTAGTGGTTTCATTGTTTTGGTAATCTAAAACTCTTGGTAGCTGTTCAGTATTTGAATGCTGGGGAAAAAATCATAAAAATCTGATTTAGATAAAAAAAATCTGATTTAAATTAAAAAAAATCCGATATTTTTTGATTTTTTAAAAAAAATCATGATTTTTTTACACCTTAATCCCACACGATATACAAAGAAAAGATTCCTTTTTCAAATAACTTAATTAGCCCCTCTATATTTTCCCTTAATATATTTATGAATGTTTAATAATCTGTAAATATGTGGGTCAATAATCTTTATTATTTCTCCCAATTTGAACTTTTCACATTCCATAGTTTACAAGTAAAATGGCTGTGACAGACAGACACATAGGAGTGATCTTATAATGATTCCGTTTTTACTTTTTAAGTACGGAATCCTGAAAACTGGTAAAGTGTTTATAATTGTCTTTCTTTTTTTGTTTTTCAAATTTACACATTTTTGTTTTTTAGAATGACTACTGTTCTGCATTGAAGAACATTTCTCTTTTTACATAGTCAGTATCGCCCATGTTATATCATTCTTTAAAGCTTCAGTTTGATCTAAAGTTTCTTTAAATTTTCAACCATAAATATTCAGCTAGTTCTACACTACCACTTTGTAAATTTTATTCTATATTCTTTGAGTTGACTATAAAAATATTTAGGGTGGTAAAATATTAAGAAGAATTATATTTAAAAAAAAAAGAAAAAAGATGGTTTATTTATGTATTAAGAAAGGTGAGTGTAAGGAAGGTATGTTTGTGATGAAGTAGTACGCTTTAATTTACAATATTTATTACAGAAAGTTTATATTAAATGGAATATAAATGTTTTGAGAATACAAGAACATAATAGAGCTAAGGAAATGTGTTGTTGTATTTAAGGAAATCAAAATGTCATAAAAATAGCTGAACACTGCAAGTAATAAAGTATTTTGGTTCTTTTTCAGATTCAAAGAATTTCCAGAAAAATAATATACTTTCAATTCACAACTAACAAAAAATAAGCCATCATTTGTCTTTGATTATAAGTTTTTAAATAAGAAAATGAAAATTGTTTTAATTTTTAAAATGTACTTTTAAACTCATGAGAAATCTTCAACTGCATTTTCTGAAAAACTTTTATTTTCATTCAAAATATTAAACACAGCTTATGGTAACTCAAAGTTTACTATAATATGACCGTTATAGTAATGATTATTCATTTTTTAAAACATTGACACAACACAATAATATTTCTAAATTGAAGGAGGGCCTGCTTGCCACAGCCAGAAACATACACAAAAAATTTGGCTACAGGGTTCGCAAAGCTGGCCCCAGTTCGAAAAAACCCGGTGGGTTTTTTCAGAATGGGCCCACTTGAAAAAGCCCACTGAAAAACCCATAATGTGGGTTTTTTCAATTATCAGAAATAATTTAAAAATTTAAACAACATATACATTTAATGAGTTTAAGTCATTTCAGTTAAACTTGAAAAAAAAAATTAATATATAAAAGCCATTACATACACATCTGAAGTAAAATAAAAATATATTCCAGCACATTGAAATACTTTACTAACATAGAACCTAGTAGGCAATATACTTAGTACATAATTATAGGTAAAGGTTATATCATAAGAATTTCTTTATAAAAGAAATTCAAATCAACTATGTTCATGGAATTAAAAAATATGTATTTTTACTTTCTTCTACCTTTACAAGAAGAAAGTATTGGATTCGTGAAAATTTTCGACTTCCAGTTTATGATGGATTTATACTTTTTAAAAAGGTCCTGAAGACGATTTTTGATGGTTTTTAGAAAATGTCTGTCTGTATGTGAACATTTTTTTTGTGGGTGCTCTTTCTCAAGAACTAATGCACAGAATTTCACAAAACTTTAGATTGAGTTAGGCCTTAATGTAAACTGGTACTGATTAGTTTTTGGTATATACTGCCCAACAGGTGGCACTGCTATGCTGCATTTATCTCAATTTTTGCAATAGCTTTATCTCAAGAACTAATGCATGGATTTTCATAAAACTTCAGATTCAGTTACAATTTAAGTTGTTGCTTATTAAATTTTGCTGCATATCGCCCAACAGGTAGTGCTGCTATGCTGCATTTTCCCCAATTTCAGCACTTATCAAGAACTAATGTACGGAATTGAATAAAAATTTAAATTCAGTTAGACCTTGATATAAACTGGAGCTTTTTAGTTTTTGGTGTATATCGCCCAACAGTGACGCTACATTTATCTCACTTTTTGCAATAGCTTTATCTCAAGAACTAATAATGCATGGATTTTCATCAAACTTCAGATTCAGTTAGACGTTGACATAAACTGTTACTGATCAGCTTTTGTTGTAAATTACACAACAGATGATACTTATATCTCCTTGTTAAATGCATTCCACAAATCTATATTTTACAATCCTCATGATGGGCATAAATTGTCATTTAATTTTGGTACTGTGATAGCGAATTTTCAATTATTAACATGTATGAGATAGAAGAAGCATTTGGGATTGGCACATCCGACTAGTTTACCCCTTTTTTTCTTCCTACTTATATATTTTAAATTTTAATATTTTATTCATTATTTGATTTTAAAGCAAATTAACAATTTTATATCTTCTATTATATTTAAAACTAATTTGAGAGAAACACTGACATTTAATTAATTTAAATTCATATAATTTATACATTTTATAATTTGTAAAATAGCATTACAATTATATTATATATAAGGGAACAGTGTATTTTTTATGTATAGCCTATATAATATATAGAAAATATAGTATACAATAATGTAATTATGCATACATTATACTTTTGAAAAAACCCGAATTTCCCCGGGGAAAATTGGGTTTTTCATGAAAAAACCCAAAAAAAACCCACGTGGGTTGGGTTTTTTCAGAAAAACCCAGGTTTTTGCGAACCCTGAATTCTATGCATAGCTTCATACACTTTTCGATGGTACAATGGCAGCACATGGACAGACAGACATTTTGTATAAACATGTTTTTTGGGATCTCTGATCCATAAAACATGTAAATCCATCGAAAACTGGAAGTAAAAAAAATTTCAATTACAATACTTTCTTCTGTTCAAGATAGAAGAAAGTAAAAATATTATTTTACATGCATTTATGAGAAGAAAAAATTCAGAATTTTTCAAATCGTCAATTTCAACATATTTCATACAATGTTGAAAAATTTTAAGGCTTTTGGTGTATTACAATGCAAGAGTTCAAACAATTAAGAATATAAAGCAAAAATTAAATATCTTTATAATAACTATCTGCTTTTTCATAAAAACAAAAAAAAGTAAAAGAGGGATGAAATGTAAGTTTGGGTGGTCATGGTGATAATTTAGATGATTAATTCAAACAAGTAGTTATTTTTCCATCTGATCGAAAATGTCCAGGCTAGGACTCAAATTCAAAATTTTTGGTTTTGATTGCCAGTGCTCTTCCATTTGAGCTATCTGAATGACACTCCAGTCAACACAGTATTCGCTCAGAACAACCCTTTGGTCATGACATCAATTGATTGTGTAGAAAATAATCAAACATGTATATGATTATTTATTTTGTTAGTAAGCATTGGGCATTGCAGATTAGTTTTAAGGGTTTTTGTATTGATATATATATAATCATGCATCTTGAGCATACAATAATTTTTTCAATTAACTTTTAAAATGTTTTCAAATTATCTAATTCAATTTAAAATTCAATTATGCATCTTTTAAAGACAATTTTTGAAAATTTTAAAACAGTAGCATTATTTAAAGAAATGTGAAAAAACAAAAGAATTCATACATAAAAAGTATAATTAACCAATATAAAATTAAAACTTATTCTTCAATTTAGGTAACTCATTTTATTACCTGAAATCTGTCTATCAAAAATGGTTATTGGTTGCTGTAAAGATTCATTGAATAACGCTTATTTCCATAGCAGATTTATTATACTTAGACATACAGTGTCCGTCAAAAGATAATACATGGCATATTTTAGATGTGATGTCTGACTTGCAGATAATTAGTCAAGCCTTTACAGAAAATTCTCAAACTGAAATTAAAGAACGCTGAAATAATGCACATACCAGATCTCCAAAATAAAATGCAGTAAATGAGGATTCCATCTCTTTTTCATCTTAAGTACACAGGATTCCATGCAGCTTCCTACTAAAACAAACATATCATTATTATATATAGTATTTCTGTTGTCAACATCGCTTTTTCTCAACTAAAATGTAGCATACAACAATGAATGAGGTATCATTGATTAGGGTTTATGCCAGCTGACATTGCATACTGAATTTTCATTATACTTTTAGGTTAAGTATCATCATTCATATACTATTTCTGATGTCAACATCCCCTTTTCTATGTACATACAAAACGCACAACGATGAATAGGGTGTTATACGAAAAGTTTTTGAACAGGTTTTGGACATAGTACACTGATATTTTGTTAAAACAAGTTGTTTGATGTAAAAAAAATCATAGTTAATAATAAAAAATGTATCAGAAAACAAACTCAAAGATTCCAGTGCAAAAGCTTTGCATTGGTCTATTGGTATGAATTTATGTAGATTTCTTTAGCCATAGCAGACAGACAAATACTTTCTGCCTTTATACTTATCTTTATTATTATAGATCAGGGTTGGCAAAAACCCAACCCACCCGGGTTTTTGTGGGTTTTAGTTATTTTTCTGTATATTTATATAATATATGTGTGTACTCTACTCATTTAAAAATATATTTATTATAAAGTTTTTTAATTACATTTGATCTATTTATTACTAGTTAATATTATTTATAATATCAGTTAATAAATTTATTCACTGATATTATAAAATAATATTAATACTATTAATATTAATTATTATTAATACTATTATTAAATATTATTAATAGTAATGATAATATTACTATTTAATTAAACTGAATACCGTGTTTACTCGTGTAATAGTCGCACCCCCGATTTGAAGCAGAAAAAATCATCAAAATATTTTCTTCGCATAAATTGAAGGGATGAAAAAATGATGAAAGATTGGGTTCGCAATGTTTGGAAAAATAGGTCTGGATCATTATTAAAAAAAACCAGCCATGCTGGTACTTAATAGCTTCCGAGGACATCTTTTTGATGATGTAAAGAAGGACCTTTCAGAAGGCAAAACAGATCTTCTGATAATTTCTGAAGGACTCACATTGATTCTGCAACCATTGGTCGTATCGGTTAACAAACCATTTAAAGACAGTATAAGATGAGTATATGGAGATTGGATGGTCAGTGGGAACAAAGAAAAACTCCCAGTGGAAAAGTAAGGTAGCCATTCCTGGAACTAACATCTTTGATATTACAAAGCTTGACTTTAATAATAATCGATATAATTTCAAAACGTTTTAAGAAGACGGTATCTCCGATGCTTTGGATGGAAGCGAAGATGACATTTTGTGGAATGACGGAGATTTTTCAGACACCAATTCACATTACAATAGTGATACTGATACATTCAGTGAAAGTGATTTATTATCAGAATTTTTTGTCAATATTTTCACAAAGATTATTTGTAAATTTTACGTCTATAAAGATGTTACCATAAAAAGAAAAATGATATTTAATAAACAGCACATAATCTGGAAACATTTGGTAAGTTACTAATTTTATTATAATGTGTTTTTTTATACCAGTGATGTTTTAGCATTAGAGTGTACAATATTGTGTAGTAGATTTCCCTGCATAATAGTCGCACCTAGACTTTCACAATGAAAAATTGGCAAAAAAAGTGTGTATATTACGCAAGTAAACACGGTACTATTAAGTGATAAAAGTTAGTTCTTATCTTATCTCTTTTTAAATACATTTTAGTTGTCATAATGAATAATTAATTTTTATTTTTGTACTAAGTATAATAATTAGTAACTATAATAATTAAACTAGCTGGCTTCACCCGCTAGAGGGATCCCTAATAATATGAAATCTCGAAGCGAACGAACCTCAAACCGGATCCCCGCTGCCTATGGCACCGTATAGCAGGGACACAAGGAAGTTATACTGAAACGCTACAAACAGGTTATCGGGCCTGAGCATATTTTAGCTAATATAATGGATGCAAAGTTTAGAAGGGAAAGGCTTAATTCAAGGGAAGAGGAAGAAGTTGAAGCTTGGTAATCCAGTATCATTCAGAGTGGTCACCTGCAATATTGGCATTTAAAATTAAAGACATTGACTATTTTCCTAAATCTTTCTCAGAAAATATTGTGTCACAATTTTCAGCTTCAAAAGGGTGGGAAATTATGAAAGAAAACGTACAGAAAAATAACAAGCTAGATTGTGATTTTTGTAGTTTTTTCCAATCTCTATCTAGCTCTGCTTCCATCAAGAGGATTTTCTTTACATTTGAATTCATATGGTCTAAATTGCGGAACAGACTAGGCTCAGAGCAGTGTGAAAAACTAGTAAAGATTTCTAAATATTACCATAAAAATCAAAGTGAATGTGATTTTGTTTGGTAAACTATAAAAAAGATCATTTATAATTATTTTAAATATATTGCATTGTGTAAATTATTTGAAAAATTTAAAAAAATAAATATTCTGAAATAAACTACCACCTGATTAACACAAGTACAACTGATTTTTATTTATTTATTTTTATGTAATTTTGATAAAAGAAACCACCTAGGTTTTGGGCTTAAAAGGTAAACTTGTATTTTGTATTTCTAAATACTATAGGGAGGATTTGCAGACTCAGAAATGATTTTTAGCAAAAACCCAGGTGGGTTTTTGTTGGAGGACCCACCCAGAAAAACCTTTATGGGTTTTTGTGGGCTGGGTCCACTTTGCCAACCCTGTTATAGATTATCAACATTTATTTCTCAAAATTATGAAAAGTAATAGACTAAAAATAATAGGTGCACATAGTATCATGTATTTCTTGCTTCCATTTTATTAATCTATCCAATATAAAACATGGAACACACTCCAAACTTCACTCAGAATTCCTCCATTATGTCCTTCCTCCTCAGGGATGGGTAATTTTCAGAAAATCTTACTTACCAGCCCACAAGATATAACATAGAGTTGAAATTTGTTATAATAAAATTTATGTGACTGCAAAAGTAATTCATTACTATAATGCATTTTCGCGCAAGCATTTTCTTAATTTTTTCCATATATATATTTATGTGTAAATTTAAGAAATATACAACAGAGGAAAGTTTAATGTAAAATAGAACTTGGTGCTATCTTTATATTGGGACAATTAGGAGAGATGCAAAATCTGTAGCTTTTAAGAAGCTGCCTGTGGTTTTTAAGCCTAAAAATTCACTCACTGTGTCAGAAAATTCACTCTCCATTGGCAAGTAGAATGGTGTAATCCCCCACCCATGCATATATCCATCTATATTTCAGCTTTAATTGCACCTAATTTGCTTACATGACAATATTGTTAAACCTATTTATAAGCTTGCCTAAACTTTATCGCAAACACTGTTATTTGTCTGATTAATTATGCTTTCACTTTTTTTTCTTCAAACTGTTCATGATCTTCAATTATGCACAAAGCTCTCTTTTCAGCATTTGTAGCAATCCAATAAAATTTTTTTAAATAAAAGTTGCTAATAATGGAATCCTGCCATAAAAAATTTTTTTTCGTGAACCTGACAAAAAAAAGTATATACTGTTATAAGGGACTGTAGCTAATATTTCGTAATTAGATCCATAGCCAAGATTGGTATCAAACAGGAAAACTAAAATGATCAAAAAGAATATTTTGAATATTTGACAACTCTGTTTAAAGCAATGAAAACTATTGCACACTAAAATAAGCCAATTAACTGTATTTCTGATTACAAAACATTTTCTAGGGCAAGGGCAGCTTACCTGCTGTAAACCTGTCTGAAATTAGTTTCTTTTCCGGCCCTGTGGGAATCTTAGCAGGTTTTACTATATTTTGAAGTGTTACAGCAACAGCAAAAAATAAAAGAGAAAGAAATCAGCACAGTAACATTGTAAGTTTCGCTTGTTTACAATTTTGTTGCAATCCTCCGTTATACAAACATCATCGATTTCTGTACCGCATACATTAATGTATATACATTAATAAGGATCGACCGAAACAGATTTTTAAAACCAAATTTCAGTAATCTTCCTATTTTCGGCCGAAAACGAAAATATATATTTAAAAAAAGAAAAAAGTAATTTTAATACATACATGAATATACATAATTATTAATTAATTGTACATGTGGCCCAAGGTGCCTCTGACCAAAACTTTTTCATACAAAATAAAATGTAATTCATCACCAACACAGAATGATTTTCTAATTATATGAATTTCATCTAATTAAAAAAAGTTTTACATAGATACACCTGGATTTCTTTTATAATGATTTTTGTAAATCATCATCTGTTATACTAGAACTTTCTCAAAGAGTATTCGAAACACTTCTGCTTCTGCAGTTTCAAACTAAAAGTTTTCTATTACTGTCTGCAGCTTTTAATAAGCATGTGGAAAGCGTCTTCAAAGTTTAGGCATATACCATTTCTTGCTTTATAATTTGGACTCACGTCTTGAGTCAGTCATGACTGATAATTATAAACAGTGAAGTTCACAGCAATAAATAAAGAATGTCTCATTTGAGCCAAAATAGTTCAAATCAATGAGTAATGTTGAAAATTTCTGAAGGAAGAAGTAAAATTTTTCCAATATAGATAGATTTGGTCTGGCCGAATTTCCAGTGGACTCAGTTTTTGAGCCGAAAATGAAACTGAATTTTCGGTCGATAGTAATGTAAAACCTGTGAAAGAAGAACTAGTCTATTAGTCCAGGCAAGTTACAATAAATACACCTTCAACCCGAACAAAATTGTAATAGAAGCTCTGTTAACTGATTTTGAATAAGTAACCATTACCGAGAAATATTACCAAAATCAGACAAAATCCGAGCACGGGAACACCCTTAAAAACGGATTTAAAAATCGCTGACTGAGCGATATGTCTTTTCACGTTATGTTGTTATTAATTCCTGAATTTGTTTGATTTATGGTATTTTAACAATTAATGTGAGTTTTATTTTGGTTCAGACTGAATTTCCTGAAAAATGGACAGTACAGAATTTCGTGTGATTTGTGAAAAAGACACATCAGTTAAAATTTCTCAAAAGGGAGCAGACGATATGAATTAAGCCAGCCGAAGCCATAAAAGCGTTGTAGTTGCAACTGCTGCAATAAGTGTCCATGTTTTGTATCAGACGGCATTTACTGATAAAAAGAGCATTGGAATTACAAAGCAGAAAGCTAGCTGTAGAGAAATACCAAGGAAAAGTATTCGCTTAATTGAAAGTCTAGTTACTAGTGCTTCTCACTGTTTATTTTGTGAAAAATTTTTAGACTTTTCTTCTAAACATAAACCTCAATCAGAATATGTGAAGGTAAGAACTGCACAATATTCTGTGGCCATAAAGAAATGCTGTGAATGCCGCTGTGATGGATGGTTATTGAGGGTAAGAAGCCGATTGGCTTATTCAGACCTGCCAACTGCTACGAAAAAGTCGTAGTTGCTACGATTTGGACCTATAAACTACGATGCTACGAAAATCGGTCTTAAACTACGATTTTTTGCAAAAAACACAAACACACTTTTTGTTTCTAGTTGTGATTTTTATCCCGAACAGCATATTTTCAGTAGTGATTCTGTTCCGAGATTTACAAAATTTCAAAGTATTAATTTCCGAAAGTTTTAAAAAATTGTCCATTAATCCGAAAATTCGGTCATTAAAAAATTTCTGGAAAGGGGGGGGGGGGTCCTTTGAGGGGCAAGGTTTGAAATAGTGTGCAAAATCGCAAGATTTGCGATAAACTATCGCGAATTTCGACAAATGACTGTGTAAACAAATCAATTTCATCAATTGTCCGCAGAAGAAAATAAATTTTGTCAAAGGATTGTGATAAAAATGTGAATTTTGTCAAAATATCACAGAAAGAAAGCGTGAATTTCATCAAAAGATCAGTAAGAAAATGCAAATTTCATCGAAAGATCAGTAAGAAAACGCAAATTTTACCGAAAGATTGCAGAAAGAAAACGCTAATTTCGTCAAAGAATCGTGGTAAAAAAAGCAAAATTCGTCAAAGGATCGCGGTAAAATACGCGAATTTAGTCAAATTTCATGGTTAAAAAGTGCAGATTTCAACAAAGAATCGTGATAGAAAAAGGGGAATTACGATTGTGGGGAAAAAAATTGTGAGTATCCTGAAATGATCGCGGGAAAAAAATCGCAAATTTCGTCAAAATTTACTGCACTGGGCTAAAAAATTGGAACCTGACTCTTTTACAAATGCAAAAAAAAAACGCTGTGAAATGAAAAGAAGCTCGAAAAATCGTGTAATAATTTTCAGAGGAAAAAAATTACTATATTGAGTCGAAACTGAAACCTTACTCCTTTTACAAATGTCAAAAGATGGCTGTGTAACATGAAAAACTAACCAACCAACCTTCAGATTAATTCAAATTTTGTGTGCTACGATTTCTCATTTTCAAAGGTTGGCAGGTCTGCTTATTACTCAGGTGATCTTGTTGCTGCAGATTGTGTCTATCATAAATCATGTAGTACAAATTTTCATAGAGAAAGAAATATTACTCGCGAATATTGCTCTTACAATAGATCGTCAGGAAAAGGACGACCAACTAATGAAGAGCAATACCAAGCATTCCTTCGTACCTGTGAATATCTTGAAGGCAATGACGAAGGGCAAATAGTTATTGGTGATTTCTTTTCTAAAATGGAAGAATATATTGAAGGAAGCCAGAGCAATGCGTACGAACGAAGGAACATAAAGAGAAAACTTTTAGAACAAACACTATGGGGAAAGTATTATAATACGGGTAAAAAAGGAAGTCAGATATCGTAATTCTGTATGGGACAGAAAATGAAATTCTTTAAAGTTACCAACAAAAGTCAACACCTCTAAAGTTCATGAGTCTCCATTACGTACGTAATGACCTAACGGAGGAAAGCACTTTGGATTGCATACCTAGTAGCTTGAAATTGCTATTGTCAAAATTATTTGTGCAAAAGGAGATGTCCACAAAAATTTGTCAGTGCTGTTGGTCAGACCGTTATGCAAGCTATCTGTTCTGGAGCAGTACTATGTCCGCTACAATTTGGTCTGTCTGTTCAGCGTCACCATATTTACAGATCAAAATACCTAATTAACATTCTTCACAATCTTGGGTTTTGTTCATTTGAGTGTTGTTGAAAACCAGGGTTGGAAAAAAACCAGGTTTTTTTTGTAAAAAACCAAAAAAAAAACCAGTTTATTTGGTTTAAACCAGGTTTTTTTGGTTTAAACCGGGTTTTTTTAAATATAATTTCCTATTGCATACAGATGCATATCTGTTGATAAAATAAACATTTTTGGATATTATGTAAGTAATATAACTTTTGAAAATATTTAAATTAAATAATTACATTCAATTATATAGAAAATTGAAATCATTTCTAATTTAAACATTATTAGTAACAGCTATGTCTTATGTTCAAAGTAAACTGCTCTACACAGTGAAACATTGATACCTGAAAATCGTATTTAGAATCCTTTGATTAATAATATAATAATCAATCAATAAATGTTTGATGCAGTTTCATGAATATAATATATTATTCTGTGGTTGTTATTATTATTATTATTTTTAAATATCCAAATACTTCTGGTTATTTTGTTTTCTGAGTGATAACTCCAAGTGTCCAAGTTTAACATTTTTGGCCATTAGATTCAGCAACTAACAGAAAAGATTGATTGGTATTATTGAAATGCTATAACTAGCACTCAATTTTTGCAATCTCTGTTATTCCATTTGATATCTTAAGTTACTTTTTTAAATTCTCTTTAAGGGTCCTGTCCCTGCCGGCGAAGACACTCACGGGCTAATGCTAATCCTATGGGGAGGGATTTTTCTAATATCTCGTTTGCATTTCGACATTTTTAAATATTTTTTTTTGCATTGGATAGCCGAGGTCCGTCTCTACAGCGAATCTTGGCTACTTTTTCCAGACATGTTACTTTTCCGCGAAAACGCGGAATTCCGCTTTTTCAGCAGTGAATTTTATTATCTCTGTGATCGATGCAAATATGCATTAAAATTTGTTGACATTTTTAATAGAGGGGGGGGGGGGATTAGCGGGAATGGATGTAATACAACAAAAACGCGAGTATGAACCGTGCCAAATTGAGCAAATTTCTTCAACCGATCGCCGGAAAATGCAAATTTCTTCAAAGAATCGCAGGAAAAGTGCAAATTTCTTCAAAGGATCGTGGGAAAAAATGCGACTTCCACCAAAGGATCGCTGGAAAAACGCGATCTTCATCAAAGGATTGTAGAAAAAAGCGTATTTTGCCAAAGGATCTTGTAAAATATGCGAATTTCGGCGAAAGTTCGTGGAAAAAACGCGAAATTCGTCGAAGGATCACGAAAAATAATGCGAATTTCGTCAAAGAATCGCAAAAAATTCGATTTTTGTCGGATGATAAAAAAATGGATCTTTGGTGAAAGATCATGGAAAACTTGCTATTTTTGACGAAAGATTTTGGTTAATGCGTGAATTTCTTTGAAATATTGCAGAAAAAACACGAATTTCTTCAAAAGATTGCAGTAAAACGCGATTTTCGTCAAGTGGTCGGGGAAAGACACTAATTTCGTCAATGTATCGCAGAAAAAGCACAAATTTCATCTGAATGCTGCGAAAAAATGTGAATTTCGTCAAAATTCCATTAGGCCGTGAAAGTTCAGCTTTTTTTTTGCTGAGCCTGTACCATGTCTGTTTTTCGATTTTGGTCGCAGATATTTTTAATAAAGTTACTTTCATTTTCAAAACCAGTTCTGAAAATGAAAGTGTCATTCTAAAAAATATTTGCAACTAAAATCGAAAAAGTAACCAAAGTGCGCTGTAGAGAGGGACCTCGGCTATCCAATGCAAAAAAAAAAAAAAAAAATATATTTAAAAATGTCGAAATGCAAACGAGATATTAGAAAAATTCCTCCCCATAGGATTAGCATTAGCTCGTGAGTGTCTTCGCCGGCAGGGACAGGACCCTTAAGGATAATCTTCCCCAATCCTAATCCAGAAAATTTTCTTTTACAACTTAACCAAAATCTTAAAGATCATTGTATTTTGTTATTAACTGCTGTAAATAATCTGCATTTTTTAAATGAAAATATTTTATGCTAAATATTGAATATTATTTATCTATTTTATCTTTTCTAATTTCACATGTTTTAAGAAAAATCTTTAGGGTACCAGATATGTTCATCAGCACATGCTAATTATCATTCTACATGCATAGAAACATGACCTAGGCTCATTATGTCTCATCTTGACTGCTGTGATGAAGTGTTAAAAGTAGAAATTACTTCTATCAATAATTTAAAGCAATTGAATTACAAAAATTACTTCTATCAATAATTTAAAGCAATTGAATTACAAAAATAGAGAAAATATTATATTAGATTTTTTCTAAAAAAAACCAAATGGTTTTTTTTGACAAAAAAACCAATTGTTTTAAACCGTGGTTTAAACCATGGTTAAAACCACTTGGTTTAAACTGTGCCAACCCTGCTAAAATCTTTTCTGAGAAATGATCTAACAGACAGTGCTAATTCAGACGAAATCAACTCAGTAGAACATTTTAAAAAGGATAATATTTCATAGTACGGTTCAGTGATTAAAGAACTTTTGCACATAATTCTATAACTAAGCAACGTAGAATGATGTGTGTTATATACAAAACCTTTTTTGAAAACACATCTAACTTTGCAAGTCTTCTCAAAATTCATTCAGAAGAACTGAAGTTGTAAGTGGCCGTACCGAAATACCTCTCTGTATTTTATATATGTATGTAGTAAATAATTAAGAATATTTTTCATAATTGCGTTAATGTGATTATAGAATTTTCATGGATATAGGTTAGGCTATACGCTGTATACCTTCTGGATTTTTTTTAGAAACTCTGCACACCCTCCATAGCTGTAACCTGTAACATTATATACTCCCTAGCCCTCTGCCAGCGTTTATCTTCCGACTGCTATAGGTCAAAATCAGGGTTGGAAAAAAACCGGGTTTTTTTGTAAAAAAACCAAAAAAACTGGTTTATTTGGTTTAAACCAGGTTTTTTTGGTTTAAACCGGGATTTTTAAAAATATAATTTCCTATTGCATACAGATGCATAGCTGTTGATAAAATAAACATTTTTGATATTATATAAGTAGTATAACTTTTGAAAATATTTAAATAAAATAATTACAGTAAATTATACAGAAAATTGAAATCATTTCCAATTTAAACATTATTAGTAACAGCTATGTCTTATGTTCAAAGTAAACTGCTCTACACAGTGAAACATTGATACCTTGAAAATCATATGGAGAATCCTTTGATTAATAATATAATAATCAATCAATAAATATTTGATGCAGTTTCATGAATATAATATATTATTCTGTGGTTGTTATTATTATTTTAATATCCAAATACTTCTGGTTATTTTGTTTTCTGAGTGATAACTCCAAGTGTCCAAGTGAACATTTTTGGCTATTAAATTCAGCAACAGAAAAGATTAATTGGTATTATTGAAATGCTATAACTAGCACTCAATTTTTGCAAGGTGTGTTATTCAATGTGATATCTTAAGTTACTCTTTTAGATTCTTTAAGGATAATCTTCCCCAATCCAGAAAATTTTCTTTTACAACTTAACCAAAATCTTAAAGATCATTGTATTTTGCTATTAACTGCTCTAAATAATCTGCATTTTTTAAATGAAAACATTTTATGCTAAATATTAAATATTATTTATCTATTTTATCTTTTCTAATTTCACATGCTTTAAAAAAATCTTTAGGGTACCAGATATGTTAATCAGCACATGCTAATTTTCATTCTACATGCATAGAAACATGACCTAGACTCATTATGTCTTATGTTGACTGCTGAGATGAAGTGTTAAAAGTAGAAATTACTTCTATTAATAATTTAAAACAATTAAATTACAAAAAAGAGAAAATATTATATTAGATTTTTTCTAAAAAAACCAAATGGTTTTTTTGACAAAAAAACCAATTGGTTTAAACCGTGGTTAAAACCATTTGGTTTAAACCGTGCCAACCCTGTTGAAAACGCCACATTACTTCTAGCAGCAGATAATGTAGATCACAATATCTGCACTCTGGATGGGAATAATACTTTTCATGATATGGGTATGATTGCTGTAGTAACTCCAAAGGGCAATATCTATCCTACTGTCAATAAGTGTGATGTTGATGATATTGGTATTAAGAACCTAGCCAAAGTTGATATTGCAGAATACAGACATGCGGAAATAATCATGAAGAAGATCTTATTCTGTAAACTTCCAATGCTACCGAATGCTTCGCTAAATAGACTCAATCTTTTGTGGAAAATCTCAGCATCCAAAAGACAGGGTACAATTTGTTTAGGATACAATTAATTCCTTCCAAATCAGAAGTTTCACATCCAGGGGAATCATCTATCACATTTCTTCCTATCATTGATATGTCAACCGCCGACATGACTTATATTTTTTCGACACTAATATATCTTAACAAAGTAGCATACGATCATAACATCCCATGTGTAGTTACTTTTGATCAGCCTTTATTTTGTAAAGATTCCCAAATCATTAACGGACAAACAGACCTTCAAGATATTATTTTAATGATGGGAACATTTCATACTCTAATGAACGTTTTAGGTGCAGTCGGAACCTTCATGAATGGTTCAGGGTTATTTGAAGTGCTTGAGGATCATGCTATGGATCAAATACTGTGGTATATATGATGACTGGGAAAGCTATTTCTAGGGAGATACGAGGACATATGCTCATAAATGCAGCTCTTAGTTGCCTACTAGTTTTCAAGAGATTTTTCCTCGCAATGAACACAGATTGAACTGTGTGACGAAGTATCTCAGATTGACATCGCTTTGGAGACAAAGAAAATCACTTGCAACCTACTTTGAGAACAAGTAATATCAGTAGAATATCAGCGAATAACCAGTGTTGTAAGAACATTAATAACAGATGACAGGATAGGCTCTTGGGAATTGCACTTGTGAGTTATGCTGGAGATTCTCTCCATAATAGCAGCAGCAGCACATGTTAATTATCTCAAGTCACTATACCTGCACTTACAGGAAATGTTTAATCTGCTATCTGAAAATACAAAGGTGCACAAAATGTTTGTAGAAGGTAAATTCCCAGCATTTCTCGAACTGATGAAGGAGACAGATCCCCGTTCTATTGCAAAAATATTTAGTTCATATTCATCTTTGATGGGAGAAAAACAATGCTTCTATTTTATGAATGCAAGATACTGGAATGCACAGAAAATCTGCGTCACCAAATGTTGGTAAGGAAGGTAACTACAGCAAATTCTGACCTGACCTGAAATTTAGTTTTGACCTAGACCTAAAAGTTTGCCTCCGACCAATTCTTCTACAAAATATCATAGTTATCGCACTTACTTACAAATAAATATCTGGAAAGCTACTGAAGAAAGAACCAAACCAGAAGAATGGGGTCGGTATGTAAAAAGTAACTCATACTACCGAATACTCTGCGACTTACCACCAGCTGCATATTATCTACTTAATATAATTTGATGTTCCTGCAAGGCAAACTATGCTACTTTACGATGCGGATGCAAGCGTAATGAATTGCCCTTTTCTACAGCTTGTGGGGTGTGCCAAGTCAATGGATGTAACAACCAGAGTTGTATAATATAGACGCACGACGTGCGCGGAAAATTTTCCGCAACATTCGGAACTTTGCGAAAAAAAATTTTGAAAAAAAAAAGTAATTTTTGTTCTTGTAACTTTTTTTTTTTTTTAAATGTTAAAAATATTTCCCAATTTTATGTACGCTTTATTTATTGTTTGCCAGGGGTGATTCTGTCCCGAATTTTCCGAAAATTTAAGGCACTCTGTTCCGAAATTAAAAAAAAAATCGGCTCCGAAAATTCAGGCATAAAAAAATATCACTAAAAAATATTGCGAATTTCAACATTTAGACGCCGAAAAAAAAAAAAAAAACACCCCTTTCGTCAAAGCATCGCGGAAAAAACACAAATTTCGTCAAAGGACCGCGGAAAAAAACGCGAAATTCTTCAAAGGATCCTGAAAAAGATAAGTTCGTCAAAGAAAGCTCAGAAAAAACGTAAATTCCGTCAAAGGAGCGCTGGAAAAAACAAATTTTGTAAAAGCATAGCGGAAATGCTCGAATTTTGTCAAAGGATCGCGAAAAAAACGCAAATTTCGTAAAAGAATCGCGGAAAAAAATTAATTTCGTCAAAGGATCGCGAAAGAAACACGAATTACGTCAAAGAGCCGTCAGAAAAGCGCGAATTCCGTCACAGAATCACGAAAAGAACACTAATTTCGTGAAAAGATCGCTGAAAAAACGCGAATTTCGTCAAGATTGCGAAAAAACGCGAATTTCGTCAAGATTGCGAAAAAACGCGAATTTCGTCAAAAGATCGCGAAACAGCAATATCGTCAAAATATCGGGAGAAACACACAAATTTCGTCGAAAAATCGCGAAAAATGCACGAATTCCGTCAAAAAATCGCGAAAAAAAAACGTGAATTTCCTCAGAGAATCACTAGTTTCGTGAAAAAAAAACGAACAAAACGAGATAAAGAAAACCTGTAAACTTCTTTAAAAGATCACGAAAAACGCAAATTTCGTCCAAAGATCGCGAAAAACAAGCGAATTTCGTCCAAAGATCGCGAAAAACACGCGAATTTCGCCAAAAGATCTCGAAAAATATGCGAATTTAGTCAAAAGTTTGCAAAAAACAACGCGAATTTCGCCAAAAGATCTCAAAAATATGAATTTAGTCAAAAGGTTGCGAAAAACACGCAAATTTTCTCAAAAGATCGCAAAAATACGGAAATTTTGTCAAAATACCTCAAAAGATACGCGAATTTCGTAAAAAGACCACAAAAAATACACGAAAAGTAAGTGAACTTGGTCAAAAGATCGCGAAAAATAAGCAAATTTCTTTAAAAGATCGCAAAAAAAACTCAAATTTTGGTAAGAGATGGTGAAATCACGTGAATTTTGTCAAAGGATCGTGAAAAACATGCTAATTTCTTGAAATGGTTGAGGAGATTTTGTTTATTTTATTTTGTGATTTGCAGAATTTAGGTCCCTAAAGGTTCTTTTTTATGTGAAATATATGGGGATTTTTTTGTCCCTTTTTTTGAAAAAAATGGTCCCCTTTTACCATATTTTACTACAAAAGTTAAGTGGGAGTCCTGTATATTGTATTCATAGGCTTTTCTTTGATTAGTTAAAATTACTGCTCTAAAATAATATTTTTTAAAGCCAAATAAAATATTTTTTTTTTTCTTCCTGCTGCTAATTTTCCATTATTGCAATCTGTACCCAATTGTCGTTTAGAATGCCCAGAGTTAGCAAATGTGTAGAGAAATTTTATCTGAGTAATTATTCTTTCAAATGTGAAAATATTTTCAAGATAGCAATCATTTTAATTTTTAGGAGTTTATTAGCATTAGAATTTCAGTTTTCTCCAAAAACAGAATTTTAATTTTATTGCTACAAAAATGGATTTTACTGCTACAAAATCAGATTTTTGCTGCTCCAAAATGTCTTTAGTGCAGTTTCATCCCTGCACAAGTCTCTTTAATGATGTTACCTATGAATAGACCTCTCCCTATAAAATGTGATTCAGTTGTTTCAGAAGCAATGCCGTATTACTTCTGTGAACAGAGTGACTGGCATTTTGAGCGAAGAGGTTACAATATTAAGGATTGGGCTGTTTCTAAATGCATTGACAAAATAATTGATAAGAATTCACCTTTTATTATCATGGATTTTTAGCTTTATTAACTAAAATAGTTATTCTTTAATTAATATCAATTAATTTTTAATTTAAATGGTAATTACTTTAAAACTATTTTTTAATTAATATCGTCAAAATAATATAACACATTATTTTATTAAACATTAAATTAATTTTGCAGAAAGTTTTTGACCCAATATTTGCGTGTGCAGAAAGTTTTTGGTTTTATACAAGTCTGGTAACAACAACTACCTAACTTCTAACTATGAATATGATGCAAGTGCCGAAATTTATTAATAAAAGTTTTTTTTTTTTTTTTTTTACTGGGACATTTATGTAAAAATGAACTTAAATAGTAATTTGTAAGGGATAGTAGTCTTTTGTGTACTATTTAACATTTTTAACTATGTTTCAAAGTTAAGTTGTCAAAATAAAGCAGTATATTTCCATAAGGGATATATATTCTTTGCCTTAGTTCCTGAAAATCCCCTCCGCCATTTTGAAATCCATATATAGGGGTGTTCCTATGTTCAGATTTTGTTTGATTTTTAGTGTGTTATTAAGCAGTAGTTCTTGATTAAAAAACTCTGTAAAAAGCTTCTATTACAATTTTGTCTATGTTCATTCACAAAATGCCTGGGCTATATAATGAAGTTCTGCTTTAAACTGTAAAATTTCCCATTCCTGACTAAAAGAATACAATTAAATTATAACAGATGATATGATAAAATTGTAACAGACGGTATACCTGTTTAGTCAGAAAACTGTCTATAACAGAATTTTAATGGCACTGTCTTGCAATTTAGTCTTAGCAAGTTTTACTGTGTATTTCTGTTTAACAAAACATTATTTTGTTACAAATTTCAAGTTATTTTTATATTGATTTAAAATAAAATCTTTCTTGATAATTTTAGTATGTTAAAAAATATATTCTAGGTTTGAGAATAAAAGAGCTCAAAGAAATATATGAAGGTGAAGTTACTGAGATTACTCCTGTTGAAAGTGAAAATCCTATGGGAGGTATGATTAGATTATTTTTCCCTTTTTTAATATTTTTGCAAATATCTAAAATGTAATTTAATTTTTTCAAATGCAAACTTTTTTTTTTTAATAGTTAAAATATTCAATACATTTGCCAGCATACTAGATGCACTCTTTTCTCTGGGAAATAGAGGACATTGCATTAAGTGCTTGAATTTTATTTGATGTCTAATGTATAGACCAGGGATGATGAACTTTATGTGTGCATGCCAAAAATTGAAAAAATATATTGCTATATAGAGCTACTTATATGAAACACTTGTTAATAGAATCAGTCACTTTTATGCATTAAATAAGGCAGAACAAAGTATGATTTTTCTGTATAGCATAGCCATTAATTGAATGAAATTTTGATTTGGAAATATTTAAGTGGCATGTATTGAAAAAAGCAAGACATTTAATGAATTTTAATAATTTTTAACTTATCATTTATGCAACATCTAATTTATGATGCAAGTTATGTTAAAATAATGTATTTTTTTAATAAGATTTTTTTTTTCTTTTGGTGTACATTTGATAAAGAATGCTTTATACTTTGTTCATATTTTGTTAGTTTAATAATATACATAGTGAAATTGGGTTTCGCTTGTCATTTTATTGCAGTGTCTGTATTATGAAATTTATTTAAAGAAAAAAATCCTTTTAAATTCATACAAAAAAGCAAAGTAGTTACTTGTCAAAAACAATATTTTGCTTCACAAGAAAACAAAATTGTGCCTTCTGCGTCACATATGATATAGATTTGCATCCCTCAGTGGTTGGAAGTAGTATGCTACAAATAGCGACACTACAATAGTTTATAGTGTAGTGAACTACATTTTGAACAGGTGTAGCAAATAGCACATACAAAAAATCATTAGTTTGTAGCGGGTTCTACACTACTTTTAAAGTTACTTCAGGAGAAAAAAAATGTGCTATTCTGCAAATCATGCGGCAATAAGTTGCTTCTTTTGTGCAAAATTTGTTCTGCTCACCAATTTATGAATCTCAGTACCAAATCTCATCTGCAATATATAGCAACACATCACATGAATAATAGATTTTCATACCCTTGGTTATATGACACTTATTTAATTGTATCCTGACAGATGCAATATAACGATTTAATCTGTCTGCATTTTCTAGTGTAAATTCAATGCTTCGATAAAATCTGAAAGTAGTGAAGTATTGACTACTTTTGAAAAGTAGTTTGTAGTTGCTACTTTTTAAAAGATGTAGTTAACTACATTTTCCATAAAATAGTTGTAGTTTGCTACAATAAAAAAGTGCTTTTTTCCAATCCCTGGTATAAACAAGTTAATATATTATCAATTAAGGTAATTGTTGTTTGAAGTTCATAGTTTTTGCTTTTATAATGTATGTATCACAATAATACAGTGTGTATTTTTATTACACTAACTAGTTAACATATAATGGTAAAAGACTGTTGCGTTGGCATGATGATCAGTTCTAGAAAGTTGGAGGTTGTTTCAGATTAAAATTAAATTTTAAAAACTAGGTAAATGGAATTAATCCTGTATTTTTTACAATAATTTGTGGTACGGTGACATTTTATTGAAATATTTATGACACGTGATGGAAAGCATAGTGTACATTGCAACAAATTAAGCTGCAAGAACTCCAGCATTCTCGTCCTGATGAGAAGTTGAGTAATAAACAGGAGGCATAGAATATAAAAATTATCCATGGAAACAATAGTTTATTTTGAAGCGATGCATAAAGCGAGGTGGTCCTCTTACACCAGCAATATCTTCGACTTTTTACTTTGAAGGTTAGTAGGGAAGTCCTTACCTCATATAACGTGTCGAGCCACACCAATACACATTCCCAAAAACCATTAGCTTTTCTACAAATAAAATTCAAACATCCAATGACGTCAATCTGACAATAGATCACGAATGAGAAATGTTTTATAATGATTAAAAGAAAATGTGATTCTGCATCATATAATTTGTTTTACTTTTGCCTATAAGCCATTCCATATCAAATCAGCACGATTTTAATACAAATTTAATGTCACCATCTCATATTTTGATTAAACTTTCTACAGAGGTAATCTTCCTTTAGATTAAGAAAAATGTAATTTTTTCTTCTTTTTTTTATATTCCTGTTTTCAAAGTAATGCTGTGTAAAGTTGTCAAACATCTTCATAAAACACTCAACTGCCACACATTCAAAATGCTCCTAACTAAGCCAAATAATAGATGCAAAAAGTGTCAGTTTGCAATTTTCAAGAACTTTACTTTGATGTATAGTTTAACATGTTTAAGTTGTAAAAAAAATTTTCAAAATCAAAATTTCAATCTTGAATTTATCAAAAGTGTATCTTCAAATTTTTTCAAAAAAATTCATGTAACACTTCCTAATCTTGTTAACTATTTCCCTAAGTTTCAAAGTGGGACTGCCGCGGCATATGTTCATAATTTCATAAAGTTTCAAAAAACCCTATTTCACAAAAATACTGACATCATGTAATTTATAGATCTAGCAGAAAATTAGCATTGCTTACTGTGATGATTCTCTCACATTGTTTCTTTTTGGGGCTCAGGATTTCAATTTTCATTTGCTGTACAGAGTGATCTGTTTTTTCTCCAGTACTTTTTATATCATCGCTGTCTGCAATACTCGTGGGACGTAGCTGATCATGTCGCGAATGACATATTTGTTACTTTATTAATACTCATCTGGGATTGGTTAAATTCCTCTTGAAATTTTTATGGCCTAGAGGAAAGCCTATTTTGTACTTATGTTGACCAGAACAACAACAACAAACCAAAGAATGTCGTCATTTTTCCATTTCATTATAAATTATGCCATGACTGTGCTAAAAACGAATTCTTTCATGTCTAATATTATGACCAAAAAGAACTAAAGTTATAATTATAAATTATTTCAAATCACAAATTGCTAAATTTCTATATGATCACAGAATTTACTGACTGATTTACCAATAAATAAAAGTCTTCATTCTTTATTTCTGATATAGTCTATATATTTTTCTTAATTTCATTTGCACCTGTTTTTAAAGAGTTGGTTTTTCATTAAAAAAGAATACTAAAACTGATTAATAACTGTTGATAATTAGATATTCAATTAAAAAATTCTTTTTGAAAATCTAAATTTGGCATTTTTAACAAAATAATTTTCAGAAAATAAACATTTGTAAAGTATTCTGTATTAGATATAGTGTTCACTCATTATTCTACTTTGAAAAAGACACATTCTTGCTGCAGATGTCACAGGATTTACTTAGCATGAAATCTCTTTAATTGCTGAAATGACAGCAAAGGCTTACTGCGGAGATAGGAAAAGTTTTCGGTTTCCGTCTGTCTGTTCTGCGATAATTGCCTCAAAAAGCATTCAATTAGCGTGTAATTAAGTAGGCATATTGTTGAGGTACCCGGATTTATCTGTATAGTTTTTTTATATTTGGTTCATTCATTTGGAAAATATAGAAAATTTTATTTTGCGTCATAATGAAACTACTACATTTCTACAGCAATTCAGACTATTTTCAAATTTCCATTTGTTAAAAGAAAATGAAAAATTCCATTTAAATCCACCAGTTAAATGTTTCTTTTCAACAAATGGAAAAATTGAAAATCATCTGAGTTCCCTTAAGAAAGCATTATGACATGAAAAGAATGTTTTATAATTTTCCAACAAATGAATCCAATTTAACAAAAAAACATACAGCTAAATTTGTTTACCTCACCAACACACCTATTTAATTACAAGCTAATCATATTTTTTTTTTTTTTTTTGGCGGCATTTAACGTGAGACAGACAAACAGGCAGAAACCAAAAACATTTTGTGTCTACTCAATAAGCCTCCATTGGCATTTCAACAATTAGCTTCATGTTACAATGTAAAATCTTAACTTTTTCTGTTGAAATAAGTTTTCTAATATAGTTTTTATAAAAAGGTAAAAATACATTGGATTAATATTTTACCTAAAATGTATACAAATTACGAGCATACCTTTGTAAAATTCTGCCAATAATAATTTTTTAGATTTTGGAAATCATGTTGTTTTATAATTACATCATCTCGAAGTGTTTAAGATTTCAAAACATATATCAAGTTAAGATTTTTTAAGCATATATAATTAAAAAACTCAGTTGTAGTTGGTCTGTAATTCTATTGTAAAAATTTGAAGAAATGTGCTATTTACAAAAAAAATTGCTATTATTATTTTATTTTAATTTAGTATTAGACTTAAAATTTAGCTGAATATTTGGTATTCAGTTATTTAGAAATAATTACATTTTGTTACATCCCTAGTTTTTATGCCTGAAATATGTTTTCCATTTCTACTTTAGTTTTCATTTGACCAGATTTAATGCCAGAAAGTATGAGGGCTGTTCAGTTAAGAATAATCATCATCTTTTTATTAGCATACTTTATTGCATACAAATTTACTTTTATGTTCCATTGTTAGTTTAATGTGTAATGAATATGTGGTAATTTTTTTGTTCATTTATTTCTATTAATACTTCAGTGGCAGCCATGAAAGTTCAGGTACTTTCTTTCAGTATCGCTTACGTGAACGATGGAGGCAACACACAATGACAGGGTTCCTATGCCACTGGAAAACAGGGCATTGTCAGGGTAAAGGACAAGTGCTCAAAAATTCATGGAAAGTCAGGGAAAATTATTTTTTTTCTAAAACCTGGAAAAGTCAGGGAATTTTTATTATTATTATTATTTTATGTGCTATCATGTGTCAAGATTCTCCCAAGTTCCGAGTGCAGACGGACCAAAAGAAAATTCCAATTTTTCAGTTGCAAGTAAAATTTTCTCTAAATTTACATTTTTAACATATTTCAACTATACAAATTTGTCGCCAAATAGGTGGTACTTCTGTGAAGGAAATGTTGAGCTGTGTTAAATAGGATAAGATAGCATGAATATTTAAATAAGAAAAAGAAAGAAAATTATGAAGCAAGCAAAAAAGAAACAGAAAAAAGAAAAACTGTAGCTAACATTAAAATATTAAAAGACAAAAAAATTAAATTTACACAACAAACTGCTTCTGAAAAATTGAATGTTTAATATGTGCAAATTCAATTTTATAAATAAGTTACTTTGAATCTATCTGAGTTGCATTTTAGGGTTTTTTTTTTTTTTTTTTTTTTTTTTTTTTTTTTTTTTTTTTTTTTGTCGTTAATAGGTTATTTTTATTTTCAGAGGTTAGTTTACATTTTATTAATGTATCAATGTATTATGTTTTGCTGTATAAGTTTAATCATTAAGATCTAGAATTGTAATTCGTATTTCTAAAAATGTCGTGAATTGTGGTCAGTTAATTGTAGGAAATATAATCTGGAAAAACCTGGAAAAGTCAGGGAATTTTGTTATTCAAATAGAGTGTGAACCCTGAATAAGCAAGTATGCTCTTGCCTGCTGGAAATTTTGCTTCTTCCTGAATAAATCGTCAGTCGAAGTGTATTATTACATTAGGGGATTCATCTCATGTTCATGTAACATCACCTTTAATTTCGAACAACCTTCACACAAAGACTTGCTGTTCGGACTTGAGGAGTGATTGAATTCAAGACGCACAAACATATCTTATGTTCAGTTTTCTGTTACCAATGTGTGGGTGGCACACCATTGCAACTGCAATATTTTTAACATTTCTCATATCTAATGATCTTCTCTGATAATAATAGCAACGATATTATGTTGCTTGCTTCTATAAGCTCAGTTACAGAGACACCGGGTCCATCTTCCTTTGAAGATGATTGTCTTTCTCTTTCTTGAACATCTCAAAGCATCATCTAACTTTGCTACTCTCTGTAAGTCTCCTATGTAGCATACTCTTCTACTGACAATTTTTTCTTGCAAAAGCAGAATTTCCAGCAGGCAAGAGCATACTTGTTCATTACATATTGCCTCCAGCGTTCCTGTAGGTGATTCTGTAAGTATCGGAACTTTCATGGGTGCCACTGATGAACTACTGGAAATAAATGAACAAAAGAATTACCATGTATTCATTACACATTAAGCTAAGAATGGGACATAAAAATAAATTTGCATGCAATAAAGTATGCCAATAAAAAATTTATGTTTATTCTTTATTGAACATCCCTCGTGTCAAGAAAATCTGTTATTATTTTAATGTGATTTTTGTTTTCTTTCTTTAGGTTATGGGAAAACAACTACTCATGTTGTTGTAGGGCTCAAAACTGCTAAAGGAGCCAAAAAATTAAAATTGGATCCTACAATATTTGAAAGCATTCAGAAGGAAAAAGTAGCAGTTGGGGATGTTATATATATTGAAGCTAATAGTGGGGCTGTAAAAGTAAGTCATGATGTTTTTGCTTTATGTAGCTGAAATGTAAATTTGCATTAATTTATCCATTTTTTCTACTTACAAGATTTTGAAATTATTTAGAAATCAACTAATTTAACTGCTATTTACTTTCTTTGCAATATTTTTATAGCAGTAGCTGTGTGTTATTTAAATTTAGCTGTTATATGTTTTTATTTTTACAGAAATTATTTTTAATGTCATTTTAAGATGCTGACTGTTTATCTCATTTTCTTTTAATATAAAACTGGAGTTCAAATAAGATAGATTTTGATTTTTTTTTCTTTTTATGAGAATGCTCCTTTTGATCTTTGAATGCATATTTTCACAATATATTTATTTGCACCAGTATGAACTGTGAGGTGGTAATTTTTCCTAATGTATGTAATCAAATTTTGGTATTTCTAGTATAAGGGCCTTGACGAGATAGAGAAAATGGGCTTGGTGAGAGAAGGAAATTTTTCATGCATAATTTTGTCAACTTATTCACTGTTTTACATAAGCAATTTTTCCAATATTAATACAATTTATTTTATATAAACAAGTCATTTAACTATTTTTATACACGAATAGAGGTAAATTGTGTATAAAAATCAATAAAATTATCCATGTATAAACAAGCATAAAAGTTCATTAGGTTTGTTTTCATAGCTGTGTATATCATTTGGCAACAAATCTCATTTTCCAATGCCTAAATTGTGCCAAGTTTTTTTAAGGCCAAGGCTATACGGGGAAAAATACATAAAATTCTTGTATTAAACTATTATCACCTATTTCAGTGTCTTGCAAGTCAATAATTTTTTTAATTAATATGTGTACAATAGTGCCCAAAATTATGGAAATTTTTTAAAGAAACTTTTTTTTCTAAAGTTGGATTGCTCATAGCATTTTCTTTTAGAGTAAAATCACTATCTTTGTATATTATCTGAAAGATAATTTATAAAGAATGTTTTCCAATAATTTCCTAAGAATTTTTGCAATTTAATAACAATTATTAAAAAGAAAATAACATGTAAATAAAATTAGCTATACAAAAGTTCTCATCATGTTAGTTTAGTGTGGATGGTGGTGGTAGGCCAATTTGGCAGGGCGCAGTGCCCAACAGCCTTTTTCAAACTACATTATACAGCCAGCAGCCCTTTTCAAACTACACTATGCGCCTGGTAGTGTTTACTGCTCTCTTTTGTTGCACCCTTTCGGTTAATTTCTTCACGAAATAAGTCAATCGGCAGTAAGAAAAAGAAAAAAGTAGTGAAATTCATCGATTGACCAAGGTATGTGAAATTTGTTGATCGGTTACAGGAAAAAATTGTCGATTGTTTGTGGGAATATGACAAAAAATTCGTCAGTCGTTCAAAAAAATATCATAAAATGATACTGATAAAAGGAAACTCATAACAAACTAGTTGAAAATATGTTTTTTGAACAAGACACAAGAGTGCCCCTTTTAAGAACAATATGCCCTTTTTGAGAACAATATGCCATTTTTTTATTAAATTTCTTCCCGGCAGCCCTTTTGTTCTAGAGTCAACACTATAGTTAATACTTAGTTGAGTAACTTTTATCATTAATTGCAGCCTTAAAATGGTTTACCATGGAGTGAACCAAGATCTTTAGTTTTAAAGCTTTTAAGATATGAAACCAAGATTAATTTATTGCTTCAATCCATTTGATCTTGTTGCTTTTGACTAATAAGTTTGTTTAGTTGATTCTGCAGATTTTCAATTGGATTAAGGCATGCCTGTTTGTGTTCCGGGGAATCTCCGGAATTCCGGGGATTTGATAAAACTTGACCCGGAAATTCCGGAGTTACACAGGCATGAGATTCTTCCGCGATTTTCCGTTTTTTTTTTTACCGTTTCTCGCATTGAGGATTTGTTCCAATATTTAAAAAAAATCGGTCGTCAGTCCGAAAATTCGGACGTAAAATATCACAAAGTTCGACAAGTGATCGCCGAAAAAACGATTCCGTCAATCATTCGCAGAAAAAAATAGCCAATATCGCAGAAGAAACACAATTTTGTCAAAGGATTGTGGAAAAAATGCAATTTTGTCAAAGGATCGCGGAAAAACCCCGCAAATTTCATCACAGAATCGCGAAAAAACGCTGATTTCGTCAAAGGGTTGCGGAAAAATGACAACTTTTGTCAAAGGATCGTGGGAAAAAACACAAATTCCGTCGAAATATCGCGAAAAAACGCGGATTTAGTCTAAGGGTCACGAAAAAACTCTGAATTTTGTCAAAAGATCGCGAAAAAGAAACTAATTTCGGCAAAGAATCAAGAAAACACGCGAATTCTGTCAAAGGATCGCGGAAACACTATAATTTCGACAAAAGATCGAAAAAAAAAATGAATTCTATGTGAAAGAATCGCGTAAAAAACATTTCTGTCAAAGGATCGTGGAAAAACTCAAATTCTGTCAAAGGATCCGGGAAAAAATGCGAAATTTGTCAAGCAATCGCAAATTCTGTCAAAAGACCGCAAAAAAACGCAAATTTCATAAAAGAAGTCGGAATAAACGCCTATTCTAAAAAAAGATCGCAGAAACAACGGGAATTTTGTCAAAAGATCGCGAAAGAAATTGGAATTTCGTTAAAAGATCGTGGAAGAAATCCGATTTGCGTCAAAGGATCGCCGACAAAACCCCGATTTGCATCAAAAGATCGCAGAAAAAACATGCATTTCGTCAAAAGTTCGCAGAAAATACGGGAATTCCATCAAATCGCGGAAAAAGCGCAAATTTTGTCAAAGGATCACAGAAAAAACTAAAGTTTGTCAAATGATCGCGGAACAAACTCAAATTTTGTAAAATAATCGCGGAAAAAACGGGAATTTTGTCAAAAGATTGCCGAAAAAAACGGAAATTTTGTCAAAAGATTGCTGAAAAAAAACAGGAATTTCGTCAAAAAGTCGCCGAAGAAATGGTAATTTTGTCAAAGATCGCCGAAAAAACTGGATTTTCGTCAAAATATTGCCGAAAAAAAGGGAATTTCGTCAAAAGATCTCCGAAAGAACGCGAATTTCGTCAAAAGATCGCCGAAAAAGCGCGAATTTCGTCTAAAGATTGCGGAAAAAATGGGAAATTCGTCAAAAGATCGTGGAAGAAACTGGAATTTCGTCAAAAGGTTGCGGAAGAAAGGTCAAAAGGTCGCGGTTCCGTGACTCCATGAAAGTTCAGCCTTTTTTTTTTTCAGGGGATTTTATCAAGTGTTACAAACAGCCATGTTAAGGTCTAGACTAACAGCTGGTGACAATTTTAGCCTGGACAGACGGCTCTCCAAAGATGCTCTAAAAAGATTATTATATTTGACAAAAAGCCCTTGATGTTTTTTATCCAATATATAGTGTACATTATCTTATATTTTAACTTTAATATGTAATCTAGACCCATTAAATAGTTTAAGTGTCAAAGATTAACTTCTCATTATGATATTGTCGAATTAACGTAAATTGAAATTTTAAGAGAGTATGTTAGAGTCAAACATAAGTCATTTGTTATATTTCTTATTTTTGCTGATTTCTTGTTAAAAATTTATGTACCGTAGACTCCTTCAAATCTGCATAGTTTGGGACCAGAGGTTGTGCGGATTTTAGAATTTTCTGGATTTCTGGTCACTGCTTTGTTTGCATTTCTTAAACAGTAGTTTGAATGTAATAATGCATTCGAAATTATAATGAATGCTTACAATATAGTAAAATATTAAAATTACGAAAATTTAATAAATGATTAAAATATTAAATGTAGAGATCAAGTAAATAATAATGCATATTTAAATATGTATAATAATGATGAGATACATTTTTTTTTTTCAATTCAATAAAACTCGCTTCATAAAAAGTACACTAATAATTTATGTTGAAATCATAAAACAATGAAGTTTTATTTCATGTTTTAATTTAAAAAAAAAAGATTACTGCATCGTGATCACCTCTGATATCAGCGCAATTTTAATTTTTTCCCGAAATAAGTTTATACTTAATTCATGATAAAGCTTGAAGTTTCAGTCTTATTAGCCAGAATTACATATTTATTAAAATGTGTACAAAATGATATAAAAATTAAAAAGTCTTGAAGTTTTCTCCTACATTTTAAATGAAAATTTCTTTGTTTGTGTCTGCAATGATGTGCGGATTGTAGGCGTTTGCAGATTTTAGGGTTAGAGATTTGAAGATGTCTACTGTAAATTAAATTATAAGATTTATGAAGCCTTTCCCTTGTCAATTTGTCCTTTAAATAAATTTCAATATTTATATTAAAGCTGTTCTCAAATCTAAAGGAGCTACTTTCTGACACATTTCTGAATTTATTTTTGCTTGGAAACACATGAAATTGGCAGGTGTTCTTATTCAGAAGCTATATTCGAATGGTGTTTTCCTTTTTTCTGGTAAGGGCATAAGATCTTTCAGAAAATACTCTCAAAGTTAATGTTTTGAACTGAATTTCTGGACATGACAACACAGGAAAGGAGAAAAACCTGTTGTCATTTGACAACAATAACTTATAACTCGATAAGTAATTAATTTATCAAAAAATGGAAAACACCATCTGGTCTCAAATAACTTTAATAGTTAGGCCTGAAAATGCCATGCTTTTGTGGTTAAAAATGAGTCTGTAAATGTGCCAGAAAGTTTCGCATTGTTGAGTGAGGAAAATATTTTTTTTTAGACCTGCCCTAAGTATTACTAATGTATATTATTATAGATTTAGTAATAAAATTATTTTGATAATGTAAGAAACCCACCTAGGTTAAGCTTTAAAAAAAGGGATTTTTTTTTTCTTACCTGGTCTACAAGAAATTAAACAAATATTGAAATGAAACTTTTTTTAACCTATGTGTCTAGTGATGTTACTTTTATGTTGTTTCACCATAAATGTAATATATATTCGCAAATTTTTCTAGAGACAAGGTCGCTGTGATGCCTATGCTACAGAATTTGATCTAGAAGTAAGTGTGTAAATTACTTTGTATTTCAATATGTTTGTTTTCCTTTATAAATATATACTTTATTTTTTACTATACTTGTATATGTAGTAGTGATGCAACGAATAATGGTTTGGCTGAATACCGAATATTCGACCTCCGAATATTAATTCATAAATTCTGATTTAAACCAAATTAATATATATCGATATCTTTATATAATTTTCATTAAACATATTCAGCCTTAAAGATAATTAAAAACAAAGTTTAAATTAGTTTTAATTCAAATCAATGTGTGCTATTGGAGAAATGTTTACGTTTATTGAAACCTTTTGAACAAGTTACAGTAAAAAAGTTCAACAGCATCAGTTATTTTGGAAGTTATTCCAATGGTGGAAACTTTATTCGTCAAAGCCTGGAGAAGGGAATGAATTATTTGGTGTTGGAGCATTTAAAGATTGCCTGGCCCATATACATATTCATGATAAGGACATTTTTGCATTTCAACTTTCCTATACCCAAGATAAAGACTATCATTTTTTTTTTTTATATGTAAAGCTGGAGAAAATAATCTCAAGTTAAAATCTCGACAGATTCTACTTATGACTACTATTTCAAACAATGAGATTCCTGAAACTGTAATAAATGCAGATGTGGCAGAAACAAGGAAAGATGTTCATAACGAGTCAAAGACCACTTTTTAAGGATTGCTTCATGCAGATTTCAACGACTAACAGAAACAAAACAGTTAACAAATTCTAGCCCTTACAAATGATGAGCAATAGTTATTTTGATAAATCACTCTTAGATAGAAATGAATGTTCACTAAACTGGTGGAAAGCAGATTCTATTGAATGTGTAATACTTAAGCATGATTAAATCATTTTTATAATATATATAAAATTCAAATAATTAAATTTACTTTAAGTTTTTAAATAATATTATTTTTCATATATTGCATGTTAAGAAAATTCAAATAATTATTAAATTTATATTTAATATTTGAAATAAAATCGTATTATAAATTTAATAAACATTTAAATTTCCTTTCCTTAATGTGTAACACATAAATATAAACCTATAGGTACATTATTTAAAATATATCAATTGATACTGTTTATTGTAAATATAAATGATTTTGTTTTAGTATTTAGCTGAGCTATTCGGCTGCATACTGTATTATTCGGCCAAGCCAAATATTCGGCTTTTAAGCCAAATAGTCCGTATACTGAATATCCGTTGCATCCCTAATATGTAGCACTCCTAACTCTCTACCATTACAGACTTTGTTTTAAAGCTTTTTTTTAAAAATTATTCCTATGTTATTATTATTGTTATTTGAAGTATTAAAGCTTTTTAATTTATCATCTTGCATTTCTTAGCTAAAATTATACTGAATATAATGAATTTTGTATTATCAGTTGGTTGGTAATATACTGTTTATTAATGATAAAATCATTTTAATGCAACGTTGAATGTGTGATAACATTAAAGCTTGAATAACATAAAAAATTAAGATCTTAAAATTTAGCATTAAATTAAGAATGTTTGATTTACATTAAGAGCAAAAAGATAAAATTACTTCTGGCCATCTTATAACTATACAGACCCTAATATGACAACGTTTTTAATCTTGAATACTGCATGAGGTATGTCTGTACCTTAAAATTCTTTTTGTGTGTATTTTTCTTTTTTTAGCTGTATAATAATAATAATGAAAAAGCAGAAAAACCAACGTTTAAAATGCACAAATAATATATGAAAAGCAGCAAACAGCTGTTTCGAATCTACTAGCGAGATTCTTCTTCAGTGCAAAAGGAACAGCGTGCTAGAAAAAGCAAGGCTGAGCAAAATCATAGACAGAGACGCGCTGGCTTTTATACCCTATGCGGGTGGTGTAGGCGCCGAAACAACCAATGAGAGAGAAGCAGTGGAAACGACTGGGTGGACAAGTAGCGACATCTACCGGAGAAGTAGAGAAAAGAAACCAAAAAAGGGGAATTAAATTAACGCTTTCCAAATACTTGGAAAATCTGGAGTACTAGATATGTCATTGACTAAAGAGTGAGAATTTTTAATGATATGGTAAGCTTCCCAAAAATCAAGATCAAGGTTAGAAGAACATTTTTGGATAATGATGGCTGAGGAAAAATCGAACCTATGTTGAGAAGACCAAGAATGTTGAGCAATAGAAGAATGTTTGAGCTCCTGATTTTTAACATAACCTTCATGCTCTTTTAAACGAAATCTAAGAGCACCAATATAAGAAAGACCACACTGACAAGAGATCTGGTAAATGCCCCAATTATCTAGGCGATCAACGGGGTGTTTGAGATTTGAAAAAGGGATTTTATTAACAGGAGAAAAAATAACTTTAAAATCAAACCTTCTTAGGATTTTAGCAACTTGCTGACTGATTTTAGGAAAAAATGGTAATACAACTGAAGTATTAGAATTGGAATTAGAATGCTTTTCAGAATGGTCGGATTTCGTCAATTTCTTATAAATAGAATCGATAATATTAGAGGAATAACCACGATCAACAGCAATAGCTTTGAGGTAATTAAGTTCAGCACTAAGTAACTGAGGAGTGGAACAAATATTAGTAGCCCGAAAAACAAAAGTATTGAAAGCAGCGAATTTCTGGTTAGGGGGATGAAAAGAATACCTGTGAGGTGGGAGACTGACAGCAAAAGGTTTACGAAAGACGGTAGTCTGAAAGCCATTTTCACAACAAATAACAAGGACATCCAGGAAAGAAAGAAAGTTATTGGTCTCAATTTCAGAGGTAAATTGAATGCAGGGATCAATGGAATTCATAATAGAGAGAATATGATTAATATCCGAATTTATTTCAATCAGGGCATAAACATCATCAACATAACGAACATAGAACGGAAATTTTAAGATTTCAAAAAGCTTGACCTCAAAATAGTGCATATAAATATCGCATAAAATTGGACTAAGAGGATTACCCATAGCCAAACCGTCAATCATATGGAAGAAATTACCATTGAAAACAAAAGTATTTTGCGACAAGCAAGCGCGAGTGAGAAGTATAAGTTCCTTGATTTCAAAATAAGAGAAATGGAATTCACAAAGCCTTTTCTTGAGGCAATCTAAAGCCCCCTCAACCGGAACGTTTGTAAATAATGATTTAACATCAAAAGAAACCATCATGTGACCCTGCGGCTTAAAATTATGAAGTTTTTTAACAAAATCAAAAGAATTCTTAACAGTGAAACAGTTACTGCTCAAAAGTGGGGAAAAAACAGAAACTAAATATTTGGCAAGCTTATAAGAAGCTGTACTGATACTAGAGACAATAGGTCTAAAAGGAATGTCAGGTTTATGGACCTTAGGTAAAGCATAAAACCTGGCACAATGCGTAATAGACGGAATAAGGGACTTCTTAAAGTTAGCAGGAATAATGGAAGAAGACTTAATGGCAGACTTAATAGAGTTAATTTCACTAGTGGAAGGGTCTTTGCGGATATCCACATACGGACCATCATTAATTAATTTATGGGTTTTTTCCAAATACGTAGATTTGTCGAGAAGAACAATCTGACCACCTTTGTCGGCCTTAGTAATAATTAAGTTTGGATCAGAACGCAAAATTTTCAGACATTGTTTAACAGGATGTTTAAGATTCGCATTATTATTCGCTTGCGCATTGTGCCAGGTTTTATGCTTTACCTAAGGTCCATAAACCTGACATTCCTTTTAGACCTATTGTCTCTAGTATCGGTACAGCTTCTTATAAGCTTGCCAAATATTTAGTTTCTGTTTTTTCCCCACTTTTGAGCAGTAACTGTTTCACTGTTAAGAATTCTTTTGATTTTGTTAAAAAACTTCATAATTTTAAGCCGCAGGGTCACATGATGGTTTCTTTTGATGTTAAATCATTATTTACAAACTTTCCGGTTGAGGGGGCTTTAGATTGCCTCAAGAAAAGGCTTTGTGAATTCCATTTCTCTTATTTTGAAATCGAGGAACTTATACTTCTCACTCGCGCTTGCTTGTCGCAAAATACTTTTGTTTTCAATGGTAATTTCTTCCGTATGATTGACGGTTTGGCTATGGGTAATTCTCTTAGTCCAATTTTATGCGATATTTATATGCACTATTTTGAGGTCAAGCTTTTTGAAATCTTAAAATTTCCGTTCTATGTTCGTTATGTTGATGATGTTTATGTCCTGATTGAAATGAATTCGGATATTAATCATATTCTCTCTATTATGAATTCCATTGATCCCTGCATTCAATTTACCTCTGAAATTGAGACCAATAACTTTCTTTCTTTCCTGGATGTCCTTGTTATTTGTTGTGAAAATGGCTTTCAGACTACCGTCTTTCGTAAACCTTTTGCTGTCAGTCTCCCACCTCACAGGTATTCTTCTCATCCCCCTAACCAGAAATTCGCTGCTTTCAATACTTTTGTTTTTCGGGCTACTAATATTTGTTCCACTCCTCAGTTACTTAGTGCTGAACTTAATTACCTCAAAGCTATTGCTGTTGATCGTGGTTATTCCTCTAATATTATCGATTCTATTTATAAGAAATTGACGAAATCCGACCATTCTGAAAAGCATTCTAATTCCAACTCTAATACTTCAGTTGTATTACCATTTTTTCCTAAAATCAGTCAGCAAGTTGCTAAAATCCTAAGAAGGTTTGATTTTAAAGTTATTTTTTCTCCTGTTAATAAAATCCCTTTTTCAAATCTCAAACACCCCGTTGATCGCCTAGATAATTGGGGCATTTACCAGATCTCTTGTCAGTGTGGTCTTTCTTATATTGGTGCTCTTAGATTTCGTTTAAAAGAGCATGAAGGTTATGTTAAAAATCAGGAGCTCAAACGTTCTTCTATTGCTCAACATTCTTGGTCTTCTCAACATAGGTTCGATTTTTCCTCAGCCATCATTATCCAAAAATGTTCTTCTAACCTTGATCTTGATTTTTGGGAAGCTTACCATATCATTAAAAATTCTCACTCTTTAGTCAATGACATATCTAGTACTCCAGATTTTCCAAGTATTTGGAAAGCGTTAATTTAATTCCCCTTTTTTGGTTTCTTTTCTCTACTTCTCCGGTAGATGTCGCTACTTGTCCACCCAGTCGTTTCCACTGCTTCTCTCTCATTGGTTGTTTCGGCGCCTACGCCACCCGCATAGGGTATAAAAGCCAGCGCGTCTCTGTCTATGATTTTGCCCAGCCTTGCTTTTTCTAGCACGCTGTTCCTTTTGCACTGAAGAAGAATCTCGCTAGTAGATTCGAAACAGCTGTTTGCTACTTTTCATATATTATTTGTGCATTTTAAACGTTGGTTTTTCTGTTTTTTAATATTGTTGCACAAAGGCTTTATTTGCTATTTTTAAATAATAATAATGATCATAATTTTTCTTTGTTCTTTGAAATAAAAATTTTTTATACTTTTAAAAAGTGTTTTTTATATTTACTGTATCCCTGGAACAACAATGTTGCAGAATCAATTTTAAAAATAAACAAGATAACTATAGGATTCCAGAGTTAAAATGTTAACTTAAATGTTACAGAGTTAAAAGTAAGAACAGAAAAAAAGGAAGGAAGTAATATAAATGAAAAAAATTCCTGCTTCTATGTGGGTTTTCACAGGCTGTCTATATTAGTGAAATGAAATCTGTATTTTTACATTTATGTAGAAATTTTTAAACATGAATATATACATATATAAAGGACTGTTGCTTGGATTTTATGTAGATCGTATGAAAAATTGTATGGCACCTTTTGAATGCACAATAATAATAAGAAAGAAATTTGCTGTTATTCATCAATCATAGAACATTTTCAAATCCATGCATATACTAGAGTCAGACCTTGTTAACACAAACATGCTTAACACAAATTTCTTTTAGCACAAACTGTTTTCGATTGCCCCATCCAATTGTATGTAATGTATTTAAGTTCAGATAACACGAACAAAAAAAGTTTCCCTTTGAGTGTTCACATTAACGAGGTTCGACTGTATAAAACCTATTAAGGCTGTTCTCAAATCTAAAAGGGCAACTTTATAGCATAAGTTTTAATTCATTTTTGTTCGGAAATGCATGAAACTAGCAGGCATTGTTCTTAAGAAACTATGTAATCAAACTGTGTTTTCTGTTTTTTTTGCAAATGCAATAGATCTTTCAAAAAATAATGTCAAAGTGGGCATTTTGAACCGAATTTTTTCACGAAAGAAGAATACCACTCAAGGAAGGGAGAAAAAGTCTTTGTCACATGATCAAAATTGTTTATAACTCAATTGGTAATTTAATTATCAAAAAATGGAAAACACAGTTCAATTTTAAATCACTTCCATAGTCAGGCCTTCCAATTTTATATCTTTCTGTTAAAAAATGAATTTGCAAATGTGTCAAAACTTTTGAACTTGTTGAGCAGAGTAGTTGAGAACAGCCTTAATATAGATACTGCCTTTAACAGAAAATTTCATGGTCCCAATGTAAAAGAATACAATACAATGAGATAATTGCATGTGTTTCAATCTAACTTTCATTTTATAAACTACAAAAATACAAGCATTTCCAGGGATCCATTTAGGAAGCATTTGGGTCCTTTACAAAAGTTTTCATGACAGGACCCTTCAAAAAAATTTTCATCTTAAAAAAAGACTCTTCACAAAATTTTTGTCTTAAATGTAAATCATTCACAAAAATTTTTCATCTCCAAAACGAACCTTTTCCAAATTTAACCATTTTAAAATAGACCTTACCAGTCACTAAACAACTGAAGTTGCCAAAGAACCAATTATTTTGCTTTTTTTCACATAAATGATCTTGTTAAAAATAGTTAAGGAAGAACCTGAATATGTTAATTTAAAATTCACAAAAATATGTCTAGATGTTTCAAAAATATTAGAAACTATTTAATACCATCTTTACATATGTATAAAACTCTGATAATTAATGAAGTTAACTTTTAAAACATTTCTGCCCTCCCGGAAAAAAGCTCTGTCATGTAACAAAAGTGGTTCTGACATCACTGCACATCTAAAAAATTCCTTGTTGCACTTTCCTCTGTACTATTCTATGGGAGTAGCTTGCATTACGCTGAATGTTTTCTTTCTTTTCTTAAAAATAATTAGTAAAACAAATTAAAGTATTAAGAAAGATATTCTATATCTTTAGTTTTAGTGTCTGTATTTTATTATTTATATTACCAATTTATTATCAGACATTACATATGTCTTTTTGGCGATGAATATGTGCATTATTTCCATTGTTGTGTCGTAAAAAAAAAGTCAAGTAAAATGTTATAGTTCATAATATGTGAAAAAAAAAAAAAAAAAAAAAAACGATTTTATCAATACTTATATAAAGTACAGTCTCTTCCAATCTTCAGACAAACTCTATGGCTTAAGGTTTATTTTATTTATAAATTCTTAGTATATTTAGTATGTTCAAAATCTGCTTATTTGACATGAAACAAAACCCCAGAAGGATGACCCCATAAGCTATTATCATGTGATTTTCACTTTTTCCCTCCTTTTTAGGCTGAAGAATATGTTCCTTTACCTAAAGGTGATGTTCATAAAAAGAAAGAAATTGTTCAAGATGTCACTTTGCATGATTTAGATGTTGCAAATGCTAGACCACAAGGTGGTCAAGATGTGTTATCAATAATGAATATGCTTATTAAACCCAAGAAAACTGAAATTACTGGTAATTTTCTTTTTAATTCATTATTTTAATTTAAAACTGTATTAGCTTAAAACTGCCTAGGAATATTTTTGATGTTGGGCAATTTTCATTAAATCATAGTTTGTGATTTATGTAGTTCTCAGGGCTTTAAAAAGTTTTTAATGTTTTAGTTGCCATTTTCAAGGGCCCTAAAATGCTTAATTTTTATTGATAGTCCTTGGAACTCATTTTTCATTAACCCCTTTCCACTGTCGCCAATCCCAGCTCTGACAACAGTATGTCAAATGAGCAATATTGGTAATTACTCAAATGCAATTTGATTTGAGCTTTATTTGATTATTTTATGTGAAAGCCATGCTGAGTTCATTTAAATATATAATTCACTATTTTCATGTAATTCTTATTATACTTGGGAGGGGGGGGGGGGGACTTATAATTTATTATTTTTTTTTTATTTAGACCATGTGATAAATTGTCGAACCTATCATATCAGAACAGCACACTCACCGCCTTAATCATGCCACAACTGTGTAGAACAATTATAGGGCTTATTAATTTTTTCACTTTCTTCTACCTTTACAAAAAAAGTATTGGATTCATAAAAATTTTATGTGTTTTAGAAGGTCCTGAACATGATTTGACTGTTTTTAGAAAATGTCTGTCTGTCTTTGTCTGACACAAACTTTGTGAGCACTCTATCTCAAGAACTAATGCACGTAATTTAATCAAACTTCAGATTCACTTAGACCATGACATAAATTGGTGCTGATGAGGTTTTGTTGTAAATTGCATAACAGAAAGTGCTGCTATGCTGCATTTTTCACAATTTCTCTGATATCTTTATCTCAAGAATTAATGCTTGAAATTTCAACAAACTTCATATTCTGTTTCACCTTGACATAAATAGATCTTTAATAGGTTTGCAGGGTTTGTACAGACTCCTTAAAAATTCATTAGAAAGGAAAAATTTTCCAAGGAGTACTTGGAACTTTTTAAATAAGCAAAATACTCTTTAAAAACTCCATAAATTATCTCAAAAACTTAATTTAGTGTTGAACAATGATTTAATTGAAGTATACAAAAAGGAAGATGTAACATATCTTACATGATGAATAATAATGCTTTGCTTGTATAATCATCTTTCTTAAATATATATGGCATTAAAGTGATTAGCCATTAAAGGAAATAAAATAAAAATCTACTCCTGTTTATAAAGGTAATGTTCAAGTAATTACTGCCATTCTTAAAAAAAAAAAAAAAAAAAGAAAGAAAGAAAGAAATGATCTTTCTTCCTTTTTATTATTATTATTACTTTTTAATGTGCTGCGCAGTTTTCTTCCTTCAAAATTTACTTTTAAAATCTAAGTGCATGTGGTGCATGATGAGTATTTAGAATTTGACTGACCTTTATATATATGACCATTAATTACTGCATAAAATAGTTCACTTGCAATTTTATATTCAAATTTATAAAATCAGTGAACAATATATTGTGCAAATTTAGCACTAGCTATTACATTTTAATTGAATAAAATTTGTTTACACCCTAAATGTGGTATTAAAAGTTAGGGTGGGTGCACATGTTACAATGAGAATGCATCATAAGTGAAAAATAGGTTAAGTTGTTTAAAATATTTGTTCTCCTTAGAATTTTTCTAGACTCCTTGTATTTTTTCTTAAGTCTGTATGAATTCTAGGTTTGAGTATGTACCACTCAACAGCTGTCACTGCTATGCTCAGTTTTTTATGATTTCAGTAATAGCTATATTTCAAGAATAAATAATTGTCTTTTAATTATATAGAAGATTTATGACACATGATTTATATAGAAGAAAGTTTTACGATAGCTAATAGTTAAGGTAAAAACTATACGATTGTTCTAATGAATGCAAATTTACATTACTTTTTAAATCGTTTTTCATGGTCATGCTTTTAATTTTCGTTTTGGTAGATTGTATTTCTACCACGTGTGTTTGTGTCTGTAAATAGCAACACACCAGTTTGTTTCACTGAATAAAAAACAAATTTGTCAGTAAATTGGCATCTAACAATCATTACACCATAGCTTTTTTGAGTTTTACATTGAAGTTTACAAGTTTAAGCTCCTTGCATTCACCTGGACATTCATCTTGTTTTATTCTCAAGAATCAAATTTAAAGAAAAAAACATAGATTTTCAACTAATTATTCCTGAAAGATGATGGTTAAAGCTCTGCAAAAGGGCACAAAAATTGTTAAATATTTAGCAAGTTAAAAATGTCATTTTTAAAAGTATTTATTTTAATTCATAAAAGTTTATCAAAATCATTTTATTTTACCCGGTTTGAAT
Source organism: Maratus speciosus (assembly GCA_963932465.1). Classification (NCBI taxonomy): domain Eukaryota; kingdom Metazoa; phylum Arthropoda; class Arachnida; order Araneae; family Salticidae; genus Maratus; species Maratus speciosus. The sequence continues at coordinate 256,401,386 of OZ010793.1, read as the reverse complement.
TAGAAGACATACAGACCTGAAAAAATCAGGGAATTTTGTTGACCTGGAAATATCAGGGAAATTCAAATTAAAACTGGAAATTCATTGAAATAAATGTTAATTTCCATTATGATTGCGGTAATCTGGAAGGAAAAAAATAATCTCAGCTCTTGGGCTCTGTCCGTGCCTGAAACTGGCTTGAACTCTATTTTTATACCAGTCTTCAGGCTCAAGCTCATATGAAAATTTTATTTAACAAAAAATTGGAAAAAAAACCTTGCTATATGAGAAACAAGAATGAAGCCTATTCTTACAGCTTTTCACTATCCTTTAAAAACTGAAAGTGAACTGAATTGTTATTAATGTGATATAAAAAGAAATATTCTATCTAATTTTGAAGTCTTTGTACGGTCAGCGTTTGTAACACAAAGAAGCTGTATGATATCTCGTATCTATCCTCTCTTTCTGTTTGAAGTCCTTTGTGAATTGGAAAACAAAACTCAAGTCTTTCTACCTTAGTTGTACAATGATATTTTATAAGAATGAAAATAGTGACTTTTACAGATTTTTGAGGTGGATATAAAAAATAAACTTGCGATTTTCGGCAGATTTTCAGGAACATGAAAATTGAGACTTTTAAATGAAAATATTAATCGGTAAACAATAAAATGTTATTACTGTTAGGCTCCAGTACCTTGGCGTTTCAAACGCGAAGATTCAGGTGATTCTATTCTGGATAACTTCTAAAAAGTTGTAACATACTAGGGAGAATGGCATCCATAGTTGGTGCGTTAGCCTAAATAGTGACAACCATAAACGGAAATTTATTTTGTGAAAATATATTATTTATAAATGTATTGTTTAAATGTGGTCGTTTCTAAAAGCAATACTTTTATTAATAATTATGATATTTAAAAACTTAAACAATGCTTTTAATAATAAAAATGGTGATGTTAACAATCGGAATGAACTGTAAAAGCACATAGCCATATTTTCAACAATGGCAATTCTTTATGTATAAAAATTAATGCAGACCATTTCATGATATTTTAAATAGAAATTTATTAATTTTACAATTAAAAAGATGTGTTAGAAATTTTTTTTTAAATACCTGGATTATGTTAGGATGTATTCATTGTATCTCTCTCTCTCTCTCTTTTTTTAAATGCGAATATATGTTTTTAAAGTTTTCTCTAAATTTAAAATGTTAGACATTTATATAAATTAATAGCTATTACATGTGACTTTATTCACGTAATATTTAAAGAAGAATAAACGCATTAATTAATTTAAAAAATTCACAATAATTAAAAACATATACAATTAACAAACTCTTATCCCATTTTAAGTAAATAAAATTTCTGGTGATCCCAGTTTGCATATTTTTGTTTTTGTATATAGAATCATATAAATGCCTTTCAAGAGCTCGAAATTTCATATATTTTCCTTAAGATTAGCTGGAGAATGTATTTATTTCCATCTAATTCTATTTTATTATATCTATTTATTCTACTTTACATTTATTCCATTCATGCATATTGAGATATTTTTAACTATATATTTCGATATTTTAAAGAATATGAGTATTAGAAACAGATAACTGATTAATTCTGGTATTTTTTATTGGCTTTTCCATAGTACCTTTAATAATAGGGAGGGACGGAGAGAGAATTTTATGTTTAATTAATGGCATTGGCTTTTTGAATTTCACATGACTGATGTCATAAGCAAACCTAAGTCTCCAATTAAAATTACATGCTAACAACTTTTACATAGACCTTTAAATTTCATTGGAATCAGTATTCTGGAAGATTGTGCGGTAAAAAAATGTTAAAGGTAAAATGTAAACGGTCATGTAACACGTGAAATTTGAAGGCATGATTATTGAAATACATTGAGTTCAAGTAGCGTTTTTCCTTTTCTTATAAATGTATTAAATCGTGAATTATAATTAATTCTCTTTCTCAGGACGAGTGCCGTGTCTCTAGAATAGGTTCAAAATCAAAATGCGAATTTTGAAATCCCTTTCTGAAAGATCACACGCTTTTAAAGGAAGGAGAAGCTTTGTTTGATTTTTGCACGTTTTTTGTATTATTATAATAATTATTATAATTATTTGTTTATTTAATCGATTGGTGGGTACATTGATAGGAATAACTTGGAACGTCTATAAGATTTTACGCCTAATTCCGGTTCACTATCTGAACTGTCCTTGCTGTGACCATGGTTGCAGCATTACGTTAAATTATTCTACAACTGTTTTCTACAGCTGAATATTACACAGTTGGACTCAGTTAAGATGCTTGCGGTTAATAAACGATCTTGCTTAATACACAGATTTTTTTTTTTATCCCTTGAACATACCCATAAGGCTAATGTAAAAATATCATGTTTAATACGCGAATGGTTATTACACGATCCCGCTTAATACACAATACATTTTTGGATTTTTGAAGAAAAAATCACGCTTAAGACGCAAATTCATTGATCAAGAAGTGAATTCCTTCTCTCTTCTCGAGTGTTGTCAATTTAGCAGACTTTTTATTCAGATAAAAAACACTGTTTCCGACTAGTATTATTTACTTTATTTAATAATAGATTAATTAAGGCAAAAATTACTAATCAGAAACAGTGAAGAAGACCTGCTAAATTAGCAAAAAAGCAATTCTTCTTTGATTCTGCCTCCTAACATTCTTTGTCTCTCGCTTCGTGTATGCTTTTACTGTAGTAGAGAGAGATAGACGAATTATGGTTACTCGGATATGTCATAAAAATTATCAAGATTATGGGTGATTATACCTGTTGTTAGTGAGGTTTTAAATGTACAGTCGTGGAAAAAAAAAAGTAAACACCTTCTACTAACTCCTCAACAAATTATCGTAGAAGAAAGTTACTGGTATCGAACGATTGGAAATAAAGTCTACTTTTAGATGATGTATATAAAATTAGCTTAGGGGGGCATCTACATATTAAAACAATTCCAAACTTCATTTTTTTCAATGACAATACCCAATTTTAACGAGATATTTCAAATCTTCGGTTCAAACTATGCCTAGACACCGAATTTCAAGTCATTTGAATGATAAGTTTTTGAATTATAAACATTCAAAATTTAGTGCTTCTAATGTTAAATTACATTTTCATATTTTTATTTATATCTCCAGAAATTATACTCCTAATGTGCTAATTTTTTTTTTGTAGCAATAATACTAATTTACCCAAACATAAATACGCTGAATTTGCAATTTTTATAATTTTATGATATGAATTATGAATTATGAAGTTAATATTCGAAAAAATTATGAATTGCAGCCTACAATTTTTTTGATGGATTTAGATTTATTAAGTCCTGATTTATGGAAATCCGAAATTTCACATTTTTCTTCCAAGTAGTTTTCAAATTATGCTTAAAAAACGGCAAAATGATGGTTTAAGGGGCCGTCTATGATGGAAGTGACTAGATATTTTGAAATTTCTTCAGCTGTCCTGTAATCTAGCGGGCTTCATTGACTTTTTAAGGTGCCTTGATCAAGATGGGGGCTCTCTCGGTTAACAATCCAGTTCCGAACTTCAATTTGGATACAGCCCTTAAAATACGCTCGTTTTAAAATAATTAATATCTCAGAAACTTATGGTACGAATTGCATAAAAATTTGTTATTAGGGTAATTGAAGGGTGTAGAGTTCATTTATGCTGTCAGAATTGTGTACTAAAAACAAAGTTATGGTTCGTTTTAATATGTAGATGCCCCCCTAAGCAAATTTTATCTATACCATTTAAAAGAAGACTTTATTTCCAATCATTTGGTACCAGTAACTTTCTTCTACGATAATTTGTTGAGGAGTTAGTAGGGGGTGTTTACTTTTTTTTCCCACGACTGTACACTATACCATTGCTATATATGTTTTATAATGGATATTATAGGCAATTAAAAATTAAAAAAAACTAACTTATGTTTTTTTTTTTTTTTTTTTTTAAGAAAATCAATCAAGATTAGAAATGCAATTTTATTTGCATGGTTGTTTCTTAAAATATCCTTATTCTTTGCTGTGGGGGAATAAAAAATATATGTTACATTATTAGATCTTCCTTCGTGATTTCCCTGTTTTATTCTAAATTACTACTCTATATTCACTAATTCCTTATTCTTAAATAATCTCTATCGTTAACTCTGTTAAATTCCCCTTAATTTAATATCTAGATTGTCCAAAATATTTAAATATTAACCTTTTAGTTATTCTTAAATTCTATAATAATCTCCGATCATTTCTGAGTTTTCAAATGTTCTTTTTAGTAGCCATTTTTTTCCCTTCTGAGATTTTCATTTCCCACCTTCAGTTCCTTTTTACTATTTTATCCATCCATTCCAAATTGACCAGATTCTTTGCTAGTTGTCTCCCATTCGTCCGTGACGTAGGATGGCATCCTTACTTCTTAATTGGTTCAGAGCGAGTACTATGTCATAGACCAGGGACGGCAAACCTATGGCATGCATACCATAAGTGGCATGCAAAAGAATAATTTTGGCATGGTGTTACTTGTGGCTCTAAATTAATATACAGTGATATTGAACAAAATATACAAACTTAAATGTTCTGATCTTGTCAAAACTGGATTAATTGGAAATTGCAGAATTTTAAATGCAGCTATTTAAAATACTGTAAATTACCGTATTAGTAAAAGTACCAATGGTAAAATTATGGCAACTTAGAAATTAGTTTCAAAACCGTTTAAAATTTCAGAACTATTTAAAGGATCTGGTGTTTGACCTTTTAATAATTTTTCCCATCTATGTCCAGAAGGCCATTATTTTCACAAATTAATGATACAATGAATCAAATAAAAAGCAGTGCTCAGATAAATCCAGTTTGCATTCTGTTGAAATTAACTCAGTCTGAATTTGATATTAATGATTTTTCTTCTAAGATGCAACAACACAATTAATCACATAATTTTTAAAAATAATTTCTAAAATATAATTGTTTGTAAGATTATTAATTTTAATACTTATTTTTTTTTTTTTTTAAATTATTCAGAGATTTTTATTCATGATTTTTAATCCACTAAATTTGTTTATTATTTGGCACGTCAAGGTCATGTAAAATATTTTTGGGAAAAAAATTGGTATGTGGCTATAAAAAGGTTTGCCAACCCTGTCATAGATTGTATTGCTACACGAAGTGACAGAAAGCAGATACACATGATTTTTCTGCAGAATTCTAGATATTTTCGTCGTATTTTCAGTTGTGAACGTTCCTCTGGTTGTCGTATGACGTATTATATCTCCAAAATTGCTTACCCTATTTAATTGATATGCAGTGATGGCACGACTACATCTAATGGGTGGAAACTGCACCACCGAAACCTACTTCAATAAACTATTGAGTTGACCTATGCCTTGTCTCACTTATTTACGGAGAAATCTACACTGGTCAGATCTATTTGCCTGGCCGACCATTCAATGACTGCAACATCAAGTTCTTATGCTTTGAAGTACCACTCCTCATATTATATCTAACATCGTACACTGGTATGGCATACTCTACTTTTCATAGATGTTTAGATCAACGATCATATACTAAGACTCCTATTTGTTCTTACATCTACAATTTCAGCTTTCACTACTGCATTACTACCAGATATCAGAACCTTGGAAGAGAAAGGGCAAATCCTGAAATTCGGGTGTTGGGAAATCAAGCTCAAAGTTTTGCAAGTAGTTCAAGATAGCAAGAGCAAATCTTTATTTTAATCACTGCTGATATACGAGGGATTTCTAACGAAAAAAATGAAGAGAGGGGTTTCAGACCCGGGGTTCGCCCTTGCTCCTCTAGAAAAATCAGACCACGAATATATTATAGAAGGTGATTATCATTACAGCCAGTAACTTCAATTCACTATTTAAATCTTCCAATGTTATGTAAATCATAACACTGCTGAATCACTACTGAAAAAAGTAGTTGAATAATTAATTAAAATAACATATACAGTCATGTGCAAAAGTTTAAGACCAGCAGCTGAATTTTGGCATTTTAACAGAAAGCATCATTAATGCCGAATATTATGCCATCTTATGTATCGATTGCGTCAGACTCGTTCACCTGCTATAAATAACATCCCCCGTCTCATTCCTCGCCAGTTGTTCTGTGGATTTAACCGTGGACGGTGCTGTTTTTAAATCTTTGTAATGGGTAAAAAAAGTCACTTTCAGCTTCAAAAAGGGCAGAAATAGTTGCTCTGCATAAAGTTGGCTTTTCTGAACATGAAATAGCTAAGAAGGTACATGTGAGCAAGACTGCTGTTCATCAAGCTGTCAGTAAATTTAATATTTTGGGAAAGTACACTGACCTGAAGAGAAGCGGTCGGCCAAGAAAAACTAGTGCCCGTGATGATCATATGATCTCCTAGCAGTTTCGTAGTATAATAAATCAAAATCTTTGGTCAAACATCTTGAAATAGTGCTCAAACTGACGTCGGTGCCCTTTGCAACCAGCGTGTGTTTACCCTTCTTGCGGGAAGCTGTTGGAGATCGCATTACCATCCTTCGGATCACATGATCATCACAAGCACTAGTTTTTCTTGGCCGACTGCTTCTCTTCGTCTTCAGGTCAGTGTACTTTCCCAAAATATTAAATTTACTAACAGCTTGATGAACAGCAGTCTAGCTCACATGTACCCTTCTTAGCTATCTTTATTTAGCTATTTCATTTCAGAAAAGCCAACTTTATGCAAGTTAACTATTTCTGTCCTTTTTGCAACTGAAAGTGACGATTTTTTTCTCATTACAAAGATTTAAAAACAACACAGTCTATGGTTAAATCTGCAAAACAACTGGCGAGGAATGGGACAGGAGAAGTTATTTTAGTCCAAGAGCAGACAGCACAAAAACCTATGTTATCAAGCACAAGAAAAAAACCCTTTATTTTATGGAAGAGTAGAAGTAGGGGAATCTAATGATCCATGTCTGCCGGAAGTGAAATGGTGCCAGTGGCGGCTCGTGCCAATCTTCACTGGTGGGGCCCGGTCTTCATAACATATTGTAAATTTTTATGCATTAATATTTGTTGTTTAAACATGAAAACAAATTATTTAAAACTAACTATTATTTAAAACTTTTATTTCTTACTTTTGTAAAAGAAAAAAAAAAAAATTAATTATTTTTTCAAGTAATCAACGTTAATTTCAAATTTATCAAATTAATTACAATTTTTAACATACCATTAATTGCCATTATTAACATTGAACATACTTTGATCAATCATTATTTAATTAAAAAACAAATATACAAAATAATAATAATAATAATAATAATAGTAATAATAACAATCTCACAACGTTACAGAAAGAAAATATAAACTTTACTTGCAAACATTGAAACTGTTCAGAAATTAAAATTTAGTACATTATTTAAATAAAAGTTTGGTATGTTTTTAGATGCGCAAATCTTTCACTAACTTTAAATTTAATTACCATTATTCACAATAAACTTACTCTGGTCAAACATTATTAAATTAAAAAACAAATTCACAAATCAAACAAAAAATAATTATCTCATAATTTAATAGAAAAAAATACATATTTTTCTTGCAGAGATTTGATCCATTCACAAATTAAAATTTAATGCATTATTTAAATAGAAATTAGGCACGTCGATTTTTTCGACTAGCAAATCTTTCACTTACTTTTACATCAAATTCTGATGTTGTACTAATAAAATCTTTGTGGACTGAAAGAACAGCAAGAGTGTGCTTAATCGTTCCTGTCCCATAGAGTTTTTCAAAAATGTTTTAAAATTTTCTCTCATTCGCTCTTGAACTCCAGTATGACACCCGCTCACAACAGCGCACAGTCATATGCTTGCGCAACAAGCTTATCTTTTAAATAAAACTTTTCTAAATTTTGAGTTAAGATTATAGTAAGTCCCTCTGCTGTTTTATCATAGACATCAATAAATTGAACAAATCTTTTCAAGGGTTTGTTGTTTTTTATATATCGTAAAATGATAACAAATTGCGAAGTGCAGCTTACATCAATATAGTTTCGTCAGCTTGTAAATCTACAAAATTAGAAGCAGAAATCTCATTTTTAACTTCATGCATATACGTTTCATACATACAATCCAACAGCTCATATTGTATAGTTTTTTAAGTATTTTTAGATACTGTAGCATTGTTTAAATGGTCTTCCAATATAGTGTCCAGTTTTGAGGCGTATGTGACCAATTCTAAAAACATACCTCGGTTTACTATTTAGCACATACCTGTTCTTCTCAACCATTTCATTATGTTTTTGTAATGAAATCCTGTAACCTTCATCTAACTGCACTACAATATTGACAGTTCCGAAGGTTTTATAGTTAAAAGCATTATTTAAATGAGTAGTATTCATTTCATGTTTTTTTACTCTTTCAGAAAAATGCTTCAAATCGTTACAGCCGGCCATACTCCATAATTTCATCCCTCCAAAAAATAAAAAATAAAAACAGAACAATGCTTTTTTTTTTCTTCACTTGCTGAAATACACAGAAATTTTTGATACCACTGTGTAGAGAAATAGCGTAGTTTTCCCCCATCTTTTCGTTACATTTCAAAATTCTTCGGTTGATAAGGTCCCAGGCGTTTAATTTCAAGTTTTTCTTCCAAATTCATTGTTGAAAAGGGCATAATAAATCATCTACAGAATTCATTTTTTTATTTCAAGAATTTAAGGGTGTGTTCGAAAAAATATTTTTCCACCCTCAACAGCTCGAAATTTTCTGGGACACTTTCAGACTCATTTTTAAAATTAAAAACATGAAACTTGCTGAGATGATTTTTGAAGTGATGTTTAAGAGGCCGTGTGGTTTCATTTTTCGCTCAATTCAATAGAATTTGATTTTAAAACAATTATTTTCTCATTAGGACCCTTTTTTTCATCCCCAGATCTCCCGCTTCAGAAAATTCGGTTCAAAACTCCCACTTTGATAGCATTTTTTTTTTTTGCAATATTTTCTGCATTTTTCAAAAAATCGACAAGCACATCCCATTATGTAGTTTCTAAATAAGAGAATTTGCCAGTTTGATGCGTTTGAGAGTAAAAATGAATTTAAAAATAAATCAGAAAATAAGCAGTTTGGATTGGAATACACCTTAACAATAACATGTGTCTCCGTTTAAAGAGAGTACAGAGTACTTAAAGATCGCGTAATTCAACGAATAAGCAGCAATAGTAATACAAATGTCGACGAATATTTTTGAGAATCCCCGCATAACAAACTTTGGATCAAGGGCACTCTCGCCCAGTGCCCCCCATTGCAAAAAAAATACGGAAGATTTAGCTCTAAAAGAGCAGTACATCGCCAAAATTGAATGACACGTGAGGGAGGGAAATACTCATTATCGCGCCAAATGGGCACAAATGTCTTGTGCCCCGATACAGTAACCTTGGTGTTCAGAAGTAAGTAGTGGCCAGTAAAGTGATTTATTGCCTCTGAGAAAGAAATAGATGCTGAGAGTCGATAACGGATGAGTGGGCACGATGTAAGAAGGAGTTTCTTTGCAATATATTTTTAGTAAACAGTTCTTTTTTTTTTTTTAAGTTTTAAATTAAAAATATGAATCAAAATTTTTTAAATGAACAGAAAATTCTAGTGGGGCCTGGCCCCAGTGGCCCCAATGGACCGGCCGCCCCTGAATGGTGCATAAGCATAGATGCCAATATCTCCGGAAATTCCGGAGTTTCTCCGGAAATGTAGGATAAAATACGGAAGTACGGTAATAAGGTAGAAAATACGGAAATTTGAGGCAAAAAAATCGCGAATTTCTCCGACCGATCGCGGCAAAAAATCACGAATTTCGTCAATCTGTCGTTGAAGTATATCGCGAAAATCGTCTATTAATCGATAAAACCGCCAATTTCTACAATCGCTCGCGGCAGAAAATCGCAAATTTCGCCAACCGATCGTTGAAAAAAGTTGCAATTTTTGTCAATCAGTCGCTGCAAATAATCGTGAAATTCATCAATAGATCGTTGATAAAAATCGCAGCCGCGACAAAATATCGCGAATTGCGTTAATCAGTTGGGGGGGGGGTAATATCCTGAAATTTGGTAATCGGCCAATGATAAAAATCGCGAATTTTGTCAATCACTCGCTGCGCTGCAAAAAAAAAAAAAAAACTCTAATTCCGTTAGTCATTCGCGGTAAAAAAATTGTTGTTTTCGTCAATGAGTCGCGGCAAAAAATTGCTGTTTTCGTCAGTAAGTCGCGGCAAAAAATTGCTGTTTTCGTCAGTAAGTCGCGGCAAAAAATTGCTGTTTTCGTCAGTAAGTCGCGGCAAAAAATCGCTGTTTTCGTCAGTCAGTCGCAGCAAAAAATCGCGATTTTCGTCAGTGAGTTCTCGGCAAAAAATCGCGATTTTCGTTCGTTAGTCGTGGCAAAACATCGCGATTTTCGTCCGTCAATCGTGGCAAAACATCGCGATTTTCGTCTGTCAGTCGCGGCAAAACATCGCGATTTTCGTCCTCAAGTCACGCAAAACATCGCGATTTTCGTCTGCAAGTCACGGCAAAACATCGCGATTTTCATCTGCAAGTCGCGGCAAAACATCGCGATTTCCGTTTACAAGTCGTGGCAAAATATCGCGATTTTCGTATGCAAGTCACGGCAAAACATTGCGATTTTCGTCTGCTAGTCGCTGCAAAACATCGCGATTTTCGTTCGTCAGTCGCGGCGAAAAATTCGCGATTTTCGTCAGTCGATCTCGGCGGAAAATCGCGAATTTTGTTAATTGGTCGCGGGATTTCACTCACATCAATCACGGATTTTTTGCTCCATAGAGATTTTAAAAAAATTCCATTTTTATAAATTTATTATAAAAAATTATTAATACATTAATAGTAAAAGTAAATTAAGTAACCTTTATTTAAATTATGTTTGTGTTGATAAATGCAAAAGCTGCAAGACGACTGAAAATATTTGTAAAAAGTATAGCTCATAAAAAACTTTGTGCAACTCCTGAAATGACTCCTGAAACGTGAACATTTTACTCCTGAAGAGTGTCCAAAACTCCTGAAATTTAACTGGTTTACTCCTGATACAGTCTTTACAATGTTGGCGTCTATGCATAAGCCAAAAATTAATACCACCAGTGGTTGACTCGTAGGTTTATCATTGTGTTTGTCCTACAAACAAAGGTATGAAAACATGGAGGATAATTGTAGGACAAACACAATGATAAGCTTACGAGTCAACCACTGGTGGTATTAATTTTTGGCATATGCACCACTTCACTTCCGGCAGACATGGTTCATTAGATTCCCCTACTTCTGCTCTTTCATAAAATAAAGGGTTTTTTTCTTGTGCTTGATAACATGTTTTTGTGCTGTCGGCTCTTGGACTATTTACAGCAGGCGAACGAGTCTTATGAAATTGACACATAAGATGGCATACTATTCAGCGTTAATGATGCTTTCTGTTAAAATGCCAAAAATCAGTTGCTGGTTGTTATATTTTGTGGCCGTAGATCGCCGTAGTGGAGTATGTCTGAAAAATAAACTAAGAATTGGCAACCAAAGAAGATATTAAGATTTTAAAATTAAATATTCAAAATAATCAATTTAGAAAATGTTGCCTTTGAAATATTCAATGACGGAAGCTGAAAAATAAAAAAGTGTAAAATAACTCACCCGGAGATTAAAGGTACAGTTGACACATATTTTATTGAAATATTTATATGCACTGCATGAATAATAATTTTAATGACTATTATTGGTAGAAATATAAGATTTTCCTGGCCAGGAATACGACATAATTGTATGAAGAGGAAAATACATTTAAATGATATTGCACTATGTAAACAATCCTTCAAAATTGCTGCAAATCTGAGAGTTCACTATTGTAAATTAATTTTATACCGTCCGAAGTATTATGTCCATAGTCCAGACTAAAGTCCTGTATTTAGGAATATATTGGTAGATGCGAGTTTGAAGATAAACCGGAGATTGTATATTTTTTACTATTGAAGATTTATGACGATAAGCAATAACTGTAAAATAGATGAAGGCACAAAGGATCACAGTGTTGAAATAGTCATCACAATAGGTTAGATGCAGACCCGCACTGAAGTTGTAAAAGATGATTTGGAGATAAACTGGAAATTATATTTTTTACTATTGAAGATTCAAGACCATAAGCAGTAACTGTAGAATTGATGATGGCACATTATCGGTGGAGCTCGGCATGGCAGATGTTATTACGAACGGGAAAGGACGCTCAGTTATTAAGCAAATCCTTTGAGGGCTATTAATAATCTCAAAGGAATGAATATATTAAAGTAATATTGATGATGAAGTTTCAGCTGCTGGGAGTACAGAAAATTGACATGGGAGAGCTTACAGTTCGTAAAAATAAAAATGAAAGAACATTTCTTCGTCTGGCTCCAAAAACTAAAAATGGCTTCCAAAATGCAGTAATGCTACTTCTTCCTGAAAAATTCTTAGTCTGGGGCTAGAGCCCCAAACATATGTGTATCCTCCTCCTTACATTGTTGACAAGTGCCACAGACCAAATGTTTATTTATATAGACGATTAGATTATTATAGACGATGTTTTGGGGGGGCACATGGCCCCCCCAAAACATCGTTGGGCCGACGCTGAACTCAAATTTAACCCATGAGCAACCGGCACTCACACTTCTGAGTCATATCGATAATGATTTTCATCGCAATCGAAATATCGATAACGATTTATATCGTAATCGAAGTTGCATTCCCCCTGCATTCCTGAATACCGGCGATGTCGCCTCCTGATACTAAAACAAGATGGAGGATAGAGTGACGTCACGACGTCCTTTTCTGCGAGGAAGAAAGATAAAAAAAATGTCTAACTGCGCCGGGGGAAAAAATGGATTGCGCGTCTTTTAAAACTGACAGAAGTGATTAAATATTGTAATGCGGATATCTCGCTAAATTATGGTTAAAAATTAATGAAATTTTGGCAATCGCTTATAAATAAATAGTAGCATCCAATAAAAATAGTTTGGGAATAAAATGATTAATATTAAATAACTTTTTTAATTTATATTTTCGGAAGTTAGTGATTGTTAGAAAAGCATTGTAAGTTACCTTAAGGAACGATATTCCGTAATGTTTATATTTTAAAAGATCCGTACATTATTAGAATTATATTTAATTGCATATTATAATATTTATTACTTTGAATAATCATTAATTATAAGATTATTAACAAAATATAAATTATTTAGAATGCTTTTTATTTATTTACTTAATACGTTTTTAAGAGTTGTTTTTGTACTTAAATATTTAAATTTAAATAGAGAAATCATGCAGACAATAAATTAAGAATCTGAAATATTGAAAATGTAACATTTACCTCCAGCCTATAGAAAAAAAAATATATATGAAAAAAAAAAGTTCGAGATACTGGTATCTCAATAATGCATAACTGAATGCACGAACAAAACTAAACGTTCAAGTGACGCACTCAAACGATTGGAAAATCTTCAGAGATGCACTTCTCTGTAAGTAATCCAATAAAAAAATCAAAAAATTACAATACACTATACATATGCAAAACAAAATGAATATAGAAAATAATACTGAATAAGATACATTAAATATGTTGATTCAAATACACAACAATACACAGAATATACAAACACTTCTCAGGGTCAGTGAAAAATTAATAAAACCCTACTACTTAATTGAAACCTAAACATCCATGTGAGCACCATTACAATTCTTATTGCAATATAAACAAATGAATGATAGAGTTATACTATACACATAACTGAGTTGAAATTGCACATTGTAAAAAAAATATGAGTTATTGCACATGATTAAAATTGCTATACTTTATGTAAAATGGAACTGAGCAAGAGTCAATGACATATAGCAGGACACTACTGAAGTAATGATGTGATTGTGAGACAAACATACATTTTAAAAATTAACAATATAAGTGTGTAAATATAATGCAATTGAAATTTAAGAGAAGACATCACTTAAGAATTGCACAAGTGTCGAAAAGAAAAGGAATGAAATTCCAACCCGTTGACAACCATACATGGAAGTCATCGACACAAATTTTCAAAATTGTCCAAATTATGCCAGAGACCATACCGTGAGGGAATGTCGGAGGGGCAGAATTTGTGCTAAATTTTACACCCCAAACTAAGCCGAGTTGACCCTCTGTGTGTAATGGTCCAGAATTTAAAGAAAATTGAAAATTTTTTTAGAAAAGCTTAGAGCAGAAACTCCATCTTTTACATAGAATTTAAATCTCTTCTAGACCATGAAGGCATGCTCATTGTAGAGATTATCAAAATAATAACATTTATGAAATCAATTTAATATAATTTCTTTTTCTTTCTTTCTTTCTTTTTTTTTTTTTTTTTTTTGTCTCAATGTTTAACTTAATAGATTGATACTTTTTAAATGAAATTAATAATTAGGATCCTAAATTAAAAATTTAAAATAATGTCACATCAAGTTACAAACAGCAGTAAAGTGTATAGGTTAAAAGCCAAAATAAAGTTCAATCCTTTATAAAAGAATACTGAAAGGTCAAATATGACTTGTGACAACTAAGTAAGATTTATATTGAAATGGGTACAGTTATGGATAAAAGGTAAATTGAGGAATTATACTATAAATGAATTAAGTCGTAAAGAATATTAAAAGATACTTCTCAAAACATAACGTGGTAGCGAAGCACATATGTATTGAGTGATTCAAAAGGAGCTACCTCATGAACCGTTTAGTATCAAATGAGTGAAACCAGATAAGTTGTCACACTATTGAGTTTAAAATTAAATTTAAAAATGAATAAATGAAAATTGAATGGTATTTGATTCTTTGGTGTCATTGTTAATATGTAATTCTTGTAATTATTTTCTAGATAAGCTTCGTAAGGAAATCAACAAAGTTGTCAACAAATATATAGATCAAGGTATTGCTGAGCTTGTGCCAGGTGTCCTCTTTATTGATGAAGTCCATATGCTTGATATTGAATGTTTTACATATTTACACAGAGCTTTAGAATCATCAATTGCACCTATAGTAATATTTGCATCCAATAGAGGACGTTGCCATATTAGGTATGTCTTGTATTCATTTGTTTCATAGGTTAATTTTTGTGAATCTATTTCATCTCACTTGAAGTTTTTGTTAAACATTTCTAGGAACATTTCTTGAATATAAAACCTCATAATAATTATGATCTTATTTTGATATTTCATAATTTTGTGTCGATCTTTTTGTTGTTTTTAACTTTTTATAGAAGTGCTTCATGTTCAGTGTTTGAAGTGGAGATATTTTAACTAAAATTTAATTTTTCTTTTTTCTCTTCTGTTAATTGTCTATCAATTATTTAATTATTCCTTTTCCTTGGAATTAGTTATTAATTTATTTTTATTGACTTTAACTTGTAAGTAATAAATTAAATGTGCCTGCATCTGAATGTTTGTGTCTCCTTAAAAGCATCAAAGTAACATTTTTAAATAGCTAATAGTAAATTTTGGGCTTCTAGATGTTCTCTAATGTTAGTATTGGTATCAAAAGAGAATATAATGTCAAAACTTTTTCATCCTTTTTCTTCACTATTTGTGGTGAAAGGTTTGTAAGATATCTATCATTGAAAGATTTAATTCAAATCAAAGAGCTATGATTCATTCATTTTCATAAAATATGGAAATTCTGCAAATTCTAAATGTAATTCTTATGGAAAAAAAGATGATTCAATATTTGGAAGTTATGTCTCCTTAAACATGGAATTCCCCAATAGGTCCCCCTTTAATAATATCAGTACAATATGTTCATCTTGACACTTGAAAGAAAAAAAAAAAAAATAAAAATCCTGGAATAATCTTAATAATAATAATAATAATAATAATAACTGAGGTAACTTTCTGGTGTACTGAAATGAAAAATGACACTGTGGTTATATTGATGTTTAAAATATGAAGCTATTGCATTTTTAACTTTTCAACTACTTGCAATTTTTTTCTTTTTTATTAAATTATGAGATTGTATTTATGATTTAGATTTGAATCGCAAATTATATTTTTAAAATTAAAGATAGCTAATTGAATCTGGATAGCCTTCAAATAAACTTGAGAAGCATGAAAATTTCACAACTTTGTAATGCAATAAATAGGCTTTTTAGACTATTGAGGAGAATTTTCAAATATGTAATACTATATTAAAAAATGCAGTATGATAATGGTATGGCCTGACAAATTGTTGAAAGTTAAAAGCAATTCCCACATTGTCCACCTTTAAAAGGTTAAAAGCATTTTTTTGTTGAGAGCCGATGGAAAATTCTCAGTATTTGCTGTAGGAGAATTCTTAGTATTTCCTACATATTACTTGCATGCAGTGGCGGCTCGTGCCAATCTTCACTGGTGGGGCCCCATCCTCATAACATATTGTAAATTTTTATGTATTAATATTTCTGGTTTAAACATGTTAACAAGTTATTTAAAAATAAAATTAAAAAGTTATCTTACTTTTGGAAATTAAAATTTAATTATTTTTTTCAAGTAATTAACGTTAATTTCAAATTTATCAAATTAATTACAATTTTTAACATACCATTAATTGCCATTATTAACATTGAACATACTTTGATCAATCATTATTTAATTGAAAAAACAAATATACAAAATAATAATAATAATAATAATAATAATAATAACAATCTCACACCGTTACAGAAAAAAATATAAACTGTACTTGCAAACATTGAAACTATTCAGAAATTAAAATTTAATACATTATTTAAATAAAAGTTTGGTATGTTTTTAGATGCGAAAATCTTTCACTAACTTTAAATTTAATTACCATTATTCACATTAAACTTTCTCTGGTCAGACATTATTAAATTAAAAAACAAATTCACAAATCAAACAAAAAATATTTATCTCATAATTTAATAGAAAAAAATACATATTTTTCTTGCAGAGATTTAATCCATTCACAGATTAAAATTTAACGCATTATTTAAATAGAAATTAGGCAGGTCGATTTTTTCGACTAGCAAATTTTTCACTTACTTTTACATCAAATTCTGATATTGTACTAATAAAATCTTTGTGGGCTGAAAGAACAGCAAGAGTGTGTTTAATCGTTCCTGTCCCATAGAGTTTTTCAAAAATGTTTTAAAATTTTCTCTCATTCGCTCTTGAACTCCAGTATGACACCCGCTCATAACAGCGCACCGTCATATGCTTGCGCAACGAGCTTATCTTTTAAATAAAACTGTTCTAAATTTTGAGTTAAGATTTTAGTAAGTCCCTCTGCTGCTTTATCATGGACATCAATGAATTGAACAAACCCTTTCACGGGTTTGTTGTTTATTATCTATCGTAAAATGATAACAAATTGCGAAGTGCAGCTTACATCAATATAGTTTTGTCAGCTTGTAAATCTACAAAATTAGAAGCAGAAATCTCATTTTTACCTTCATGCATATACGTTTCATATATACAATCCAACAGCTCATTCTGTATAGTTTTTGAAGTATTTTTAGATACTGTAGCATTGTTTAAATAGTTTTCCAATATAGTGTCCAGTTTTGAGGCGTATGTGACCAAATTTAAAAACATACCTCGGTTTAAAAAACTTTACATTCATCATAACCCCTTAAAGGTAATTCATGAAAACCACAGAATATCAAACAATTGATCACACGATTTAGCACATACCTGTTCTTCTCAACCATTTCTTTTTTTTCTTTCTTTCTTTCTTTTTTTTTTTTTTTTTTATGAAATCCTTTAACCTTCATCCAACTGCGTTACAATTTTGACAGTTCCAAAGGTTTTATAGTTAATAGCATTATTTAAATGAGTAGTACTCATTTCATGTTTTCTTACTCTTTCAGAAAAATGCTTCAAATCGTTACAGCCAGCCATACTATATAATTTCACCCCTCCAAACAATAAACAATAAAAATAAAACATGCTTTTTTTTTTCACTTGATAATACAATTCACTTAATAATTTAATCCACAAATTTTTCAAACCACTGTGTAGAGAATAGCGCAGTTTTTCCCATCTTTTCATCGCATTTCAAAATTCTTCGTTTGATAAGGTCCCAGGCGTTTAATTTCAAGTTTTTCATCCAAATTCATTGTTGAAAAGGGTTTTCATAATAAATCATCTACAGAATTCATTTTTTTATTTCAAGAATTTAAGGGTGTGTTCGAAAAAATATTTTTTCACCCTCAACAGCTCGAAATTTTCTGAAACACTTTCAGAATCATTTTTTAAAGTAAAAACATGAAACTTGCTGAGGTGATTTTTGAAGAAATGTTTAAGAGGCCGTGTGATTTCATTTTTCGCTCAATTCATTAGAATTTGATTTTTAAACAATTATTTTCTCAGTAGGATCCCTTTTTTCATCCCCAGATCTCCCGCTTCGGAAAATTCGGTTCAAAACACCCACTTTGAAAGCATTTTTTTGCAATATTTTCTGCATTTATCAAAAAATGGACAAGCACTTCACATTGTGTAGTTTCTAAATAAGAGAATTTGCCAGTTTGATGCGTTTTAGAGCAAAAATGAATTAAAAAATAAATCAGAAAATAAGCAGTTTGGATTGGAATACACCTTAACAATAACATGCGTCTCCGTTTAAAAAGAGTGCTCAAAGATCGCGTAATTTAACGAATAAGCAGCAATAGTAATACAAATGTCACCAAATATTTTTGAGAATCCCCGTATAACAGAAGCTTTGTATCAAGGGCACACTCGCCCAGTGCCCCACATTGCAAAAAAATACGGAAGATGCTCTAAAAGAGCAGTACATCGCCAAAATTGAATGATATGTGAGGGAGGGAAATACTCGTTATCGCGCCAGATGGGCACAAATGTCTTACCAGATACAGTAACCTTGGTGTTCAGAAGTAAGTAGTGGCCAGTAAAGTGATTTATTGCCTCTGAGAAAGAAATAGATGCTGAGAGTCGATAACGAATGAGTGGGGACGATGTAAGAAGGAGTTTCTTTGCAATATATTTTCAGTATACAGTTCTTTTTTTTATATATATTTAAATTAAAAATATGAATAAAAAATTTTTAAATGAAAGAAAATTCTAGTGGGGCCTGGCCCCGATGGGCCGGCCGCCCCTGCTTGCATGTAGATTTCAATTTTATTGATTAAAGAAAAAGTTTTGTGAACTAAGAATTTTTTAAGTTTTGCTTCAATCTGTTATTTGAATTCAGGTAAGTGAATTTTATGGTCAATTAAGTTGTGTTAAGTGGTGTTTTATGGTCAATTAAGTAGCATAAGAATTGGATTAGTGCGATTTGTAAAAACTAAATTTAAAGAACTTCTGTTCATGAAAATTAAAATTATACGATTTAAAGAAATTATGAAATTTTGTATTCTCTCATTTCCAAATGAAATTTAAATTTTCTCAGGTTCATTTGAAAATGTCAGTTAATTTGAAATCTCTAAGATTTGAAAAATATTTGCAATATACAGAACTCTTCTCTCCCCCTTTTGGTTAGAAACAAAAAACTAAAGAGAGATTCTGGATTTCCTCTTATAAAAATATGCTTACCCAGTAAGTTACATATCACTGACAATAGTGAAAAACTTTATTTCTTGAAAATTGTTTGTGCTATTTTCGTTAAAAAAAAATTTTTTTAATTCAAAATCAACACATTTGACACACATGAGAATTTTATAAAATTTCACAAAATGAATAATTTAATGATGGAAAATTTTCTATTCCGTACCTGTAACTTTGGTAACTTCGCCTTTGGCGATGGAACACAACCCCTGCATCTATGCCAATTGGCAACCCTTTGGATGTAACCCTATTATGTGAAACCTGGTTCATGGGTTTATTATGCAGTTGACAAGTAATCTCATAGGCACATTTATCTTTCATTAAACTTCTTTATTTCAGACATGTTACTTTTCCGCGGAAATGCGGAATTCTGCTTTTTTGGCACTGAATTTTATTATCCCTGGGATCGATGCAAATATGCCACACTAATAACAATAGGGTGTCGACGATTTAAATCAGGAATTTAAATCATGATTTTAATCAAGTGATTTTTTTTTAAAAATCATTGATTAAAATCAAAAATTTTTCTAAATGTTTAAAATGACATAAAAAAGTATTCAAATCTAAGATTAACATAATTTAGAAAGTTTCTACAGGTACTGTGACTTATGAATACACAAAAGAAAGCTTTAAATAATTGTTTCTAAGTATAATTCCTGAGTATTGTGAAAAATTTAAGTACA
Source organism: Maratus speciosus (assembly GCA_963932465.1). NCBI lineage: Eukaryota > Metazoa > Arthropoda > Arachnida > Araneae > Salticidae > Maratus > Maratus speciosus. The sequence goes on along the minus strand of OZ010793.1, from coordinate 256,381,156 downwards.
GTAAGTTTGTAAAAGCATGGTTTTTATCTAACAAACATAAAAAGCATTTAATTTAAAAATGATATTTAAATCTAACATAGCTTACAGTGTCATAATTTCCTTTTAATAATCAAGTTATTCATTCTTTTATATACAATAAACATAGCAATAGTGTTAATGATTTAAATCAAATGATAAAATCACATATTTTCTGATTTTTTAAAATGGTGTGAAAAAGCATTATAATCAGTAAGGAAAATGATCACTAAATCACTTGTAAAAAATGTAATATTTGTTATTGTTAATTATAACAATATTAAACTGTGTAAAAAGATGTATTATACATTTAAAAAACATCTAACTAAATGTTAAATAACTTCAAAACATTATAATGTTTAGTAGCTATTCAAATATTTTAATGTTCTGGGGGGAAAATCTGATTTAAATTTCAAAAATACAATTTTTGTAATCTATTTATAAATTATGTGTGAGTTTGCTATATACATTGCTACCAGGGCTTAATTTCTAACAAAAAAAGTATCGGAGCCCTAATATTCTGCAATACTAAAACCATAGCGCCCCCCCCCATCCCACACCACCTTCTCTCCAATCCACAAATTAATATTTCATACATTATTTTCAAAATTTAAAACATCTTTTTTTTTTTTTTTTTTTTTTTTTTTTACTTTAGTAAAATAAAACTTTTAAATATAATGGAATATGTAATTTTTAAGGGTTAAAAGTTCTTTTTTTCTATTCATGAATAAATATAATTTTGAATGTAAGACAGACTGAGCTTGAGCCCGCCTAGGCGCAACAACTGTTATAAAAATTGAGCCTGTTTCATCTCGATTTCCTACGTGTGCGACACATTACGTCACACATAAGTGCTTTGATAGAAAAGAAAGTAAAATCTTGGAGGTGGGAGGAAAAGGAAAGGGTAATTTAGACTTCAGTTTTTCGAAAACGCTATTGCAACGAGCTCCGGAGCCCTGTATTTATGAGCTCCGGTGAATTCCGACCAATATCTAAATATTTACTGAAAAAAGAGAAGTACCGGATCTGAGCTCCGGTGGGCTCCGGCACAAATTAAGTCCTGATTGCTACAATTTTTGATCAATTTGATATATACATAACGCTTTAGAACCTGTGTAAAATTACTGACTGCTTTATGAATTTATCAAACTATTATCACCTGTTTTCAACCACTTCTTCAAAAATGTAGATTGTGTTCTTAATTAAATAGTAAATTGTTTAATAATTACAAAATTTAATCTGTATCATCAATTTAAAATTAAATGCAATTTATCAATAACTTTAAAAATAAGCAGTATTTAATATTGGTTTACATAAGTATTACAAAATATTAATGCACATAATGTTGTACGTTACTAAAGAAATTTTTAATTTACAGTTTTTTGTAATTTCTATTATTACATAATTAAAATTTTATTAATTAAAGCAAAAAAACATAGATTATGTTAGTAATTGGAGGGTTATTAATTTTAGACATGTTTAATTCTTTGTATATGTTTAATATTTTAACACAGGGAAAAAAATAAAAAAAATCTGATTTAAATAAAAAAAATTCGATTTAAATAAAAAAAAATCCGATTTTTTTTTGATTTTTTAAAAAAAAATCATGATTTTTTTTACACCCTAAATAACAACTAATTAACATTTGTTGACATTTTTATGGGGGTAGCAGTAACAGATGAAATACAACAAAAACACGAGTACGAGCCAAATTTAGCAAATTTCTTCGAAGGATTGTGGGGGAAAACACAAAATTTTTCAAAGGATCGCCGGGAAAAACTCAAATTTCTTCAAAGGATCACCCAAAAAACATAAATTTCTTCAAAAAATCGCAGAAAAAATGCAAAAATCATCAAAGGATCACAGGGAAAGCGCAATTAACATCAAAGGATCACGGGGAAAAACACAATTAACGTCAAAGAATGACAGGGGAAAACGTGATTAACGTCAAAAGATCGCTGAAAAAATGCAATTTCCATCCAATGATCGTGGAAAAAACATTTCTGTCAAAGGGTTTCGGAAAAAATGCAAATTTCATTAAAGGATTGTATAAAATATGCAAATTTCATCAAAAGATCGCAGAAAAAATGCGAATTTTGTCAAAGAATCGCAAACTAACACGATTTTTACCAAATGATCTCGGAAAAAACATAAATTTCGCCAAAGGATCGTAAAAATATTTCGTCAAAAGATCATGGAAAATACATGAATTTTGTCGAAAGACAGTGGGAGAATATGCAAATTTTGTCGAAAGATCTTGGAAAAAACAAGCAAATTTCATCAAAGTATCGTGAAAAAATGCGATTTCGTCAAAGGATTGTGGAAAAAACACAAATTTCATTAAAAGGACTGCAGAAAAGCGGGATTTATGTCTAATGGTCACAGATAAAAGCTTATTCCATCAAAATATCACAGAAAAAAGCAAATTTTGTCAAAATGCTGCAGAAAAATACGAATGTAGTCAAAAGTCAGTGAGAATTCAGCTTTTTTTTTTTTGCTGAGCCCATACCATGTCTGTTATTTTGATACAATCCGCTATTTATTTCTATTTTCATACACCTCTGTATTCTTTAATTATAAATCATGCAATAAAAAAAATTCCAGAAACTTTCAATTTTTCGGCTTTTAGTATGCATCATGTCTCCTATACTTTTCATTATTATTATTATTTTATAATATTTTCATATTTATTTTATTTTGATTTATACTCCATCATTATGAATTTCAACAGTTGCAACAATATCTGGGGGGTGGGGGTGGGGGGGGAGCTTCGCAATAGTATGCTTCTGAGTGTTCCTTTAAGTTTGTGGCGTTCTATCATTCTCCGTGCACAATGTGAATGTCAGCATATATGTTAATCTTATTTCATTAGAATTAGAAACCTATAAAAAAGAAAAAAAAAATGTGCCATGTTTCCTCCATATCTCTTTTGATTCTAAATAGATTTATTATTATTATTATTATTATTATTATTGTTATGTTAAATAAATGGTAAAATTCATTGCTAAATTAATTACATCTGTTGCTGCTTCTAGAAAAATCATGCTAAATAGCCTGAGTTTTAATGGTTATTGCAGAATAATATTGAAAGTGTACAAAATCTGTTTGGGAATGTTTTTTGACTTATTGTGTTTTCTTTCTTTTTCTTAAAATCCCTTGCAGTCCTTAAAATACATTTTTGCATTTGCCAAGCTAGGTGTTTTTTACATTGATTTGTCTGTCTGTTCATATTCTCCTCTAAAAACTGATAAAAATGATGAATTCTCTCTTTATAAAAATTTAATTTGTAATGAGGTGGGTTTTCCGATGTTCTTCTAGAAAATAAAAATAACCATTGTCATAAATTTCTACTTCTTTTTTTTTAAATCCCTCCAAAAATTAGATTGTATTATTTATTCCCCATGGACTTTTTTCTATTTTTAATTTTATTTTTAATGACCTTATAAAATTTCAAAGCATCTGATAAGTTTACTAAAGCAGTTTTAAGCCGAATCCTGAAAATTGGTGTTAACCTAACACAAAACAATTTTTTTATTCGATGATTTTTCAGAGAGTTGTTGTTTTTGTGAAAAGTTGTCTAATTTTTTTCTTTACTTTGGTTATATTAGCTTACCGTAATTTCGGGAGTAAGCGCCGCACCCGCAATATTCCTTCAAAAAAAAAAAAAAATTGCCGTACGCGCCGCACCTGGCGTAAGCGCCGCACCTGGCATAAGCGCCGCACTAAATGTAGATTAAAGGCCTAAACTTAGACATTTTAAAAAAAGAACAATTAATAACGCAATTAAAATTAATTTAATGTTTTAAAGGATTTTTAAAACATAAAATGACTTACTTATTTAGTTTTTTATTCCCATGGACTTGAGTCTTGGACGTAATATAACCTGTGTGGTTTATATACGTAACAGTCTATTTAAACATGCAGAAAAACCCAGTGGAGGTAAAAGCTGGTAAATAGGACGTATTGGAAGTGAAAATATTTAAATGAGCATATATGAAAAACGATCTCTTAACTAGGATAATAAAACAAAATGCGTAATAGTAAAGTTAACGAAAAACGTTTATTTCACTTCGATGACACTAGATGAAGATACAGCAAATAATCAATATGAAGATTAACACAGCAGTGGTTCTTGTACACATAACGACACGCCATAACAATGGCGGTTTGCAGAAGGCTTGAAGACATATTTTTCAGACATTACTTTAAGATTTACAACCATTTAAAAATAAACTCATAGTTAAAATAAAACAATAAGTATGTTAATCAATACTTCCAGAATGTTGGACCAGCCAACATTCAGTGTCGAGAAAAGTTACTTCCATTTAAAGGAAGATAAAAATGCAAACTAACGATGTCCGGATCAGCTATTTATATGAAATGGCTAGGATTGAAATCGACGTTTCGGAGCAGAGACCACGAAACGGACCAATCACAGAACGGCATCGAATCGATGCAAAAGCTAGATTCGATGATAGATTCGATAATAGATATGATATTGTCAGTCGCCATCTGGCGGGAAAAATATCGTTATGGAAATACGTAATCACTTTGAAACGTGGTTTTGCCGATGCAGGTTGCAAAGAAAATGGAGTCCGTGAACGGAAAAAGATAGAGATAGCTATTGACGTTACAGGACCAATACATTATGTAAAACTGATAGATACAGTCCGGAAATGAAGTAAAAAGGTAAGTTAAGTTTTAGAAACATTTATTACTGATATTATGAGCTATTGTAATGAAGTAATAAATGAAAAATAAAATATGAATTTGTAAATAAAAAAGATGATTGTGGTATGAAATTATGATAAATAGGAAATAGGAGGCGATGAGAAAACCAGTGTTTGGTATCTCTATCAAATGCCCCCCCTCTCATTGCCTCTTTAAATAAAGAGATAACTATAAAAAAGTTAACTCAGAGAGCAAAGGATTAAAAAAATCCATAGATATCACCATTCAACCCAACTCACCAAAACTATTTGACGAACAAAAAAAAAAAAATTGAACTTTTTTTAAAAAAAGGTGAAAATTTGAAAGGTGAAACATTTTAAATTTGAAAAGTTAAGATTGCTTCAAAATAAAAACTTGAAGAAATACATCTAGTTCATTTCTGAACCCAAAACGTGAAACAACTCCAATAATTGAAAAGTTGAAAAACTCGAACTTCAAAAAAATAGAAGTCAAAAAACTTTAAACGAAGTTTTTAAATATACTTCGAACATGAACTAACAATTTAACAATTTTAACAAATGACTAGAAAAAAAAATTTTAAATGATGAAAGTTCATAAAAGAACAAGTTAAATTAAATTTTAAAGTTTAAGTGAAAATGTATAGAGAATTTGCTAAACGAGAAAAATCAATTAACTCTTCAAAACAATTTGTTGGCTAATAACAGATCTTTGCCTAAAGACAGAGGTATACGTATCTCAGACTGAAGATTAACAGAAGCCTAACAAAGAAGTTAACTTTAAAAAAGTGCAAAATTCTCATACAATTTAAATTACAAAAAAAAAAAATGATGACGTACCATTTCAAAAATATAACAGTTCCCAATTTGGAAACGTTATCACCAGCTCTCCAAGATGTCTTGATCACAATAGTTACAATTGAAAAATATTTTTATTACAATTTTAAACAATTCATATAGATAAAATTTTAAGCAATTATGAGAAGTTGAGATCCAGGCATCTAGGCTCAAGCAACAAAAACGACGGCTCTTTCAACAAACTAACGTACAAATCCATTGAGAATGAATTAAGGGCACATTTATACCACTTTTAGTCTCCCGCTAGCAGGGATCATACATACACATAGATTGGGTGTCGCTCTAGATGCCTAGAATAGATAAACTCAAATTAATGATATGCATAAGAAAATTCATTGTATAAGCACAGATACAAACAATTTAAAATAAGATTTTTTTAAATATTTAAAAGCTGTTTTATAAGAAAGAAACCCTTTTACTAAGATATATTTATGGTTGATTTTAAGTTTTAAAAAAACTCTAACCAATTAAACTTAGACAATGGTCAAGATAGCTGGTAACGCATGAAAAAGAATATATACTGGCAAATGAACAGGAATCAAAATAGCAATCGTTTACACTTATCCTTTAAACTGAATTTAACAACATTTAGGTACAGTGTAACAACAAAAAGCTTAAAAGGATTCAACAAAATTCACCAGCATAAACATGGGTACGATGTATGAAAAATTTATATATGATATGAAAAATTTATATATGAAAATGAGATGAACTATATGAAAATCTAATAAGTACTTTCCATCATGAACAGAAGCTTTATAAAACTCAAAATCTCATTTTTGGATAATGGCTTGGTAAAAATGTCCGCCAGGTTTGATCTGCTACGCACGTGACTGAGCAAAAATTCCCCCCTATTAAACAAATCCCGAATAAAAAACAGCTTAACGTCAATATGCTTGGATTTGTAATTTTCCACAGGAGATTTAACAAAATCTATTGCTGCTTGATTATCTGCTTTCATCTCAGCTGTCCTCCCCAGTACAGGTACGATCCCCTCCTGTGCACACTCGCGACGTATCCGGTCAAACCAGACCAGGTTCTTGACGGCCTCAGTCATTGCGACGAATTCAGACTCCATGGTCGATAACGAGACGCACTTTTCTTTAAAAGTGCGCCAATCGACGGGAGCCTCGTCAAGCATGACTATTTGACCGCCAACCGAGGTCCGATCGTCGCGGTTAGCCGCAAAGTCGGCATCAGTAAAGATCGTGAGATCGTTAGACCTGCACGAGAGTTTCAGCTTAAAATGCATAGTAGATTTTAAATATCCTAGCAATCGTAGCAACCCATCCCAATGGACTATACCTGGGTTTGCCTGAAACTGGCTCAGTAAATTCACGGCATAGCAAATGTCGGGTCGAGTACGGTTCGCAACAAAAGAAAGACAACCCAATAAATTACGGTAAGGAAAACGGGACATTTCCTGAATGTCATGATCGGATACTGGACAACTGGATCTTGAAAAAATAATACCTTTACTTATAGCTAATGATGAGACTGGAATTTTAAAAGAACTAAATCTATTACATACATCTTGAATGTAGTTTTGCTGGTGTATGATAACTCCTGATTGAGTATCTTCAAATTCAACACCTAATAGCTTTCTAGTTCTACCCAGTTCCTTTATATCAAATCTTTCTTTTAATTTCTTTAAGATGTTATCTATAAGCTTTTGAGTTTTTCCAAAGATCACTATGTCGTCCACATACAATAGTAATAAAATATTAGAATTAAAAATATAAACACAATTACATGTTGAAAATTTCTTAAAATCAATCTGTAGTAGAGCTTTATGAATTTCCATGAACCACTCTCTCCCACTTTGATGTAAACCATACAAAGCGCGATCTAGTTTGCAATATAAATGCTCTTTTCCAGGCTCTGAGAATCCGGGAGGTTGGTTCATATACACATCCTCACTCAGCGGTGCATACAGGTAGGCGCAGGTCACGTCACACTGAGTGTGTGACCACCCGCTACACGAAACAAGAAGGGAGAAAAAGAATCGGATAACGCCAAAGTTCACAACAGGGCTAAAAGTCTCTTCGTAGGACTCTCCCTTTATTTGTTTGAACCCTTGGGCAACAAGTCTAGCCTTGTGCCTGGCGATCCGTCCAAATTCATCCCGTTTCGTCGTGTAAACCCACCGGCAACCTACTGGAGTGACATGTACCGGTAATTCTTCCAAATGCCAAACTCCACGGTCTCTCATAACCTTCATTTCGAGCTTCATTGCTTCCCACCAGATCGAGCTCTGTTCTGATCTGCATGCCTGCTTAAATGTTCTGGGAGTTTCACTATTGTTAGCTAGTCATGCGGATATATGTGAAAAACTAGACTCGGTAGAATTGTCATCTTCACTATCAGAAGGAGAGGATTCTTCAGGAATGGGGACTATACCAGAATAAGAATTGGCCTGAGTAAAATCAAAAATTTCAGGCTTAAATAGAATATTGTTTTCTTCACAGTATTTCTTTACTTCATTTAAAGAACGTAACCTGTCGTTTTTACCCATTTCATAGTAATAGATGTCTATACGATCTTTTTTTCTACGCATGACAGGTTTTCTAAGCCAACAAACATCTTTAAAAATAGTTGGTTGAATGGTGTCACTGGACCCCGAATCCTTGTCCTCACCCCTCCCAAGCGGGTAATCTTGAGAACTGCCGGAAGGACCTGGGATAGCCTCAGATTCATCTTCAACGGCAACATCTCGATTAACCTCAGCTTTGGGAGGGAAGAGGGCATAATCATCGGTGCCCAGTACAGCTACACTGCGTCTTACCCCAGTCGTACATTCATTAAAATACACATTTGAAGATTCAACAATATCATCTGTTTCTGGTATCCAAATTCTATAACCCCGTGTACGAAATGCGTACCCTACCAAAAATCCCTTTCTGGCACGTGCTTCCAGTTTCCACGACCTTTGCTTTGGAATTTTAACATATGCTTCCGTACCAAACGGCTTTAAATGCCGGACAGATGGCTTTCTATTACCATAAAGTTCGAAAGGCGTTTTCCCCAGAAGTTTTGGACAGATTCTATTCCAGCTGTATACAAAGTATTTTAAAGCCTCTGGCCAGAATTTTGGGTCTAAATTACTATCAATTAGTAATGTTCTAATCCCGTCTGCTGCCGTAGCCATGAAACGTTCCGCAACGCCATTTTGTTGTGGCGTGTACGAATTCGTGAACTCGTGGCGAATACCCTTTTCATCAAAAAAACGCGTAAAAGAAATGTTGTCAAACTCCCCACCGTTATCAGTCCGAAAGCTCTTGACTTTCCTATTCAGGTATGTTTCTGCCCGTATAATATACTTTCTAACGACATCAAACATGTCGGATTTCAATTTTAACGGGTAAACTGATACACGGCGGGAAAAGTCATCAATAATCGACAAAAAGTAACGTTCGCCACCTCTTCCTTCTATACGGCATGGATCCCACAAATCTGCATACAGAAGCTCAAGTGGATGGTTAGAGCGGATATTCTTGTTAAATTTATGTGAAATATTCTTTAACTTGCCAAATTTACATGATTCGCAAAATAAATTGGTCTCTTTTAGTCCTGGTAAGCCACGTACGCCTTGCTTACGGCTTGTATGTGCAATTAAAGATGGACTTATGTGACCATATTTGCGGTGCCAATGTAACATTTTTTCGTCCTGTTTAACGGCAGAAGTTTCAAATTTAACAGATTTATGAACAGAGATTGGAATTTTTGGATACAGCTTATAAATCCGATCTTTTAAATATGCGCTAAGCAAGTACTCGGCCCCCCGACGGACTTTCACCTCACCATTATGACCCTGAAAGGTCAAACCATTTAAATCTAACTGAGGACCAGAAATAAGGTTTCTACGTAACTGATCAGAATTCATTACGTTACACAAGGTAAAAACCCTTTGACCAAAACGAAGTTTAACTTCCCCTTTACCCTTTATGGGAAATAGTACATTTTTTACTGCAACTGACATTTCATCATTTAGTTCCTGAAAATTAGAAAACAAATTTTTATTATTACAGAAATGATGGCTCGCTCCCGTATCTAAAATCCAATCACAATCATTTACAACATTACTCAAACTAGAATGTGAGATAAAAAGATTTGACTTACATGTACTTTTTGATAACTTCGAGCAAGAGCCACCACCTCTGTCATTAGAAACATATGGAGAAGAACGTCTAGTATGCTTGTGCCTGGGATTCTTGCTTCGTTCTCTGGAACCTCTAAGACCTCTAGGAGATGAGTCGTAGGAACTAGAAATGGAGTTGGAATCATCATTCGGCGGGCTAGAATATGAAGTATCACTGCGGTACCTCTCGGGAGACTGTTTGAAGCGATTACGGGAACTGGATCGGCTTGAGGAGTGACGACGTCGAGAATATGAAGAGGGAGAAACATCTCTGTGACGAAACTGGTTATTTGGAGACTTTGAAAAGCAATTGGTCTGTAAATGACCCAATTTGCCACATTTCCAACATCTTTTTCTTTGATATTTTCGAAAATAAGATTTTCCATTAAACGATTTCTGCACTTTTACTGTATTGGAGATGTTCACTTGTTTAGCATTATCTCGATCACGCAACCTTTGTCTGGTCTCTTCAGCCACCAGTTCATCGACCACCAAATCAAATTTAAATATATCCGCAGGTTTAGCCAATATCTGTTGTACTAAAGTGTCGTAATTTGATGGTAGAAAACGCAGGAATTGGTAACTTAAGTAACATTCAGCAAAATTTTTATCTATAGACTTAATTTCTTGGTAAATTTTCTTCAGCCTTGTCGCAAAAAGATTTATAGATTCACCATATCTTATCCTTTCTTCCATAAGCTCATTAAACAAGGACATATGATGAGTACGTGAATCTGGATGAAAATTTGTGCAATTTTTCCCAAGCTGCAACTGGTTCTTGACAATCATCAATTAATCGCTTAAATTCTGGCTCTATATTAAGAAAAATCAAGGAAAGAGCCTTGTTTGCACGGGAGGTAAATTGACTGACCATATCGGCAGTAACACTCGTACTAACTTCAGGTACCGTCTGTTTTAAACTTATTATATCCCACAGGCCTTTTTCTAACAACAAATATTTCATATCGCTACACCATGTAGCATAGTTCCTTGAACTAAGTTTATCTATTATATTTGTGGCCATCATGGAAAAAAAAAATTTTAAACACAGCCAAAAATATTTTTAAGTACCAGAAGTGCTACCGCCCCCCCCAAGCTTTTCGTCCGTTATCTTCACCTGTGCCTTTAACTTCTTTAAAAAAAAATTTTAAAGTTGAAGAAAAGTAATCTATCTAAACGAAAAATTCATCATCAATCAGTAAAGTAAACCAGTCTATTGTAGAAAAATCATCAAATTCGGAATAAAGTTCGTTAATATATGCAAAAATCCTATAACTAAAGAGAGTTCGTTAAAATATGCAAGAATCCTGTAACTAATATAAGTTCGTTGGAAAAAAAAAAATTCAATAACCAGCATTTAAAGTAAAAATTTGTTTTGATAACTCAGGAAAAGTTCAGGTTTATTGCAAATAATATTTCATTTTATCCTATGAGATCGATTAGCTCATACACTTCCTAGGTTATGTCCGCCCATAACCCATATTCTTGGACGTAATATAACCTGTGTGGTTTATATACGTAACAGTCTATTTAAACATGCAGAAAAACCCAGTGGAGGTAAAAGCTGGTAAATAGGACGTATTGGAAGTGAAAATATTTAAATGAGCATATATGAAAAACGATCTCTTAACTAGGATAATAAAACAAAATGCGTAATAGTAAAGTTAACGAAAAACGTTTATTTCACTTCGATGACACTAGATGAAGATACAGCAAATAATCAATATGAAGATTAACACAGCAGTGGTTCTTGTACACATAACGACACGCCATAACAATGGCGGTTTGCAGAAGGCTTGAAGACATATTTTTCAGACATTACTTTAAGATTTACAACCATTTAAAAATAAACTCATAGTTAAAATAAAACAATAAGTATGTTAATCAATACTTCCAGAATGTTGGACCAGCCAACATTCAGTGTCGAGAAAAGTTACTTCCATTTAAAGGAAGATAAAAATGCAAACTAACGATGTCCGGATCAGCTATTTATATGAAATGGCTAGGATTGAAATCGACGTTTCGGAGCAGAGACCACGAAACGGACCAATCACAGAACGGCATCGAATCGATGCAAAAGCTAGATTCGATGATAGATTCGATAATAGATACGATATTGTCAGTCGCCATCTGGCGGGGAAAATATCGTTATGGAAATACGTAATCACTTTGAAACGTGGTTTTGCCGATGCAGGTTGCAAAGAAAATGGAGTCCGTGAACGGAAAAAGATAGAGATAGCTATTGACGTTACAGGACCAATACATTATGTAAAACTGATAGATACAGTCCGGAAATGAAGTAAAAAGGTAAGTTAAGTTTTAGAAACATTTATTACTGATATTATGAGCTATTGTAATGAAGTAATAAATGAAAAATAAAATATGAATTTGTAAATAAAAAAGATGATTGTGGTATGAAATTATGATAAATAGGAAATAGGAGGCGATGAGAAAACCAGTGTTTGGTATCTCTATCATTGAGGAGACATCCGTTGGTTATTTATAATATAACCATTCAGAGCGCGGGACGCGAACCCTTCTCCTCATGGCGCTCCACGTTTTTTAAAGTGGTCGGCGCCACTAGGCACGCTTTTTATAGTGGGTCGCATCCACTATTCAGCAAAATCAAAAGCCATCAAATTCACTCAGTTCGCTGTCTGATTGGAACAACTTTCGAATATCGTCATTCAATTCGAGGCTATTTTCATCATCGTCCGACAGCTCAATATCCGTATCAGCATCCTGACTCGAGGGAATTATTTCTGTCGCTGCGAATCCCGAAATAATGGAACTCGGCTCAACGGCATTCCATGCTGCCGACACCCATTTCGCCACTTCGGCGTACGACGCTTTCTTCAAATTGCCGCCTTTAGTGTAGGAGTGTAAACCACTTGACATCCATGTCTCCCATTGCTGTCGCATGTGGTGTTTAAAAATGCGATTTGGTATCAAATCTAAGGGCTGCAATTTTTTAGTAAGCCCGCCAGGAATGATTGCCAGAGATGCAGCACATTTCCTGGCCGCTTCTTTTACAGGCTCCGTCAAGTGAGCCGCCATGGAATCCATTATCAGCATTCCACTTGGTTGGAAAAAAGAGCCTTTTCTTTTTTTCCACACTTCAGAAAACCAGTCTATCATCAAGTTTTCATTATTCCATCCTTTTTCGTTGCATCTTATTACAACATCCGATGGAAAAGTCTCCTTTGGTAAGGTTTTCCTTTTGAAAATTAGCATAGGCTTCATCTTTTCGCCACTCGCGGTACACGATAAAACGCATGTGAATGAAGTTTTTTCATGACCCGTAGTTGAAATGAAAACAGAATTTTCTCCAGTTGAATTCACAGTTCTACTTGGGGGGCAATCGAACGTCAACGGAACTTCGTCCATGTTGATTAACTGGGAAGGCTTAAAATTCTTTTCATTTTTCAATTTCATTACAAACTCCAGGAATTTTTTTTTCTTTTCGATCCAGTCAGCAGGGAGATTCTGTCCCACACTTGTCCTTTGCCTCACGGACAACTTGTGTCTCTTCATAAAACGGAAACACCAATTTACGTTTCCTTTGAAATTTGAAATTCCCATATCAGCAGCAATATTTTTAGCTTGCATTCGAATTTTCACAGTTGAGATTGAAAGCCCTTCTTCGCGCTGTTCTAAAATCCACTTCTTTAGATTTTTTTCCAACTCTGGCCAATGAGCTGTACCGCAACGTCTTGCTTTTTTCAATTTCGGCATTTCTTCAATAGCTGATTTTTCTGATCGCCATCGGCGAATGCATCTTTCGTCTATACCAAATTCACGTGCTGCAGGACGATTTCCAATACTCTCTGCTTTCATAATCACTTGTAATTTAAATGCAGCAGTATAATTTCGAAGTCGCTTGGGAGCCATCTTAAAATATACCAACAATCAAAAGATTAAAAAAGATTGAAAAAATGGCAAACCACGCTAAAAACGAACGACACAAGTGCGAATGCGATGTATATTGTATATAGCAATAGCCACATGGCAATAGCAATGAGAGGGGACAGGCAAGTATCCAATCAAATCGACTGACCACTATGTTTCGAGCAAAGAGCAACCCACTTTTATAAAAGGGGTGAATGGATAAGTTAAGAGAACAATGAGGACAAAAAACTTTACTCCGTGAGACAGAACGGGCCAGATATGTAATGCGCGATAGACAACTTTACAAAGTAGTGATGCAAACCAACGACGATTTTTATTTTTACTTTCTACCCCTTTCCCTTTTTCTTTGGAGTTTCGTTAGACTTTATTCTATCATTTAAATTTACGAACGTAAATGATTAATTTAAATAGAAAACTATTTTCAAAACATCAGATAATATTGACACTTTGTGAATGCTTAAATCGCTAAAATAATAAAGATGGATATTACCGAATTTTTTTACCTTTTCCTTTGTTCTTATAATGGATTTTACTTTTTATTTTATTTAATTCTTAATTTCTTCTCTAATATTTTTTTTATTTAATTCTAAAAGGATTACAACCACTCAGTGTTGAATTCAGGGGGTGATCCGGGGAGGGGGGCACGTCCCTCCCCAGAAGATTTGAGATTTTGTGTTTTCAGCAGTCAAAAATGGGCAATCCCCCCCCCCCCCCCCCCCCGGAGCCACACAAATCCCTCCCAGAGAAAAGGGTCTGAATTCAACACTGCAACCACTTAAAACTATCGCATCCACTTTACAATAAAAACATTCCTCCCGAGAATCCACTAAAAGAAACAAGATAAACTGTATGAATCTTCATTACTACTCATCTACCATCTTCCTGCCATTCGTTAAACGCACACTAGGTTAGTAGGTCAAAGAAGGGAAGGCGATATAACTATCTACTGACCGCACTTTATATCATCTGGAGAAACGAAAACAATACAACTGACAGCTTCAAACACATGCAAAGATGACGACATCATTATGTGGTAGCTGTTAGGATTACGTCATCAGGTACTTAGTGGAGTTTTTCAAGAGACAGAAGAAAGTAAACATAGGAAAAGTACGATACGTACGTTAGGAAAGTAGATAAAGCAACGTTATTTAAGAAGAGAAAGAAGGAAATAAAGTTAATTTATTTTAATGCATTGTGCATTACTGTAAATAAAAGTACTTTAATAAAAGAAATAATGTGAATAAGGATAAATAGGTTTGTCATTAGAGGTAAACACGTACGGTGTCAAGAACAAGTATATTGCTATCAGGTTTAACTTTTTTCGACATTCTTTATAAAAACTTTAAAAAAAAAAAAAAATCGTAAGCGCCGCACACGTTAGAAGCGCCGCATCGGCAATTTATTAACTTTTAAAGTCATAAGCACCGCGGCGCTTACTCCCGAAATTACGGTATATATTCTTACATTACAATATAATATTGGTTTGTTTTTTGCAATTTGTAATTTATGATTGTTTTTGATTAGTAGCAAACATTTTTTTTTTCTGTTATCAAAAAGAGAAACATATTTAATCAAAATTAATCCATATATTAATTTTCATTTTCAAAAATCAAGGCTCATTTTTTATAAATTAACTAATAAATAATCATTGTATAATGTTATTCAAATTATTTTATATTAATGTATGTAACCAAGTGTGTTTTACATAAAATTTGTTTATTTTCAGAGGTGCAGAAGAAATAATTTCACCTCATGGAATTCCTGTCGATCTCTTAGATAGATTGCTTATCATTCGCACTTTGCCTTATTCTAATCCAGATATGATTCAGGTATTGTTTATATTAGTTACTTGCTGATCTGCCTGACATTGCCCAGGCCCATTATAATAACCTTAAAAGTACCAAAAATCAGTGTTGAATAATTTGATATTTTTAAAGGAAAATCATTCCAAGTGAACCTAATGTTGGAGATCTTACTGCCTTTAGCAGTGTACACCCTCGTTTTTGTATGATTTTGTATTTTTAAATGAAAATCTATCCAAACGAACCTTAAGTGTGTATGGGGGGGGGGGGGGTAGAGGTCTGCATGGATTGGAATTTCCAGGCCTGGCCCGAACAAAAGCTATCTTGGCCCAGCCCAATATACAGTCGAACCCCAATTTTACGAATCGTTAGGGACTACTAGCAACTTTGTTCGTTAAATCGAGATTATTCGTTAAATCGGGATAATCAAAATAATATTTTTTTACAACAAAACAAGTTAAAAGATGGCAATAAATAAGAAGAACAATGCTCATTTACCTTAATAATGATGTTAAACATTTGTTGCTTTAAGAAAATACAAATACCCTGTATAAAAATTTATTATTTTTTTATGCACTACTATAAATCACAAGTATTGAATTTAAGTTTGATCAAATATTATAACATAACTTTTATAGATGTTTGTTTGCTGTGTTTCGATTTCGTTTTCCAAACTCATGTATATTTACTTTTTTCTGAAGCTGTGAAAACAGTGTTGCCAACATCATGAGCCATCAAGTACCGTTTCAAAGTATCCAAACTGCAAACTGCTTCTTTGAATGTTGCATGCTTCATTTCTATTTCATCTTCTTCATCCGATCCACTACTACTGCTATTAATAACCTTGGCGTAATGTACATTTTCGCTTGTAGATATTTCTGTGTCACAAGTGCTATATTTGGTGTTGGCCGTGGATCGCAGTAGTGGTTGTCTGAAAATTAAAATGAATTGGCAACCAATGAAAATATTAAAAATTAAAGTTATGCATTAAAAATAATTAATTTAGAAAATGTTGCCATAAAAATATTCAATAACGAAAGCTGAAAAATAAGAAAGCGTAAAATAACTCACCCGGAGATTGAAGATACAGTTGACACATATTTTATTGCAATATTATTTTATATGTACTGAAATAATATATAAATACTAATGATAAAGTAAAATATTTTCCTGGCCAGGAAATAACAGAGTGATGAGGATATACTTTTAGATTATGTTAAAAATGGGTGTTTATTTCCATTGACTAACTGGCGGTAATGTGGAAGGATGTTATGATTGTTCATATAAACAAAGTTGAGTTATACTGTCCGAATTTTAATTAATGTCCACAGTTCAGTTTAAAAGTTCAGTATTCCGAAAAGTTTTTAGTTGAGAAGGATTCTGGATAAGTTGTAGTACTCTGTTGCTTTCAGTGATCGTACAGAGATGAAGAGAATTTAATAAAGGGATGGTTTCCTTCCTGCAGTTGAGGAACACTGTAGATGATTTATGAGGTTGAGAAGAAGTACTTATGAAATTATGAAGAAGTCACAGGGGACAGTTGTCATCATTCTGCCGCATCATGGGAAGTGACAGCAGCTGTTGGTTGACATCGTCTTTGAATAATAGAGAGAGCGGCAGATAGTTCCTCAAGCAGGTTTAATGAAGAAAAACAGCAGACAGGTCCTCACATCCTTAACATAACACGCCACTCATGTTGCTGGAATTCTCTTGTAGAAATATTGAAAGAAAATAAATAAATGGATCGATGTTCTTAGAAGTGAAGCTGACGAAAGTTTTTACCTAAAAAGTTTGCTCGTTACGCACGGAGCTCTGACAGAGCGACTGAGGCCAGAAAACCCCAGCCGCCCGACAACAACCTCCTGCTACATCGTCCCGAGAGAGAGTGAGAAAAAACAGATGGCCCGAAAAGAACGTTAAAATTGACGCTCAACTTAAATTCGCCAATCAGCGACCGGCACGTGCACCTCTGAGTCATTACGATAGCGATTTTCATCGCAATCGAAATATCGATAACGATTTGTATCGTAATCGAAGTTGCATCCCCCTTGCATTCCTGAGTACCGGCGATGTCACGTCGTGATACCAAAACAAGATGGAGGATAGAGTGACGTCACGACGTCCTTTTCCGCGAGGAAGAAAGATAAAAAATGTCTAACTGCGTCGGGGAAAAAAAAGGGATCGCGCGTCTTTTAAAACTGACAGAAGTGATTAAATTTTGTAATGCGGATATCTCGCTAAATTACGGCTTAAAATTAATGAAATTTTGGCAAACGCTTAGAAATAAATAGTAGCATCCAATAAACATAGTTTTGGAATAAAATAATTAATATTAAATAACTTTTTAAATTTATATTTTCGGAAGTTAGCGATTGTAAGAAAAGCATTGTAAGTTACTTTAACGAACGATATGCCGTAATGTTTATATTTTAAAAGATCTGTACATTATTAGAATTATATTTAATTGCATATTATAATATTTATTACTTTGAATAATTATTAATTATAGGATTATTAATGGAATATAAATTATTTAAAATGCTTTTTATTTATTTACTTAATACGTTTTTAAAGTTGTTTTTGAACTTAAATATTTAAATTTAAATAGAGAAATAATGCAGACGATAAATTAATAATCTGAAATATTGAAAATGTAACATTTACCTGCACCCTATAGAAAAAAAAATTATGAAAAAAAAAGTTCGAGATACTGGGATCTCAATAATGCATAACTGAATGCACAAACAAACTAAACGTTCAAGTGATGCACTCAAACGATTGGAAAATCTTCAGAGATGCACTTCTCTGTAAGTAATCCAATAAAAAAATCAAACAATTACATTACACTAAACAAATGCAAAACAAAATGAATATAGAAATAATACTGAATACTAAACACTAAATATGTTGAAACAGATACACAACAATACATAGAATATACAAACACTTCTCTGGGTGAGTGAAAAATTATTAAAATCCTACTACATAATTGAAACGTAAATATCCATGTGAACACCATTACAATTCTTATTGCAATATAAACAAACGAATGATAGAGATATACTATATACATAACTGAGTTGAAATTGCACATTGTAAAAAAAATATGAGTTATTGCACATGATTAAAATTGCTATACTTTATGTAAAATGGAACTGAGCAAGAGTCAATGACATATAGCAGGACACTACTGAAGTAATGATGTGATTGTGAGACAAACATAGATTTTAAAAATATAACAATATAATTGTGTAAATATAATGCAATTGAAATTTAAGAGAAGACATCACTTAAGAATTGCACAAGTGTCGAAAAGAAAAGGAATAATTCCAACCTGTTGACAACCATACATGGAAGTCATTGACACAATTTCACACAAATTTTCAAAATTCTCCAAATTATACCAGAGACCATACTGTGAGGGAATGTCGGAAGGGCAGAATTGTGCTAAATTTTACACCCCAAACTAAGCCGAGTTGACCCTCTGTGTGTAATGGTCCAGAATTTAAAGAAAATTGAAAATTTTTTGAGAAAAGCTTAGAGCAGAAACTCCATCTTTTACATAGAATTTAAATCTCTTCTAGAACCATGAAGGCATGCACATTGTAGAGATCATCAAAATAATAACATTTATGAAATCAATTTAATTTAATTTCTTTCTTTTTTTTTTGTCTCAATATTTAATTAAACTTAATAGATTGATATTCTTTAAAGAAAATTAATAATTAGGATCCTAAATTAAAATTATAAAATAATGTCACATCAAGTTACAAACAGCAGTAAAGTGTATAGGTTAAAAGCCAAAATAAAGTTCAATCCTTTATAAAAGAATACTGAAAGGTCAAATATGACTTGTGACAACTAAGTAAGATTTATATTGAAATAGGTAGTTATGGAAAAAAGTTAAATTAAAGAATTATACTATAAATGAATTAAGTCGTAAAGAATATTAAAAGATACTTCTCAAAACATAACGAGTTAGCTAGACACATATGCATTGAGTAATTCAAAAGAAGCTACCTCATGAACCGTTTAGTATCAAATGGGTGAAACCGGATAAGTTGTCACACTATTGAGTTTAAAATTAAATTTAAAAATGAATAAATGAAAATTGAAATGAAGTTAGGATCATATACTATGATTTGGAATAATAATAAAAGTTAAAATTGAACATAAAGGATGAAACAATATTAGAAATGGCAGAAAAACCTTACTTTGTTTGTCCAGTCAGAATCAATTTGCTAACATGTAATTTAGCACAATTTAGTGGTTCATTAACATGCTCAATTAGGTAATTATGACCCCTAAAGACTCCTGTAATTTTAAAAGGTCCTGTATTTTTTGGCATGAAAGTAGGAGTATGAATTAAATTCTTTAAATACACAACATCACCATGCTTTAATACTGGAGGCGGACGACCTTTTAAATATTTTTCATTCTGAGCGAAATATTTTTCCTCATTCTGTTTAACCAATTCTCTAGTTTTTGAAATATGATCTTGTAATTTTTTGAAATATATACTTGGTTCTTCAACCTCTTTAGCTGGTTGAAAAGTATCGATTGGCAAATTTAAATCCCTACCTAAGAATAAATTGGCTGGCGTAAAATTTGTTACAGCATGTTTAGAGTTATTATAATGGAGAACGAAAAATTTAAGTCTGTCTGACCATTCAATTACTTGATCAGACAGAGAGGCAACTGACTCTTTAAGTGAACGATTAATTCGTTCAACAAGACCGTTAGATTTCGGGTAATAGATGGATGAATTTCTATGATTAATTTTTAATGATTTTAAGAATTGTTTAATTTCGTTAGAGGTGAAATATTTAGCGTTATCAGATAACAAAACTTTTGGTATCCCATACCTTGAAAAATAATCATTAAGAGATTTAATAACAGAATGAGATGTCACATTAGCAAGTGGAATGGCCTCTAAAAATCGTGAATAATGATCAACTATAGTTAAAATAAAAAATTTTCCATCATGTGATCTAGGAAGTTTTCCCACAACATCAATAGCAATCATTTCTCCCGGCGCTAAATCAGATTTGGAAATAAAACTAGGTTTTGTATTTGTTTGTTTACTTTTGTGAGGTAAGCATTGTTCACAAGTATTTACAAAATTCTGTATATCTTTAACCATACCATCCCAAAAATAAAGTTTTGAAATTGTATCTACTGTTTTATTTATCCCAAAATGCACTTGATGTCCCAGAGCGATACAGCTGTTAATTAAAGTTTTAGGAATATATATTTTCTTAGATTTATTAACTCTATTACGCTTTTTCCTGGCAATCATAATTAAATTGTTATCTGGATTTATAGAATAAGAAGAATTAGGCATTTTATTAGCAATTAATTTATCTCTTATATCTTTAAGTTTAGCATCTTTAAGTTGTTCTTTTAGGATATTCTCGGTCGTTAGGGAGTCATTAGTGGGAATAAAAATATTTAATGCGTTTACAATTAAGTTAGGGTTGTCAGGGGGGTCAACAACACGAGAAAGGAAATCTGCGGGGTTCACAAGACCTGGGATATGATCAATTTTGTAATTAAAGCCCTGTAGATACATTATCCATCTAATTATTATTTCAGATTATTTTTCTAATTTCATATGATAGGTAAGTGCTTTGGCATCAGTTAAAATTTTAAATTGCCTACCATATAAGTATTCGTGAAAATGTTTAATGGAGGAATAAATTGCATAAAATTCTCTTTTAATGGATGGATAATTAGATTCGCCCTTGTTAAGTTTTTTGGAATAAAATTCTATGGGATAAAACTGATTGTCATGATGCTGTAACAAAATTCCACAGATAGCATTTTTTGACGCATCTGTTACCAAACATACCTCTTTATTTTCATCAAAGTTCTTAACTGTAGGATTATTGAGGAGAATATTTTGAATTTTCAGGAAGGAATCTTGACATTCTTTACTCCAAAAAAATTTAGCATTCTTTTTTGTTAAATTAACTATTGGTTGGACAATATCAGCAAAATTGAAAATTAAATGTCTGAAATAGTTGATCATTCCTAGAAAACTTTGTACTTCTTTTACATTAGTGGGTCTTGGAAATTTATTTATTTTATTTACATTATCTGGTGATGGGGAATGACCATTTTGATGCAAATTAAAACCAAGGTAAGTTATCTCTTGTTGACAAATTTGTAATTTTGCTGGGTCTAAAGTTAAATTAAATTCCTTAAGTCTGTCAAATACTTTTTGGAGCCATGACAACATTTCCTCTAGAGAATCAGCAGCCACAATTATATCGTCAAGAAAATATTGAACATTTTTGCCCCTTAATGGGTCCAAACAATCGTTAATTAATGTGTGAAAATAAGAAGTACTATTAACGAGGCCAAAGGCTAATCTGGTAGGTTCAAAATTTCCATACTCAGTTGCAAACGCTAATTTTGCCCTGTCCTTTTCCTGCAGAAGAATTTGAAAAATGCTGATTTTAAGTCTAATACCGTATAAAGTTTTTTACCTGAAATGTTTTGAACTACCTCATTAATTCTAGGAAGACAAATTTTATATGGTTCAGTAATTGCATTTAAAAGACGGTAATCAATAACCATACGGAATTTTAATTTACTTGGATCATCAGTAGGAAGAGATTTTTTATGTACAAAAAGAACTGGAAAGCAATAGTTAGAGGAAGAGTTTTGAATTATTCCTGCCTTTAAGAGATCCGAAATTTCTTTACGAGCAAAATCTTTGGCTATTTTAGGAATGGGATAGGGTTTTGTTTGCAGTGCAAAGTCATGAAGCAATTTAAATTCAGGAATTACTTTATCAGTGCAGCCAAGAGTGTCATAAGACGAAGAAAATACAGCGGAGTTATCCATTAATAGACTAAGAACACGTTTTTTCTCAGCATCAGGTAAGTGGGCAATATTAAATTTATCAGACGTAAGTTCTATTTCTCTAAGTTCTAGCATTTCTTGAGTAATTAAAGAATTAACTTGATATGTTTGAGTATTGTCATGAGTTGAAATTTGGTCTTCTGAAATGGGCTTTATAAATCCTAATTTAGTTTTCTTTCTAATTATTATGTTTTTATCAGTATTGTTGTGGACATATCAAAGAATGGCATTGTTTGCATCAGGTTGATGTAGACTGAAATTTAATTTTAAAGATAATTTATTTTATGTTAGACAAAATAAATAGTTTAAGGAATTACTAATTTTATGAAGAGGTTTAAGTTTGATAATTTTGCCTTGATTGGGTCTTAGAGTTACTTGATTGGCTGGTTTAACAAAATTTTTTGACATTTCAGAATTATTTTGAGAAGAAATTAAATCATTAGAAAATACTGGATTATTTAGAGAAGAATTTAAGTCATTTGAAAGTACTGGGTTATTTTGAACATTAGTATTGAACTCTGAAGGGGAAGGATTATTAACAGAATTAGAATTAGCAAAATTATCAGCAGGTGAAATGTTACTATTGTCATTATCATTTACAGGTTGCAAAGAATCAGGGTTTTTATTGGCAAAAGGAAAAATAAGGTGACCCATAATGAGTTGCTGATTGGCTGAATCCAAAAGAACTTTATTTCTATTGAGGAAATCGTAGCCCAAAATAATTTGATAATTGGAGTGCCAATTGTCATGAGTAATGAAAAATGTGTTAGTGAACCAAGTGTTCTGAATTCGAAATTTAAGTTGTACCGTTGAAAAAAAAAAAAGGAATAGATGAGTTGTTGATAGTTTTTATATTTACAGAGCGTGATAAGAAATTTAATTTATTTTGTTTTTTAAGAAGATCAATTGCATGTGGTTGTATTAGTGACAAATTCGCTCCACTGTCTAAAAGTCCATCAAAAGCGAGTTTTCCAAATTTAAGTTTAATTATTGGTAATTCTGAGTTATCTATATTGCAGCTCATCAAAATTTTATCAGTATTTACATTAGGATTTAATTTAATACCCTCATCATTATAAAAAAAAAGAATCTAGGGCCCTGCAATCATGAGGGGGGGAATTATTTACATCAATTTCAGAACCCTTTACCCATTTAAATGTCTTCGTGAACGGTTGTATGGTCTGTAATTGTTACGACCTCTTCCACAGTTATATTTTACACCATTTTCCTGAAAACCCCTTTGATTGTTATTATACCAATTGTTATTTTCATTTACAAAATAATTCGCCTCACTGTTATTCATGCCCCCTCTTGAAAAATTTGTACCGTTTCTTCCATTCGAGTTTTGAAACTCTAGGTAGTACCAGCAATCTTTGGCACTGTGTGCCTTGCGGCAAATCTGACATAACAGCTTTTCTTCTTTCATCTTCTTCACCGTTTCTGTCAGCTGAGCAATTTGTTTATTCTGATCTTCCTGTCATTTCAAAAGTTTTTCTAGCAAACTGTCTGGATTACTGGTGGATGGTGCAGCTTGTAAAGTGTTAAGGTCAAAAGTATTATGTTCCAGCGCTTTTTCAATATCTACGGCCTTAGCCACAATTTCATCAAAAAAATTTTTTCCGAATTTAAGAACTTCAACTTTAATGTCAGTTCGTAAAGTCTCTAAAAATTTGGAAGACATTAAATTAGCCTTAAATGAGTCTAACGCTGCATTATCCTCAGAACCTGGAGCCATAGTGTTAACCGTAGCCCTGACTTCCTCCGCTAAATCAATCACAGACTGTTTCGGCTGTTGAGTTATGCGCCCATACTGATACGACGCTTCCTGGAAATTTTGTTTGTATTCAAATTTTGATTTCATCAAATTTGCTACATTTCCAAAACTTTTTTCTTCGTTTACACGTTTGTCAGTTGACAAAAATTCTGAAGCCTTTTCCCTACACAGGAGTCTCAACAGAGTAATGCGGTTTTCTTCTTTGATATTTTGAATGTTGCATACATCTTCTAAATTTTGTAAAAAGATGTTAACATTTTCATTTGGGTGGCCATGAAAAGGCGGAATTGCCGAAATCATTGACCGAAAAAGTGTGCGATTGTTTGCCATGATTTAGCAAAAATAAAATAAAAAATTTTAATAAGCAAAATATGAAAATACCACTAAAAAGTAATATTTCTTTTTTCAAAAGACTGAGAAAATTATATCTGTATAAATTAAATTAAAAATTTATGAATAAACAAATATAGGTAAATAATAAAATCTTTTCCAAAATCTATTGTATAAAATATAAGAAATGAAACAAATAAAATATAAGAATATATACAGGGATGCCGCGGACGCGCTATAGCGCGTAAATTACGCGAAAAATCGGAGACGGGACGCAAAAAAATAGCTCTTACGCGTCCCACGGGACGCGTAATTTCGTCAAAAAATCGCGAAAAAAAGCCGACTTTCGTCAAAGAATCGCTAAAAAAGCGCTATCTCATCAAAATATCGCGCAAAAAAGCGATTTTCGTAAAAGGGCCGCGAAAAAGAGCGTATTTCGTCAAAGGATAGCAAAAAAAAAAAGCGAATTTCGTCAAAAAATCGCGGAAATAGCGCAAACTTCATCAAAATATTGCTGAAATAAGCGCAAATTTCATCAAAATATTGTGAAAAAAACGCGATTTTAGTAAAAGGGCCGTGACAAATTAGCATATTTCGTTAATAAATCGTGAAAAAATAGCGAATTTCGTCAAAAAATCGCGAAAAAAGCCGACTTTTGTCAAAGGATCACGAAAAAAGCGCAAATTTCATCAAAATATCGCGGAAAAAGGCCGATTTTCGTCAAAGGATCGCGAAAAAATAGCATATTTCGTCAAAGGATCCCCCAAAAATACCGAATGTCATCAAAAAATAGTGTAAAAAAGCCGATTTTCGTCAAAGGATCGCGAAAAAAGCACAAATTTCATCAAAATATCGCGGAAAAAACGCCATTTTCGTAAAAGGGCTGAGACAAAATAGTGTATTTCGTCAAACGATCGTGAAAAAATAGCGAATTTCGTCAAAAAATCGCGGAATAAAGCCGAATTTTGTCAAAGTATCGCGAAAAAAACACGATCTTTGTGACAGGCTCGTGAAAAAATGGCGAATTTCGACAAAAGGATTGCGGAAAAAACGCGAATTTCGTGAAAGTAACGCGGAAAAAACGTGAATTTAGTCAAAGCACCAAAAAAGATGTGCAAACTAAACTTATGGGATTAAAATTCATAAAATGGGATTTAATTTTTTTTATGCGATTCTTAAAAATACAGCATGATTTCAGTGTACTTGGATAATGTATTCAGTAGGTGGACCAGCGAAAAATCACCATCCCCCCCACCCCCCTTCTTACTGGATTGAAATGTCTCCCGCCTTCAGAACATTTAGGATTTGATGCTTATTCATGATTTAGATGTAAATTTCCCTTCCAAGGAAAATGTCTGATTCCAACACAGATCTATGCTGACAAATAATTCAATGGGAAGTATAATGAAAGCACCCATTCATTCAAGAAAAAGTACACCTTTACTTAACATAAGTATTTTTTTTTTTTCAGCAAAAATATCTTTTTCAATAAACTTGTCTTGCTCCTTTTTAAAAGAAATGCGAACATTAGTGATACTTGTTAGTGGAACTTGGTATCTTCTACTGTCAAATAAACATTATTTTACAATTAAAATTGTATCTTGCATTTTAACTTTTAAAAAAGTAAAGAAAATTTCTCTTAATATTTTTTTAAAATATCTTATTTGAGTGCAAATAATACTGGTTTTAATTCATTATTTAATTATTATTAAAACAATAATTAATGCATTTCATTTATCTTTTCCAAATAAACAAGTTTCATTTATTCCTTTAAAATATAAATTATTATTGATGGGGACCCGCTTTTGTAAAAAAGGGACCCAGATTTTTGGAAATCCTGGGTCCCGGGGACCCACGTTTTTTCAAGTACAGCGGCATCACTGATATATAAAATATAAGAATATATATAAAATACACTTTATATCAAAATATTATTTTTTTTTTATGCACACATGGACGGAAAAAAAAAATCTTATCTTAGCAATTTCTTTTTATAATTAATCATTTGAATCAAGTTAAAATTTATCAGCAATAACAGAAAATAATAATGAAGTTAAAATAAAATAACCGTTAAAAAAAATCGTTAAACGATCTTTGAAATATAATATTGCACATTATAATTGATTTATAATTTTCAAAAAACATTTAAAGTTAAGATTTTCAGACATTGACCAGGTTCGAACACCTAAAAATTGGTCAAAGGCGCCAAATGCTATATTTATGTGTGTTGGCCGTGGATCGCCGTAATGGTTGTCTGAAAATTAAAATGAATTGGCAACCAATGAAAATATTAAGAATTAAAGTTATGCATTAAAAATAATTAATTTAGAAAATGTTGCCATAAAAATATTCAATAACGAAAGCTGAAAAATAAGAAAGTGTAAAATAACTCACCCGGAGATTGAAGATACAGTTGACACATATTTTATTGCAATATTATTTTATATGTACTGAAATAATATATAAATACTAATGATAAAGTAAAATATTTTCCTGGCCAGGAAATAACAGAGTGATGAGGATATACTTTTAGATTATGTTAAAAATGGGTGTTTATTTCCATTGACTAACTGGCGGTAATGTGGAAGGATGTTATGATTGTTCATATAAACAAAGTTGAGTTATACTGTCCGAATTTTAATTAATGTCCACAGTTCAGTTTAAAAGTTCAGTATTCCAAAAAGTTTTTGGTTGAGAAGGATTCTGGATAAGTTGTAGTACTCTGTTGCTTTCAGTGATCGTACAGAGATGAAGAGAATTTAATAAAGGGATGGTTTCCTTCCTGCAGTTGAGGAACACTGTAGATGATTTATGAGGTTGAGAAGAAGTACTTATGAAATTATGAAGAAGTCACAGGGGACAGTTGTCATCATTCTGCCGCATCATGGGAAGTGACAGCAGCTGTTGGTTGACATCGTCTTTGAATAATAGAGAGAGCGGCAGATAGTTCCTCAAGCAGGTTTAATGAAGAAAAACAGCAGACAGGTCCTCACATCCTTAACATAACACGCCACTCATGTTGCTGGAATTCTCTTGTAGAAATATTGAAAGAAAATAAATAAATGGATCGATGTTCTTAGAAGTGAAGCTGACGAAAGTTTTTACCTAAAAATTTTGCTCGTTACGCACGGAACTCTGACAGAGCGACTGAGGCCAGAAAACCCCAGCCGCCCGACAACAACCTCCTGCTACATCGTCCCGAGAGAGAGTGAGAAAAAACAGATGGCCCGAAAAGAACCTTAAAATTGACGCTCAACTTAAATTCGCAAATCAGCGACCGGCACGTGCACCTCTGAGTCATTACGATAGCGATTTTCATCGCAATCGAAATATCGATAACGATTTGTATCGTAATCGAAGTTGCATCCCCCTTGCATTCCTGAGTACCGGCGATGTCACGTCGTGATACCAAAACAAGATGGAGGATAGAGTGACGTCACGACGTCCTTTTCCGCGAGGAAGAAAGATAAAAAATGTCTAACTGCATCGGGGAAAAAAAATGGATCGCGCGTCTTTTAAAACTGACAGAAGTGATTAAATTTTGTAATGCGGATATCTCGTTAAATTACGGTTTAAAATTAATGAAATTTTGGCAAACGCTTAGAAATAAATAGTAGCATCCAATAAACATAGTTTTGGAATAAAATAATTAATATTAAATAACTTTTTAAATTTATATTTTCGGAAGTTAGCGATTGTAAGAAAAGCATTGTAAGTTACTTTAACGAACGATATGCCGTAATGTTTATATTTTAAAAGATCTGTACATTATTAGAATTATATTTAATTGCATATTATAATATTTATTACTTTGAATAATTATTAATTATAGGATTATTAACGGAATATAAATTATTTAAAATGCTTTTTATTTATTTGCTTAATACGTTTTTAAAGTTGTTTTTGAACTTAAATATTTAAATTTAAATAGAGAAATAATGCAGACGATAAATTAATAATCTGAAATATTGAAAATGTAACAACAAGATACATATTTAGAAAATTAACAATCAAGGACGTTGAAAAATTTTAATAAATATTAGAAAATTTCTTCATTTTTTCAATTTTTTACATCGAATGTTATTCGTTAAATCGGGATTATAAATTCGCTAAATCGAAGTATTTTTGCTCCCTTTTCGTCAGGACCATACAAAAATTCGCTAAATCGAGAAATTCGTTAAATCGGGGATCGACTGTAAAAATTGAAAGGTCGGTTCGGCCTGTTTATATTTTCACAATTCACAGCCTGGCCTATACAAAAATCAGTGAAAACAGGCATGTCCTATGCAAAAATAAATTAAATTAAGCCCGATCCGGCCCGACTCAATTTCTACAAAAAATTCAGATTTTTAACATACAATTAAGACTTTTTTTAAAGAATACTGCATACATATTTATGAGATAATTTTACATTATATTTTTAAATTACTATGTGACGAAAATATGCAATAACAACATTAATGAATGATTACTTAGATTCTCAGATGTTTTAACATTCAAATAAGGATTTATTAAAAAATTAATGTAGTTCAGAATAAAAGAAAAAAAGTAGGGTTAAAAACATAACTTTTGAAGCTGTACAATAAAAAGTAGATTTGTAAAAATATTTCTCTGTCATTTATTAAGGCTTTTCTCAAATCGTCATGTGCACTAATGGTGCCTGGTGCATGTAAAATCCACTGTGGATGCAAAGTCCTCTGAGTTACCTATGAATTATACCTCTGGAGGTGCCTTGTCAGGTAAAAGGCTCGTTACCTGACCAAGGTTCTAAATAATAAGATCAACTGAGTAGCAATGTGCAGGTGCCAAACAACAAGATATAAATGTTAAGCAACTGGCATAACAACATTTAAAAATAAGCAGTAGGCACTGTCGATACAATCTAGGCGCTCATCAGGTTTATTGTCGCTATGTGCCAATTAGGTGGTTACTTGCTCCGATACCAGGTATCAAACCCATTCTGCTGGGGCTACCCGGCAAGTAGGGGTCTGTTCATCGGTTATAAAGAAAGAAAAGGCTTTTCTGAAATCCAAAGGAGCTACTTTCTGACACGTTTCTGAAATCATTTCGTTTCGGAAATACATAAGATTGGCAGGTGTTCTTATTCAGAAACTATATAATCGAATGACGTTATCCATTTTTTGATAAAGGCAATATATCTTTGAGAAAACACTGTTAAGTAAGTTAAGTTTGTATCAAATTTCCAGACACGATAGCATGGGAAAGGAGGAAAACCTGCAGTCACATGACAAAAATTTCTTATATCATGATAAGTAATTTATTTATCAAAAATGAAAAACGCTATTCGGTTCCAAATCCCTTTAATAGTCAGGCCTGTCAATTTTATGCCTTTAGAGCCAGGACTACACCGATTTAAATCAGCTTGATTTTAATCATGATTTAAATCACTTGATTTTTTTAAAAAAATCATTGATTAAAATCACTATTTTTTTCACTAATTTTTAACTATACTCTAAATTAAAATAAGTTTAAAATTATGTCATTTTAATTAAAAAAAAAATCAGATTTAAATTAAAAAAATTAGATTTAAATTTTAAAAAAATCACATTTTTTTATTTATTTTTTTAAAATCGTGATTTTTTCCATACCCTGCTTTAGAATTAAAAATTAGTCAGAAAGCTTTGCGTTGTTGAGCAGAGAATTTAAGAACTACCTTAAGGTAAGGTTACGTGGGGCAACTGGGCCATGATTTTATAATGTGACTCTGGAGATTCTGGCAATTCAGCTTCAAAAGGCTAATATTTATTTGAATTAAAGTCTGAACTTTTGTAAATGTGTTCAGTTAGGTTCCCTCTATCAGCCAAAAATGTTCAAAATTACATTTTAATATCTAATATATATATATTAGCTCAGTGGTTAGGGGGTTGAATTAGAGGAAAGCTGGAAATTGTTTTAATCCCTTCTGTTTAGGTCTAGAATGAATATGCTATGTTTTCCCCCTCGTACTAGGTGAGCGTTAGGAAATATGTATAGTATTACAGTAAAAAAACATGTTTTTTTGCATACCATAACAATATCTCAAAACAGCTAACTCTGTCAAAAACATTGTCAGCACAAATGTTGTAGAGCTTAAATTTATTAGTAAAATGAGTACCTACACTCAATACTTATGTTGAATATTAAGGTCATAATTCTACTTCAAAGTTTTAGACCCATCATCAGGGGAATGACCTCATAATTAATTAGGAGAAAACTGGAAATTGTTTTAATCCCTTCAGTTTAGGTCTAAAATGAACGTACTATGTTTTCTTCCTCGTACTTGGGTGAATGTTAGAAAATATGTACATATTTATTTTTGAAAAACACGTTTTGTTTAGTTTTCTTAACAATATCTCAAAATGGCTAACTCTATAAAAAACATTGTCAATACAAATGTAGAGCTTAAAATTCTGAATAAAATGAGTACCATCATTAATATTTTTGTTCAACATTAAGGTCGCAATTCTATTTCAAAATTTTTCAAATCAAGAGCTTGAAGCCAGGAGAGAACCAGGTAACTTAACAATATCTCAAATTGCGGCCTTAATATTGAACAAAAATATTAAGCCTAGGTACTCATTTTACTCAGAATTTTAGGCTTAACTTTTGTACTAACAATGTTTTCGATAGAGTTAGCTATTTTGAGATATTGTTAACTTGGTCTCTCCTGGCTTCAAGCTATTGATTAGCAATTAAGGCAAAATTTTGAAATAGAATTGCAACCTTAATGTTGAACAAAAATATTAATGATGGTACTCATTTTATTCAGAATTTTAAGCTCTACAACATTTGTATTGACAATGTTTTTTATAGAATTAGCTGTTTTGAGATATTGTTAAGGAAACTAAAACAAAAAAATGTTTTTTGAAAATAAATATGTACATATTTTCTAACATTCACCCAAGTACGAGGAAGAAAACATAGTACGTTCATTTTAGACCTAAACTGAAGGGATTAAAACAATTTCCAGTTTTCTCCTAATTAATTCTGAGGTCATCCCCCTGATGATGAGTCTAAAACTTTGAAGTAGAATTGTGACCTTAATATTCAACATAAGTATTGAGTGTAGGTACTCATTTTACTTAAAATCTTAAACTCTACAACATTTGTGTTGACAATGTTTTTGACAGAGTTAGCTGTTTTGAGATATTGTTATGGTATGCAAAAAAACGTGTTTTTTTACTATAATTCTATACATATTTC
This sequence comes from Maratus speciosus, assembly GCA_963932465.1. Classification (NCBI taxonomy): domain Eukaryota; kingdom Metazoa; phylum Arthropoda; class Arachnida; order Araneae; family Salticidae; genus Maratus; species Maratus speciosus. The sequence continues at coordinate 256,349,569 of OZ010793.1, read as the reverse complement.
CTAACGCTCACCTAGTGCGGGGGGGGGGGGGGGGGGGGGGGCAAACATAGCATATTCATTCTAGACCTAAACAGAAGGGATTAAAACAATTTCCAGCTTTCCCCTAATTAATTCCGAATTCGGCCTTTATTTGCTCGCCTACCGCTGGGCTATATGTAGGATGATTATATGTAAAATGTTAATTTATTGATGACTTGAATAACTAGACGTTGGAATAACAACACATGAAGTTTAATACAATTCTATAAAAATAATTTTACACCACTTTGTTGATAGCTTCTTCAAATACATTATATTTCTCACTTAAAACCTATAAATATACTCTCTTTTGAACAATCGGATTAGGCCTAACAGTGCCTTCCTTGGCATTTCACACAATATAATTTTATAGACTGACTCTTTTCTAATTTTGAATATCTCCAAACCTTGATCTCATGATCATGAATTTTCATAACTCATGCTTTCAAATCATGGATAATAAAAATACCAGAGCGTCAGCTAATTTGCTGATCATGCACGTTATACAGAAAATAAAGTACGTTTAAATTCAAATCCTACAAATCAGTCATCCTGACATGATGGCATCTCGACATCAGTATCTTGGCTTACTATTTTTTTATGCTCAAACAGCTAAACTTTTGAGGCTTTTATATATTTTTCTTTCACCTAAAATTTTGATTACATGTTCAATACACATACACATAATCTAGCCGAATTGTCCAGGAGTTTAACACATAGACCACGGCTTCATGTTTTCGACCCCGGTGTAAGTCTTTCTTGGACCTTCATGATCTCCTACTTTCTCTACTTCATACCGATCATGATTCTTGGCTGCAGTTATCTCATATGGCCCCAAATATTTTTCTTTAAGTTTGATAGTATTGCCAAATTGTATCCTCTTTATGGCGACGATATCTCCTATTTTGTATTTTCGTGGCTGTTTTCTTTTCTTATCAAACTGCACCTTGTTTTCTTCTTGCATTTTGAGTATATTTTTCTTTGCTTCTTCTCTCATGGCTTCGCATTCTTCCATCATACATTCGGTAAATTCTTCTTCTAAAATTTTCTTGATGTTTTGCACGTCACTGTCCTTCATTTCAACTCCTGTCATTAATTCGAAGGGACTATACTTGGTGCTTCGTGTTACTTTGCTATTGATAATTCTTTTTAATTTTGGTACATACTTATACTACTTGGATTCATCTTTATATGCTTCAGGTTGAACTAAAGTTTTGCCTGTAGATCTTTTTGCGTTATTATTTTTCTTTTCTTTAACATTTTTTGTATTATTTCCGATAGGATTATCTTTTATTTTTTGATCAGAATTGTTTTTGGACTTTTCTTCCTAACTGTTTTTCTTTTAGGCCTTTTTCTACTCTTTTTGTGTTTAAAATTATTAGTATCTCCACAAATAATCATTGAACAGGTGTTATTTTCTGTTTTCTTCTCAGTGTCTTTACTTTCGGATCTCTCCTGTGTAGCGATGATGAATTTCTTATCGGTTTCTTTTTTCTTACTCAGGATCACAGGTATGGTAAAATCTGAGGTGCTCCATCTGATAATGTCATTATCTAAATACTGTTGTACTTGTTTATTGATGATTTCCCGCTCAACTAGAGAGAATCTCTTGGGACGTTCACAGATAGGTTTTTTATTTGCCGGTAGTGTTTTCATGTTTAATCCATTATCTTTTGTTTTGTTCGTTTTGCAGGATTTTATTAATCCTCGTATTTTTCCTCTGTTAGCTAAATGTGTAATGTGAGTCAAATCCATTCCGTCATTTTCGCAGTCGATATTAACCATATCTTCACAACCTCGATTATAATTGCTTATACTTAATGTGGTTACTTCATCTGTTTTGAAAGGGACTTTATTAATTTTAATGTATCCTACTCGTACTGTATTGTCGTTTATTATTCTAACAACATCTTCCTCTACTTTCAACATCAGGCCTTCAATTGCTTTTCTATCTATTATTAAATCATAGTTAGTTTCTTGTACCACATAAAATTTATCCTGTATTTCTATACCATCTACATAAACTTTATGCAAGAAAAACCCCATTGGCTTAATTTCTTTTCCACCTATGCCCAATATATTGTCGCTGGTTAACTTTGGCATGTTTATTGCAGTATGATATAAGATTGAAATATCGCTCCCTGTATCGATTGTTATGTTTGTTTTTATTCCTTGAATATTCAGGATTCTTCCTTTCTTACCATTTAATGTGTCCATATTAAATACTTTTCTTTGGGTGTTTTGGCTCCAATCTTGGTATTTCGTTTCTCGCCAATTTTGAGTACGTTGCGGGTTATAATTTGAATAGTTTTGTTGTGTTTTTCTCCCCATGGTACACTTCCCACTCACATGACCAGGTCTCCCACAACGAAAACATATATGCGCCTCGTTTCTGCCATGATTCACATTGTGCCTATTGTCAACTTGGAGCCTTTTCGAATTGCCGTAGTCAGCCACTCTCGATCGTTTATCCTCAAAACTCTCTCTTGTATTCCTTACTGATTGTTTATTGCAAACCCTTCGAGCCATTTCGTAAATATCTAATTTGTTAACTAAGTCGTCTATCTTTTTTATTACTAACAATTCCTCTGTAAAATAGTTTCATCAGGCAAATTATGCCTAATTTGATTAACTACAATTAATTCTGATAATTCCTCAAAGTTATCTATTTGAAGACTGTCAATCTATTGTTTGAAGTACACCTTGATCTCATAAGTGAAATCGCACCAATTAGCCAATGGCTCCTTTTTTAAGTGAGAAAAATTTCAGTCTGAACCCTTCTGGCGATAGTTTGTAGCGTTTTAAAAGAATACTTTTTATGTAATCACGAATTTCGGGTTCACTCTCCCTGGTTATTATATTAATCACATCTAATGGCATTAGGTTAATTAAATAGTTGACCCACTCTTTTTTATCAATGCCCATTTGCGCCATTTGCCTTTCATACATAGCCAAGTATAAACTAATATCATTAGTACTATCATATTTTGTTAATAATCGAAGCAATTCATATTGCTTACCTGGATTTGTCCTTGGGTTCACATCTATGTGTTGTCTTGAACTTTCCTGTAGTTGTATTTTCTTCATCTCAAATTCTCTTTCACGATCTTTTTCTTTCAATTCTATTCTCCATTTTCTCTCTTCCATTTCCAGTTTCTTTTCTTCGATCTGCAATTGCAATTTCTTTTCTTCCTGTTAAGATTGAGCTTGTGCCTGTAGTTTCTTCTCTTCCAGCTCAGCTTTTTCTTTTCTAGCCTTCTCTTCAAGCTCACCTTGATATCTCAGCAGTATCTCATTCTCTTTTTTATTTACCACAATGGAAGTTCGATATGTCCAATAAACCTGTGGAGAATGCAACCATATTTTCATATCAAACAGAACTATTTTCTATTCATTTCGATAATTCTCTAATAATCTTACTTTGCTTTATGTATGCCTCTTCGTCTGTATCATAAAATTTTGAGCTATAGCTATCACACTTAAGAAATTTGGTTTGATACACCCAACATTATTTTTTAAAATTTTATTATGTAATTTTAATAAGGTATTATGTAATTACCTTTATCACAAGCAAAAAAAAACAATGGAGAAATTAATTTTCTGTAGTAAGAGAAACTCAAAAAGATATTTATAACTGTTGAGGTAACTGGATCCCATATGGTCCAGTTACCCCTTATACATGTCCCATTTACCTCATTCTTGGAAAATTTATGGGGTAACTGGAACACCGGCCTTACATTTGAAATATGAAGTAAATATGTATAAATACCTAATAATATTAATATATTTATGTGTCTAATCTTTAAATAAAAAGATTGTTTAATAAAAGTACTTACCATATTTTAATAAAAAGCCAAAGAAGTTCAACTAAACGAATGTTGTTTAAAAAAAAAAAGAAACCTAAATTTCCGGCAACCTATCACAGCAATGGCAGAGTTATGATTGAGTTGACACACGTTGTTTTAAGAAGTAGAAATGGGAGTGCAATGTTGACAAAAGCTAAAACTTAAAAAACATCAACAGTTTTTTATAAAATAGCCTATGGCCCAGTTACCCCAGCTTACCTTATATTTCAAAAGGTTCCGTTAACTGAAGTTCATTATCACTATTAATATTTTTACAAAACATATTGCCTGCTGTACACATCCTGAGAACAATTAAGTCCAATTCTGGCCCGGCTCAACTACATAGAAAAAACTGGAAGTCTGTATTGATGTTGTCAAACTAGCATTGGCTCATGATGCACATTTATGCTTATTCTCTCGAAAGTCATATTAATTGAAAATGGCCCATATTTTATTGGCTTCATTTAAATTTTTATATCGGACTGGTAAACCCGCTTAACTTTTTTTATCGGCCTGTTGAAAAATTTGTCCTAATTCTGCCAGCCCGGCCCACATGCATTTTGATGTCTTTTCATCATCTTATGGTTTTAGTTGGGGGTGTAGTCAAGGTGAAATGAATGCAAAAGTTGTATTGGGACCTGACTTCTATTTTATTTCTTGTAAGCTCCATATTCCATTTGTTAGTCTGGCCCAGATACGAGAGAAGACTGACTGGTGATTATTGGACAACCATTCTTACCCCAAAAGAGTCCTCTTCTGCTTTTACAGCCCACTTTTGTGGATGTAATTCTAATTTCTCCCAACAGGACGCATAAGTATCAAAGTAGAAGGTTACTTTATTTCTGACTAGCTGACCTGTCGGCATTGCCCGGGCCCGTGATGAATGATCCTTAAATGAATCTGGAATTTGTATGATTTTATATTTTTAACTCCATTTTGTCTGAATTTATATTTTTAAATGAAAAAATCGCGAAAATTATAAATTGAAAGTATATGCTATTTGGTATTTCATTTTCTGCATAATTTGATTACCGAAAACGAGTGAAACCGCAATGAAATACTCATGTTTTTACTGATTTTGTCGACATTTTCACGAATTTTATTTTGTAAAAAATATTTCTATATGTCCAAATATTTCAAAATTTTTGTAGGTGATGTAAATCTGGTCTATTGATATACTCTAAAAAGATTGTTTTAAAAATACGGACATTTAGTTTAGAAAAAAATATTGTTTCCATGAGGCGCGAAGCGACCTGCGTTCATTGATGTATTTGAAAATTTCGTTGATATTTTCACACATTTTGTAAAAAAAATATTTCTACCCATCTGAATGTTTCAAAATTTTTGTAGGTGACATAAAGCTGGTCTATTGAGATGTGTTGGCATTTAAAATAAAACAGTTAAGTTCTAGTTTTAAGTTTAATTAAATCCCAATAAGTTTTTCTCCCTCTTTCACACATCCCTGCAATGTTTGATGAATTCCCCACAATGTTTAATGAATTATTAAAGTTCATTTGCTATTTTAAAAGTTTATCATGTTTGAGAAAAGAGTTTAAAAGTTACTTTGCTGGCTAGTATAAAATTTAAACAAAACATTACTCACATATTATGTAAAATTTAAATATTTAATTATTCATATGTCCTTTTACCTCTAAAGGACTTTTTACTCTTTAATTAATGTAAGATATTTATTAGATGGTTTATTTGCGAAGGAAGTAACTTCACACTCTAAGCTTGCAAACTTAATGCCATGTCAAAAGTTTTCAGTAATGATAGGTTAATTGGTAACCAAATGCTGAAGTTAGTGTTTGCTTGTTTAACTGGTTTATTAACCTGTTGTTTTATTTAATGGTCTGTACTTGCCTGACCAACAGTAACTCCAGTTACATGATTTATGGAGTAGTTTTTTTAGTTTACAGCCATATTTAGTCTGAAGTAGTTCAGGCATTCATGTTTTATTTAATTGTTATGTTTCTGTTTAACTTATTATTTTAACCTGCAGTTGAAAACGGATGACTATTATACTATTCAATTTTTAAATGAAAAGAACTTTGTTTCATCTTGGCTTCTCTTCATCTTCACAGTATATTTACATTTTCAGTCTAAATACTAATGTTGCAAAGGAATAGGAAATAATGGGCTCATTATAGCTTTATAGATGACATTTTCTTATTACAAATATGATGTGGAACCCATCGAAATTCGACAAAAGGAAATGTTTTAAAAGAAAGTGTTCGATTGAATTATAATAAACTTATAAAAATAATTATAATAGATAATCAATCTTACATTGGCTAGTCTAACTTAGTGATGGGCGATTCTGTAAAATTTGAGAATTGATTAAAATCGACATCATATAAAACAGAATCGATCGCAATAAGAATCGATTCCCAAATTCTAGAATCGATACTTGAATCGATATTTCGATGTTCACAGATTCACACAGATAAGCTGAAAAATAGTAATTCCAAAACGTAGCGAATCAACAGGGCCGTAACGACTATCTCTCACGCCTCACCTCCATTTATGGGGGCCCTAGACAATGTTAGCGGCCCAGAAGTAAGCTACTACAGACCTTTGAGTCAAATAATAAGGATTTTTAACTTTTAAAATTATTATTTTTAAGATGTAATTTTGATAATAATTTATATTATATTTAAACTTATCTTTAAAAAAGATCTCAGTCAAATAAAAAAAAAAAGAAATAAATGATTTTTTTTTTTCATCCGGAAAAGATGTACTTTCTACTCTAACTCTTATTTCCTTCAACCAAAAGATGGGAACTTACTTCCTATAAACATCATTCTTCTTAAAATTGCGCAGATGAGCGAAATTTTGAAGGCTCTAAATTTATTTAAAAAGTTAAATGGTTTTTCAGTCTTTTTAGGGTCTCCTAGCGTGGGGGAAATGCAAATATAGAAAATCTTCTTTTAAAATAGCTGTGATGAATGTAATTAACCAATCATCACATACTAATTATCCCCCAATTAATAATCAAAATTCTCCTTTTAATAATATACCACCCGTACCAGCCCCTGAATTTAACACTGTTTTTCAGAATTTACAGATATTAGCGATATTATCTCAAGAAGTAATGACCGGAATTTCATCAAACTTAATATTATGTGTCATTGACATAAGTTGTTCCTGAGTTTTTCGTGTTAATCATGTAACAGGCTGCGCTGCTATACTGGGTTTTTTTGCATGATATTCGTGATAGCCATATCTAAAAAGTAATGCACGGAATTTAATCAAACTTCATATTCTGTTACACTTTCAGATAAATAGATCCTTATTAGGCTTGGGTGTATACTGCCCAACAGCTGTGGCTTTTATGCTCTTTGAATTGGGATTTTCCATTGCGGACATCTAGGCTAATATCAGACGAACGTCTTTTTGCACGCTTTTTTTTTTCGCTCTTACACCGTCTCTACACATGCTAGCTAAGGTGTTGGGATGGCATAAGAGCGGAAAAAAAGTACAAAAAGATGTTCGTCTGACATTAGCCTAAGAGGGTGTGGGCCGAAATTCAATGATTTGTTAGGAAAATGCAATGCTTATATTTTCTTTTAAAATGCACATACTTCAACGAACCTATCCTTTTTGAATCCTCATGATGCGCATAGACACTGAGCGCACACACATCATTTAAATTTGACACTGTGATAGCGAATTTTGAAGTTTTAACCCTTAAATGCCAGGTGTTGCTTTTCGGCAACATACCCAAATTAGGGTGAAAAATACTATTAGAATAATATTGAAGCTATAATGCCTAATGCTGCCAATAAAATACATTCTGAAAATATTATGAAATTGATTTTCAACATGTAGATGGCAACACTTGTGCTGTTTAAGAATAAAGATATATTTCTTTTTTAAATTGTTGCTACATGTTCTTTTTGTTTTGTTTGGAAGCTTGCGAAATACCTTATTTTGTTCTGCAGTGAGCAAGTAAAATTTATTTCTTACCATAGTTCATAAAATTCTTGTGTGTTTAATATTATAGAATTTTATCAAGGAAAATTATTTTTTCACTTAAAGACCAGTGTTGCCAATTAGTAACAAAGAGTTTTTTAGCCGTAAACCATACTTAAAACAAAATATGATTTTTTTAAGTATTTTTCCCATGATTTATTTTAAAAATGAAAACCGAAAAACATTATTACAATGATTTTTGAAAAATCAGGCATTTAAGGGTTAACATTTATGAGGCAGATGAAAGTTTTGGGATTGGCACATCCAACTACTTTATCTTCAATTTTTGAAGGAAAATGAAAATAATATTACCTTATTTTGTCTTAGAGACATCGATTAAAAAATTCATAGTATCGATTAAATCGAGTTGACCATAGTATCGATTAAAAAAATCGAAATTGCCCATCACTAGTCTAACTCTTAAAACAAATATAGTTTTTAAACAAAGTTATCAAAATACTCTTTCCATTAACTTCAACTTGATCAAATTATCGAAAAATTAAACTTTTTTTCTTGTAAGTAGCCAGTAACATGTAATCAATCTAAGTAATTTTGATGAAGTTATCTATTGAGACTTTGATCTTTGTTATTATGGAATGAAACATCAGCACAGATTACATTACTTTGACACATTCATATATATATTTAAAATGAAATCTAAACATAATGTAATTTTCATTGTCACAAAATTTACATGCATACTTCTTTTATTCATATTCATCATTTTAAATATATTTTAACACACAATAGGTTATTAATAGATACACAGTCGAACCTGGTTAAGGCACTCACGGTTAATATGCGATCTCTCTTCATACAGGGATTTTTTCTGGAACCTTGAACATCACCTATAAGATTAATGCAAAATATCATGTTTAATATGTGATTGGTTAATAGTGATCCTGCTTAATACATGATAATTTTTAGTCCCTTGAGACAATAAATCTCACTTAATACGCGAGATAGACCAATATGCCAATTTAGTGGGATTTTTTTAAATTCAAGTTTCAAAAATTTTAAACAGTACTATTTGCCTTAATGACAGATTAATCAAAATAAATGTTATTAATCAAAAATAGTAGTTGATATTTGAATTGAAAAAATTCTGCTAATTTGGCAACATTGCAACTCTTCGTTTATTCCGCCTCCTAATATTCTTTATTTTTGGCTTCATGTATTGGTTTTACTGATAGATAGCTGAATTTTTGTCACTTTTTTTGTTACCTATTATTCCTTCATTGTGTGATGATGTATGTTGTCTATTCTTGTCTTTGTCTTTTCCTCTCATACACTGTAATATATAAAGCCTCTGTAGTACTATGCTCATTTAAACGCATTTGAAGAGAAAGAGAAATGTTCTTTCATTTTCAATTCTGTTTCTTCATTACTTCTAATGTGTGACTGCTCCTGTTTTATTCACGGCTGGGAAGTTACTTGCACCATGAGTTTTGTGGGGTCAAGCCATCTGTTATTCTTTTGTCAAATTTTGTGTTAATATGGAGAATACTCGTAGAATCAAAAGGAAGGCAGTATCTGTTTTAAAAAAATTAGACTAGCTGGAAAATTATTTTTCTGGTTTTATTTTTGGTTGTAATGTATTAATTGACAATAAGGTCATATTTGAATCCATATATATTTTTTTTTTCAGTTATTATTTCAGTCGGTCCTATAAAAACAAACCTAGAGTTAAAACTGAATACAGTTAAATTTTAATCTAAATATGCATAAACGGAACAATTTTTGACTGTAAACATATAAATTAAAGCTCTGAAGTTTATTTAGACAATTAAGTGTAAAGAAGATCAGTTACTGCAACAGTATAATCACTTTTATTACGCGCCTTTTTCCCAATCCCTTGAAACACATCGTAACTGGGGTTCGACTGTATTTCCAAACTTGATATCATGTTTGTCAGCTGCAGCTTTGCATGTGAATTTTTGAAATCTTGACTCGAGGTTCTAATCTCAATACTGGTCAGTAAAAAATCCAGATATATATGTTTTTAGACATATTCATAGTAAAATATTTAGTTTTATCAAAGAAAATGCTTGTTTTCTTTTAAATATGTCATTTTCACTTAGTGAAGCATTTCAACTAAACATTTTCCGAGATTAGCTTCTCAAACTCAATATCAATGGAATGAAAAAATATTCAAATGTAACAGCTTTATGATTCAAAAATTTTTAAAGTGTTTTCTTACTGTAATGAGAAAATGACATCAGTTAAGATATAGTAATTCCCATTTTCTCTGTAATAAACAATAAGTAACCTGATTGCCACATTTTGAAGAAATTTTAAAATAAAATATAAAAATGGGGAAAAAAAAAAAAAAAAAAGCTAGTGCAGGCTGATATACAAATGAATAGCTTTCAATTAGAAAAAATAATTCAAATTGGTTCGGTAGAAAGAACCAAGGACAGATGACAAAAAAAAAGGGGCTTGTGTTTTAAATACATAAATTATGTGAAGTTGCAATGTAGATAAATGCAGATAGCATATTCAAATAAGAAAGAACAAATTTAATTGAGGAAAAGTAGAATTTCATTTACAAATGCATTACAGTTTATATATTTCTGGATCAAACAGCTGACTTTAAATAAATTTTGATTTCTGCCATGTTTAGTCCAAAATAGAGACTGCAGCAAGTCCAAATTTCGTATACTTTTTCTTCCATAGATCTTAGATAGCTTATCAAATGAATATTTACAAATGAGATGGGATTTTTTTTAGTTGTTCAGATGCTTTTTCTTTAGTCACATTTTAGTTATAATATATTTAAGAATCTTTCTTGTTTAAAATGATTAATAAAGGAACCACAGGCATTGATTTAAATACTTACTAAAATTTAACATAAGAAAACACCATGTTGAACGATTGTTGTTAAGATTTATATAATGCAGTAATCTTTCATAAAAATTTAGTACATCTTTTAATGGGCTTAATATATCTGAAGCAGTGTTAAAATTATTTTTGAATCAGAAACAGAAGCCTACTCTTAAACATGATTGGCGATTGGCAACCTTTTTTGGCAATCTATTTCCTGGCACAAATGATACATATGTATCAGAAAAAAAGTGAAAAACTCGTCAAACATTGGCACTCAACTGCAAATTCTAGTAACACTTTAGTTTTGCCTAGACTGATTTACATCACTGCTATGTTACTTTAAAACAACAAAATTCATATAAATCCACTGGTTGCTCAAACCTTTTTCGAACGATTAGGATGATATGTAAAAGAATCATATGTTATGAAGGAATTTTTTCTTTGTATGTAAAATTTAAAAGTATAAATTACTTCTACTACACTCCTTTTTGTTTAGCTTAAACTTACTTCTTCCATAGTCATGGTCCTATCTCGATTATGAATGTGCCATTTTGCGATGGTTATTACATGGGATAGACTAATGTTCTTTATTGAGGTAGATAAAAAAAAAAATCATGCTTGAAAATTACTAAAAAACAAAATAATGAATTGAGTTTCAATTTTCTACCAAATTGCATTTAAAAGTACTTTTTTTTCTATTCGACTATGTAAGGATGTATGTTTACTTATATTTATTGATGAGTTTTAATTTCGATATGGAATATTATCCAGAAACAAATGCTGAATTATTTATATTCTTATAAGTGCAAACTGATTACTCTTCGACTGCATACAATAATAGGCATAAATTAAAAAAGAAAATTCATGCTTGAAAATTATTTATAAATCATAAAAAAATTAGTAAATTATATAGTTTTAAAACAAATTGCATTTGAAAGCACAATTGTTTTCCTTATTCAATGGCGTGAAAATTAAAATTGTGCAATGTCTAGAAGTTTAAAAAAAAATTGTAGAAAAGGTAAATTTATTTTCAATTCGTTGTCATTGTTAAAGTGACATCAGTGTTACTCAAGGGCTTGTTTTTCTTTATTTTATAGATATTTAAAAATGGGGCCTCTTGTTCTGCATTTTGGCTTTTTTTCTTTTATTTAAAGAAAGGATTTGAATTAGTATGTGTGCTTCGCAACTTTTTTTCAGTGTTTCAGAAAACTTTTGTTTCTTAACTCTTTCAGGTAAGCTTTAACTTCTTGCGGGAGGATGTATCCACTAGTGTAGTGGTTATCAACTGCCAGCCCATGAGAAAATTTTGATGTTCCCTAGGAAAACCTGAACTTTATTTTTTGCATATTTATGTTTTATTATTCATAAAACAAAAATAAAATTCTAAGAAATTGTTTATGAAATTTTAGATTCAATTTTGAAAATTTAACCCCCTCACTGACAAGCCCGTGTTAATACGTTCACTAAACTCGAGGTTTTACTGCAATACAAGCAACGTTTAAAGTAATATAATTCTATTGATTTAATATATTTTCAATACATTGAACCATGATTAATATGTCCAAGAATTGCATTCATATTTGTTATTAAGTTTTTTTATAAAATGTTGAAAGAATCATCTTTTTTTTAGCATTTAAAACAAAATGCAGAGAAAACATTACAATTTTGCCCTTTTCCAAGACTGTTAGAGGGTTAATAAACAAGCAATAACACAATATTAATAGATGTTATTTGCTATTTATTCACAAAACAGGTAATTTTTAAATGACTTCAAATCAAGGTTGGCAGGTTTTTGACATGTGTCAGTTTATGTCGGGTTTAAGCCGTTATGTCTAAAACCTCAACTATTACGTTGATCTGTAAAATTTCACATTAAATGTCACACATAACATTACATGTAATATTTAAAATTCACTATTACTGTAGTAAAGTACTATTGTTAAATGCAACTTTTTAACAGGATATTTTTTTTTTTTTTTTTTTGGTAAAATTGTGCTTTTCTAAAAAGTAGGCCTTATGCTTTCCTGAGCTGTACACTTTTTCTCTTACTTAAAATCTTTTTAATTTTACTATTACTTTTGAGAGCTTAAAGCATTCATTACCCAGGATTTTTTTTTTTTTTTTTTTTTTTTTTTTAAAGAAGAAAAAAACTTAGAAAAGTTCTGTTTTTTTGTACATATAACAAGATAATGTGCATCTATTTTATTCTAGTCTAGGCAATAACCATTCCATTCAAAATTGAAATTGGATTATTAATCTTAGGCATTTACAAAATAAGAAGTAATTAAAAAAAAAAAGCCAAAATCTTTTTAAAACATACCTTTTTTAATCATATAAAAATATTTTTTTGATTTTAAAACTGAATAAAATTGTCTCGGTCTTCTAAAAGAAAATTCACTTAAGCCCCATATTGAAAAAGTGCTTAATAGAAGGGATCAAATCATGAAACCATACCATAGTTTGGCTTATATTTTGCATCCCAGTCATCAAAGGCAAGGGTTGACTTATGTATCTGTTGATTCAGCTCACACTTGGGCTACAGAGAGAATTTATGGATGCTTACCCGTACTGATTGTGTATGAAGCTAAAGAATCCCCTTTCCTGTCTTCTTATTTCAGTGCTATAGAGAGGAGCCCATTACTTGATGGAAAGGTATCATTAAATGCAATAGCTTTTCGGATGAGACTGCTTCAAAACTTGCTCATCTAGCAGTGCTTTTGCTATCAAGTCCTACTAGCTCTGCATCAATTAACACGTTAAGCGCCACGTTAGTCACCAGTGACTGAAACTAAACTTTCTGTTTAAAACACGTCATTCACCGATGACTGACGGTCTAAAATATTATATAAAACTAAAAATATATATATTGTTTTAAGTAATTACTGAAAATTTATTTAAAATTTACTTACCTTTTATTTGTTACAGGATTATACTTTCTTAAAAGTTACTTAAAACATTGTAAATTTTTCAGCTTCAATGTCAGTCACCATGGCACTCAACATGTTAAGAGACAGACTATTTTCTAATACTTCATACACTCTAAACTCAGAAATCATTTAGGTCTAAATAAATGTGCTAAAAAGGTTGTGTTCTGCAGCATGCTGCGGGGTAAAATTGATCCGGATTATTTAAAAATACAAAATGATTTTCTTCTGATTGAAAATTCCAAACAATATTGCAATTTATAATTAATTTTCTTTTAATTATTAAATTACAATAATTTAAAATTAAAGATTACATAAATCATTGACTTATTTAATGTTTACCTATTATTGTTGTTAAAATGTTTTAGTGTGTTATATGTTTCTGACAGTTTGTCGACGGTTTAAACCTGTTTATGACAGTTTAAACCAGTTTTTGACACTTGTCATGTCAAAAACCCAAACCTGCTTCAAATAAAGAAACTTATCTTTACTGTCCCTTATGTGTGTGTATGTCTTCTATTTTCTCAATTACCACTGAATGGATTTAAAAGTAACCTTTTATTCTATTATTCTAAAGCACCATGGAATGTTTTAATCTACAAATTGTCATTGTATCATATATAGTTTTTTTTTTTTTTTTTTTTTTTTACAAGGACATGTCAAAAGTTTTAATATATATGGGCCAAACCACAGTATTTGGTCCCAAGCCATCTTAATTTTTTTTATTTTGAAACTGATAAAACTTTATATTTTTAAAATCTGCAGATATTGAAGTTTCTGAAAAATGTAAACAAAAGTAATTATAACATTTTTCAATAAAAGTAATTTATAGTTAAAATTGGATTTAGAAGAAAAATGTGTTGCGGAGGGGACAAACTAAAAAATGCTATTTAAAGGATAAGTATTTTAAATACATTTCTTTTTTTTAAATAATGCTTTAAACCCACATTTTTGTGTCACATTGAAACATTTTAAGCCTTTAATTGATTAAAAAATATAAATTTAATAAATTTAGACAAATAGAAAATTTTGGTTGTCCCCTCCAAAACATTTTTAAATATTATTTTTTATTTTTTTCAGTGTCGGTACATTTTGAAAAGCATTTGACTTTAAACTTATCAAGTATTAGCAGAATGCAATAAATAAATTCCAAATTTGTATCAAATTCAACAATTTAAATATATATATAAAGCAAAAGAAAAATGTTTTGGAGGGGACATTTTTGTGATGGAGGGGACAATTTTTTTTTATTTTTATTCCATTTATATTCATTGTTTACACTGAAACATCAACAAAATTCTCCTACAGCTTCTATTTTATAATGTTGCTACTAGATGGTACTACTGAAGCGTATATTTTCCTTTTCTTTACATTTGCTAACACATATATACTAGGTTGTGCAACACGGTATTTTGACCATGTGCCTCTCAGTTTGTTGACATTCTCAGTCTAGTGCAAAATTGAGTGTAATTCTAAAATATCTGTCTTAATTGGTAGGAAAATTTAAAAAATATATTTTATTTTATCAAAGTTTCTAGAAAATATGGCAAAAACAGCCACACAAAGATCAAGAGAATACAGGGAGAGGATAAAGTTAGATTCAGCTTTGCATGAAACAGAGAAGAAAGAAAGATAGAAATGGAAAGTAAAGGCTGCTAAAATGGAAAAAGCAGTAAGGACATAGCAGAAGAAAAAAAATAATAAAGAGAAAGAAAGAAAAATAAAAGTAAACTTGAGGGCAAACAAAAAAAGTAACAATATTACTCCAGAAAATCAATCATCCCCCCATGTTATAAGAATTCTTCAGCTTTAGGAAAAGCACTTTCCAAGGCAAATAAGAGTTTAACAAAGGAATCTCCTAAGAAGGTATCAGTACTTGCAAAAATTGTTCAAAATTTAACTCCACACAGGAAAATAGATCTAATTTCACAATGTTCTGTTATAAGGTGCAATTTATTTCAAGAAAGAAAGCAACGAGCTGATGCCATTCCTGAAAAAAACTGTTGAGAATATTACAGCTTTTTTTTTGTTATCGTGATGACATTAGTTGAATGTTACCTGGCATCAAAGATTCCATCCTTATACGTAAAGATAAACTTAAAGAAAGAAAGCAAAAAAGAGTTTTAGAAATGTCTTTAAATGAAGCATATTCTTTGTATTGTACTTCTTATGCTAAGCAAAGTATTGGAATTACTAAATTCTGAATGTTAAGACCTAAGCATGTATTGTTTGCTTCACAAAAGCACCAAGAAGTATGCTATTGTATTTACCATGAAAAGATTAACTTAAATCTTCATGGTTTCCAAAACAAGTATAGTGTGCTGCAAGTTAAAGAGTTATGCAATTAACTTTACGTGAAGAAGGTAAACATACAGAACTCTGTGTTGATCGTCAGTGTACAGACTGCGGTGTTGAAGTTATTGAAACACATTTTAATCTGACTTTGACGATAGTTAGTTATCATCAATGGATTAACTTTGAAGGCAGTACAAAGAAACTCCCTGTAACATGCTCAGTTGCTAAGCATTGTACGGTTCATACAGAATAATAGATTGTTTTAGTAATTATAGCATTGATTGCTGAAAATTAATTGATTATATATATATTAATGACTATCATGAACTGACCTTAAAAGCTTAATTTTTTTCTAAGACGTGTATACAATTGCTAAAAAATACCCAATAATGAATAGGTTCCTAATTTTAACTAAATTCCAAAATGTCCCCTCTGAAACAGTCCCCTCCGCAACATGGTGCTAATTTTTAAAAAAATAATTGACAGTGAATTTTTTATAATTCAGGTGTAATATTTTATGACTATAATGCTAAATAGTATAATTTAGTATAAAAAATTACTTTTAGTGCTATACTTTATTATACATGGGAAAAATAATGATGCAAACTGAAGATTTTAAAACTGTAATATTTTCCTGTCCCCTCCGCAACAATCAGAAAAAAATTTTGTTCTCTTTCACTTTTAATATTTGTTTCATTTTTTACGTTGGAATGTTTTCAACATGTCTTATGCACTCATAAAAAAATTCAAACTTGGAGAAAAAAAAATTATTTTGATGTATTTAGTTGAAATAAATGATTAAATGTCCCCTCCGCAACAAAACAACTTACTGTGATTTGGCCCATATGCAGTATGCCCACTATAGTCCCTTGCCACCCTCTTAAGTTTGGAATGTCTGCTGCTATATTGATAAAAGTGGTGTCTAGGTATAGTAAAGCAGCCATGCGCGCTACTGAATGAAACCGCCTACAGCGCCACTGGTAGAAAACTGTGGAGTTAGCATTCCTATTTCGAAAATGGAAAGGGATAGGGGAAAATAAGTGATTTACAGAGTTGTAGAGCATCATCGATTTAGTACGAAAAGACACCTTGTGGACATTAATGCGAAGTATAGAATGGTTAAAACATGCATTTTTTTTTTCTGTGATTTCCTACACTGTTAGGGATTAAGAGCAGATTGCAAAGAAAATGTTTGATGACAAATTTGCATTCCAAATTATGGAACATTTACTATCGAATTTGATTGTATAGTTATATAAAATTTTAGTAATTTTTATTATTAATTTCTAGAAGATTTAATTTTTTATTTTGATGCTTTGATAGAATTAAATGTTTCTTCAAATAATTTTTAATTTTACTTGTATTACAATCAATGCCTTTTACTAATAAGATTTTACTGTTACAGATATTGAAAATTAGAGCAAATGTTGAGGGTATAACTGTTGATGATGAATCTTTAATAGAGCTTGGTGAAGTTGGTATGAAAACTACATTAAGGTAAGTATTATTATTTTTTTTGTATGTGCATTATATATGTATAAGTCACAATGTGCCTGCTAAGATAGAAAATCTGTTTAAAACGAAAAGTTTTTTTCTTATCCCTTGTGATTCAGTCTTGCCGAGTTTTGTTGTATAAAGATACAGTAGACTCCCTTAAATCCGCGAACGCCTAAAATCCGCATATTTTTTCAGATGTAAACAATGAAATTTACAGCTAAGTTGCAGGAACAAAATTCAAGATGCCGCCGAAATCAGCGACTACCGCAATATTTTTTTAACTAATTTTTTTGTTAATTATTCTCTTTTGGTTATTACAGCACATTTATTACTAAATAAATTTACATTACTTTTGATTTTGATATAAATTAGCATATCTGTATCAAAAATTCCAGGTTTCGAAATCCACGAACCAGAACGCTATTTTAAAATTATTGTTCGCGGATTTTTTTTTTTAATCTATAGACAAATTTATTTCTAAACATAAAAAGCAGTATAAGAAAAGCATTCAAGACTCTAAATAACAATGAAAAAAGTTACAGAGAGTACAATAAGTTATATATACTGATAATAGCATTAACACTGTTCTCCTTGCTACCACTAGGTGGCACCACAGGACTTTTGGAATCGAATTGAATTGATTTCATTCATAATAATTTATTATTTTTATAAATTTTTATTTTACATAATTATTTTATTATTTACTTTTAAACTAATAAATTATTTCAATATTTCACTTATTTTAATGTTTCACTTTATTGTAAGCATTCATTATAATTTCCCTTGCTTAACTACCAATAAAATTAATGTTTAAAAAATGTAAACAAATCAATAACCAGAAATCTGCAAAATTCTAAAATCCGCACAACCTCTGGTCCGAAGCTGTGCGGATTTGAGGGAGTCTACTGTATTATAAAATAATTATTACATACCATATTTACTCATGTATAATAAACCCTTTTGTATGACACACACACCTCTATTTCCTAATAGGAAAAAAAATTGTTTTATGTATAATGTGCATTATAACATTTTAATGTCAGAAAATTTCAGGATTAAAAAAAATTATGTTGAAATCTTGACTAGAAAAAAAAAAAAATGTGATTACATTTCCCCATCCCTCCACACACACACACAGTGTTGTCCTTAAGGCGTTTTCCAGATTATTCACTGCATCGTAGGTGAAATGATCAGAGCCAACACCGTCTTACTATAGAGTGGTAATTTTTTTCGTTTCTTAAGGTATTATTCATTGCTATATTGTTCCTTCTAATTTTCTCTCGCAGAAAGTAAAGGGGATAGCTGGTTTAGGCAATCTGGTTATGCTCTGAGATCAGCTCATTTTGCACATTTTCAGGTATTAGAGATTGCTTTTCGTCTGCAGGAAAATTGGGACATTTTGAATATGTTAACTCTGTTCTGATACTGAGAGTGTTAGCTTTCGCTCAGTGGTGGCATTTGCCTTGTATTGGTTGCATTTGTTCGTAAAAAATAATAGAAAGAGACATAAATAAAAAAATATTTTGGCCTATATGTATTCAATATGGATTTTGACAGAAGAAAATTTGATTGTGTAAAAAGGTAGATCCTGCCCAAATATTTCTAAATTAGTTTTCTGGCACAAGGAAAAAATAAGAGACTGTCAGGAATTCTTTATTTTCTATTTAAAGTATTTAAATGTCAAAATATGTGCTTTAATTTCTATTTATGATTTAAAAAACAGTAGCACAGCTATCGGGAAAGGTTTCTCCTGATAGGAGCTTTGAATCATTATTACTTGTAAAATGCACAATTTTTTTCTTTTGCTTGTTCATGAAATATTTTTTACAGGGTTCATATTCATCAGGAGAAAATCAGTGAATAAATTCTGGTCCTAAAAAATCAGGGAAATCTCAGGGGGTAATGCTAAAAATTTTCCAAACCTGGCAAAATGAGTGGTTGCTCTGGGAAATTGAGGGCAATTGCTGCTGTTCGTGTGTTTTGTGAAGTCATAATGAAATCAAACTATTACCCTCCTACTATACTAACATTGTGATATATAGAGTTGGAAACTAGCCACTCCATCCTACAGATTAAATATAATGTATCTAATACTTAATCTGTGCTCCTTCTAATGTCTGGCGACATCCATTCAGTCACTAGACATGCCTTCTAACATGATGAGCTTTGAAAACTGTTAAAGAGGAACTAGGAAAAATAAGACATTTTTAAATTGATATTAACACTTGTAGCATTTGATATTATTCATAATATTTTTCAAAGAAGTAATAAAATCACAAAGTGGAAATTAAATTCTTACAGCAGTCTACCAAATTTTTAAGGAGCCCCCCATAAGGCATGCAGACTCCATCTCTGTTGTACACAAATTATTGTTTTTCCTTTAAAGTTCTGTTCATATTTTTTATATAAGGTAATGTATAAACTTTATTTTTGAGATTTCCTTTTTTTTTTTTTTTTTTTAAGGGGAGTGTTGTCATGATACTGGTTTAAAAAATATGATTAATTGTTGACATGGGAAAATTATGCATCCCGGAAAATACATCAGGGGATCTTTTCTTGGAAAATGAGTATGAACCATGTTTTAGTAAATACCTTATGTGTAAAATCAACTTAATGAAAAGTACAAGCAACCAAAATAAATTTAGCATTCAGCTGCTTCAGGACTTTGTGAAAGGAGACCATTCTTTAATTTCTGAGAAAAGTAGAAGAAACCTTAATATTTTGGGGGAAAAGGAGTAAATACATTATCTAAATATATTGTTATGAAATGTTCATTATGAGTCTATTTTTTGAAATTTTTGAACAAGTTTCTCAAGCATATTTTCATAAAAATTTATTATCAGTGATCTTTATATATATATATATATTCTTAAGGATGAAATCTACAGATTTGTGATTTTCTGTTTCTATTATGCCTTTCCATCATTTTCATATAGTTTTTTTTTTATGTTAATCACTTGTTAATTAATCTCAGTTAATGACTTATTTTATCATTTCACTTATTCAGAACATTTTGCAAAATTATATAGATATAAATGTATAACAAATCCGAACATCTAGAAATGTATTTTCCTTTACCTGTTGCTGATTCTTATGTATTTCTATAATTCCATGCATGTGCTTCCCTGTATCCCAAATCTTTTGGGAAAAAAAAATATTATTGCTTTTGTTAACAGAATTAATATTTCTCACTAACTGTAAAGTTAATTTATCAAATTAGTTAAAATTACATGAGGATGCTTAAGGCCTTTATATGAATAGTTGAAAATTTAATTATAAATTTCTAGTTAATAATTTGTGAATAAATTTTCTTTTCTGGTATTATGCTATTTAAAAAGTAGCATGATTTAATAATGATATAAAGAAAATAAAATGAAAAATGTTAAGAGTAGCCATAATTAATGTTATTTCCAAATATATTATTTGTGCACAGTTTCTTTAGGGTTCCTTGAATTAGAATAGAAAACTTTAAAAAAGGGATGAGGGTGGGTAATCATAGAAACCTATGGTGACTAAGCTGATTAAATTTTGCTTTTAAAAAAGTACATTAAACATGCATTTCGGGGGGGGGGGGGGGACATGAGTACCCCTAATTAAAACTTTTTTAGTCAGTCTTTTATGCTTACATAGTTTGTAATTTTTTT
Source organism: Maratus speciosus (assembly GCA_963932465.1). Lineage (NCBI taxonomy): Eukaryota > Metazoa > Arthropoda > Arachnida > Araneae > Salticidae > Maratus > Maratus speciosus. The sequence continues at coordinate 256,328,545 of OZ010793.1, read as the reverse complement.
TTATTGTTTCTAGTAATATTTCCATTTTCCCATTAAATAAGAAAAAAAATAAAGATTATTTATATTTAAATTGCCATGTGGAAAGTTCCTGTTGGTGGAAATTTTAATTCATAAAAATGTATTTCATTTAAAAAGGTGCGAATTTCCTTCAAATATTCATAATTTGGTGAAAGTCCCAATTAAGAATATGTTTAATGGGAATATTAGAACTCCATGTAATTGCAGTAAACCAGACAAGTGCAGTTGAAAACACATCAGACATTTGAATTTATTTGCATTAACTTTTGCATCATTGCAGAACTAATTTCAATAGAAGTGATGTTCATAGAACATATAAATATCATACATATTAAAGTTTAGAGAAATGTTCTATAGTCTAAAATTTAAACTGGTATTCTAAGTAATATATTTACAACAGAAGACGGATGTGATGAAATAATCTCATTATTATTCTTTATTCTCCTAGTACACACACCAAAAGACATAGGCGATTATTTCATTAAATAGTCATTTGTACAGTTATTCCCTTCAGCTTATCTATGTATTATAAAATTATATTTATTCTACACATGTTCCAATTTGATTTTTATTATTATTATTATTTAGGTATGCTGTCCAACTTATGTGCCCTGCAAATTTAATTGCTAAGGTGAAGAATAGAACATCCATCAAGAAACAAGATATTGAAGAAGTGAAAAGTTTGTTCTGTGATGCTAAGTCTTCGGCTAAAATTCTCGCAGAGAGTTCAGATAAATACTTAAAATAATTCTATTGTGATTGGGACAACTTTCTTGATTTGCAAGTGATAAACTTTCATAATGCATAAAACTTTATTCCCATTATCACATCTTGATTGTTAACACCAGTCGAGCTCTTGTAAGATAAGTTTCATGATATGTTGCTGTGTCACTGTTTTTGTTTTATTTCATCAATAAAATTTTAAACCTCATTTATTTTAGATTAGTTATACAAGTTTTAAAAAAATTTCACACTTTAAGAAAATTTAAATGCTGGAAATCATTTTTATAATTTTTGAAGGAAATATTATTAATAGAAGTTATGCAGTGAATATCTTTAGAATGTAAAATTGAAAAAAAATACTCCAAACTCTTGACATCACCGATTCACACACACAAAAAAATCAAAACTTTTAAAACTGCATATTTATTCAGAGCCTAATGACATATTCTGATGCCAATCCATCAACCTAAATTCTGATTAAATTTTGACAGATGTGCTATTAAATACTAAGAAATAGGGGCAACAAAAGTACGAAAAGGGAATCTTTAAAACCATTTGCTAATAATAAACATTGACAAGTTATTGGAGATTAAAAAAAAAAAAAAGAATTCTGAAATTAAAACTAATTTTTGACACAGCGCCAATAAATCCATGTGTTATAGGGGAAAATGATGGACAGCCAAGTTCTCCAATAAGAAAGAGAGAAATGGGGATGAAAGGTGCAAATGCAAGTCAAGGCAGAAAGAGTGAGATTGCACGGAAAGAACCAGAAATGGGGAACATTGAAAAAAAAAAGCCATAGTTTAGACTTCGTGCTTTAAAGCAAAGCAATGATCAAAGGGAAACTACACACCTACCCCCCCCCCCCCCCCCCCCAAAAAAAGGGATTTTTCTCACATTAAGTGAAAATGTGACCATACCAGGAATCTAACTCTGAATCTTTTGTTTAAACTGCCAATGCTCTTCCAATTGAGCTACCTAGAACAGCCAGCCAATACAATTCACTCGGACAACCTTTTGTGAATAGCATCTGGTCTTCCCCGCAGACACATTAACAAAATAATCCACAAATAAAGGAACTCCATTAATGATGGTAACATAAATACACTTTATTACTCTAACACAAAAATTGATTGATAAAAATATTACAGACATTCAAATTTTTCAACTGAGTGAAAAGTGTCTAGGCGAGGAATCAAACCTAAAATCTTTGGCTTAAATCACTAATGATCTTCCAGTTAGCTACCTCAGTGTAGGTCATATATATAAAATAATATTTTTAACTGTCCACTTACCTTAATTGTGTAAAAATAGAAATTGCCTGCAGAAACAAGTGTTTGCCCAAAAATCTGCTGAATCAGATAAGCATATATGTACGTCTCAAAGATAATATATATATATATATATATATATATATATATTATTGTTGCATTATTTATAATAAATTTAAAAGTTACATATTTAAAATAACTTTCTTTGACAGAAGTGATTGCTCCCAGATTCCATTGAAGCATATGAACCCTCTGTTTATATAATCAGAGAACTGATGTTTATCCCTAATTTTTACTGGATAGTGACTAAGTTTGCTAAAAGGATATTAATAAGTAGATGCACAAGGTTGTATTAAGTAAAAGTGCAGGAATGAAGATTTTTTTACTGATCATAGAAAGAAGGCTTAAAACTTTCTTTTACATGATGGAAACAAACACATCTATGTACCTATTGTAACATTCCATGACAATATTAAAACAAAACTTCATCAATACATAAAACATAAATTCAACAGACATGTAATCGAGCTGTGCTCTTAACCCTTTATAGCCTGAATTTTGAATAAAAAATTTGCTTCACATGAATAATTATTTACGTAAATTTCTAAGATATCCAGAACAATATATATAATAATAATTTGATTTTTAGATAATTTTTTTAATTAAAATTGATTTAATAAATCAATAGTTAGAGCTCTTTTTGCAAAATAGTTACAAAAATAACTAGATTAATTAACAAAAAATACTTTTATGGAAATCTCATAATTCTTATAAGAACAGTGTAAATAAATGTATTGTGACCCTATCTGCAACAGAGAAGTGTTTTGTAGTTGCAAATTTTTCATATAACATTTTTTAATAGGATAAAAGCTACACCTAGGTAAATAGTTGAGAAAATAACCACATTAAAAAATATTTAACTTTGATTGTTTCACTGTGCTTTCCAAATATGATGGAGCAAATTATTTTGTATGAAAAGTGCAATCTACTTTTATTAGTAGACAAATTAAATAAATTTTACATTGAATTTTCTTTAATGGTACTTAAAAGTACTGTCAGGTTATAAAGGGTTAAACACTGAAATAATCAGAATCAAATGCTGTAAAATAATGAAATCTTTGGCAATTTTTTTTACTATTAGCTCCTGGTAAGTGGCTAATACGAAAATGTTGTTTTTAATAAATTTCAAAATTTTATTTGAATACATTGTTAATATTTTTATTCTAAAAATATATTAAACATAAAAAAATTATTGCAATTTTCAATTAAAAATTCTCTTTACGTATGTTCTATAACCAAGGGTAGATCACCTGGTTTAAATAAAAAGAAGTAATACATGCATACTATACTAAGGTGTTTTTATTGGCTATAATGAATTGATTTAAAGTATAATTTCCAAAAAAAAAAAAAATAATAATAATGCTGACCTGGAAATATCAAGGAATTTTAATACAAGATATTTGTGACCACCTTGCTTAAATATTTATATAGCCTCTTCAGTTCCGAAGCTAAAATAATTATACAAATGCTTATTCATTGGTTTTTTCCAAACAAAATGACATCGTAAATGATAGAAAAAATATCTTTTCTGAAATTAATCCTTTAGGCGCTTAGTAATTTAGGTTAAAAAATATGGATCTAAAACTACAAAATCTCTAAAAAACATCAATTTAATAACCATTAACCTAAATTAACGCAATCTCAAATTTAAGAGCTTTAAACAAGTAAATAATCTACAAATCCTCAAAATTTTTTATGGAAAAAGATTCAAGTTAAATACTTATGAAAATTTCTCACTTTCTTGGTCATACTGTCTTTTGGGCATTTTTAAACATTTTGCAAACTCAGATGAAAATAACATTTTATATGCGAATCAGCTTAGATGCTGCCATTTATTCATTTGCTTTGAACGCAAAAAACATTCAGCTATTAAGAAGTGATGTGAATATGGTAAAAAACAGACGTTTTAGTTTTTATAAGGAAAAGAAAAGAGGTCCCTGTTTGGGGACCCAGGGACCGAAGAGATTAAGAGAGAAAAATGAATAATTCCAAACCTAGAAATGTATAAAAATTGTTCAAAAGTAAAATGACCAACAAACTCTAAAATAATTTCATAAAAGAAAAAAAAAAAAAGCCACGAACTTGATAAGATATTTGGAAAACTTATTGCAAACATTGTGACTCTAATGTGCTGAGTGGTTTATTAGCAAGTATAGACAGCTTTTTTTTTTTGGGGGGGGGGGGGGGGGGGGAGGGGGGTGATGCTAGTTTAAACTCATTCACTGAAAAAAAAAAAAAAAAAAAAAAAAACACCCCTCTCCCCCCATGGGTATTCTCTTTCTTCAAAGCACTTGTTCATCACCTTTCATTATTTGCAACTCACATACTTATATCATGTAAAAGCAGAGTTGCTTCCAGTTTCTTGCACTAACAAAAAGAGGCTCCAATGTTGGACATAATTTTGAAGTGATAAAATACATTTTTTTTAAATTAAGAAAAATACATTTTTAATTTTGCTGCAACTAATATATTTAACTATGCTATTTTGCTGTATGAAATAATTGAATGTTGAGCTTTCTTTATATTTTAATTTTTATTTAATTAACCCTCTGAGCGCTTTGAGAGCTTTACTGCATTTTCATAAAAATGCTTATAAAACTAATGTTAATTTAAATTTTCTTTCCCTGTTTGTTTAAAATATACACTTTATGCCCCTTTATTTGACATTCATCTTAAAATACAATTCTGTTAATACTCTGTGAAAAAAATTTGTCTACAACCGATTTAAGTTGTTTTAGGTAAACCGTTTAGAGGGTTAAAAAAAATACAAGTAAAGTTAATTAGCAGATTTATAATTTACTAAAAAATATTAACTTCATATTTTGCAAATATTTAATGCATTGTTAACCTTTAATAATAATTATATATATTTTTTAAATTCTTTTAATATATATATTTTTAATTCTTTTAATAATCTTTTAATTCTTTTCATAAAAATATGCAAAATTAGTACATCATCAGCTAAAGCATATGCAAGCCCTTTTCTAATATTTTAAAAAGAAAATTTATTTCATTAGCATTCATTAATCATGGGAGGTATTAGTTAGAGTTGTCATCTGTTGATGAACTATGAGTAATTACATATCATTTTCTAAACTATTTTCTAAGACTATGCTGTATTTTAATTAATATATTTCACATTTGTAAATTAAGTGTTATATTCTCAAAACTTAAATTCACTGTAGAGCATCTGTAGCAAAATGCATTCATAGCCAAGGGAACATTCTATTTTTTACCAACCTCTAAAAATTAAACAACCTTGGCCACATTAGAAGTCTGCACAGGCCGACATTTCCAGGCCCATGCCCGGCCCGACTCAGAGAGAAAAAAAATTAGGCCCGGCCCGTACAAAAACATTTATTGGCCCGGCATAACAGCTAAAAGTTCGGTCCGGCCCGAGTGAATTTCTACAAAACATTGATTTTTACGTCGATTTGGTTAAAAATTTGTCTCGTACGAGGAATTCTGGCCAAAAATATTTATCTTAGCTTTTCTTTTCATATTTATAATCTTCATTTTTATAGAAGTGCTGCAGGGTGCGATATTTATTTTTTTAATGAATCTCTATTTCTTTTATGTAAATGTTTCAGTTATCATTAATATTGTTAATCCATATTCCATGTATTGAAGTGTTAAAAATCTGAAAACTGCTATACAGTAAAATCTATGTGTTATACACAAGTTCCCTTCTTAGCAAGTGTAAATGTATTATATATTCTTTTCTTACGTAGTAGTATAGTAATTTTTGCATGGATCAACACATTTTTCAGTTTAAAACAAGATTCCGTCATAGGCAGGTTCCAGGGTTGGGTTTTTGACATGACAGTGGTAAAAACCGTGTTTTTACCGGTTTATTCCATCAAAAACCTATCATTTTTGATTTTCACCCAATTTATAGTGTAAGTGTAGCATACAATACATTTGTAGATTAATTTTTCCTTGTTGTTCTTGTTATTATTATCCACAATTACTTTGTTAAATTTATTTAAAAGAAGAGCATTTCCTAAATGGGAAAAATTTAAAAATATATGAGTAAAAGGAAAGAACAATATTTGTCATAATCTCCACTAATATAGATTCTACTAACAGCAATGAACATTAATATTAAATGATAATAAAAGGTTATTATTATTAAATAATATTCAATATACATTTTTAATAAAATACATTAAAATTATTTTAGAGATGCAAAAATGCTGTTATAGGGTGTGAGAATAGATGTCAAGCATGGACTGTGGTCATTGAATAAATTTGAATATTTTTAGATATATTTTAAAATGCATATCTTATGTATTTCATAAATGCAAGTATGGCTATTTTCATTTTCACTTCAATAAGCAGAATCTTAAAATTTTAAGTGGTACTTTTCGGTTAGCCGGGCGCCAGTGTTACATATACATATATATGCACATATATTTACATATATATATGTACACACACATACATATATATATACATACATATGTATATATATATGTAAATATATGTGTATATATATATGTATATATAACACTGGCGCCTGGCTAACCGAAAAGTACCTTTTAAATTAATAAAATTTTCATAAAAACCTGTAGGACCTGATTTCAGATGAAAGCTTTTAGACTTGAAATTTAACACAACAAAACAATAAAGGAAAAACAAACTAGAATTTATATATATATATATTACCATTAATTAAACATAACCTACCACCGTCAATTATTATGAATTAAAGCTGTATGTATTAAAAAAAAATATATATATATAAGAATTATTATGGAAGAAAATATATATATATATATATATACACACACTATCTTTTCTCTCTTTTTTTTTTTTTTTTTTTTTTTGTTTGTTTGTTAACTTTAGTGCAAATATATATGAACCTTATAAACAAACCATTTCAACTCATATATTTTTAGATATAAATTTATACCTGAATAGTCATGAAATATTTTTAACCCCTTGGGGATGAATGTCACACATACGCTTGTGATTATTCCTACCAGTTATTTTTTATTGTAAATTTTGCCTTATTTAATCAAGGCATTTTCTCGATTCATCTAGTCAAAAATTTCTGTTTTAAAATACCAGTGGTAAGAGATGCACGAATTCTGTAAAAGATGCTCACCGTGAAGGGGATTAAATTGAAATTTATTAATGCTACCATAAAGACAAACTATTTATGTCCTGTATACATTTTACTTTAAATTATTTAGGCATTATTTAAAGTAAATTGAAAGAAATAACACATTGCATATTTTTATTATATACATATGACTGTATGAGTAAAAATCTTTTACCTTTAAAATTATTATTAAATTTAGAAAGATTCTTAAATGTTTTATTTATTTTTTAATGCAGTTAACTTTTTAATTAATGAATCTTTAGGGATCTACATTTCTGTTTAAAAATATTTATTTATTTAGTTTAAGGAAATAATTAGACTAAAATAAACTACTAACAAAAATATAGTTAAAAATTGAGTTTTCACATAGTTTAAAGTTTAATATTGAGTTCCAAATTTTAATCTCTACAGGATTTAACTTTGAAGAACAAGTCTTATTCCTTTCTCCCAAAAGATGTATGTAATTTTCAACTATTAAAATATATTTTATTTCATTTATTGCTATTTAGAAATAAAAATAATCCATGACAATTTGGATTTAACACTTTAAGAAAACTTACTTCTGAGGAAGTTTCTGAGAAAGCTATTTAGTTTTAAACAGTGTACTACATTCTGCCAAAATTACACACACTTTTAAATCTTATACTTATGGGTTATAGGATTTCTTCAAAAAATATAATTTTTGTAGAATATGCCAAATAGCTTAAAATTATTGTAGAGATCTTCAAACAGAGATGCATACTTATTATTCTAATGCAATTCTATTTTGTTTTTCTCGGATGGATAAATATACTTTAGAGCCTTTTCAACATTGAATATTTCATGTGAAACAACTTAATACTAAAGATAGAATTTTAAAAAAAAATGTAAAAACAAACTACTACTAAAAAATGGGTTTTTGACGTGACGGTAAAAACCATGGTAAAATCCAGTAAAAACTGTCATGCGTCAAAAACTTGCCAACCCTGGCAGGTTCTTTTTCACACGTTTTATTATATTTTAATAAGCATAGAAATCTACTATTCTTTAAAAAGAATGAATTTGAATGCTTAATTGTAAAATAATGGCGATTTAAAAATGTATGCATTTTTTGAAAAAAGTTTTGTGCCAATCCTAATTTTACTGACCTTTGAACGGACCAGGCTACGCCAAGACAATGATTTTCATACGGGCTGGGTCAAAACTAGGAATGAAAATTTTGGGCCGTGAAGATTAGGAATGAAACCAGTACCGGTTCTTTGCAGAAAAAATAAGTTAGGCCTGGCCCGGCCTGAACCTTCGGAAAAAAAGTAAGGCCCGAGCCCGTAAAGAGGAGGGACTAGGCCCGGCCTGGCCTGGCCTGAGCTTTCAGAAAAAAGTATGGCCCGGGTCCGAGTGCTGTGAATGAAAACAGGCCCAGCCTGCGGGCCGGGCCAGGCTCGGGCTTCGTGCCACGGGCCGGCCCGTGCAGATCTCTAGGCCACATTGCAATCAAGTTTAAATATAAAGAAAGGCTAATAGTCCAGGCAATAGAGACCGTATAGGGGCTCTAACCTAGCAAAATTAATGAAAGTTCTGGAAATAGGCTTACTTTATGTTTTTTAGGTCGCTGAATCTGAATTTGTAACTTCCCACCAAAATTTCCCCCAGCAAACCCCCCAAATTTTGCTAAAATGCCCCCCAAAAAAGGTTTTTATTTAAAAAATCAATTTTTTTATTGTTTTAGAGAAAAAGTATCTAGAAATTCAAAGGTAGACAAAATTTGCAACAAATTAGATAAATGACATTGACTTAGGATGAAGGGGAAGGGAGGGGGGATCTGCCTCAGAACATGCGCTGCAGTGTTGCGTGGACTGTTGCGCAATTCCACTCAACCACTCACACGTTTACATTCGCCCTCCCATCTCCCCTCCGAACTTTCTCTATTATAAGGTTTACTTTAAGTTTTTGGGGTCTCTGAATCCAAATTTTTAACTTACCCCCGAAATTCCCCCCCCCCCCCCAAAAAAAAAATAGTTGTTTTTAACTTAAATTTCTTATTGTTTTAGGGGAAAAGCATTGCAAAATTTGCAACAAATAGGATATATGACATTGTGACGTAGGATAAACGTGGAGAGAGGGGGCTGCCTCGGAACATTCCCCGCGCACTTTTCTCAAAAACGAAATTTTTTCAAAAAATCAATTTTTTGGGGGGTTGCCGGGTGAAATTTTGGTGGGAAGTTACAAATTTGGATTCAGCGACTCAAAAAACATAAAGTGAGTCGAAATCCAGAACTAGTATTAATTTTTCCAGGTAAAATCCCCTATTGCCTGGACTTCATAACTTAGTGCTCGTAGCGCCGCACTGCATGTTCAGAGGCAGCCCTCTCCCTCCCTGTTCATCCTACGTCATAATGTCATGTATCCTATTTGTTGCAAATTTTGCCTAGTTTCTGAATTTCGTAATGCTTTTCCCCTAAAACAATAAGGAATTTATGTTAAAAACAACTATTTTGGGGGGGTTTCTGGGGGCTAAATTTTGGGGGTAAGTTAAAAATTTGGAATCAGCGACCCAAAAAAACTTAAAGTAAACCTTATAGAGAAAGTTCGGAGAGGAGATGGGAGGGCAAATGTAAGCGTGTGAGTGGTTAAGTGGAATTGTGCAACTTAGTTCACACAGCACCGCGGCGCATGTTCCGAGGCAGATTGCCCCTTCCCCTTCATCCTAAGTCATAATGTCATATATATAATTTGTTGCAAATTTTATCTACTTTCTGAATTTTTAGATACTTTTTGCCTAAAACAATAAAAAAGTTGATTTTTTTAATAAAAACCTTTTTTGGGGTGCATTTTATCAAAATTTGGGTAGGTTGCTGGGGGAAATTTTGGTGGGAAGTTACAAATTCGGATTCAGCGATCCAAAAAACATAAAGTAAGCCTATTTCCAGAACTTCCATAAATTTTGCCAAGTAAAATCCCCTATTGCCTGGACTATAAGTAAAAAGTTTTTTTTTCCCCCCAAGAGTAATTGTTTTTTTCTACTTAAATAATTTTTTAAATACTGTATTTACTCATGTAAGATGCCTCGAATCTAAGACATACATTATTTCTTATCCATGAAAATAATAATTTATCTTTAAAACTTGTATATGTTACCGGCCAAACTAGTTTATCCTAACGCGCATAGGATAAAGTAGTTTTCCCTAGGCCAAACTAGTTTATCCTAATGCCCATAGGATAAACTAGTTTATCCTAGGCCAAACTAGTTTGGCCTAACGCTAATAGGATAAACTAGTTTAGCCTGTTATTCATTGGTCCAAACTAGTTCATCCTAGGCCAATTCAATTTGGAGATATTTTATTGATCCCAAAGACCCTCTCAAGTGCCAACTTTCTAGTTTATCCTACGCCAATGCAATTTGACATGCTTTTATTGATCCCAACTACCGTTCCGGTGCAAACCTTCTGCAAAGTAGTTTTGCCGTCAGCCCTGTATAAAATATTTTATTCGATGAGGAGTGGGATACTGTCTCCCTATCCCATAAAATTGTGAAAATGCCAGACAGCAACGCCACCTGCTAGGCTATTTACACCAACACCTAATCAGCATCAATTCATTTGAAAGACTTACTGAATCTGAAGTTTGTTGAAAATCTGTGCATTAGTACTTGAGATTTAGTTATTGGGGAAATCGTGTAAATTCTGAAAAATGCGGCATAGCAGCGCCACCTGTTGGGCGATTTACACCAAAATGTAAACAGCATCAATTCATATCAAGGACTAACTGAATCTGAAATTTTATGAAAATACATGCATTAGTTCTTGAGACAGAGCTATTGCGGAAATAGTGAAAAATGCAGCATAGCAGCGCCACCTTTTGGGCAATTTACACCAAAAACTAATCATCAACAATTTTTTATTAGGAACTACCTGAGTATAAATTTTTATTTAATTCCGTGCATTAGGTCTTTAATTAGAGCACCCACAAAATTTATGTCACAAGCATACAGACAGACATTTTGTAAAAACATGTTTTTGGGGATCTCTGACCCCTCAAACGTGCAAATCCGTCGGAAACCGGAAGTCGAAAATGTTCACGAATCCAATACTTTCTTGTTGTAAAGATAGAAGAAAGTAAAAATAAAAAATAAATAAATATATAAATTGTAATTGTGGAATAACAGCGATTTTTAAAAAAGTGCATTAAAAATAAAGTTGGCTCGGGCCAAATGTTACTGATATTTTACTGAACAGACCAAAGATCCTGCCGGTGCAAATGACTTTCATATGAGCTGGGTTGGAAATTGCACTGAAACTTTCTGTCTGTACAGACCTCAAGAAGAATGCAGTCCAGTCTCGACTTAAACCGGAAAAAATTGAGTCCCGGTCCATCTCGGTCCGAACCTCTCGAAAGCCCGTACCGAGTGTCGGGAAGGAAAATTGGTTTACCCGTAAAGACCCTTACATCGAATAACCAAAAGACTAGCTCAGAAAATTTTGTAAATTTGGACGATAAAATTCTATTATATTAAAAAATAAATTAATAAATAAATAAACGAGTTTTTAGTAAACTTCGCTCACGTCCATAGATATGTTTGAGTTGAGCGGATTCGTTTGAAAAATTTTGAATTCGAGTCTGAACTTGGCTCATTTTTGAGAAACTGAATTTGATTTTGAATTACTTCTTTTATTATTATTATTATTTGTGTGTGTGAGCGTACTCAACACTGATTTGCATCAATTAAAGCACATCAGATTGAATTGGAAGAGAATAAACTAGAAGGTTGGCGCCGAAGAGGTCTTTGGGATTAATAAAATCACTCCAAATTGAATTGGCCTAAGATGAACTAGATCGGCCTAGGATAAACTAGTTCGGACCAATGAATAGCAGGCTAAACTAGTTTATCCTATGAGCATTAGGCCAAACTAGTTTATCCTATGGGCGTTAAGATAAACTAGTTTGGCCTAGGAAAAACTAGTTTATCCTATGGGCGTTAGGATAAATTAATTTGGCCTAGGAAAAACTAGTTTATGCTATGCGCGTTAGGATAAACTAGCTTGGCCTAAAATCGGATTTGGCCGGTAACATATATAACATGCAAGACAGTTGGGAGGGGATGGTAAACCCTAATTTCATTTCCACCCCTCCTCCTTACATTTTACAAATCTGTATTAAATGCTCATAGCCTATTTTCTCAGATACTTTACTATATAAATCATTATTTTTGTTTTCTGCTGTGGCTATATTGTTCTTAGTTTGCTTTATACTGTCCAATCTATTGCGTTTGAGAAAAGACAGTTTATCTAAACCTTTAAGCATGAACTTACATGCATCTAAAAACACTGTGCTACTACATCAGAAGATTTATAGCTAATATAGACAGTAGATTTATTTTTAAATGTCCATTGTTTGTCAGCTCTGTGTTTCTTGCTGTAAGCTATGTATTATAATGTGAATGAATTGCTCCTTTAAAAAGTCTATGCATACATCGAAATCATTCCTTCTGACACTAGATCAGTTTCCTTGTCTAGGAGTATCTTTTTAACATAATCAGTAACATACTCGTTGAAATTGATATATAAATATAAAATCCAAATGAAATATGGGATAGAAAGGCAAAGAAAGTCTGGTAGCTACAGAAAAAGCCAAATTCATGTTGTCCAGACAGGGAAAGGAGGAATAAAATCTTTCCAATGTATACCACATACATCTGGTTTTACAATATTTCCAATTGTATTTGCAAGATGCATACAGTTAAAAGTAAGTAAATTCAAATTTGGAGGAAAAAAGTGTCTCTTAGATTCAAGTTAATACTATACTAAATTAAACTTTATTTGTGATGTTAATTCTATGTTAAGAAATATCTTATTTTAATTTTAAATATGAAAATTTAATTTTAATAAAAGTATTATTCATTTTAAAGAGAAAAAATACCTGGGAGGCTGAGCCTTGTTTGGAAAATTTTCTACATTCAAACATTGTATATGAGTTGAGATTAATTTTCCTTTCCAATCTATCCTTGCTCATAAACAAAGTGTCATATACAAAGTATCATAAAATCTTTATTTGCAGAATTTTACACATCCTGCAGAATATCTAAGAATGTCTACCAGTAAATGGCACAACATACAAATACATAATATGCAGGGTTGTACTGTATGTATTAAATGCCCAACTTATTTTTGTTTCCCCTAATTTTGATGTTTTTTATGTGACATACTTTTTCTTTTTAATTTTCTGTTGAGGACCTCCATATTAGGTATTCCAAAACATTCTTTCATAGTCATGGCACCACCTCAAACATGTGTAGAGTTAACCTCAAACATAACAATAACAATGGTGGTTATTGACTGCTTCTGGTGTAAGGTATTTAGTGAGTTCAAGTCGAAAAGCAATTCAGTATTGTACAAATTCGAGTATGATGCTGACAACTAATTTAAAGTGTTCACAATTGTAGATTTACAGAATAGCCAAATGGTCATTTTGGGTAAAACAGTAGATACCCGAAAGATTTTTATTATTATTATGAAAAAGTTTTAAAAAATTTCACCAAAATTTCGATATCGGGGAAACTTTGATCAGCATTAAGTCATTGAGTGTAAAAACATCACATTCTTTATTGGTCATAGACAGGGGCATGCCAGGAGTGCCTGGGGCCTGTGTGCAGAACTTCATTTGGCGCCTCTCTCTGTGACCCCCCCCCCCCCCCCCAAAAAAAAAAATCTAGTTTTATATATGTTAAGTGTAAAAATATCACATACTTCGTTGGTTATAGGCAGGGGCGTGCCAGAGTGCAGAACTTGACAGAACTTGAAGAGTTTAAATTTGAGGATGCTAAAGGAAACCCATTTGAGAAACATTAATTTATATCTTCGTAAAAGTCATCCAATTGATTTTTTATAAATTTATTTAAGAAATTCACCGAATAGCCCCAAACATCAGTAAATAAATAAATAGAAATGCTTAATTCATCTTTAAAAGTTAAAGTTAAACTTATCCCAAAATACCCAAACATATTACAGACCTTTTTCTCTATTCAAAAACATTTTCAATCCTGAAAACTATTAATAAATTAAAAAATTATGAATTATGTCCTAGATTAATTTTTGCATAGAACAAACCACAATCCTTAAAAACATCAATGTGTAAGTTTACAGCTCATTTGAATAATTAGTTTTTGACATAAAGAGAAATTTTGCCCATCGATAATTTAAGGAGACCGTCTTCTTTTATCAAAAGAGCCACAAGAAAATATCGTAGAAACACTTTATAGAATTTTCTTTAAAATGTAAAGTAAGTTTATTATAAATTTAAAATTCTTGTATAATTTTACTGGTGACTAATAGACTGTTTTAGATACTTTTTCTTGTAAGATCATTTTATTTTCTGAAATTTATGGATAAACTCCTAACACTTTATAACTGTATTAAGATTTAAGAAAAATATATAAACTATATCTCTTTACTGGCTGGCTAGCAATTCAAATAGGATTAGGGGCGTAGCCACAGATATTTTTTCGGGGAAGGGAGGGGGGGAGAATCCTAAAATTTCCCAACTTGGAACAAATTGCTCCAATTTTCGACTAAAATGATATGCACAACGTCTGTAATAATTATAATGATACATTACTTTTGCATAAAAAAATTCCTTTCCAAAGAAAAATTCTGAAACTGAAAACATAAAAATTCTAATTATGGGTTTATTTACTAAAAAAATAAATACGCTTTTTACTTTCTTCTATCTTTACAAGAAGAAAGTATTGGATTCGTGAAAAAATTCGACTTCCGGTTTTAGACTGATTTATACGTTTTAGTAAGTCTTGAACACGATTCGACTGTTTTTAGAAAATATCTGTCTGTCTATATGTGATACAAATTTTGTGGGTGCTCTAACACAAGAACCAATGCACGAAATTTAATAAAACTTTAGAGATTCACTTATACAGTTGAACCTCGTTAACGCGAACACTCAAGGGGAAACATTTTGTTCGTATTAAAAGTAGTTCGTGTTATCGGAACTTAGCTACATTACATACAACTGAACGAGGCAATCGGAAACAGTTCGTGTTAACGAGGTTTGACTGTACCTTGGTGCTGATTTGTTTTTGGTGTAAATCGTCCAACAGGTGGCACTGCTATGCGGCATTTTTCACGATTTACATGATTTTAGCGATAATTATATTTCAAAAACTATTGCACAGAATTTGATCAAACGTCATATTCTGTTAAACCTTGACATAATTTGACGCAGATTAGCTTTTTATGTATATCATATAGCAGGTGGCACTGCTATGCAGCAATTTTCACGATTTTGCGATAGCTGTATCTCAAAAACTAATGCACGGAATTTAGTCAAACTTCATATTCCACATAAGTAGCACTTCCACATAAATAGATCCTTATTAGGCTTGGGTCTATACTGTCCAAAGCTATCATTTTTGTGCACTTTGAGTAAGGAATTTTGGTTGCAGACATCTAAGAGGCTGGGTGCGAAAATTGAATGATTTGTTTGAAAAATGCTATGCTTATATCTCCTTTTTAAATGCACACAATTCAACAAATCTATATCTTTAGAGTTTGTTATTATAGGCAAAGAATTGTCATTTAATTTTGGCACTGTGGTTGCAAATTGTGAGGCATTAACATGTATGGAGTAGAAAATTTTGGGATTGGCACATCCGACTAGTTTTCAATTAATATTAATTCTTGTGGTCTTCAAAGAAGCCCACCTGTTAATAACATCGCTTAGTTTAATAAAATTCCCTATTTCACTTTCATATTTTAAAATCATTAGGCTGTCATGCCTGTCATCCCTCATTGTAGCTTGCAATATACAGTCGGACCTCTATATAACGAAGTCGCTAAATCCCGAAAAAAAGTTTGTTATATGGAAAATTTGTTAAAGAGTCACATTTTAAAATACTTTAAACTACGTAAAACACATTTTAAGTCCATAAACACTAAATATAATTTAAAAAAAGTAATTAGTCACAGTTTTTTTTTATAAATTATATCTATTTGTTTTACTTATTTTACCCATCAAAAAAGAAATCTGCAAGGGAAATAAGAATGAAACAAAACATTGTCTGGAAATACATTGTATTTTCAGTTAAAAAAATAATCTTACATTAAAATCACGATTTTTTTATTATGGTTGATAAGCTGTTTGGAGGAATACCAAATTTTAAAGCAGTATTTTTTTTCTTCATGTCTTTATCCAACTCATCAAGAATATGTATTTTTTTTCTTTGAGGCTCAAGCATTTTCGAGCTACAAGAACCGAAATTACCAACACGATTGATCATGATCAACAATCTAGAAAACGGGAAACTATAGTTTAAAGACACGGGGCAGCTCCATTGAGGGTTAAAACTGGATATTGAAAGTTTGCTCTTCTTGGATAGAAAGCAAAGAATCACAACGATTTTACTGCTCTTGGTGAGTTAGGTGCCTGGTAAGACCTGTTCATGGTCATTGATCATCATAAAATGTGTTAAAAGAAAGAATAAGTTTGAAATGTCTAGTAATATTTTAAAAAGTAAGGAGGAAAAAAATTTAGATTCCAAGGAAAAGTTCGTTAAATAGAGAATACACTTCGCTATTTGGAGGTTATTTTACGAAGAAATTTGCAAAATGTTCTTGGTTCCAAGTAAAAGTTCGCAAAATAGAGAAATTCGCAAAATAGAGGTTCGTTAAATAGAGGTCCGACTGTATATTTTTAAAATTTTTATTTGACTAAAGATTCTTTCATTAGATGCAACGCCATAAAGATAAGCTGCTGTGAATGTTAAAGTATGAGTATATAGTTTGACGGCGTGACCCAAATAGTCTTTGAATTTCATGGCATGAGTAAAAGGTTTCTTAAGTGAGTTGGGATTTGGTTTATTTCTATTTGACTCTGCAAGTCATGTACATCCGATTTCTCATATCCAGGTGGAAACATTATTAACTTTTCCCTTGCACAATTGTAATTTAAATATGGAATGCATTGCTGCAATATTCTCTTGATATAGGGAACATTGTCATTTAAGCCTATTACTAAATTGCCGAAATTTTCTTGTATTTCTTATAATTCTTTACTGTAAAACTTATGTGTATCAATGTCCATTGCTGCGCTATTATTTTTATCTATTGCCTTTGGTGAAACCGTTTTTCTAGGGTGCTTTCGGAACTCAGCTTCCCCAGTCACATCCTAATATTCATAATTGTTTGTGAGCTTGTCTGTAAGGAAATCTTTATTTCTTCAAAATTTTATTCAAGTGCAATGTGTCAGTGTTACAGTGCATGTGTATTTTTTCTTCAGTTGATGGACTGCTTTCATGGTCATATTTCTGTTCCAAATTAAAATCGCCCATTTTTTACCTTTTTCATCCTCGAATGGATTTTTAGCGCTCCAAAATCTTGCACGAAAACTCTTTTCCTATTATGAAGGGTTTCTTCGTGCTGAGATTTATAGTAACTTTTTAGAACAGCTTTAAGCACAGAACACTGGACTTTTGGTTTAAAATTTTATAAACACATATGAATATAAACGAACAGGACTGATATATATTTCTGCACACAAATAAAAGTAAAATGTGACAAATTTATCTAAAGTAACGACTTCTTATATCCGCATTTGCTCATATAACGCTTTTTACTTGACAGCGAAGAGTTAACTAATTTTTGCGGCAAAAAAATCATGAGAATGAGTAAAATATTGTCCAAAAATCGCAAAATTAGTCAAAAAAGTTGTGAAAACTCATCAAATCTTCTTGCCCATAGCTGTGTTTCAAGTAGGTTACTACATTCCTTTCTGTTGTGCTACAAGTGATCTCCAATTTTCAAAAGAAGCTGCAATCCCTTTGGATTAAAATAGCTGGATTCTCTTTTGGGAGGAGAATGGGAGGTAGGGTGAAATTTTTGAGAAAGGAACAAAGTTTTGGAGAAATTAAGGAACTGGTTAGTCAGTTATTGATGGACAGGAGTAGAGAAATTTAGGTCTGGTAGATGTACAATATTTTTGTAGAACTGAAAAATACAATGATAGATTGAGTGTGGTTGATTTCTTTTGATAACTTAACTTGTTTACTGTTGCAGTACTCAAAATAATCACTAAAACAATAAAAATTTCGTAATTTTTTTACTATTACTTTTAAAAAAGAAAATGCCTCAAAAATCTAGAATTTCCAACTCTAAACTCAAATTTCCCAACTTCACATATATTGGAGAGAGAGGCCCCCCCCCCCCCATACCCACCCATGGCGACGCCCCTGAATAGGATGTCAAAAGTGAATGTTACCATTTGAAAATTAAATGTTTGTGCATTTTTTAACATGCAAACAATCCCCAAAGCAAAATTTATGAATAGCACTCAATAGTAGATATTATTTCCAATCATTTGGTACCTGCCTTTTTATACGGTTATTTGCAGGATAATTGGTAGGCAGGGTTGCTACGCTACCTGGAAAACCTGGAAAAGTCAGGGAATTCAGAAATTTGTCTAATAAGTCAGTGAAATGTCAGGGAATTTCTATATTTTATCCAAAATCCTGGAAAAGTCAGGGAATTTAATAAAATTTCACGGAGATCGCCAAATAAGTACAACCTTTGTCCCATGGCATATGAGAAAAATCTTCCACGTTTTTGCAAATTCCAATTTTTAGAAGTTTTATTTAATCACCTCTTAAAATTTCCTCTTCCTAAAATTTTTCTTCCTCTTTTCTTTTTTCCCAGTTGTCATCTCCACACATACTTTAAAAATTTTAACTGTTTTAATATATTTTTTTGAAATTTTCCCCACAATGTTTTTTTATTGACATTTAATGTAACAAATAAATCATTTCAAATCTGCTTAACCTCCACCCTGAAATGTTTGCTTCTCAACCCCCTTTGCCTAAAATTGAACTTAAGTGAGATTGTGATAGATGGTGAAGTAAATTATCATTTTACAGGACACTTAGTTTGAAATACTCAGAAATTATTCAGGAAAGCAATTTATATTGCAGTCCTAAGAGCATTTTTTTTTATCTGAAGGGAGGATGGGGTGTATATGTGAAAATTTTAATTGTGGTATACAGTTGAAAATGTTTATATTTTCACATAGTACAAAATTTATTTTACTGCCGTCTTGTCCAGTTCACATTACACTGCTAAACTGAAATTTTCATAAAATGCACCTGGAAAAGTCAGGGAATTTCATTCTCCTACATGAGTAGCAACCCTGGGTAGGGTACTTTTTTTTCCATGACTCTTATCCGGTATCTATTGACAAAAGAATAATATATATCAGTCATCTATTACAAGCTAATCTGTGTTCAACCTTCTGGAACTTTTAGATATTGCATTATTTGTTTTAGAAAATTGCGTAGCATTGTGTAGATTTGATAGAACTTTAAATATGAACAGAGAATATAGCGAAATCTGCTAACTAGACCCAGAGATATAATATTAAGCCATTTTCATACTTGGTGTTGTGCGAATGTTTTAAACCTTGTTAAGCCAGGTACAACACAAGCAAGCAAAATTGACGAGAGTTCATAAAAAAATTTGCCCCTTAGAGAAAATCCAATGTCTGTGCCCTTTTGCCTGGTCCAGTCCAACCCTGATTTCGGTCTAACACTACTATATAGGGTGTCTAGCCACCTGAAAAAGGTCAGGGAAATTTACCGTTTCTGAGGAAAAGTCAGGGAAATTTGGAAGGTTGAGAAAGAGTTACAAAAATTTGAAACTTCCAAGAAAAAATTTCTTATAAAAACTAAGGATTTGAAATTGCAGTGCCAAGAAAATCTAATTTGTCTCTTTATAAATACTGTAAAGAGTATTTCAATCTATCTTGCAAATAATTTTGTCTACCCCTTTTCAATCTTTCCTTGTAACTCAGAAATTTTAAACTCGAGCTTCACTGAATTTTTGTACTGAATGTTATAGGATTTAGATGTTTCAGTCTGTTTACTTATCTTTGTTTTGGAAATGAACATTTGTTAGCTTAATTTATTGAATATTCATTGTTTGTATTAAAAGATGTCAAAGCAATCTGTATTTAACTGTAACTGGTGTGATAATTTCATCCTGATTGGACAAAATTTATAGAACCTGATGCTAAAAGTGTGTGTTTAGAATGTAAAATGTTCAACAATTTGTAAATTTTGCAAGAATATGTTTAACTATTCAACAATTGTTACTTCAAAATCAGATGTGAAAGTTCCCTTCTCAAATTCACAACTTTTAAGAGTTTTTGTATATAACATCACAAAATCTCGAAACCTGAAAATTTTTTCCCAGAATCTGGAAAAGTCAGGGAAATTTGTTGCTGATCTGGAATAGACACCCTATTTATAGTACTGGTAAAACAGTCATTTAAATTTCCTCTCCCTCTGAAATTAAGTTTTCCAATCAATTTCAGTGTTCAATTTAAAGTGCAGTGCATCATTGTAAATCAGGACTTAATAATTATGACAACCCCATTTATCCTGTTGTAGCATAGGCATTGCTACAAATGATGTAAACAAAGAAAAAAATCTTTCTGGCAAGAGGAAAAGGTAGCTTTACCTATTTCTTGGTTTAAGATTGTGGCTAATTTTACTAGAAAACATGAAGCTTAAATGAGAATTTCGCCAAATTATTCAGCTATAGCCAAGTTGGCTTCCTTTATGGTAATTCATTTTTGGTAGCCAAGCTGGGTGAGAATTTGATGCTAGTGGATTATGTATATGCTATGAGAACAGGAAAAATGGTTACAACAATTAAAGGTAATTTGCAAAAAGACATGTTAACTAAAACTAGTGTGTTAATTCCTTATTTTTTAATGCTCTTTTATTACACTCAACCTGATTTTTGTATGTATAGATGGAATTTTATAATTGATTCCCCATTCCTGATATGGCTAGAAGTATAAAAATGGCATTCACAGGTGTATTTATGATGACAATACAACATTTTAATATTTTTAGAACTTAATTATAAATTAATACGTTAATTTTAAGGCATTTTTCCATTAGTCTGCCACTGGTAAGTCTCCAAATATTCTTTGTAACAACAATGGATTTAATTATGCGCCAAAATAGGCCAAATGGTTGTAAAACTGCAACAATGAAACATTTTAAAAATTAAAAAGTAGAAAATTAATTAAAAAATTAATAGCGTAATATTTAAAAAATATATGCTTTTATCAATTAATGTTTAATATTAATTAATTTACAATTATATGTTGAGAAATTAATTTAGAAATTCTAAAAAGATAGTTTAAATAATGTTTCATTTTTTTCATTCCTGTTGTCCTATCTTAAAAAAGAAACAGAAAAAATTATATATTTTTTAATAAATTCACATTCTTGCACTTTTTACAAAGAATTAAAAAAAAAAAAAAATGATTTTTTCATAATCAGGTTCGGTGCCCATACCAAATACTTGTAACAGAAATTTTTGGGGGAAAACATAAATAGCACTCAAAACATTAGGCAGGATTTTCCAGATGAACATTGGATGCTTATAAAAGATTGTTTTTTAAAAAACTATTTTTACTTTTATAGTTATTTAATTTGTCTTGTTGCAAAATGTCAGCTACTCTAGAATTTCAAACTGCTACATCTGAGCCATATTTTAAGACATAAGCAAAACAAAAATATTTCAGAATACTTTTATCAAGGCGTAGCACTTAAGCAAAAATATTTTTTTTTTTTTTTTTTTTTTTTTTTGAGTGATGGCGGACCAATATACATTAGGGTGGAGTGAAAAAACTGAAAATTGGAAAATCAAAATGTAATACCCGTAAAAGTTGTGTATGGTCCTCAGTAATAAAAGTACACAGTTTTTTCTAAATCAAATTTTATCTTCCGGTGCCCCCGGGTCACTCGATTTTTATAAAATTCGTCAAAAATGCCTTGTATAACTTATGAATCGAAATTAACATAAATTTGTAAAATAAAAATGTCATACCGCAAAAAAGTTGTGTATGGTACGTAGTAATATGCCTGCACAGTTTTTTCGAAAGCAAGTTTTATCTTCTGGTGCTCCCGGGGCCCCCAATTTTTGCAAAATTCTTCAAAAATGCCTTGTGAAACTTATAAATCGAAATAAACATAAAATTGGAAAATAAAAATATCATACCCCGGAAAAGTTGTCTATGGTATGTAGTAATATGCTTACACAGTTTTTTTTAAATCCCATAATACCTTCCAGTTTCCTGATCATTCGAAATTTCGAAAAAATTGTCGTAAATTCCCTTTTATCTGTTGTACATGTATAATAGAATGCATCACACAAGAAGCAAGAGCACGATAGAAACATTTTATCTGCGAAAAGTACAGAAACAATTAAAGTTCAAGAATGAAATACAAACATTTAAAATCTGTTAAAAGTGTTAAAAAATTTAAAGTTCAATTAAATCAGTTCGTGCTCTTCAAAATAAAAATGTAAATATTCGAAGTGTTTCGGCTTGGCGTTTATTGTTGTTCCTTTTGGAGTTTTGTAACCTTACAATCTGACCAACTCAAAATATGGCATAATGGATCTTGATTGTAATCGAGATCTTAAGAATCTATCCCTGTTGCTTGCACCACATGTTGCGGCAGCCTCAGTGACCTGCACTTTGAGTGTGGCATGGAAACTCAGCAAACGTAATGATATCTTCACTATCACGTTTGTCAATGTACATCTTTATATCATCGTATGGAAGATTAGTCAAAATAGGTGGTTCTATAACTTGTACCTTATCCAACTGAATCAGATCAACATAATCTGCTGCGCTAAAATTGACTCCAGGAAGTTGGAACTGCTTGATTTCTCCACTAGTATTTGAATCTTGCACTTTAAGGATTTTACGAAATCCTAGCTCGCTAGAAGTGTTCCCAATCAGCAGTTACCATGGCAATCAGCAAGTTTTCCGGATGGGCAAAAAAAGACATTGCGCTGGATTACTGGGTCAATGACAACTTTAACCGCCTAGGGCCATATCCCTGGAAAAATAAACGATTTTCCTAAGATGGATTGCACCGTCTTTGAAAGATGATTTGTACTTAATTGCATTCCATACACGTGTGTACACCTTGACTACAAACTAAGTCAATAGCTTCAGATTTGACGTTGGATCCGCAGTTGCCACTGAGTCTCAAAATTCTGTTGGTGGTGGTAACACATCTGCTGTGTGAACATCTACCAGAAATCTATTTGCAGGGTCTTAAAATTAACTTCATTTCTTAATAGATAGGATAATTTCCGTCAGGTATTTTTGATCGGTACTGAGATCATTAATAACTGTTTTGGGGTTATAATTAATGTTTATAGTCTAGATAGAAACGATGGGAAGAGATTCACATTTGTCCAAAATTTTTACAATCGGCCCACTTTAACTGTACGGTCCGCTATTAACAGATTTAAATGCTTGTTTTTCATTCTTGAACTTTAATTGTTTGTGTAATTTTTGCAGATAAAATGTTTGTATAGCACTCTTGCTTCTTGCATGATGAATTCTATTATACATGTACAAAAGAGAAATGGAAATTTACAGTATTTTTTTCGAAATTTGCAATGACCAAGAAATTGGAAGGTATTATGTGATTTCGAAAAAAACTGTGTTAAGCATATCACTATGTACCATACACAACTTTTACGTGGTATGACATTTTTATTTTCCAACTTTGTTTATTTCGATTTGAAAGTAGTACAAGGCATTTTTAACGAATTTCGCAAAAAATTTGGGGGCCCGGGAGCACCGAAAGACAAAACTTGCTTTCGAAAAAATTGTGCAGGCATATTACTACGTACCATACACAATTTTTCCGTGGTATGACATTTTTATTTTACAAATTTATATTTGTTTGGATTCATAAGTTTCATGCAAGGCATTTTTGACGAATTTTATAAAAATTGAGGGGCTTGGGGGCACCAGAAGATAAAACTTGATTTTGAAAAAACTACGCAGTTTTATTACTTAGGACCATACACAACTTTTACGCAGTATTACATTTTGATTTTCAATTTTTGATTTTTTTTCACGCCACCCTAATATATACATGCTTAGTTACATCCAAATCGGTTTATAATAGTGATGCAACGAATAGTGGTTTGGCCGAATACCGAATATTCGGCCAAGTTACAGCCGAAAAATCGGCCTATTCGGCCGCCGAATAATGAACTTATTTTTGCCTAAAAACAAAATAAAGTATGCACTATATGCACAATTCTTGTATATTTCACAATTAAAATGCATTGTTTTCTTTTAAAAAATTATTTATATACAAATTTTTAATTTTTGAAAGCATTATTTTACTCTGAAAAAATATTCGGCTATGTTCGGCCTAAAAAGTGCCGCAATAGCCAAAAAAAGTTCCTCATCAGGTACTGTCTAGTTACATTTTAATAGATATTATGTGTGTTATTACATTTTAAAATAATGACAAAATTTTAAAAGTACTAGGAAACATAAGTTTCAGCTTTCAGATGAAATAAAATAAAAAACAAGAAATCTTAATATCTTAAGAAAAACAACTGATAGAAAGGATGAAAGGAATATCCTCTAAAATGGTGGAAAGAGGTCATTGTAGACTTTATAAAGTTCACAATTAACGAACATTTTTTTATCATTATTATTATTATCATTGTTTTTTTTCTTTGCTGTCAGCAGATAGCACTATTAAGAAGTGTATAGTGAGTGTTTTCAGATTCAGAGGAAGGAAATATCTGTAAGGAAAAGCAAATTACATTCATTGCATTTAACAGTATCTGATGCTCTAACATACCAAAGATCAATAAATGATTTCATTGTTGTAGGTAAAAAAAATCGTTTACACATTTTAATCATTTGCCATTAGCTTGTTCAAGATTAACTGATATACAAATTAATGAGTTAAAAATTCCTAAGAAGAAATTAGTTCAACGTGTGTAGTTCAAACTACTTAAAAGGTGACATAAACATATAAAAAATATTTTTTAATGCAACCCTGAGATCTATGAGATATGCTTATGTCACCTTTTAAGTAGTTATAAGTATGTTTGTATGTTATAAAGTTTATTAATAACAAGGTGAAAATTTCCTTCACTACACTAGTATTTAATAGTGTTTTGACTCTATTGATTAATTTTAAATTTAACAGATTATGTTAGCTTATTACAGATACTTTTTGTACTTACTGATACAGCATAAAATTTTTTAACATGATTCCTAAATTAGCCTCTTATATAAAAATGGGTAGATAAAACCCATTCGAGGTATGAAAGTTAATGGGGAAAAAGTGTTTGTTAATTTCAAATAAAATTTTCATTATACATGATGAATATAAATTGTCAAATTAAAAAGTTATACTGTGTAAATATAAAAACATTTATTACAGTATTACTATTCGGCCAAGGCCGAATAATGGACTTGATATTCGGCCGAAGCCGAATATTCGGCAGACAGGCCGAATGGGCCGAATATTCGGCTTCGGCCGAATATTCGTTGCATCTCTAGTTTATAAATATGAGTGCTTATCGTATCACAAATATAAAATATACATATATATAGATAAACATTTGAACAGAGGGTGGGGACCTGAGGTTCATGATCGGTGGAAATGTTCTGAAATTTCTTTCCTCCGGAGGGTTGTACTAATTAGCTTCTTTTTTTTTTTTTTGTAAAATTTAGCTACCTGAAAGTATGCAGAAATATAAGGAAAAACACTTCTCTTATATTGCAGAAGAAAACTTTAATGAAGTTCATCAACGAAAGGCTCTAGAAATATTCTCATTACACCTGCAATTAACAAGAGTTTTATGTTTTGATCCAAAACTAAATTCAAATGTGAAGAAATCTCGAGTGGGGTTTATTTTAATATTTTTTTAGGTGATAAATATGATAGATGGTAACAGAAAATAATGGTAAAAACAATGTTGAATTCTGAAATGTGTATAGAGAAAATGTGTTGCATCACTGTGGTTGGGAAAGCTTAATCATTTTCAAGAGAATGTCAGAAAATTTGTAAAAGGCAAATCACTAGCCACCCTGATGTGAACAACATTTTAGATAATAATTTGTGTGCAACTATTTTACTACTAAACTGGTTATGGTATTTTAATCCAAATATTCATTACATCCCTAGCAAAAATGAGCAATTTTCTTGTTTATCTTTTTAAAATATTAAATGTCCTTGGTTTTACAATAGAAGATCTTTATAATACATAACATAAGCAATGAATTTTGCAGTTAAGAAGCACCTGCATTCCCACATTGTAAAAAATTGCTCCTCTCTAGAGCAGGTCTGCCCAAACTTTAAATAAGCAGGGACGCATCTCAGCTGGTGACAAGCAATGAAGGGTGCCATTATTCACATGAGTGGACAACTGCATACTTACTTATTATCTCACTGCAGTAGTGATACACTTTTGTCTACATAGCATATATATACATATATTTTATACTCATGGTAGTACCCGTAAGTCCCGTATGATGCAGGGCGTTATGGTTATCATTAAATATAACATTATACAGGGTGTCTACATATAACTTTTATTAGTTGACCGCCGAGCAAAAGGGCAAAATTGTAATGTTTTCTCTATAATTTAATTTTGTAAGGATTTGAGGCTATGATTTCTTTTAACAAAAATTATGTTATTTTCATATGGTTTTATTTAAGTTGCAACAATCTCCTTTCCAGTTTAAAATTTGACTCAAACTTTAACTCACTTTCAAATGTCTGATCAAAGCTTAATTTTACATACAGACTTAAATCCAATGACAATGTAATATTATTATGATTTTCAATGCTTACCATCTTATACATACTTATATTACAGGATAACACAAAAAAAATTTGGATAGATTACCGTCAACAAGTTAAAGAAAGAGTTTTAAATTAGATAACATAAAAATGCGATGGTTGTGTTTTTTTAACTTTTATAAATACGTTCTATGTATTTTTTAACATTGAATAAAAAAATTACCTTCACTTTTAACCATCATGTCAGGATTTTTCGCAAATTGTAAATTTCAAGCTTAAAAAATAGCAAAAAATCTGATACTAGATGCAAGATGTTTTTATTCAGTTTAATTTTAATTCAATAATTTATTCAATTTTTTGGCTTATACTGGGTTTTTTACAGCTAAACAGCTCAGGGGTCCATTGAGGTTGGGAGGGGAGGGGGGATCAATTTTAACTTTGAAATTTGCGATTTGAGAAAAATCCTGACGTGATGGTTTAAAATTAAGATCATTTTCGGATTCAGCGCTAAAAAATACATAAGAATCAATGTCAAATGTGTTCGTCTATGTATTGTAGTCCAGGGAAGACACTTGGAACAGATGTAGTGAGAAAGTATAAAAGACTATATTTATCCACATTTTTATTTCTATTTCGTTTTTATTTGAGTTTATCTGCGAGAAAGCACTACTTACTATGTTATTATTTCAAGTTACTTTATTAAATTTGTATGGGTTTGTGCACTGTGATTTTATGTATTATACAAAATATACATTTTTATTTTCAATACCAGTGATTAGACAAATATTATACTGTTTTATGACTTGAACAACAACCCTTTTGTCATAATAATATCTAACTCTGAAACCTCCTTGTCTTTCTGATAGGGAATATATTCGCATCTCCATTTGTATACGATCCCCATACTATGCATGATAACTTTGAACTCAAATTTTTCAGTGAATATTGGTCATACAGATACAGAACTTTTTGTGTTTGCAATGCTTTTGAATAGATAAAAAGTCCATAAATATAAGTATAGGGACCTGGGGGCTGTATAAAAATTTAGATTCTGTAATTCTTCACTAAATTGTTTTTTCGCTTAACTCTGCACCTAATTTTGGCCACTTTTGTAATTGGAAGTATGCATCTAGGATCAACGGTTGCAAAAATAAGGTCGGTCAGATTATATGTGGACACCCTGTATAATTCTAAGAAGGCTTATCTAAAAAAAATTCAGGGAAAAGGGCGAGAAATTTTCATGCCTCAAGTAGAAAAAAGAACATGCAAATATTGTTTTGAAAGATCTTTATTCTTACCTACTAGTGAGAAATATGACACTGGCTTTCCTGTGCCAAAGCAGAAAAATCTGGAATATAGTTTGAACATGCTGCACATAAAAAATTTTCTAGTTGTGTATCACTCGGCGATGATAGATTCTTGGATTCTACTATTTTCATTGTAGATACAAGCGATTCATACAGGTAAGTCAAGCCAAAGCACGAAAGATAGTTTCAGAGCAACATTACGAAGTGAAGGGTACTTTTCCTTATCTATCAAATTCCAAAATTCTTTATCTTTAAAATGGGATTTCAAAATTAAGTCATTTTGAAGAGTTATAATTTCTAATTCAAGATCTTGAAATTAGAGGCAATTGGTCCCACAATTTTGGTAACATTGATTTTAACAAAAGGGTTTGCTAAAAACAAAGCATCAGCTTCAATCGCAGATTGCCTATTAAAATCATGAAGCGTCAAGATTACCTGCAAAAAAAGTTTTTCAGAATTATGTTATTCAGCCACTGACATTAAATTGGGAAAATGAGAAAGCAATCCTTGTCTCATTTTTGAAATCCACAATTCAAGCTTGGTTCTAAAACTTTTTACTGAACATATCATGTTTCAAATTTCATGATCTTTTCCCTGTAGCTCCAAATTCAAATCATTCAATTGAAGTGTTATATCAAAAATGCGAGATCAAATAACCAGTCAGCATCTTCCAACACCTCATGAAATAACACAAAAAGTATCAAGCACAAAAATGTCAGCTAATTTCAGTTACAGACTAAACAAATAAGAAAATTTTCATTTTAGACATAAAGGATCATTCTATTGAAATAAAATAGAGAATTTAGCTGCATATGGTAATCTTCTATTTGATTATTTATTTTACTAATAATCATTTTGAAATCCCATGTGACCATGTATTTATATCATTGTTGTTTTTAAAATTAATATCCTCGGCGCCAGTAATAGAAAGATAAAGAGTGGAACAAGCTAGACTGGATGTCTTTTATTTCTAATCTTACTACTATTATGCATTGATTATTGAATTTTTTAAAATTAATACTTGTTACAAACGGCTTATATTTTTATTTTGAATTTTTTGCCTTTTATCTAGAAGTTTGAAAAAGAAGAGACACTCATTGTGAGCAAGAAAAAAAAAGTAACAAACAAGAGAAAAAAACAATAAAAGGAAACATTTGAATGGAAACCAAAATCTTCAAAGAGTGCTGCATTGGACAGCCCTGCTCTAGAGGACTAAATTTGATACATTAGTTCAATTTTATCTCCTTAATTCAGAGCTTTTTAATGAAAATGATCAGGGTCCATAAGTAGCATTTTTGGCCCAAAAGAGTTTGATGCTTATATTTATGTATGTGTTAGGGTAGGTCATATAAATTATAGAGTTGAGACAGGTCGAAAAGTTAACAACAACATGATATTACATGACAAAATAGACATGGCATTAAATATTTTAAGATATTAGAATATTAATTAAACATTGTGGAATGAATAAAACATGTAAAATATGATCAAACTAATTTGTCAGACTGCTTATTTTCTGACCTATGGGAGGTAGCAAAATCCAGAACATAATACTTGGAGTCAGCAGTGCGAAGCTTTTCTGCCACATGCCTTTGATATCCAAAAACCTCACAACAACCCACTACACAAGCTCCTACTTTACAATGACAATACCAAGAATTAATCGTTGGCAATCAACAGTTGTACTGAATCCATACGTTAAAAATCTTCGAAGACATACATCACGATTGCAGCTAAATACAGATAATATCATTGCATTTTTTTATGAATGAATAATTCATAGTCCGGAATCACGGAGGTGTTCCTCAGTAAGATTTTCCTTGCTTTATTTGATACATTCCAAATATTAAGTTACGCAATTCATTAATCGTTAACCTAGTAAATCCATCAATGTTTGTGCTTCAATTTTCTGCCAAACTACTCGTCTTCTCATCCACTTTTCAAACTCTACTAACATTTTTAATTGATTGGGTTGATTTGCTAAGTTCAACATTCTTTCAAAAACAATCTATTCATCATCATTATTTTGCTTGATTCTAGGTGGTCAAAAAGCATTACAAATGGCACAGATAATGCATTCCAAGTCACTTATCAATGGTATTTGCGAATTGGGCGTTACTTGGTCTAAATCATTCCATCTTTTTATTGAACCATTTACGGCTTCAATGACCCACCTAACAGATGTTATAATCTCGATTCATTTGCCTCTTTACAAGTACGATGATTTTATTTTGCAAAAAATGTGACATCTTTGCAATTAGACTATTTTTTCTAAAAATATATTTTCTCGTTGAATTAAAAAACATCTGTAGTAGTATCACACGTAAACAACATAATTCTTATTAACATGAACATAGAATAAATCAGGACTTCCGGCGAAATAGCTTTTCGAAGAAGAAAAACATTCTGCGAAAAATTTGCGAAATAGGTGGCATATGTAGCGTGGTTCTACTCAGTTTGTCTGCTTCAATATGCTCTACCAATAACCTCTTTGATAATTGAGCCTGCCAATGAACATTGTCCACTAGAGATGCTGATACGTACACGGTTTTATGTGGGTTCTTGCCATTATCATATTAAGGTACAAAGTCGCGACTTGATACCAACACTATTTCGTTTGAAGACCTTCACTATTCTATGTCCATGCTTATTAGCAATATTTACATTCATTGTAACAAGTTTAAACACACCGCTGCATCTTAGTCTCTTAATGATGTGAAGGAATGTAATTACTTAAATCTCTATTTTAATTATTTTACTATGAGGGCAGCTTTGCAACACTTATATTGTAAAATGCATCAAAATATGTTAAAATAAATGTCAAGAAGAAAGTGTTGCACGATTGCACTCTTATAAATAATTGAGATAAAAATAGCAGAAATTGCATATTTTTCATCAAAACTATGAATTATCCGAACTTTGAGCTTCTGTAAGTCATATAAATCCGAACAAAATACAAAAACTATTGTTAAAATCGTGCAATGTATACCTTTTAATATTAAAAAATGAAATAATTAAGTCAGCATAACAGCATTAAATTTTAGTCTATTTCATGCAGGGTTTGAAAAAAAAAACAGTCCACTGGGTCCGCTAGTCGAAAACCCGGGTTTTTGAGTTTGTTTAGGGAACTCTTTAAACTTTTAATGTATGAATTAAGAATAAATATATAAACAGAAGAAGCCCAGCAGTGTAGTGGTCAGAGCATCTGACTGCCGCACTGCAGGTCGAGAGTTCGACTCCCGACTAGGCAAAGTTCACTGAGCCTTTCATCCCTTTGGAGTTGGGTACTGTCCAAGGTTATTAGACATATAAGGTTGGCTCGTCACTAAGGACGCCGTCCCGCCCACTGCTGTTGCTATGTAGGATCATACGTCACAAGAATCCAGGAACCCCTGCCGTAACCCATGTTTGCTTTGTTTTTGCTTGTTCGTACGAAACATTTTTTTTAAGATTTGAAGACAAATACACAAAGACTTGAATTTAAAGCTCTCTTTTAACGTGAATGATGTGGTCTTCAATAATATCAGCTAAACATTTCTATTATGGAAAATTATTTTATTTCATTTCATGAAGATACATTCAATGAAAAGAAAGATATTAAAAAAAAAATCCTGTTGAATATATATCAAAAACATGCAATCTAAATATTGACAATAAGTTATCTTCTTTTTTAAATTACGAATTTTTATCCGCGTAAAATATTTAAATGCTAAGTCAAAAGAGATGAAATCAATAAAAAGAAAATTAAAATTTAGCAATAAGGATTGTGTAGCCAAAAAAAAAAAAAAAAAAGAGAGAGAGTCAAAAACTATTTTCCTTTTTAATAACTAGTTGTTTCCTTTTTCAATAGTATTTTCTTTATTATATAAAATCGAATGCTTTAAATAATTGTAAATAATATGTGAACAGTTGAAATGTTGTAAATATTATTATTTTTTAATTATTGATACATTAAATGTTTAACAAGAAATTGATTGCGTTAATAATTATTGTGAGAGGCTAATTTCTCCTCTATCACACCCCCCGCCTCCTTTGTATCAGCCTCTGGAAACAGCCAATATTTGGGGGGGGGGGGGGGACCTGTAGGAAGGTACTATGTGTTTTATATACAGTACAAAGTCTCAAATCCGGACTTCCGAAATCCCGAATTCTCCAAAATTTGGACGTTTCCGTAACTGGCGTTTTTTTTTTAGCGAAACATAAAATAAACCGCTAAATAATCGCATAAAACAACTGCTAAAACTGCGAAAATCGCAGAGGTTAAAATTTATTATATTAAGCTAAAAGTTTGAAACCGAATTTCTTTTACGAATGTCAAAAAAAATCTCTAACACGAAAAAAAGAATCTTAAAAAATTAAAAATCGCTATATGAATGCTGAATAAACTTTATTAAAAAGAGGCCATTTATAATACGGAACTAAACGATTAAAACCGAATTCCTTTTACTAATGCGAAAAAATCGCCGCGAAACGTGAAGAAAGAAAGAAGGAAAAAACTTTAAGCGTCTAAAGTTTGAAGAGAACATAATTTACTATAGTGGACAATATTGTAACTGGAATTCTTTCACGAATGCCCCAAAAATTGCCTCGAAACGCCAAAAATCGCATTGCAAATCTCCCAAATTTCAAAAAATGTGTAAAACAAAATGTATTATATTGGGCTAAAAGATTGAAAATGAATTCATTTTACGAATGTCAAAAAATTGCCGCAAAAATCTAAAATCTGCATAAAAAATTTGCGAAACTTTCAAGAAACGCTGTACGAATTCCGAATAAACATTATTAAAAAGAGAACAACATTTACCATATTAAGCTGAAAGTCTAAAACGGGATTCCTTTTAATGATGTGGGAAAAGTGCCGCACGAGGGGGGTTAAAAAGGCTAAAAATTTAAAAATCGCAAATAACAAAATTTATTGTAGCTAAATGTATTGTCTAAAACATTGCAACCAGAATGCTTTCCCGAATCGCAAAATATCGCATTGAAAATCCCTAAAAAATCACTAATCATGGGGTAAGAAGTTTACCATATATTAATTAGGCTAAAACTTTGAAATCGAATTAGCTTTACGAAAGTCAAAAAGTCGCCGTGAAACGTAAAAAAAAAAAACCCTCTTAAAATCGCTTTAAAAAATGCGAAACATTGAAAAGTCTATGTATGATTTCAAAATAAACTTCACTTAAAATAGGTCAACATTTATTATACTGAATTAGAATATTGTAATCAGATTCCTATTAGTAATGTAAAAAATGTTTGGCAAAATTCATAAAAACATTAAAAACTACATAAAAAAAATCTATAATTGTGATGAAGTTTTTTTACCTTTTAAAAAAGATATATTCCCTAATTAAAATATCTGCTTTAGCATTATTTTAATTTATTTTCTTTTAATTATTAATTGTTTTCTTTTTAGTATTCAAATGCTTTGTAATACGTAAATAATTCGCCGGTAAAATTGGATAAAATTTTCATTTTTTTTTTTTTTTAATTATGCAAATGATTCAAAATTCGGAAAAGTCCAATCGACAAGTTCCGGAGGATTCCGAATTTTTGACTTTGTACTTTACGAATCTGCTTTAAAAGAATAATAATTGCATATGTTGTAAGTATTTTTAATGTTTTTTACAACTAAAAAGGATTTTTAAACTTATTAGTTTTTATAAACGTAATTCTGAGAAACTATTATTTTGTTTTTCTAATTTGTAGAAATTCCATATTAGAACGTACATTTTAATAAAATGAATTCAAGTTGCAACCCACTATTTTACTAATTTAATAAATATATATATATATAAAAATAAGAAATAGACAACTGATAAGTAAAAAATATATACATGAATAACAAAATAACAGAGAGAGTGAGAGAGAGAATAACAATTGTATAGTTCAGCTATAACTGTATTTTCTCTTTTTTTTCCGTGTCACTGTACAGATTTTAAAACTTATTAATTTTCTTTAAAACTAAGGTCTATTATTTCTTTACACGTGTAAAAAAAGTATTAATTATTTTTTCCACTTAAAATTACATAACAATTCAACTGTACATAACGCTATTAGCACGGGATGAATTCTGATTGTGGATTCTTGTGACGTAGCCTGACGTAGCAGAGCGAGATCTCTCCGATTGGGTGAAAAGTTACGGGTACTGTCGGCCCAGATCCTTCTTGGATTGTATTGCCAGAGAGTTTAGTTTTTATAGAAAAAAAATCAAGTTAATATAAAAGGTAAATTTGTATCTCATGGGTCTAATTTGCTGCACTAAGGATATATTAAGCTAACTACAACTGGATTTCTTTATATAATTCTTGCCTTAAGTTGGACAGGCTAAATTTATACAGTTTCTTTAATTCACTTCAATCAGACATTTGCTACATATATATTGCAATCATATTAAATGTTAAATATAAGATTATCATAGAAGTCAGTAGTGCCATCTTTATGCAAGCCTTTAAGATTACAGGCATGAAAATCTTATTTCTTTTCAGCTAATTTCTTTTTTGGCCATTTCATCTCTGCAAAAAAATTTCTTTAAATTTGGTTCTTTTGAAATATACTGTAATTTCAGGCTTATAATCCACGGACAATCTGCCAAAAAAGTGAAATTTTTTTCCGATTCAGATAATCAGCCGCCGCAGATTATCAGATTTTTTTTTTTTTTCACTTTTGAAAAAAAAAAAGGAAAATTTTTAGCATGTTCTTTGTTTGATTTGCTGCTTTTCAAACAGATGGCATGGCAGCACCATACAATCGCTTAATCTGGCTGCCTGCTTACGTGCACTTGGTACTTATTACACGCATGCTTTGTAACAATCAAGCTTGCACAAGGAAGAAAGTACAGGATTTTTGAACAGTAAGTGCTTTTTGCCGCCATCACCATTTCTTTAATGATAGCGTCAGTGCATCTTTGAAAACATGCCTTGCAAAAAACATACAAGGCATACTGCCGAAGTCAAATTAAAATTTGTAGAAAATGCAGAAAAGATGAGAAACAGTGAATTTAATATTCGATTCAATAAAATTATATTCAATTAACCAATAGTGTGAATTATAGGACAGTGCAGATTTTCTGCTAACTTTTTTCTGGTGAGAAGAAAAACTGCATATGTGGATTATAGGCCGGAGATTACGGTACTTAAATTGGCATTTATCTATCTATCTATTTATATATATATATATGCGTGTGTATGTGTGTAAATTTTTTAAACATGAAGCTTCAGATGAAAGTAATTGTTAAAATGTTTAACTTCATATTTTGGTTTCCCACATTTTTTTTTGTAGTTTTTGCATTCTGATACCTTAAATTAAATAATGCTACAGTTGTGAAAACATGAGAAAACTTGAAAAAACCTACAATGGGTCTTTTGACGAGTTTTTTCAGGTGGGCCCGCTTCGGCAAACCCTGATTTCATGGGCCAAAAATGTTGCTTATGGACTTTGATCCTTTATTAATAAGCATTTTTGAAAATGAGCAATATAATGAATGATTTGGACCATGTTTATAAAGTAAATTTAGCAATAAATGAAATGACCTATAATAGATGCAAAAATTTATAATCTGCACAAATTCAAGTCCCAAGGAATGCAATATAAAGATAGATCCTACTGCATTGTAATAGGTTCCAGACGTACAGTCGAACCTGATTAAGATGCGTTTCATGGGAGTGCACTAAAGTCACGTATTAAACGTGATTTGTATAATGTTGCAGAAATTGGCCTTATTGACACATCCAATCGTCCAAATGAACTTTAGAGCTTTCATTTATATGTTTACGGTCGAAAATTGTGACTTTTACGTAAATTTAGATAATATTTAATTGTATTCCACTTTAACTCGTTTCTCTTTATA
Source organism: Maratus speciosus (assembly GCA_963932465.1). NCBI lineage: Eukaryota > Metazoa > Arthropoda > Arachnida > Araneae > Salticidae > Maratus > Maratus speciosus. The sequence goes on along the minus strand of OZ010793.1, from coordinate 256,292,583 downwards.
AGACCGACTAGAATAATAACAGAAAATAAATATGAGTTAAACATGGATTTATTCTCGATTACGTTGCAACCAAAAATAAAACAACAAAAATAGTTTTCATACTAGACTAATTTTTTTAATTGAAAGAAAAAAGATTAAATCTTTGAAGCACAACACAGTTTTTTAAATCATATTTAGTACTTGTAAAAATGAGTATCGTTACAATCTGTTCTTTTTAATATAAGAAAAAAACTATCCTTATTTAGATGTGTAAAAAATATTGTTAGCATAGCAAAATAAAACTACTATCTAACTGCAGTCGTATTTGTTTAATCTTTACAAGTTTCATTTTTTGTTGCCTATGATAACATGCATGAAAGAGTTCTGCCTAAAGGAGCAATTCCACCTTTTTTAAAAGTAATTTTGGACATTCTCTGGATTGATGCAAAAATGCAAAGAAAATATTGGAACCATACAAGGTGGGGGAGGGGGCTGGGGCTGGAAAATTTAATAATTTTGTCTACTCAAATCCTTGAAGTTTGTTTCTAAATTTTGGTAAATGAAATTCGTTAAATTGTTTTAAAAAGTGAAAGAAAATTTCCATTAGGTTCTTTTTTGGAATAGAATATTTTGTCCTATATATACGAATTTTTGGATGATTTCAGCGATACATTTTTAAAGATGTATTTCTGGAGCTAAGATCAATTTGTTGTGCATATATTTTGCATGGAATTTTTTTTTCTTTTGAAAAAAGGGAAACGTATAAACAGTCAAACCATTCAAAATAATTTTGATCTTGAAAAATTAATCATTGTCCTCCATACAAATTCATCAGATATATTTGGATTTATATACCTTTAGCAAACTGTCTTCAATTTAATGTTTTGACTCAATGAACCTATACATTTATTGTTTAAATTTTGTTTGCAATACTTTCTAAATCGCAAAAAGAAAATAATCAAATGTACAGTTATTTCATTTTATTGTTTCAATAACTGTTAAAATTATTAAATTAAATAAAAAAAATTATGTCTAAACTATATGAATTTTGCGTTATTGTATAAATGGATAAACAATTCCACCTTTTACTCTATTTCCCACTTTCATGCCTGTGATGATCATCATAAAACATAGTAGTGATGTAACGTACATTTAAAACCTCACTAACAACAGGTATGACCATCTCCAATCATAATAATTTTTATGACGTATCTGAGTAACCTGAATTTATTTGTATCAAAGCTATAGTAAAAATATGCACGAAGTGAGAGACAAGGAATGTTAAGAGGAGGGATCAAAGAAGAATTACAGTTTTGCTAATTTAGCAGATTTTTGTTTCATTCAAATATCTACCAGTATTCCCGATTAGTTATTTTTGTCTTAATAATCTGCTATTTAATAAAGTAAATAGTAATACTATTCGTAAACAGTGTTTTTTTTATCTGAATTAAAAAAAAAAAAAAATTGGCAACACTCGAGAAGATAGAAGGAATTCGCATCTTGATCAATGAATTCACGTCTTAAGTGCGATTTTTTTTCCCCTCAAAGGAACGAATCATGTAATAACCGTTCGCATATTGTATTAAACGTGATATTTTTGCATTAGCCTTATAGGAGATGTTCAAGGGATCGGAAAAAATCCGCATATTAAGCAGGATCAAGTCTTAACCGGGTTTGATTGTATTTTGCCATGTTTACAAGCTAAGTTTATGTGTGAAATGTGATGTATATAACACACAACCATATGTTTTTAGGTTTGTTTTATAAAGGTCCTCTACTGTATCATGCATTAGGATATATCACTCTTTTTTTCTTGTGTCCCCAGTGCATGCAAATAATTATTTTTAGTTTCATCTCATTCCAACAAAACTTAAAATTAGTCAAAGTTTGTAATGTTTGTGTAGTTAAAAATGAGAAGGAAGGAATACTTTAATTTACTATAATTTTATTTTTTTTTAATGTAATGTAACAATAATATTCTTTTACACTTTAAATCCATGTTTTCTTAAACATTCTTTATGGGCTTCTATGAGATCACCACAACCTTCTTCGCCCTTTTCTGCAATGCTGCAAAATAAATCTTATTAAATTCTCATGTTTTAAATAATTATTTTTGCAACATTTAGTATTTAACCTTTTGAGGACAGGTGTAGGTTATTTATATCATTTTTCTTAAATGATAAATATCTGCCTTAATATCTAACAAGCACTTTTTTCGCCACAGTTATTAATCATACCATCCAGCACATGTTAGCAATAACTGTCGAGAAAAAAGCTCTCGATAGATTTTAAATTCATTACAGTCTTTCGATATTTAAATCACTCATCTTGAAAAGGTTTTAATTTTTACGCACTAAAAGGATGATAAATGTGTTGTTTTAAGAAAAAATAACAAAGAACATTTAAACATACAAAACCAAAATTAGGATTTTTTACTACTAAAAAGGTGCTAAATATACATATACAGTGGAGTCTCGAAAATCCGAGTCTCAGAAGTACAAGGTTCCACTTAATTCGAGTCGTCAAAAATAAAAATTTCTATTTTTTTTCATTGCTCGAAAGAATACCAGTTCTTTTCATTTCTTCCTGAAAGTAATGTCAAATTTTTTTAATTGTAAAGTAGCCTGTATCTATATATATAAAAGCCGTTCTCTGTGTGTATGTCCTTTATACAAATATTCAATTTTAGACCGATTTGCACGAAACTTCATGTACATACGTTTTAGAACGTGGAAAAGATCACTGTCTACTTTAAAAAAATTATCAGATCACTATTTATCCCTTTTTTCTACCATCTTCCATTATTATAGAAATATCTCTTTTTTTATTTTTCTAATTCAACCGTTTCTTTCCTGTTGCCACACACCTAAAAAACTGCTCAATAAAAAAAAAAGGATAACTGGAGTACTTTCTTTTTATATGCTAAAAAAAAAATCGGACTCAATCGCTATATTTTTGCATTTTCGAAATTGTTGTCATTCTAATCAAGAAATGCACATTTTTCCCCATATAAAATAAAAACTTTAAATGTGTGTTCAAATGACGTAGTATGTCTTCAGTTGAATGTTTTTGAAGCTAAAAAATCTATTTTAATATAGGCGTTTCAATATCAAGAAAATAATTTCGGGAAAAGATAATAATAAAAATTGTTTGCTAGATACGACGCCAATTTCTGATTGACTGACACTGCTTTCTAACGATGTTTTATTCTGAAGTTTTTACATAAATATATATATGAAAAATGTACATTTCTGTTTAGAATGACGTCGATTTCAAAAATGCAAAAATACAGCGAGAGAATCTGAATTATTTTATTGTGTTGCCACACCTTAAAAAAACGGCACAAATAATTAAAGAAAAAGGCAAACACCTGTAGTTTCTTTTCATAAACCAATACAAATTCAGTCTCTCTCGATATATTGTTACATTTTTTAAATTGATGTCTCTCTAAGCAGAAAATGCGCATTTCTCATATTTTAAATAAAAACTTCAAGGCTTTGAGAAAACTTTAACCTCCATTTAATACATTTGAAATTACAATTTCACTAAAATACAGGCTTTTCTATTCCAAGAAAAAGGATCAGAGACACAAATCACTAAATACGTAAAAACCACTTTCAATAAATTATGACGTCAATTTCGATAAATATGGTCTCAAACTTGCTCTAAAAACCGGTTGCTATGATTTATTTCCTATTTCGTTATAATGTTGTTTCTTTAATTATACCATTTAGGTAAATGTTTTAATATTTTAAATGCAGTGATAACATTCTACGATTTACATCAAATACCATAATGTAAAGTCTACTTTTATACGATTTACAGTGATGGAATAGCATGAACCTCATTTTGGAGCAGCAAAAACGCTCATTTTTGAGCAGAAAATAAGTATTTTGGAGCAGCAAAAAGCCACTTTTGAGCAGAAAATAACTACCTTGGATCAGCAAAAAGCCAATTTGGAGTAGAAAATTACTATTTTGGAGCAGCAAATAACTTTTTTGGAGCATCAAAATGTCATTTTGGTATTCTTTGACGAAATCCGCGTTTTTTCTGAGATTTTTTGACGAAATTTGCTTTTTTTCTGAGATTTTTTGAGGAAATGCGCATTTTTTCCGCGATTCTTCAACAGAATGCGCATATTTCTGCGATTCTTTGAGGAAATTCGCATTTTTTCCACAATTCTTTCACGAAACTTGTGATTAGCACCTAGTACAAGGATTTTTCAAAATTTTAGTAATTTTTTCCTGAAACTTTAGGAAAATTTTAGGGGCAATTGTGATATTTTCAACATTAGAAGTATGTAATAACAGTATTTTTGTGCTAGTCCGGTACACCGCCAAACAATATTCCCATCATTCCAATGAATTCAGCTCTTGTTCCATGTGCTTGTATTGTTTGGGCCGAATGACGGTATTTAAATTTGAGCAATAACAAGCTTCATATTACAAACCGTTTTGACGGCTTTCTGAAACTGTATTAATCAGAATTCTGAGTTCCTGCATCATTGAGCATTACCGGAGTGAATAAATACTCACCTTCTCTCTTGGATGTTCTCGGTGAACCTATAGAACAAGACATAGGAGGTAGGGGTAATTATGGGTAAAAAAAAATATTCTGAAGCTCACAGCAAATTTTTTGCAAGGTTTTTTTTTACGATTTTTTGTCGAAATTTGTGTTTTTCCGCGATCTTTTGACGAAATTTGCATTTTTTTGCGATCCTTTGACGAATTTCGCCTCATTTGCACGATTCATTGACTAAAGTTCGCGTTTTTCCACGTTCCTTTGACGAAGTTCGCGTTTTTCCTGCAATCTTTTGACAAAATTTGCTATTCTTAGACGAAATTTGCGTTTATACCGCGATCTTTTTACAAATATTGAATTTCCTTTTGCGATCCTCTGGTGAAATTCGTCTTATTTGCACGATTTATTGACAAAATTTCACGTTTTTTCACGATTTTTTAATGAAATTCGCGGTTTTTTTTTTGACAAATTTGTCCGTTATTTTCGCGACTTTTTGTCGAAATTTGCGGTTTTTTCGCGACCTTTTGTCGAAATTTGCGGTTTTTTCGCGACCTTTTGTCGAAATTTGCGGTTTTTTCGCGACCTTTTGTCGAAATTTGCGGTTTTTTCGCGACCTTTTGTCGAAATTTGCGGTTTTTTCGCGACCTTTTGTCGAAATTTGCGGTTTTTTCGCGACCTTTTGTCGAAATTTGCGGTTTTTTCGCGACCTTTTGTCGAAATTTGCGGTTTTTTCGCGACCTTTTGTCGAAATTTGCGGTTTTTTCGCGACCTTTTGTCGAAATTTGCGGGTTTTTTCGCGACCTTTTGTCGAAATTTGCGGTTTTTTCGCGACCTTTTGACCAAATTTGTGGTTTTTCTCGATTTTTTGACCAAATTTGTGGTTTTTTCCGCGATTTTTTGATCAAATTTGTGGGTTTTTCCGCGACTTTTTGACGAAGTTTACGGTTTTTTCGCGACTTTTTGTCGAAATTTGCGGTTTTTTCGCGACTTTTTGTCGAAATTTGCGGTTTTTTCGCGACCTTTTGTCGAAATTTGCGGTTTTTTCGCGACCTTTTGTCGAAATTTGCGGTTTTTTCGCGACCTTTTGTCGAAATTTGCGGTTTTTTCGCGACCTTTTGCCGAAATTTGCGGTTTTTTCGCGACCTTTTGTCGAAATTTGCGGTTTTTTCGCGACCTTTTGTCGAAATTTGCGGTTTTTTTCGCGACCTTTTGTCGAAATTTGCGTTTTTTCGCGATCTTTTGACTAAATTTGTGGTTTTTCTCGATTTTTTGATCAAATTTGTGGTTTTTTCCGCGACTTTTTGACGAAGTTTACGGTTTTTTCACGATCTTTTTTCGAAATTTGCGTTTTCGCAATCTTTAAACAAAATTTGCGTTTTTTTCACGATTTTTTCACGAAATTTGTGTTTTTTTCCCTCAATATTTTGACGAAATTTGTGGTTTTTTCGCGATCCTTATACGAACTTTATGTTTTTTCGAGATCTTTTGAACAAATTGGCGGTTTTTTCGCGGTTTCTTGACGAAATGTGTCTTTTTTCGCGATTTTTTGGTTTTTACCGCGATCTTTTGACGAAGTTTGCGGTTTTTTCGCGATTTCTTGACTAAATTGGCGTTTCTTTTTAACGAAATTTGTGGGGTTTTTCTTTATTTTTTAGACGAAATGTGTTTTTTTTTTCGCGATCTTTTGACAAAACTGATTTTTTTCGGCGACCATTTGTCGAAATTCGCGATATTTTTTATGTCCTAATTTTCTGATTGATGACCGATTTTTTTTTTTTAAATTTTCGGAGCTAAATGCCTTACATTTTCGGAAAATTCGGAACATAATCACCCCTGCTTTGAGGAGAAGTGACTTCGTTTCGTATCGTGAAAAATGAATTAGAGACGGCGAAATTTTTATGGAAAATGATCGATTTGGCTCAAGAATTGTTATCGAATCGGCGCAGTTGGGCGCAATTTTGTTGAAAAATGATCGTTTTGGCGCAGAAATGCGCAGTATTTTCGATTCGGCGCAATTGGCGCAGCTGTTCCATCACTGGATTTATATTAAATTGAAATTAAAACATAACCATTTTTTTTTTTTTAGAGTTAGCTTTCTCATTTTAAACAAAGCTTCATAGATTGATGTCATTTTTACGTTAATATCACTGTGGATTTGGGTTTTATGATTAGTATGAGTTTCCGTTTAAAAATTATAGGCAATGAATCTTAGGATACCCGTGTTTAAAGGTACCTGATATACTGCACATTAACAGAATATAAATAAAAATCGTTTTTAATTTAAAACACTAATATATTTAGTGTATTTTTTAGATTTCTCAAAAACTACATGAAAAAGCATTTTTGGTACTTACGTATTATAGCGAGCAGTTAATCGTGAATATTTTCACTATAATTCCCTTATAATCTGAGTAGCACATTTCGCTCGCTGTGCTGGTCGGTTTCTCCAAACGAATCTTGGATTAAATGAAATATATCGGTGAATTTGATCCGTCATTTTAATGCAATATGGGTCTTTATCTGAAACTTCCTTCCGCGTAGATGAAAATGTTACTAACGCCACTGCGCTATTATACTTTCTAATGTTTAAGACAAAATTTTGGTTGTTAAGGGCCAAATTTTTTAGTTGATGATTTACAGTAGAACTTGGTTTAAGAATGATAGACCGGTATGCAATATACTAAAACTATCCCTGAAATTTATCTAACATTTTAAAAGGCCAATCATTCATAATGCGGTTTTACTGATTAGTAACTTTTCAGCTAACTCTATAACAAAACATGTAGAGCAAAATGGGATATACTAAAACCATTATAGAAAAATGCGTGCATAGTAACAGCACAAATTCCATCAAAATCTGTCCAGTAGAACTTTTTAAAAAGGCTAATCTTTTATAATCGACCTCATTTGATTATTAAACTTTCTTCCATAATTTTATATATAACTGCCTGACGTAAATTCAATATACTAAAACCATCCATGTAAAATTATCCAAGAAACGATGAAAGTTCCATGGAAGTCCATTAATAAAAATCTTTTTTAAAATACTAATCTTTCATAATCGGGTTCACATGATTATAAAACTTTTCCCTATAATTCTATGACTAAGCAACATAAAACAATATGTTATACACTAAAACCTTTCCTGAGAAACTGATAGTTGCATTGAAATCCATTCAGAAGAACTCAAGTTATAAGCAGCCGGAACGAAATTCCCATTTGCACTTTCTATACATAATAGATTATTTTATGTAGTTTGATTTGATATCTGTTAAATTCGTGTTTTATTTTACTTTATTTTGGCGTTTTAATTTAGTTTACCAATTTAGTTATGAAATATTACACGAAAACAAATAAGTACTGAATTATTTGCAGCGTTTTTGAGCAATTGAGTTAATCTTTTGTAATTGCACGCACATTTAAAAAAGATTCATGCTTGAGAATCACTTTAAAATCTATAACGTGACAAACTTTTCAAACAAATATTATTGAAAGTTTTTTTTTTTCTTTTCTATTAGACGTTGGAACAATCGAATGTGCGATGTTTAAAAGTTAAATTGTAGAAAAATCGAAATTTGTGGATACATTGGGTTATTGTCACCAATAATATGATGACAAAGTTACACATAGACATGCCTTTTCTTCATAATATTGCATTAAGAGCAAACGGGTTCATCCTTCGTAATGGTTTCGTTAGGCTGCACGCACATTTAAAAATATCCATGTTTGAAAATTACTTTCAAACCCATTAAAATTAAAAAAACTGAGATACAATTTTCAAATAAATTTCATTTGAAAGGAATTTTTGTTCTATTTGATAGCTTAAAAAATTAAATTGTGTGCTGTTTAGAAGTTAAGAAAAATTGCTGTAGAGGAATAATTTGTCTGTTAGGACGTTGCCATCAACAGTATGGTATCAGCGTTACTCACTGACATATTTTTACTTTATAATGTAGATTATACGCCATTACAAACGAGAATTTGACTATGATATGCCATTCGGTGGATTTGTTTTTCGTATTGTCAGAAAATTACAAATTTTTCTGTTACACCAGCCGAAGAAACTGGGCATTGTGATATTAAAGCTAAGACATTTTATTATGGTGGTGAGACAATAACGTATGTTTTCTAATTGTCATTTTAATGATTTGTGGATGGGAATGCTTAAATCTCAGTTATTGCGATTACTATAGTAGTTCATTTTAATTTATTATTTTACATGGAAGATCTCTTATAATTGACACGGGCGAAGTCGGGTAGTTCTGCTAGTATCATTATAAAAGGAATATAAAGGTATGTACAACCTTTGTCATTCTAATCGAGTAAAATTATAATTGGTAAGAATTTTCTACATTTTCGGAAAATGCGAGTTTTCAGTAATCCGAGGTGGTGTCAGCCCCAATTAGAGGTCTGCACGGGCCGACATCTCCAGGTCCGGGCCCGGCCCAAACGAATTTCTACAAAACATCGATTTGGTTAAAAGTTTGTCTCGTACGAGGAGTTCAAGCCAAAAATATTTATCTTAACTTTTCTTTTCATGTTTATAATCTTCATTTTTATAGAAGTGCCGCAGGGTGCGATATTTATTCTTTTAATGAATCCCTATTTCTTGTGTGTAAATGTTTCAGTTATCATTAATATTGTTAATCCATATTCCATGTATTGAAGTGTTAAATATCTGAAAAATGCTATAATACAGTAAAATCCAAGACTGAATTGCATAGAAAAGAAAAAAAAAAAAATGCGTTATAGACAAGTTCCCTTCTTAGCAAGTGTAAACGTATTATATATTATTTTCTTATATAGTAGTATATTAATTTTGCATGGATCAACACGTTTTTCAGTTTAAAACAAGATTCTGTCATAAGCAGGTTCTTTTTCACACGTTTTACTATATTTTAATTTAACTATATTTTAATCAGTGTAGAAATCTACTGCTCTTTAAAAAGAATGAATTTGAATGTTTAGTTATAGAATAATGGCAATTTAAAAATGTATGCATTTTTTGACAAAAAATTTGTGCCAAGCCTAATTTTACTTACCTTTGAACGGATCAGGCCACGCCGAGACAATGATTTTCATACGGGCTGGGTGAAAACTAGGAATGAAAATTTTGGGTCATGAAGATTAGGAATAAAACCAGTACCCGGATGTGTTGAGAAAAAATAAGTTAGGTCCGGCCCGGCCCGAACCTCAGGAAAAAAGTAAGGCCTGGCCCGGCCCGTAAAGAGTAGTGACTAGGCCCGGCCCGGTAACCGGAAAAAAGGTGACCGGAAAAAACGTGACAGAAAAAACAAGAGCGGAAAAAACGGGACAAGGAAAAAACGGGACCGGAAAAAACGTGACAAGGAAAAAACGGGACCGGAAAATACGTGACAAGGAAGTGTTAAATATTGAACTTGTCGATAAATAAATGCTAAAAACTAAAGTAAAATTTTTCCACTGTCAGTTTCTTACAGCGTAGGGGGAGGGGGGGGGGGGCAGAGTTAATGGGTGAGTTAGACAATTCTAAGATTTGGTCCAAGAAAACACAATTTTAACATTTCATTAAGAGAAGTTTAACATGACTTCTACAAGGGACAAGCTGGTGCTTTCTACGGGGGGGGGGGGGGGGGGTGGGGGGGGGGGATTAAGGAAATACAATTTATAGATTCTTTCAACTTCACATTCGCGATCGCGAATACAAATATTTTTCGTCGATGTCTACGAATGCTAATATTGAAAAAAATTGAAAATTCGCTTACGATAATTCTAATTAACATCACTACTTGATATTTGATATTCGCGAACGGTAATACCAATATTTTCCGTTGATGTTTAAGAATGCTATTATTAAAAAAAAAAAAAAAAAAAAAAAATCCTGAATATTCGCATATGAAAATTCACATTTACACAACTACTTAATTTGGACATTATGTGAATAAGAATGCTTTCCGTTGATAATTAGAATGCAAATACTGAAAAATGTTGTGAATGTTCGCATACGAGAATGCTCGTTTACATAAGAACTTGTTTTTCGACTTACGCATATATAATATCATATAAACTTTTTTTTTTTTTTCTTTTTTTTTTTTTTTTTTTTTTCTGTAAATTTTAAAGAAGTCAGTTATAATAGATTCGATCGGAAAGTTTTATTTTTATTATTTTTATTTTATTTAACGCTATTTGAATTTTTTGTTTATTAACATAAAATTATAATAATAATAATAAAATTTTTTTAGACTTTCTGAATCACTTATCAATTTATAACTTTTTATGTCCTGATCAGTAGCATTAGTATTTTCAAATATTAACAGAACAAATAAAGAAAAAATGTTAATAAGTAAATATCTTTGTTAAGATATGCCTAAAATTAGAAATTAGCATTGTTTGTTACTTTTTTTATATATTAAGCAATTGATTGAAGTCGAATTTTTTGCAATTTTTGGTTTCATCATGGAATTTCCAGATACATTATTCTAAACATTTAAACTAAACAAAATAAATTAAAATAAACATTTCTTTAAGATACCGGAATCACGGAAAAAAAGCGCACATAGGAAAAAACAAATCGGATAAAAGACCACGGGAAAGTATTCTATTTATTAAGTTGTATACATAACAGAAAATATAATATGAAGTTTGTTTTTTAAGGAATTTAATATCTATTTTAAAAACATAGTAAACCTTATATTTTTTAAACGACATGAAGGCGATATTTAAATAAACAATTAAATTTAAAAAGTCAAAAAACCCAACTGCGTAAAAAGCAAACTAATTAATTATTTCTCATCAATGTGAAACTATTTTTACAATTCCTACTATTAGCTCACACTTTCGCTATATATATATATCTTGTTCAAATTTTCAATCGTTAATAAAATACTTATTATTCATTTAATCAAGCTCAAATAATTTTTTTTAACTTGTAGTGGATGACACTTGTGTTGATCCAGTTTTTTCAAACATTAATTAATTAAATTAAATTAATTAATATTCAATAATCGAGAGAGGCCTCTTCTTGGTCAAGGTATTTTAAGACCCAAAGAGTCCTCTTCTTGATCATCGCATTATAGTCAACGCCTCACGTCCATACCAGCCCCGCCCATTTATCAGAATGAACATAGAAAAAAATAAAATAAATTGGATAATTCGCATGAAAATCCATTTATCTAAATTAAGAAGAGGGGACTTGCGCCCCTTTCCCCCTTTTATATTCAACCAACGAATCTCCAAACCTAATGAAGGAAGCGCCATATCGGAATAAACCGATATATCAAACTTGAAGCAAATCGAAAAAATCTGCATGAAAAACCCATTTATTTAAATAGGCGGGACTAGCCCCCGCCCCCCTCTTCATACTTAACCAATAAACCTCCAAATTTAATCAAGGCAGCTCCTTAGCATAATAAACCGGTATACTAAATGTAGTGCAAATCGAATAACTCTGCATGAAAAACCCATTTATCTAAATTAAGGGGGGGTCTAGCCCCCTTTACCCCGTTTATACTTAATTAATAAACCTCCAAAACTAATCAGGGAAGCTCCTTAACATAATAAATCGGTATACTAATTTTGGAGCAAATCGAATAATTCTGCAGAAAAACCCATAGTAGCCCCCCTTTACTCTTAACCAACAACCCCCAAAACTAATCAGGGAAGCGCCTTATCAGAATGAACCTGGAAAAAAAATTAAAGCAAATCGGATGTTTCTGTCAAGAGTTATCGCGTTAGGTACATACAGACGTAAGTGCATGCATACATACAGAACCTGCGTGCACATTAGCCCTTGGGCTTTGATAGCTTGCGTGCAAAAAGCAGGATAATGAAAAAAATCCTCTAAAGAAAATGCCTCCTCTCTTCGTCTTTATTTTATTCCCTTTACAAGCTGTGTACGTAATTTTTTCCCTCCCCCTCCGCCTTATAAAACATCTTTGCTCATATATAAACTATCAATAGCGAATTGAAAGAATCAATAAATTGTATTTCTTTATACCCCCCCCCCCCCTCCGTAGAAAGCACTAACTTGTCCGTTGTAGAAGTCAGACTAAACTTCTGAAATGTTAAAATTGTATTTTCTTGGACCAAATCTTAGAATTGTCTAACTCACCCATTAACTCTGCCCCCCCCCTCCCCCTACACTGTAAGAAACTGACAGCGGAAAAATTTTACTTTAGTTTTTAGCATTTATTTATCGACAAGTTCAATATTTAACACTTCCTTGTCACGTTTTTTCCGGTCCCGTTTTTTCCTTGTCACGTTTTTCCGGTCCCGTTTTTTCCTTGTCCCGTTTTTTCCGCTCTTGTTTTTTCTGTCACGTTTTTTCCGGTCCCGTTTTTTCCGGTCACCTTTTTTCCTAGATTCGCCCGGCCCAAGTGCCGTGAAAGAAAACAGCCCCAAGCCCGGCCCGTGCAGATCTCTAGCCCCAATTACCTCAGATTTTTGAGATTCTACTGTATATAGGTTTTAACACATAAAAACCATCATAGATGTTAAAATGCTGAGTTACAATATTACCACTCTAGTGCTCGACTGATTGTGAGACAGCCATCATTCTGGGGAAGGGGAGGGGGATATTTAAGCCATCAATGTTTATGAATGATAATTGGTTTAATACAAAAGCTCAAGCATTTTTCTGTAATACATAATGGCGAAAAAACATTAACAATAATCTATAGAATGTTTTAGAACATAGTTATAATTTTCCATGACTTTGTTGCTAATGTTCTAGTTTCAGCATGATAATGTAACATTAAATATGAATTCCTTATATTAAATATTCATTTTTAAAAATTGAATTTATAAGATTTTCTTTCTGTTAAAATCATCCATTTCAAAATATGACAATTTTGAAATTTGATCAATATTTTAAGGAACTTTCATATATGAGCTTAACATATCATAGCTATTATGTCAAACTATGTATTGAATGTAAAAAAAAAAGGCTTTATTATATTTTCTACTACCTTCTAGTATCATGCATGATACACACATTGCAAAATCAAATTTCTAGCTTGTTTAGAATCACAGACAACAGAAAAGTACCAAAATTCTTAAGATTTTAAACTGTATGCTAAAGGAAATTCAAAAGGAAGAAGTAAACCTTTTGAATGGATAATTTAGATAACTGGTTATTTAATTAATATTACAAGAAAGCAAGAAATAGGGCAGATATATTTTTTAAACAATAAGGCATTTTAAACTTTATATCAAGGAGAAGCTAAATTTCAGAGGGAGGGAGAGTATTTTAAATGATTTTTTATTTATTGCTGTAAGAGGAAAACAAGGCAAAAGATAAAAAAAAATAATAACGTTGTATGCTGAAGTGGGAGGAAGGGGAAGCAGGAATTATAGAAGAGGGAATGTAAGTAATTTACATAGCTGAATGTTTGTTACTAGAGAACAACAAGTAGAGTAAAAATTTATTTTAGATAAAGTTTTTAAAGCTTTTTGATGTAGTATGCTAGGGTGAGAAAGTAATTTCGATGATTATTTACTTATTGAGAGCAACAAATAAGGCAAACAATTAAAGAACAAACAGTTTTAAAGATTTAAAACTTTATGTTCTGAGGGAGACAGACAGGAATGAAATTAAAAAAATAAGACAAATTTGCAGAAACATGAAAGATTATCAGCACTGAAACTTCGTTGATTTTAAGAAATTGTTGACTGCAAATAAAAATTCTGGAATTTTGCAGGAAGTAGAATCGAAATTTAGAAGTGCCCTGCAAAAACATATTTGGTACTTTTATGTTATACAGCAAGAGAAAGTGATAAATCACCAAATATTGTCCCCATCGCCACTATTCTTATTGCATTTATTTTTTTTTAAATATAAACATTTCTCTTATTTTATTTAAAATAAACATTAAAAATAATACATATTATATTACATACTAGCACTAGCAACCTTTTGCTCATCTCATTTAAAAATAAGTACAGTAGAACCTCTTTTATCCGAAACTCTTTTAACTGAAACTCTTGATTAACCGAAATCCATCCATTTTGAAAGCTTCTTTTTTTTTTTTTACTATCACATTCTTTGTGTGCAAAATCCTTTTTGAAAGCTTTTTTTTTTTTTTTTTTTACTATTATATTCCTTGTGTGCAAGCAGTCCTTTCTGAAGTACGAATACATATAAATATTTTTGATACCCTTTCTTGGCAGGGATGCAAAAAAGCCGGCTAAAATTAAAAAAAGCCAGGCCGGCGGCTTTTATTGGTTTTAACCGGCTTTTTTTGGCCAAAATTGGCCGAAATTGGTTTTTATACTGAGAATCATTTTAATTATAAACGACACATTTTAATGTGTTTTTTAATTAGTTTTAAATACATTTAATTGAGGTAGAAATCAATATAACCCAATTTTTCAATAATGTGAAGACAATATTGGAATAAAAGGCCATACCAATTGCTTTGTCTGGTTTACACTGACCTTAACACCCTTCTTTTAACTGTTTTATATAATTAAAAAGGACAATGGTTGCTTAGTTATATATTTTATTAACTAATTTTAAGGGATATTAATAATTCAAGTCTTATTTTATTTCTCGTAAACATTTATTTAAAATCGCACATAAAGTCATTTAATAAAAACATCATTTCTCTCTATTAAAACAGTATTATGAATAACATATGCATTAATTTATCCATGAATATGCACTATTTTAAATAGCAACTAGCTTTTCAAAATTCAAATTCAACAGGTTTTATTTGGAGACTTTTTCTTTTTTTAAATTGTTCTCTTTATATTATGCACTTACATGTACTAAAATTTCCTCAAATGTTATACCTTTCCTAATTTCTCTTTCAACATTGTTCATTCTACGATTTTAATCTGTCCGTATGGACATATCTGGAATAAGTTACATAACAGCTTAGTAGCAGAAAAACTTTACATATATCATTTTTATAAGTTATCAGAATATCGATTGCTTATTATTGCTCAAGTATTATATAAGATAATTTCAGTTATTAAATACACATAAGCTATTTAGTTTTAATCAATTTTAAAAGTAAATATCAATATATGTAAGAATGTTTCTATTTTAATGTGTGACATTCTCTTATTCTTTTATATAATCTTTAAAATGTGTGGTATGTGTAGAGTTATGATAAAGAATTCCAAACCAATACTTTAGAGTCTAATTTAATGTATTCTTCTAAATATTCATAATTTTTTTTTCAGACATAATGCCTTCACAGTTACATTCTAGCAGTTATAAGGTCTTATTTATTTGACAAAATTTAATAGAAGTTTATATTTTTTTAGTAGAAATTATATAAGCGTATTAAAAATAAATTAATTCAAATTTTATATGAATTATCTATAAACCACCTTTTTGAAAAATAAAAGCCGGCTTTTTTTAAGCGGTTAAAACCAAAAAAAGCCGGCCGGCTTTTTTTGGCCTGGCTAAAAGCCAGCAACCCTGTTTCTTGGAGCTCCTATGAATTTAACTTAAGCTTCTGTAAGCTGCGGAGTGTAACGAAGAAAACGAACAAATTAGCAAGTCTGAAGCTTTTGAATGTTTTGCAAAAGATTTGGATGGCTGGAGCAGCAGAAGCAGAAACACTGTGATACTGGTGAACTTTTGCTATTGCTTGATTTTTATTAAGCACTTGTTACCATAATAAGAAATATTTCATATATTTCTCTTTAATCTTAAAATTGAAGCATTCTCGATTATCCGAAAATTTCGATTTTCCGAAAGAGGGTCGGTCCCAATTACTTCGGATAATCGAGGTTCTACTGTAATTGGTAATAATAGTAAATTCCATAAACCAAAACATTTTATTTCAACATCAGAGTATAGTTTCTATGTGCTATGAATACATGCTATGAATAGGAGCTGCTTAGAGGTCCGCATGGGCCCGACAAAATGCAGTAAAACTTTCAAATGGGTCGGGACAGCAGAATTAAGACAATTTTTTAAACATGCCGGGCCGGACTGACAAAAAATTAAATGGGCTAGAAAGCAGGCCGATAAAGATTTAAATGAAGCTGATAATGTATGAACCATTTTCCATGGATAAGACTTTCGCGAGAATACATATAAATGTGCTGCATGAGACGATGCTAGTTTGACAACATCAATACAGAAATGTAGCATGTCCAGCATAGAGAATAGGGATCGGCATCAGACATTTACATCATGTCCAAGCCCAGGCTTAATTCTTTTAACAGACCCAGGTCAGGATCAGACTTGCATTTTCTTTCTATATAGTCAAGCTGAGCCATAACTGGACATAACCCAGGATGTGTCGGGAAGGCAATTTGTTTTGTAAAATTAATAATAGCGATAATGAACTTCTGTTAACAAAATCATTAGAAATTTACCTTAAGGTGGTTCTTAAAATACCTGCTCAACAACCCGAAACTTTCTGACTATCTTTTAGTTGTAAAGGCATAAAATAGAGATGCCTGACTAGTGAAACAATTTGGAATTGATTAGAGTTTTTCATTTTTTGATAAATAAATTACCTATTGGGTTATAAGCAATTCTTGCCATGTGACAACAGATTTTTCTCCTTTACCATGCTATCACGTCCGGAAATTTTATTCAAAACGCCAAATTTGACAGTATTTTCTGAAAGATCTTCTGCCTTTATCTAAAAATGGAAAACGCAGATTAAATAGTTTCTGAATAAGAACACCTGCCCATTTTATGCATTTCCGAACAAAAATGAATTAAATTGTCAGAAAGTAGATCCTTTGTATTTGAGAACAGCCTTAATAAATTACATATTAAACATTTTCAAAAATCTACTTTTTATTATACAGCTTCAAAAGTTATGTTTTTCCTCTTCTTTTTTTTTTTTTTTTTTTTAATTCTACAGCTAGTATTAATTCTTTAAACGAATCTTTATTTGAATGTTGAAAAGGTCCAAGAAATCATAAACATTGCTATTGTGTATTTAATGTCTTGCGAACACATAATCTAAAATACACTGTTACCGTGTTACCCCATAAATATGTTTGCAGTATTCGTTAAAAGAAATGTTAAGAAAAATCTGAATTTTTCTTAGAAATTGAGTTGGGCATATGGCCCTGATTTAATTGATTTTTGCATGGGCTGGGCCAGTTTTCACTGATTTTGGTACGAGCTGGTCATGAACTGTTAAAATATAAATGGACATTTCTAGGTCGTGAACTGTGAAAATATAAACGAGTTAGAGTCAAATTTTTTAATTTTTACACAGAGCTGGACCAAGATAGCTTTTGTTCAAGTCAGACCTGAAAATTCTGGCCCATGCAGACCTCTAAAGCTGCTATTGGTGAGGAAAAAGAATACTACTGGAGAGAATTATACCCGGTCCACCAACGTAAAAGTACCAAATGTTCAAATCAGGAGTTTTGCAGAAATGCATGAACTCTAATTTTTTAACGCAAAAAGTAGATCTACTAATCTTTGGATTTTTTATAGTTACAGTAAAAGCTCTGTTATCTGGCATTCAAGTAACCGGAAAGCTCAACTAACTGGAAAAATTCGGAGAAATCGTTTATTATTTCCCCCCATAAACAGTTGAAAAATTTGTACAACTATTTTAGGAAATTTACTGTTAGCATTCTCAAATTATCTCAGCAATTAATTCGGCGTAAAACAGATCTGTGTGTATGCTCATAACAGTGAACATTATAAAATAAAAATATAGCATAAAGAACTGTCCATAGCTCGTTAGCGCAGAATAACTTCATGTTGCATCATAGTACGCGATAGTCCGCCGCACCGGCTGTTTTTCCTTCCGAAAGAGAGAAGGAGGGGGTGGAAAATGAAGACAAGAGAAGAGAGGCTTGATCTTTCTTTTCTGCTCCTTGTGAAACTAGATGGGGAGTGGGGGGGGGGGGGAGGCGTGATAAACGGTAGAAAGCTACATCTTTTCCGAAAACTGAACTGCTAAGTGAGGAAGCCAGGAGCATGAAGGAAAACTGTTTTCTAAGAATTGGGATGGGCATATGGTCATTTCAGATATCGTATTTTCCCCCCAGATGCACAGTAGCCCCCCCCCCCCCTGGAGTTACTAGAAAATTCCATCTGTCTGTAGAACTTTCCATCTGTCCCACCCATTTGGGTCCACACATTCAGTTTGAACAGTTAGAATTTGACTTAAATCACGCTGATGCTTTTTTTTTTGTTTTGGCACATTTTTACTGCCATTCGCTTGTGCTTAATCAGCTAGCCTAGTAAATTGCTCTCAATCTTTATTAATCGTGTTCTGTCATATTTTTTGTCAAATTAAAAAATGGCAGATCAGTCAAATCCTAATAAAAGGAAACGAGTTGTTTTAACCATAACTCAGAAGCTAGACATTATTAGACGTTTAGAAAGAGGGGAAAATAAACAACAATTGATGTGTATATTAAATATTGGATCCTGAACGATTTACGATATTAAATCGTAGAAAGAAAAGTTGATGGCATTTGCTTCCTCTGCAGAATCAAGCAAAGCAACGGATGAAAGGAAAACACTGCAGCAACCTCAGCATGAAAAACTGGATAAAAGTTTATATCAGTGGTTTCTATTAAAACGAGAAGAAGGAGTTCGTATTTCGAGATTTTTCAGAAAAATTAAATATTGCGACAGAATGAAAGTTTTCAGATGGGTGGCTTTCTTCCTTCAAAAAACGCCATGGAATTAGAAAAATTGACATATCTGGGGAACGAAAATCAGCAGATAACGAAAGTGCAGAGGAATATTCTACTTTTTTTGAAGATTTTATTAAAAAAAATAATATTGATCTAAACCACATCTATAATGCTGATGAAACTGGAATCTATTTCCGTTGCCTTCCGACCTCAACATTAGCTGGTTCTAATGAAACGTCAGCAGATGGCTTTAAGAAAAACAAAGACAGACTAATGATTCTGACTTGCGCTAATGCAACTGGCTCCCATAAATTAAAACTGTTAGTAATAGGAAAGTCGAAGAATCCAAGAGCACTTACAGGAATTAAACATCTCCCTGTAGTTTACACCAATCAAAAAAGTGATTGGATGGATAAAGATATTTTTACCTACTGGTTTAAAAAAGTTTTTGTGCCATCTGTAATTAGCGAGCTTGAAGCTAAGGGAAAAAAACTGGAAGATAATAAAATAATTCTTCTAATTGACAACTGCTGAGCGCATCGCAGCGAGGAAGAATTGATATATGGCAATATTTCAGTAATGTTTCTCCCCCTCCCCCCCCTCCCAATGTAACTTCTCTGATACAATCTATGGATCAAGGGATCATACAAAACGTAAAAATGATTTATTGAAAACATTTCATGCGTAAGCTCGTAAATGCACAGACAACGGTGGCAGAATTTCAATCAGCTTTCACAATAAAAGATGCCATTTATGATCTTGCCAGCATGGAATGCCGTAAAACCGAAAACTCTTCAAAGGGGATGGAGAAAATTATTATTTACAGTAAACTTTTGTTCTGATTCATCAGATGAAGAATTTGAAGGATTTAAACCCAAGAAAAGGAACGAATTGCATGAAATTATGGAAACATTAAAAAATGGGCCTAATACTAACTTATACCTGCCAACATGTAAATTTTGAAATCCTTACAATTTTTATGATGTATTCTTGGGTGCTTAAAAATGCATAACATATGCACATGCAATGAAAAAAGTAATACCTCATAACATTTTCTATGCTATATTCATGTATAGTCTTTTTTTTTTTTTTTTTCAAAATAAAAACGTGAGATATCAAAAGAAAAATTTTTTGCATGGGAAATTCTAAAAAAAAAAAAATTCTGAAATTCACAGTAAGTTTTCTGAAAGGTCACACAGCCGAAGGATTGGGGAGGAAAGAGGGGAGATTCCCTTCCGGTGCTAATTATGAGTTTTTTCGAGGCCCTTTGACGAAATTACTGTTTTTTTCCCGATCTTTTGGCGAAATTTGTGTTTTTTTCGCGATCTTTTGACGAAATTTGCGTTTTTTTCGTGATCTTTTGACGAAATTTGCGAATTTTTTTCGCGATCTTTTGACGAAATTTGCGGTTTTTTCGTAATCTTTTAACGAAATTTGCGTTTTTTGCGATCTTTTGACGAAATTTGTGTTATTTTCGTAATCTTTTAACGAAATTTGCGTTTCGCGAACTTTTGACGAAATTTGCGTTTTTCCGCGATCTTTTGACGAAATTAGCGGTTTTTTTCGCAATTTTTTGATAAAAACGTTTTTTCTGCGATCTTTGACGAAATAAACATTTTTCTCGCAATCTTTTGACGAAATTCGAATTTTTCTCGCGATCTTTTGACGAAATTCGCATTTTTCTCGCGATCTTTTGACGAAATTCGCATTTTTCTCGCGATCTTTTGACGAAATTCGCATTTTTCTCGCAATCTTTTGACGAAATTCGCATTTTTCTCGCAATCTTTTGACGAAATTCGCATTTTTCTCGCGATCTTTTGACGAAATTCGCATTTTTCTCGCGATCTTTTGACGAAATTCGCATTTTTCTCACGATCTTTGACAAAATTCGCGTTTTTTTTTACGTGATCCTTGACAATATTCGCGTTTTTTTTACGAGATCTTTGACGAAATTCGCGTTATTTCACGCAATCTTTGACGAAATTAGCTTTGTTTCAAAGATTTTTGATCGAAATTAGCGTTTTTACGCGTTTTCTGACGAAATTCGCGTTCTTTTCCCGATCCCTTGACGAAATTAGTGTTCTTTCCCCGCGATCTTTGACGAAATTCGCGTTCTTTTCACAATTCTTTGCCGAAATTAGTGTTTCTCCTGCGATTTTTGACAAAATTCGCGTTCTTTTCACGATCTTTCGACAAAAATAGTGTTTTTCTGCGCGATTTTTAACGAAATGCGCGTTTTTTCGCGATTCTTTGACAAAATTTGCTTTTTTTTCAAATATCTGATAAAATTCTTTTTTTTTTCCCGCGATCTTTGACGATATTCGCGTTTTTTCCCACGAACTTTGATGAAATTCGCGTTCATTTCACGATCTTTTGAACAAATTCGCGTTTTATCCCCACGATTTTTGACGAAATTCGCGTACTTTTCACAATCCCTTGTCGAAATTAGTGTTTTTTCCCCGCGATCTTTGACGAAATTCGCGTTTTCTTTTTCAAAAATTAGGGCTTTTTTCAAGATTCTTTGAGAAAATTGGCGTTTTTTCCGATCCTTTGATAAAAGTAGCGGTTTTTTCGCGATCCTTTGACAAAATTAGTGTTTTTTTCGCGATCCTTTGAAGAAATTAGCGTTTTTGAAGGGATCTTTGACGAAATTAGCGTTTTTTCACGCAATCTTTGACAAAAGTAGCGTTTTTTCACACGATCTTTGACAAAATTCGCATTTTTCAGCGATCGTTTTTCCCGCGCGCAAAACCGTACAATCGTACTGTTCATCCGTACAACCGTACAATTAGAACAAAATCCGTACATTGTACGGCCAATCCGTACAAGTTGGCAGCTATGCTAACTTATCTCTATTGCAACTGGAAATGCCAGAAATTGGATAGCTATAGATAAAAATATTCCTGTCACCGAAACTTTAACAGAAGAGCAGTTAATTAAAAAAATGACAGCTCCAGAGGAAGAAACAAACGATAGTTCCTCAGAATCCAAAAATGAAATCGAGGAGAAAATTTCGTGGAGTGAAGCTGAGAAAAGTTTATCTACTTTTTTAAAGTTTTGTGAAAAAAATTCGCAGTATTCGGCTCAAGAAGTTTTAGAACTGCATCTCATAAAAGAACACTTCATGAAAAAAAGAGAACTTTCTTTCAAACAGACGGACATCAGACATGCGTTTCGTAGTATTCCTGGCACATCGAAAGAAATGCAATCAAACGCACAGTAACTGCTGAGAAATTATATCCCAAACTTTTTTTTTCTTTATTTACTCAAGAACAAGAAATTATTTTAAAAGAATTATGTAACAAAGATCTTTATACCATATTGTATTTTAAATATATTTACTCAAGAGTATTTTTTTATTGGATGTATTTGGATCAACTACACTTAACTGGAAATTAAAAAAAGAAAAGACACTGCAGGGTATGTTTCTTTTTGCTTTGTTTTATTGTTGGATTTTTATCAGTTCAAACTTTTTCTCCTCAGCCGGGAGATTGCATCAAAGTTTTGCGTTGTTGAATTAGCGAGGAAAAATATTTTTCATCAACCTAAACAGTAAACAGAAATAATAATAATATTCTAGATAAAAAGAAAGAACGAAACGGTACTCTTTTTTCCCCCTTACTTATTATATAAAAAAAATTGCTTTCTCCGTTGCTAATTTCCAGATTGTGTTCAAATTTTCACCGAATTCAAATAATAAATTAGGCCGTTTACCTAATTTTTATTAGCATACAATGAGTTTTCAGAAATTTTGAAATCCCCCCCCCCCCCTAAAAGACTTCACTACCTGAGACACTCCAACAAGAAGAACAAAAAAAGCTAATGAGCGTAGTTTGTTTTTATCATGATCGGAGAAGTCAGGCATTATCAGTTTGCATCTGATAACGTTTTTAGCTATGCAGAAAAGATTCATTATTACTGTGAGGTTAGTTGAGGTAACACAAGTGAATCATACCAACGTTAATTTTCCAAGCTTCCATGTGCTTTTTCCGGACAGGGGAGATGTCAAATTATAAATAATACAACTTTATAAAATATTAATAAATAAATATAAAAAATTGTTTACTTTTATTTTTTATTAGGAAAGAATAACTTATCAAGTGCAAATTTAATAATAATAATAAGAGTTATTTGATCGACTTCCTAATGGCAGGAAAATGGCCTAAAAATCATTTTCCTGTTTCATTTTTACGTCGATGCCTCCCCCCTTTCTTTCGTGACAGATTTTGTAGCGCTCAACTATCCGGACTTTTCAAGTATCCAAGCAATCGGCGTTTCCCGAGCATGCCGGTTAGTTGAGCTTTTACTGTAATTATTTCATATACAATGTAACTCTTGATATCTTGGAAATCTTGATGTGTCGAAAAATTCTTTTTCCTCTTGATATGCATACATATTCATCTAATGGTAATTTTAATTCTTATGTTAAAGAGTTCTCTCAAAACCTTGTTATGTCGAATATTTTTCGAAGTATAAAATGAATTTTTCCAGAAAAATTGCATTCAGTTGTGTCGAAGCAAATAGAGTTAGTTATGTTTCCAAGAATCTTTCACACTTCATTATCTGAGGGATCAGGGCTCAAACAAAGGGAGGGGGGGGCATGCACCAGAAAGCAAAGGAGGTACCAAATGAAGATTTTGTTTGTCAATTTTTCTAACGTCTATGTTTAGCAGAGTATTGTTAAAATCGTCCTGTCTGGGGTATGCCAAAGCATAGAAGAATCCAAGGGTGAGATGCTATAAGTAATCCTGTATAAAACAAAAAAATTTCGATTCTGTTTTGAAGGTTTTTAAAATGAATCAATATTTGACAAAGCTGATTAAGTAGTTCAGTATTAATATTTTAAATTCTCTTTGTTAAATTGTTCAGAATTTACTGCATATGGTTCAGTCAGTCTGCGAAAAATTTTAGTGAAGTGATAAAAATGTGTCAGTGAATCGCCAGTTCTAGTCTCAAAAATGGAAAGTTCCAAAGAAAAGAAAACAGTAAGTGTTAAGCAAAAATTGAACATGTTGGAAATTGAAAAAAAAAAAAAAAAAGAGAGAGAAGGGCTGTAGATAAAAGTGGGGGAAAAAAAAGGGACAAATCTCAAAGAATTTCAAAATTCTAGCATAAACTTTATCAATAATACTTCAGTATTATTGATAAAGTATTGATATAGACACAAACAGAATTGAAAAACTTTTCAAACAGGAAAAAGGAGCCATTAAGATTAAAATAACTGGATATGCAGTTTAGAAGAATGCCTCATAAAATGGCTTAAACAGTGCAGAGATCATAATGTTCCTCTTAGAAGCTTCATAAAATGGTTTAAACAGTGCAGAGATCATATTGTTCCTCTTAGAAGCAATGTCTCAAAAGAAAAGGCTGAACAGTTTGCCAAAAAGCTGATGTACAAGGATTTCGAAAGCAGTAATGAATGGCTGAAGAACTTTAAAAACTCCATAACATTTTTCAAAAATAGTGTGGCAAGAGCCAATCAGTGAGCGGTGAACTTTGCTCAGGATGGATTAAAAATCTTCCTGATCTTTTGAAAGAATATTACTGGACAACATTTAAAATGCTGATGAGATAGGGCTTTTCTTTAAAGCACTGCCAGACAAAACTGCAGCTTTCAAAGGAGAAACGTCGCACAAGAAAACAGAGTAAAGAGCAAGGAATTAGCTGTTAGCTGTCAAGAAGAATGGGACCAAGAAGTTAACTCCTTTCGATGACTGGAAAATACGGAAGCCCAAGGTGCTTTAAAGGAAGGAAGTCCTTTCCTCTTCATTATAAAGCAAACAAAAAGGTTTGGATGCTAATCGAATTTTTTGCAGACTGGCTGAAGCAAATAAATAAGAGCATTGCACATAAAATAAATTATAATATTTATATAAGTAAAATATTTTTAGATATATAAATACCTACATATAAACAAGCATAAAAGTTCATTAGGTTTGTTTTTAGTTGTTTAAATCATTTGGCAACAAATCTTACTTTATGAAGCCAAGCTTTAAGCTGCTATCAGATTCACAAACTTTTCGAGCAACCAACTTTTCAGCCGATTTTAACCCCAACTTTTTCACGTTCAAAAGGAGAAAAGGGTTACAATTGTCGTTGCTAAAGTTGGAGGAAAACCAGTACTACTAGTAGCAGCCGTTAATATTTATCGCCTATTCGTATCAATCGCTTATCCTCGATTAGCTGAAATGTTGAAAGTTGGGGGGAAAAGTCGCGGCTAGGGAAAACTTTTTAGAGCTGTGGATAAAAAGTTGGGGATATTGCTGTTTGCTATCACACTGGGTGTTGAGACAATATTTCGCGAAAAGTTGGAGGAGATCAAGAGTTGGCTCAAAAATTGCTCGAAAAGTTGGTGAATCTGATAGCAGCTTTAGAAACCACCAAGATCCCTATAGCTATACTGGGAAAGTATCCAAATTTTAATAATTTCAATGAATACTGCTTTTATGTAAAAGTTTAGTTCAATAAGAAAATTACATTTTTTTAATGAAATTTATTACTTATACGTTATTAAATATTTATTTAAACGGAAATCCATGAGAAGAGAAAAAAACTTGAATGCCGCAACTGATTAACAAACAACACTCGACTAAAACAGTCAATTTAAAAAGTACATGAAACAATACGGTAAAAAAATGTAATTTTGAACGCACCAAGTATCTCTTTTAAAAAGAACAGGAAACAATACGGGAAAAAATATAATTTTGAACGCACCAAGCATCTCTAACTTTTCTTGTTTCCGGACAAGCACAGCATGGTTTCAGTTTCTTTGGCTCTTCTTTAGCTGGCTCTTCACTAGGCATTTCAGCTTCTTAAAATTTGTAGATGATATATAGACTTATTTAGATTGGTATTAAGTTTCGGGCCAACAAGGACAATAAGTCGAAATTCACAGATAAATAAAGCAAATTTGTATTACTTTCCGATAGTCATAGCTGTAATTTTAGAGAGCACGTCATATGCTCAGTACTTCTTTATGTATATTTTAAGAAAGATGCAGGCTAAATACAGCTCGACACAAAATATTTAAATTATAATTCAATTAACTTAAAAGAAAAGAAACACCGGCATGCATAATTTACCCTTCTTAAGCAAAACACAGGTCACGATGATGCAATCAAAAGATAACTGTACGGCGTACGTAATAAATATCAGTCGCCGAAAACCGTGGAAAATAGGTAGCCAGATTTAGATCTTTGTTTACATTTTTACCCAATTCAGATAACGGATTGGTCAGAACCGAGGTCAGAACAGTGCTTAAGAGTGTGTTCAAGAAGCACGCGCGCTACGCGCGCGAGCTCAGGAGGCAGGAACATGGAGTGGGTCTATGTCATGGATGTAGTGTGTTCAGGTAATGTATAGGTAGACACGTAGTGTATTCAGGAACAGATCACGGATTTGATTAATTAAGGTGCTAATTATGAAGATATTTTGTTGCAGATACAATGTGTACTAGTTGGCCGAATGGATAAGGCAGTGAACTCGAGACTAGGGATTCTGGGTTCGAATCCTTCTGATCCCACATTGTGTTGTAACTTATTTTTTGTTTTGTTTATTGGTTGTTTTATATTTTTCATAATGAATAAGATATTTTTGATGAAGATATATTTTTTATTTTTATTATACAGAGGCACGTGTATTTTTATTATAATAATAAAATACTTATTTAAATGTGAGAAAATGAGGTATTTCGAGATGAAAGTTTTACATCTGAACGCCTTTTAAATATTCAAAGTTTCGTCTCTAAGAATGTATATGTATAATGATATAAACATTAAGCAAATCCAAATGAAAAAATAATATATATCGCACGTAGGATAATTCCTTGATTTTTTTTTTTTTTTTTTTTTTTTTTTTTGAGTACTTTACGAGTGAATTTTTATCGAGACTAGGCTGGAAATCATATTTTACTTTGAACATTATAAAAATAAAATGTAATAGTTGTAGATTATTTTAACTAAAAATATCTGTACATATATTTTTTAAAGAGATAAAATATATAGGTCTGCTGTCTAGTTTTGTAGTGAATAAAGTATGATTAGAATGTTTATAAATTTCCTACTGAAAGTATAAATAAGTATTTTGCTTATACTAACAGAATTTTGAATGCCATTTATTTCTCATGTTTTATGATGTATTTCTGTTATCCACATGGTATTAAAATATGCAATCATAAAATAAGAAATATATATATTAAAACCTTCTCTGAAAAACTGTCTAACTAACAGTGCAAATTCCATTGAAATCCATCCAGTATAGTAGATTACAAACAAATCTCATATGTTGATATCACAATCTTGGTTTGCTAACAGCATTTTATTTATCACGGAAGATATAAATCAACTGATAAATCATTTTTAAATAAATAAAAAGAAAATTGTTAAAAAGTTAAAATTTTTAGATCACCAGTTGAATTCTTAAATTGTATCAATCAACCTACCAAACAAAGCACAACCAATAACACATAAGCAGAAAACGCACAATCACGTGATCAAATCGCCCACACAATTTTTTTGAGCAGCTCGCGCGGAGTTTGTGTGCGGTTGGTTAACTAATTTTAAATGCCAAATGGGCTAAAGTAGATAAAGAAGGTCACGTGATGTTTTCCCCGACTATTTTAGATTTTATCTGAGTGAACATAAACATGTGTTCCTGTTACGAAAACCATGTTTTGGAAGAATAAAGAAATATAGTCGTTGGTTTTACCTTTTTTGAACCATAAAAATAATGAAATAATTGAATTATGTTAAAATTCCTTTCTTCGATAAGATCTACTCCATGGAATAAACTTCTGAGCGCGCGCGCGGCGCGAAGTGCACTTCTGAACACACTCTAAATTTTGGGGAATTTTGGGCAGGGTTGCGTGGTTGGTCAGAATTTTTCGGCATGATTGCAGTGTTCTCTAGTGATTCACTTCATAGATTAGAGGAAAATGAGCATGCCTCTTTATTGTTTACGCCTCGCGACTTTCATGAACAGAATTTTTCTTTCTGTAACTGTAACGGTGTGTGTAAATATGACCTACGATAACAACGCATAATTTTTTTTTTCCAAGGGAGTTCGTCGATCGGAACTGTATCTCATAACCTCATTGGTTCTTGCCTTTGGCAGTGTCATAGTCTATATTGGCGATAATAACATTTGGCGAAGAGTACTTCTGGGGGTTTTGTATGAATTCTATTTTAAGCTGCCTCGGTTTGAATGCATACTAGCATTGAGGTATGACGTTTGTCTGTAAATCTGAGTACTTGAGTTCGAATCCAAGCATGCGGGAAGTTGTTTAAATTTTTTAATGATTAATTAAGTTATAAAAAATATTTTTTAATATTTAATTATTAGCATAATATTATTAATTAATCCATTATTATATAAATATAATTATGTGATAATATTAATATAATAATATTATTTATATTAAAAAAAATTATCATTTGTGATTAAAACTATATGCATTTTGTTTTTAAAGCTGCAGTTAGAGGAGAATATTAATATTTATATTTTAAAATTATAATAATTTTTTTAAATATAATTAATATTATTAATTAATTATTATATAATATAATTATGTAATAATATTAATATAACAATTATTATTATTAATTATTATATAGCATAATTATATAATAATATTAATATTATTGTATTACATAGTATATTCTTTAAAAATTGTCGTTTGTGATTAAAACTATATGCATTTTGTTTTTCAAGCTGCAGTCCTAGGGAGAATATTACTATTTATGTTAAAAATATTGTAATAATTTTTTAAATATAAATAACAATGCTATATTATTATATAATTATTAATATAGTATTAATTAATATGTTTATTAATTAATTATTATAAAATATAATTATACAATAACATTAATATAATTCTTCTTGGGACTGCAGCTTGAAAAACAAAATGTATATAGTTTTTTTTAATCACAAATAGCATTTTAAAAATATATAAATAATATAATTATATTAATATTATTAATTAATTATTATATTATATAATTATGCAATAATATTAATATAAATATTATTAGTATTAATTATAATATAACATAATTATATAATAATATTAATACCATTGTATTATTTATATTCTTTACAAATTGTCATTTGTGATTAACACTATATATACATTTGGTTTTTCAAGCTGCAGTTCCAGGGAGAATATTATTATTTATATCAAAAATATTGTAATCATTTTTTTAATATAAATAATATAATATTATTATATAATTATTAATATGATATATTATAATATAAAATAAATTATTATTATTAATTACTTAATTATATTATATAATTATACAATAACATTAATAAAATTATGTTATATTATTTATATTAAAATATATATATAATTTTTAAAAATATAAATAACATTTTTATATTATTATATAATTTATTAATTATTATATAATAATATTAATATAAGTATATTATTTATATACTTTTTTAATGCTGTTTGTGATAAACAAAAAAGAAACTATATATATTTTATTTTTCAAGCTGCAGTTCCAGGAAGAATTTGCAGTTTTAATCCATAAAAAACCTTAAAATCCAAAATCCGGGAGGGGGGTGGGGGGGGGGAGTGAAGAAGAGGTTGGATTCCCTAACAATCCCATGAATTTGTAACTGTATGCTCTTATACCTTTATGGAATATAGTTCAAAATTATACATTACATGGAACCAAAAAAGTAAAAAAATTACTTGTCTTTATTTTTTATTTATTTTTGTCTTTGCTACTTAAATGTCATTTTAGTTGAAATTTTACACTTTAGTGTGTAATGTTAGTTTCTGGCGCAAATAAATTACAGTTTCGCAGTAGCATTAATTTGGTATGTATGTGTGTATGGATGTGTGTGCGGGGGGGGGGGGGTGAGTTCTGTCTTTCATTTGACAAACAATCATTATAAAATATAGCGGCACAGTTAATATATTTTTTTTTTTCTGGAAGAAGTTATATACTTTCAACAATCATTATTAATACAAAGTGGAAAAACGAAAAAAAAAAAAGTTGTTGATTATGTGTAAAAATATTCTGTAATAAATACATCAAATTTAAAAACCAACGTAAAGAAAAACCCAAATATTTAGGATTAACAGCATTCAGTCTAAAGATTTATTATTTATTTAAAATAAGCTAACTGTATAATATAAATTTAGTTATAATTAGAATATAGTCTAAATATGTATTATTATTTATTTAAAATAGTCTAATCTAATTGTATAATATAAATGAAAAAAAAAAAATACATGAACATTTTATAATTATTAATATTTAATAATAATATTTATTAAATCAATATAATAAATACATAGTAATAATTTTTATTAATAAATTAATATTGATTAAGATACATTAAATAATATAATAATAATATAAAAGCAGAAACAAATATTCTGTGCAATTAGTTATAAATAATCTGCATTTACAAATATATCAAATTCGTATAATATACATTTGTATTAGAAGAAAATATTTAATAAATAATAACAAAATTTAAGTATACTTAGTTACAAAATATATAACGTTTAAGAAAATTAATAATAATAATAAACTGAAGGCAAATATTACTAAATTTGTATTTATAAATATACAAAATACATTAAATAGCATCCTTCTAAAACCAAATTAACCCAATATTGCCTAAGTAAGTACATTCATTAAAAAGAAATTAAATAAGTAATTTTATTACAAAGAGCGATTTTTTTTTTTTTTTTTTTTTTTTTTAAGAAAAAGAAAAAAGAAATCTTTCATTCGTCTTTATTTAATAAACAAAAGTTAATATTAAGTATATACTTGGATATAAAATATAGCGTTCAAAAAATTAATTAAAAATGTATTGAAGAGACATATTTCTAAATCATTATTTATAATTATACAAAATGCATTGAATAACATTCAACAGATTACCATTATGTTATAATAAACGCATTTTTGCTTTATTTTGTTTGTAATGTAGTTTCTCAAAACAAGTGCAATGTCGCCAAAACTGGTTGGACACTGGGCAACCAACAACCAATAAGATTGCGAGCTTCGGCTGGGAACGACGAACTCCCTTGGAAAAAAAAATTATGCGATAACAACACGTATGTTTGTGTTTAACAGCTGAGCGTATTTATATTAATCTTAGCATGCCTATAGTTGTAATTGTGAGCCTGCTTAGATGACGTTGACTGTAACAGATGTTTTGGTGGCAGTTGTTTTATTTTCTTGTGTACCATTACAGTATTTTATTGTTCAAAACTGGGGAAATTCCGAATCTAGTAGATCTTATGCATTAAAAAGGTAAGAAGTTTGTTATGGCTGAGTGGTATTGAAAGAGTAAATAAAGATGCTTTCTTAATATTAACCGCACATTTAATTAAAGCTGAAACGCGGCATCGAACAAGTCAGAGCAATAAAAAAACCGGCACAGATGTCATATACGCCCCATATTGATGCGATTTTTTTTCCCACGCCAATTCAGGGAAAACTTCAGCAGCACAAACAATAACATCCGGGTTACCATATAAAGCAAAATAACGACACTTTGGCGCCAGTTAAGTACCCGTTGCGTATATGACATTGGCGTCAGAAATAAATCGCGCCAATATTGGGCGTATATGACATCTGTGCCAAAAAACCTTAACTAGAAACTATAAACTAAACAACACATATTGTTGCCATCAACTATGGAGGAATATCGCGTTGCCAACATGTATGTATTGCAGGTACAATAAATCTCCCACGCTTAAGAGGGAACACAAACAACTGTTATAACGTTTTTTAATGCACAACAAAGTCTTGCAAGTATGATGGAGGTTTACACTGAAGGTTCTTCATAGTAGAACATAAAGTCCAATTGGCGTTGGTGGTCTCTTCACATTTGCATTAGGTTGTTGAGAAGTGTTTCGAGGTAGTGCTATCCATAGAGGTTGAGACGATTCCTTTTCATTACTTGAATCCTTATACTCATCGGTTTTAGAATTTGTGGTGAATGTGATAGTCTTTTTCGGAATCTCTGTTTTTCTCAGTTCATTAATATGATGCTTGAATGTGTGTCCATCATCTAATTCTACTTGATAATGCAATTTACCAAATTTTTGAAGTACAGTACCCAACTTCCTCAATTCTCTATTCCTGGCATAGTATCTCGCTTGTACTCGATCTCCCATGCTTAAATTTCTACATTTAATTGGGTAATCATTGTTTTGAATATGTTTCATTGGATGTAAGGCATCAAGTGGAATTCGTATATTTCATTTCAAATACAGTTCCACTGATGTTTGATTACTGGACAGTAGAGTTGCTCTGTATCTGAATAGTATTTGTCTTACCTTTGCATGCATTGAAAACGATTCAGAACACATTGCTTTTAGATGATTTTTGAGTGTTTGCACATTTCGTTCAGCTAATCAGTTTGTGGATGGATGACCTGGAGCAGTTAGTTTTTGAAAAATTCCATTTTTAGCACAATATAACTGGAATTCGTCACTTACAAAAATTTTCACGTTATCTGAAACTATGACTTTTTGAAAACCATGAAATGCAAAAATGTCAGTTAATAGATCAATTGTAGAAGCAGAAGTAGGATCATTGCGGCATATTTTTACTTCAGCCTATCGTGATTTTATGTCTACTACAATAAAAAAAAAATGTTCTTGAAAAAGTCCTGCATAACATAATCGTGTATGGGTCATTCCATTTCAAATCACCCAGAATTTTCTAAAAATGACACCCACCATCTTCAATTTTCATAAACTTTTGTGTATTTGTAGAATTTTTAATGCTGATTCCAAAAATGTCAATCATATTGAAATTGATCAAACGGCTTGTGAGTTATGAGCTTTTAAATGTCTTCCAAGATGGCCGATTTGCCGCCATTTTGAATTGCACATGTGACAGCATAAAGGTCTATAACTTCTTTCATGTTTAAGCTAGAACTTTCAAATTTTTTTTGTTCTGTTCAGAATAAAGTGTACTTTCATTTAAACTGATTTTTGTGCAGCTTATTCCATTAAAATGCTCTCAGAAAATGACTTTTTGTCATTTTTTAAATAAAAAAAAGGCGTAACTTTAATGGCTGATTTCCCCCATTGTTCCCCCTTCAATTTTCATCTAATTGCATAAATAGGCAGCTCAAAGTGTGTTTTTATGCCTGATAAGAAAATTTTAATGGGCAGTTCGCAGGTGTTTTGTTTAAAGAAGAATTTCAATTTTACTGACCTTCCATAAGTAACGGGTACAAGATAATGTTGATATTTCTTTTATTACCAGAAATATCATACATATTTACATCTAAAAGTTTGATAAGGCTTTATCTTACATAAACATATACATATTTTTTAATGTGGCTATAAAGAAGGGGAATCCCACAGGAATAAATAGGTAAGAATGCTAATAATGAATTCCTGCAAGACATAGAAGTATTTTTCTAACAAATTGAAATCTATTGCAAAGTTTCAGTAAATTATAAGTAAAAAAGAAATAATGAGAAAAATTCTATAAATAGTCACATTTTATAGCAAAATCATACTTGTATATAATACAAAATATAATTAAAAAAAAAAAATACATTAAGTGAATATTATCAAACTTTAAAATTATGCAAAATAACATTTAGCACATATACCGTAAAAATGCTATTGAAAATATATCTACATCAATAACAATTAAAAATAAAGATAATTAATAAAATTTGTTCTCTTTATATTTCAATTTTATTTCCTTCTAATTTTATGTTTTGCCCACTTGATGTATCACCAAATTTATATATTCTACCATTGGTAGTATTGATGTCACATGCACAAAGGATATGACTGAAAGGCACAATACAACTGTCATTTTCTGTCCAATAATACGAAGGTGATGGGCCATTGTGGATGCATGAATTTAACAGTTGCATCTCCTTCTTTTTTGTGGACTTTTGACACTAAGCCTATATACCCATTATTCCATTCATACAAACATGCTACATAACTTTTAAGAGATGGAATATCCAAAGTCTTTAATATTCCTATCAAAAGATGAACAAACAGAAAAATTTTCATCAGTATTTATTCTTTTTCCACTTATTAATAAGTTTTCTGTAGATCCATAATAATGCATACTGCATGTTCCAGGAATTGTCATAGCAAGTTGCATCCGATGAGACATGTTGTTGCACAGTTTTAACATGTCACTTTTTGTGATGATAAAAAATGTTATACCATCAATGTTTTGTCTGCAATATTCATACATCATAGCCACATTTGCAATTTGATCATGCAACAGCCTTTGCAGACTTGCTTTCATTACAAGTCTTTTAACAATCCCCCCCCCCCCCCCCCCTCCCATCGCAAACAGATTTTCCATGACTTGCAGCAAAAAAGCTCCATTTTGCTTTTATTTCACCAAAATCATGTTCATGGGTTCAAAAATGTTTTTCAATTTTAATATTGGGCAGCAGAGCCACCAGTAAAATATTCTACGTTTGTAGCTAAGATATATACTTATTATTTAAATGCTGTATGATTAATTTTTGAGTCTGATAAAGCATTGGTACATCATGGTCCATATCATCTGAAAGCATGCAAAGGCTTTGACTTTTTAAGCTGCTTCCATTTTTTTGCTTTACATATAATGCAACTGTATGTAAAGTACAGCAGCCAGGCATCCAATGGTAGCTGTTGCGCTTCATCTTGCAATACAAAAGAAAAGTTCTCACTAAAATCCATTTGTTTGAGAGCCTCATGACTAGAGCGAAACAGCAAACAACCTCATGACTAGTAAGATTTTTTTTTTCAAATAAGTGCTTTGGGACTTGGATATGTGTGTATGGGGAACGAGCTTTTCAATCTTTTTAAGAATAAGATGGATGAAATCGTACAGAGTAGATGTATGTGGTGTTATTCATACTCTGTCAGTTGATACCCACTGTTTATGTTCAATTACATCTTCAGGATCAAAATCCGGAAATTTTAACTTTAAAAAATCTTCAAGAACATCTTTCTTGGGACATTTGCTGCATATATGTAACATACAATTTGTATTGTTAGAACTGCAAACTAATTTCTGGATTAAACTTTCATATTTTTCTTCAATCCCTGTTGCTGCAATAAGCAACTGAACTTTCTGATGCATTGTATACATGCAGACAGAATGCATGCCAGAATTTCCAACTAAGACACAGTGCTTAGGTCGCAGGTCAGCAAATTTTGAAAACCCAATTTTATTATTGGTAGGAAATTTCAATAGAAATTGGATATACAGTTAATTCAGATTACAAAGAAGAAACCTTTTTTGAATATGGGCGGACATTATTTTTATGCTGACCATATCTCCCTGACCAGGCATGAGACATGAAAATTCATTATCTTCATGAAATTCTTTCACAGATTTTATAGTGTCTTCCCAAGTATAAAGCCTATACTTGATACTCAGTTACACTAAATGTTTCAATTATTTTCTTTCTTGCCCATCATGACTCAGGAATCAAAGTTAGCAACTGATTTTTTTCTCTGGGACTTATTTGTGGAAACTTTTCTTTCACCATCTCCATTAATCTTTCAAATTCTGAAGCTTTTCTTTTGATTCACATTATCTTCATCAGAGCTACTGTTTTCACTCTGAAGAACGTTCTCTTCCAAATCAAGTGTACAAGCAACCTCCTTTTGCAAGGCAATTTTCATTTACTGTAATTTTCTTTCTCCAGCAGACACTTTCCTGTGTGCAGAAATTGCATGTAACCTTAGTGGTGAACTTCCATTAAGCTTTACGTGATATTTTTCTTTCTGATCCATGTTTGATGTAATTTCTTCAAAAAAATCAGTGGACTGACACAAGTCTTTCTGTTCTTTCACATATACAGTGGAACTCGGTTAAGACGCGTTTCAAGGGAGTGGACAAAAGTCGCGTATTAAACGTGATTTGTATAATGTTGTAGGATCTGGTCATATCGACACATTTAATTGTCTAAATGGACTTTAGAGCTTTTATTTACATGTTTACGGTCGAAAATTGTATTTAGATTTAAATTTAATTCATTGTTTCTTTGTATATGGACCGACTGGAATACTAACGGAAAATAAATATGGATTCGAAAATGGTTTTATTGTCGATTTATATGTTGCAACTAAAAATAAAACAAAAATAATTTTTGTACTAGGCTATTTTTTTTTTTTTTTTTTTTTTTACAAAAAGAAAAATATTGTATTAAATGCTTGAAGTACATCCCAGCTTTTAAAACGATATTTAGTACTTGTAATAATGAGCACCATTTTAATCTGTCCTTCTTTTTCATATAAGAAAAAAACTATCCTTATTAATCTTCGTGTAAAAATATCATTTAGCTAAAGGCATAGAAAACATAAAAGAATTATTCAATTGTAATCGTATTTGCTTAATCTTTGCAAGTTTCTCTTTTCCTTTTTTCATTTTTACTTTCTTCTATCTTTACAAGAAGAAAGTATTGGATTCGTGAAAATTTTCGGTTTTCGACGGATTTACATGTTTTAGGGGTCAGAGAACCCAAAAAACATGTTTTTACAAAATGTCTGTCTGTGAATCTATTAGTCTGTGAGTCTGTCTGTCTGTATATGACAGAAATATTGTGGACGCTCTACCTCAAGAACTAATGCACGGAATTTAATAAAAATTGATATTCAGTTAGTCCCTGATATAAATTGGTGCTGATTAGTTTTTGGTGTAAATCGCTCAACAGGTGGCGCTGCTATGAGCCTTTTTCACGATTTCCGCAGTAGCTCAATCTCCAGAACTAATGCAAGGATTTTCATCAAACTTCAGATTCAGTTAGTCCTTGACATGAATTGATGTTTTGTACATTTTGATGTAAATCGCTCAATAGGTGGCGCTGCTATGCTGCACTTTTCAGAATTTCCATTATAGCTGTATCTCAAGAACTAATGCAACAATTTTCAGCAGACTTCAGAATAAGTTAATCTTGATATGAATTGACATTTTATACATTTTGGTGTAAATAGCTCAACAGGTGGCGCTGCTATACAGCATTTTTCATGATTTCTGCAATAGCTCTCTCTCAAGAACTAATGGATACATTTTCATCAAACTTCAGATTCAGTTACTCTTTGATATGAAATGATGCTGACTACGTGTTGGTGAATATCGCCCAATAGGTGGCGCAGCTGTGCTGCATTTTGCATTATTTCCTCAATAGCTCTATCTCAAGAACTAATGCACGAATTTTCATCAAACTTCAGATTCACGTACACCTTGATAAATGTTGATGCTGTTTATGTGGTTGTGTAAATCGCTCAACAGGTGGCTGCATTTATCATGATTTGCGCAATAGCTCTATCTCAAGAACTAATGCACGGATTTTCCCCAAACTTCATATTCAGTTAGACATTGACATAAGTTGATGATAATTAGGTTCTGGTGTAAATCACCCAATAGGTGGCGCTGCTATGCTGCATTTTGATGGATTTACACGATTTCAGGGACAGTAATATGTCAAGAACTAATGCACGGAATTTCATCTTTTTAGAATCCTCATGATGAGCATAGATGCACTGTGATAATGAATTTTGAAGTATTGACAAGTATGAGATAGAAGAAAATTTTGTGATGGCCACAACATACTAGTTGCCTATAGGATATTATAAAACATAGTAGTGATATAATGTGCATTTAAAACTTCACTAACAAGAGGTATGACCACCTGATAGCCTGAGGTCATGATAAATTTTATGACGTATCTGAGTAACCTGAATTCGTCTATATCTCTACAATAGTAAAAACATAGACGAAGCGAGAAAGAAAGAATTTTAAGAGCCGGGATCAAAGAAGAATTACAGTTTTGCGGGTTTTGATTTTATTAAAAAATCGACACCTATTTCCGATTAGTAATTTTTACCTTAATTAATCTGTTATTAAATAAAGTAAATAATTAAATATAAATTAATAATACTATTCTCAAACAGTGTTTTTATCTGATTAAAAAAAAAAAAAAATCTGATAATTGGCAGCACTCGAGAAGAGAGAAGGAATTCGCATCTTGATGAATGAATTCGCGTCTTAAGCGTGATTTTTTTTCCTCAAAAGACCGAAAATCTATCGCGTTTTAAGCTATAGGTGAAAACTGGGAAATTGAGTTAGTAGCCAGTGGCCGGTAGACTCAGTTTCATTAGTGGCCACTTTTTAAAGTTAGTGGCCACTATAATGTTTCAAACTTTCTTGGCATCTAGATAAACTATAATCGTTGTATATATACATATTTTCGATAAATCAGAGTTTTATACCAGCCAACTATTCATCATAAGAATAGGGACACAGTTGAAATTCAAGAAAATTACGTTAAAACTACAAAGTTGTTATCATATTAATTTCTTTAGAATATATTTTTGGATTATTTGTAAATGTTCATAAACACAATTATCAATCAGATTACTGTTGCGTTCTTTACATAAAAAATAACTAAATCAAAATTCCAACAACTAGGTGTATACAAAAAAAAAATCAAACAAAACACAATAAAATGCTATTTCGATTTTATTTAATAATTAAATGTGTTAACATACCATATACATTACATATAGTTGAAATCTAAGCTGGTGAGTGTACTTCGCAGGATTGAACAGTATCTCTTGCAGAAAAATAATCTAACTGATCAAACACATTGAAGATATTGTAACGTCCTTACCCTTTAGGGTCCAATTTTTTTTTCAATTTTGAGAACAAAATTACTTTTATTTTAATAATCTTAATCGTAGCTATCCAAATAGATTTACTGATATGATAATAGGTTAAGAGTTTTTGGAGACGTTTGGAAAATCTCGTAGTACAAGAGGGTTTAACAGATATTACAACTTTATAATGTTTGTGTTTTACCACACGATTCGTTCAGAAAAGTAACCTATATTTTAAATTTAAAGAGTGAAATATATGTATAAAATAAATTACTAAATGTTCAAACATAAATGAACTCATAATAAGAAAAGCATAGCCATATACTATCATTGCTATCTAACAAAAGTAATTTTTAAGACAAAATAATACTTGATGAAAAGACATGTTCTATTAGTAGTAAACCAGACCTGAAAGGGTTAAAATCAACTTGCATTTGCATCCAGTGGAAAAAAAAAGGAATAAATTATTTGAAATACATGTGGAATCAAAGCTGATGAATATATTTTGCATAAAACTATATTTCTTGAAAAAATAATCCAACTGAAGAGCGAACATGGCAAAAAACTGAAATATTGAAAATACATCTAAATCGCTGCAATCTGCTTGCATCCAATAGGAAAAAGAATTAATCAATTTTCTAATTAGATGTAATCAAAGTAGAGATGCATATTTCCATGAAAAAAGTTGTATTTCAGTTGGTGATCGATAACAGATTTTTTTTTATCGCCACTTGGGGAGTGGCGACTATAATGGCGATCGATGCCGATATTTTAATCGCCACTTTTACAACTTTAATCGCCACGTGGCGAGTGGCGACCGCTAATTTACACCTATATTTTAAGCGGGATCGCGTAGTAACCGTTCGCATATTAAACGTGATATTTTTACATTAGCCTTATGGGCGATGTGCAAGGGATCGTATAAAATCCGCGTATTAACCGTGAGCGTCTTAATCGGGTTCCACTGTACTTACAGCAAAGCTCTTGCTTTATCCCCTACAGGTTGAACATAGTTTCTTACCAGGAGTGGCATCATTATGTAGCTTATGCCTGTAATTCTTAGCTTGATCCACACTTATCACATATAAGGATACTTTTCTTGGTCTTGTTAGGATGAAGATTAACTAAATGAAAACATTTCTTTTGCTGAATTTACATATGCAGAAAGTGTTCTCTGTGAGCAAAGCATATTATTGAGTTTTCGCTATCTTCTAAATTGCATCTTAATTCAAGAAGTCCTTTATTTTTGATGGATAACTCATTGCGATGGTGGATAGCTTGAGGATTATTTAAATCAGAATTTGGATTATTAATATTTAAAGTAATATTGTACGTTTTTTATTTATTCATAAGAAACCATCTAATTTAATACAACAAAGCAGCATCATTTATAGTTATAAGATCAAAAGAGAAACTTTAATCTTTTTTTAACAGATTGGCATAACAAGTTGTAAAATTCTGCTTAATCCGGTTGGTTGAAAAAATCTTCTTGGAAGTAATTTTAGTCTGATTCGTTGAAAATCTCTTTCTGGTAAGTACATCTATCTGGTTGGTTGAAAAAACCCCTTCTGGCAAACCAAAGTGATATTATTGGTTAAAATTCTGTCTTTTGAAAAGTTCTGGTAATAAATTAACCCAATCAGATATTTTTAGCAATTAATTAATTAGAAATTTCATATTTTGGACAGCAATTTTCGATGTATAATTCAACAATAATTACAGCTTTAATGTTATTTACATTTTAAAAATGAACCAAAGTGAAATAAAGTATATAATTTTTTTTATTTTGAACTAAATTTAAAATTTTTAAATCGCCCATTAAAAATTTTTTAACAGGTATCAAAACACACTTTGAGCTGCAATATTAATATAACAGAGTTAATTTTTTAACTAATTATATTTATTTTAAATGTAGATATATTTTTAATAGTATTTTTACCGTGTATGTGCTAAATGTTATTTTGTATAATTTTGAAGTACGATAATTTTTACTTATTGTATTTAGTTAACAATTGTAATTTTATCATTTTGTATAATATGCAAGTATGATTTCGCTATAAAATATGACAATTTGTAGAATTTTTTCCATCATTTCCTTTTTATTTAAAATTTACTGAAACTTTGCAATAGATTTCAATTCGTCATGAAAATACTTCTATGTCTTGCAGGAATTCATTATTAGAATTCCTATTTATAATTCCTGAGGGATTCCCCTTCTTTTTAGCCACATTAAAAAAATATATATGTTTATGAAAGATAAAACCTTAACCAAACTTTTAGATGTACATATGTATGATACTTCTGGTAATAAAAGAAATATCAACATTATCTTGTACTATCCGTTACTTATGGAAGTCGGTAAAATTGAAATTCTTCTTTAAACAAAAAACCTACAAACTGCCCATTAAAATTTTTTTATCAGGCATCAAAACACACTTTGAGCTGTCTATTTATGCAATTAGATGAAAATTTAAGGGAGAACAATGGGGGAAATCGGCCATTGAAGTTACACCTATTTTAAATTAAAAAAATGGCAAAAAGTCATTTTCTGACAGCATTTTAATGGAATAAATTGCACAAAAATCTGTTTAGATAAAAGTTTACTTTATTCTGAACAGAACAAAAAAAATTTGAAAGTTCTAGCTTAAACCTGAAAGAAGTTATCGACCTTTATGTTGTCACATGTGCCATTCAAAATGGCGGCAAATCGGCCATCTTGGAAGACATTTAAAAGCTCATAACTCACAAACCGCTTGATCAATTTCAATATGATTGACATTTTTGGAATCAGCATTAAAAACTCTGCAAATTTACTGACTTTTATCAAAATTGGTGATGGTGGGTGCCATGCCCTGGGTGATCTGACATGGAATGACCCGTATATGGTTCCAATTTTTCTTAGATTCGTCCCAGGGATGAAATGGAACCTTTGAGAGATTTGATTTTGATTCAGCGCAAGGCTCTCATGTTCGTGAGGGCACACTACTGTTTTAGTATTGCAGAATATTAGGGCTCCGGTACTTCTTTTGTTAGAAATTAAGCCCTGCCTAAGACTTTAATATAAATGTAGGCAGATTTTTAACCATTTTCAATGCTGAAATAATTCAATATTCATTATACTCTCACTCGCAATGTTAAGCCCTAAAATATTTGGGAAAGTGCCTTAAAACTTTTTATTAATTATATTTGTAAAATTATAATTTTATATTATTAATTTAAAATATATTCCATTATGTTTGATATGGTATTTGTTTTCATTTTTTAGATTTATGACTCATGTGACTAGATTTTATGATGAATATATGAATTTAAATACATGGAAACAATGGCTATTCCACCAATTAAACATACCTATAATATCTGTGTCACATGACTCTGATGACCTCGGAGAATCACCAGCTGTTGAAGTAATGAAATTCAAACAAAATAATGGATATTTTGCAAGTATGTTTTATTGTATACATTTCATTTTGCAAAATACAACAGGGTGCCACTAATTTGCTATTATAAAGTTGATTTAGTTACATAAATTTCTGAAACGTGATTTTTCGTTTTATCTTGATTAACTAATGAGCAGTGATCGAAAATATATAATCAAAAGACATTGCATAGCAATAATCCATACAAATTCGTTTCCTGTGGAAAATAAAGCAAATAATTTGGTAAGTCCACAATCCATGGAATAATAATTTTATTGTATATGAAGAGAACAAGACATTGAGGAAGTGGTCTCCTTTCACGAGCAAGATTTTGCGACCTTTACACTTCAAAGGCTGGTGCCTCTTTTAGAAAATATATTCTGTCGAAGCACGAAATTTGTTAAATCAAAAATCTGTTAGCCTCGCTACATGCAAAATTTAAAATAAAACAACGTCAATCTGGCGATAGATCATGGATGAAAAATGTTTTATAATGATTAAATGAAATGATCTTCAAACCTTTTAAGTTATTTATTTAAACTTGCTCCAGATTATAATTTTATTTACCATACGTCAACGTATTATTATTTTGGTTATATCTACTGATAGATGTTTAATTTCTATCTTACAAATTATTCGAAGATTTGCCAAATGCAAGGCACAGTTAAATTATGAAGGAAAGTACTTCAGCCAACATAAAGATTTATTTTAGACAGGAAATAAATAATAAATATCATTATTATTACATTTGCATTATTGACAAGGTATATTTACCTTTATTTAAAAAGAAAGCTTTTTAGATGAGATAAAAATCAAGCTATATTAGACAATGATGAATAGATTTTAAGATTTGTGGGAGCACAACTAATCTAAATTAAATTATCAATATATGATTCTACATCATATAGTTCCCGTTCCCATATCTGTGAATGTAAAAGAAAATATTAGTTCTTGAAAAAATCCTTTGCTGTAATAAGTATACATTTCTTTTCAACTGTGTGCCTTCAAATCCTTTCATTTTAGATATATATATATATATATATATATTTTTTAATATTTTTCTTTATATAATAAATTTAAGTTATTTTCAAGAGAAGAAAGTTACATTCAAGCCTGTTAGAGGTTAATCATTCCAATGTTACTGAGAAATTTTAATCTGAGAAGACTAATATTTTGATTTTTTGTTACTATTTAAAAATGAATGATAAGGCTTATTTAGTTAATACATTTAATTTGTAATCAAAGTTTTACAGGGTTGAGAATGCTTCTGAATTTTTTTGATTTCTGCTTCTCTCTTTTTTTAATATAAATTTCTCCACACAAATTTCCAATTCCCATTTTTACCTCCTTCCCTTCATACATAAAGTTTGCATTCTTAATTTTTTTTTTTAATTATTTCCTGTTCTATTTCTTACTTTCTTGAAACAATAAATAAAAATAAAGAATTTTTTTTTAATGCATTACACTCTTTACTTTCTATTTTTTAATGTTTATAATATTTCGTTGTAGCAGTGTCACAACCAATTGGCCTATTTTGCGAAAGTGGCTTGGTGCATAATTAACTCCAATTGTTTTTGTAACTCGTGCACAGTTGTAACCATAAAGATTATTTGTCTGTTTATCAGCTCTAGCCAGATAATAAAAATATGCTTTAAAATTAATTTATCCAATTCTAAAAATATTAAAATGTTGTATTGACTTTGGAAATACACCTGTGCACATAATTTTTTTAATTCTAGAATATCAGAGAGTGAGTAAAAAATCGATTACAAAATCCCATCCTTATATACAAAAACCAAGCTAAGTTAAATAAAAAAATGTAAGTAAAATACTCAATCTACTAAGTCCTCCCCGGAAATTTCTGCTTCTTCAATTTGTACCCTTCCATTACTTTCCACTACTTCCATTCCTTTTTACTACCCCCCCCCCCCTCTTTCATTTCCATACACATTTGCATACACAGTTTCAAATCTTTAAAACTCTCTATAAATTATATAAAATCTAATTAAATCTTTTATGAAACAATTTTTTAATAACAATAAATAAATGATCAAGCATCTGAATCCTTTCCGAAATTTCCATTCTGATCTTAGGGAAAAATCACCGGAAACCCAAAAACCTTGAAAACTGTTCAGTTATTCTGACCAATCTGTATTTAAAGTTAATGCTAGCCAGCAATTACTGTATTCAGTATGCTTTGTCGTCGATTGTTAGGCGTGAAATTTTTTCAAAAAGCTGTAAAATGAATCTGTGAAAACCCAGAGAATTTCTTTGTGAAAATTAGTATAAATATTGATTCAGAAACTATATGTTCTGAAATGATAACCTATTCTTATTGTTAATATATGTATATAAGCAAATTCCTATATAATTCTTATTTTACGTACATATATTTTCTTATTTACAAGAAATTTAGAAAAAGTGAGAAATTTAAAACAAAAATAATATATCCTCTGACCAACTAAAACTCTTATCTGCATGAGTTTTGGTGCCAATCTGTACAGACTAGTAATTTTTTACTGTATTTGATGAGCGTTGTGTTTATCTGTAACAATTTTTTTTAATGTAATTTTTATGTGTATGATAAATATATGAAGTAACATTAATTTTGAATGATTTTATGAATTATATAGAAGAATATGTACAACTGAATTAAAATTGTTCATAAAGCACACTCACTTATGCTTATATTTT
This sequence comes from Maratus speciosus, assembly GCA_963932465.1. Taxonomy (NCBI): domain Eukaryota; kingdom Metazoa; phylum Arthropoda; class Arachnida; order Araneae; family Salticidae; genus Maratus; species Maratus speciosus. The sequence continues at coordinate 256,247,781 of OZ010793.1, read as the reverse complement.
ATTTTCAGATTATGTTCAAAATTCATGAATATAGAAAAACAATAATATGAATCGCTATTTAGTCAATTACGTACACAAACACTGCATAAAAATAAGACTGAGACAATTACATTCAAATAAAAATCCAGTAAGAAAATCCATTTAGAATGAAAGAAATGGATGATAAAAGAAAATCATAATTTTAAAGCTCTACAAAGAAAAACTAGTTGGATGTACCAATCCCAAAACTTTCTTCTATCTCATACATGTTAATACTTCAAAATTCGCTATCACACTGCCAAAATTAAATGGCAATCTATGCATCTCATGAGGATTCTAAAGATATGAAATTCCATGCATTAGTTCTTGAGATATGACTATCGCTGAAATCATCTAAATGCAGCCTAGCAGCGCCACCTGTTGGGTGATTTATACCAAATCCTAATCAGCAACAATTTATGTCGACGTCTGGCTGAATCTGAAGTTTGGAGAAAATCCGTGCATTAGTTTTTGAGATAGAGCTATTGCAAAAATGGTGAAAATTCCTGCATAGCAGCACCACCTATTGGGTGATTAACACCAAAACCTAATTAGCAACAACTTGTGTCAACATATAACTAAATCTGCAGTGAGATAAAATTCGTCCATTATTTCTATAAATAGAGCTATTGCGAGAATCGTGAAAAAGGCAGCACAGAAGCACCACCTATTGGGCGATTTACATCAACACATAATCAGTACCAAGTCATATTAAGGACTAACTGAATCTGAAGCTTGATGAAAATCCGTGCATTAGTTCTTAAGATAGAGCTATTGGGGAAATCGTGTAAATCCTGCAAAATTCATCATAACAGTGCCACCTGTTATGAGATTTACACCAAAACGTAATCAGCATCAATTCATATCAAGGACTAACTAAATCTGAAGTTTGATGAAAATCTGTGCATTAGTTCTTGAGATAGAGCTATTGCGAAAATCGTGAAAAATGCAGCATAGCAGCGCTACCTGTTGAGCGATTTACACCAAAAATTAATCAGCATCAATTTGTATTAGGGACTGACAGAATATAAATTTTTATTAAATTTCGTGCATTAATTCTTGAGATAGAGCGCCCACAAAATTTGTCACATACATACATACATACAGACAGACAGACATTTTGTAAAAACATGTTTTTTGGAATCTCTGACACCTAAAATGTGTAAATCCGTCGAAAACCGGAATTCGAAAATTTTCATGAATCCGATACTTTCTTCTTGTAAAGATAGAAGAAAGTTAATAGTAGATTTTTGAAAATTCATCTCTGTAACTTATCAAACCAAATAAAATTTCTAATGATTTTGCTAAACAAATGTACAACATAAATATAATTTTTATGAATAACAAGTAAGATGCCAGCCCAACTTGGGCTCGGGGGTAAGAATTTAGAGGAGTGCACAAGTCGCGGTCAGACCAGTAATACTTATCATATGGGCTGGTTCAGAGACAGACCAAATGTTTAGCTTTTATTCCGGGCAGCGCCCCGACCTGGAAATTTTGGCCAGTGCAGACCTCTAGAAAGATTTAAGTCCAGGCTCGACGTGGAAGAAAAAGAAGTCTGGCCCGACCCGATTCTGCAGAAAAATGCAACATCAGGACACGGCCCAGCTCTAAAAGAGAGAAGACCTGATCCAGTTCAAGTCTTGTGAATTTAAATTGGCTCGGGCCACGTTGGCTCGACCTTTGTCCCAAGTCATTTTCGGTGAGGATGCATAATGTCATTTTGAAAATCCTTTATTAGTTCAAGGAGGAGGGGGGCGATCTACCCTCTCCCCCCCCCCCCCTCCTCCCTTAGATCCGCCATTGGTTTAACCTCTTCAGTTCTGAAACTGAAATAATAATACAAATGCATATTCATTGATTTTTTTTTTTCAAACAAAATGACATGGTAAATGACAGAAAAAATATCTTTTCTGAAGTTGATCCTTTTAGGCGCTTAGTAATTTAAGTTAAAAAATATGGATCTAAAACTACAAAATCTCTTAAAAACATCAATTTAATAACCATTAACCTAACTTCACACAAATTCACACACAATCACAAAATTAAGAGCTTTAAACAAGTAAATAATTTACAAATCCTCAAAATTTTTTATTGAAAAAGATTTAAGTTAAATATGAAAATTTCTCACTTTCTTGGTCATACTGTCTTTTGGGAATTTTTAGGTGTTTTGCAAATTCAGATGAAAATAACATTCGTTTTATGTGGGAATCAGTTTAGATGCTGCCATTTATTAATTTGCTTTGAACGTAAAAAACATTCAGCTATTAAGAAGTGATGTGAAAATGTAAAAAAAAAAATCAGACATTTTAGTTTTTATAAGGAAAAGAACAGAGGTCCCCTCATGGGGACCCAGGAATTGAAGAGGTTAAAAAAAAGGGAGGTCCATTTTGCTGATGGGCGATTCCGTGGAGAGTGTCACACACATAACGCAGGCTTTAATTTGTATTTATTCAATTATTTATTAAATTTTAATGTTAATTCTGATTTTAAGTGGTATAGTAAATAAGTTATTACCATATTTTTAAATTTAAGTGTGTGGCAATAAAACTCACAGAAGTATATCATTACTCAAAATTATTTCATTACTCAAAATGTGCTTTTTTCATACTTCGGAAAAAAGCACATTTTGAGTAATGAAATTAAATGATATACTTCTGTGAGTTTTATTGCCACACATTTAAATTTAAATATATGGTAATAACTTATTTACCATACCACTTAAAATCAGAATTAACATTAAAATTTAATAAATAATTGAATAAATGCAAATTAAAGCCTGCGTTACATGTGTGACACTCTGCACAGAATCGCCCTGATTTTAAAAAGAGCAAGGCACTGTACCCTTAAATGATAACCTAGAGGAAACACTAGATGAGTGTATAAAAAATAAATAAATAAAGCACACTAACTATAAACTAGATACTTAAAAAGAAGGCATATAACAGACATAAAAACACATGAATATCACAAAATAAAAGAAATTACAGTAGATGTTTCAAGCTTTTTATTAGGGATGCACCGAATATTCAGTATCTATTCGCTATTCGGCCATGTTACCGAATATTCGGTTTGGCCAAATATCAAACTATTCGGTATACCAAATATTTGGCTTGGTCGAATAGCAAACTATTCGACCTGCCGAATATTCGGTTTGGCCGAATATCGAAATATTTGGCCAACTGAATACTTAAAAAAAACGATACTTTTCGGTTAGCCGGGCACCAGTGTTTTATATACATATTTATATACATACATATATGTAAATATACATATATTTACATATACAAATATTGTATATATACACACACATATATATATATGTAAATATATGTATATTTACATATATGTATGTATATAAATATGTATATAAAACACTGGCGCCCGGCTAACCGAAAAGTACCAAAAAAACCTTTAAAACATACTTTTAAAAACCTTATACAGTAGACTCCCTCAAATCTGCACAGCTTGGGACCAGAGGTTGTGCGGATTTTAGAATTTTGCGGATTTCTGGTCATTGATTTGTTTACATTTTTGAAACATTAATTTCATTGGTAGTTAAGCAAAGGAAATTATAATGAATGCTTACAATCAAGTGAAACATTCAAATAAGTAAAATAATAAAATAATTTATTAGTTTAAAAGTAAGTAATTAATAAAAATTTAGAAAAATATTAAATTATTACGAATGAAATCGATTAAATTCGATTCCAAAAGTCTTATGCTGCCATCTAGTGATAGCAAGGAGAACAGTGTTAATGCTATTATCAGTATTTGTAGCTTATTGCACTCACTGTAACTTTTTTCATTGTTATTTAGAGTCTTGAATGCTTTTCTTTTACTGCTTTGTATGTTTAGAAATCACTTTGTCTATAATTTAAAAAAAAAAAAAATCTGCGAAAAATAATTTTAAAATAGCGTTCCGGTTCGTGGATTTTTCCATATCGAACCCTGGAAGTTTTGATATAGATATGCTAGTTTATATCAAAATCAAAAGTAATGTAAATTTATTTAGTAATAAACAAACTGTAATAGCCAAAAGAGAATGATTAACAAAAAATGTAGTAAAAAAAACACTGCGGTAGTCGCTGATTTCGGCCCCATCTTGAATTTTGTTCCTGCAACTTAACTGTAAATTTCATTATTTACATCTGAAAAAAATACGCGGATTTTAGGCATTCGCGGATTTAAGGGAGTCTACTGTACCACTTATATCTTTAACAGTCAACTTATAAAGATATTCAGAATAATTAGAAATAGAATCATATATTTAAAAAAAAAGAGAATGTTTTTACATTATTTATTTGCTGTTTGTTAAGTATTATTTAAGAAAATTAACCAATCACAAGGATTTTCATAGGAATTAATTATATGTACAAATGCAAGTTCCTGAACATTGTCCAGTAAATAGTCTGTTTCTTGCTAAGATTTTAAGAACAACATTTACAATCACTGATGGAAAATGATCGCCCACTCCAGACACCGATCAAGGATGTATTTAAAAACTTTCTTGCTTAATAAAAGGGAGTAGAACAGTTATTCTTGCTGAGTTACCACCATATAAAATTTGAATAGATTGTATTATTTATTTACTTTTACTTTAGTCTCTTCCTGACAAACAAATAAATATGATCCTGTACAATTTTTTTCTTCCAATTTTTTCAGAATTTCTCTTTGATTTTAAAATGTTTGTTTTAGAATTTAAGAAAATTTTATTCATTTGTTTTAATTCACGGAAGAAGCCATGAAATTTAAAATTATACTAATTAAAAAAGTTTTATAACTATCCTCTTCTTAAATAACTCAAAACAGATTTTTTTCAGCATAAAATTTGCTTGAAAAAAGTTCTTGATTATCAAAATGAAAGTTTCTGTTTTAAATATTATGTAAAACTGTTTTAAAATTTAACATTTTAATGAATTTAAACTTTGAAAACATAAAATTAATCGACAAGCCGAATATTCGGTATTCGGCCGAATAGTTACTATTCGGCTGGCCGAATATTCGGTATTCGGCCTAGCAGTTACTATCCGGCTAGCTGAATATTCGGTATTCGGTTCGTCTGTAGGCCGAATATTCGGTATTCGGCCAAAATCACTGTTCGGTGCATCCTAGGACTGGGCGATGTAGAAATTTCTTAAATCGATTTATCATCCATCCAACATCGCGATTTAGTGCTAAATCGCGATTTAACACCGATTTTACATTTTAGAATATGGAAGCCTATTTTTTAATTTTTAGTAACAAAATACGATCTTTATATGCCCCCCCCCCCCCCCTCCTGTATTATTTAGTATACTTAGCTTTTAATTTGTCAAATAATTTTGAAAAGAGGTATATTTTACACATAAAAAAGCTTTGAATGTGCCAAAACACTAGCTTTTTTTTTCCATTTTAAAAATTAGTGACCTATTGTAATACATTTTATAAACTCATTCTATAAGAAGTAATATAAAAGAAAATAATTTTTTTTGTGTGTGTGTCTGACTTGTTATGCATGCTACAATCTAAATTCCTTAAGGGGGGGGGGGGGGGGCTTCCCCAAGCCCACTCAAATAGCACTTCATTGCTAACAGCCTACATACACTTTTTTTTTTTTTTTTACAGACACAGATTTAAAAAGTTACTGAGGTAAAACAGAAGCATATTAAAAGACTTCAATGATGAATTTATTTAACTATTCATTTACCATGATGAGAAAAGTAGTAAAAAAAAAGGGGGGGGGGAGATATGAGAAATAAGGTGCAATTTTATATCTTTTTAACTTTTAGATTAAAATAAGATTTGTTTAACATAAATGCTGACATTTATATAGCGGATGGAGAAGGATTGAAAGTGTGACCCTTGGAGCACATCACTGAAATTGCTGATTTTTTCGTGGTTGTTGCCATTCTTTAAGATTAGTAATAAAATATAATCTTAAAATATATCTCTTTTTAATGATAACAAAATGTCAAAAAATCGCAGATCTGCAGAAAAATCTAATGAATGCCTCCTCCAGCCCTCCCTCATTCTGCTGTAAAAATAAAGTTACTTGACTCATTACAGAACTTTATTAAAGTATTTTTAATTAATTACAGAATAATAATAAATTAAAACTAAAATATTCCCATAATACCTAAACATATGAAAATTAATTTTTCATGAAAATAATGCATAAAAATATAAACTAAAAATGGATGAATTTGGATATAAATAGTGAATCAATTTTAGCAAGATACTCAATCCATGTGACTGGCATTGAAATCGGATGTCAAATCTGATGCATGACTATTTTAAAATATTTTAATTAATTACAGAATAATAAAAAATAAAGAATATGTATTAAAATATTACCCAAACATGTGAAAAATGAATGTTTCATTAAAAGAATGCATAAAAATAAAAACTGAAATTCGATGAATTTGGATTTTAAATATGAAACTTTATTCTTTTTTTTCCAACCATAAATACTCAATCAATTTCAGGAAAAAAATATTAGTAGTAAAAGAAAAATATTTCATGTGGATCACGGCCAAATAGTGATACACAAAACAATGCATGACTATACCTTTAAAATAATTTCATTAATTACAAAATAATAGAAAATAAAAAATAAATGTTAAAATATTACTAAAACATGTAAAAAATGAATTTTTCATCATAAGAATGCATAAAAGTATAAACTGCAAGTCGATGAGTTTGGATTTTAAATATAAAACTTTATTATTTTTAATCATATAAATGTTGAATGAATTTCAGGAAACAATCTTTTGAAACAATGCAGGATTCTACTTTAAAACATTTTAATTAATTACAGAATATTGGAAAATAAAAAATACATATTGCAGTATTACTCAAATATGTGAAACTTAAGTTATCATCAAAAGATTGCATTAGCATATAAATTGAAATTCGATGAATTTGGATTTTAAGATTTAAACATTACTTTTTCCTTTCAACTTTCCACTATATAAGTTCTTAATTTCTGAAAAATACACATTCCAATCTCGTAAACTCTGAATCTTGTTTACAAAATAAATAAATAAATATCAATTCTTACTTAAATCGCCTTTTTCTTAAATTGGATCCTGCTAAATCGATTTAACACCAGCTTGCCTTGTTTTCATTAAATCGTCTTTTTCTTAAATCGGAAAGCATGGAGGCTTGCGATGTTTGCTTAAATCGGATCGTCCTAAATCGATTTAACACCAGCTTGCCTTGTTTGTCTTAAATCGGAAAGCATTGAGGTTTGCGATGTTTGCTTAAATCGGATCCTCCTAAATCGATTTAACACCAGCTTGGTATGTAAGTGGTAGATACATCAAAGTAGATAAATCGGTTTTCCGATGTTAGCTCTGAATCAGTATTTTGTTTTAAATCGATTTAAAGCCAATGGCTAAATCGCGATTTAAGATAATGGCTAAATCGCGATTTAAGACATTGGCTAAATCGCGATTTGACATTAGCTAAATCGCGATTTGACATTAGCTAAATCGCGATTTCCGATTTTAGCTTAAATCGATTTAAGACCAATGGTTAAATCGGATTTCCGATGTAAGCTTTAAATCGATTTAAGAGTTAAATCGATTTAAGGCCCAGGCCTAGTGCATCCCTACTTTTTATACAAGTTTGAGCTTGTAAAAAGCATTTACTGTTATTTATTTTATTTCTAATATTAATGTGTTTGATAGCATTTTATATAAGCTTATATACTAAAGTTTGAAATGTCTACTGTAATATAATTTATTTCATTTTGTAATATTAATATGTTTTTTAGTTAATTAAAATGTCTTTTTATCACTTTCCAACAAATACAAAGTTGAAAAGTGTTTATGCATTCAGTTTGTCTGTCCGTCTGTTCACGCTGTAACTCCCGTAAATGTACTCGGATTTTAATGTAATTTGTAAACGTTATTTAGGGTCACCTAGGCATGTTTCGTATTGTATATATGAAGTATGTGGGATTAACAGTTCATTCCATTCCATTATAGTATGTGGGTGAAATCGTTTGCAGAGTATTTTAATGACATTATGCTATTTGAACTGTATTGAAACCGATATAAATTACTGAATTTCACTACAAGATGATTACGATAGAATAGAGCATTCATAGCATTCATTTACAGGGATACACAAAAGAAATCAATTACAATACTTTGTTTGAGTAATAATTGTTGCAAGTGTGTTTTCAATTTTGGCATGTGCTTTTAAATTTAGCTATTTTTTTCACATTTTACTCGTTGTATATAAATTCTATACCTCATATACAGGGCTGCACAAAAGAATTCATTCTCCTCACTCATATATACCATTCTCCTTATTAGCTGAAATTTCAACTAAAGTATATTTGTATTTCTTAACTGAACTAAATGTTGGTATACATGTAGTTAATAGATACAAATCTATATATCATATACAAGGTTGCTCAAAGAAGTCGGATAATTTTCTGATTGTAGATGGGAACAGCTGAAATAGGATTTTCAAATGTGTTATGCAATTCCATATGGTTTGAATTAGACATGATATTTTAACTTTGGTGCAGTTTTGTTACATTATTCTGAATGTGTTGGAAAATGTTTCATAATCTATGCTTGACACATGATTTTTTCTTTCTTGTTTTCCTTTTAAATTCTGATTCAGACATAATATGTTTAGTTATTTAAAGTAGATACTTATTCATTAAAACAAATTTTTTTTAGTGTCACCTGAACCTAGAATTCATCGTTCTCCTAATGTAGAGTTTCGAGTTGGCCAAGTTGTGGTGCATAAGACTTTAAAATATAGAGGAGTTATTATAGGATGGGATGAAAAAGCAAAGGTAAGTATGTTGCTTGTTTTATCTTTTATGATGTGAAGAAAATGCTTGTACAGTAGACGCCCGATTTTACGAACTCGATGGGACTCATACAATGTGTTCGTAAAATCGAAAGTTCGTAAATGGAAGTGACATTAGTTCAATGGTATGCTGGTTGGGAACAGTACATCAGTTCGTAAAAACGAGTAATTTGTAAAAAAGAGGTTCATAAAATCGAGCGTCTACTGTATATTTAACCACCGCCATGTTAATATTGATAATAATAAGCATTTAAAGAATTATTATTACTTTAATATATTAACTGATTGACTTTTATTTTATTGATTACTGCATTTTATAATTGATTTGTTAAAATATTTTTATAAATAAATAAATAGATTAAATTTGAAAGCAGTTCTTAATTATTAAATTATTAGCTGACCTGCCCATCATTGCACATATATGGGATAACATAAATATACCTAAAAAAGCATTTAATTCAGACATTTTTCTTTGGAAGGGATTTAGTGTTGGGGCTTCACTGTGTTCGGCAGCATACACCCTCATATTTGCATCATATTCTACTTTTAAATGAAAATCTATCCCAAACCAACCTACAGTTGGAGTGCCCACTGCCCTCTGCAGCATACACCTGGGTGTGTTATGCATCGTCCTGTCTGTTTCTGCAAATGGCCGTAGAATTTGTATGATTTTATATGATGTATGCATACAAAATGTGCGCTGCCAATACTGACCATCACGCGGTTTGTTACCACAGGCTCCAGGCACTGCAATACAACCCCATCTAGCACATACAGGGGCCAGAACAGGTCCACTTTAGAGTAGGGATGTAACGAATATTCGGTATTCGGCCCTTTTGCCGAATATTCGACCGGCCGAATATTGAACAGATATTCGGCCGAATACCTGTGGCCAAATAGTGGGACATTTGACCGAATACCTGTAGCCGAATAGTGGCATATTTGGCCGAATGTTTTAAGATATTTGGTTAGATATGTTCCAGAAAATCAAAACAAAATGATTTTAAATATTTTCGACAAACAATATTAAAAAATTATACCTAAATACATTAATTATTATAAGAAAAAGATCTCATTCTGAAATATGGGGTGGAGGAAGTATTATGAGGGGCTTGTTAATTTTGAGAGAAAGAAAAGAGAAAAGTACATCTTGGTAGCCGAAAAGAATATATAATATTTTAATGGAATGAATAATAATATTTTAAGAAAATAACCTTTTTTTTTTTTTTTTTTTTTTTTTTTTTTTTACATACAGAGTGTAAATTTACTAAGTTTAAGTTGCATGAAAAATGATATAAAAAGACAGAGGACACATGCAAGTTCTTATTTTTAGGGAGTGAACGGATTTTACTAAAATAAAAAAAAGTTTCATTTTTACAGAGGCAATGAGTTCTATTTTAGATAGTATATATATATATATATATAAATTACTAGAACTATCTATGGATTAAATAAAAAATTATGAATTAAATTATTATTTACATTTTTAAAAGTCATATGTTATCTTTAAAGTATTTTTTAAGACATTTAAAGTATAACAAAAAATACATTCAGCTGTTATGATTTTTGAAAACTCAAACAAAAAATTAATTTCAATTAGTCCTTAATTTAATTTTTTATTTTAAAATTGAAAAAAAAATTAAACAATTAAAATAAAAGTCATTTATATTAAAGTCAGTATTCGGCCTAAAACTTGGCCGAATATTCGGTATTCGGCCAAATCACTATTCGTTACATCACTACTTTAGAGCCACCATCACATCATTAACACCAAACGTGGGACCTCACAGGAGAATCACCATTACCTAAGGACTAGTGAGGAAGACAATAAATGACTCTAATGCCAGTCAGGAATGAGGATCCCCTATGAAAGGGCGACCTCTGATGTCCCTCTTAACGGATGGATACCACACACACACACACACACATGTTAACTAGTTGGATGTGCCAATCCCAAAACTTTCTTCTATTTCATATATTTTAATATTTCAAAATGTTGTTACAAATGTCAATATTTCATTTTTATTAGTTCAATACTATATCAACTTTGACTTTCATCTTAAATTTATGCTTCAGTCAAAGAAGAATGAAAGTGAGTAAATCAGAGTGAAGTGAGTAAAGAGTGAATCAGAGTAAAAACAAGTTAATCTCGATCATGATATTTATTAAAATCACGAATAGTCGACTTATCAGGATGGGAATTTCCCGTCGATTCATGAGCCACTGGTGTACAATAGAACTACGAAAAATTAAGAAGATTACACAAAAATCGCTATTACAGTGCCCCCTTCCGGCAGAATTTTTCCACATTCAGGGAGGACCTTCTTGCCATGACCAAAAACATACACAATTTGGTTCAATTCTATGTATAACTTCATACACTTTTCAATGGTACAATATTCAAAATGGCACAAAAATTGCTGTTATAGCACCCCCTTCTGACCGATTTTTTCCAAATTAAGGGAGGACCTGCTGCTATAGCCAAAAACTTTAAAATAAAATTTGGTTCAATTCTATGCATAACTTCATACATTTTTTGATGGTACAATATTCAAAATTGCTATTACAGTGCCCCCTTCCAGCAGATTTTTTCCAAATTAAGGGACAACCTGCTTGCGAGAGCCATACACTTTTCAATGGTACAATATTCAAAATCGCTGTTACAGTGCCCCCTTCTGGCAGATTTTTTTCCAAATGTAGGAAGGACCTGCTTGCTATAGCCAAAAACTTTTTTAAAAAATTTAGTTCAGTTCTATGCATAACTTCATACACTTTTCAATGGTACAATATTCAAAATCTCACAAAAATTATTATTACAGCCCCCCTTCCTGCAGAATTTTTCCAAATTCAGAGAGGACCTTCTTGCCATGACCAAAAACATACACAAAAAAATTGGTTCAATTCTATGCATAACTTCATACACTTTTCGATAGTACAATCTTCAAAATCTCACAAAAATTGCTATTACAGTGCCCCCTTCCAACAGATTTCTTCCTAATGAATGAAGGACACGCTTAGCATAGCCAAAAACTAAAAAAAAAAAAAAAAAAAAAAAAAAATTGATTCAATTCTATGCATAACTTCATATACTTTTTGATGGTATAATCCCGACAGACAGACGGATAATTCGATTACAATACTTTCTTCTATTGAAGATAGAAGAAAGTAAAAAAAGGACAACACAAACATAAAATGTTAGTAAAGGATAAAACGAAAAATAGGAAAGTTAGTGTCTCACATTGTGCATACTAAAGCCAACTACCTCCCCGCATGTCAGTGCTACATGAAAAGAAGAAAAAGACAGCAAAAAGCTTTGGTCCAGCTGGACCTCTTGTTAGCCATCTGTCTCGTTAGATCACCTTTTGCCAGGGCATCCACCTCCTTTCCTTTACTCAAGGGTATGGTCCTTACCAGTCATCACGCCTTGCTCCTGAGGATGGATGCGAGTGGACGTCCACACGATGATGTCCCAGTGACAGACTGTCCTTGTACAAGTTGCCTGGAAATGTAGTCTCCAAGCTGGACATGGGACTCCATCGGCAGTCATAGAAGTCCCATCAGTGGGGACCTCTATGGTGTCCTCGGCCGGGCTGTTAGTCATCCTCCTGCACCGAAGACAGGTTCCTTCAGAACCCCTGGAGGTGCACGCACCTTTTTATATACTTAAAGAAAATCTTTCCAAACAAACCTAATGTTAAAAGCCTTATTGCCCTTGGCTATGTAAATCTTGAACTTGTATGATTTTATATTTGAGAACGTGAGTTTCAAAACTCCCCTTATCCAGAAAATCAAATTTGGGAAATCGCCTGTAATACTCTTCAGCGGATGTAATTTGAGGGTTTGCCCTTGTTGTCTGTCTAAATGTTAGTTTTGGAGTCTTTATTTCAGTTTTGAAGATGTCTTAACCCAAGTTTTGATGCAGAATTAAATACCCCACGAAAGATTTTCCTTGCATTTTCTCTATGTTTCTGAAAAATAATTAGGACATTTTTAGCACGAGTTGCAGCCAAAATCATGTCACAAGATTTTTTTTAATAAAGACCTGACAGTGGCTTTGTCATACTGAAAAGCTTGTCGCAGACAAACAGGCTTGTGAGAAAATCATTCTTCTCTATGATTGCCAAGAAAATTCTAGCTGTTGAAAAAATATTCGATGTGTTTTCGAAATATTTTCTAAGCTAATGCAAATTAATTTAAACAGCTCAACAAAAGTTAATATACATACATTCATGCCTTTCGATAAACCTTGTGTTTCAAAGGTGGAGAAGTCGTTTTCATCTGTTTTCTGAGGCATATGATGAAATTGCATCTTGAAAAGATAAATTGGATTTCTAAAAACATTTGTCTCTTCATTAACAGTTCCAAGACAGTTTCGGGTAGAAGAAATCAGCATGCCATTGTACAATGCAAGGTTTAAGCAGTAGTTTGCACAGTGAATGTATCTAATGTTTGGCTACTTCTGGTGAATTCTAGACTGCACTCTATTAACATGACCAGCCATATTTGCTGCTCCATCATATGCCTATGAGAAGTATTCAGACATGTCAAAGCATAGTTCATCACAGCGTTGTACTATTACTTTTGTTTAATTTTCTGCATACAAGTCATTTACTAGGATGAAACCTAAAACATCATCCTGAATTATTGGGGTTTGGGAATTTTTTAAATAGTCCACATACTTGACCAAAAAGGCAAACTATTCGATGCTTGAAATCTCCACAGTTTCATCTTAAATTAAGCAAAAATGGGTCGCGTTATTTGTTTTGGTAATTAGTTCTTCAGTATCTATATCCGAGCAGATTTGAATGATTTCATTCTGCATATCTCGGCTGAAGTAAGTAGCATTTCTACAGATGTTTATAATATGTCGTTTAAATTCACTATATCCAGACTTTGCTTTAAATCTTAAAACAGCTCTTAGCTTACCGTCTTTTATTATCGGTTTCTATAACGTTAGAGGATCGCTATCATTATCACATCTAAGTGGCATTTATTGGTCTGCAAAAAATAAGATTGTTTCAATTATTGATCTAAGAGCTGCTATGGTTTCTTCTTTTTCTGAAGCTCTGTAGGAATCCAACAATGAGATAATATCTTTCTGATTTCCTGAAGAAATCTCAAGAAATTTGTTTGCTAACATAACACACTGTTTGTGATAATCTAATTATACATGTTTCAAGAAAACATTATGTAGCTTTTTTACCACTTGTCTTCCTGGTTTTTCGTGACTTCCTTCACCTGATACAGAATTACACTTATTGAATTTTACTATGCATAAAGATAAGAACTTGTATTTTTAGTCTAAGATATTAATGATAAACAATATATCCAAATGAGCGATATAACGAGAAATTGTTGTAACTGTAATTGAATAAATTTATATTTTTACAACTAAAAATGTATGTAGTTTTAATGTAATAGAAGATAAAATCAAGAAAAACATTTTGTCATTAGAGATAACTTTACAAACTCTTTTTATACTTTTGGAGGGGGCTTCAGTCCCTTAGCCCCCTCCCTGGCTACGTGCCTGCATATATGTGTGTATATATAACACTGGTGCCCGGCTAACCAAAAAGTACCAATATATCTTAAGATTTAGATTTTTTTTTTTGTATTAAAAAATACCTTGAATGATTTTGTAATATACCGAATAGCTATTTTCCTAGTTATTTGCTTCCAATAGCAGAGAGATCATTAGAAATATTTTGATTACAAAAATACTGGTAACAGGATAGTACAAACAGTATTAAATTAATTATATGCATTGAATATCTGTATGTAAGGTGAAAATTGCTTCAATTTTGAATGGCAATTGAGAATGTAAACAACAAGAAAAAGAAATAATTGTTTCTGTTTCACCTTACTTCCCCTTTTCTTTCTTATTTTTTTCCCAAATAAAGGATTTTTTTTTTTTTTTTAATACTCCAATTGCTACAGCATAGAAATCCAAGTTTGGATTTTTTTGTGCATTTTGTGTATTTGTGAGGAATTTGATATCTGAAAATAGTGTTTCTCAATTGTTTTTTTTTTTTTTTTTTTTTTTTTTTTTGTTTTTTGTTTTGTTTCATGGCACACTTAATCTCGTGATTATACTTCCATTGCAATCAGAATGATTGAAAAATACGACAAAAGAATATATGCCTTTTTTAAATTAATTTAATAATACAAAGAAAATTTTTTGCAACTGGGAGAAAAACAGATTGTATGGATATTATCTGTTTTATTCTTTTTATTGCAATTATCTGCTATTTCTTACTTCTACTAATTTTTCTTCATCAGTAATGCACATGAATATTTGTTGGCACTCATGCGCATTGCATGTGAAACAGACCTTTTTTCATCTAATCCAGAAAAATTGTGTAAAGCAGTCGCAGCCTAATGTATTCTCCAAAATTTGTTTGTATAAGCATAAAGTCTGTAAAGTTTTTTCAATAGCATTTTTATCTAGCTTACACTTTATCACTATTTTGAACATTTCTAAATTTCATTTTTTATTGTAGCCTTTTAATTTTTTTCCCTCAAAGCATTATCTTTATTTGAATATATGAGCCCATTTTTATAATTTCTTAAGAATATTCAATCACCAAGCTTCATACATAATAAACTGCAAAATTTGGAATGTTGCATTTTGAAGTAATGATACTTTTGTTAATTTGTAACATCCTAAAATTAATTTACTGAAAATTTTCAACACACATCTAAGGTTCTCTCACTATACAATAGTGTGCTGTGATACACCTGTTGAGAATTACTGCCTTAAAATAATATATTACCCACTTAATCATCTTGTTTTCATTAAATGCATTATTTGTTATTCTTATTTTCTAGGCACCTTCATATTGGATTGAAGAAATAAATAAAAAAAATAAAGTATGTCTATTTTTATTGTGTTATATTTGTCTTTCTTTAACAAAAACTGCTTTATCCTTAGTTAATTATTTGTTTTAATTTTAGATGTGGAAAGACATGCCTAATTATGTCATGTTGGTAGATACAAGAGACAGGTTAACACCTCAACTGACTTATGCTCCTCAGGAAAATCTTGAGGTTATAAGAAATACTAAGGTACCTTTTATTTTAGTATAACTTTTTTATATTTCTGATAATTTTAACTAATGAATTTACTAATGGCTTTACTGTTTTTATGTACTGGGCAAGTTGCCTGTCAATTTTTTCTATGTTATCGTATAAAATTTAAAAAAAATCAAAACCATAGTTTTAATTAAATACATAGGTACTTAAGTTTTCATAATACAGTCAGTATCTTGTCAAATTATTACCAAAGAAAGAAAATCAAAATTTTATTGATTTAAAGCAAATAGTTTCAAAAGTGTGCTTTGCAAAGCACTGTTTTGTTTTTCTTAATAGTGTATTACATATTTTCACATAAAAAATGAATTGCATTGTTATTTTATTATTATTTTAATATGAAAAGAAAATTTGTCAAAAAAAAAATGAATAAAATATATTGAGTACTTGTATGATGGTTTTAATGCAACTAAGCATATTTTTAATGCATGATTGAATAATTTCTTGAAGGTGAGGCTGAGGATTACTGAATTTACTCGAATATTTTGCACACTTATTTTACCATTTCGCTCTCTTTCTACAGGGTGTGGAAAATATGTGGGCTTTGTTAAAAGTATCTATTGATGTTGAATTTCCTTGGAGAATAACTTAGAGTAATTTAAAAAGTCTCTCTTTAAAATAATTATAGAATTTAAAAAAAAATAATTCCTATTGAAATAGTAAATTTACAGCTGTTATTTAAGTAGCAATTTTAAACTAGGTGAACAGTCTTTAGTTTAGTTTTCAGGAGTATTCTAGTATAATAATAACTAAGTTAGATAGAGAGCATTAGTAAAATTTAAGAACTATTGCTATATTTTTATGCAAAGTAAACCCCACTAAATTTAAAGTTTTCTGTTAAACTTCAAAGCTTTCAGAGCACAAACAATATCATCAAGTGTCTTAACTTAGACATTGATATTTGACTGGGTGTACTAATATATCTAACTTCTTCTAACAGCATTATTGGTCATAAATTCACCTGCACTCTTGGAGTAGGTGAAGATAGAAAATTGAGTATACAAACACAAAGAACAGAATATGCTCTTTTGGATCAAACTCAAAATTGACTGTTTATGTTTAATCTGTTTATTAAATAAAAATAGGATATATGTAGTTAAGTAATTTGAAATCCTGTTTCATTATATCAGATTTTCCCATACATGATTGATTCATCTGAAAATTATCATATATATTTTAAGGAATATTTTCTTTTGAAAATAAAGAGTGCAAAAATTGTGTATTATATCAAATTTTCCGATGAATCCTTTTTATAAGTGATTGTTGTTTCACCTATCTCCAGTTTAAGGATCTCCCGAAGGTTTTCAATGAACTTCATGACAAATGGATACCTCAATTAGTCTGATACATTGATTTTTGTAATGTCTTAGGAAGTCTATATTTTTAGCCTTATAGCATAGTACTCCATTGTTCACAAATATTGTATTCTCACCATTAGGTAACCATCCTTTCAGATGCAATACAAGTCTAAAAATTTCGTGTATGATCCTGTTGCAGCACTTTCTCAACAATATAAAGTCATAGTCTTTTTTCCTAATATAGTATTTGCAATATAATCTGGTGCGAATAGTAATGGATTCAAAGTGTAACCTTTTTATATTCTTCACAGAACTTCAAGAGACTTCTAATTTAGAAATTGTTGTTGTAATAAATTTGACACCTTTAAAACACTTTATTTCACTTATTTTCTTCAGCAACAGACCATTTGCTTTCTCCATGTAAATAAGAAAAAAACATCTGTCATAGAAAAACATATTTCTGACAAAAATTCATCAGTATAAAATTAATGTATCACAAAGAACACAAACTTAAAAGAGGATCAAACTAAAATGAATTGCATGAATGAATTTGGCCGCCTTGATTTTTATATGAAGTTATGAAACTTGCAACTCTTATTCAAAATGAGTGAGGAATTTCATTTTTGGTGGGATTTGTAAACATTGCAAGTTTGTTAAATAATGTTACCTAGATAAAAATCAATTTGTAAAAATATCTTTACATTGTCATCAATGGGTCTAATAATTTAGCAGTAAGTAATGTAATAGTGCATTTTTTTTCTGAGAGAAAAAGAAAAAGTTTAAGGGCATGCTCAATTTGAATAAAGAAAATTATTATTCCATACTTCAAATCAGGAAAAAATAATTTACATTACACATTTTAAATAATTTATAAATTAGCATGGGGTTTATCTTCCTGTTCCCTTGCTCACTTTTGGTGCTCATCACTAGATGACATCTTTACAAAATCCATTTATTATGTATATTGAAGGCTTAAGCAAACTCACTGGAGGGCTTACCAATTTTATAAACATTGTTTGCAAAATGCTTAAATGCAATGAAGATCTTGTTAGCTTCATTATTAAATTCATCTATAAAAAGCCACATTCACACTCACTTGTTGAAGTTGGAATAGTGTTGACTCTAGTAAAAAAGGGCCACCAAAAGATACTTCTGTGTACTTTTCTGAAGGGCATTCATTTTAATAAATTCTATAACTATAGTTTCAGGCTGTGCTCCAAAGTTTTGAAGGAAAAAAATGTGCATTTTTATAGGATTTGTATTAAGTTTTTTTACTATGAAACAAAGTGTAAATAATATTTCCTGAAAAGTTATAGCCATGGATGAAAGTCATAAAATTTCACAGGATGAAAAATCGGGTAATATATTTCCATAATGCTTGTATAAAATATATATATCTTATATGAGACAAAATAAAAATAAACTATGATGATGATTTTATAGATCTTTGCAAATGTACTCAATTTATTAATAGAATTAATCGTGACTAAGATAGATTTATTTCTGTTTTGTCACTAAAGATTCCACCAATGCACTACTGTTGACAATTTCTCCACAGATTTTGGCACAGACCTGTCAGCAAACTGACCAGACACAAAAGAATTATGCTTTTAATGAATTTCTGTCTTACAGAGTATAAAACAGACAGAACTCCATCACAGGACAGAAAATTTTCATCTATGGTTATAACAGCAGTGGAAAATCCTGACTATTTTCCTTACTTGTATCACAAACTGTTAAAAATATTCAAAACTACCTCCTTTTTACTCAAAAATCCAGTGCAAAAAATGGCCATGGTGCTTGCAATCAATTATCCAAACTCTGGGTGACTGAGATTCAAATGATTAGAGTGTTACTCTAGTAATTATTATTAATTATTACAGGAATCACTCTAGAATATAAAAAAGGGCAATTTTTTTTTGTAAAGGGCACATTATTTCAAAAAAGGGCATTTTTGTAATAAGTGCATACCGTTAAGAAAGCACATTAATATTTTATATAATCTCAGAAATAATACACTTTCATCTCGCGGGATAAATGCTAATTTCGCTAAAGCTTCACAGGAAAAAAATGCAAATTTTGTCAAAGGATCGCGAAAAAACGTGAATTTCATTCAAGGATGATGGGGAAAAACGCGAATTTCATTAAAGCATCACGGGAAAAAATGAAAATTTCGTCAAAGAATCACAGAAAAAACGTAAATTTCGTCAAAGGATCATGAACAAAAATGCAAATTTCACCAAAGGATCGCAAATGAAAACAGAAATTTTGTCAAAGGATCGCAAAAAAAAAAAAAATCAAATTTCGTCAAAGGATCGCGAATAAAACACAAAGTTCGTCAAAGGATCGCGATAACGCAAATTTCGCCAAAAGACAGCGATAAAAATGCAAATTTTCTCAAAAGATCGTGAAAAAAACCTCACAAATTTCTTCAAAAAATCGCAATAAAAAACATAAATTTCATCATAGGATCACAAAAATAAAACGCAAATTTATTTTAAGGATCGCAGAAAAAACGCAAAGTTTGTCATTGGATCATGAACAGAAACGCAAAGTTTGTTATCGGATCACAAAAAAAATGTGAATCTTGTTGAAGGGCTGCGGAAAAAACGCATAGTTAATGTCGCAAGGGGATCCCTCCCCTTCCCCAATTCTGCTATAACCTTTCAGAAAATTTTCTGTGAATTTCAGATTTTTTTTTCTTTACACAGAATCACCCCTAATCTGTACATAAGTTCAAAAGATATACTTATCGCGGAAATTGTGAAAATGCAGCATAGCAGCGCCACTTGTTCGGGAATTTGCACCCAAACTTAATCAGCGTCTATTTGTGTCAAGGTCTAACAGAATATGAAGTTTGATGAAATTTCTTACATTAGTTTTTCAGATATAGCTATCGCGGAAATCGTGAAACATGCAGCATAGCAGCGCCACCTGTTCGGCGATCTACACTAAAACTTAATCAGCATCTGTATACGTCAAGGTCTAACAAAATAGGAAGTTTGTTGAAATTCTGTGCATTATTTCTTGAGATATACTTATTGTGTAAATCGTGAAAAATGCAGCATAGCAGTGCCATCTGTTGGGTGATTTACACTAAAAACTAATCATCACCCATTTATATCAAGGTCTAACTGAATCTAAAGTTTTATCAAAATCCGTACATGAGTTCTTGAGATATAGAGCACCCACAAAATTTTTGTCACGTAGGGACAGACCGGCAGACGTTTTCTAAAAACAGTCAAATCGTGTTCAGGACCTTCTAAAACGTATAAATTTGTTGGAAACCGGAAGTTGAAATTTTTCATGAATCCAATACTACAGGGTGTCTACAGAATCTGGAAATCAGGGAATCATAGAAAAATCAGGGAGGTTTATCACTCTGGAAAAATCAGAGAAATGTCAGGGAACTTTGTAAAAATACTGGAAAATCAGGGAAATTTGTCTCTATTGTGAAAATATTTGCACTTTCATTTTGCCAACGAGACTGATTCGTCTATTTTATGTACCATATTTTTTTACATGCTGATTAATCTTTCCCAATATTTTTTAAAAGATGCGCATGGTATAAGTTTTTGATATTTAACGTAAATTAAGGTGATCAGATGTCCTGATTTTCTGTACATAGCACTTATATGGAAGGCAATTTACACATTTAAAAAAAATTTTAAATGATACATTAGCATAACCTGACCAGATGCCTAGCTTAATCCAATTAGTTATCCCGTTAGATTTAGATAAGTCTTAGAATTGAATATTTTTCAGAAAATGAGGTAACTTTCTGGTCACCCTATATCCATTGGCTTCTATATGATGTTGGACTAATGAAGTTGGACGCTATGAAGTTAGTTGAGTTCGGATTTATAAAACTGTCAACCAATACTTAATGAATATTAGGCAATTTTTATGTTTTTCTCTTGTTTTTTCTCCCAAATGAGATATTAGCAAGCTGGATAAGTGTGTTATACGAGGAATCGTCATACATGAAAAAATAATGTATGTGTATTACTAATAATGGAAATCAGGGAAGTCTGATAAAAATAGTCAGGGAAATCATGGAAAAATCAGGGAACTTTTTTTTTAGAATTTCTGTAGACACCCTGTTACTGTCTTCTTGTGATGATAGAAGTGTGTGTGTGGGGGGGGGGGGGATTCCATTTTATTGTTTGCATTTCCATTCTTTATTAAAAGGGCATTTTGTCACAATATTACCCTTTGAAAAACAATTATCAGACTGATATGGCCAAAGAAATCCAGAGGACCATATCAGCAGAAAAAAGATTAATGGCTGGCCCGAATTTAATAATAATAAATCGGCTGTGGATCATGCCAGGGCAAGCCGACAAAAAAATAAAATGGGTCAATAAGAAAATTAAGTATTTTCTGAAAGATCTTTTGCCTGTATCTAAACATGGAAACGCCATATCATTTCATAGTTTCTGAATGTGAACACCTGTTATTTTTTTGCTTTTCTGAAAAAATGAATTCAGATATGTGTCAGGAAGTGGATCTTTTAGATTTGAGCGTTAATAAATTATGGAGAAATATTTTCACAAATCTACTTTTTATTATTCAGCTTCAAAAGTTATGATGTTTTTAACGCTAGCTTTTTTCTCTTATCCTAAATTATTATATTGTGTATTTTTTGCCATAATAACACGTAATCTAAAACATAGTAAAATTTTCCCATAAATATGTGTGCAATATTCCTTAAAATAATCTTAATTGCATATCTTAAGGAAAATTGGAATTTTTTTTTTTTTTGCAGAAATTAAGTCGGGCTGGAAAGGGCTGATTTAATTGACTTTGCACTGGCCGGGTGGATCCTGTTTTCACTGATTTTTGTATAGGCTGGAATGGACACTGGACCGAAGTTTTTTCTTTCACACTGTGCCGAAGCATAAAAATTTGGTCCTCACAGGCCTCTACTTCGAATGCATAATTAATTTTGTTTTTTCTTTCTTCTGATTCTGATCGTAAATTCTCAGTCAAACTATCATTTATTTTTATCTGACTCTGCAGATTCCGATTGCGTGATATTATGCCATGTTCAAGAAAAGTGTTTGTTTATTGATGCGCATTATGAATAATCTTTGAGTACTTGAAAATGAGAATGTAGTTTAGGTATTTTATTGTGTGATGATTTAATTTATAAGCACATGATAAAAGTAGTTTAACAGTTGAGCAGCAGTATATTTTAGGAGTTGGGTTTTTTTTTTTTTTTTTTTTTCCGCTCTCTGTAGAATTAATATATATATATAAAAGATTAGGACGATAGGAGGGCGGTAAAAATGGAAATAAATAAAGGGTGGTGAAAACATTTCTTTTGTAAAAATCCTGTACTTGGATAAAATATATTTACAGAACGCCGTTTTTTTTTTTTTTTTTTTTTTTTTTTTTTTTTTTTTTCTTTTGAAAGTAGGCTACTTTTGCATTCTGTCGAGAGGTTTGGTGACCAAACTGCCTTCTGATGCAGATTTTTGTCCCATGTTAATTTCCTATTTAACATTTTTGCCACGAATTGTGCCATCCCGCCTCCCTTGCATCTAAAGGAATTTATTTATTAGGGATGCAGAATCAATATTCCGCATCCGTAATAAATAAATTCCTTTTATCAATAATTTAAATTCGTAGATTTCGCCTAATTCTTGATTAAAAATCACATTTATAGTGGCAAGATATCGAGTAGAGAAGGAAGTGCAGCCATAAGACTTTTAAGAGGCTACTTCCCTCACACAAAAGCACCTGCTCACTAATGTTAATCCTATGGGTGAAATTTTTGAAATACCTAGTTTGCATTTCAATACATTTTAAATGTGTTTTTTGCATTAAATAGCTAAGGTTGATCTTCACAAAATACGCTTTTTATTTTTCGATTTTGTTTGCAAGAAAGATTTTATATGAAAATGTATATTGAAAAAAATGACCAAGTCATCAAATGACTCGAATTGGAAGTTTAATTTGTGTTGGGATAATAAATTATTCATGAAAAGACTTCCTTTCGAAATTGTGATCGCTTGTAATTGGCGAGGGGGGAGGAAACTAAAAATTATGTAATTTTTTATAATTTACGTAATTTTACCATATGAAAAGCATTAAAAATAATGGAAGTACTACCTTCTTGATTTTTTCCGTGAAATAATCCATTACTTTAGCACATCTCTTTGTGTGTTTAATATATTTACATTCATTTTCCCTTTTCCTATGATTTTTGAATGGCATTTTTAAAACTTATTCAAGGTAACTTCTTCCTGTTTTTAGAAAAACGGGTTGATTTGACGACAAAATAAAAGTACAAATGCTGTTTCTCGATTTTTTACAGACTTCGTGTAAGCTATCATGTGGTCAAAGATTGGAACAAATGGTCATAATACTATTTCGCCAGAGCTGGTGAAATGAATCAATGACCTTTTGTGAAAGAATTTTTTGCTTTAGTTACCCTTTAAGTTTTGTTTAATGGAAAGAATGAATTACAGTAGAGCGCCGATTATCCAAACAAGTCGGAACTGACCCTAGTTCGGATAAATGGACAAACACTTTAAGCAATGTTCCTGATAATACTAAAACCTTCACACTTTATCGAGGTTTAGGACTGCCAGCACCAGTTAGTGCCGGCGTGTTTAAATTGTTTTTTTTTTTTTATCATTTAAAATATTCTTTTTCTCTTTTTATCATTTTCTGAACTCCAGAGATTTATAATTTAAGCAAAAAAGCTTTCGATTGTTGCTTGCTTCAAAGAAGACATTCTTTTCAATGCTGCCATATCTCGAATTCTTCTTAAATACATTTGTTGATCAGCATCATTCTATCGTTTGAGCCATTTCAAAGCCTTTTTCAAACATTCAAAGGCTTCGTTATGTGATGGACATGGGTGTTTTCAAAGCATTCATTTTTATTTTCTTCAATATATATATATTTTTTTTCATCTTGAATCTCATCGACAGTCTCATCATCATTTAAAATCTGATATCCAGGGTCATGTACGTCATTTCATAGTTTAGGATTCTTCCTATCTCCTTTATTGTTTTAAATTCCTCATTTTCTGATCCACTATCAGTTTTTTTCTTTATTTAAAATTTTATTCCAAGCCTTTTTTAATGTTGAGGATTTTACTTGACTCTAGGAATCAAAAGCCATTATACAACAATCTTTCAAATAAATTTTTATGGTATCTTGGGAATCAGGCTTTTCTGTTTCTTCTGATAAAAAGAGCATTTTTAACAATTGCTTTCTATAAAGTTGTTTGAATGTCTCTATCACACTTTGATCCATGGGTTGGATTACAGATGTAACATTAGGTGGCAAAAACTTTAACCGAAACTTTACTCGAAATATGCCAGAAATAGGGTGTTTAGATAATTGGAATTCCGGTTTAAAAAACATTTTGAGAGAAATAGGCTGTTCAAATAATTGGAAGTTCTGTTAAAAACTTTTCGAGAGAAATAGGTTGTTCGGATAATTGGAAGTTTGGTTAATTGGAGTTCGGATAGTCGGCACTCTACTGTACTTAGTCTAAGGTCTAGTGACATACCACAGAGAAGACAACAAAGAAAGTGGGAGGAAAAGGGGAGAATTACTCCAGATGTACTGTCTTATCATTCTAAAGAGGAAGGATAGTGGGGAATTTTTGAAATTGTACAATGCAAACAAGGTAAGATTCTAAGCTGGGAAAAAAAAGAAGGGCAGATTTTTGCCTGGAAAAAGGGTAAAGTCGGGATTTTATTTTAAAAGGGCACGAGGGCGGGCTGCCCTGCCAAACTTCTCTAGAGTGATCCCTGATTATTAAATTAACAATAATTTTCTCACAACAAATATAATTCAGTTTCTTTGACGTTGCAATTTTAGCTATTTATGAGAGAAAATTATCTATATACCCTCCACTGCTTTTTTAATTGTAAATAATATGTTCTTTTTTATATAATGTAGTTAAACTGCTTGTGAATGTTGTTTTATTTATTTAACAACTTATCACATTATTACAAATTTGGTTACTTTTAAAGCTTCTAAATTATTAAATTTTTTTAAATGTAAAAACAGAATGAAAAACGAAAGGGGGAAAGTGGATAGTAAAAAGTACTTGTTATCTTTTGCTTTCTGTAATTTTAATTTTATTGTTTTTTTTTTAATTATTACCTTTTTTATGATTTTAGGTATTTCATCCTCTTGTTGATCATTATTTTGAAAACTATGATGGCGCTCAGTACATTCCAAGACCATGGCTAAGAGTGCTTTATCCTCAAGATTAAGAAGTTCCTTAATCTTAATAATTACCTTAATTGTAATGCTGGCAATGTGCTGTTACTTTATGTTCTCGTTTCTCATAACTCATAATAGAAAATCATTTTTCTATGCATTTTGAACATTTTTTTGTAAAAATATTTTTGTTGAAAGAAAAGCAAAGTGTTTGTTAATAAAATATTTTATATTTTTAGAATTGTTTACTTTTTTAAAAAAATATGCAAGCAGTTTTTTTTTTTTTTTTTTTTACCAGAAGCATTTAGAATCATGTCAATCTTAAGAACTAATTATTATTAAAAAAAATGTGAAAGTTTTATCTCTGTTTTAAAAATCATTAATTTAAACATAGGATTTCTTTAGATTGAATAAATTTAAGTGTAACATTCATGGACACCATTGCTCTTTTAACTTTTTCTGGGTATTTTTGTTAAAAAGTTATTTTTCTGTTAAACAAACAAATAATAATTGATTTTTTTAATGTTAATTTCATGATACGTTGATTGATAATTTAACAATAGGGGTGATTCTGTTCCGAAAATTTAAGGCATTCATTTCTGAAATTTTCAAAAAATCGGTCATCAGTATAAAAATTTGGACAAAAAATATCGCAAATTTCGACAAATGGTTGCCCAAAAAATGCAAATTTCGTCAAAGAATTGCGGGGGAAAAAAATCAAATTTCGTCAAACAATCGCGAAAAAAACACAATTCGTCAAAAGATCACGAAAATCCCGCAAATTTCGTCAAAAGATTGCGAAAATCCCGCAAATTTCGTCAAAAGATCGCGAAAATCCTGCAAATTTCGTCAAAAGATCGCGGAAAAACCCACAAATTTCATCAAAGATCACAAAAAAACCCACAAATTTCATCAAAGATCACAAAAAAACCCACAAATTTCATCAAAGATCGCAAAAAAACTGCAAATTTCGGCAAAAGATCATGAAAACCCTGCAAATTTCGCCAAAAAACAAATTTCGTCAGAAGATCAGGAAAAAATGCAAATTTTGTCAAATGACCGGCAGAAAAAATGCATAGTTAGTGCCAGGAGTGAATTCCCCCCTCTGCTGTGAATTTCAGAATTTTTTTTTTGGACTCAGAATCACCCCTATTTAACAATTAAAGTTGTCTATAATCTCTAGCAATGTTTTATTTTGAGTTTATCAACATATTCAGTTTTATAATTTCTTCAAACATTTTTAAAATTGTTTTCTCAGTCTATACTTGATGATTTGTAAAGTATGGATTTATGAATCATCCTTTGTAAGTCACCATAGCATGTATATTATGTTCCTTCTCTAAAATGAACACATATAAATTTTAATGAGTATGAAAATTTATTCAACATGTTAAAAGTGTGTTAATGTTACTTAGTATGTAATGTTACTTAGTATTAATATGCGATTGTACTTTAAATTTAAAAGTGATTTTCTTGGAGAATGTACATAGTTGAATTTTGACAAGCACAAAGCATATTTTTGGCTATTTGTTGATTCTGCAAAAGTAGGTTGGCTGACTTGGTAATTTTTTTTAGACATTCACAATGTATTTGAGTGAGGAGAAAATTTTGTTATTTATTTTTACATAAAAATATTTCTAGTTTTAAAAGTTCTTTTAAAAAATGCTGATAAATTGTTTTTTGACTCCCTCTTCCTCCACTCTATATTTTTCCATACATGGCATCAAATTTCTCCATGATATCGAAATAAAAGATAAAATTTTTTGTTATATATTTCTGCAGTTATTAAGTAGCAAATTGGTTGATTACCAGGATATTCAATACTATTTTACATACAATGTTATGGGCTTGGCAAGGATTTTTTTTAGATAACTTCTTAATACTGTTCACACTAGGATTGCCAGATTTGTCTCAGAAAAAAACAGAAGATTTTGATTGAGGCTAGTTAGTTTTGGTTTTGTTGTGCTATCGTGTTTTTTTATATCATACTAAAGTATGTTGAATGTACCAGTAATGTTTTCAGAAACAAATTTGTTTAAAAAGAGGTTATTAATTATCATTTAATAATTATTTTCCAGCTTTATATGTATTACATTACTCTATTAACATTGTTTAACTAAATTTGCTGCCATATATTGCATTATGAATGAAAGATTAATTAAATTGCAAGAACAAAAATAAGTCAAAAATCCTACAATTCAATGATGATCCTGAAAATTTTAGTAATGGACATCCTACAAAAATAAATTTTTGTATTTAAGCATATACGAAAATAATAAATCAAACAAAATATTAAAACTTAAGGTACAGATATACTAAATTAAAAATTTTATAATGCAGATGCTTATTCTCTATAATAATGCAAGGTTCAGATGATTTAATCCTACCCAAGAGTTTGTGAATGTGCAATTAATATCATTCCACTCTCCCAAGAATTTTGTAATCCTGATCAAGAATAAGCCATTTTTACATTTGATGCACAATTGTAGAACTTTTTTTTTTTTTGACAAATAGTGAAATTTTATAGTAAAGAGAAAAAGAAAAAAAATCTTCAAATTATCAATAGTAAGATGTGGTAAATAGGAAGAAATTGTCGTATGTGGCAATTGTACTTGTTTAGTACTATATAGCAGAGTGTAATTGCTTTAAAAATTAATGAATTTTAACTGTCTTTAATTTCCTAACATAATACCTAGCAACTCCCATCTTTTTAGTAGAAAATAAAAATGTCTACTTACAAATGTGAAGAGGCTTGTAGAATAAATGGGGTAGATGACTCAAAATAATACATGCTAGAAATGAAAACTTCATTGAATAAAAACTAACAGCTTTTTATTTAGGCATATCAGGTGACATCTTCAATTCATACACTTGTAACACCAAAGCAAGAACTAGATGACATGAATGAGAAACACTCTCATTTTACAATGGTTTGCAACCAATCACAACTAGCCAGCACATGCTGGAACTCTTTTGCATCAACAACAGAAAGTTGAGTAACACTGTGCAACCTGAAAAACATATTAACAAGCAATGCTTCTTGTTTAACTGATACCTTGTTGGTAACCAACCAACCATTCAATCAACTCTGAATTTAACTGAACCATTTAAACAAAATGTAAACAATATGGATGCCAGCATGCTGTCGCTCAGTGGCGTGGTCGGTAAGCAAAGGCTGCTGTCACCCCGAACGCCCGGGTTCGAGTCCTTGAGTAAGACATGGGTGTAATTGTGAATGTCCGATTGTAGTTATATAATATATGTAATGGAAAAAAAAAATGTTGACTTGTTGTTTCTATGTATAATAAGGATCATTCGAGGCGACAGCCATTGTAGCTATAGGCCCCAAAGCATTCTCCACTTCGGTGGACTTCAAATGTCAAATGCCAGCATGCTGTTGAAGTTAAATGTTAGGGTTAGTTTTGTTAGTAAGTTAGTAGTTTTTATCATTGAAATATAGTAAAAGGTACCTTTTTAAATAAAACACTTAATACAAGAAATGAAGTTGAAAAATGATGGAAAAAAACTTAATAAAAAGTGTGGTTTTTCCACAGCAATTTTAAACGTACACTGTACGATAGGCCTAAAAAGTTCTAAAAAAAACATACAACTTACGAGAAAAACGTACAATCTGGCAACCCTAGTTCACACCAAACATAAATTCGAACGGATGCATTATGGAATGGTCTAATGTTTTTTGTTTTGTTTTTTCCAAATTCTGAAGATGTTCTTAACAAAAGACTCCATATCCTCTCAACCATAGAATTGATAGAGTCAAAATAATTTTGCATAATCATTTATGATGATCCAAAAAGTTTCAGAAGAAGTGAATTGGCATGCAAATGCCAAAGGAATATAACTTTGTCAAACTGCTCTTTACAACGCAGGAAAGTGCTGGTTATTGAAGACACTGTATCCCTATGACAAACTAATTATCCACTGTCCTTACACCCAATGTTAATCAAAGCTTCTTAGCTAACAAATGGCAATACATCAGAGTAACAAAAAAAAATTTGCATAATACTGATAAATTTGCAGAAACTGCCACATACCTATTGTTTTAACCTAAATGAACATTTTTCCATTCTACGGATATACAGCTGTGAACTGCTTTCATCAGCGTATTACCTGAATTGAATTTGTGCAATATCGAACTGCTTTTTGGCACTTCCTCACTACCTTTCACTGGAGGCAGCTATTATGAGTTCCGATTTTAATACACTTCAGCTTCACGTGATATCTACTCAGTCTTTAAAATACAGTAATACATAGGTGCAAGGTCTGATGAAAAACGATGCATAAATGAAATTTTTGAAAAAGTTGATTCAAGTACTTTGCTTCAAGTAAGCTTGAAAAACAGGTCTGTAACTAATACCTATTGGTCAGGGGTCAAAAGAAGGAAATTCTTCTTTGTTATGTATTTATTCTGGGAGACCACTGTTATCCCATTCAATAAATTCCCTTATCTCTCTAGTGAGCGTCTGCAAAGAAAAGCAAGCAAAAAATTGCTGTTGAAAATGAAAGAACATTCTTAGACTGTATTGAGAACATACACCTTTATTCACACACTGTTTTCTTTGATTTAAATAAAATGTACTCCTTTCAAAATTATTTTGATATAGAATATAGTTAAACATTATTGATGAAAGAAATAAAAATATATAATTGTGTGGTTTTAATCAACAATAAAAAAAAAAAAAAAAAAAAAAAAAAAAAAAATCAATTTAAATCAGCATACCCAGATTCATACTATACCCATTAATACAATATCTATACTATATCATATTATATATATAAATACTTCTGAAATTGCCTTTAATCTGACATGTATAAAATATTAAATTTGCAGTTATAATGTAAGGAAAAAAATAAAGGTTACTGTAATTAATAGTACTATTGATGCCATTGCTGATGCGGTGTATTTGCCTAGCACAGATAATGAAGTACAACAAATTTTTTCCAAAGTTGAGACGTAGTTAAAAGGTTTTCTCATACTTTACAGTTGGACCTCTATTTTGCAAACTTTTCCTTAGAACCAAAAACATTTTGTGAATTTCTTCGTAAAATAACCTCCAAGTAGCGAAACGCATTCTCTATTTAAAGAATTTTTTCTTGTGATCTAAATTTTTTTTTCTCCCCTCTAGGGGGGCTCCGTCCCCCTGCTCGCTATGCTCACCGCATAATAGCCAAACCCAGATTATTGTTTGTGCTTAAAATTAATGTAAATAGTTCAATTAAGCTCTATTCATAAGCTAATATTAGTTTTTGTTGCACTGAAATATCTCAGTTTGTTGATTTTCTGCAAGCAAACAAAGCCTATTGTATTTCAGTAGGAGTCTATGGACATTTGGCAAAATACTGGAAATTGCGCCAAGTTGGCATCACTTTTGGCAACTAATTTTGGTCACCAAATTTGGCAGCATATTGCCAAATTAATGATAAACTTTGCGTCGCTTGACGACAGAGCCAGGTCCAGAAAGCTCTGGCCAATCAGATGTGTTTAACGATATCTACGCAGAATTCCATTGGTCCATTTCCAAAGCGTTACTTTTTTTCATATATAGAAGGATTTCTCAAAATATTTCTAGACATTTCAAACTTATTCTTTCTTTAAACACATTTTATGATGTTCAATGGCCTTGAACTGGTTTTACCAGGCGCCTTCTTTGTCACCAGAGACAATTCGGTAAGTACAGAGGATGAAGACGATCATCCCTTGGAGTAACTTTTAAAAATGTAGATACAGATGAGAAAAAAAAGAAGAAATTAACCATGATGTGCTGTTTGATGATTGTATTTCACTTAATTCTGAAATTGAGACCTCGGAAACACTATCCGATTTGGATATTTCGTGTGGAAAATAAAAACAATACAGCAATGAATTGCGATGAAGACGAATATGATGATGATGGAAATGATCATGATGCAGGAATTAACAAAACTTCGTGTGATGAAATGCTAAAATCATTTGAAACAATCCGACGCGGAGTATAGTTAGAAGAAAATACGCATGAAGGGGTTTTTGGTGCATTGCAAAGATGCGAGACGTATTATGAGAGAAAGCACTTTTTAAAAGAAAAAACTCAGGCAAAATTAACAAAATTTTTCAGAAATTAAATTTAAGGACGCATATGTATGGTTAAAATTATTTGTTATAATAATAATAAATACGATAATGTCATTAAAATTCATTAATTTTAATGTAAAACTATTTACTTTAAACAGAAAATGCAGTGTATTCCTGGACAATGTTTTGTTTTCCTTGCAGATTTCAAGGATTTACACACATAGGAAAAATGAATTGATGATGGATATTGGTGGGTAAAATAAATAAAACAAATCGATATAATTTATTTAAAAAAATGTGATTAATTACTTTTAGTAAAAATATTTAGTGTTTATGAATTTAAAATCTGTTTTATGTAGTTTAAAGTATTTTAAAAGGTGAATCTCTATTTAACGAATTTTTCATATAACGAACTTTTTTCTGGGATTTAGCGACTTTGTTAAATAGAGGTTCGACTGTAGTATATTTTAAGGAAATCACTGGAAACATTTTCAATTTATATCAGCATTTTTAGTAATGTGCTTGTTTTAACCTATAATGGATTTTCTTGAATTCAGGACCTGGCTAGATTGTTATCTCATGCTTGCATTAATACAGGAAGCAAGTCACCTTAAAAGTATTGGTACCTTCTTTGAGATTATCCGTAATTGTGTTACTGATCAATGGCCAAAAGTAAGAACTCTAATTATGGAAGGTTAACAATTTTAATGAATTTTCCTGAAGTTAGATGCTTTTTTTTTTTTTTTTCAAAGTAGAAGCTCTATTTCATGAAAATTGTCGGAACTTTTTTTAAGTATTTTGAATATTCAGTTTGTTTATTTTCTATCAAAGCTAATTTTATTAAATTTGGGACCTAGGGAGATCGTTTTCTTGTGCTTGAATTAGGCACACACATTTTGTGAAAATTGTTTGAGCATTTTTCAATTTAAAACAAGCAGCATTTTCAGTTCCGAGTTTATTTTAACCTGACAAAACCAATTTTCTTGAATTCAGGACCTAACTAGATTGTTTTACAGTGTTTGATTTAATATAAGATGTAAGTTTCGTGAAAATAGTTTTAGCTGTTTTTGAGATTGTCTGGACAACCAAAATTGCTTGCTTTTTAAATATATATGATTATATAAAAATACACCTCATCATTAACTCGTTATGTGCTGACTTTTAAGTATCATTTAAAAAAAAAAAAATTATGATTTCATACATCAGTTAGCAGTAATATAATTTGAGTTTTAGATACATCATGTTTTAAAAGTATTATTCATTCTACAAAATAAAAATATTTTTAAATAGGCTAATTTTTTTTTAAATGGAATGAAATGTTGGTTAGAAAAAATTCTATATTTATATTTGTAAGTTTTCTAATTCTTTAAAATTCGAAAAACAACATTTTAAAGAAATGATTTGAGCAGAGTTTTAAATATTCCGCAAAACCACTATAAATAGTGATTTAGATTATGCATTTTAATACACTGGTGTGCAAAACTTAAGCAACAAGCATAAAATGCTAATTTTCAAACATGTGAGTACTCAAAAGTAAATGATATAAATATGAGGTGTAGCAAATAGGTATCATGGAATACGGTAGTATTCCGAGTGACGCAGCCTTAAGCCTAAAATCGTATCGTATCGTAGAATTCGTAGATGGCAGAACTCATATATACAGCTAACTCGACATCAAAGAAATTGCGAAAAGCCGCCTGTTAATAACTCATCAAATATAGGTCCTATTGTTCTGATTTTTTTTAAACAGTCTTATATCTGCAGTCTAATCCTATTCTGAATTTTTTACAATTCTACGTGCAGTATATTTTCAGATCTGTAAACCCATTTTGAAAGCAATTTCGATGGTGTAAGTTTGTCTTTTTTTTTTCTCCGAAACGGTCTAGATTTTTTTTAAAAACATTAATATATAAAATGAATCTGTTTTTGACGAAGTGGATAAGACTAACCTAGTATCTAGGAAAACTCTTAATTTTTATGTAATCCGCATGAAAAATTGGACTTCTTAGGATCGCGGATTACATGTTATTCTATGGGCTAGCAGACAGAACGTTGCACATCGGTTTTGCGCGGTTTAGGTCACAGTTAAAAATCTGAATATTGACAATAAATCTTTTTTTAAACTACAAAAACAGTTTATTGTGTGCTTTAAAATACTTAGACTGATTTTTTAAAATGGAGCAGTATTTTGTAATTATATGTATTTTATTTCATTGTTATTCATAGTAAGTAAACATTTTTTAAGGAGAAAATATTTCACATTTAAAAAAAAATTCTCGTATCGAAATTCGATATTCATCCAAAATTCTCGTATCGAAATGAAAATTCATCGCGTTCGCCATAAGACTTCGCCATGTATCACTACGCGATACGCGAAGTTGACTGAAGAAATAAGAAATATCAAAGATCTTGAAATGGTATTCCAAGGGGAGAAAGTGAGTACAATTTCTAATTATCCAGACAGCATTCTTTGCAACCGATCCTTTCTAATTAGTATAATGTTCTGAATTGTTTTTATTTTCAACAATACTTATAACTGTTTTCCTTACAAAATAACGTTCATGTGTGTCATAGGTATTTTTTGTGATATGTGAGTGTAACACAGATAGATTACTAATTTAATTTTGTGTTTTGAGTTTTCTTTTAAAGAAATTAAACAAAATCTTTCATTTTTAAAGAACGCACAATTTAAATAAAAGGTATGACGAAATCAAAATTAAGATTTCCAATCCCGTTTATAAAATGATTCATTTGCGAATCGTTTCTAATAATATTATAAACGAAAATTGACATCTTTTTTGAAATATGGGTATCTTTCGTTTATTTATTTTTTTTATATAACTCTTTTCAGCTTCAAAAATTAAAGCATCGTAGTATTTTATTTTTGTAAAATTTAACCTAAAGGGGAAAAAAAAAATTCTTATTGCCGTTTATCTCTGTAACAAAAGAAAAACAGAAAAAAAAAAAACCCTGAAGCATTTCTTTTAGGCTAATTGATTTCAGGGTGCAAGACCTTCAGTCTTGGACATATTTTTGACTGATAGTAAATTCTACTTTATGTACTTAAATTATCACGATTAGCTCAAAATGAACCATTTTATCCTGACTGGTTGTTTTGAGCTCCTAAAAGTAAAAATTTTCATCATGATACTTTTCCTTATTTAGTAATTAAAGTTTATAGATAAATAAGATAAACCAGCTTTTTTGCAAAAGTAAGATACTTGTTTTTGTTTAATTTTAAAGTTAATATACTTAAAAGAAAGCTTTAAATAATTTACTTTAAAAAAATATAAAAGTAGCCAGCTCCCTTATATGGTATTTGTGGTAATGAAGTATTATTGTAAATAAGAACAATTCAGAACATGTTACTATTTAGAAAAGATTGGTTTCACAAAATTTCATTAGCAGCTGCATTGTAGCTGTCATGATAATTAGACTTTGTATAAACTAATAAAGTGATTACTCAGTAACCATTTCAATTAATATATTAATCTGACTCACATCTTAAATTAAATATTAAGTTTTTATTCTGCTTTCATTAAACCATTCACTATTCTTTAACATTCCGCATATTCTGACTACAAAAACTCTTTTTATCAATTCCTCCTGTACACTGGAGGGTTGCCGTGCCACTTACAGAGTAGCGCACTTATCGCCTCGTTGTGCAATAGCATTTGAAAGATCACCACAGTAACATAAAAAAGTAGCAATAAAAGAAAAACAAAATTAATCAGTTGATTGTAAAAAACCAGCTCCATTCTTGGTCGGGGAGGAACATCACAAGAAAAAAAACCCTCGCGAAATTTGACAGTATGTCAGGGGGGGGGGGGGGGAATCCAAGACTTCATCAAAATAGTTGTAACTTTTCTAATAAATATGTTACATATAACATATGGTAGTAATAATCGGTATATCTGATGAAAATAAAATAATTTTTTTTAAATGAACTATTTAATGATTTTTTTTATCCCTATTACTGTATTGGATTAATAGTAGTTTAAGAGCCATAATTTTATATAGTAAAATCCTTAAAAGCACGTCTGCAAGCAGTCCTTGTTCAATCACAAAAACCTGCCACTAAAAAATTTTAATGCAGAAGATGTAATGTATTTCTCAGATAAAAACAATGAATTTTGCAGTTAAGAAGCACATGTATTTTACAAATATTGCTATTTCTTGGAACACTAAATATGATACATTATCACCTTTAACACATTATTTTGGAGTAATGAAAACATTGTTATTATATTAAAATTTTTTTGTAAATGAGTGTTATAATCAGAGCAGCTCATGACAGGTTTTTCTTGCAGCACTAAAATGCATGCTTTCCAAAAGTTTTTTTTTTTTTTTTAAATTTTGCTTTATTTAATGGAAGAAAATTCTGCTAAAAATAAGGCAAAGATTTCATTATTAAAAATAGTGAAAAAGAATAAATTGGCCACCCGTAAATGGCCATTTAGTGTTCCCAAAACTGTCAGTCATGAGTTACCACTATTTATAATGATTTTACCCAGGCATATTTGGATGTTATATTTCAAGGTAATATCTTTAAGGTAATTTAATAATGTGTGATCTATACCTATTATGTAAAATTTTATAATTTGCACATTTTCTGGTTCCAAGGATAAGGAATGTAATTTAAAGCATGTATACGAAGTAAATTTAATGATGTATGAAATATGATCTATATGATGCAAAATTCTATAATACGCACAACTTCTCATACCAAGGTGTGCATTATAATGATCTTCTACTGTATTCATATGTAGTTCACACATCAAAAACCTTAAAGATTTAGTATCTGTAAGAGGATATTATTACAACTATATAATTTTTTCATTCTGTAGCACAAATTACTCAGCTTAGAATTTGCCAATCAAAACATTGCCATCTTGATTTTTTTCCACTGTCTTTATTTACCTCAGAAGTGATTAAGATTTTTTT
Source organism: Maratus speciosus (assembly GCA_963932465.1). Lineage (NCBI taxonomy): Eukaryota > Metazoa > Arthropoda > Arachnida > Araneae > Salticidae > Maratus > Maratus speciosus. The sequence continues at coordinate 256,211,355 of OZ010793.1, read as the reverse complement.
ATATTGCAAATCCTAAAGGTTATAATAGCAAAAAAGCATCTTAAGGTGTTCAGAATCCTTCATTATTCTCACCACTTATTTTTAATTGTAAAGTTTACCTTCTTTAATGGGAGCATTTCTGTGATTCAATTACAGAAAATTTTCTGTTTTTAAAAACCTGTAGTAAAAGGTTAAAAATTAACGAAAGGGCTCTTGTCGCGAAGGGGTTAAACATCTTGAATTACAGTGAACTTTAATAACCCTTGGCTTTAATTGCCAGTACTCTTCCAATTGAGCTATCTGTACGACAGCCCAGCCAACACAATATTCGCTCAGAACAACTATTATCATGACATCAATTGATTGTGTGAAAAATAATTAAAAGTGTACATGGTTATATATTTTATTATTAAGCAACAGACTTTGCAGATCAGATTTTCTAAAAAGCTTTAAAGATTGAAATCTCTAGGCTGGAGGAATGGGAAAGTGGTAATTTTGAGGAATAGGAGGATAATTTATATAGAAGAATTTTCTGTATAAAAATAAAGATTTAAATTTTTTTAATGTTGGGGAGTAGGGGGAGGGAGAAGAGGTGAAATGTACAGTCGTGGAAAAAAGTAAACACCCTCTACTAACTCCTACTCTACTAACTAAAATACGCGAATGGTTATTACACGATCCCGCTTAATACACAATACATTTTTGGATTTTTGAAGAAAAAATCACGCTTAAGACGCAAATTCATTGATCAAGAAGTGAATTCCTTCTCTCTTCTCGAGTGTTGTCAATTTAGCAGACTTTTTATTCAGATAAAAAACACTGTTTCCGACTAGTATTATTTACTTTATTTAATAATAGATTAATTAAGGCAAAAATTACTAATCAGAAACAGTGAAGAAGACCTGCTAAATTAGCAAAAAAGCAATTCTTCTTTGATTCTGCCTCCTAACATTCTTTGTCTCTCGCTTCGTGTATGCTTTTACTGTAGTAGAGAGAGATAGACGAATTATGGTTACTCGGATATGTCATAAAAATTATCAAGATTATGGGTGATTATACCTGTTGTTAGTGAGGTTTTAAATGTACAGTCGTGGAAAAAAAAAAGTAAACACCTTCTACTAACTCCTCAACAAATTATCGTAGAAGAAAGTTACTGGTATCGAACGATTGGAAATAAAGTCTACTTTTAGATGATGTATATAAAATTAGCTTAGGGGGGCATCTACATATTAAAACAATTCCAAACTTCATTTTTTTCAATGACAATACCCAATTTTAACGAGATATTTCAAATCTTCGGTTCAAACTATGCCTAGACACCGAATTTCAAGTCATTTGAATGATAAGTTTTTGAATTATAAACATTCAAAATTTAGTGCTTCTAATGTTAAATTACATTTTCATATTTTTATTCATATCTCCTGAAATTATGCGCCTAATGTGCTAATTTTTTTGTGTAGCAGTAATACTAACATACCCAAACATAAATACGTTGAATTTGCAATTTTTATAATTTTGTGATATGAATTATGAAATTAATATTCGAAAAAATTATGAATTGTAACCTAAAATTTTTTTGATGGATTTAGATTTATTAAGTCCTGCTTTATAGAAATCCAAAATTTCACATTTTTCTTCCAAATAGTTTTTAAATTATGCTTAAAAAACGGCAAAATGATGGTTTAAGGGGCCGTCTATGATAGAAGTGACTAGATATTTTGAAATGTCTTACGCTGTCCTGTAATCTAGCAGACTTCATTGACTGCTTGAGTGACGCTTAAGGTGCCTTGATCAAGAAGGGGGCTCTCGGTTAACAATCGAGTACCGAACTTCAATTTGGATACAGCCCTTAAAATAAGCTTGTTTTAAAACAATTAATTTCTCGGGAACTTATAGTACGATTTGCATAAAAATTTGTTTTTAGGCTAATTAAATCGTGCAGAATTCATTTATGCTGTAAGAATTGTGTACTGCTATTGAAAAAAACAAAGTTATGGTTCGTTTTAATATGTAGATGACCCCTTAAGCAAATTTTATATACATCCTTTAAAAGTAGACTTTATTTCCAATCGTTCGGTACCAGTAACTTTCTTCTACGGTAATTTGTTGAGGAGTTAGTAGGGGGTGTTTACTTTTTTTTTTTTTCATGACTGTATATTAGGGAAGTTAGTGCTTATTTATTTATTTAAATGTCAGTGAGCAACAAATGTTGCAGATTTTTTTTTTTTTTTTTTTTTTTTTTTTTCAAGCTAATTTTTGAAAGAATTTATTATTTAGGTAAGCTGGAGAGGTGGGTGCAAAAGCAGAAGTGGAATCTTCGGAGCTCAGGGGATTATTTTATATGATTTATTATTGTTAATAAAGAATTTTAAATAGGGATGGTGAAAGATTATTTTATATAAAATTAAAGAATTTTTTTGCACTAGGAATGAGAAAGGGGAGAAGCAGAAATTTGTAGTTTTGGATTTAATATAAATGTATGTAATTACTTTTATAAGTGATCGATGATTGTTATATATATATATATATATATATATAGATTTAAAGAGTAATATTTCTTGCTATTTTTCTTAACAAAGTAATTTTTTTATATAGTAAAATTCAACATAGCTTTTTATATCTCTGAAACAAACCAACAGAAATACCCTCTAAACATGCATGTTGTACATTACTTCCATATCTTACCAAAGAGTTCTTATAAAAATCTCATTGCACGGTGCTCTTTAAAATTAAGTATGATCATCCCTTTTTGCGGGGAGGGAGGGGGGAGAGATTGAAGGTGAATTGTAATCCTGACTATGAATTCTTTGTATTGGTCTTTAATTTTTTTGTCTGTGTTTATTGTTTTATTTATATTTTTCAATAACCTCAAAAAAGTAATGATATCAATACAAAAACCCTTAACGGGTTAAAAGTTTGTGACGCAGCACTTTATCTTATGCTCTAAGAATTTTAAATATGGAACTTAAAAATAATGATATCAAATTTTGAGTGACGCTATGTTATTAATTATAATCTCTCAATATATTATTTATTTCATCTTTTTATTTTTTTATAATCGCATGTGCAAAAATTATGTTCAATTTAAAAAAAATGTATAAAAGTTTATTCATTGATGCTTTAACATTTACACCTCTCATAAATTCCAAGTATGAGTTTTAAAAGATATGATATCAAAATTTTAGTGACGCTTTGATTTGGCTTTAAACGATTTGTTTTAAAATTAAATTTAAATTATTTTTGTTTTGGCTAAGATATATATGCACACATCTAAATAATAGTTTTAATTTTCCAATATACTTTAAATATGTCACTTTCACTGAATTTATATAATGCATTTAAATGTATTTATTTGAATAAATTATTTATCCTTTGTCCAATGCTATTAAAAATTTAAAATAAGATTTGCGTAAATAATTTTTTTGCGTCATTGTATCCAAACTAAGTGAAATGTATTCAAATGGATACTATGAGGCAAAAAAATTATTTACGCAAATCTTATTTTAAATTTTTAATAGCATTGGACAAAGGATAAATAATTTATTCAAATAAATACATTTAAATGCATTATATAAATTCAGTGAAAGTGACATATTTAAAGTATATTGGAAAATTAAAACTATTATTTAGATGTGTGCATATATATCTTAGCCAAAACAAAAATAATTTAAATTTAATTTTAAAACAAATCGTTTAAAGCCAAATCAAAGCGTCACTAAAATTTTGATATCATATCTTTTAAAACTCATACTTGGAATTTATGAGAGGTGTAAATGTTAAAGCATCAATGAATAAACTTTTATACATTTTTTTTAATTGAACATAATTTTTGCACATGCGATTATAAAAAAATAAAAAGATGAAATAAATAATATATTGAGAGATTATAATTAATAACATAGCGTCACTCAAAATTTGATATCATTATTTTTAAGTTCCATATTTAAAATTCTTAGAGCATAAGATAAAGTGCTGCGTCACAAACTTTTAACCCGTTAAGGGTTTTTGTATTGATTATATCTACAACACACCTAGTTGATGTGACATCTCCTTCATGTCACATATCGTCACAAGTGTCACAGTCACTACAGAGAAATAAAATTTGGGATCTTTCATTCGTCTCATCATTACTGTAAAATGATCGTCATATAGTCACTTCACTTATAAGTCACCGCGATTGTTGCTTTGTGATGAGTCTCTAGGTGACATTACAACTAGGTCACCTTGTGATTCTCACATGACTGTCATTTGAAGACTCAGTTTTGAAGTCATTGTGAGCATTGCATTGTGAAAAGAAATGTCCACAAGTGGCTTTAATAGTTTTTATATTAATTTTACCAATATAAGATTTTTTCTCATATGTTTTGTTTTAAAAAAATAATAAGGCTATCAATTTCATACAATTAAAACCTTTGTTAGTGACACAGATATATTAATTGATTACTTATAACATTAGTTATCAATTTATATACCGTATTTTATGGAAGAAACGCCGCGACGTTTACGAATTTGAAAGTTAATTTTTTGTCAAGTGCGCCGTTTACGATTTCTTTTTTTTCCTCGCACGTAAACTTGGGATAGAGTAAAATTTCTTTAAGACTCTTTGTTCTCAAATCCCCTGCTCAACAATGTGAAACTTTCTGACTTTGCCGATAATGAAAACTGTAACATTTTCGATGATGATACCGATACAGGTGGGCAAAGAAAATTTACAACTCTTCCACTCAGATTTTGAGGGCTTCAAATAGAAACTAAAAAAGGACTAAAGGGGATGCGACATAAAAAGCGTGTTAACGTACGAAAAAGGGTGCGCCGACAACTTAACAAAAATGTGAGTGTCTAAGGAGAGGGGTCTGCATCCCGAGCTCTGGATAGTTTTAATACCAATTGATGTCTCCTTAATTAAAAAATTACATAAAAACATTTAAAACCTGATTTAAATATTTTAAATGAAATTTTAGAATCTTAAGTTATTAAAAATAAGACACCCTACTCTGTTCAGAAAACTTTGATTAAAGTTAGTTCAATGAGACACTGTCGACTAAAGTAGCATTCCCGCAGGTGCGGCGTTTACGATGGGTGCGGTGATAACAATATTTTAAAGCTTATTCAGACCAATTTTGAGGAGTGTGGTGCGGCATTTCTTCCATAAAATACGGTATCTATTTTCTTTTTTATCAGGCTACTTTCCATAAATTTCAACAAATTTTCTTTATTAAAGATAAATTATTGTTATGGTAATGAAAATTTGAAAAAGAAAAGAAAAAATAACTAATATGTTCAAAAGATGATTACTCAACTGCAAAAAACAAAGTTTATTTATAAAGCAGTATAAAATAATCATTCATATTTGGCAGCATACAAAAATTAGCTTATCAAAATAAAATATAATTTAAACAACAAAAATAGTACAATATTTGGCATTTACAAAAAATAACATAAGATCTAAAATTTAATGACAGAAATAATAAGTAAATGAGATTTCTTTTTTAAGAATAAGATAAGAGAAGTTAAAAATTTGTAAACACAAACAGCATTCAAATTACTAAAAGGTGTTTTTTTATTTACAATACGTTTAAAAGCCTAGTACTTTCCAGCATATCATGCTCTCCATCAAGGTTAAAAACAAAAGGCAAAAATCATTAAAATATCATTTTTAACTTAAGATAAGAAATACTGAAAAATACTTAAAATAACAAACTTTAAATCGTGCTCATTGAAGATGAGATGGACTCAGCCCGAGCCCAGGTCCGAAACTGGCTCGGGTTTGGTCTTTATTTCAATACTTTGACTCAAAGTAAAAATTTTATTTATTCAGAAAATACATTGCTATTTGAGAAACAACAATGTATTCTAAGTTTCTTAGTGTTTTACAATCCTTAAAAATCAGTTTGAAAACAGAAATCATATGTTTTCTGCAATAGTTGTAAAATGATATTTTAAAAGAATAAGAATCATAACTTTTGCAGATTTCTGCCAGTGGTTGAGTATAAATAAGAAATTTGTTATTTTAAAAAGATTTTTACGGACATAAAAATTACAGAATATTTAGGATTAATACTTATTTCTATGTAAGAATATATTTTTAAATGAAAAAATGAATCCTGAAACAATTTGAGAATGTTAATAACAATTTCCTACTACATACTTTCTGTATTGGGCTCAGGCTCTGCTTGCAGAAATTTTTTCAGGTTCCAAAAAAAGAGCCTGAACTCATCTGTAGTGCTCACATAACTATAAAACATAAACAAGGAATTACTGTTAGAAACAAAATTTTATGTACAAGCAGGATTCTCACTGCCAGTTGCCATTCCGGTCAAAGTGTTACATTTGGCAAGGAAAAGAAAGATTAAAATTACCTAATTGCAGCTAAAGAATAAAATAATCTTGTGCATACACAAACAACATTCTTATTCACATAACAGAATTATTGATATTGCTTATCGCACATCACACCATTTACATCACTGTTTTCTCCAGGGTGTGTTACGATGTATTTCTGTTTTTTAAAAAAAGTTTCTGCTGTGTTTTGATGTATTTCTGTTTTTTAAAAAAAGTTTTTCTGAAATCCCTCACATTCCCCAAAATCTTCATTTAATCTTTTACCCACATCCAGCCAACAAAGTTAAAAATATTTTTAAAAAACTCTTCAATTTTTTAAAACTTTATCTGCCTTATATTTTACTTTACTGTAACAATAAGTAATTGATCATCTAAATCCCCCCACCAATTACCACTTATTCTCTTGCCTCCACACACAAAGTTTAAAATCTTTAATTTTTTCTCCCTCTAAAAATATCATTTAAATAAACATTTCTCCTTAAAATTTCCACTTTTCTCACTTTTTTCCACTAGCTTTAAAATTTAAAAATCTTTAATACTTTAAAAGTCTTACCTTTGCAAGCTCTTTACTTTAAAGTCCACCTCCGAATTTCCATCTCCACCCCCTTACACACAAAGTTTAAAACTTTTTTTTTTCTCCTATTTGTTTGTTATGTTTAAGAAACAACAAATAATTTATCTAAATTCACCCCCCCCCCCAATTAAATATTGCTTCTTCCCCAAAAGGGAGAAAAATCTAGGTATAGGAAGGGGCAAAGTAAAATTTTTCTCTTTTTGTATTTTGACTGCTCTCACCCCTCTGCGGAGATACTTTGCTTAACAGCACTTCACTTGCATCAGCCAAAACTGCAGCAAGGGTTGTGTGAGCATTGTTCCAGCATCAGGTACCAAGATTGATTAAAAAGGGAGTTAAAGAGAGATTTCATAATCAGAAATTCATAGCGAACCTATTTTGCTAATAGTTTTTTCTCATTTTACATTTGTTTTTAGGGTTACATACTTAAAAAATAAAAATGGAACCGTTATAAGATCACTCATGTGTCTGTTTGTTACAGCTGTTTTTCTCATAAACTATGGAATGTGAAAAGTTCAAATTTGCAGAAGTAATAAAGGCTTTTGACCCACTTATTTATAGATTATTAACCATTTACAAATATATTTAGGGAAAATGTAGGGGAGCTAATTAAGTTACTTAAAAAAAGAAAGAAAAAAAATTATATCGTGCGAAAGCTCTTGTAACGCCAAACACGAAATACATTTGTTTTAATTTTAGGTATTATATTTCAGAGATATCGTCAAAAATGTAATGCAAAAATATGTTCCCCCACTCTATTTCCGAATCTAAAATTAGGGGTAGTAGTAGTTTATTTAAACCTTGCAGGGAAAACTATAGCAATTACCCTAGGTTACATAGTTCTTGAGAAAATTGCAGTTGTCCGTTACGCACAAATTTCACTTTGTGTGCACTCAGCAAGGGCGTCAGGTAGGCACTCTATGCACCGTCGGCTTTTAAAGCCTAGATAACAACTTTTAATGATATATTTGTGTAATGCAATACCCAGTAGTAGCATAAAAGCAATAAACGTCAAATTGTTTATTGTATGGAACCCTCTGTGTGCGAGTAATACTCGTACTTGGCCGATTTTTTTTGTTGATACTCAGTCAAATTGCTAGTGTTGGTCAAAAGTCAGTGAGAATCCTACCTAAGTAAAATTTACAAGAAATGAATTTTGTGAAAGGAAGATTATACACACAAATAGTATGCAACAAAAATCAGATAATAATTTTATAATGTAGGTTTTTGCATTATTTAAATAAAAATAATTATTGCACTTGTTAGAATAGAAATTAAAAAATATAATGATGCATCTCACATTGACTGCTATAGTATTTATAGTGTAGAAAATTCGAAAAAGAAAGAATAATAAGTATATATGCATCCAAGCATTTCCTATCTATTAAATTTTATCTTTCTAAAAATCTTTAATCCTCTTTTATGTTATCAATTTATTTTTTTAAAAGGAGGATTTAAAAGAAAAAAAAGTGACACAATTTTTTATATGCATCGTAGATTGTTCTTAATAAATCATTAGTTGCTCCTTGTATATATTTGACATGCGTGTCTGGCCTTTTTTTTTTTCTTTTATCATTAATTTACTACTGCAGTCTATCTATAATATGATGACTACCAGCCATAGTACATATTTGGGTTATAAATTACATATTATACTCTGAACTGAAAATATGATTCAGCATGATTCTGGGAAAATGCATTTTATAATACACATATTTAAGTAGAGCTTTCTATAATCTTATAAATTCAAATTGTAATATATAATTTTGAACACTAAGTGAATCACTTAATCAATATTATATTACAGAAAAAAAAAAGTTTACATTGGTGGAAACACACATCACATTTCTGTACATTGATACATACTGAATAAAAATTTTGCATAATTTGAGACAAATTGTTATTCATTGATTAAATATGAATGACAAAATGAAAAACAATAACAGATGCTCAAAAAGTTTTAAATTGGGAAAATAATTTAAAAAATATAAAAGTTAAAATATATTTTCAATATTGCTTTTAAGTATCCACATAGTTACCATTTGGCACAACTATTTAAAAATTACTTTGCTTATAAGAAATCAAAGTGCTTATTCTACAATTTACTAACAAATCTAATCTATTCTGATAAAAAGAGGGGAAAAGAAAAACTAAACTTTGAAATATCATTTCATGATATGTTTTAACATACATGCTGTGGAACTCTTATAAAATGACCTAAAAATATAAATTACTTTAAAGTTCATTCAAGATTAAGAGAGATTCAAGATAGGGGTTGCAAATTTATGCCAGGGAGTTCCAGTTTTGCACTTTTTTCCCCACTGATTTTAAAGAAATAGATAATTCATTATTTGTTTTCCCAAGAAAATCTATTCTAAATTTTATTAAAATAACAAAATATTTGTTGAAAATAATCACACTAAATATTTTTGCTTTCTTTATCCATTTTAAACAACGCAAACAAACACTGATATTGATCAAGGTAATGGAGAGCAATCTATTACATACAGTCCACTCCCTCTAATCCACACTATATTTCAGATGTAAACAAACAATTAAAATCTTGTTTTAAGATAATTTACACTTCGGCAGTAATAAAAGTTGACTGGCCTACTGAATTTATTCAGAAATTTTTAATGCATTTCTGCATTCATTAGAAGGAAATTTTCTGTGTATCTTGTAAATAAATATTAGACTGCTATATTCTGAACACAATAGTTGACTATATAAAAGATAAAATTGCTTTCAAAGAGGGGTTAGCTCTTGAGAATAAATATCCTAGCTTCTTAGAAAAACAAACTTCTGTTAGTGATCAAGAAATCCTAACTCTTAAAAGGCTTCAAGATTAAATTACAGAGTATAAATTAAAATCTATAAAACAAACCACTATCACTGCAATGTTTGATAGATTTAAAAATAAGTAGAAATATTTTCTATTAATTTTGTATTATATCATTTAAATGTATTTCTAATATTGAATATAGTTTATACCGGGTGTCCTAAAAAGGACTGACTGATTTTAAAATTCAATAACTTGCAAACGGTGACAGATATTTAAAAAATTCTTGCAGGGGGGTTATGCATAAGGTCAAACGTTTTTTTACAGTGATTTTAGATTTTAGTTTGAATTACAAACAATAGATGGCGCTGTAAGCAATAGGCGCTAAAAACAGGCTCGATTGTTTGATTGATCTCATCTTCCATGCCGAAAAAGGAGATGGAAATGTATTGAGTGGGCCACGAAGTACCAAAAATCGAGCCTGAATTTAGCGTCTATTGATCGCAGTGCCATCTATTGTTTGTAATTCGAACTAAAATCAAAAATAACTGTAAAAAAACTTTTGACCTCATACATAACCCTCCTGCAAGAATTTTTTAAATATCTTTCACCGTTTGCAAGTTATTGAATTTTAAAATCAGTCGGCCCTTTTTAAGACACCCGGTATATATATATATACAAAAAAAGCATTTTCCTTCATTTCTGTGTTATTTATTCACAATGTGATTATTATATTTGTTGATAAATTTTAAATATTAGAATGCAAACAATAAAATGACCTATAATCTGCAAAACCCTTGGTCCCGACCTGTGTGGATTAGAGGGAGTGTACTGTATATGTATATATATACAGTAGACTACCTCAAATCTGCACAGCTTGGGACCAGAGGTTGTGCAGATTTTAGAATTTTGTGGATTTCTGGTCATTGATTTGTTTACATTTTTGAAACATTAATTTGATTGGTAGTTAAGCAAAGGAAATTATAATGAATACTTACAATAAAGCGAAACATTAAAATAAGTAAAATATTAAAATAATTTATTAGAGTTTAAAAGTAAGCAATTATTAAAATAATTATGTAAAATAAAAATTTAGAAAAATATTAAATTATTTCGGATGAAATCGATTCCAAATGTCCTGTGCTGCCATCTAGTGGTAAAGCGATCGTAAGATTGATACGTTATTATTTGCTCTTAGCACTGCGTGGACGGTTTTACATATGGAGAACGGCAAGGCTTGATGATGTTTACGAAGTAAACATCCAAGAAATAAATCAAATAAAGAGTATTTAAAGTTAAAGACTGCCGAGAAAAAGGTAAGTAAGCTACATATTTAAATAAATAAAGATGAATAAAAGTAAACTATTAATGTAACTGTAGTTAAATATAATATGTATAAAGTCAACAAAAGACCGGTATTTCAAACTAGTGATGACATAAGAAATAGGAAAAGAAGCAAAGAAAACAGTGTTAATGCTATTATCAGTATATACAGCTTATTGCGCTCTCTGTAACTTTTTTCATTGTTATTTAGATTCCTGAATGCTTTTCTTATACTGCTTTGTATGTTTAAAAAAAAAAATTGTCTATAATTTAAAAAAAAAAAAATCTACAAACAATAATTTTAAAATAGCGTTCTGGTTCGTGGATTTTTCCATTTCGAACCCTGGAATTTTTGATATAGATATGCTAATTTATATCAAATCAAAAGTAATGTAAATTTATTTAGTAATAAATCAGCTGTAATAGCCAAAAGAAAATGATTAACAAAAAAAAAAATTGCAGTAGTCACTGATTTCGGCGCCATCTTGAATTTTGTTTCTGCAACTTAACTGTAAATTTCATTGTTTACATCTGAAAAAATACGCGGATTTTAGGGTTGCGGATTTAAGGAAGTCTACAGTATATATATAGTAATACAACAATTGTCTGCTTGGCTGGCATTGATTTTACCTAAGACATTTCAAAAGCTACCAATCTGCACATGCTTTATTAATTTTTAATTTTTCTGCATTTTGAATAGATTACAGAAAGGTTATCAGGCAAATTATATTGAATTTTTCTTAATGAAGATATCATGGAAAAGAGACCACAATAGTTAGATTAAATATACAATGTAGGCCACACATTTCATCTTAGCTGTGTAAACAATAAATACAAATTTATACTATATTCTTACATTGCTATGTATTAGAGATGTAATAATATGACACTTATAAAATGTACTTAATCTAAATGGGGAAAAAAGAATAATGAGTAACTTTATTTAAATTTTGATCAATTCAAACAAATATCTTTGCAAAAAATCAACTTGATGACTGCACTCAAAAATGCACACATAGTCAAGCTATAATATATTAAAATTACTAGAATATTTGTTTTAAATTATTGAGAAAATACTGAAAGAAGAAACAATGTGTTCAGAAATAAATTTAAATATATTTTTAATGAAGTTACTATTTAGCAAAACTTCTAAAAGCTGCTACAATTCAACATATGTCAGATCTGATTTATTATATAATAAATAATAAAGAAAACTTGCAATAAGTGAAACACTACCATTTTATGAAAAGATTTTAGCATAAGGGTTAAAAACTCTTTTGCTACAATCTTTTAATTTACTCAGTATTAGTAAAATATTTTGCTTTTATAATGTTTTATATATGAATAGGAGGAAAGGACAAAGAAACCAAATATATAATGTTACATCATGTGGGAATATTGGCTGATAAAATTTGCCCTTCTCAGAAAATACGAAAAATGGTCTCAGCAGTGACTGGAAAGATGCAATACTGCAGTTCTTTGGAATTTTAGTCTCATAAATCTAAGCACAGTGTGATTGCAATTATACTTAGTTTATAATACACATAACCAATTCTGAATTTTCTATTTGCAGAAATTTACTCTTTCAATAGCATTGAGAAATATAATGCACTACAATTATCAGAATTAAACAACATTAATAACTCTAAAATTAAAAAAACATTAAGCAAGATATTTCTATATAAAATCACCTAATAAATAAATATTAATATTTTGAATAATTATTTTGATTTTATATTTCCCGACTATGTTTGCAATGGACAACAAAATATAGCAATATATATTGAATTTTTCTACATTCACATTTTCTTACTTAAAAAAAAAAAAAAAATCCTTTGGTCCACATCACAATATGGAAATTGCTACTTATTTTCACATAAATATAGGCATGGTATTATAAATATTTATTTTGAAATTAAAAGCATTTCCTAGGTAAATCAGTTATACAAGATTAATACTCAGCATCAGCAGTATAACAATAATTATCACTACTTCTAAACGAAACATGTACACAAGAAGAACAATCTAATATCAATCTATATTACATTAAAATTATTTTTTAAAAAAAGTTCAGTATATATGAATAAAAATACATTGGAATTAATTTAACTTTTTTCTGAAAAAGTAAATTATATTGTTTTTGGTTTTTACAGAAAATTCTGGGAATCCTAGAACAAAGTGAAAATTTTCTAAATCTAAATTTTCATACAGTTCCTGGCAACAAATGTTCGTACATTAAGTATGTATCCTATTTTTCTTTATATCCAAATGAAAATGCTCAAATGATTTTTTTTTCAACATATACAGAAAGTTTATAATTTTTTTCTTTAGTCATATCTCATGATAAAGAGTTTATAAGTGGAATGCATGCCATGGGACAGGGAACAGGAACATTCAATAGAAAAAGAATAAACATATTTTATGCAGAAAGCTACAACAAAATCTAAATTTGATTTTCTTTTATTATTACAGTAGACTCCCTCAAATCCACATAGCTTGGAACCAGAGGTTGTGGAGATTTTAGAATTTTGTGGATTTCTAGTCATTGATTTGTTTACATTTTTTAAATCGCAATTTAAATGTAATAATGCATTTGAAATTATAATGAATGCTTACAATATAGTAAAATATTAAAATAAGTAAGTAAAGTAATAAAGTAAAACAATAAGAATTAAGAAAATTTTTAAAATATTAAAAGTAAAGGTCAAGTAAATAATAATGCAAACTAACTATGCATAACAATGATGAGATAAATGTTTCTTGAATTATTCAATGAAACTCATCTCATAAAAGTACACTAATGATTTATATTAAAATTGTAAAATAATGAAGTTTTATTTCATGCTTACCCAGACATAATAACCAAAGCTTGATTAATGCATAAACATATTTGGTAAAAAGATTGTGATCGCCACAAGATATCAACACTTTCTCGAATCTTTCCAGATATAAATTTATACTTCCTTCACGAGAAAGCAATTTAGCCATATTGACCAGAATTACGTATTAAAATGTGTACGAAATGATGTAAAACTTCTTGAATTTTCCTCCTACATTTTAATTGAGTTTCAAAGTTTACGTCCTTAATGACATGCAGATTATAGGAATTTAGGGTTGCGGATTTGAGAGGGAGTATTGCATTTGGGTTGATTATTGTTATATGAATATTTATTAATGTTTTATAATGTTCAGTGTTTCTACACTGATTTGTTTTTACTCTGAATGCATCAAGATCACCATTATTAAAATCTTTATACTATTAATATTTTATCAGTGTCACAAGCAATACTTGTAATTATTCAAATTCAATTTGATTTGCACAATATTTGATTCTTTAGTGTAAAGGCTAAAATGATTTTGTTTTCCTTTAGAATCCAATGGCGCCATTTGAGGGGGGCTGGGGGGGGCCATAGCCCCCCCCCAAGAAATTTGATATTTTAGAAAATTTATCTGTCATCGCAAGTCAGACTCAAAAGAATTTTAAAAAATTACTCAAAACCTAAAGTAGCTTGTCAAATTTTATTACAATAAAAACACGTATAAGTAAACACTTTAGGTATATAAACTAATAATTATAAAAAAAATTTCTAATTTGCCAATTTATCTATTTTTTCCAAGTCTAATTTGCAAATTTCGCAATTTTTTTTCTGCGGTCAATTGACGAATTGATTTTGCGTCGCTCTGCAAAAAAAATAAGCAAATAAATAAATAAAATAGCATGGTCTTCTCTTGAAAATTAAACAAGAGAGAAAAATCATGCGTCAAGCATAGATTATGAAACACTTTCCAACACATCAAGAATGCTTTAGCAAAACTTAACCTTTCAATAAGGTAAATAATATATCTAATTAAACATTTTAGAAAACATAAGGACTTTTTCCTAGAAATCCGCACAAACTTGCAATTATGTAAAATAGCAAAGGAAACCGAATCAGGTGAAACTTGCACATGAAGTGTTGTGCTATGGTATATAAGAGCATCGCCATTAGCCAAGAGATCATTAAATAATTTGTGTTTTCCGAGAATAGAGCCACAAGAGGAGTGTCTATGTATTATTGTGTACAAGTTTTACGAAAGCAATATTCATCAAGGAGCAAGTCCATCGTGAACTATTTATTTTCCAAAAATATTACCAAACGAACTACATACGATGTTGTAGAATGTTACTAGGAGGGACTCTCGTCCAAAAAAGAACTGGGGTCGGGTAGGAAGGCAAAAAAAAAAAAATCTCCAAGTTAGTTAGAGCAGTTGAAAGGACTGTTTGACGAAAACGACCGAGTATTAATCCATCCCATGCCTTCGAAATACAGTGTTTCACCTAACCACCAACAAAACACAATCATTAAGAACCTGAACATCAAATATTACAAGAAATGGTCATAACAGAACGAACAGAAAAATAAATGGTTGTCGTGAAAACGAAGTGTGGTCACTTGTTCAGAAAATTGTCTGATATAATATTCATCTTCGATGACGGTGACGGCTCATATTTTAAGCTCAAGCGCTCCACGTTTAACTATAACGGTGGCTATTATACATCTGACGTCTCCATGACCCAAGATATCATTAAATATTCTACTAAAGCGAAATTCCAAGACAAGATCCTCGTATGGATTGCAATGGGTCCGAAAGGTTTGAGTCGTCCGTTCATCCGAAAGTCTGGGTTTGCTGTCAATGGGCAACGACATTTGAACAAGTGCATTTACCGTCTTCTTATCCCCTACATCTGTAGCAACTACAATGACGGTGATTACGGTATCTGGCCAGACTTGGATAGCAGTCATCTCTGCAAGATCGTTCTCAGCCATTTCCGCCAGCAAAACATCGCTTTCATAAAGAAGTCTGACAACCTGGTTAGCGTTCCCCAAATTTGACCAATTGAGCGGTTCTGAAAGTATCTGAAGTCAAAAGTGTATGCCAAAGGCTGGAAAGCAGGTAACATCCAGAAATTGATCAATCGAATCAAGTATTGTTTCAAAATTATGAACTTAAATTTTGTACAATGTCTAGCAAGTACCACGAAAAGTAAAATCAATAATGTCAAACGAAACGGTTTAATTGAAATCCGATAACAGTTTTACAGAGGAACGTGGTTATTGAAATCACCTTACAGTGCCCATTTGAGTTCTTTATCTCGTTTTTTAATAACTTTCAAGTCAAGAAAAGTTTGTGCAGATTTCTAGGAAACAGTCCTTATACCACATTTAAAAACCATATTTCAATAATTACCGCCCATAACCGTAAAAATAATCCAGTTCTTTTGTGAAGCTCTGTATATGATCTATAAATTTGTACATATGATACTAAGTGTGCTTAAATTATGTTTAGTAAGAAAATGCATAACACAGTAAAAAATTCCCCTTCAGCAGTTTCTACCGATAGGGGGAAACGTACTTAAATTCTTTTGTACAGCCCTGTATATGACATACAGATTTTAATACATGCCACATATTAATGCTGAAATTTAATTCAAGCAATGCTTAAACTACTTAAATTACGCTTCCATGAGTTAATATCCGTAGGCGATTATGTATCCAGTTCTTTGCATAGTCCTGTATATGATTTTATTTATATACAGCAAACTTACCTTAGTATATTATACTAAATGTAGTTGAGCTTGAAAGACAACTTGAAGCTGCATAACTCAAATTAAAAATAACGTCTTAAAGCAATTCCTGCTCTTTCTCAATAATGCTTACGAATTTTTCTGTGTGTCTTACGAATTTAAAAATTGCTCTGTATATGTTCTATAGAATTTATGCACACCATGTAGTATTAAAAAATTTAGTTAAACTAAAAAACCATGCCATAAGTGAAAACGGACTTGCAGCAATCATTCCTAATAGCCAAACTTCGCATAACGTTTCCGAAATCTTTTATGTGTCCCTGTAAATGAATGATAAATGCAATCCCCATCCTATTTTACTGCAAGCATTTTGTTGTTACCTTCAATAATATATATCAATTTCATCAGTTTGAAATAGTGCAACATAATTGAAATACGCTGTGAACAGTTTTTACCCGTAGACCATCATATAATCGAACTCTTTTGCATAATCTTGTAAATGAGTGATGAATGCTTCGCACCTCATATTCTACAGAAAGTATGTATTAGCACTAGAGATGAGACGGACTCAACCAGGACCTGACACGGGTTTGATTTTTATACCAGCCTTCGGGCTCGGGCCCATTCTTTCTCAAATTGGCAATTTTATTTATTCTCGTACTCGTGTAGAAACAAAAAATAACTTTTTTACCCCTTAAAAATTAATTATCCCATTGCAAGTCTTTTTAATGCTATTTTGATCAGGACGAAAGAAAAATAGATTTTTTTTTTTTTTTTTTTTTTTTTTTAGTATTTGTCGAACAATATTTTGAAAGAAAACTTGTGATATTTGATGATTTATGTCTGTAATTTAACGCGAGAAACGGCCTGTTGATGTTGGCGGCAATCAGAATATGGCGCCATTAGGATACTGTTTAATTGGAATGTTTATTTATTATTACTTTTTTCAGACATCTAACGCGAAATAAATATTTTCTTTTACGTCAATCAGGAATAGCCTAAGATTTACAAATTTTTAGTCTCCTATTGTCTGCTATTGTAATCGCTCTTTATATGAAAATAATGTTGGTGATTTTATTCATGCTTCATCTTGAAGTCTGCTCATTCTGTGGTTCTGTTCTTCATATTCATACAATCATTTTCATACGTGAGTAGATAAAATTGGCATGTGTTGTTATTCCCGATTGAAAGCAATCAAGCAGCGTTTCCTCTTTTTCTATAAAAGCATCGGATCTTTTCGGTAACGGTGTCAAATTTATAATTTAAACTGATTTTCAAAGCCATGATAAATGCGAAAGATATACACCTTTTATAGGAAACAGAAAACGCTGTTCGATTCTTCGTCATATAAATCATAATTTCTGCAAATTTCATTAATTTGTACATAAAATGCTCTTCGTTATTGTGTCCGTCAGAGATACCTACTTGTTGCGGGAGAAAAATTTAAAAATCTTTTTAGGGAAGTATATTTCTATTTGACACTAAACGTCTCTTTTGATAAGATTTAATGTAAATTTCATAAAATTAATTATGTGCTAGAGATTAACAGTTGTTAAAAAATGAGATGTATTACATTTAGAACAGCTTTTAAATATGCATTTTTGTTAAACCTTTTTTTTCCGTGCATACTTTCGGTATCGGAATCGGGCTCTGATGGCACAAACTTTTTCGGATTCGGATTGTCAGCCCCGGGCTCTGAAAAATTAGCCCGAACTCATCTCTAATTAGCACATCTCAGAAATTTTTATCAATTTCATTATGTTTGTAACGGAGTAACATTATTAAAATACGTCACAAATATTCTTTCTTCATAGACTATAATATAACGGAATACTTGTGAGTTCTCCTGGACGCGAACTTCAAGTGCTAAACATAACATTACATGTAGTAGTCATCTTTTAGTACACCCCAATAATGTATATAAATGTTATTATGTTTAAATACTGTAATACAACAATATTAAAATATACCGCAAATGATTTTATCCGATAGACCCTAATCTAACGGAATACTTTTGGGTCCTCCTGTAAATGAACTATGAATGATACACACTTCATTTTGAATACCGAACATTCCATTGTAAACATTAATAACATATATCAATTACGCGTTAATCCGAGTACATTTACGTGAGTTAGAGCATGACCAAACGGGCAGACAAACCCAATTCCCTTTTCAACTGCGTTGGAAAGTGTTACAAATATTTCTTGAAGAATCCCATTCTTATGAAAATGTTAAGAATGGCATGCTATTTCAAACCCTTCCCCTCAAACAAAATCTTGCCTCCTCTCCCTACTCTAAGAAACTTATTAAATGGCTCCCTGTCCTGTCCGTAAAGCCTTCAAAATCAAAAAAAAAAAATCTCCGTTTTAGACAGGTACCCTTCTTAGCAAGTATATAGTGCTTTCTTCATAGAAACTTAATTTTTTTCCGTTTACGAAACAATTCTTTTTTTGACAGGTTTCGTATTCGCAAGTTTTACAATAAATGTAATATACCTATACTCTTCAGAGGTATACTATAGAAAGGATGTTTTAAATGCCTTTAAGAATTCTTGTAAAAAGGGAAACTGTCTATAATAGAATACTGTCTTAAACGGAAAAAATATTAGTCACTATCTTGAAATTATACCTGCTAAGATAAAAAAAACCTCCTTAAAACAGAATTTTTCATAGGTTTTTGGGAGAGAGTACGGGCTCCCCCCCCCCCCCCCCCGCCGCCGAACCCCACCCCACCCTTGGCTATGCCACTGTCCTCAAAGACAGCTTTGCCCCCCCCAAGAAAATTCTGAAATGGCGCCCCTGTTAGAATCGACATTTAAATGTATAATTTGCTATTTTCATATCATACTCAGGAAGGTTCAGGAGATGGGAGGGGGGATTCTTATACTGTTAAAGGGTTAAGATTTCAGAATCTATTGCAGTGTTGATATATATATATATTTTTTTTAAGGGCAGGATGGATTTATCAAATGGTGACTTTCTGTTGAGTTAACAGGTTATTTTCTTGTATTATCTGTAGTTACAGCATACATTGTTTTATGTATTGAATTGTAGAACAAAAAACTTAATCTGAAAGAAATTATACAATATGTTACCTAATTGTTGGTTTTTGTCTTCTTTTTTTTTTTTTTTTTTTTTTTTTTCATATAAACTGCATTCTACGTTAAGAAAAAGCAAAAAAAAATTTTTTTGAAAAAATTCAGGTTGAAAAGTTGTTTTTGGAAAAGAATAGGGTACATTACTCAATACTAAAAAGGACAGGCTGGATTGCCTCTTTAAAAAAAAGGAGACAGAGTGCCACACCCTTTTTAAAATGTCAAACAGAAACACTACCTATTGTATTGAATCTTTTAAGTAATTTATAATACAGCATGTTCATCATATAAATAATTTTACCATAGTATATAAAAAGAATAATCACAAAAATATTAATCAACATTTTCATTTGCAGCAATGTTTTTGCTCCATAAAGATCCATTTTATATATACACTTGTTTCGTATGTGAATCATTATTATTTAATTTCTTCTGAGATTGCAAGAATTTCACATATTAACAATTAATCAAACAACTGGAAAATAGGATAGGGTTTTAAATAGTTTAGCACAAAATAAAATTATTTTTTTCCTAAAATGAAAAAAAAAAAAAAATACTTTTCTTTAATAAAGCCAAAAATGAGATAAAAATACAAAATGAATATAATATAAATATATTTCAAAAATCTAGTAATTTTAAGTTTACAGCTTAACCTATTGACACACGTTGAAAGAAATGTAGAAACATAAAAACAAAGTAACTTCTTTATTGTAGTGGCCTCACAGGATGTATAACAAAGTTATGTTGTAAAGCCTCAACAATCATTTGCTTTAATAATATATTTTTGGAATTTTTTATTTTATATAGTATGTATGATTTTGTTTCTGTATTACATGTCCATGCAACACAAGCTTCGTGAAATTGTAACTGTAACCTTAGTGTAATTGTAATTATGGGTGCCAATAAGGAAGTACCCAAAATTAAATAAGAATTGATTATTAGAGTTTTTCAAGAGATTACTGGGAAGATAAATCAAAAGCAATCCAAACTCTAATCGACATCTACATATGGTTAAACTATTGCAAACTATGAGAACATTGCTAATAATAAACAAAATTATCATAATCACCTTATTTACTAAACACAAATATATTTATATTCACATAAATATTTATGAATAATTTTTACTAAAAAAATTTTTTCATAAAGTAGCAGTCAGATAATCTTGTATCTTATTACAAGTAAAATTATACAAACCATTCTGGATAAGGAAACAGATAGTAATACATTGTTGGACAATGCTAATAAGAATTTTAAAAAGTTTATTAATTTGCATAATACATTTTCATATATGGGTCATTCTGAAGGCTCCAAACAGTAGGCTTGTTTGGAAAGATTTTCATTTAAAAATATAAAATCATTCAACACTGATTTTAGGTATATTTAAAGTTATTATAAGGGGCCTGAGCAGGTCAGCTTGTCTATAAAATTGAGTGAGCTGCCATTTAATGAATATTTTCCAATATACATAATCAATCAACCTATACATTAGAATGCAAAGTTGAATGTTTAAGACAGATTTCGGCTAATCTGAGCATGTGCAAGAGGCATTTTAGGGGCCTTTTCTGCCACTAAACATAGTGGGTAACCAGTTTTATGAAGTTCTTTCGTTTCTGAGGAAAGTTAGTCGAAGTCAAGATAGCCGAGTGGTCTAAGCAACCAGAAAGAGGAATTTCGGTTCTCTAAAGGAAACAGATATCGTTAGCGCCAGGGATGTAGTGAAGGGTATACGGGAGTATACACCGTATACCTTCTGGATTTTTTTAAGGAACACTGTATACCCTGTTTCTCAAGAAAGCTATAGTATATACACTCTAGGGTATACGCTCTGCCTTGAGCGTATACCATCAGTTTTTTTTTTTTTTAAATTACACCACTGGTTAGCGGTCTGATAATCCAGTTCAATAATGTAAATGATATCTTATTTCAAGGGGAAAAGTTAGATAATTTTTTTTCATTATTAGTAAGTAAAATTTAACACCCCAATATTTTTTTAATTAATGATTTTGTAATTAAAATTTTAAATGAAAAGTTTTGGCATGTAATTATCCATTAAATAAATTAAAATGATCTAAAATTTTTATATTGTAGTAGTAATTGAAAGATAGGGCATATATACTAAAAAAAAGTAGCGGATTATTTTCTGGAAAAAAAAAAAAACAGAAAGAAGAAAAATTATTTGTATAAAAAAACTGTTGTGACATCTATTAGTATTGTAGTGCAGTTAAATGTTATTTTCAAGAAAACTTCAAAATTTATTTGTAAAATTTTTAAGAAAAAAAAAACTTAGAGTTGTCTTTTTTATTTTAGTATCTGAAAACTGAATTCGAGACTATATTGCAGCCAGTTATAAAATGGAAGGTTTTCATTTCTTTTAACTATTGCTAATAAATAGCCTGTAAAAATTTCTGACATTTTAATAGTGTGAGCCTTTTTTCTGTGAAATCTAAGTTCTTTACCATCAAGCTTTGACAGGTATTGTCTAGTAATATTTAAAATTAATTCTTTAAACCAATGACATGTTACTGAATTTATATTCCATACTATCAAAATTATTAGTCTGTCATAATTCTGGATGGTTAACCAATATCTAAAACATAATAATCCCCATGAAAATCAATTTTTTAAAAATAGTTAACTACATAAATATAAAATAAGAAGTTAACAACATAAAATGTATCAAATATACAGTAAAATAAAAAATATATATTTTAGCTAATCACAAGTAACAATAAATTTCATGAATACTCCTCTCATCATAAGTCAAACTAGTTTTTAAAAATGCAACATCATAAATAACATATTGTACAGAAAGCCAAAAGAATGTTATGAAACATAAAAAGAGATATAAAAATTCAGGTAGTAATGTTGAAAAATGTTATAAATATAATGTACTATATTCAAAAAGAGCAAAATCCTCTTTATAAATTTCGAAAAGCTTTCTGTGATAGCTAGTAGAAATATTTCTATAATAAGTTTGCATCACATTCTTTGTAGGCTGTTTTTTATATGTTTGCAAGCGAGAAGGAAATTTAACATGTTTAGATACACCAGTTTTCTCTAATATATATGAAGCATCAGTTTCTAAAGTCTCATACCTTCCTGCAAAATCATAATCAATATGGCATGGAAAACATAAATCAAAGACAGGTCTCCAGTGTTCATTAAATGCACGTTTCCAGTCTCGCATATCTAAACTTGTAACATATTGTATAAATTCCTCAAATTTTACATCATGTCCTTTTTCTAATGACTCTGCAGAAGGATTGGTGCGGAATTTTTTTATTATCTCTGTTCCGAAGTGCAGTCGGAAATAATCAACATAACTTTCTTCTAGTTTATTTCTATATGCTGAAAGCAACCTTTCATATGGATGCCTAGTAAGAAAGAATTTGAAGTAGCTCTTCAACTTCAACTTAACATCTTCCAACGAATACTGACTTAAAGTTTTGAAAGCATTAGCCTTGTGTGTCTCATTTCCACTTATTGTTAAAGGATCTTTAACATCAGAGTTTCTTAATGTCAACAGTATTCTCTTCCAATTAGTACATGCTACCTAAAATTTAAAAAAAAAGAAAATACCCAATTAAATTTTACTTGTAGCAACTTTCATATTATTTTGCATCACAGGGAACTAAAATTTTAAAATCTGTAATTAATACATGGCATTCTTATTTATATGTGACTGCAGAGATGGTGAAATGAATTCAAAATGAACAAATTTTAAATTGTATGTAAATGAGAAGCCCTTTTGTTTTAGATATTTAAACACATGGATAAAATGAACAATAAGATAAAATGACTACAGATAAACTATAAAATAAAAAGAACATTTTTAGAATAATAATAATAATAGTTATAAAATAAACAGTTTCAATGTTTTATCACATCACATGCAGGATTCGGTGATATATATCTGATATTTATTTTCAAAATATCATGAAGTTTGATATTTTCATATTTACATCAAAATATTCCATATGATATTGTTGGAAAGAAATGACATTGGCGTAAAAAACTGAAATAGGTTGGAATGATGGACACATTTTCATTGTGTATGCATCCATCACAGTTTCATTGGCATCGCAGAAATTTAATTAAAAGACTGTTTAAAGTCATGGTAATGAACATGAACATTGTTTTCCCTAATTAGCAAACTCACAGTAATTAAAGGATGTATTTTTTATGTTTTATATATTGGCATGTTCGTGCATTCCGGTGGTCGTCCAATTGAATTTTATGACAGGATAGATGCAAAAGATGCACAGACCTTAACAATCACACTATTATATTGTGACAATAATGTCAAGTTTGTTTTATAACACAATGATGAAACATCTGTGGTATTTTTAATCAAAACAAGTTTAAATGAATTTTTCAACTGTACTGTTCTGTAGATACAGATCTTTTGCTCTGGCATTGACTTTTTAACACCTCCCCCCCCCCCCCCCCAACCCTTCCCAAAAAATATTTTCCAAGCTTCACATTTGAAGCTGTATTTTTAAATGCAGAACCAATAATTATGTAGGGCAATATTTATTTAGAAGAGCCGTTGAAAGATAAACTGTCTAATTTAGATAAGCTGATAAGCTATTGACATTTTCATTAGAAGAAATTTTATCTGGTTTTGGTTTAGTTCAGTTTAAACTGTCCAACAGGTTAAGGAATGAAAATGCATACAAATTTACATTTTTGTTCAAATTTTTCAATAAAAACAAATAATTTTGCATTTAAAAGTTAGTTGTATAAAACATAAAATTTTCTTGATACTTCATACTAAATCCCATAATTCAGCGTTCAAAATCCTTGGTGGTCCGCTGGTCCGAGACCACTAAAAATTCAATCGGACCACTAATTTAAAAAGAATTAGTGGTCCGCAGGACCAGTAACTTTTTTTCCTCTCTGACAGGTAAACATAAATTTTCCCGTCCCTGAGAAAACCTCAACCAAACACAAGCCACAGAATTTTATTTTATTTAAAAAAAATAAATAAATAAAAAATTGCATTAAAACTTACAGTCGGTTGAAATAAATAATTGGAAATAAAATATATAATTAATAATTTTATACTTTTTGTTTATGACTGATTATTTAATTTTTAGCAAATTATAATTTTACATTTTATTATGCCAAAAATTTTGGGTAACTGAAAGGAAGTTTGGTTTATATTCAAGGAGGATAAGGGGGGGGGGGGGGGAGGGGGGTGTCACTCAAAGGGTTAAAGGTACTTAATAACTTAATAGAATTTTATGTAGCGGGCCAGTGACAATGTCTGTGCTAATTTTGTGCTATAACAGGAAGTGAAATTCACACCAATCATATATAGGGTAGATGTGCCAGTAATGGACACCCTTCCAGTAATGAACACCCCTTGATGTTTTTGGTTCATAAAAAAATAACTAATAAATATTTAGCTTTAATTATTTTTTTTTATAATTCCCCCTTGTATGTTTTATAAAACTATGTTATTGTTGACACTTTTAATCAATCCAATCAGGAAGCAGAAAATAATGTTTTAAAGTTTTGCTGTTTTTCTGTGAAAATCTTAATGAAGAGGTTAAGAGCTGGCTTTGTTTAATTAATTTATATATTATTTATTTTCTTGCAAAATTTGAATGTTTTTGTTTGAGTAGCAATAGAAAACTTTGAATTTTATATACTAATGGCTATTTACAAAATTTCATTACTTTTTAAGGTTTTAAGTGGGGGTGTCCATTGCTGGGATGGTTAATTAGTCATTTTCCAGTAATGGACACCCCATGTAGACATTGCTAAAAATGCAATTTTAGTAATGTTTATAGTGCATAAAATACTTCAGGTTAACTGCAAACCTAAATAATCAAATCTAATTTTTAAATTATACTTACCAAAATGTAATAACACCAAAACTTTTATAAATAGCTGCTTTTAAGTTATTTTATGTGATTAATAAAATTTCGATATTTTATTTATTATTATTATTTTTTTTTTTTTATGTAGTACATATATATACCTCACATATTTTATAATCTAGCAATCAAACCAGCCAGGAAGCAGAAAATACTGTTTAAGAGCACAATCAAAGAGGGGCTCATAGGGCTTAATCCCTCTCCGTTTAAATAAAAACAATTAAGTTTCAGAAGCTATTGAAAATCCATTTTCTGTCTTAAATGTTTCCTTATTTAAAAAAAAAAAAAAAAAAAAAAAAAAAAAAAATGTAATACTATTAATGAAAGTTATAGGTAATATTCATGAAACTAGTAAATCTGCAGATCAGTGGCCTCAAACATAGTTCTACAGTTTTATTTTGAAATTATTTTATTTAGTATTTAAAATATTCAACTCACAATATCATTTCTTTCATATTTGTAATATTAATTATTATAAATGATATATCAAGTAATCTCTGGAAGATTGTTAAAAATAGTGACACAAAACTAAACATTAATATTCCAAAACTTTTTTTTTCTTTTATTACCTTTTAAATCCACCACTGTTTCAATAATTTGATAGCTGTAATTGTCTGATATTTAGTATCTTAAACTATCCATCTAAAATAATTAAAACATCAATCTTCTGATAATTACAATACTTGATGCAAACAGTAAATGATTATCACAAATATTTTATTAATTATTGGTATCCTAATTGTTAAATTTATTTAAAAATAACTATTTTTGTTTCATTAGTATGTATTCATTAAATTCTGGTTCTAAATACAGTCATAAAAACAATTATATTTATTACTTTTTATGGGGTGTCCATTACTGGAACAGAAAGTGTCCATTACTGGGCTTTTGGGTGTTTTGATATATTTCTGTTATTTAAAATTAAATTTCTATTCATATGGGGAATTGAGGCTATAAGAATGGTTAAATATTGTTGATAGATTAATATAATATTGAAAAAACTGGAATATAATAATTATAACTATTAATAAAAAAAATAATTTTTAAAGAAATTCCTTAAGGGTGTCCATTACTGGCACATCTACCCTACATATTTCTTATGCAAATATTTTGAAAAATGAAAAAAGTAACTAATTATTCATTATACCTTTGGCACAAAACAATAGATAAGTTTATGGGTATCATCAACAATGAAATGATCTAAGTATGATACAGGTATATCATCAACAGTTCGATTGATTTTCAGGAAGTTGCATGTTTTTTCTATTAATTTCTTCCTTCGTTTTTGTTCAAACTCAACTTTTAAAAACTGAAACAAATTAAAAAGATATATATATATATATATATATATAATATAACGTATTAATAAAAGGCATCAGTTTTACAAACAATATTTAAAATTGATTATACATACATCTTTATTTTGTTCGTCCAAATTTTTACTCAAGTCAGCTGTAATAAAAATTAAAAAAGAAAAAATATATATACGAATAATTCTAAAAAATACAAAAGTAAATTACTTATAATAATAAATGAGTTTAAATTAATGTAGATTTCATTAATAAAATAAAAATTACTATTTAATTCTACTGGTGTAAAAGAGAAATATTTTACCTTGAAAACGTGATAAAGCCATATAAAAAGGTGCAACAATTACGATGAGAAATAATAAAGTATAAATCCGACAGCGTGTCACGGATGGCATTTTGTCTAATAGAAAAAGAAGAATGGTGATTAGATATTTTCACATGTGCTAGTAATCATTCTAAGGGGGAAAATCTTTTCATGTTGTTGGTAAACAATCACACAATTGTCATATTTCAGGTCCAGATGGTCATGGCAATACAATCGATTCTATTCGATTCTATACTTATAAAAAATCGAATAAATTTGAAGTATTGACGCAAATGTTTTTAATTTGCGAATTTTTTTTTCCCAAGCATGTTCGTCAATCGGATGTGTAGCTCGTACCCTATTGGTTCTTGCTAAGGCTACGGGCTGACTCTCAATTGCCGGCAGGAAAAGAACGATTGGCCACGCCGCGTGGGAAACAATAGGTTATAGGATTTAGTACAACAATAGTATTATAGGAGCCCTAGTTCTTGCCTTAATATGCTACCCAAACAACGCTAAAAATTTGTATCCCTTAAACACTGAGCTCTAAATACAACAGGAGGTCGTACTCTCCGGTCCGTGTCGTCTGCTAGCCAAATTACACCCCGAAGAAGCAAAATAGGCAGAAGAAAAAAATAGTCCGCGTTTTCAATGAGCGTGTTCAGAAGTGAACTTCGCGCCGCGCGCGCGCTCAGAAGTTTATGTCATGGAGTAGGTCTTATCGAAGAAAGGAATTTTAACATAATTCAATTATTTCATTATTTTTATGGTTCAAAAAAGGTAAAACCAACGACTATATTTCTTCATCCTTCCAAAACATCGTTTTCGTAACAGGAATACATGCCTATGTTCACTCAGATAAAATCTAAAATAGTCGGGAAAAACATCACGTGACCTTCTTTATCTACTTTAGCCCATTTAGCATTTAAAATTAGTTAACCAACCGCACACAAACTCCGCGCGAGCTGCTCAAAAAAATTGTGTGGGCGATTTGATCACGTGATTGTGCGTTTTCTGCTTATGTGTTATTGGTTGTGCTTTGTTTGGTAGGTTGATTGATACAATTTAAGAATTCAACTGGTAATCTAAAAATTTTAACTTTTTAACAATTTTCTTTTTATTTATTTAAAAATGATTTATCAGTTGATTTATATCTTCTGTGATAAATAGAATGCTGTTAGTAAACCAAGATTGTGATATCAACATATGAGATTTGTTTGTAATCTACTATACTGGGTGGATTTCAATGGAATTTGCACTGTTAGTTAGACAGTTTTTCAGAGTAGGTTTTAATATATATATTTCTTATTTTATGATTGCATATTTTAATACCGTGTGGATAACAGACCAAAATACATCATAAAACATGAGAAATAAATGGCATTCAAAATTCTGTTAGTATAAGCAAAATACTTACTTATACTTTCAGTAAAAAATTTATAAACATTCTAATCATACTTTATTCATTACAAACTGGACAGCAGACCTATATATTTTATCTCTTTAAAAAATATATGTACAGATATTTTTAGTTAAAATAATTTACAACTATTACATTTTATTTTTATAATGTTCAAAGTAAAATATGATTTCTAGCCTAGTCTCGATAAAAATTCACTCGTAAAGTACTCAAAAAAAAAAAAAAAAAAAACCAAGGAATTATTCTACGTGCAAAAGGATATTTTCGCACAATATATATTATTTTTTCATTTGGATTTGCTTAATGTTTATATCATTATACATATACATACTACATATATAATCACTTAGAAACAAAACTTTGAATATTTAAAAGGCGTTCAGATCTAAAACTTTCATTTCATTTTCTCGCATTTAAATGAGTATTTTATTATTATAATAAAAATACACGTGCCTCTGTATAACAAAAATAAAAAATATATCTTCATCAAAAATATCTTATTCATTATGAAAAATATAAAACAACCAATAAACAAAACAAAAAAAAATTGTGACACAATGTGGGACTGGAAGGATTCGAACCCACAATCCCTAGTCTCGAGTTCACTGCCTTATCCATTCGACCATCCAGCACACGTTCCTTTTGCAACAAAATGTCTTTATAATTAGCACCTTAATTAATCAAATCCATGATCTGTTCCTGAACATACTACGTGTTATTCCATACATGATATGGACCCACTCCATGTTCCTGTCTCCTGAGCTCGCGCGCGTAACGCGCGTGCTTCTTGAACACACTCAATGTTAGATATAACAGAAATCTCTTTATTATTATTCTAATTTATTCTTCCCTAATTAGGTAATTTATAAAAACAATGAGAGTGAGTGGTCCATAGGAACAGGAAATATCCAATTAGTATTTATTTAACAGGAATATTTTTAATTAAATTGTTTATAAATCCTTTCTTTCATGTCCATTCAAAATCGGCAGATAGCTTTGTTTTGAAATTGTCATAATTTTCTAGCTTTTTTAACACCAAATACGCCTTTTTCTCTTATCTTATCTGAATGAAAGACAAATATTTTAATTGGTTTTATCAATACGCTTATAGTTTTAAAGAAAAATTTACAAATTAGTTTCAATTAGAGTGTAAAAACAATAATGTTTAATTGTTTTAGGTTTCCAAAATTATTAATCCACTAATTGCTAACATAATGCATGTTTTTACACTTTAATTAATAAAATTATAATTATTCGTTAGTAATTGCAGAAATTATAAAAACTGCAAATTAATAGTTTCATTATAATTAGTATCATACAATGTTATATACATTAATATTGTAATAATTATGTAAAACTTCATTAAATACTAGTGATATTTAATATTTATTAAAATTATTAATAACTGCATTTAATATTAAATAGTTAACGCTACTTCAAATTAATAATTATTAAACATTTAACTCTCCAATTAGGAACATAATACACATTTTTAAGCTTTAATTATTAAAATGATAATTAATAATGCAATTCATTTAAAAAAAAAGGGGGGGGGCAGGAAGCTAGTTTAAAAAAAGGGCACTATTTCATGACGAAATATATTAGTAATGTGTTTAGTAATGATATAAGAAAAAAAAAGAATAATTTTTAGTATGATAAATAAAGTGTCCTTAATTTTTAATAATTTTATGAATCATAAATTGAAAAATACAATCAAATACAAAATATTTTTATTTGGATAATTCTGGTGGAAGTAAATAAAGTTTACTTTAACAAAAACATTAGCACAGCAAATGAATATAAAAAGTAATGAAATTAATGAGCTCAGTTCAGCACTCGGTATTACTTTACCTCTTAATCTGACAATAAATAAATGGTACTGCTAAGCAATTCGAGTATAAAGATGAGAATGATTAGGGGAAAAAACCCTGTTGTCTCCCCTTGAAAATATTAATTTAGCCCCTTTATTTATGAAATAATGCATTAGGAATTTCACTATAGCTTAATTTTAAAGTTTCTTTCTCTTTTTTTTTTTTGTATATACTACATATATATTTTCATGTTCAATGTATCCCATTTGAAGGAAAATAAATATAACCATTTTTCATGGATAAAATATAAATTTATGAACAAGAAAATATTAACTTAAAAAGTAATCTGTAAGATAATTATAAATACTACTTGTTACAATTTTTTTTAAATCTACCAGCAAAATTATAGCAATAACAGTTATTATAAATGGCTTTAAAAAATAGATAGAAATTTTTAAGACAAACTACCCGAAACAATAAAATTTATCCAATATATATAACGCATTAATCTCAAAATACTTTCCAATAAATATTTTAGTAATCTTTGTAGTAAACACGAGCAGAAAAATGATACGTGAAATTGAAATTAAAATAAATCAATACGAAAAAGTTATCATTCACAAAGCAATATTATACACTTATGGCTGTTAAACATGAGAGGAGGGGAAAAGGCAATTTACTTGTGAAATTGTATATTTCCCTCTTTATTTCAACGGTTTTTACAACCATATGCAGAACAACTGCTCACCATGATATATCATTAGTCATCAAAACCATAAATTTGAAGAGTATTTCTTGAGGCGAAGAGTATTTCTTGGGTTTTTGTATGAATTCTGTTTTCAGCTGCTGTGTCATGAATGCGTACTAGGGTTGTGGTATGCTGTTTGTCTGAAAATCAGAGTACTTGAGTTCAAATGCAGGCGTGCGGGAAGTTGGTTAAATTTTTCAATGTTTCCAGTTACATGCAAACGAAACGCTTGCAAATGAACTGACTTGCAATAGGATGACGACATACTTGCAATGGGTCTGCAAATACTCATGCATTTGTAACGCTTGCAAGAAGTTACTCCTGTCTGCAAAATTGCTAAAATGAGCATCGATTACAAACGATTTCGATGAATGATAAGCCAATAGCAAGCAAGAAAGCTTATATCAAATACTAAAGGCATTTAAATCACAGCCAACGTGTTTTTTATTTATTTACAATCTTGCTTCGCTCAGCGGCTCAGCAATTTATTATTTTTACGTTTGCTTAGTTATTCCTTTAGGCACAACTTCATACAATTTTTTTTTTAATATGATGCTAGTACGCGCTTTTATTAAACGATTGATGCAACTTAGTATTTTTTTTTGTGTAAAATTCATTTTCCTTCTGATTCTCATTTAGCTGCTTACGTACACTTACATTGTTTGTTTTTTGTGTCTAGAAAAGTTTTGTTCTAATATAAATTTTATGTAAAATAAATAAATATATTTTTTTTAGTTTAACATTATGACTTATAAAGCTTTCATTTTTTAAATTATGGTGTTGATAATAAAAATATTAGAAAATATTTAACTAATTTAATTATATGTACAGAATAAAATTTTTCTTACTATTCTAAATGAATATAGGGTAGATGCACCAGTTTTGGCCACTGTACCAGTTTTGGCCACATTGGATCAATTTGTCCAATATTTAGCCTGTGAATTAATGCTAACAAATAATAGGCATTCTTACATTTTAAGCAAACTCTCTTTTATCATTTACAATATCATTGGGTCATTCCATGTCAAATCAACGAGAAAAATGCAATTTTTGGACCTCGACATCTCAGATTTCTATAATTTTTGGTTTATAGTTTGTATCCATGGAGTATATGAAAAATCTAATTTTTAAATTTTTTTTTTCTTAGCGGTTTATTTTTTACGGAATTTTAAAAATGGTCAAAAGTACCAAATTTAACCAAATTATCAACCACAAAATCTTCTATAATTCTTTAACAAATTGGGTTAGAGAGTTAAGTTATATCTCATTCGAAAGCTCTTTTTATGGGCTTTAATATGATATGCAACACTAACAATTTTGTGTATAATAAATTTTTTGACAAATTTTCAAAATTTTGAATTTAAATTTTTCAAAAACACCATCTTTAATTTTTTTCAAAAAAATATATGTTAATCTTTGACTTTTTGGCTACAAGTATGCCAAATTTCAAGATGGAGAAATGATGGGGTTTTGAACTATTAATTTTTAAATATGAGTTATACATGAAAAATTTCAAGTATCAGGGCAAAATTAACAATTGTACAATTTCTTTCCATATATAATTCACACTTCTTTTTCATTAAAAATTTCAGAGTTTGATGCTAAGCAAATTTATTTCTAAGGCATGAAAATTTTCTAAAGCATATTTCTCAAAATATAATTATATAATTTGCCCATAAGGGGACTCTTCATTCACTTGAAAGCACCTGATCGGTAAAGTTAATCCTATGGGCAGGTTGTTTTCGAATTTTCCATTTAAATTTGAATATTTTTAAATGATTTTTTTTACATAGGATAGTTGATGTCGATCTCTCATATGTCTATTTTTTACTTTTTCGATTTTGGTTGCAGATTTTTTAATAAAGATACTTTCACTTTCGGACCGGTTTCGAAAGTTACAATACCTTTATTAAAAAAATCTGCAACCAAAATCGAAAAATTACAAAAATTCCCTATTAAAGATTGACCTCAGCTACCCTATGAAAAAAAAAATCGTTTAAAAATATTCAAATTTAAATGAGAAATTCGAAAACAGCCTGCCCATAGGTTTAGCATTACCAAGCACATATTTCAAGTAAGTGAAGAGTGTTTTGACCTGGCACTTCTATCTTTTGATAGTTTAATTCTACAGCCATCACATATTTTCATGCCCTTTTGAATATTATATCTTAAACTGCACTACCAAGTTGTTACATTCCTAAGTTTTCCTGATTTTGAATGAATTGTTTTTTTATAGGGATTGATCTGGATGAGTTACCTCATCTATATAGCTTTTCTATCTCCATTTTAACTCATTTAATTTTGTCTTTTTCTTAAACTCACTTTTGTTTTATTCTTTGTTTGGCACAGCATGTCCCTAAAGGGATTATGAGCAATAAAACTCAACACAACCAACCTTTATAGGGATTGCAGCCTTTAACAGAAAATAATGCCCAGTCTTTCTTATCTTGTGACATCATTAATAGTAGTAATTCAAGACTTCTTTGTTAAAGCATTTGATTAAAGTAAAATGAAGCTTGTTTATTAAATAGTTATCCTTCTATAAGGGAAAAAAAAAAAAAAAAATTATAACGATTTGGGAATGTGCGAAACGATTTTGAAATGAACCAATGAAAATCTGCTTAGATATCTCAAAATGCATCTGATTATTCAGAGCTTTCTGACTTTTCTTAGCAGGAATTGTGCTTGGTGAAAACCATGAAAGTAGAGAGGATGGGTGAGAAAAGGGAAGAATCTTCTGCATTTCGATAGACTTATTTAAGGGGTCGATGGCAAACTTACTTGAAATATGTGCTTGGTAATGCTAAACCTATGGGCAGGCTGTTTTCGAATATCTCATTTAAATTTGAATATTTTTTAAACAATTTTTTTTTCATAGGATAGCTGAGGTCAATCTTTAATAGGGAATTTTTGTAATTTTTCGATTTTGGTTGCAGATTTTTTTAATAAAGGTACTGTAACTTTCGAAACCGGTCCGAAAGTGAAAGTACCTTTATTAAAAAATCTGCAACCAAAATCGAAAAAGTAAAAAATAGACATATGAGAGATCGACATCAACTTTCCCTATGTAAAAAAAATCATTTAAAAATATTCAAATTTAAACGGAAAATTTGAAAACAACCTGCCCATAGGATTAACTTTACCGATCAGGTGCTTTCAAGTGAATGAAGAGTCCCCTTACGGGCAAATTAAATTATATAATTATATTTTGAGAAATATGCTTTAGAAAATTTTCATGCCTTAGAAATAAATTTGCTTAGCATCAAACTCTGAAATTTTTAATGAAAAAGAAGTGTGAATTATATATGGAAAGAAATTGTACAATTGTTAATTTTGTCCTGATACTTGAAATTTTTCATGTATAACTCATATTTAAAAATTAATAGTTCAAAACCCCATCATTTCTCCATCTTGAAATTTGGCATACTTGTAGCCAAAAAGTCAAAGATTAACATATATTTTTTTGAAAAAAATTAAAGATGGTGTTTTTGAAAAATTTAAATTCAAAAATTTTGAAAATTTGTCAAAAAATTTATTATACACAAAATTGTTAGTGTTGCATATCATATTAAAGCCCATAAAAGGAGCTTTCAAATGAGATATAACTTAACTCTCTAGCCCAATTTGTTAAAGAATTATAGAAGATTTTGTGGTTGAGAATTTGGTTAAATTTGGTACTTTTGACCATTTTTAAAATTCCGTAAAAAATAAACCGCTAAGAAAAAAAAAAATTAAAAAATTAGATTTTTCCTATACTCCATGGATACAAACTATAAACCAAAAATTATGGAAATCTGAGATGTTGAGGTCCAGACCCCACGTTGATTTGACATGGAATGACCCCATTTGTTTATTTTTTGATAAAATATGACTTGCAAAAAAAAATAAATGTGTGAAACTGTAGTGTGTGCTTACATGTATTAAGATTTTTGCTTAGCTGACAAGTTTTCAGAATCTTTCAACATTAGGTACTTATTGGGTTCTATTTATTCTGAAACAAATTGCTATTAGGTTTTATGAGGTAAGCTTTCTCTCTACTGCAATTTTACATTTAATTTAATTATTTTAACAGTTTAATGGGGGGTGGCCAAAACTGGTACATTAAATTTGCTATATGTACCAGTTATGGCCATGGGGGTGGCCAAAAAGGGTGCAGCATTATGTTCCAATTTTGGCCACATGATTCATTATAGAGGGAATAGCCATTTAATAAATTTAAGAACATCTGGAAAAATCAATTTAATTTTGTTTTATATAGTAATGGCTTCAATAATAATAATAATAAAAGCAAGGCTAATGGCAGTTCTTATAAAAGAGATTTTGTTATTCTCTGTCCAATAGATAATTCAGTTTAGAAAGAAAGACATTGTGCTAGTCACTAAAGAATGACATTGCTAAAGAAAATATAGTATTGTGTTTAGTATTGATAAAACAAAAGGGGAGGCGATATGTAATGTTTAGATATGATAAATAAACTAAAACATAAATTTTGAAAGATTTTACAACTTATAAATTCAAAAGTTCAATAAAATTATAGCATGATTTAATTGCTTGTATTTTTCCTAAAGAAATGAAGAAGTTCCATAATTTTTGCAATATTTCAGGCACACGGATTTAGAAATACTAAATATTGTGAAAATCTTTACTACAGATATTTAAATACAAGTAAGAATGTATTTCACATTATTTAAAAAAAAAAAAAAACAAAAAAAAAAAAAAAAAAAAAAAAAAACAGGATTCCTTTTACCAAGTTTAAAAGAGATTCTGTGCTATTAAAAAATGGCCTAGAGGGAACACTGCTCTAAGATAGGAAGTAAAATTAAGGCCATTCAAAATGTAATGCCAGCACTACAAGCTAGCAAAGTTTTGGAGTAACCCGTTCTTGCCTTACATGACAAGTTTGCAGGACGGACACCACTTTTCTCTAATAATGTTGAATCTCAAGTAGTAGATCTAGGTACTAGGAATTGAAGTTAAAAATCAATTAGAAAAGTGGATTTTAGATATTGTCAGAATACTATTTCCTATAAAAATGGAATAACTTTTAAGATTCTGCCCAGAAAATTGTAGCCGGCAAGATAGAAACTCCATTTCAAGATGGAAGACCAGATATGAAATGGTATGATTTGCTTCTGAAATCACACCCTAAAATAACTTGCAAAGAAGCAAGGTAATTAAATAAGGCACAAGCTAATATAAACCAAAAGAGGATTTCATAACTTTTTGATGAAAATCAAACAAAAATCAGAAAATGCTTTCAAGAAATATAACTCTTTGATGAAGATTCAAGTGTTCTAAACAAGCCACAATCCATGAATAATTATAAAACTGATTAAATAGTTAATATTTATTTCCTATAGGTACTGTTGTCCCTTTTATTAATCAAATTTAAATATATTTTTTGTTTTTTAATTGAAATTTTCAGTTAAAATCAACATAAGTATATTTTATTTGATGTTTTTATCAATTCATAAAGAAATTTGCAAAATTCTCTTAATACAGCAAACAAATATATGTGTGGTAAAATAGATGTTGCATAAAAATGCTTTATTTTTACTTATTATCAATTAAAATGTTTGTTAAACTACATGATATTGGAGTGGCCAAAACTGGTGCATAGAGATGGCCAAAACTGGTACAAATTGGAATAAATTACTTGATGAGTTATTACTCACAATCTAAAATATTCTGTAGAAAGTCATTATAGTTAACAGAAAGACAATTAAATTTACTAAAGAATGATGTTATTATGATTTAATATGCTTCAATCGATCAAGAAATGTAAAATTTCTATTTCAAATTTTCTCTAAATGTGGCCAAAACTGGTACATCTACCCTATTTTTTTAGGCGCGTGTGTGTGTGTGGGGGGGGGGGGGGAGAACTGTTCAATAAACCACAATAGTTAAAACATAGTCATTCAACTAATATCCTGTAGCGACAGAATGTTGTTTCTTTCAGTCAATGGTAAAAATATTGCTAACAAAAATAATTTCTTTAAAAAAGAAATTTTAATTATTTACATTATTTTAAATTTGTGATTGCATATGCAGATTTTGAATATTTTTATTAATTAAATACAATAAAAAATCTAGATTTTAATTTCACAGAAAAAAAATACAGGTATGATTTATTTACATATGAATTAAAAATAGGAAGCTGAATTTTATTAGCCATCAGTCAATTTTGTTCATATTGCTGTAGAAGGAGTGCTTTCAGGACAGATGGGGGAGGGGGGGGGGGGGTGATCCTGATCAAACATAAACAAATTTGTGTTATTTTACAGTATTATATACCTACAGATAAAATGAATGAAACTTGGTAATGGATATAAAAATAAACTAAATGTATGCTAAACTGAGGACTGTTAAGTTAATCAATGAATTGAAACAACTTATAAAATAAATAGTACATTTTTTTTTAGATGAATATATTAATTGAAAGCTGTATTTCAGTTACTATGTTTAAAGTGCATATGTAGAAGGAGAAAAATAGCAACATTTAAATGAATTTGCCATGCTTTATACTACATTTACATAAAATTTACTGTGATTTAAAAAATATTTATTGGATTAAAAATTACTGGGTAATTTTTAATAAAAAAATAATTGATTTAGATATTGTGTTGTTGAGGAAAATGTGCTAATGCAGTAATTTTTTTTCCTAAAACATATTTAGCTTTGCAGCAACAATGAGAGATGGATATGTTGGGGGGGGGGGGGGGGGAGGGCTGGATAGCTTTTCTCAGAGCATCTAAAAAGCTGATAAGATATATAAAAACTAATTCTATTGAGAGGAACTGGCTCTAAAAACTAACGTTAAGAATAAAGTTTAAGTAATAAAGTTAAGAAAAATATATTTCAATATTTAATTATTAATATAATAATATTATTTATATTTTTAAAAAAATATCATTTTTCAGATTAAAACTATATGCATTTTGTTTTTAAAGCTCCAGTTCCAGGGAGACTATTACTATTTATATTTAAAAATTATAATATTTTTTAAATATAAATAATAATATTATATAATATATAGTAATATTAAAATAATTAATATTATTATTAATTAATTAATTATAATATAATATAATTATGTAATAATATTAACTATTATTATTATTAATTATTATACAATATAATTATATAATAATATTAATATAATTGTATTATTTATATTTTTTAAAAATCGTCATTAATGACTGACACTTTTCATGATTAACACTATATACATTTTGTTTTTCAAGCTGCAGTTCGAGGGAGAATATTAATATTTATATTACAAAAAATTGAAATAATTTTTTTAAATATAAATAATAATACATTATATAATTATTAATATAATACATAATATAATTAAATTAATTAATATTATCATTAATTAATTATTCTATAATATAATTATGTAATAATATTAATATAATTATATTATTTATATTTTAAAAAATTTTTCATTTGTGATTAACACTCTATACATTTGGTTTTTCAAGCTGCAGTTCCAGGGAGAATATTACTATTTATATTACAAAAAATTGAAATAATTTTTTTAAATATAAATAATAATATATTATATTATTATATAATCATTAAAATAATATATTATAATATAAAAATAATTAATATTATTATTTAGTAATTAATTGTTATATAATATAATTATACAATAATGTTAATATAATTATATTATTTATATATTTTTTAAATCATATTTTTTAAAATATAAATAACAACTGTATATAAATATAAATTTAAAATAACGTTAAAAACGCCAGAATATCTAAACATTAAGCAGACTAGTTCCGGTAGCATTCAGCGTACCGTCACTTTGTTTTAATTTTTTATTATACTGCGCCAAGTTGCATCTTAATTATTAATGTAACAATTAACATTATTAAAAAGCAGAAAAACAAACGTTTAAAAATGCACAAAAAAATTTTTTGTGCACTTTAAAGCACAGAGGGGCGGAGTGTTCTGTTTTTCATTTGACAAACAATCATTATAAAATATAGCGGCGCAGTTAATGTATGTTTTTTCTGGAAGAAGTTATGAACTTTGAATAATCATTATTAATAAAAAGTGAAAAAACAAAACAAAAAAAAAAAATGTTGACTATGTGTAAAAATATTTTGTAGCGAATACGCAAATTTAAAAACCAACGTAAAGAAAAACCCAAACACTTAGGATCAATTTAGCATTCAGTCTAAACATTTATTATTTATTAAAATAAGCTAATTGTATAATATAAATACAGTTATAATTAGCATATAGTCTAAACATTTATTATTTTTGTTTAAAATAGTCTAATTGTATCTCTCTATTCTAAAAAAAGTAACTTACGTTGTCACCGCCGCCGCCGGTTTTGATTTTTTTGTGACCGGAGGTCTTTCTCCGTTAATATTAAGAAAAATACTGCATACAAAAATATGAAAATCGGCGGTATTATAGAGAAATGTTTGATAAACACGCTGATGCAGACAGTTTTCAAATCGAATAATTATTTTAAGAGATATTTAATGCTAAAGTTGGACAAAATCGTTCCATTAAAAAAGTTTTATAGTAGCAAAAAGTATGCATGGGAATTAATTCATTTTTAGATCATTTTATACGTTAGAATTTCCCGGTGTGCAGACTGCATTCACTTTTTTAATTTGACTCATGTTTTGAGATTTTATTTCTACTTACAATTCAAATTTTCAGTATTTCGAGCAGGGGCGCCATTTGAGGGGGGCTGGGGGGCACGCCCCCCCCCCCAAGGAATTTGATATTTCAGAAAATTTATCTGTCATTAGGAATGCACCGAATAGTGATTTTGGCCGAATACCGAATATTCGGCCTACAGGTAAACTGAATACCGAATATTCGGCCTACAAGCAAACCGAATACCGAATATTCAGCTCGCCGAATTCAAAGTTTAAAGATATTAAAAAATTAAATTTTAAAACAATTTTTCATAACATTTAACATAGATATTTCCATTTTGATAAACAAGGCCTTTTTACTAGTAAACTTTACACACACACCCAATTTCTGGCACTTCTCATGATATCATATGTCACAGAAATCAAAGTAACTCTTTTGAAAATATAGTTACGATATCTTCATTATTGTTAAAGTAACAAATGAAAATCTAAGTTTGACCTGAAGTGATATGAGACACACTGTATTTTTTATTTTGACTGATTAAGCGGATTGCGATACTGGTTTCTTGGGCAAAAATGGTCTGTCTTGATGTCTATTATCACATCTGAAAGTTTTTCCCATTTTCTTTAGAAACACTCTTTTTGCGAAAAAGCAAAAGACAGATTATTTACAAGACATTGTTCAGAAACTTCCATTTGTGCATCATTTATTTCTATGCAGGTCATCATTAATGGTTAATTTTTTTTAGTGACACTTAACAAACAGCAAATAAATAATTTCACAGGATTCTGTTTGATTTAAATATGATTCTGTTTCCAATTATTCTGAATATCTTTATAAATTGACAGTTAAAAGTAGACGTTGTGTAAGAATTTTAAAAATACTTTTCAAAAGATATTTCTAAGTATTCGGTTTGGCCGAATAGCTCGATATTCGGCAGACCGAATAGTTTGATATTTTGCCTAACCGAATATTCGGTAGCATGTCCGAATACCGAATAGATACCGAATATTCGATGCATCCCTATCTGTCATCACAGGTCAGACTAAATATTTTTTTTCATTAATTCTTCAAAAGATAAAGTAACTTGCCAGATTTTATTACAATAAAAACACACGCAATAAACAAACACTTTATGCACAGAAACTGATAATTATCAAAAATATTTTCTAAAGACTTTACTATTACAACACTCTCAAGGTGAGACATTTCTTATTGATGAGTATTTTTGGCTAATTTTAGAAAGATATGTGAGAAAAATTTCTATTAATTGCTTCCCAGCCGTGTGCAAAATGATCAAAGAAAACCCGTCCCCCTCAGGGCTAGAACAGTTAACCTTACACCTAGCGAAAAAAAATAGCATAAACCTGACTTGATCCGCAACTCGAGTTCAGGTAAAATCAGGTTACCCGACCCGACCCGATGCAAGACTGTCCACCTGACCCGAAACGAAAAAAAGAAACGTCAACCAGCCTTGATATGTGCCTCGGGTCGTGTCGGTTTTGAAAAATATCTAGTTGCGCGACCCAATGCAGACTAGAGATGAGACGGGCTCAGACCGAGCCTGAAAGGCCGGGCCCGACACGGGCTCAGAGTCATTCTTTCTGAAACCTGAAAATTTTATTTATCCATGAATAGAAAAAAAATTAAAAGAACTTTTTTCCCCCATAAAAATTACTTATTCCTTTTCAAAACATTGTATTGCTTTTTTTTATCAGAATGAAGGGGAAACAGAAATTGTGTTTTTCTATTTTAGTTATTAGGATAGAATGTTACTTTAAAGAAAATGATTAGTTATATATACATATTTATGTTTGGACGTCTACGACACGGCGGCGCCACGAAAGAGGTGGGAATAATTAATTTGTTTTTAGTTCGATTTTCGTTTGTAGCAGAGGTTATGTTGCA
Source organism: Maratus speciosus (assembly GCA_963932465.1). Classification (NCBI taxonomy): domain Eukaryota; kingdom Metazoa; phylum Arthropoda; class Arachnida; order Araneae; family Salticidae; genus Maratus; species Maratus speciosus. The sequence goes on along the minus strand of OZ010793.1, from coordinate 256,169,669 downwards.
ATTGGATTTTTTTTTTTTTATTGTTGTTATTTAGAGTTCTAACACAAAGAGAATATTTTCTTCTGTTTATAGTTTTCGGTTTGCGAATAATTTAGTTTTCTATCGTACACAACGTACACAAGTCGTAATCGCTCTTCATATGCAAATAACTTTAGTGATTATTATATCTATTATGAGCTCTGCTGATGCTGAAGCTGTACGCTGTTATTTACGAAGTCACTTTTAGTCGTAAGTAACTTTAATTACCATATTATTCCGATAGAAAGCAATCGAGCAGTGTTTCCTCTTTTCCTGTAAAAGCACCGGGACATTGAAATTTTTAATTTAAGATTATTTTCAGGGTCACTCCAATCCAGAAAGATTGCTATGAGGAAGGAATTGGTTATAGTTTAAAATGTGAACTTTTGTTTAGAAAATTGATAAATGTTGTTCCATTATTCGCTAGATAAATAACAATTTCTACAAATTTCATGCATTTATTCATGAAACACACTTCATTAACATGCCCATAAGATTTTCCTATTAAAAGAGAAAAATATGAGAATCTTTTTAAGTATGAAGTACATTTTTATTTGACACCAAACTTTTCTTTTGATAATATTAAATTTAAATTTTCCTTTAACAGTCATTTCTATGTAAAAAGTAGTTTACAAATGATAATTACATTTGAAACATTTTTTAAATATTATTCAATTTTTTACTATTGCATATTTTCGGGCTCGGGCTCTGATGACACAAAATGTTTTGGACTCGGGCGGCCTCGAATTTAAAATCGTCGGGCTGGGTCGGGCCCGGGCACTGAAAAAAGAGCCCGAACTCATCTCTGATGCAGACTCTACCTGATACCAAATGTTTTGCAAATTTCTGGAATTTAGTGGAATTGTGTGGACTTTAGATCATAGTCTAAAAAGGAATGCAGAAAATGATAAAGGAAATTTTTTACTCGCAGAAAATCATTGGCGAAAATTTCAAATCCCTATGAATCACAAAATTTGCAAACTTCTTGACGTGTTGACTATGTTTATGTGCTGATTATCTAGTGACCGATTGAATTTCACGATTTCTTCCCCGACGATTCAACGAAATTCACGATTTTTTTCGTGATCGATTCACAAAATTCACAATTTTTTCCGTAACCATTTGTCAAAATTCACGATATTTTTTGCGACGGTTAACGAAATTCGCTATTTCTATCCGAGATATTTTGACGAAAGCAATGGCGGATCTAAGGGGGGGGGGAGGGGGCGATCGCCCCCCCCCCCTTGGGCAAAAAAAGGGTTTCAAAACGGCATTATGCATCCTTACTTGAAATGACTTGGGGTGAAGCTCGAGCCCGGCGCGACCCGACCCGGGTCGCGCCACCAGTTTAAATCCACGAGACTCGGCCTGGGTCAGGTCTTCTCTCATTTAGAGCCGGGCCGTGCCCTGATCTTAAAATTTTCTGCAAATTCAGGTCTCTTCCTAGAGGTCAGCATTGGCCAAAATTTCCAGCTCGAGTCTCGTCCCGGAATAAAAGCTAAACGTTCGGTCCGTGTCAGCTCGTATGATAAACAGCATTGGCCCGATTGCGACCCGTGTACTTCTCTAAATTTGTTTCCCCGAGCCCAAGTTGTTCTGGCATCTTACTTATTTGTTGTCCGTAAAATTTATGTTGTACATTTGTTTAGCGAAATCTTTAAAATTTAATTTGATTTGATAAATTACAGAGATGCATATTTAAAAATCTACTTTTTTACTTTCTTCTATCTTTACAAGAAGAAAGTATTGGATTCGTGAAAATTTTCGACTTCTGGTTTTCGAAGGATTTATACGTTTTAGAATGTCCTGAACACGACTGGATGGTTTTTAGAAAATGTTTGTCTGTCACTCTGTGAGTCTGTATGTGACAAAAATTTTGTGGGCGCTCTATCTCAAGAACTAATGCACGGAATTTCACAAAACTTTAGTTTCAGTTAGATCTTGATATAATCTGGTCCTGATTAGTTTTTAGTGAAAACCGCCCGACAGGTGGCGCTGCTATGCGGCATGGTTCATGATTTCTGCAATAGCAATATCTCAGGAATTACTCAACGGATTTTCATAAAACTTCAAATTCAGTTAGTCCAGGATATAGTTAGGTGCTGATTACAATTTGGTAAAAATCGCTCAACAGGTGGCGCTGCTATGCTGCATTATTCGAGATTATCGCAATAGTTCTATCTCAAGAAAAAATGCACGGATTTTCATTAAACTTCAGATTCAGGGAGTCCCTGATATAAATTATTGCTATTAATACATGGAAATTATTCCAGAGAGAAAACATTCGCCTTGCATACAATATTTCAAATGAAAATCAAATTTCAAATTTCAAAGTAATTGCTTAAAAGGCGCAAAGGCCAACATAGTGAAAAAGATTCCAAGCCGGGACTCGAACCCGGGCCATCAGTATAGCGCACTGACGTTCTACCGACTAAACCACTTGGAACGATACCTAGCTCGGAAAATTTCTCACTATTATATGTTGGCAAGGCTACAAACGCAGCACAAGATGGAATATTTATCGTGAGTCACCGACCTGGGACAAACACGAAACATAATTAAATCCAGCATCGATAGAAATTATATTAATACATGGAAATTATTCCAGAGAGAAAACATTCGCCTTGCATACAATATTTCAAATGAAAATCAAATTTCAAAGTAATTGCTTAAAAGGCGCAAAGGCCAACATAGTGAAACAGATTCCAAGCCGGGACTCGAACCCGGGCCACCAGTATAGCGCGCTGACGTTCTACCGACTAAACCACTTGGAACGATACCTAGCTCGGAAAATTTCTCACTATTAAATCTTTTTCACTATGTTGGCCTTTGCGCCTTTTAAGCAATTACTTTGAAATTTGATTTTCATTTGAAATATTGTATGCAAGGCGAATGTTTTCTCTCTGGAATAATTTCCATGTATTAATATAATTTCTATCGATGCTGGATTTAATTATGTTTCGTGTTTGTCCCAGGTCAGTGACTCACGATAAATATTCCATCTTGTGCTGCGTTTGTAGCCTTGCCAACATATAATAGTGAGAAATTTTCCGAGCTAGGTATCGTTCCAAGTGGTTTAGTCGGTAGAACGTCAGTGCGCTATACTGATGGCCCGGGTTCGAGTCCCGGCTTGGAATCTTTTTCACTATGTTGGCCTTTGCGCTTTTTAAGCAATTACTTTGAAATTTGATTTTCATTTGAAATAAGTTATTGCTGTTTAATTTTTGGTGTAAATCGCCCAACAGGTGGCGCTGCTGTGCTGCATTTTTCACGATTTCCGCAATAGCTATATTTCAAGAACTAATGCATGTATTGTCATCAAGATTTAGATTAAGTTACTTCCTGGTATAAATTGGTCCATATTAGTGTTTGGTGTAAATCGCCCAACAGGTGGCGCTGCTATGCAGAATTTTTTTCTTTGTAGAGCTTTAAAATTCGGATTTTCTTTTATCATCCGTTTCTTTCATTCTAAACTGATTTTCTTACTGAATTTCCATTTGAATGTATTTGTCTAAGTAATGATTTTTACGTAGTTTTTATGTACATAATTGCCTAAATAGTCATTAATATTAATGTTTTTCTGTATTCATGATTTTCGAAAATTTCGAGTAAAATAAAATATGAGCATAAGTAAGTGTGCTTTAATGAATAATTGTAATTTCAAAATGCAAGCTGGGCTGGAGTTGATTTTTTTAGCTTTTATACCGGGCTAATATTTTTTTTTTTTTTTTTTTTTTGTGGGTCCAATTTCCGCAGCAAATCATTTTTTTTATGATCTAATTCTATTTAAAAAAGAAAGTCTTTCACAACGATTTTGGACATATTTGAACTCTAAAATATATACAGATTTGAAATATGTAATAAAATAAAGGCGCAATTTTTGTCCGAAAATTCGGACATAAAAATAATTGCGAATTTTGACAAATGGTCGCCGCAAAAAATCCATTTCATCAATCGTTCACAGAAAATAACTTCAATTTCGCCAAAGAATCGCGGAAAAAAACGTGAATTTGGTCAAAGAGGCGCGGAAAAAGCGCGAATTTGGTCAAAAGACCACGGAAAAACGCGATGTACTTCAAATGATCACGGAAATCCCGAATTTCGTCAAACGTTCGCGCAAAAAACGCGAATTTTGTCAAACAACCGCGAGAAAAGCGAATTTCGTCAAAGGATCGCGAAAAATGCTAATTTTATCAAAGAATCGCGAAAGGAACGCGAATTTCCTCATAGGGTCGCAAAAAAACTCAAATTTCGTCAAAGGATCGCGGAGAAAAGCAAATTTCGTTAAAGAATTGCTTAAAAAGCGCGAATTTCGTCAAAGGATCTCTGAAAAAATGCAATTTTCGTCAAATGATCGCGAAAAAAACACAAATTTTGTCAAAGGGTGGCGGGAAAAAAACGCGAATTTTATCGAAGGGCTGCAAAATTACACTTATTTCATGAAAGATTTGCGGAAGAAACATAAATTTTGTCAAAGAATAATGGAAGAAATGTGAATTTCATCAAACAGCTACGGAAAAACGCGAATTTTATCGAAGGGCTGGGAGAATAGGCGAATTTCGTCAAAAAGTTGCGAAAAAAACACGAATTTCGTCAAAGAGTCGTGGAAAAAATACAGTGCTCTCTTTGGGAAACAGCACACATACATACACCTATGTTTATTATTATAGGTATAATTTTGAATCTGAAATAATATACTGAACTAACTTTTGAACAAAATGGTTTAACCCAAACCGCGCTTGCATGAATCTACACTCAGCCTCAAATCCACCCAGATCGAAAACGGCTAACTCGACCTGCAACAAGAATAATTAGTGCCAGAAGAGAATCCCCACCCCTCTGCTGTAACATTTCAGATTTTTTTTTTTTTTTTTAAACTGAGAATCACCCCTGATCAGGAGTTTTTTCAGTTTAGAATAGAAACCAGATGGCGCTGCAATCAATAGGCGCTAAATCGGTGCCCGATTTAACAACTATTGTTTGCAGTGCCATCTACCGCTGCTATTGTAAAGTAAAATCAAGAATCGCAGCAAAAAATCTCATGCCATCTTACATAACCCTCCTGCAAGATTTTTTTAAATTGCTGTCACCATTTGCAAGTCACTGAATTTTAAAATCAGTCAGTCCATTTTAGGACACTCGGTATGTTTTTTAATAAGTTTCAAAGCATCTTTTTACTTTCTTCTATCTTTACAAGAAGAAAGTATTGGATTCGTGGAAAATTTCGACTTCCGGTTTTCGACGGATTTATACGTTTTAGAATGCCCAGAACACGATTTGATGGTTTTTAGAAAATGTCTGTCTGTGAGCCTGTCTGTCACTCTGTGAGTCTGTATGTGACAAAAATTTTGTGGGCGCTCTATCTCAAGAACTAATGCACGGAATTTCACAAAACTTTATATTTAGTTAGACCTTTATATAAACTGGACCTGATTAGTTTTTGGTGAAAATCGCCCAACAGGTGGCGCTACTATGTAGTAATTTTCACGATTTCTGCAATAGCTGTATCTCAAGAACTACTGCACGGATTTTCATAAAACTTCAGATTCAGTTTGTTAAGGATATAGTTTGGTGCTGATTACTTTTTTGTGAAAATCGCCCTACAGGTAGCGCTGCTATGCTGCATTATTCATGATTATCGCAATAGCTCTAACTCAAGAAAAAATGCACGAATTTTCATCAAACGTCAGATTCAGTTAGTCACTGATATAAATTAGTGCTGTTTAATTTTTGGTGTAAATCACACAACAGGTAGCACTGCTGTACTGCATTTTTCACGATTCCCGCAAGAGCTGTATCTCAAGAACTAATGCACGGATTTTCATCAAACTTCAGATTTAGTTAATCCTTGACATGAATTGACGTATAAATTAGAGCTGTTTAATATTTGGTGTAAATCGCTCAACAGGTGGCGCTGCTATGCTGTATTTTTGGCGATTTCCGCAATAGCTTTATCTCAAGAACTAATGCTTGGATTTTCAACAAACTTCAGATTCAGGTACACCTTGATATCATTTAGTGCTGCTTATTTTTGGTGTAAATCGCTCAACAGGTGGCGCTGCTATGCTACATTTTTCAGAATTTCCGCTATAGCTCTATCTCAAGAACTAATGCACGAATTTTCATCCAAGTTGAAATTCAGATATACTTTGATATGAATTGGTGCTAAATCGTTGTTATTTCTTGTACTATTTAAATGATTTAATTGACGTGATTTATATAGAAGAAAGTTTTGTGATGGCCACAACATACTAGTTTTTTTTTAATTACAACTCATCTTAGATATAAAGAGATAAGCGGTCTTATAACAAACTAGTATTTTTTACATAATCCTGAAGATTAAAAAGTATTATTAAATAATTGTTTGGTCGTGTCAGTTATGGATCTTTTACTTTACCTTTTATCTTCAAAAATATTTAGACTTTCTTTTCAAATTCGGGTCCGCCCGAACCCTTCTCGCAAGAGTGAAAACCAAATCAGAAACTGACCCAAACCGGAAGTAATGTATGCAAATCTGCCCCAAACCCAATGCGCTAGAGCGCAGCTAAAAATTAGAAGTCAACCCGACCCGCAGCAGAAAAGTATAAGTATACCGAACCCAAACCCGACCCGCAGCAAAAAGTAGAAGTCAACCGGACCCAAATGCGATCCACAGCAAAAAATTATAGTCAACCGGACCCAAGCCCGACCCACAGCAAAAAGTAGAAGTAACACGACCCGCAGTGAAAAAAATTAGCCCCGACCCGCGCATCAGATTGGAGTCTCCAAATTTCTAAAATCGCCCCCCCCCCCCCTTGAGGACTCTCCAGATCCGCCCTTGGACGAAAGTCGCGATTCTTCTCTACGATCATTTGTTGAAATTCGTTTTTTTTTTTTTTTTTTTTTTTTTTGTCTCGCAGCCGACTGACAAAATTTGCGATTGATTTGCGCGATCGTTTAACAAAATTTTTGAATTTTTTGCGCGATTTTTTGACAAATTCGCGATTTTTGTCCGAAACCTTTGACAAAATTCGCGTTTTTTCCCCTTAATAGATATTGAAAATTCACAATTTTTTTGCATGACTGATGAGCAAATTTTATTTATTTATTTATTTTTTGTGACCGATTGTTGAAATCTGCATTTATTTAACCGCAATCGATTGACAATAATCGCTGTTTGTTTCAACGATCTTTGCATTTTTTTTCATGTTCCTTTTAGGAAGTAATATTTTTTCCGCGACTAATTTGTCAAATTGACTATTTTTTCTAAGTAAAATTGACAAAATTTAAGATTTTTTTCCGCGGTCGACTGCCGAGTTGACTCCGCAAAAAAAAGAAAAAAAATACTGCTGTTTTCCACGAAAATTAAAAAATGTTATTGGAAGAATCCCGTGATTTTAAAAGACGTTAAGAGGGCAAAATCCCATACGCTGTTTTAAGCCCTTCCCCCTCAAAGAAAACTTTGTCTCCCCCCCCCCCCCCTCCAAAAACCTCTTGAAATGGCTCCCCACCTCTGCAGCAAAACCTGCAAAGAAGAAGTCGAAAGGTCAGGGGAAAAAAAAACTCCATTTTAGACAGTTCTGCGTATTAGCAAGTGTAATTATATGGTGTTTTTTTTCAAAGAAACGTGATTTTTTTTCCGTTTCCGAAATAATTCTTTTTTTGACTGGTTTCATTTTCACAAGTTTTACAGTAAATATACCTATGCTCTTCAGAGGTTTACTGTAGAAAGGATGTTTTAACAGCCTTAGATATACTTGTAAAATGGAAACAGTCTGTAACGGAATACTGTCTTACGGAAAACCTTAGTCAGTATCTTAAAAGTATACCTGCTAAGATGAAAACCTGCTTAAAACGGAGTTTTTAATCGATTCTTTTTCGGAGGGAAGAGGATACCTCCCCTACCCCCGCCCCCCTTGGCTATGCCACTGTCCTCAAAGAAGACTTTGCCCCCCCCCCCCCCCAAAAAAAAAAAAAGTTCTGAAATGGTGCCCCTGATTTCGAGAGATATTTTGTACTTATTTTAGGAAATGGTATTAATTTAAACTGTTGCCAACTGTATAAACAGCGCGAATAATAATGTTTGCTTCAAATTAAAAATTTATTTACACGTGACTATTATTAACAGAAAGAAAACTTTCAAATTAGAATTAAATAATTACGTGTGAAAAGCAGGAACTTATTGAAAATTACTTCATAAAAACTATATTTACACGTGAATTTTATAAGGATATTGTAAAATAATAAATTCATTAACATGCGTTAGAAGTCTTAAATAGGAGAAATTACGTCACATTACACTTATAACGTAAAATGAACAAAAAGTAATATTGCAAAACAATTTAAATTTAAAAATTGCGCGAGACATTAATTTGATATTTTGAGATTATATTAATAAGATTAATATTAATTTTATTGAACGCGTTTAGACTGCTTCCGAGCGATTATTTAGTAATGTAATAAAAATAAAAAATATTACAAGCTGAAAATGAAGTGTCATCAACAAAAAATATGATTTGAAAGAGAAAAATCTGTGAAGCAGAAAATAAAGAAATTGCTTAAATGGTTTAGTTAAGATTCGCTAACCTTCTGTGTCGTTTCCGTCAAAAGAAGGCATTGGTATTTGTAAAATATATTTGCATTTTGATGCAGATTGCTTATTATATTAGCTTATTTTGAAATGTTTAACTGATTTTATTTAATCAAAGACGAAAACAGCCATTGTATCTTTTAACAGCAGCTGATTTTTCTTTAAAATTCTCCAATTGATGAAAAATGAATAGAAACCCATTTATAGGGAGATCGCCACTGTTTTTTAAATTATAATTCAATCTTTCAAAATCTTTTTAAAGCCAATCAAATTAGCGTGCTTTTAGAGACTGCGGTGTCTGAACGGGGGTTGGCGATCGTATCTCGTAGGGGGCCGAGCCCCCTAGTAATATAAAAAAAATAGATGAACATATCATAATTATTAATAATAATGATTTGATTATTATTAATAATAATTAAATCATTATTATACAATAAAATAAATATATAGTTATAATTTTTATTATTAAATTAATAATAATTAAGACATAATAAATAATATAATATGAAAGCAGAAACAAATATTTAATGCAATTAGTTATAAATAATCTGCATTTAAAAATATACTATCAAATACTTATATTATAAATTTGTATTATAAGAAAATATTTAATAAATAAAAATAAAATTTAAGTATACTTAGTTACAAAATATATAACGTTTAAGAAAATTAATTTAAAAAAAAATAACTGAAGGCAAATATTACTAAATTTGTATTTATAAATATCCAAAATACATTAAATAACATCCTTCTAAAAGCAAACGAACCCACTATTGTCTAAATACATTCATTAAAAAGAAATTAAATAATTTTATTACAAAGAGCGAAATAAAAAAAAAAATCAATCTTTCATTCGTCTTTATTTAATAAATAAAAATTAACATTGAGTATACTTGGATATAAAAATATAACGTTCAAAAATTTAATTAAAAAAGTATTGAAGAGACATATTACTAAAGCATTATTTATAATTATACAAAATGCATTTAATAACATTCAACAGATTACTCATTATGTTGTAAAAAAACATTTTTTCTTTATTTTGTTTGTAACGTAATTTCTCAAACTAGTGCAAAGTCGCCAAAACTGGTTGAACAACATGCTGGACACTGAGCAACCAACAACCAATAAGATTGCGAGCTTCGGCTCGAAACAACGAACCTACTTGGGAAAAAAAAAATTATGCTTTTAATTTTATGACTTGAAAGATATCTAATTTCCAATTTCTTTTAATGCAGTTACTTTTTTTTTACTAGCATACAAACTAACGACGAAGCATATTCAGGGCTAACGAAAAAGACGGGCTACTGCACTTCTCCGATTTAGAGTAGTCACGTGACGCTCACTGTCCCAATTAAGTAATTTGATAAAATTCGTTACTTTCCCAGGCACCGGAATCAAGATCTTATTAAAATTTTAAACTGCTGCCATAATATCCAAAAAGTCCTTCCGGCCAGTGCCGGGAGGAAGAGCACGCTAAGGAGGAAGAGGAACGCTATAATTTTGAATTTGAGTACAATCTTAAAGTTATATTGTACTTTCGAAAATACGTAATTATTTTCATAAATGTTCATTTTACTAGAAATATTAACTTTTACATGCAATTTTGCATATAAAAAAATGGCATAAGCATAAATTCCTTAAAATTTAAAGTTTCTGTTCTTTTGAATTAACTTTTTTAAAAGCTTACGGAATTTTAGCTAATATGCTCGACATTGAGTTATTTGACTTATCAGTTTTAAAGTTTAATAAACAAAACGCTTTTCATTTTTAAATTATCCTTTTCCGCCTTATGCAAAATTTTGGTTTCGGTGTGACCTTAAAATCCTTTCCGTTTCCGCGTCAGACAGATTCCGCCTTATGCAGCATGAATTAATGTAATTTTCTATGGGTTCGCCGGGACTTGAAAAAATTTCCGCGGTAGACAGATTTCCGGCTTATACAGAGTCCGCCTTAGACAGAATTTACTGTACTAATAAAACTATGTTCAATTGTGTCATTAAAACATGATCAATACAATTATATTTATTAAAGAAAATTTTTACGTCTGTTTTTAAAATACGTTCTCAATTTCTTCGAACATATAGCAAATTAATGAAATAAATGAATATTATAGAACTGAAAAAAATAACTTATGTTTGAATTATATATATTTGTGAAATTAAAAGTTATTTTAATCCGAAAAAGATCTTTGTTTTAAGCAAGGTTCTAATTGCAAACCACGGTGAAATAACATTTCGTCTAGCCTTTTACATTTGCGGAAAAAACAAATGAAAAAAAGCACACCTCTTCCTCTCAGCAAAGGAATGGGGTTGCTGTTCGCTACGCGTACGACGTCACGAACAAAAAAGGGTGCGTAGCGTTGAATTCATCCCCGCGCCAACCCTTACTCTGGCGATAAGGTGCTCAAAACGTGAGCCTTCTTGAAAAAGCCCCCCGGCAGCCAGGTTCTCTGGCCAAGCCGGATAGCGACGTTCCATAGTCTGATCCCAGAGCCGGCGGTGGCCGGGTGGTGACTCTGGGCAAAGGATAGCTAAGGCGATAGGACCCCATCCACCAATTGACTAAGAGGGAGCCTGAAGTATGAGTGAGGGCTTTGTAGTGGAAAGTCCTCGGTGCTCGCTAGTGACGACGGGGCATAAAGAACCTCTGGATGACTGTGTGTTTTAAATGAAATTGCTCGTTTTCCAAAAGCTTTCATAATCCTTTCATAATCCTTATTTAAAAAAAGCCAACTTATATGATGCAAACACACGAAGCTCAATTTAGTGGAAACCGAATATAGGAGATTCAATACTACTTTTTATCAATATAATGAATGAGAATTTCGCGAAATTAGTCAGTTTTATCCAAGCTGCTTTTCTTTAAAGTAACTTATATTTGGCTGCCAAATTCGGCAATTTCTTAAAGTGCCTGTCATTTTAAGACAACATGGTGGATGAGGCTAACAGGGTAAACCTTAGTAATTGCTGTGCACATGCTCACTCACATCGGAATCGGTTAATATATAGGAGTGCTGTCGCATGCAAAAAATCAGATTTTTCAAAATGTCACCCACAATAGAAATTGAAACTGCTATATCTGAGCCATTTTTTAAGGTAAAGACAAACAAAAAATGCTCCTGAATCCTTATATCAAGATCAAATACTTAAGAAAGAAACCTTTTTCAATTTCTAATTTTTTTGCACCTCACTTTAAATATATATATTTTTTTAATTTAATGGCCGCCATTTTGAAACAAGATGGCTGATGAATCTGGCCAGCGAACTTGGTCGAGGTGTTGATGTATACTATCCACATGCCTTCTTACATCGAAATAGGCGAATACGCGTGTTATCGCGTGACAAATACAAGATCGTTTCAAAATGTTAGCCATGCTAGAAATTCAAAGAGCTATAAATCAACCATTTTTTAAGATATCAACAAAAGAACAAATTTTCAGAAACAAAAACTGCTCCGGAATCTTTGTATCAAGACCAAACACATAAAAAAAATCTTTTTCATTTTCCAATTTTTTAATACCTCATTTTGAATTTTAAATTTAATTTTTTTTTAATGGCAACCCTTTTGAAACAAGATGGCGAATGAAGCTGGCCAACGAACTCGGTCGAGACATTGGTATGTACTATGTACAGACCAAGTTACATCCAAATAGGTTCATAAATACGCCTGTTATCGCGTGACAAAAATCAGGTCGTTTTAAAATGTCAGCCACAAGAGAAATTCAAAATGCTATTACTCAGCCATTTTTTTTTAGATATAGACGAAAGAAAAACTGTTCCGGAATCTTTGTATTAAGGTCAAACACATACAAAAAAAATCTTTTTCATTTTCCAATTTTTTGGTATCTCATTTAAATTTTTTTATTTTTTTTAAATGGCCGCCATTTTGAAACAAGATGGCGGATGAAGCTGGCCAACGAACTCGGTCGAGATATTTGTATGTACTATGTACACACCAAGGTACATCCAAGTCGGTTCGTAAATACGCCTGTTATTACGTGAGAAAAATCAGGACGTTTCAAAATGTCAGCCACGCTAGAAATTCAAAATGCTATAACTCAGCCATTTCTTAAGATATAGACGAAACAAAAACTGCTCCCGAATCTTTTTATCAAGGTCAAACACATAAGAAGAAAATATTTTTTCAATTTTCAATTTTTGGTACCACATTTCAAATTTAAATTTTTCTTAAAAATTTAAATGGCCGCCATTTTTAAACAAGATGGCGGGTGAAGCTGGCCAACGAACCCGGTCGAGACATTGGTATGTACTATGTATAAACGAAGTTACATCCAAATCGGTTCATAAATACGCCTTTTATCGCGTGACAAAATTCAGGACGTTTCAAAATGTCAGCCACACTAGAAATTCAAAATGCTATAACTCAGCCATTTTTTAAGATATAGACGAAACAAAAACTGCTCCGAAATCTTTGTATAAAGGTCAAATACATAAGAAAAAAAATATTTTTCCATTTTCAATTTTTTGGTACCACATTTCCCAATAGCAGAAAATTCTCCAAGTGTCTGCGACAGATCTTTCAGGGACTGAAAATAATCTGCAGGTAAAATGTTACAAATGAACCTTTAATTAATTAATCATTTACTTTTAATGTTTTTAAGCATTTTACTCATTTTTATTAATAATAATCGTAAGTTTTAGTAATAAATAATAAAGAACTAAACATTATAAAGTTGGAAAAAGATCCAATGAAAAAAAAAAAATCTGCAAAAGGGAAAAAAAATCTGCGACGCACGTCACCCGTCAGTAATTTTCTGCTACCGGGCCACATTTCAATTTTTACATTTTTAAAAAAATTTAAATGGCCGCCATTTTGAAACAAAATGGCGGATGAAGCTGGCCAACGAACTCGGTCGAGAGATTGGTATGTACTATGTACACACCGAATTACATCCAAATCGGTTCATAAATACGCCTTTTATCGCGTGACAAAATTCAGGACGTTTCAAAATGTCAGCCACGCTAGAAATTCAAAATGTTATAACTCAGCCATTTTTTAAGATATAGACGAAACAAAAACTGCTCCGGAATCTTTGTATAAAGGTCAAATACATAAGAAAAAAATATTTTTCCATTTTTAATTTTTTGGTACCACATTTCAAGTTTTAAATTTTTTTTAAAATTTTAAATGGCCGCCATTTTGAAACAAAACGGCGGATGAAGCTGGCCAACGAACTCGGTCGAGACATTGGTATGTACTATGTACACACCGAATTACATCGAAATCGGTTCATAATTACGGGAGTTACAGTGTGACATGGGTCAGATCTATATATATATATATATATATATATATATATATATCAATTTTGAACGGAGGGTGGTTTCGGGGTCTGGGGGTCATGATCGATGAAAATATACCAAAATTTTTTGAAATCGCTTTCCTCCGAACGGCTGCAATAGGTAGCTTTTTTGTAAAGAAAGCTACCTAAAATATCCAACTGAGCACTTTATACCCTTCAAATCATCGTAAAAACTCCAAATTTAAAATTGACTTCGTGTGAATGATTAATTTAACACACAAATTTTAAAGCTGTAGCGCAATTTTAAATTATTGGGGGAAAAATACGATTGTCGAAAGAAAGAAAGGGAAAAAAGAGAATGCTTTTTTAACCCTTAAATGCCTGATTTTTCAAATATCATTGTAATAATGTTTTTCGGCTTTCATTTTTTAAATAAATCATGGGAAAAATACTTAAAAAAAAATCATATTTTGTTTTAAGCATAGTTTACGGCTAAAAAACAGTTTATTACTAATCGTCAATGCTGGTGTTTAATTGAAAAAATAATTTTCCTTGATAAAATTCTATAATATTAAACACACAAGAATTTTTGGAACTATAATAAGAAATAAATTTTACTTGCTCACTGCAGGTCAAAATAGGGTATTTCGCAAACTTCCAAACAAAAGAAAAAGAACAAGTAGCAACATTGGAAAAAATAAATTTATCTTTATTCTTAAACAGCACAAGTGTTGCCATCTAAATGTTGAAAATCGATTTAATAATATTTTCATAATGTATTTTATTGGCAACATTAGGCATTATAGCTTCAATATTATTCTAATAGTATTTTAGAGCCTAAAAGGGGTATGTTGCCGAAAAGCAACACCAGGCATTTAAGGGTTAAGCAGGCCTTTTATATCATAAATATCAATATATCTGCAAATACGGTATCTGTACACGGTATATTAAAGAAAATAATTTGTAACCAGGTATAAATTCATAAAAAGCTGAAAAAATGAAATTATTAGACTGAACTTTTTCTTTTATAACGCAGGAATCATTTTAAATAAACCAAAAATTTAAATAAACCAGGTAAAATGATTTATTAAACATATAAAAATTCTGAAGCTGTAGCACAATTTTAAGTTATTGAAAATGCATTTGAAGGGGGAAAAAACTATTTTTTAATTTTCCAAACAGCCTTTTTATACCATAAATATAAATAAATATAAGTAGAACCCCGGTTATCCGAAAATCGGCTTAACCGAAAGACCTTAAAATTCCTCAAAGTGCTTTTTAAATGTAAAAAAAAATTATTGTCAACACTATTTTAACCGATGTCTAATGACACCTTTCAACATATTTTGATTTATGATTACTATTTTATTTGTAAGTTTTAGATCAAAACAATTCCGAATCATTTTCAATACATTGAAGAGTTGTTTTAATACTTATAAGCTTTAAAAGTTAAAAGCAAAATAAGTAAAATTCAAAACTTTGAAAGGTGTTATTAGACATTGATAGAAATAGAGTTAAAAAAGCATGTTCTTTATGAAATAAATCAACAGAGTCAACTTACTTATTTGGTCCATTGGGTAATTTCGGGCACTTTATTAGATAGACACGTGCGACACTTCCTTTTTTTACAAAATATGTTGTGATTTTCTTTTGTTTTTAAACTTTGCATCGTTTTAATGCTGCTTTATCACACCACCTTTTAAACAACAACACATCTGATGCATCTTCTTGTACTTCAATATATCAAAGTGCCGTATCTAAGATCTTAGTAGCTTCACTGTGTGTAATCCTGGCATTATCAATCTCTTCGGGCTCTTCTTCTTCTTCATTATCAGCAACTTCTCGATTCACCACAGCAACTATTTCCGCATCTCTAAAATCTTGCTCATCAGTGGTTGGACCAAGCCAGGCGTCAATTTCAACTTCTGATATTTCTCCGGGAAGCTGCTTGAACACGAAAAACTGTTCGACTAACTAAAAAAACTAACACGAAGCTGCGAAAAACACTTCGGTGTTAGTATCGTCATCATTTCTGTTCATAATTCCAAGATATCAGTATCTGCAGACTCCTGTGTTTCAAAGACTAGTGATTCAACTTTAGGTCATAAATTACGCCAAGATTTTTTTAACGTTTTGCTTTGAATTTCATCCCATGAAGAAGCTACCCAGTAGCCAACTTTCTTCATATCCACAATTTTCAAATGTTGAACAACTTGCGCTCCATCAACCAGTCCTTCAATTAAAAATCGTATCAAACTTTTTCTGTAATATCTCTTAATGTTCTCAATAACTCCTTGATCCATTGGTTGAATCAGAGAAGTCACATTCGGAGGCAAGAAAATAGCTATAATCCCATCCTTTACAAGCTCACTTTCTGATGGGTGCTATGGTGCATTATCCAACAAAAGAGCAACCTTCTGAGGAAGTTTTATTTTTTTCAAAAATTTTTTTTACCTCTAGAACAAATTCGTTGCGAAACCATTCACTGAAAATGTCACACCTCATTCATGATTTTTTCGTGACCGGTATTTTACTGGAAAAGATCTCATGTTGAGATTCTTGAACGCTCTGGGCTTGGAACGCTCTGGGATTGTCCAACTAACACAAGGGGGGGGGGGGTATTTATGAGACCCTGGTGCATTACTGCAAACCAAAAGTGCTACTCTTTGCTTAGCAGTCTTAAAACCAGGAGCCGTTATCTCTGAACCATAAGCCAACGTGCGGCTTGGCAACATTTTATAATTCAATCCTGTTTCATTGCAATGGACGCTGCCCACGAATGGCAACAGCCACGCCTCTGCGGTGAAAACCCTCCGAAAAAAACTGTTTATTAAACGAAGGGGGAGCAGAGTTAAAATGTTCTTCACACCTATTGGTGCTTTTCTCCTGTTTACCCGCGGCTGACATCACATGGGTAAAGTCCGTAGAAAAATTTGTTCAGGACAAGTTTTCTTTTGCAATAATTTCAGAAAACTTCATTTGGAAACACTTTACTTGTGAAGAATCTGCTGAATGTTTTTGACAGCAAATACCGATCTGACGAATGCCGTGCCGTCTCTTCCATCGATCTAACCATCCCAAACTAGCTGAAAATTGAGGATCTCCCCCCATTTCCTTGTTTAAATCTTTTGCTTTTTCTTGAAGAATAGGCCCACTTAATGGCGACCCTTTTACGCGCTCTTGAATAAACCATAAAAAAGAGCTTCGTCCAGTTTCAAATTTTCACACTGCTTCATCGTGCTTCTGCTAATTAAGCCTGCATTTGTTGCGATCTTCGTACATCATTGTTCAATTTTGTCACGGTTTTTAATTCAGTCCAAAAGTGTAGACCTTCCTA
This sequence comes from Maratus speciosus, assembly GCA_963932465.1. Taxonomy (NCBI): domain Eukaryota; kingdom Metazoa; phylum Arthropoda; class Arachnida; order Araneae; family Salticidae; genus Maratus; species Maratus speciosus. The sequence goes on along the minus strand of OZ010793.1, from coordinate 256,152,479 downwards.
CAGCTAAGTCAGAACAAATATTTTTCAGTGACTCTCCATTGTCAACTCTTTTTAAAGCATTGAGTTTGTCCATCAAGCTTATAACAATCCGTTTGCGTTTTAAAGTACTATCACTACAGTGTCTAGAATACAGGGTGATCTTTTTCAAAGTGACAGTGTTTGGAGCGCCCTGTAGCGCGATCTAATAGCCGAAATGGCACCAAACTTGGTATTTAGACTAATCAAGACATGGGAAAAAGGATTCCGTGAAAAAATTTTAGTTCCAAAAATCGCCGCCAGGGCCTTTTGTAACGCTGCTGTAGCTTACAATAACGAGAATTAGCATGAAACAAACGAAGCAAAAAATTACGAAAGGGACCTTTATCGCTGAATGGTCTTAAGAAAATGATTAAGAAGTTCGATTGTCGAAGGATCGCAGGGAACCATTGATGGTACTAGCAGCGCCCGGGGTGTAGCTCGACAATTGGACCTGAATTATTCCACGGTATGGAGAGTTTTGCGGCGCGTTATTGGATTTTACCCCTACAAAATCAGTCGCTTGCACGAACTGAAACCAAGTGATTATGATATTCGAGTGATATTTGCTCTACCGCTTCTTGCCAGGGTAGAAATTGATATGCTTTCCCATGGCATATGTGCATGATGCTTTCCCATGCACTGTGGGGAGATGAGTGCCATTTTTATCTCAATGGTTCCGTAAACACACAAAATAGCCGAATTTGGGCTTCTTAGTAGCCCCACACCGTGCATGAAATCCCATTAAATTCCCCAAAAGTCACTGTTTGGTGTGGTTTCACAGCCGAATTCGTAATTCGGCCATTCTTTTTTGAGACCATCACTCCGACAGGACCCGAAACGTGCACCATAAATGCAGAAAAGTACCACGAAATGCTGCAAACGTTTGTTATTCCACAACTTCAGCAAAGAAACCGTCTCCAACAGACAATCTTTATGCAGGATGGTGCTCCGCCACACATTAGTAATAAGGTAAAGCAGCTGCTGCGCCAAAACTTCACTGATAATAGAATCATAAGTCGGAGTTTTCCAGTTGCATGGCCGCCTCGTTCCCTTGATCTCACGCCATGCGATTTTTGGCTCTGCGGTTATTTGAAATCTCAAGTTTATGTTGGTGGGGTATCAAATTTGTCTATTCTAAAGGACAACATAACAAAGACAGTGCGGAATATTCCTCGTGATATGTTACGTACGGCTGTGGAGAACGTTGTGCACAGAATGCACGGTGTTATTTCTGAGAACGGTGCTCACATTGAAGGTGGTCTAATTCCTCACCGGGGAAGTTAATGTTTTACATTAATAATTTAACTGTACGATTGTATGTGTTAGTATTTTTCTTTTGTCACATTTTATACATTACAAAGCGCCACAAAATGCCCTAGCAGCGATTTTTGGAACTAATTTTTTTTCACGGAATCCTTTTTCTCATGTCTTGATTAGTCTAAATACCAAGTTTGGTGCCATTTCGGCTATTAGATCGCGCTACAGGGTGCTCTAAACACTGTCACTTTAAAAAAGATCACCCTGTACATAATGTGGAAATATGCTATCGAAACAATGCTAAAAATTTGTATCCCTTAAATGTGCGACGATACTGCTGAAATCCCAAGGCGACATCTGCGGGATTTTCGTATTACATTGTATAGACTAGCAATATCTTGCAGTTGTAGAAAATATCCTGCAGATGTCACTGCGATCGTTATATTTCAGCAGCATCGTTGCACATTTAAAGGATACAATATTTTAGCGCTTTTTTAACTATTACAGGGATAGCCGATTTCCACACTATAAATTCTAGGCGTTATACTATCACTCCTTGTAAATCAAGTTTGTAATTCAAATTAAAACACATGTTTTAAAAAAAAAAAACTGAAATCACACAGAATACGGACTCTTGCTGCATCTGCAGGCACGAATGCATTATCTGACTATGGGGGAATGAGAAGGGTGAGGTAAGTAGTGCCATCTAGTAGGATAAATAAAGGAAGCCTTGTCAGATAAATTCTCACAGTGTTTAGACTTTTGTTTATTTATTTTTTATAGCCTTTAGGATCGGTATTAATTCTTTTTCAGTTTGCGATGGGCATTTTTTTTTTTTTTTACCGTCGCGCGTATTTTTTCATTCATTACTTATACAATTTACCGTTTTTATTTGCTTTCCACGGCTCTGTGTTGCGCGCGCATCTCTCTCCTCGGCGCAGAAAATTCTCTCTTCGCATGTTTAAAAGCGAACTCTTGCTGCTTCACTATCGGCGCTGACCTTTGATTCGCTCTAATTAATAAGTTATCGCCTTGCTGTTGGAGCGACTTGTAATTTTGGTTTGCCATTCAGGGTGCTTTGAATACGGTACCACAACATTTTTATTACAACGATGTTCTAAATTACGATCACAGCTTTTAATAAAACAAGTTTTCACCACAAGCCTCCCTGTTATCCGAAAATTCCTATCGAACCCCGGGTAATCGAAAATGCTTTGGTCCCATGCTTTTCGGATAACCGGGATTTTACTGTATTTGAACCTAAATTATACCAGGGGCTGATCCAGAGACTCGTTTTGGGGGGGGGGGGCGATCCCGGATGATATATAATCAACACAGTTTTAGTTTCTATTGGTTAAATCATTCCTTGCAGTTAATTATTATATCAATATGAAATAATTAATGATATTTAAAATTAAAATAGACTCTCGATTATCCGACGTTCAATTAACCGACACACTCGGTTAACCAACCCTCTTATTATATAATAGGGTGGGCCGAAAAAAACTTTTTTTCGATTTTCGATGATGGGTAGTGTGGAAAAGTTGCCACTGGTGGCACTAAGTTTACTCAAAAAATTTGAGATTTTTCGGACAATTCTGCCGCAAATTTGCCGCAAATGGCTTGAAGTTTTGCTCAAATGCTAATTTTTGAACTTTTTTAGCAAAAATTTTTAAAATGGTAGATTAAATTAGTTTTCGCTGAATTTACTTGAAATGTCATGTTTAGTGTACAAAATGATTAAATAAGCTCTGACTATTATTTATTAGTTATGTGTATTTTGAATTAGGCGATTTTTATAGCCTTTTCGCGTATAACTGAGCAAAATTTGTAAGTATTGTTTGGTTCGTTCGTCGGTTTCTCTCTTTTGTCTTTATTATGTTCCTCGCTCTTCCTTCGGTTTTTCGATGCGTTCAGAGTCGCATATTTGAATGCCGAACCACAGCGTGTCTTGACAGGAATTCTGCAAGGAGAGAGATATGGAGTAGAAACCAATTAAAACGCAATCAGTCATCACGAGGATGAGGGGGAAATTTGAGATGGGAGTAACTGCGAGATGGGATTTTTATTATTTTTCTGCCCTAAAATACAGCTATTTGTCATAAAATTAAAAAAGGTGGGAACTTTGAAGCAGGCAGTTCGTTTGAATCAGAATTTGAACCAGGGCCTTCATAAGCAGACACTCCCAAACGCATATCCCTTTCTCACACAGCGTTCACCAGATTTAGAACTGGTATATCATATAGGTAAACTACGTTAAGAGCTTCATCTGTGCTTCAGGATGCAGGAATTGTGACAACCAGGAATAAAAATCTTATCATCGATAAACACTTGGTCTGAAGACAGAAAAAGAAACTTGAAAAGAAGAGGCAGGAGGAGGAATATCTTGGAGTATGAAAAATTACAACCATATTTTTTATAGTAGAAATAATAACACGATCTTTATAGAAAAGGGGAACAAGCGGCACCGTCGAGAGAAATACGAAGCACATAATCCCTAATGGCGTGCGAAAATGTACTTGCTCATTTCTACGAGCCTATTTCTGTTTCATGGACATCAAAAATGCAAAAGGCTGAAGATTTAAGTACTCTATTAATCTAGCTCCGTTTCAGTTGGTAAAGGTCTTAGGTCAAGTGGTTCTACCATCTAGTTTAGACAGTTGATGCCGCTGTCAGAGTGGGAGCCCGTACGTATGAAGAATACATATCAAATGTTGCGGTTCTATTCTTGATTTTTTCCAAAGCACGCTTTATTCTGGCTTAGAAAATTTTATAATGATTTTGCTATTTCTCCGCAGTGGTCAGAACGAGGTGTCAAGTGACTCAAATATTCCAAACCACGTTCAGACAACATGGTGATATTTGTTTCGCTTTTCTGTCGGCGGCGTTGCTAGTCCCCCTTTTTTATGAAGATCGTTTTATTTTTTCTACTATCAAAAAAGATGCTTGTAATTTTTCTTCCTCTAAGATCTTCCTCCTCCTATATCTTCTTTCCAAGTTTCTTTTTCAGCCTTCTGACCAAGTCTCTATCGATGACGAGATCCTTATTCCCTGTTGTCACAATTCCTGCAATTTTTGCTCACTTATACGCGAAAAAGCCATAAAAGTCACCTAATTCAAAATGCACATAACTATTAAATAATACATAATTAGAGTTCATTTAAACATTTCGTACACTAAACATGACATTTCAAGTAAATTCAGCTAAAAAAACTTAAATTTAACATTTTTTAAACTTTTGCTAAAAAAGTTCAAAAATCAGCATTTGAGCCAAACTTCAAGCCATTTGCGGCAAATGAAGGAATTGTCCGAAAAATCTCAAATTTTTTGTGTGAACTTAGTGCCACCAGTGGGAACTTTTCCGCACTACCCATCATCGAAAATCGAAAAAAAAAGTTTTTTTCGACCCACCCTATTATATAAGCCTCCTCTCCTCAAAATATGACTTATTGTTACTAATTGTGCCGAAAAATTAAAAATGTTACCATAGAATTTATTTATTAAATATCTTATTTTTATTCTTTTCATTTTTACTCTGGTAATTATTTATCTTATCGGTTTATTAAAAAAAAGGGACTGTATAAAAATCTAAAGGGAAATCCTTGACATCTTTGAAAAGTGAAAATGTGTCATCTAAGCGGTGCGTATACTTCTTCATAATCTACTCATTATTAGTCCATCAAGGTTAACATTTGTTATTGAGACCTAGATCTGTTTCCATAGCTTCTCTACAAGAGGTAAAAAGACAACGAAAAATGGTAAACCGAACAATGAAAGTTGGGTGACAGTAGAGCGGCATTTTCTATTCAAATCAGTTAGAAGGCCTTTCGTTAAGTAAATACATAAAGGAAGAACTGGTTTACCAAGTTGGCTTTAAAAAAATTAACACACCATATGCATTTTAGCTTTTAACTGACTAAGACATAATCATTTTTTGTTCATTCACCAAATACCCCTTGAAATTCACCAATATGAGTGGCAATAGCAGTACATTTTTTAAAAACATTAGTGGCTTTTTTCAGAAAATATTAAGATGCTTGAAGTTTTAAAAGGTCCTTTCTTTTTCTTGTTTCTTTCTTTCTTTGAAAATTGCTACGAATCCCATTCTTTTCTCAAACAAAATATCTATGCAAAAAATATTATACAGAAATTAGAAGTGCAGCTTCTTTGAAAAGATGAAAAAGTTTCCACACTTTAAAGGGATCCGCATAACGGTGTCAATTTTCTGTTGTAGAAATTCAACAAAAGGTACACGAAGTGGCATCGTCCCCCACCTCAACCCATAGTGTCAAAAATTATGGCGCCACATGCCTTTTGACAGGACTTGTTTGTTCATTAATTGGCGAAACGTCAATGAGGTTTACCAATGACACCTGAAAAGTGTTTGGTTTTCGTTTGCTTGTCTGCCTGTTCCGCGAAAAATGCCGTTAAAAGCGTTGGATTTATATCTTGGGGGGGGGGGGGGACAGCCCCGATCGCCCCCTCCCTGGATCCGTGCCTCGGGGAATCTCCTCCTGGCGCAAAATATGCATTTTTTCGTGGTCCTTTGACAAAATTTGCGTTTTTTCAGCGATTCTTTGGCGAAATTCGCGTATTTTTTTCGCGATCCTTTACCAAAAATCGTATTTTTCCCGAGATCTCTTGACGAAATGTGCGTATTTTTCTGCGATCCTTTGACAAAATTTGCCTTTTTTTTCGCGGTTCTTTGACGAAATGCGCGATTTTTTTGACGAAATTCGCGTTTTTCCCGCAATTTTTTGACGAAATTGGCTCTTTTTGCGCAATGCTTTGATGAATTTTGTGATTTTTTTTTCGACAACCATTTGTGGGAATTCGCAATAAGCGGTGGATTTATACTTTCCCCTCCCCCCCCCGCCCCGTGGATCCGCGCCTGAATTATACTCGATCATTGAATATACATATTTTATATAATATGTAAAATTTTCAAAGCTTCAGTACAAAAAGAAGTATTTTTTAAAAATAAAATGTGCTAAATATTCACCTCAAGGCATAAGAGTTAAAAACCAAAAAGAAAACAATTTTATTAAACAAAATATTTAAAAATTAATATTTTTTAACAAATATTTCCCAGGCAGCGTAATCATGATTGTCAAACCGTATAAAAATTTCAAAACGTATTTTCAGTAAATTAAATTAAATGATTTTTAACCAGGTATAAAGTTGTCAAAAGTGAAACGAAAAATTAAATAATGAAAATATTCAACTGAGCACTTTATATCTTACAAATCATTGTATACACACGAAAATTGAATGCAGTCTACCTAAGAGTGAATTTTTAACATGTAAAAATTTCAAAGATGAAGTACAATTTTAAGTTATTGAGGAAAAGGCAACAGAGTGGATTATTATCTGCTTAAACATTAACTAATTCTTCTAGATTACGACTTCACTGAGCTCTACTTTATTTCGCAAAAACTAAAATTATTTACATTCTGATGAATAGACTAAATTGTAACTTGTCATAATTTCCCCAACGATTTAGGATATATAATATTACATTAATTAAAATTCGCGAATATTTTTTTAATTGCTCACTAACCACACCAAAAAGCATTATTATTTGAAAAGTATCAATTTTGCATTAAAATAAAGTTTTAAAATTTATTAAAAGCGATACTTTGGTTAAAAGCCGAAGAAAACGCCAAAGATTTCGTTACTTACAGCGGTCCTTTTTAATTCTAATCATTTTAGCTATTTAAGAGCATAGTTTGATTAATTTGTCTGTTAAATTTCTGTTTTATTTATATTATTATATTTTATTGATGAAGTTTTAGCATCGTTATGGAATATCAGCCGGAAACAAATGCTGAACATTTATATTAACTTAAGTGCAAACATATTTATCTTTCATAATCGTCTTAACTCGATAGAGATAGAATTTTTAAAAATCATGTTTGAATTTTTTTTTTAAACCGTAAGTTTCAATACAGTTTCAAACAAATTGCAATATAGTTTTGAAACAAATGTCATTTGTAAGTACATTTTTTCCTCTATTGGAGGGTGTAAAAATTGAAAATGTGCAATTTTTAGAGATTTAAAAAATTGAAAAAACTCTGCAGTAACAGCAAAATTTAATCGTATGCTGTTGCCAACATCAAAATGACGTCAGCGTTACGCATGGACACGTTTGTCCTTTATAATATAGATAGTTAGTTAAAAATAAGTATTTAGCAGTAAAAGTTTACTGGAAACCTGCATTTAAAATTTTCGTTTTTATGACTAGTAATAGGATTAATCTTCAAACAAAAGTTTTTTTCAAACTTTTATAATTAATTTTTATTTAAAATTTTACAGCGCATAAAAAACATTAATAATTTTATTTACAACAAAATGGATTTTGTTTTTGTTTTTACTCATGGAAATATTTGACATTTTAATCATATAATTTCGAGAAAATTAATTTTCATTTTAAATTTTGTAGCACATTTAAGCATTTATATTCATAATTTTATTTAAAACAAAACAGATTTTCATTTGATTTTGTCATAGCAATATTTCACATTTTAATCACATAATTTCGAGCTACTATTCAGTGATTAACGTTTTAAAACTTTTTTTTTAAACTTTTTAAAACCTTTTAAAACTTTGAGGGGCGGTGGGTATATTATTTCCCAACTAATTTTAATCAAGATGTGCACTAGAAACTTTTAATAAAATTTTAATTTTATGACTTTGGTGGAAAAAAGTCGTAAAACTGTTTTTCCTTATTTTGAAATAAAATTTATTGAAAATTTTTGTGTGAAATTAACATTATAGAAACACAATTACTCGCACCTGAAAGGATTAAATAATTCTATTATTTTATTTGTAATATTCATTTTCAATTACAAAATTTTATTCTTTCAGTGAAATCAAATATCAAAAATTAATATAAATAATTATTTTAAAATAAAATGAACGCGTTTATAATTTTATTTTGATCTCCCCCAAAACTAATAGTCTAAATTTTAATTTATACCAATTGTTCGTATGTTGGACTGTAGACGTTTAATTTTCTTTTTAATTGATTTTATGCACACGTAAAAACTCCACAAGACACTTAAACAAACATAAACTTGACAAATTTGAATAGATTGCAAAGTATAATTAATATCCATCGCGTAGTTTTGGATGGAATGTTTTGGCATACGTGTTGATGTTTTGGCGATCAACAGCTTAATTACCTTTTTACAGACTGCTCCCCCCTAGCGAGCTGGGGGGAGTATAACCAGTATGACTTATACTGGTTATACTTCCGGAACGGAACATGCCTCCCGGGTATGAAATATTTCAGCAATTAATATAAACATAGTACAATAGATAACTAATTAACACTACAAATGATACTAAAATACAAAATACTTAATATACAAAATAATCAGGAAAATTACTTTAAAATAATATAAAAGAAATACAATGATGCATAAACATTATTTTAGAGTCCTGAATGGGCAACAGGCATACTTTGGAAATGCCTCTTAAAAATATACCACATGCAGTTTTGACTTTGACTGCACGAACCCTGTTGTCCTTGCCTGGAATTATCTCCATAATTCGGGCAAGAGCCCACTTACATGGTGGGAGATTTTCTTCTTTTAATAGCACTGCAGATCCTAACTTAATGTTTTCTTTTGTAAATTGCCATTTACCGCGCTGTTGCAATTGATTTAGGTAGTCAATAGACCAATGTTTCCAAATGCATTGAACATATTTGGTTATTAATTGCCAATGGGTTAATGTATTGTCAGAAATATTCATAACATTAGGCTCTGGAATACTGTTAATGGGTCTGCCAATTAAAAAATGTCCTGTCGTAAGCACTTCAAACTCATTTATGTCATCAGAAAGCAGAAATAAAGGTCGGGAATTTAAGATCCCCTCAATCCGGACTACTAAAGTTTCAAAATCCTCTAGAGTGATTTTATTATTACCTACGGCCCTAAGCAAATGATGTTTGAAGGACTTAACGCCAGCTTCCCATAGACCGACAAAATTAGGAGATCGCGGAGGGATAAATTTCCAATTTATGAATTCTTCGGCAAAGAAATTTGATAATTCCTCGTTTGGAGTGGCCAATAATTTCTTAAAGTTATCTAATTCTGTTGACGCACCTTTAAAATTAGCGGCACTGTCAGAAGTTAGCGTATTTACTTTGCCTCTCCTGGCGCAAAATCTTTTAAGCGCTGCGATGAATGCAGCAGCGGATAACTTGCTTACTATCTCTAGATGAATAGCCTTGGTAGCCAATCATATAAATATGGCCACATAACTTTTGGAATAAGTGCCCTTTCTCTGATTTTTGTACTTAATGTGGGAGGGGCCATAAAAATCAACAGCTGAATTGAGAAACGTATGGTTAGGTGTTACGTGTTGCGATGGGAGGTCTCCCATTAACTGATGTAGTGTTTTGGGGTTATACCTGAAACATGTGACACAAGTGCGCACTGTTTTTCGGGCAATGCTTTTAGCCTTTATAGTCCAATATTTCATCCGTACTTGATGAACTAATCCCTGAGCACCTATGTGAAAGTACTTTTTATGAAAGTACTCAAAAATTAATTTAGTGAGCTTATGATCACTGGGCAGAATTAATTGGTGATTAGCATCAAAAGGTAAGTCAGGATTGATTAATCTGCCACCGACACGAAGTAATCCAGTCAATAAATGGATCTAACCCCTTTAACTTACTGGAAGAAGGAACAGTTTGTCCTTTTCTGAGTGCTGCTAATTCAGGAGCGAACTTACCTTCCTGGGCCTTTTTTACTAAAAATTGGATACTATTTTGTAACTCAATTCCGGTAAGCTGCTTCCGTTTTATATCTCTATGACGGCTGTTATTGATGAACCTAAAAATAAAACTACATATTCTTAATAGTTTGAGAAAATTATTAGAAGAGTTATATAATACATTAAAAAAGTCCGTGTTATTGTTCATAGTCAGTAAGTTATAATCAAATTTCAGTTCTTGTTCGCATTCAATGTCTGTGACAGTAGGAAATTGGTTGGGAACTATAATTTCCCTTTGAAGAAATTCTGGTCCAAACCACCACAAATCATTATTGATCAAATCCTTGGCTGTTGCACCTCTGGAGATGATATCTGCTGGATTGGATTTTGAGGATGCATGGTTCCAATGATAATTCTCAGAAATAGACTGTAGCGTGGTGATTCGGTTGGCAACGAATGTTTTAAGTTTGTGGGGTGGTGTATTAAGCCAAAATAGAAAATTGAAGAGTCGATCCATAGACACCCCTTTTCAAAGCATAGCTGTAGGATGAGGAATCTTTTGAACCAGTTTTGCCAAAAGTAGAGCTGCACACAACTCTAGTCGCGGGATGGTCATTGAATTTAGTGGGCCCACACGGGACTTGCTGCACAGAAGCATAGACCTGAACTGTACAGTTGTGGAGAGAGATCTTATGTAGATGGCTGCTCCATAGGCCTTTCCAGAAGCATCTGAAAATCCATGTAAATCTAGAGCTGCTATGTTGTCAGACAAAACATACCGCGGAATTGTGAGATGATTCATTTCTGTCAATTTAATCAGAAAATTTTGCCATTCCCGAAGAGAACTGGCAGGTAGATGTTGGTTCCAATTTATCTTTAATTCCCACAAATGTTGCATGAAAATTTCTGCTTTAGTTAGAATAGAGCCAATTAGGCCTAAAGGATCGTAAATTTTAGCAATTTGTGCCAAAACTTCTCTCTTAGTGTAAACATCTTTGGGTTCGATACTAATTTTAAAAGTAAAATGATCTGATTGAGGTTTCCAAAGCATCCCTAAAGTTTTTACAGAAATTTGCTGCGAGTGTTCATCAAATGCATATTCTGATATGGCTGCGTCTTGTAATAATTCAGGATGATTAGAGACCCACTTGTGTAGCTCCATCCTTCCCCTTTTTAAGACCAGAATTAATTGAGATTGCAAGTCCTGCGCGTCTTGTAAGGAACCTGCACCAGATAAACAATCGTCAACGTACATGTCGTTATGAATCACTTCTGAAGCTTTTGGAAAATCTTTTCTTTCTTTATCAGCAAGAGCCTTCAACGTCCGCGTGGCTAGAAAGGGAGCACTAATAATGTCATATGTAACCGTGTTAAGTTCATATATTTTTATCGGGGCGTCCTTACTGGACTTCCAAAGAATTTTTTGCAAATTTCTCTGTAGTGGGTCGATCATTATCTGTCTGTACATTTTCTTAATGTCTGCACAGAATGCATATTTGTGGATACAGAATCTAGTTATAATCAAAAATAAATCTTGCTGAACCGTTCCCCCATTTAATAAAATAGAATTAAGTGAATAACCACTAGATGTATTTGAACTTGCATTGAAGACAACCCTCAGGGGAGTGGATATTTTTTCCGATTTATACACAGCATGATGTGGAATGTAATAAGGCAGCTTATTTTCGTTTTCATTTTTAATTTGTGTCATATGCCTTAAAGTATCGTATTCTTCCATAAAAGTTGTATATAAATTAGTCCTTGTTTTATTTTTATCTAATTTAGCCCATAAATTATTTAATCTCCTAGCTGCAATTTCGCTAGAACTTCCTAACACTGATTCTGCCTTTTCTTTCATTGGTAGCTGTACTGTAAATCTGCCGGTGTGATGGCGTTTATAGGTGCTTCTAAAATGTTCCTCACAAAATATTTCTTCATCCCCTTTGACAGTTTCTTTATTATCCCCAGGTAAAGATTCTATTTCAAAAAATTTCTGTAAAGTATTGTCTAAGCTATTTTCAGTTAAGAGGCAACAATATGACTTATTTTCTTCAACTTGTGGAAGTGAACCTGCGATTAAATATCCAAATACTGTTTTCTGTAATATGCAATTAGCATCTGCTAAACAAATTTGCTCACTCTTTAAAATGTCAAAAAATACCTCGCTACCAATTAATGCATCAATCTGACCAGGTATATGAAAATTATTGTCTGCTAATTCTATGTAGTTAGGGATGCATAAGTTTGAAATGTCTAATCTTTCAACCGGGATGTTGTTTGTTCCTTTTGGTAGAACTGCAAACTCTAATGTTTTAGAAAATGTCCCCTTTTCATTTGATATTTCTGCATTGATAACTTGCTTTACTTCCTGGGATGACTCGTTAATGTCAGAAATAATACCCTTGAATGGTTTTGGTTTTGGATTTAATTTCCTGCATGCGCTTTTACTTAAAGCGTGGATCGACGACCCATTGTCTAGAATTGTTCTTAATCTAATTTTGTTTCCAAACACATCAGTTACTAAAATTATAGCTGTGTTTAATATTGCGCAATTTCTTCTGTCCTCTAGTAACAAATTAGAACCAATTAATGGTGTTTCTTTATTCCCAGATCCAGAATTGCTTATTTGTTTATTTTTAACAAACTCATTATTTTTATTTATTGCCGCCGTTTCTGACGGATGATTTATTTCACATAGTAAGGTGCTATGTAGTGATTTGCAATGCTTGAAGGTAAATTTAGAATTGCATTGACCTTGATGTAATCGTAAACAATTTGAACATAATTTATTTTTATTTACAATCATTTTCCTTTCACGAACACTCATGTTTAAAAAATCAGAACATTTGAAAAGAGGGTGAGGAAATTTGCATAACACACATGGCTTTAATTTATTTTTATTTTTATCGCTGATAAAGAATGATCGGGATTTATTTACTACTTAATTATTCTTAGCTTTCGAAAACTTTGATTGCGACATACTGGCGTCAGACGAGAGTTTTATTGATTCTAGCACAAGGCATCTTTTTTCCAAAAAGGAAATTAAATAATCAAAAGTCGGAACATTTGAGTTTTCAAGAGATAATTCAAACTGCTTTTGAGTTTCGTTATTCAATTTTTTCAGAATTATATTTATAAACACACTTTCTGATAAATTATTTTGTGTATATTCCATAATTTTGAGTGCGCAAATGTTTTTGTTAATATAATCAATAAAATTAGGCATTTCTTTAGGGGATTCATACTGCATTTTTTCATAATTTAAAATTGCAGAAATATGTGAATCGATTAACAATCTTTTATTTTCGTATATGTGTATCAGGGCTTGAAATAATGAATTAAAATTCTAACAACAGGTAATTCTAAATGTTTAGCTTCGTTTTTTAAAGAAGCTTTTAAATAAAATAGCTTCTGACTATTATCTAATTGAGCATTATTAACAACCAAGTTAGTGAATTGCGTTTTAAAATTAGCAAAATCACAGTAATCACCTCCGAATGAAGGCAATGAAATTTCTGGGAGGCGCACCTTTGTTTTGTTTTCATTTGAATTATCATTAATATTTACAATATTACATTTATTTTCAAAAGATGCTAATAAAACTTTCAAGCTTACCTCCACTTGTTCGAGCTTTTCATTGGCAGTGTCGATATCCTCCTCTATTTCTTGCACTTGTTGCGCAGATAATTCTTGGATGTCAAAATATTGCTCTCTTATTTCCTCCAATTTATTTTGAAGAGCTTCTGTCTTTTTTAATTTGACCTCTAATGTACTCACATTCGTTGTTTTCATGTCAGTGGTATCTGTTAGAAACTGTTCTAATCTTGTGATAGCAGCATTTGCGGTGCCTTTTAATCGATTTAGTTTATCCATAGTAACTCTCAGGCTCTTTAGGACCACAATGTTCGTATGGTGGACTGTAGACGTTTAATTTTCTTTTTAATTGATTTTATTCACACGTAAAAACTGCACAAGACACTTACACAAACATAAACTTGACAAATTTGAATAGATTGCAAAGTAAAATTAATATCCATCGCGTAGTTTTGGATGGAATGTTTTGACATACGTGTTGATGCTTTGACGATCAACAGCTTAATTACCTTTTTACAGGCTGCTCGCTAGGGGTAGCTGGCTATACTTCCGGAACGGAACACCAATTATTAAGACGTATCAGATTTATTCTCGATTTAACAAAGCAAATATTTTATATCTTTATGATTTTATATCTTCAACTCCATTTTGTCTGAATTTATATATTTAAATGAAAAAAATCGCGAAAAAATATTGAAGTGAAAGTATATGGTATTTGGTATTTTATTTTCTGCGTAATTTGATTTTTGGAGTCTATGCGTACCGAAAGTGAGCAAAACCGCGGCGAAATACTCAGGTTTTTTCTGATTTCGTCGACATTTTCACACATTTTATTTTGTAAAAAATATTTCTACCCGTCCGAACGTTTCAAATTTTTTGTAAGTGATGCAAATTTGGTCTATTGAGATGCTCTAACAAGGAGAGGACGCGACGTCGGTACACGGAAAGCGGCAACCCTTTGTGCATAGATAGAGTATAGTCAATAGATAAACATTTGACAAGGATAAAGTGCAATATGCAGGAGTGGAGGTTTTAAAAAACAAGCCCCAAAGTCACTCAATTCTGACGCTTTAGTACATAAGAGAATAAATTACACATGCAGGATGGTACTGTTGGCAAAGCGCCAGACTTCTAATTTTCTCTCTCGGAACTTTGTGGGTTCGATACCCCGGCAAGACTTCTTTTTTTTCGCTATGAATTGAATCTTCTGAAATTCATTCTTCTAATATTTGTAAATTTAGAAACTTCTTCACTAGACATGCTTTTTCATTTTAATTACGACACTACACTAAAGAACTACGTCTAATGCCTGCAAAACTTCAAAAACAAAATGCCGTGTTCATTCGGTCTGAAGCAGATGACTGTTAAAACTAACACAAACAAGAGTAAACATTCTATGCCCACCCTGTTTATTTTCAAGCGTGTACATGTTTTGATAAAAACCACCTGTAAGTCTACATAATTAGTAAATATTAATGCGCATGAAAAGATTTTTTATTGTCGAAAACAGTTATTCTAATCCCAAACATAAGATCCTAATATTTAAAAAAAAGAAAAAAAGTCAAAAAAATATAAAACTTTTAACTTGTTAGATATTAGAAAAAGTTAAATTGAAATATATTTTAATTGATTTCGCTGAGAAGAACAGATGTTTATTCGAATAAAAACTATAAATAAATTGAATAAAATAAAAAAAAATTACGCCTCAGGAATTCAAATTATGTATATATATGTATTTTTTTACTTGCCATCAGATTTATAAAACTGGCATAAAATTACAAATTTTCTGTAAATAAACATGTATATTTCTGTGCGAGCAGAAGCATGTTTTTATTTATATTTAGCTTAAATTTAAAGAATTATATTTGTTTTGTTTTTTATTGTAGTTCGAAAAAAATTGATCATTATTTTGTCTGCGGGAAAGAAAAAGCCTTGTCGGAGTATCGGACCCACAGAAACTCAAGAGAGAAAATTAGAAGTCTGGCGCTCTGCCAAGTGTACCATCCGGCCATTCAGAGATGTACTAAATCGTCAAAATTGGGTGACTTTGGGGCTGGTTTTTAAGACACCCTTGCATATTGCATTTTATCCTTGTCAAATGTTTATGTATTGATTATACTCTATCAATGCACAAACAATCGCCGTATTCAGTGTCCCCGACCTCGGGTCCTTTGTTTGTAAAAAGATTGTTTTAAAATACGGACGTTTAGATATTTTTAGCCTGGAAAAAATATCGTCTACATGAGGAGCGAAAAGACCTGCGTTCGCCGGTGTATTTGAAAGGTAAAAATTCATATTTTTTAAAACAATTACACCATCGATTAGAAGAAGGTTTCAGCTTTAGAAAATGTTTTTGATTTGTCGGTACCTCTAAAACCGCCTTAGAAGGGCGAAACCGCGACGAAACACTCAAGTTTTTAAGGATTTCGTCGAAATTTTTACACATTTTATTTTGTAAAAAATATTTCTAACCATCTGAACGTTTCAAAACTTTTGTAGGTGATGTAAATCTGATCAATTGAGATGCTCTAAAAAAGATTGTGTTAAGATACGGACATTTAGTTACTTTTAGCGCAGAAAAAATATTGTCTCCGTGCGGAGCGAAGTGATCTGCGTTCGCCGATGTATTTGAAAGGGTTATAATTCATATTAAAAAAAAACGATTACACCATCGATTAGAAGAAGGTTTTAGCTTTAAGAGCACTTTTTTGGTTTGTTGATACTTCTAAAATTGCGTCCTGGAGGGGCGTTTCAATAAGGGGAAAAAGTTTTTCGGAAAAAGACCCTTTTTGATTTTTTTTCAAAGGGTTAACTGCGACATTTTTTCTAATTGATTGCGTATTTGAGACGTAAGAGTACTATCTTTCGGAATATTTCTTTCAATTTTAACTGTACCGAGCGGTTTGGTTGATTTAGCTTAAAACAATACTATTGGAGAACACAAATAAAATCGAAAGTCGGTTCTTCGCTAGCCTCCGATTCTGATGCGTAAATGGGTTTGTGCGCCTGCGCTGTCCTTGGCTGGAGATAAAAAAGATGACTTTTTTATGAAAGTGAGTTGCGATGTTTAATTAATAACTCAACTAATTATTAGAAATTTAAAATTCTGAGTCTCGGGTGCACCAGGAGATACTTTGGACTACCCTCACAAAAATTCCCAGCCTCGTACGTGCCGTAAATTTCATTAGCCATCGCAGACACACACACAGAAGGAAACTTTCTTTTATTAGTATAGATATCATGAACGAGTAGAACTATAGGAATATAGTGGCCCAGGTCTGCCGAAAATGTAGTGTTGATTAAGCCAAAAATTAATACCGTTTCCGATATATTTTCAGAGGCTTATATTTTGCAGTACAAGAATAAGGAAATGGCAGTTGTTGTCACTGTTGGTCGAATTACTGTGGATCAGCAAGAAAAACCTGTCCGTTCCTTATGACTCCTACTATACACATAAGCTCGGGAAATTTGATTGGACTACGTTTAACAGGTCTATGATACGATTGGCCTTAGTCGCCAAGACGATTCCTGCAATGAGCGCTATGACAAAAATGTTAGTAGTAGATTGGTTGACGGAAGTGTTTGTTTGTAAACATCTCCTTTCCTTATAACAAAATATAGAAAATGTAGCCTTTACACATCTAGTACTGTAAGAATATCCAGGTCTGCCTTGTCGCAATCGGTGCCAAAGACGTGGCAGAAGTATTTTTATCGTAATCATCTTTATTCTTTAAGGTTTACCTTTGTTATCGAATACAAGGATGATTTGTATTTTAAAATTTAAATAGTCTGATTACGGAAAATTGAGGTCGGGCAAGGTTCAACTGTCTCTAGACCTTTTCCAAAATAATTTATAAAGAGTTCGTTCATATCGTTTTGCATCGATTTCATCGAAGAAAACTTACATCAATTGGAAGGTTTTGCGTCATTTTTTTTCAACACCAAGAATAGCAGTGAATACCCTTCTAGAAATGTAACCCTTAAAACCTTTAATTTTCGAAAATTAAGTATGATAATCGCTAATACACGTTTATGACTGTTCATTAGAAAATGAGATGATTTTTTTTTTTAATTTGACCTAAAAAAACCTCTTATGCATGTTTATTCATTTGTTCAAAAGACATAGAACATTTTCTTTTTACGCCATCATGACGTTTTTCAATGAGGATTCCAACAATTTTAAAATTTTACAATTCATTGAAAAGAAAATGACGCATTTGGATAATTGATTTAAAAGTTAATATTTAGATGCCAAAATATCCCAATGGGGGTCTTAAATTATTGGGATTAATTTGTAATTTTGTCAATACAGTAGAGCGCCGATTATCGGAACTCCAAATAACCGAACTTCCATTTATCCGAACAGCCTTTCTCAAATTTTTTTAAAATGATCACGAGATTGTGGATGAGATTTAAGATGAAAAAGAAATTGAAGAAATGAAAACGAATGCTCAGAAAATGACCCAGGTCCATCACATAACGAAGCTCTTGAATGTTTGAAAAAAGCTATGAAATGGCTCGAACGGCAGAAGAACTCTGATCCTATTCAACTAACATATTTAAGAAGAATTCGAGATATGGCAGCATTGGAAAGAACGTCTTCTTTGAAGCAAGTAACAATCAAAAGCTTTTTTGCTTAAATTATAATCTCTGGAGTTCAGAAAATGATAAAAAGTGAAAAAATAAATTTTAAATGATAAAAAGATTTAAAAAAAAACAGTTTTTAAACACACTAGCACTAACTGGTGCTGTCAGTCCTAAGCCTGGATAAAGTGTGAAGGTTTTAGTATAGTCAGGAACATCCCTTAAATTGTCTGTCCATTATCCGAACTTTGTCTTATCCGAACTAGGGTCGGTTCTGCCTTGTTCGGATAATCGGCGCTCTACTGTACATATATCAGACAGTCTATATATGTGAAATATTTCGTAATTCCTTAAGCGGGCCTCTTTTAGGTAGACTGGCACGGTGCTTATGGCCACGTGACCTACTTTGTTGACCTACGAATTGTTTTAAAAACATTTTTCTTCTTTAGTTTTATAGAATAACTAGGGGGCTCTGCCCCCTGCAAGCTACGCTCGCCAACCCCCGTTAAGACACCGCAGAATCTAAAAATCTAATGGATTTTAAAAATATTAAAGAAGATTAAATTATACTGAAAAAGGTGTGCAGATCTCCCTGTAAACGGGTTTCCATTCAATTCCCTTTGATTGCAAAAATTTAACGGAGAATCAGTTGCTGTTAAGACATGCAATGGTTGTTTTCGTTTTTGATTAAAGAGGATCAGTTAAACATTTGAAAAGAAGCTAAAATAAACAAATTAAGTATTCAGAGTCTTTGTCAACCGATATTTTAAAACAATCTCTATAACAATAGCCTAAATCATGTGACTATCATCAACAGTTCCGGGCGGAACACTTTGCTTTTTATACTCTAGGTGCCATTTTGATACTTTAATGTTATCCAGGCACAGGTGATAAGTCGCCAAATATTATTCTATCCCCATCATTTCATCTATATTATAATAGTTCAAGTCATCAAATGCCATAAATAAATACGATCTGATCCCTTCGCCTTTTATATGAAGGTTTGGAACAAATGTCATATACGTGCATATATTATATCGCCCCATATTCGTGCGATTTTTTTCCAACGCCAATTTGGGGAACTCATTAACAGCATAAACAACAACATCCGGCTTACCATATCAAGCAAAATAACGATACTGTGGCGCCAGTTAAGTACCCGTTGCGTATATGACATTGGCGTCAGAAAAAAATCGCGCCAATATGGGGCCGTATGTGACATCTGTGCCGAAAGTAAAAAAAAGCCGGGTGTAAATCTCGCCAATATCTTTTTTTCAATTCGCCAGTTAGCATTTTTTTTTATTGTTCGAGTGGTAAATGAAAACATTGATTTGAAGTTGAAATTAAATGTCATGGTTTGTTACATAATTTAATATTTCGCCAGATGTCAGGTACGCACCGCATGTTTGGCATGATTTATATATTTATTTATTTATTTTTTTTTTTTTACGAAAATTTGACGAAAACCTCGTTTTCGAATACCAGTTACATATGTATTTTTGGTACTACTTTGTTATCCCGTCGACAAAAAATCTATCGCGAACTATAAGATTAAATGTCAGTAATGGTTGATAGTAAATGTCACATTCACTTGACTTTTAGCAAGCTACACGTGTTTACGTCATCAAGTGATTTTTATTTCGACGTTTTATTTTTATATTTATTAATGTTATACTAATTTATTTGTTCTTTCGTTATTTAAAATAAAATTTTGTCAATCTGTACAATTTGGCGAGTGGTTGACGATTTATATAATTTGCGAAATTGGGTGACGGAATAACTACTACATTGTACCGTATTTTTTAATTATTTTCTATTATTTCCAAAAGGAAATAGCAAAAAAAAAATAATTAATTACTATAGAACAAAATAATTTATATAAATTTAAAAAGTAAATAAAAGTAAATATACATTTATTATTAAATAAACAACAATAGCCGGGTTACCATGTCTATCAAAATAATGCCATTTGTGCGCCAATTAGGTACCCCGTTTCGTATATATGACATCTGTGCCTAATATTTTTCTCTTTTTTTTTTTTTTTTTTTTTTTTTTTTTTTTTTTTTTTTTTTAAAGAAGTGAAAGCCATTAATTTAAATGTTTCATTTTTAAATGAAAGTTTTGTATTTAATAAAATGATAACGAAATACAAAAAAAGCATTGTTCTTAGCATAGATTTAAAGGAGGCCAAACTGTCGCCAAATTAATTTAAAATAGTAACCTTTTCTGAATTATGAAAAAAAAATTTCTGTTATGATTAAAATTTGAGTTGCCATTATTAGAAAAAATGTATTTAAAATTAGAAAAAAATTAATATTTGGAAAACTAATTCGAATTTAAAAATTCTAATACCAGTTTTGTGATCTGTGGATCAGCACGGATTTTTGGTGTTAATTTCATCGCAAAGTATTCCATATTTTAGAAGAAATCGCCGTGAAACAAAGTCAGTTGTTTAATCAGTCGATTCAAAGGATCGATACATTTCAGGCGTTTCATATATTCGTTTCATAAATTCGTTTCATTAGGATTTTATTTAAGTATTGCGCGGCAGCGCAATACTTATTTATTTCCAGTGTCACTTCTCAATGTTAATTTAACATAGAAAAGCCTATGGAGATCGTAACTTTTTGGTTTTTTCTTCCCACCTTTTTGTCCCTGATGCCACTCATTTTTTATTCATTACTAATTCTAATGATATTATAAATTTAAAGTGTAAAAACGTTTGCCTGACGTCAGGGTCAAAACGAATGGTAAAATGGCTTTGCATATGAGTGAATCATAACCCAGAGAGAAACATGGACCAATTTTTTTTTTTACATTATTCAAATATTTTTCTTAATAATTCCAATTTTCGCTTTTTTCATTGAAAATCAACGGACATTTTTCATAGAAAATGTAACATTTTCACTTCATTGTTGCAAAAATTTCAAAAACCGTAATAATAATTTATTTCTTTTTAGTTGAAAGATTTTCACGTAAAATATTAAATTGAGTTAGCTTTTTTTTTTTTTTTTTTTTTTTTTTTAATTAAAAAGGTGAATATGGCGTCATAGTGGAAATAAAAAAGATATTTTCAGAATAAGTTTTTGCTTTGGTCAAGTTTATATTTTAGTAAAAAGTTTCTAATGGATAGCTATTTTTACGCAGGTAGCGAACTTAGTGAGGAATTACATAACTTAAATTTTAAAATGTATTTTCTTTTCGAGATGAGAACTATTTATACCCCAAGTTAAACTTAGGTAATAATTTTCTGATGTGTTTACATCACCCCTTGGGAGAGAATAAAGTTTAAAAATTTAAGTAAAACTTTTATTTTTTATTTTGTATTGTATCATAGATATAATATTGTTAAATATTAGCAGTAAGGATTCAACACAATTTACATTTACATTCATAGCATTCCTGAGTGGGTAATAGGGTATCTAAATTTAAGTGAAGTTAATTTTTTATGTTTTGATTATAGATTTTTTACGTTCAGATTGGAAGTTTTTGTCCAAACTACCGCAACCCGCATTACTACAGTGGTGAAACATTTTGAATTACACATTGGTGATCTGCATCCCACATTGTGATGCAATACCGCATACATCAAAGCCTGATGATGATACTGTCTATTAATTTTGAAATGCGTTCGTCTGAGTGCAGTAGTTATTAAAAAAACTTGACATATTAAACAAAAACATAATTTGAAGAACAAATTAAAAAACAAAATTTATTTCTTACATTGTTTAAGCCTGAGAAGGGACAGATATTAAGTTATTTCATTCCATTAGTTCTACATATAATGTTAAATTTTTGTAACAAATTAGTTAAGCCAATTGAAGATTAAGAAATAAAAATAAAATTAATACAATATGATACTTAAAAGACCCTAAAAAATTAGATTCCGTTCAAATGAAATCGAAATAAATCTTAGACTTTTTTTTAAGTTTTGTATTTTGCATGCATCTTATCATTTTAATGCACAATTGTCATAAACATAATACAAAATCTGCAATACAAATATTTTCAATTAAAAATGGAAGAAGTCTAAGATTTATTTCGATTATATTTGAACGGAATCTATTTTTTTAGGGTGTTTTAAGTATCATATTGTATGAATTTTATTTTTATTTCTTAATCTTCAATTGGCTTAACTAATTTATTACAAAAATTTAACATTAAATGTAGAACTAATGCAATGAAATAACTTAATATCTGTCCCTTCTCAGGCTTAAACAATGTAAGAAATAAATTTTGTTTTTTAATTTGTTCTTCAAATTATGTTTTTTTTAATATATATAGGGTAGATGTAAAATTTTGATCGCAGCATGCACGCTGCAGTTTTTCTTGATCTTCCGAAATGGGAGAAAATAAATATTCCTGATTTTATAAAATATTATCTTGGATTCCCAGCGAGGAATTTATATGTATTTAAACAAGCGTTAATCAAATGTTTTCGTTGTAAATACTCTGTATATATGTAAATGTATAAAAAATAGAATTAGCAAATCTTTTAATCTCCTTGTGCTCATTCACATTGAACAACACCAGCGTAAAAACTCTCAGTGGTGAAATATGCTAACTTTAATGTGATATAAACAGAATCCTGAAATCTAGAACTTTGCTCTCCCAACTGTAATTTAATTAGTTAGACCTTGAATCTCGTGGATTACATGAAATATCTTCATTAATGTATGAGGACGTGAGTTTCAAAACTCGCCTTATCCAAAATTTAAAAAATCGTGTTTTCTCTATCAATCTATTCTACTGGTAAACCTCCATTGAAAAGATGCAACAATATGCAGAAGAACTAGTTTTATTCTGTATTTCTGGCATTGTAAAATCTTGATTTGCAATGAAAACCAATGGACGCAGTAACAGGTTTTTCGCGATTTCCCAAAATTTAATTTTTTTTGGATAAGGCGGGTTTTGAAACTCACGTCCTCATATGTACTATACAGGGTGTATCTGAAAAAAGGATAAAAACTTTACGGGGTGATAGAACGCAGCTATACGAGCAAGTTTTATCATAGAATGTAGGGTCGGAACGCAAGCGGTGAGAAGTTAAAAGGTAGTTTTCCACTGTCGCGGATAAAGAATTAACACGAGATTGAGAGGCGATACTTCGGAAAACATTTTATTAACAGGGATGTAATTAATGAACATGCTCAAAGAAATTGCTCAAAAGATTTTCCGTCAGCTGTAATGCACGCTTCACAGCTGCAGGATAGGGACTGACGCACATTTGTGAAGACACCATGTATTTTCCAAATATCGTTGGCAACAACGGCAATCCTGGCGACTAGGTCCATATCGGCTTCAAAGGGGCACTCGTAAACTAGACTTTTGATATGGCCCCACAGGAAAAAGTCCAAACACGAGAGATACGGCGATCTTGGTGGCCAAGCTATTGGACCATCCATCGTCCTGGGACAGTGGAAAACTATCTTTTAACTTCTCACCCCTTGCGTTCCGACCAGACAATCTATGACGAAATTTGCTCGTATAGCTACGTTCTATCACCCCGTAAAGTTTTGCCCACTTTTTCAGATGCACTCTGTATATATATTGAGGGGATTTTGTGGATTTGTTCGAAATGTATAAAACATTTAAATTTTTCAATTTTATATTTTTATTAATCAAAAGTAATTATTTTTTAGCTCACAGGCTATCAAAGCCTGAGAGCTAATGTGCCTGCCGGTTTTGTATGTATGTATGTATGTATGTATGTACGTAACGCGATAACTCTTGATAGAAACATCCGATTTGCTTCAAATATTTTTTTCTAGGTTCATTCTGATAAGGCGCTTCCCTGATTAGTTTTTGGGGTTCATTGGTTAAGTATAAAGGGGGAAAAGGGGGCTAGTCTCCCACTTAATTTAGAGAAATGGGTTTTTAATGCAGAATTATTCGATATGCGCCAAATTTGGTATACCGGTTTATTTTGTTAAGGAGCTGACTTGATTACATTTGAAGGTTTATTGGTTAAGTATAAAGGGGGGGGGGGTACAGGGGCTAGTCCCTCCCTTTAATTTAGATAAATGGATTTTCATGCAGAATTATGCAATTTACTTTAATTTTTTTTCTATGTTCGTTCTGATTAGGAGCTTTCCTGATTATATTTGGAAGTTCACTAGTTAATTATAAAGGGGGGAAAGGGGTTAGACCCCCTTAATTTAGCAAAATGGTTTCTTCATGCAGAATTATGTCATTTGCTTCAAATTTAGTATACCGGTTTATTATGTTAAGGAGCTTCCCTGATTAGATTTGGAGGTTCATTGGTTAAGTATGAAGGGGGGAAACGTTGGCTAATCACCCTTCATTTATTTTTTGAGGGGCATTATTATTTGAAATAAGAGTATAATAGTATAATATACAATTAGTGTGAATAGCCTGTGAGCTCAATGCCATCGGTTTAACAGGGCACTTTTCTTTTTATTTTCTTTTACTTTACCAATTTCGAGCAACTAACACCTTTTCTCCCAGTGAAAATGCAAGACTCTGTTCAGCGTTAGATAGGATGACTTAAAATGTTAGATAATCTTTAAAAATTAAAAAATCCATTATTTTACTACAAAAACTTATTGATTTAAGATTTAAGATATTATTAATTTAATTATTTTTTCAGTATTTTGTAGCTTTAGGAAGAGAATGTTGCGCTTTTAGTGCCGAAAATGAATGAAATTTCATAAAATTCAAAGTAAGTTTTGGTCGTAAATGAATGTTTTTTTTTTTAAAATTAAACAATAAAAAAATAAGGGTCACGAAGTGGAAATGTTAACAATTCCTTACACACGATGACATATATCGAGATTTTACCTTGCTACCTGTACCTCCTCGTAAATAAAAGGCATTTTTTTCCCTTTTCATGTCAGTTTTCGAATTTTGAAGCAAATTTAGAATTTAGGTTAAATAGTATTCAAAACCATTTTCTCGAAATTTGTTGCTTATTCATTATTTTCAAGATACATAAAAACAAAGGATGGTAAGGAAAAATGATGTCATATTGACACAATCCTTTTGTAATAAAAATATTTCACGGATAAAAATACATTTTTAGCACTTTCCAACGGAGTTGAAAAGTGCTTATGAATTCGGTTTGTTTGGCCGCATTCTAACTCGCCTGAACATATTCAGATTACCATGTAACTGATACATAATTAACCGTTTATATACTAATTTCAGACATTATTTCATATTTTAAATACCTTTTAAATCACCGCAATATATACAGGTCTGTTTCTATAAAATATACTTGATGTAACATTTAAAAATATATTAGACGCCACATTTAAAAAACATATTAAAAAGTTCACCTCAATAACGTTTTCGTTCATACTAGAACATCCTCAGTTAGTTGGTTGACTGAAAGAAAGAAAGAAATCTTGAAGAAATTATTATAAATGAACATAAAGCAGAAATCCGCATATCTCTCAGACATGTAGACGCTATATTCGTCATAACAGCTAAGCACATTAACCGAGAAAACCTTCTCAATAAAGTTAACTCCTATGATGAAAACATGCAATTTACTATGGAAGAAGAAATAAATCATTCAATCGAATATTTAGACGTAAAAATAACACATAAATTTAATAAAATAAACACTTCTGTATATAGAAAACCAACAGCAAACCTAAATATAATCTCATAGAAAGACAACACTCCATTACCATACGGATTAGCAGCCCTAAACTCCTACATCAATCTCTGTTAACTCTCTGTTAACAGAGCTCTATATGTCTGTTTAACAGCTGAATCCTTAAAAGAAGAATTGAAAAACATTGAAAAAATAGGTTTAAATGCAGGACACCCCAAGAAAACTCTAAATAAACTTATTCAAAGAGTAACTGAAAGAATAGATCAGATCCAACCATAGCACAAGAAATTTTCAGATATACCCCTCCTATTCCATATCAGGGATATAGATCATATATATATATATATATATATGAATGGGATAGCATTGAAAATTAAAAGAGAGTTTAAGAAACTAGGTAAACAAATTCCAATAATCCCCCATCTATCCTTATATAAAGCAATAAGAAATGAAACAGAAAATTGTGAAAAAACTCAAACTGCAGGTATTTATAAAATCAGTTGCATAAATAGAGAAAACTAAAAATTAAATTACATAGGAATGACTAAAAGGAAAATTGATGAAAGAAAGAAAGAACATATCAGAGACCTAAGATTGAATAAAGAAACTACAGCTCTAGCAAAAAAGAACCTTATAACCCCCCTACAAATAGAAACTTTACAGATAGAGAAAATCGCAAACTATATAATTTGATAACGCCCTATTACATGAAGCCATAGAGATCCAAACTTCTAAAAAAAAACTCTGTAACGATATGACACACGCGCTTATTGACTCTCGATGAATGAAGATACAGTAGAACCTCGATTATCCGAAGTAATTTGGACCGACGCTCTTTTGGAAAACCGAAATTTCCGGATGATCGAGAATGCTTCCATTTTAAGATTAAGGAGAAATATATGCAATATTTCGTACTATGGTAACAAGTGCTTAAGAAAAATAAAGCAATAGCAATATAGAAACAAGAATAACTTACCCGAATTTTAATTTTGAAATTAAGTTCCTCTTACATATATCACAAGGTTTTGAAAAAAATGTTTTGTTTGTCGCAGTTTCGATTGCCTTTGCTTTGAAGCTTTATCACGGAGTTTTTTAATATTATTAAAAACAGCTCACCAGTATCACAGTCTTTCTGCTGCTTCAGCCATGCCAAATCTTTTGCAAAACATTCAAAAGCTTCAGAATTGCTAATTTGTTCGTTTTTCACCTTTCCACTCGCAGCTTACGGGAGCTCAAGTTAAATTCAAAGGAACTTTAAGAAAGGCGATCGAAAATATTTATATGTACTCGTAGTCCGGAAAAGACCACTTCCACACAGGGAATATGATACCCAGCAAAGAGTAAATCGCTGGCCAGCAGCAAGATAGGTGCTGGCAATGATGGAGAAGTGCTGGCTAATGGTCTACCCCTGCTGGACAGCTTCAGTCAACTTTGATGTTGAAAATCATCAGATAAAATTCAGGTGGGTTTCCGTTTTATCTCATGCGCTGGCCCACCACTACATGGAAGTGCACGAACTTTTGCAGTATTATCACTGGGAAACCCTTACGCTAGGTGGCGTTGCGAATATCGAAGACATTGAGTATTTGAACACAAATTTGAAATGAATATCTTAACGCAATTTAGGTTGCGAAGCTAATTTTTTTAAAACTAAATAATATAGCACCACTGCCACCAACAAAATAAATAAGTAAATGAATAAATAAATAAATTCATTATTTGAACGCACTTTTTTCTCTCCTTAAATCTGGTTTTACTAAGTTACAAAGGATTTCGGTTTTCATGATTTACACAGTTCAGAATAAATAATAAAAAAAAGCGTACAAAATATATAGGATTTCTATACAATGCAACAATTTCTATACCAGTTTAGTGATTGGGAACGTAAATCACAAAAGAAGCAAACATGAAATATTGTAATGAGAGCTTGAAAACTACGAGCGGTCTTAGCATACGCTGAAAGTACTTGTTCATGTCCGATCACGAAAACCAAACAGCATCCATCGAGCGCGGTTAGTACTTGGGAGGGTGACCACATGGGAACCGCTGCGAGTTCAAGTATTTCTATAGACACTTCTACAGATGTTTCTATAGCTTTTGGTGAAACTAGCTTATAGAAAAAAGAGCCATAATACTTTGTTTTTTTTTATAGAATTCTATAAGAAATTTTTGTAATGGAAAGTGCTGGGCCAGCAAAGGAATAGCAGTGGGATAGGTGCTAGCACTGCAGGAAAAGTGCCGGATTAAAGTAATGTGATGGCATACCAATGCTGGCCTGCTGTTGGCCATCACTGATGGGCCAGCTGCATTCCGCACGGACACTTTTCGACAGGTTTAAGTAATGGCACTATTGCACTTTACCGCTGATGGCAGTGCTGGCTGCCATCTTTTTTCCAGCCACTGTTTCTTTCTTTGCTGGGTAGTTAAAAAAAAAAAAAAAACTGGAGAACAGGAATTCTGCTTTTTCAGAATTTAGTGTCGCCCCCGGCATTTCCATTACTTCATTTTCTTCTGGTGGACTGGTGGCTTCTATTATTATGAAACAGCCATTATAAATAAAACGTTAGGTGAAGATGAAAGAGCAGCCGTAAAAAGTTAGAACTCTGATTTTCTGGTCAGAATGGGAAAGAAAATAGCCATTTTTTTTTTCAAAAAAAATTATGGTCATTTTTTTTCCCATTCTGACCAGAAAATCAGAGTTCTAACTTTTTACGGCTGCTTTTTCATCTTCACCTAACGCTTCATTTATAATGGCTGTTTCATAATAATAGAAGCCACCAGTCCGCCAGAAGAAAATAACTCGGTTAAGCGGGACTCGGATAATCGGGACTGTGCTGCAAAACATATTTCAATTTTAAGACTTAAAGGACACGCTTTTATTTTATGTAAAATGACGTCATTTGCATTAATATAGATTCTTAAAATTAAATATAGTTTATAATAGTTTCATGTTTTATCACAAATCATTCATTTATATTTTTCTCAAAATAGCATGTATTTTAATTTTTTTTTCAATTTTTATGAGAAAATGTTAACAAAAAGATATAATTGCTATTTTCCAACAATTTTTTCTTTACTTTCTACAGAAATGGAGAACTTGAGTTGCCAAAATGAAACAAATGTCGCTAAAAACTACAAAAAAATTAATATTTCAAAAACAAATGGACATGCAGTTTTCAAACAAATTGCATTAAAAAGTACGTTTTTTCCCAATACGACGGTATAAATATTGAAAATGTGCGATGCTTAGAAAATTTAAAAAATGCTGTAGAGTATTTAATCGCACAATGAAACATCGGCTTTTGTTTTACGGCTAGCGTAAACAAGGTAACGTTATTTATTGGAGACAAAATAAGCTGGAAGAAAGAAATAGCATACCGGGGGCAAAAAAAAAAAAAAAAAAAAAAAAAAGCTTTCAAAATGGATTTGCACACAAGGAATGCGTTAGTAAAAACAAAAAAAGCTTTAAAAATGGATTTCGGTTAACCGAGAGTTTCGGATAAAAGAGGTTCTACTGTGCTTAAAGAAGAAAAAGAGAGGGAAGAAAGGGGGAAGGGGAGGGAATCAGCTGATCTCAAATCAAGATAAATAGGAGAAACGAAAGGCTTTCTGTCAACCAACTAACTGGGGATGTTCTAGTATGAATGAAAACGTTATTGAGATGAACTTTTTAATATGTTTTTTAAATGTGGCGTCTAATATATTTTTAAATGTGACATCAAGTATATTTTATAGAAACAGACCTTACGGTGATTTAAAATTGTATTTAAAATATGAAATAATGCCTGAAATTGGTATATAAACGGTTAATTATAAATACAGGCATTACAATCTCATATGTAGATAACTACATTTTTATATGACTGATATATGTTATTGAGCTTTACCATGACATGTTTAGTATTTGAAATGGAGTGTATAGCGTTTATAGTTCGTTTACAAGAGCACTCAAATAATTCTGTTTCATTATTATCTAATGGAAGATCGTTTGCAGTGTTGCTATGTAGTATACAGAGTGCACACGCTCAACGGCTAATTTCTAAACCGTTAGTCATAGACATATAATTCCAATTACAAAAATGTTTTAAATTAGGTAAAAAAATATTTTAAAAGCAGTTTTGATCAATAAAAGCTTTCTTAAAAATTTATGAAATTTAAATTTTTATACACTCCCCCGCTCCTATAAATGACATTTAGGAAAAATTTCCTATTACACTAACAAGTAGGACAATAATAAAAAAAAAGTCCCATTCATCTGACACTAAAGTCGACCGAATTATGAAACTTTGAATTGCATGACTTATGCCAATTTTCTCCATTTGAACTCAGATGAGTTGGACCATGCTTCGAGGGATCGTACAAAAAGTGCTTAAACTATTAGAAGGATTTATTTCGTGTGTATATTTCTGCATTGCAGCCAAAAGTAGTTACTTCGAGCAAGTTTTAAGAAACTCTGATTTCTATTAATAAGTTTTAGATTAGATAATCTTATAGCATTTTAAAATAAGTATCATTTTGTAAAGAATTGCGATTTTTGCTTTTCATAATTTCATTTAACAAAAATTCTGTTGTTTTTTAACTTATATTTTTCTTACAAGTTGTGTATATTTTTCGGGGCCGTCATTGACTCACGTGAGTGTGGGTCCGTGGTTCCCCATATAGTGCAATGCCCCAGAGGAGACTAAAGCGGGACAATCCTGCTTGGGATGCTCTACTTTATAAGACTATATCGGTGCAGGTCTGAATGACTAGCCCGTGTCTGGTGGAGACCCCCTTGCAGTGGGTGCCGTGGAGGTCCTTTTGGGGGGACACCGTGTTGTGGCCAGCAGTGGTCGGTACACGTAATTAGTCTAGCTTTAATATGTCAGAATGAAAATATATTGCAAATTTACATTGTAATGTTAATTTTACTCTCGACAATTATTATTATTATTTTATATATATCTGACGCTTATTTAAATTCCTAAAGTAAATGTAAGTAAATTTGTGAATGACCTCTGTTTCGCAGCAAAAAATATTCTCCAACTTTAAACAGCTATTATTTCGGTCAGTTTTAATTGTAGAGGAATAGGACCTTTTTTTTTTTGTCTTACTTCTTAGTGTAATAGGATATTTTTACTAAATATAACTTATAGGACCGACAACCATATAAAAATTTTAATTTCGTAATTTTTTAAGAAATATTTTTATTGACCCAAATCGTTTTTAAAATACTTCTTTACCTCATTTAAAACATTTTTGTAGCTGGAACTATATGCATATGCCTAACGGTTTAGGAATTAGCTATTGGACACCGTTAAGAGTGGACACTCTGTAAATTAACGATGTACAGTTTTTCAAACATAACTTGAAACTTATATACGTACACATTTATTTAACACAGTAAGATGCTTAGTATGGAATATATGGTGCGCAGAACATTTATCGTCAATTTACAAGGCCATATAAAAGAATTCGGTTACACAATACGGTCCATGTGCAATAATAGCTGAAAGTGCGTTTTGAGTTGTGGTAGGCGGTTTCAAATGTAGCCAATTTTTTTAATATTAACTGGTGCTATATAGATTCTATACAGAGCCGCACAAAATAATTCGAGAATATTTCCGATTATTGACGGAAATTGTTGAAGATTAATTTTCAACTGTTTTATAGGTATCCTAATTGAACGAAAATTTTGCACACTGTGTAGTATATATACAAATCTTCAGATCATATATGGGCTGCATCAACGATTTCGGATATTTTTCAGACTATAGACGGTGATTGCTGAACTTGAATTTTCAAATGTGTAATGCTTTTTTCAGATTGTCTGAACAGACATCATCTTTTACCTAATTAAACTGTCAAATTTTGTTACAGGATTCTGAATGTGCTATGTTTGACGCATGATTTTGATTTCTTGTTTCTTTTGAGAATGATATCACTTTCACTATATTATTAATTTTCCTCTTGCGAAATTAAGTATCAATTAAAGCGATCGTTTTAAAATGCTTCTATTTTAAGAATACTAATGGTATTTTTCTTTTAAATATGACATCATTTTCACAACACACACGACACACACACACATATATTTAAAAAAAAAAAGAGCAAATTGAATGCATTTAGCAGAATTGTAATAAGCGAAATTTAGATATATAATTTAAAAGAAAAAAAAAACTGAAAACGCTGTTGCAATTAAAGGTAACGCTCCTGGCGCAGAGACCTAATGATTTGCAGCACGCAGCTCTTGTATGGGTGCTCGCAAGGGGAGAGAGCAATTGCCCTCCCTGTATTTTCAAATTTAATTTACTTTTTTTTTCTGGTGATTTTGAAGGAAATGATAACATTTATTTTTCTCAAGTAACTAAAAATAACTAAACTCTAAGAGAAATAGGAATATGTGATTTTTTGCCAATTTAGGGGGTGGGGGGTACCAATAATTAGTTTGTTTTGACTTTTTACCTTCATGAATTTAAAAATTATCTCAAACGAAAGGGAAAAAGAAAATAAACCGCTTCAAATCTTTATTTTGAAAAAAGTCGGTAGAAGTTTACTTTTGTATTTTTAATATTTCTCATTTGTTACATTGTTTTTTATATCGACATGTTTAAAAATTGTTTTGATCAGCGAGTTTCGACAAAAAATTCTTAGTTTATTTCATGTTCATGTTCTCCATTAAAAAAAAAATAAATAAAAAAAAATTGCCGTCTAGGCGATGACTACAATGCAAGCACATTTATTCAAAAATCTTGCGCCTCCCTGAATTTTGTTCTGCAGTCGTCCATGAAATCTTGTACATTTTTCTTAGAAATGTATGTACTCCCAATGTTTTATTCCTTGTGTATATGATAACCGCTAGATATTATACATCCTTTTCCTCTAGAATCATATAAATAAATACAATTTCCTTTCTTTACCAGGAAATGCAGGGAGCTGCCATTCTCCAATGCATGCATGAAACAAAACACAAAAACGCAAACTGCCATTTTAGTGATATGCCATTTATGATTTATGCGATATTTTTTTTCTTTTCGTTGAATTATCATGATTGACTTTGTTATTATCTCGCATAACTGATAAGTGTTTTGAACGTTAGTCTCTGCAATAAGGGGTTTAAAGTGTTGTTGGTGAACGCAAAATATTTAACAAGCATTTGCTTATTGCAATTATTATTTAAGCGATTTTGATGCCATAATGTTTCAGCGAGATTGGCTTTATGAACGCGAATTTAAAGATTGGTTATCAGGTGTTCCTGGCGATGATTTGGCCTACTGCAAAGTGTGTGATAGTGATTTCTTGTGCAACTCAAAATCCAATGTTCGATCTCATGGTAACGGTAAGTTTTAAGGAATGAAACATTCTGTTATTGTTGAATTTCGTTGAAGAAGTTGGACGATCAAACTTAAAACATATTTGATACATATTGAGAAGAATGTAATATAAAAAGATTAAATGTTGCAATAAGATAAAAGTAAAAACAGTTTTTTTTTTTTTTTATACACTCTTTTATGAGCATTCAGTGTTTATTTTGAAAATAACGCCTAATTTCATGACGGCAATTCATGATTTTTCCAAAAAAATTTCTTTACAATATGTTACTTTAGGCACCGAACCGGATTGTGCAAAATGTATACTTTTTCTTTTAAAGCTTGGTAGAAAGCGCTAGCTAGCAAATTTGTTTTTAAAAATATATAATTTTTACCCTGTTTCTTTTTTGAAATAAGTCAACAGGAAATAAATAAAGCTTTATTTTTACTATATTTTTAAGATTTTTAAATTGATTTCTGAATGGATAATCATAATTTAATTAATAAGAAACTATTAATTGATGAAAGCGTATTTTTAAATACTATATATATATATATGAGGGGCTCATAGTAGACCACTTCATAGTAGACCAAATCCATTTTGAAAAATAACTAGTTAGATGTACCAATCCCAAAACGTTCTTCTATCTCATATATTTTAATGTCTCAAAATGGTGTTACAGATGTCAATATTTCATTTTTATTTATTCAATGCTACATCAACTTTGACTTTCATCTTAAATTTCTGCTTCAGTCTCAATTAATCGGAGTAAAAACGAGTTAATCTCGATCATGATATTTATTAAAATCACGAATAGTCGGCTTATCAGGATGGGAAGTTCCCGTCGATTCACGAGTTACTCGTGTACAATAGAACTACGAAAAAATTAAGAAGATTACACAAAAATCGCTATTACAGCACCCTCTTCCGGCAGATTTTTTCCACATTCAGGGAGGACCTTCTTGCCATAGACAAAATCATACACAAAAAATTTGGTTAAATTCTATATGCATAACTTCATACACTTTTTCGAAGGTACAATATTGAAAATGGCACAATTTCATCACAAAAATCGCTATTACAGCGTCCCCTTCCGGTGTATTTTTTCTAAATGAAGAAATGACCTACTTGCCATAGCCAAAAACTTTAAAAAAAAAATTGGTTCAATTCTATGCATAACTTCATACACTTTTTGATGGTGCAGTATTCAAAATCGCGCAAAAATCGCTATTACAGCGCCCCTACCGACGGATTTTTTCCAAATTAAGGAAAGACCTGCTTGCCATAGCCAAGAACTTTAAAAAAAAAATTTGGTTCACTTCTATGGATAACTTCATACACTTTTCGATGGTACAATATTCAAAATCGCACAAAAATCGCTATTACAGCACCCCCTTCCGGCGTATTTTTTCCAAATAAAGGAAGGACCTACTTGCCATAACCAAAAACTTAAAAGAAAAATTTGGTTCAATTCTATGCATAACTTCATACACTTTTTGATGGTACAATGGCGACAGACAGACGGACACACGGACAGACAGACATTTTCTATAAACATGTTTTTTGGGAACACCCCTAAAACGTGTAAATCCGTCGAAAACCGGAAGTCGAAAAAATTTCGATTACAATATTTTCTTCTATCGAAAATAGAAGAAGGTAAAAATGAGATAGTCCATTAAGAAAGTGCATAAAATCTGTTTCATCCACTCCCACAGTAAACCAAGTCTGTAAACAGATTACATGTATGAGAAAGTATGTGAAAACAGACTTGGTTCACTGTGGGAGTGGATAAAACAGATTTGATGCACCTTCAAAATGGACTACCTCATTTTTTTTTATTTATTTTTTTTTCAAAATGGACTTAGTTGACTATGATTGTGAACACCTCATATATATATATCATGCTCTTTATTTTTTATTTATATGCTCTACATTTTACTGCGTAAAATATTTCGTTGTTGCAACTTCACCGCCTGCTGGTCTTTTTTGGCGTGAATGGTTTGGCGCATTATTAGATCCATTGTTGTTGTAACTCTTATAGACTTGTAACTGTAAAGAATATCTAACGATTTATCATGAGACGGACTAACGGAAAATTGCCTTAAAATTATGCATAATTAAATTTGGGATTACACTGTTTTTCTTACAATTTTGCAGGAAATTTAAGCGATTAAGAAATTTTGCACACTTACGTTCCAGTTTAGTGAATCTGTTAAATTGAAAAGTAAACATAATAGCAACACAAATCAAAATATAGAAAAAAAAATTATGGCGTTTTTAAGAAGCTCTTTTTATCGTATCATTTCACACCAGCTTATTTAATTATTTAATGTGGTTGTCCTTATTCTGGGATTTATCATTATTTGGTGCCCTTTTCTGTAAGTAATTTTTTCTCTTTTATTATCTCTACTTTGCATTCTTATTGTTTTGCTTTTATTTATTGATTAATTTAATTATTTAGTTTTATGTCTTTTTAATATTTTTCAATTTTGCTCTATAATTTGATCTGTGTTGCTATTATGTTTGCTTCCCAATTTAACAGATTCATTAAACTCAGACGTAAGCTTGCAAAATTTTTTAATCACTTTTCATAATTAAGTTGCAAAAATCTAAAAATGTTGTATTCTCATCGGAAACACATCTTTGTCATTTTTGTAATTCTAGCATATCAAAAAGTCGCAATGGCATAGCTGAATATTCAGCGCCCTGGAACACGTAAAAAAGACGCGTTTTCTTGTCTCTGGAAAAGTTCTGGAAAAATTTGTTTTCAGGTTTAAAATTTTCGATCGAAAACTTGACTTAGAAAACAATATAAAATGCTCATAAAGGAACTAGCACTAGCACTCGATACTAGAACACTAGCATCGAGAAATTCTTGTTTTTGATAATATAGATAATTTGTAAAATTTGGATGAAAAGTAAAAATGAAAAGTGCCTATACGTCACGGCAATGCAGTTTTACATATACTTTGTTACATGTGCATCATTACAATAACTATAGAAATAAAAAGAAAAGTGCCCAGTTAAGCTGTTGGCATTGAGCTCACAGGCTATTAACACAAATACTCTTATTTATGTCTATTATTCCTAAAATAGAACTCACCCTTTTTGAGCAAAACTGTAAATAGTCAGGGAAGCGCCATATCAGAATAAACCGGTATACCAAATCGGATAATTCTGCATGAAAAACCCA
The DNA here is from genome assembly GCA_963932465.1 of Maratus speciosus. NCBI lineage: Eukaryota > Metazoa > Arthropoda > Arachnida > Araneae > Salticidae > Maratus > Maratus speciosus. Next base: position 256,116,234 of record OZ010793.1, on the reverse strand, counting down.
TTTATCTAAATTAAGTGGGGGAGTCCCCCCGTCCCCCCCTTTATACATAATCAATGAACCTCCAAAACTACTAAGTGAAGCACCTCATCAGAATAAACCTATTTACAAAATTTGAAGCAAATCGGATATTTCTATCAAGAGTTATCGCGTTACGTACATACATACGTGAGTATATACAGAAACTGTGGGCACATTGGCTCTCAGGCTTTGATAGCCTGTGGCCAAAAAAAGAAGTAACTTTAATACAGGAATTCTTTTATTTAATAAAGTACAAAAATCAACGGATTGGCTTCTTTAAATATACTTTACAAGTCTGAATCGCTGTCAAACATCATATTAGCAATATCAACGTTTGATTACCCTCATCAGTAGTGAATGCTTTGCTCATTTGCAGCAATAAATAAATAAATAAAATAAGAATTGAATAGTTTCTTGCCAATATTTCAGAAATCATTCTTCAAGTTTGCATTTTTTTTTCATGCTCCAAAATCTATTGATTATTAGTGTGTGGGGGAAAGGGGAGAGTAAGAAATTATTGGAAAATACTTTGAATATCCCACTTTCAAAAGAATTGAGTCAAACAGAAGAAATAAACATTTATAACATACTTATAACTACTTAAAAGGTGACTCAAACATATAAAAATATTATTTAATGCAACCCTGAGATCTCTCGAACACACACGCGTTCATTTTCAAAGGGAAAAATTTGACTGATTGAATAAAAATACATTTTAAAAACAGAAACAAATATATTACGCATGTGCAAGCGGAATTCAGTCCATTTCTCTGCAGAGTGGTGAAAAGATCAATTCATATTATCAGGAGGTTTTGAAATATTTAGGATATTGTACCAAATTGCGGGAATATTATAGGAAAGGACATCGTTACAAACATTATCATTTCTAAGTAAAATGTCAATGGATTCACAGATTATTGAAGAGTAATGATTAGACGTTGAAATGATCATTTTAGCTTTTTCGATGTTTACCTTAATATTTTCTTTTTGATGCAATCTGGATAAAGCTGTACTTGGTTTGTTAAACTTGATATCAGAAATGTGCTCTTTTAATCTTTCCTTAAATTTTCGAGATGTCATGTCAATATAAAATAAATTCTTATGTTGTTCTGTGCTGAATGGGATGATGTAAACACCTGCTTTTTCATAATCGCGAATAGGATCAATTTTACTATGAATCAATTCTTTCAATTTTGTTGGAGGTTTAGCTTTTAAATTAATATTATATTTTAGTAATGCATATCTCAAACTCTCATAAAGCTGTGGGATATAATCAAATGTGCAATAAATAGACTTGCTCAAACTTAATTCATTCTTCTATCTTGGTTGTTTTGCTTGATTAACTAATCTATTAATGTATTGAAGGGGGAAACCATTCTCAATAGCAATCTGTTTTATTATACTAATCTCATTTTCTAGGTATTTATCCATACAAACTTCGAAGACACGTTTAACGTAAAACCTGTAGGCAGCAATTTTATATGAAGATGATGAGTTACAGTCAAAAGGAAGAGTGTTTTTAGATCTGCATTGCTTTCTATAAATGGTACTCTCCAATTTATTTCCACGACTATCCTTTAATTTAATAATTTAATATCAAGAAAGGGTAAAATACCCTCTTTCAAAATTTCTAACGTAAACTTTATCTTTGTATCCAACTCATTAAGTTTTAACAGGAAGTTATTTAAAGACCGCAAATCATGATCCCAAATTATGAAAATGTCATCCACATATCTTATCCAAATTGATGGCTTGATTTCAAAATCTTCCATAATCTCTGTTTCTAAGGGTCTAAGTTTTAATTCGGCTAAATATCCTGAAATGTGGGATCCCATACGAGCACCATTTCGTTGTTTGTAATATTTACTGTTAAAAACGAAAAGATTATTTTGTGTAATCAGGTTAATTGCAGATTTTAACGTGGTACGAATATCCTGATTAAAATTTGGTTTATTAATGAGTTGGATACAAAGATAAAGTTAACGTTAGAAATTGAGAAAGGGGATATTTTACCCTTTATTGATATTAAATTAATAAAGAATAGTTATGGAAATAAATTAGAGCGTACTATTTATAGAAAGCAACGCACAACGCAGATCTAACAACACTATTCCTTTTGATTGTAACTCACCATTTTCATATAAAATTGCTGCCTACAGGTTTTATGTTAAACGTGCCTTCGAAGTTTGTACGGATAAATACCTAGAAAACGAGATTAGTATAATAAAATAGATTGCTATTGAGAAAGTTTTCCCTCTTCAATACATTAACAGATTAGTTAATCAAGCAAAACAACAAACACAGAAGAATGAATTAAATTAGTTAATCAAGCAAAACAACCAAGACAGAAGAATGAATTAAGTTTAAGCAAGTCTATTTATTGCACATTTGATTATATCCCACAGCTTTATGAGAGATTGGGGTATGCATTACTAAAACATAATATCTATATTATAAAGGACAAACATATCTGTGCGTAACGCATACGTCATTTTGCGAATGGCAACACTTTGAAATTTGAAATAAAATTTTGGATTTTCAATTTTTTCTACTGCAAATTTTTAAACTTCTAAACATCGCACATTTTAAATTTTTACACCGTCGTATAAGGAAAAAAATACTCTTTTAAATGCAATTTGTTTGAAAACTGTATCTCAATTTATTTTTCAGATATTACTTTTTTTGTAGTTTTTAATAACATTTATCTTATCGTGGCAACAAAAGTATCTCATTTCATTAAAAGTCATTGAAAGTAAACGGAAAATAGTCGAAAATAGGAGATATCTTTCTGTTGCCATTTTCTCATAAAACCTAAAAAAAAAGGTTGAAATTAAAATATGGGCTATGTCAAGAATATTGTCTGTTATTCTGTGATAATGACGTCATATGCACACTTTTCTATAGACGAAGTTTAAAACTGGATTGCTTTAGCGGATGCAAATGACGTCATTTTATAAAAAAAACGTGTATTTTATTTCTTAAACCTGAATTATGTTTTGTAGAAGTGCGTCATTTTTACAGCCCAGCTGCTTTGAAATTCTTCACAGGTGAAAATGCTTCACATTTAAAAATAATGTAATCGAAATCACACACTGATAAAACGCAATGTTTTACAAAAATTTAGAGTATCTTTATAAAGTATATTTTTCAATCTTCTGAGCATCGTTACATTTTCAATTTTCGTCGCATAGAGAAAAAATTTACTTTCAAATGCAATTTGTTTAAAAACTTTATCTTAATTGACTGATGTATTATATTTTCTAAAATAATTTTTAAGCATGATTTTTTTTAAGTTTATCTTATCACGTGCCGGTTTCAATACATAATAATAATAAACATTTTTCACATAAAGCAACAAACATTTTTCAGCATTTGTTTCTGACTATTTTTGCATAACGAAATTAATACTTCCTTTATAAACAAATAAAAGAATAATATTAAAAAATCCACCGATCTAACATATTTGTGAAAGACAAATTAACGAAATTTATACTTCTTTTATAAACAAATAAAAGAATAATATTGAAAAAACAACAAATCTAACATATTTATAATCGTACAATTTAAATTTTTAGATCACCAAATAGGATTTTTTTTTAATGGAATAACTTTGCAAAGTCCATCTCAGTTTACTGATTGTCTATAGTTTTAAAAACAATTTTTAAGCATGAAATATTTTTTAATTTATCTATATCGCGCGGAGCTCGATTACGAAAGATTAATCCGTTTGCCCTTAAAACAAAATACAGACTTCATCATTTTCTTACGGCTAATATCCATTAAAAAAATTCCCTATGAATAAATAAATAAAATAATATAAATAAACCACAAATTTACCAGACATGTATAAGCTCTGAAATTACCAGAATATAAAAGGATGCCATAAGTAGCAAAATCTTGGCCAACAACTCTTAGCATGCGGCTAATAAGAAAATATCGCTTTTGATAAATTAAAAAAAATTATTTGATTGTACAATTCGTATTTTCCATATGAAAAATGCTTTTTTAAGGTAAGTTGTCAATCTAAAAATATTATGGAATATAAAAAAATTATTAGTTTTCAATTTAAAAAAAATGTTTTCACCTATATTCTTTAACCCGGGAAGCACGGGTACGATCCCCTAGTTACTTTAATAGCTAAACCTCCAACAAAATTGAAAGAATTGATTCACAGTAAAATTGATTCTATTACCGATTATGAAAAAGCAGGAGTTTACATCATCCCATTCAGCACAGAACAACATAAGAATTTATTCTATATTGGCATGACAAAAATTTAAGGAAAGATTAAAAGAGCACATTTCTGATATCAAGTTTAACAAACCAAGTGCAGCTTTATCCAGATTGCATAAAAAAAAAAAAAAAAACTATTAAGGTAAACTTCGAAAAAGCTAAAATGATCATTTCAACGTCTAACCATTACTCTTCAATAATCCGTGAATCCATTGACATTTTACTTAGAAGTGATAATGTTTGTAACGATGTCCTTTCCTATAATATTCCCGCAATTTAGTACAATATCCTAAATATTTCAAGACCTCCTGATAATATGACCTGATCTTTTCACCCCTCTGCAGAAAAATGGACTGAACTCCGCTTGCGCACGCATACTATTTTTGTTTTTGTTTTTAAAATGTATTTCTGTTCAATCAGTCATCTTTTTCCCTTTGAAAATGAACGCGTGTGTGTTCGAAATATCTCAGGGTGGCATTAAATAATATTTTTATATGTTTGAGTCACCTTTGAAGTATAGTTATAAGTATGTTATAAATGTTTATTAATAACAAAGTGAAAATTTTCTTCACGACACTAGTGTGATATACAGTAATACTAGAGTATACTAGAGTAATACAGTGTTTTGATTCTATCAAACAGAAGTTTCCAACATATCTGAAGCCGAACATTTCTTTTCCTTGTGACGGTAATCCTTTCAGGAAACGAGGTAATCCCTTCTTTTACAAAAAATGATGAAAATATCAAATTTCGTACTTTTTGGCTAAAATGAATTTAGACATTTGTAATACAGCCCACTCCCTCTAATTCTCGACTCTGTAATCTGCAAACACCTATAATATGTATTATATTTTAAATGTAAACAAACAGTTATTATTTTTTTTTAAAGCAAGATAATGTACACTTTGACTAATAAAAGTTGACTAACTTGATGAATTTATTATGAAATTTTTAATGCATTTCTGCATTCATTAGAAGTAAATATTTTGTGTAAATAACTATTAGACTGCTATATTCAGAACACATTTGTTGGCTATATAAAAGATAAAACTGCTTTAAAGAAGGGTTAGCTCTTGAGGATAAATGTCTTTTTTTTTTTTTTTTTTTTATAAAAACAAACTTTTATTACTGATCAAAAAATCCTGAATCTTAAAAGGCTTCAAGAGTAAACTGCTTAGTATAAATTAAAAGCTATAAAGCAACCCACTATCGCTGCAATGTGTAATAGATTTAAAAATGAGTAGAAATGTTTTCCATTAATTTTGCATTATTATATCATTTAAATGCATATCTAGTATTAAATGTATTTTTTTTACATAAAAAAAAACATTTTCTTTCATTTCTGTGTTATGTATTTACAGTTTGATTACTATATTTGTTGATAAATTCCAAATATTAGAATGTAAACAAAGAAATCTATAATCTGCACAATTCTATACTCCGCAAAACCCTTGAGCTCGACCTGTGCGGATTAGAGGGAGTGTACTATTCTCACGAAATTTCATAAAGTTCGGATGGTTAAAAATATGCATAAAATGATTTTTACTGCATCTTATTCTTTTTAAATGATTCAGAATTGCAGTCTGTAAATCCATTTTTCTCAGTTTCTGTATTTTTAATATACAGGGTGTCCGGTCTCAACGGTGTCCAATGGCTAATTCCTAAACCGTTACTCGTAGACATATAGTTCCAATTACAAAAAAGTTTTAAATAAGGTAAAGAAATATTTTAAAAGCGATTTGGGCCAATAAAAACATTTCTTAAAAAATTACGAAATTTAAATTTTTATACGGTCCCCCGGTCCTACAAGTTATATGTAGTAAAATTTTCCTTTTACACTGACAAGTAATACAAAAAAAGTCCCATTCATATAACACGAACATTGAGCGCGTTATGAAACTTTAAAAATGCATGACTTATGCCACTTTTGTTCTCTGGAGACAAATGAGTTCGGCTTGGCTTTGAAGGGCCACATACCAAGTGCTTAAAGTATTCGAAGATCTTATTTCATGTGTATCTGCGCTTTGAAAAAAATTGTACAAGTATTACGATTAAGTTAACATTCATTAAGTTTAAGATTGACTAAAATAACATGTTTTATTTTATCAGGATTTGAGACTGTTTCTTTTATGATTTCTTTTAACAAAAATATGTTAGTTTTATAAGTTTTTATGTTACTTCAACGATCATATGCATGTTTATCCAGTTCAAAATTTGTATTCGAACTTTAACTCACTTTCAAATATCCGATCGAGATTACATTTTACATACTGGCGCAAATCTGATAAGAAGCTAATATTATTATGATTTTCGGTGGTTACCATTTATACTTATTTTACAGGATAACACAAAAATTTGCGGATAGATTACCGCATAGAAGTTTAAGAAAAAAGTTCTAGATTAGGTAATACAAGACTGCGATTGTTGGGTTTTTTAACTTTTATGTATTTTTTAGCACTGAATCCAAAAATTACCTTAATTTTTAACCATCATGTCAGGATATTTCGTAAATCATAAATTGTCAAAGTAAAAGAATAACAAAAATCGGATACTATAAAATAGAGTAGATGGCTGTGTTTTTTAATTTTTGATAATTGATTTTTACGTACTTTTTAGCGCTGAATCTGAAAATGACCTTCATATTTAACCATCACGTTAGAATACTTTTGAAAATCGTAAATGTGTAAGTTAAAATATAGCGAAAATCTCATACTATAAAACATATGTAAAATTTTTTTTATTTTATTTTATGTTATTTTATTCAATAATTTATTCAATGTTTTTGCTTATCCTGGGACTCTTACAGCTAAACAGCTAAGTGGTTCGATGAGATGGGGGAGGAGGTTCAATTTTAACTTTGAAATTTGCACTTTGCGAAAAATCCTGATGTGATGGTTAAAAAAGAAGGTCAGTTTCGGATTCAGCTGTACATAATACATGAGAATCAATTATCAAAAGCTAAAATTCATGACATAACCCAACTTTTGCAGGCTAATGCAATCTAATAATATTTTAAAATAAATATCATTTTGTAAAGAATTGAGGCTGTTAATTTAGCATCATTTTATTTAACAAAAATTCTGTTTTTTCTTTCTTCTTAAATGTTTATCACAAATTGTATATTTTGCATTAATATGTCAGAATGATTAAAGATTTCACATTTATATTGCAATGTTAATTTTAATCTCAACCATTTTTTAAATATATATATATATACCTGGCGATATAATAATTTCGACTAAATTTGTGAATAACCCCCAATTTGCAGCAAAAAATATGCTCTAACTTTAAACAGCTATTACTCGGTCAATTTTAATCGTAGAATAACGGGACTTTTTTTGTATTACTTGTCAGTGTAAAAGGAAAATTTTACTAAATATAACTTATAGGACCTGGGACCGTATAAAAATTTAAATTTCGTAATTTTTTAAGAAATGTTTTTATTGGCCCAAATCGCTTTTAAAATATTTATTTACCTTATTTAAAACATTTTTGTAATTGGAACTATATGTCTACGACTAACGGTTTAGGAATTAGCCATTGGACACCGTTGAGACCGGACACCCTGTATATATATATATATATATCAGTATGATCGAAATATTAAAACTTCTGTATACATTTCTGAAACGATTTATTATTATTATTATTGTTAATGGAATATCCTTATGGTGCATTTCGCAAATTTAAAAATAGGCTTTTCAGTAATATAAAAAGTTGATGTTTTTAAAAATTAAAAGGTTGATTAAATAGTCATTGTTGCGGTGTTTTTACATATGCCCATAAGATTAATAGTTATAGAGCATACTAATAAGAAAGGTATGAAAAATAATTGTTTCAAAAAATACAAAATTGTAACACCAGTGTGGTTTTAATTTTTTTTCAATTTTGTTTTTAAAAATTAAATGTTTAAAATTTTACCATAATAATTGCATTTTTTCTTGATTAAAACCTTTTTCTTTATAAAACCGCTTAATAATATGTCAAAAATATGTTATGGAAAACTCAAACGAAATAAATAGTTCAAACGATACTAAGCTCCCTTAAGATGGTCCGAGATTTTTTTTTTCTGTTTTATTTATTTACAAATATATTTCATTCTTTATTTTCTCGAAATGTATGCTTATTCATACATTCCTTTTCAAATTTAAAATCTTAAAAGTAAGTTAAAATTTAATTTATCATAAAAAATTATTAATTTTAAGCATATTAAAAAAATAAAAAAATAAACTATTAATACGAAATAATGCTTTCTGCGTCACTTTTTTCGTTTCTGAATACAGAAACGAAAAAAATATTAATTTGTTTTCAGGTGTTATAAAAATATTTATTAAATGAAAAAATTAAGGAACAAGTGTTTTTTTTTTTTAATACTCTTTGCTACGATAATTACATTTTCAAAAATTCCTTTCAAAACCCAAAATAATTCTGACGACAATTTAATCCATAAGTAGCTGAGTATAATAGTATCAAGAAGACCTGTAACTTTATCTTTTACAGAATTTTATATCACTTTAAATTATTATACAATATATTTAAAACACAATTTTGAGATTTAAATGATTCGGAGTAAAATTTTACTAGTGTGCTCTACTGGTTGTTTAGTGTTCAAGGTGCATGTCATGAATTTAAGGATAGGATTTTCTTTAATTTAAATAATGTTTTAAAAAATTAAAATGCTAATTAAATAGTCGGGATTTGTACATTTGTCCATAATATTAACAGTTATAGAGCACACTAGTAAGAAAGGCATGAAAAATAATTGTTTCAAAAAGTTCAAAATTGTAAAATTGTAGTGTGGTTTTAAAATTTTCTTACTTTTGTTTTTTAAAAATTAAATATTTAAAATTTGACCGTAATAATTGCATTTTTTTTATTAAATCTTTTTTTTTCCATAGAACCGTTTAATAGAGTGTCAAAAATATGATATAAAAAACTAAAATAAAATAAACAGTTCAAAGGGTACCAAGTTCCCTCAAGATGTCCCGCAATTTTTTTTCTTTTTTATTTATTTGCAACTTTTTTTTTTTTTTTTTACATGTATGCTTACACATACGTACCTTTCAAATGTAAATCCTTAAAAATAAATTAAAATTTAATTTCTCAAAATAAAAAAAATATATTAATTTTAACCATATTAAATACACTATATGGCCAAAGGTGACCGGTCACTTGCGATTTTAGACGTTTTGTTAAATATCTAAAAAAATAAATGAGGAATTAACCTGAAACTGTAGGTGTGTAAACAGTATAGTATAGGTCATATATTTCCGCTAAGATTTTTTTCCGAAACCCCATAGGAGACCGTCAACAAATTGAAAAAGAACGAATATCTTTTGGATAACCCTGTAAATACTAATGTAGCAAAAAAAAAAAACGTTCAAACGTGAGATTATTAATAAGTGACTTATTGTAATATACTGTGTTCATTTTTAGGAGGATAGCATGTATGCTCGTAGAGAAATTAAGGTTTTTATAAAAACAGTCCAAAATTTCACCAAGTTATTTTGTTTTTAATTTGCAGAGTTCTTAATACATATATATATATAAAACGTTCTTTTCAGAAAATATGACAAACAACATTGTACACAATTCTGTGCAATCACAATTTAAAAAAAATAATAATTGGATGAAAAATGAGCAGGTTTACCAAAAAATTGTTTCACTGCGCATGCGCGAATGCAATCAAAATATAATGTGCATTACTTAAAAATAACGTTTAAACACACAATAAAATACATAAGTTAATTTGAACAGACGTATACGTTTCGTGAGTTCCAGGACTCACATCCTTAGTGTATCTATACTAATAAAAGAACAGATCGCTCTGTGTGTGTGTCTGTCTGTGTGTGTGTGTGCGATGGCTAGCGAAAACTACTGCATGTAGAAGTCTGAAATTTTAGATCTGAATAGCCCAAAATAGGTCCTGATGCACCTGATGCTCAGTTCTTTAATTTTTTAAGGGCCGGGGCCCCTGGGCCCCTTTAAGTTTTTATGCACTAAATTGTTAATAACACCCCTTTTTTCTATCCGATCTTCATCTTTTTTGGGGTGAATTCTCCTTACAGTTTCTGTTCCATTTCTACATATTAGTTAAGACCCTGGCACCCTTGCAAGGGGCCCAGTACAGGGCTCCTTGAAGTTAGTGCACTAAATTGTTAATAACATGCCTCTTTTCTATCCGATCTTCATCATTTGTGGGGTGAATTCCTGTTTCAGTTTCTGCCCCATTTCTACATTTCAGTTGAGACCCTGGCACCCTTTAAGGGGTACAGGGCCCCTTGAAGTTTTAGTGCACTAAATTGTTAATAACATGCCTCTTTTCTATCCGATCTCCGTCGTTTTAGGGGGGAATTCTCCTTTCATTTTCTGGCCCATTTTTACATTTCAGTTAAGACCCTGGTACCCTTCAAGGGGCCCGGAACAGGGCCCCTTGAAGTTTTAGTGCACTAAATTGTTAATAACATGCCTCTTTTCTATCCGATCTAAGTCGGTTTTCGGGTGAATTCTCCTTTCAGTTTCTATCCCATTTCTACATTTCCGTTAAGACCCTGGTACCCTTGCAAGGGGCCCGGTACAGGGCCCCTTGAAGTTTTAGCGCACTAAATTCTTAATAAATTGCTTCGTTTTTATCCGATCTTCATTTTTGGTTTACTTTCTCCATTTAGTTATTCTCCCGTTTCTAAATTCTAGTTAAAACCATGGGCCCGTCTAGGGTCCCATAAATTTTTTGTGTGCCATGCGTTTTTCACACCCCAATTTCCTCACCTTCGCAGTGCTTAATTTTAAAGTTGAGTCTTGACCTCTTCTCCTTAGACCAACACTCACATATTTTTATTGGTGCCCTAGGGCCCTTTTTTCAACATTTCCTCAATTTTTTGCACATTTCTTCCAAATGATATTCTAATGATTAATTCATACCCTATGCTTAATCTTGACTAATCGAAGATCTAAAACGCTAAGTACTAAAACGTTGTAACATGTTTTCATGTTAGGGCCCTGTTCTCAACTTTCAGTTGGCCTCTTTTGGGCCTCCTATTATAGCTCACTTAAAAATAGTCCGATTCACTAGATTTTTTCTTCTAACAACTTCTTATAGGTTCTCCAGCTATTACATGAACGACAAAAAAATATTTCAGACTTCAACTACCACCAATTTTGAATATAAATCGTCTTGAGGTCCTTGGTGCATCTTCTTTAAAAATTATCCGAATTCCTTGCAATTTTCTTTACCATAGTTCTAGCGTCCTCAGAGTACATTAACAACTACTAATAAAAAGTGCATTTATACCAAACTACATGTCACTTAAGTCCCTTCCCCCTTGGAACTCGGTACAAGGCCCCTTGAACCTTTTGCACCATAAATTATTAATAAATTGCCCTTCTTAAAAAAAAAAAAAAAAAAAAAAAAAAAAAAAAAAATTGCAGACTTTAGCTAACACCAATTTTGAATATTAATCGTCTTCTTGGCGCCTTTGTTGCAGCTTCATTAAAAACTGTCCTATTCTATTGCAATTTTCTTTAACATAGTTTTAGCGTCTTCTAGCTACTTTAACATCCCTACAAAATTTCTTATGCACAACTACATTCCAGTTAAGACCCTGCCCACCAGGGTCCGGTCTTTCTTTATACCTCAGCTATCTCCTTTTTCAGCATCAACTTGCGTCTACTCACTACAGCCGTAAATTAAAAATCGCGTTACTTAAAAGGTAACTTTAGATAAGGGATTTCACACGTTTATTAAAAATCGCGTTAGTGCTAACAGTAATTCATGAAATTTACAAGGTGAGGAGGTATCTTCCACCCCTTGGTGGTCGTTAATTCCTGTGATTTATGGACCCAATTTCAATGGGACTTGCTTCCTTCAACTTAGATTACAATTCAGCTACATTCTGTATTATGAAATTTTATCTTAGACTTTAGTTACCAACATTTTCTAACATTAATAGTGCATTCTTTTTCTTTCTGTAGCCTTGATTCCTACGAGGTCTGACTCACTCAACTTGGTTTTCGATTGTATCCGGCACGTGCGGACACTTCCGGTAAATGCTGCCATAGGTAGTGGGTTATCTAGATTAAAGGTTCGTTCGGAAAGAAGTTTGATGGGAACACACTAGACGCTGCGAAAGACAATGGGACCTCCGAAATTAGGTTCATTTAAAAGAATTTCCAAAGATAAAAAATAATACAAACTTAAGTTTTGTTTAAGGTTATTATTTACAAACCCCAGGCAACGCCGGGCGGGTCTGTTAGTAAAAACTATAAAAACAATATCTCCCCAGCTACATGTACGGTGAAAACCCAAATGTCAGAACACAATAACAAAAGACCATCAAGTTCCAACAGCCAATGAAATTAAAGCGGAAGTGAAGTGCCGTGACACAACAAATCCACCCAGCAAGTGGAGATGTATGGTACACTAGACAAATCCTTAACCAAGGAGTTTTTAAATCTATGGATATGAACAGCTTCAAAAAAGTCTAAATCCAGAGGAGTGATGCATTTCTTGATAATGGTAGCTGAGTCAAAATTGAAATTATGTCCCTCCCCCCAGCAATGAGAGGCGATAGAGGATTTCTGTAATTATTTTCTCGTTACATAGTTTATGTGTTCTTTGACTCTGTAACGGAGTTTTCATTTAGTTTGTCCAATTTCGGACAAACCACATTGGCATTGAATGTTGTAAACACCCCAATAATTTTGAGGAGGAATTTGATCCTTAAGCTGTGAAAAAGTTAATTTATTAACTGGTTTAAAAACCACATTAAAATCATAATGTCTTAAGATATTAGTCATCTTAAAGCTAATACTATTGGGGTGTTTACAACATTCAATGCCAATGTGGTTTATCCTATATTAGACAAACTAAACGAAAACTCCGTTACAGAGTCAAAGAACACATAAACTATGTAAAGAAAAAATAATTACAGAAATCCTCTGTCGCCTCTCATTGCTGGGAGGAGGGACATAATTTTAATTTTGACCCAGCTACCATTATCAAGAAATGCATTACTCCTCTGGATTTAGACTTTTTTGAAGCTGTTGATATCCACAGATTAAAAAAAACTCCTTGGTTAATGATTTGTCTAGTGTACCATACATCTCAACTTTCTGGGTGGATTTTTTCTGTCACGGTACTTTACTTCCGCTTTAATTTCATTGTCTGTTGGAACTTGGTGGTCTTTTGGTATTGTGTTTTGACATTTGGGTTTTCACCGTACATGTAGTTGGGGGGGGGGGGTATTGTTTTTATAGTTTTTATACACTGAGGATGTGAGTCCTGGAACTCACGAAACGTATACGTCTGTTCAAATTAACTTATGTATTTTATTGTGTGTTTAAACGTTGTTTTTAAGTAATTTATATTTCCACATAAGATTTGTACTTACTATAATATGCATAATGTATTACCTAAGTATATAGAGCAACTTTTGTGAAAGTCTCAAAATCGAAGCTTGAAAATTCTGAAAATTATCGCCGATAGAATAAGCTCGAAATCCGTTGTTCCCAAAAAGAAGCAAAAAGATGAGGGGTTGTATCCAAATATAGTAGTACGTGCAATATTGTGTACGCTATCTTGGTACTAATCAACAGATATTTGATACAACCCCTGATCTTTTTGCTTGTTTTGGGGAACAACCGATTTCGAGCTTATTCTATCGACGATAATTTTCAGAATTTTCAAGCTATGATTTTGAGACTTTCATAAAAGTTGCTCTATATACTTAGCTAATACATTATGCGTATTATATTTTGATTGCTTTCACGCTTGCGCAGTGAAACATTTTTTTGTAAACCTGCTCATTTTTCATCACATTTTTATTATTTTTGAATTCTAGTTGCAGGGTATTATATACAATGTTGTTTGTCATATTTTCTGAAAAGAACTTTTCTTTATATTAAAAATTCTGCAAATTATAAGCAAAAAACTTGGCAAAATTTGGGAATGTCTTTATAAAAATAAACCTTGATTTCTCTACGAGTATACATGCTATCCTCATAAAAATGAACACAGTATATTACAATAAGCCACTTATTAATAATCTCGAGTTTAAACGCTTTTGCTGCATTAGTTTTTACAGGGTTATCCAAAAGATATTCGTTCTTTTTAAATTTGTTGACGGTACCCTATGGGGTATCGGAAAAAAATCTTCGTGGAAATATATGACCTATACTATACTGTTTACACACCGGCAGTGTCAGGTTAATTCCTCATGTATTTTTCTAGATATTTAAGAAAACATCGAAAATTGTAAGTGACCGGTCACCTTTGGCCATATAGTGAACACATATATTAAGACAGAATCATGCTGTTCACATCATTTTTCCTTTTTGAGTACAGAAACGAATAAGTATTGTTTTCAGGAGTTGCAAAACTATTTATTAAAAGAAAAAAGTCATTTCTAGGGTTTCGTTCATCTCCCGAAACCCTTACAGCCTCGCTTCGTTGTCTGTTCGTCACAGTGCTCGTATTCGGAAACTATTTAAGTTACAGACTTCTTCTTTTTTTTTTTTTTTACATAGATCTGAATACTCCCTGTCATACCCAAAATCATAAAATTTGAAAAAGTCTTATATCATTTTAATTAAATGAATTCGTTCTTTTTCGATTTCAAAACATAATCTTAATATCAACATATTTCTCTGAGTGTCCATAGCAAAGTGGTAAAACGTTCGTCTTCCACGTGGAAGATTGTCGGTTCAAATCTGTCAGGCGGAGCTTTAAAATTTTTATTATTATCACACCTTTTTTCGGATGGATTTAATTAAAAGAAAATTTCTCTTTTTGACCATTTTAAAGGCCTATTTTATTCTTTTGCGCAGCGGTAATTTTTAAAATCTCTGTTTTTTTTAGACAGAGAAAATCTAGAATTTTTAGCTGGAATGAATATTTTTGTTTGCTGCTGCCATCTACTGGAAATTTTTTGAAATAATAGACTTGTATGGGCAACTTTTTCCACCTTATCATTATAAGAATCGTTCAGGAATTGAAATGTTTTTTTTTCTTTTTTTTTTCCGAATTTTAATAAATCTTAACATCCTTTTTTTGGCGCCATCTAGTGAGTGTTTGGAAAGTCAAAGAATTAATATGGATTTTTTCTTTAATTATTTGAGCATTTTAAATACGTTAAAATTTTTTTTCTGCTTTTAAAAATTTTATATTTTATTTATACCTGCGCTAAGTTTTTGAAATTAATGAATTAAAAATATTCTTTAATTTTAATTAAATAATTTTTCTTGAATATTTTTAATTTTATTTAAAAATATTTTTCTAATTACTTTAAAATTAAATGTAATGGTGCTACCATTTATGTAAGGATTTAATAATTATAAATTAACAATTTTGATTTATTAATTTAAGGATAAAGTGTTTTAAAAGAGATAAACTGCGAACACACTTACCCATTTGTTATGAATACTCTTTACTACGAGAATTATATTTTCAAAAATTTTTTTCAAAACCAAAAACAATCCTTGGCAACAATTTTGTCCATAGTAGCTGAGAATAATTGTATGAAGAAGACCTATAGCTTTATATTTTATGGAATTTTATATCACTTTAAATTGTTATGCTATACAGTATTCCATTAACATTCGAAAGTTTTGATTATTCGCGAAATAAAAAATGAAGAATATTTCAACATTCGCGAATACTTAACTTGGTTATACGCGAATTTTGTTTTGTAAAGAATATTATTTACAGAGTAAAACTCTCTTTGTTTTACAAATTCCGTAAACTGTTTGACAGCTGCATTGTACTATATAGCCTAAATTTCGAGAATTTCAGCCCTTATAGTGAGGCAAAATATAGATCAGTAATTCCGAGAAACCCAAAACATGACGATGCTAAAAATAAAAAAAATCCTAATTTTTCTAAAATTCAAAATTTTTATTGCAAGTGAAAAATTTTCTGCAAAAATTGTATGGAACATTTTAAAGCTTCAACAACAGAGAAAGCAATTGCACGCGATTCTTCACTGGCGAGTAGTCTTAAATTTAAAAGAGAAATCGAGGGCGCAACTTTTCCTTATATGGAAATTCATAAATAAAAGATCTGTTCTTGCAAACAACCGTATATCAGTAAATTTTTTCAGCCATCAACTAGGAACTAAACTTAGTAAAATATGTTTATAATTATTCAAAATTATTTACAGCATGTACTTTTTAATGCTTAATAAATATATTTTAACGTTTCAATTGCTTTTTTCATTAAATATAAAAAAAATAATAAATCATAAAACCTAACCCCCTTTTATGCACGGAAAGATAGTCTCAACATTCATGATTTTGACATTCGCGGAGGTTTCCGCGATATTTAAAACACCTACTGTTTGTCTAGTGTTCAAGGTGCATTTCATGAATTTAAGGATAGGATTTACAGTATTTAAATAGTTAAAAATTTTTTAATTAAAATATTAATTCTATAGTCATTTTTACGGTATTTATACATATATCCACAACATTAACAGTTACAGAGCACACTAGTATAAGAATGGCATGAAAAGTAATTGTTTCCAAAAGTTTAAAATTGTAAGTTAAGTGTGGTTTTAAAATTTTCTCAATTTTGTTTGAAAAAAATTAAATATTTCAAATATTACCATAAGAATTGCATTTTTTCTTGATTAAATCCTTTTTTTTTCTCTTTAAACCGTTTAAAATATGTCAAAAATATGCTATGAAAAACTCAAATAAAATAAACAGTTCAAAGGGTATCAAGTTCCCTTAAGACAGTCCGAGATTTTCTTTCTTTTTTATTTATTTATAAATATGTTTCATTTTTTTTTCTTGACGTGTATGCTTATACATTGACGAAATTCGCATTTTTCCAGCGATCCTTTGATGGAATTCACGTACTTTTTGTGATGCTTTGACAAAATTGGCGATTTTATTCTGCGAACGATTGAAGAGATGTTTTTCGGCGACCACTTGTCAAAATTCACGATATTTTTATGTCCGAATTTTCAGACTGACAGATTTTTTTAAAGGTTCGGAAACAAATGCTTTACACTTTCGGAAAATATGGAACAGATCCAACCTTACAATGTTAGTCCAAATTCGTTGTTTTAAATTCTGAATTGTCTAGTACAGGGTGATCAAAATGTCGCGCAAACCTTGAGAAATAGTGTGTTTAAAATATAAACATGATTCAAATTATAAACATTAACTAAATTGAATGAAAGAGAACCAATACTAAGCGAAAATTAACATTGTTGCAGAAGATAATGAAAATGTGACCCTTTCTCTCGGATACAAAGACGTATGTGTTTTTTCGAATTTGAGGTCACTCTTCTCAATGTGGGAACGCTTATTTTTTTAATCTCATGTTCAGTGTTTGTTTTCATGTCAATGATGGAATTTGGATTGTTCACATTAGAGGTCTGCACGGGCCCGGGCTTAGTCCGAGGCCGTACCCGGCGGAATGAAGGCGAATTTTCAAACGGGCCGGGCCGGCAGAATTAGGACAATTTTTTCAACGGGCCGAGCCGGGCCGACAGACAAAATAAACGGGCCGGGCCAGTCCGGCAAAAAAATTGAACGGGCCTGCAGGGCCGGGTCGATAAAAAAATTAATCGGGCCATCGGCCCGATATAAGAATTCAAGCGAAGCAGATAAAATACGATCCATTTTCAATGAATATGATTTTCTCGAGAAGTATAAATGTGTGTCACGAGCCGATGCGAGTTTAACAACATCAATACAGAAATGTAACACGTCCATCGTAGAGATCGGCACCGTACAGTTACTAGATGTCTGACTCCGTGTTTAATTTTTTTCAGCAGACTCGTGCCGGGACGGAACTGGTCTTAATCGATCTCAGGATGTGTAGGACAGGCATTATGTTTTGTAAAAGTATTAATAGTGATAATGAACTTATGTTAATAGTATCGTTGGAAATATACCTTAAAGTGGTTCTCATATTCACTGCTTAACAATGTGAAACTTTCAGACACATTTTCTGACTCATTTTTAACTATAAAAGCATAAAATTGACAGGCCTGACTATTGAAGGCGTTTGGAAACGAATAGCTTTCTCCATAATTGATAAATTACTTAGAGAGATAACAGAGATTCTTGTCACGTGACTGTACGTTATTCTCCTTTCCTGTGCTATCGCTTCCGGAAATTCGATTCAAAACGTTAACTTTGGCAATATTTTCAGAAAGATATATTGCTTTTATCTATGAAAAAAAACGGCATTTACATAGTTTCTGAATAAGAATACCTGCCAATCTTACGCGTTTCCGAAAAGAAATGAATTCATAAATGTGTCGAAATGTAGCTCCTTTGGACTTGAGAAAAGCCTTAAAAATGAGAGAAATATTTTCACAAATTTACTTTTTATTATACAGCTTCAAAAGTTATCATATTTTTAATCCTTTATTCTGAACTGCATTAATCTTTTAATGAATCCTTATTTGAATTTTCACATGTCTATAGAGACGATGACTAAAACACTGTAAGTAATCGTTAATGTTTACTATTGTGTGTTTTTTGTTTTTTGCGAACACACAGTAATCTAAAATATACTGTAAAATATTCCCATAAATATGCACGCAGTATTAATTAAAAGAATCTTAATTGTATGTCGAGACAAAACGGATTTATTTTGTAGAAATTGAGTCGGGCCGGGCTGGGCCTGTTTTCACTGATTTTTATACGGGCGGGCCGAGAACTGTAAAAATGCAAACGGGCCGGGCCGAACTTTCAATTTTTACACTGGGCCGGGCCTGGAAATTCCGGCCCGTGGAGACCTCTAGTTCACATACATCTTTGTATCCGAGAAAAAGGACAATTTATGGAGTAACAAGATTTTGGAACAGATGTGTTGTGGTTTGTAGCCTAAACTTTGTTTATTTTTTTGCAAGACCAAACTACCCTTTGTGAAATTGGTCAAAGTTAAAAGTCTGATGTTAACCCGATCGCTAATATGGTGATCACTTATATAGGTTTTATTTCCTACATAATGACTTTGAGAAAAAAAGAACTGACGTTCGAAAAGACTAAGTTAATAAGTCTTCATGTTTCTGATTCACACATGTTGGAATCCACTTGTAAACAATATCTTAAAACTAATAGGAGAAATTTTGGAGGCAGCTAAACATAAAATTTAAGTACATTCACAAAATAAGAAAAGGATATAAAAGAATGCATGAGTTATTGCAAGTAAATTTTATTTTTAAATAGTTTGTGAACGTGTGCATATACATATTATTTTGCATATTTCAATAAACAACACCTCCACCAAATAATGTTTAAGGTTGGCTAATACTAAATTTATCTTATTCATATTTAATAAAGGGTGTAGTGTGGGTATACACTCTATACCTTCTGGACTTTTTAAAAAGAAGCTTTGTATACCCTCAGTTTCTCAAATAAAGCTATAGCATATTATCTAGGCATAACATTCATGACTTTAGCATACACCCTCTGGGGGTTTTTTTATGACTACAACACTGTATTTAATTGATGTAGCTTATTATTTTGTATCTGCTTATTATTTTTTTTTTACGAGCAATGGTGAAAGGCTTTTAGGGTCATGCTCACTCCAGACTACCTCGTTTTTTCAGCTTAAATAAACTTTTTATTGATTGGTTTAGCTAGAATTTATGTATTTTTTACATTATTCCAGGCTATAATTAATAAAATGATAATAATAATATACGAAATAATAATCTACATCAATTAAAATAAGAATAGGATAAATTTAGTATTATCTAACATTAACATTTTTTTTCGAGGGGGTGTGGGTGGGTTGTCGGCCTGTAGAAATATGCATGGTGATGTATCCATCCTCTATGGTGTGTTCAACAAATGGCGCTACAAGGACAGTAAAAACACTTCTACTTCCACTTCTGGTTGCTGTTATGATTCAGAAGTGTGGCGCTGCTGTAACCTGTGTCTGCTACACTGTAAGCCGTGCAACAAAGAATCGGCACTCTTTTCTTTAAGTTTTATTTATTAAATTTTTGTTGTTGGTTAATTGGAGTCTTTATTCAAGTAAATGAACATCTTACAACATCTTTTACTACGCAACTCACCACATTGGTGACTACCGGACAAGAACTTGTAGTTTCGTTTTTCCTTTGTTTCCAGTTTCGATTCATCATGGCTGAAGTAGCGACGGTAAAAATTCCTATTTTTATTTCATCAGATCCTGCTTTGTGGTTTACTATGGTTGAATCCACATTTGAACTAGCAGTCCCGAAACCAATAACAGATTCGAAAACGAAATATAATTATTGTGTTTCACATTTACTAGCAGATATAGCGATGATAGTTCGTGACGTCATCATCTCGCCCGATGTTTCTGATCCCTTCAAGAATCTAAAAGATGAATTCCTATTGCGTTGTGGTGAAACTAAATTGCAAGAAATTCGCCGATTATTAGCTGGTGAGCAACTTGGCGATCGCAAACCTTCTGAGCTTCTTCGCATTATGCAATGTAGAGCTGAAAACCACAATGTGTCCGACACACTTTTATTGGAACTGTTTTTGTCACAATTCCCTTCTAATGCACAGTTTATTTTAGCATCCGTTCAAGAACTCACGCCAGTAAAAGCTGCATAAATTGCTGATAAAGTTCTGGATATCTCAGGCCCTCTACAGGTAAGCAGTGTTACAACCAGCCCCTCTCAAATAGATTCAGAATTGTTAAAGGAACTGAAAGTTTTACGAGAAGAGGTGAGTTCTTTGCGACATTCGAGGAGTCAATCGCGATCCCGACCTCGACTTCATTATCGGCAGAAAAGCCCCGATTTTGCAAACTTTTGCTGGTACCATAAGAAATTCGACTCAAAAGCCAGAAAGTGCGTACCACCATGTACCTTTTCGTCGGAAAACGAGAACGGCCAGACATAGCGGCGATATACGCCTCGCCTACCACCTCTCGTCGTCTGTTTGTGCGTGACCGCAAAAGTAATTTAAGATTTTTAGTGGACACTGGAAGTGATTGTTCTTTAATACTAGCAACGAAACCAGATAAAATGACTCCGCCAATACAAACATTTGTTGCTGCAAATGGCACATTAATTAATGTGTACAAGCGTAAGTTATTATATATAGATCTGGGTTTAAGGAAGCAATTCGTTTATCCTTTTTATGTATGTAATGTTTCCACCTCCCATTCTAGGTGCTGATTTTTTACATTATTTTAACTTAATGCCAGATCTAAGAAAGCATTCTTTATTTGATAATAATACTACTTTAAATTCACATACTTCTGATATATTTTCTGTTAAATCTGTTATAAATGATGATATATTTTCTAAGATTTTAAGTGCATATCCAAACATCATTAAATTTCCTTGCCCAAACCAAATTGTAAAACATTCAGTTAGGCATCATGTTGATACTTTTGGCCCTCCAGTATATGCTAAACCACGTCGTCTTGCTCCTGATCGCCTAAAAATAGGAAAAATGGAATTCCAGCATATGTTGTATTTAGGACACATGCGCCCATCCAACAGCAATTATGCTTCGCCACTGCTCATGGTTTCAAAGAAAAACAGCGATGACTGGCGTCCAGTTGGCGACTTCAGAGCACTAAATGTCCAAACTAAAAAAGATAAATATCCCATTCCGAGCATCGTTGATTTTACTAGTGAATTGCATGGAACCACAATATTTTCCTATTTAGATTTGGTCAAAGCTTTTCATCAAATTCTGATTGCTCCCGAGGATATTCATAAAACGGCTATCTGTACACTTTTCGGGCTCTTCGAGAGCACTCGGATGCAACTTGGTTTGTTCAACGCTTCGAACGCATTTCAGAGATTTATTGATGAAGTAATTCGGAATTTACCAGGTGGTATGCTTTTGTTGATGACATTTTAATTGCATCAAAATCTCTTAAAGAGCACATTGAACATCTTAAGGCTCTATTTTCTAGACTTGATAGTTATGGTCTTACAATTAAGCCTTCTAAATGCACATTTGGCGTTCCCACATTGGAAGTTTTAGGCTTTAAAGTATCTCAAGATGGTCTTTCACCATTTCTGATCGTGTTGAAGCCATTTTAAAATTTCTAAGACCTGCAACCCTTACTCAGCTTCGTAGGTACTTAAGCATATTTAACTTTTATAGTCGATTCATTTCCAGAGCTGCGGACATTTTAGCACCCCTTGTCAAACTTCTCGAATGCCACAAAAATAAAAAGAAACATCCTCGTTCCAAGGTTCCAAATGACCAATTACAATGGGACGAGGAAGCTAATCTTGCGTTTACGGCCTCTAAAGAAGCAATTTCTCAGGCAACGCTTCTACGACATCCTATTCCCGGTGCTCAATTAAGTTTATGGGTTGATGCATCAAATGTCGCAGTTGGTGGCTCTGTGATGCAAATGTCTGACAATCAATGGTAACCTATAGCATTTTTTCAGGCAAACTAAATAAGTCTCAGAAAAATTGGTCGACCTATGAACGCGAATTATATGCCATATATTTTAGTATAAGAAAGTTTCGACACCTGCTTGAAGGCAGAAATTTCATAATTTATACTGATCAGAATCCCTTAATTTATGCCTTTAAACAAAATCCTGAAAAATGCAGTCCTCGACAACTACGTCACCTAGATTATATATCGCAATTTTCTACCGATATCCGCTATACAAAAGGTTCAGAAAATCATGTTGCCGATGCACTATCTCGCATTGAGATTGATCAAATTTCTCCGGCTGTACTTGATTTTAAAGAATTTGTTTCAGCTCAATCAACTGATGAGGAACTTCAAAAACTTTTGCAATCTAATACTACATCCTTAAAGTTAGAAAAACATTACTTTCCTCTTGAGGATATCTATTTATATTGTGACATGTCTCAACAACATCCCTGTCCATTTGTTCCCCAAAGTATGCGAAAACTTGTTTTTGATAATTTGCATTTCTCCTCACATCCCGGTATGTCAGCTTCTATTAATTTAATTGCTAAAAGATTTGTATGGCCTGGCATGCATAGGGATATTAAATCTGTGGTTTGTAGCTGTGATAATTGCCAAAGAGCCAAAATAACACAGCACACAAAATCTCCTATTGGTACATTCGCCCTACCTGATGCTCGTTTTGTTCACATTCATTTAGACTTCATTGGTCCCTTTTCCCCATTTGATGGTAATCAATATTGTTTAACAGTCATTGATCGATTTACCATGTGGCTTGAAGTCATTCCGACAATTGATATGACTGCGGAAACAACTGCTCGCGTTCTATTACAGGGTTGGATCTCCAGATTTGGATGCCCAGTCACTATCACCACAGATCAAGGTCATAATTTCGAATCCACCTTGCTACAGGAACTTCTGCGCATCACAGGTTGCAACCGGATTCGAACTTCGCCATATCATCCCCAGGCGAATGGAATTTTGGAACGTTATCACAGACATTTAAAAGATGCCCTTAAGGCACACAATAACACTAAATGGACTGACATTCTTCCAATTGTTTTCCTAGGCTTACGTCTAGCTCTCAAAAATGACATTAATGCAACGCATGCGCAATTAGTATATGGTACAACATTAAGATTACTCTCTGATCTCATAACAGAAAAAGAACAAATTGACCGACCAATTGATCCCAATTACGTGTCTAACTTTGTCGAAACAATGCGGCGATTAAATCCCACTGCCACTTTCTTACATGGCACTTCAAAAATTTTTGTAAATCCCTCATTGTCAACTTGCACACACGTATTTTTAAGATCAGACAAAATACTTCGTCCTCTAACACCACCATACACTGGACCTCATCTTGTCATAAATAGAAATCCCAAAAACCTTATTATTGATATTTATGGCAGAAAAACAACAGTTTCGATTGATTGCGCGAAACCCGTCTATCGATTGTCAGACACTGTTGTTACAGATAATTCTGTTCCTGTTCCAGAGGTACCAACTGAGCCAACACCTATTGATAATCAACCTACTACTTGTTCTGGACGAAAAGTCACCTTTCCCAAACATTTGTTTACTGAATATGTAATATAACACGTTGTGCATAATATTTTATATAGTTCCTATTATTGTATTGAATATTGATTTTGTATTTCTGTTTTGCATTACTTCTATATTATTATTATTATATTGTATCAAGCATTTATAATATTTCATACATTGTATTACATTCTTACATTTTATTGTTCACCTTGTTCACTGGGGGGATACTCTATGGTGATGTATCCATCCTCCCTGGTGTGTTCAACAAATGGCGCTCCAAGCACAGTAAAAACACTTCTACTTCCACTTCTGGTTGCTGTTATGATTCAGAAGTGTGGCGCTACTGTAACCTGTGTCAGCTATGTGCAACAAATGGTCGGCACTCTTTTCGTTAAGTTTTATTTATTAAATTGTTGTTGTTGGTTAATTGGAGTCTTTATTCAAGTAAATGAACATCTTACAACATCTTTTACTACGCAACTCACCACATATGCATAACAATATGCATATGTTCACAAATTATAAAATAAAATATACTTACGATGCACCACGCATTTCTTTATATTATTTTTTTATTTTGTGAATGCCACATGCGTCTCCAACGTGCGCGAATCAGAGATGTAAAATTAACAAATTTAGTCTCTTTATAGAGCTGCAGTTTTTTTCAAAATCTGAAAAAAGTTGGCAATAAATTATCCATTCTCAGCTTTTGTTAAGCTAGGAAAAAAGCTATTAGGGATAACAAAATCCATCAAAACAATCATCATGGCTACGCATACCGCGATAATAGTGATGGAAAGAATATGTCTTTCCAACAAACTTTAACTTTTATCTATAAACTATGATGTTATTATATACGAGGCAGCATATAAAAAGAAGCATTCGTATGACTATAATAGAACCTGAACTAGGTTAAGTGCATGTCTTGGTAAAGTATCGTACAGATAAAATTTACGATACTAATAAATCTACAAAAGTCATCGAAATTACGATTTATAGTTGTGTAGGACATCATGAGGGCATAACAACGAAATTTACAGCTGACCTTTGACCAGAAGGACCACACACACGGAATAAAGTAAAAATAAATATAACTGGGTACAGCAAAAACTCAACCTATAAGGTTGCGCCACATAAATTCAGAGTCGACCAATGATATTCGCCTATAAAGATGGGTGGCAACTCTGTATGCAAATTTTCTAGCTATATGGTATAATTTTATGTTTGCATAAATAATGTAAACAGGACAATGCCCGTTTTTTTTTTTTCAGTGTAAGTAAGAGACAGACTTCACTTGCAAATTTTATCCCAATGCTGATGGCAGCAAAAAAATAAGATGCTGCGGTTGGATTTTAGCAGATTGCTGTACCATGAATAACATATAAAATATATATATAAAAAATTAAGTTACCCCAACATTGGCTTAAAAATACATGTGATGGCCGATTAAGGATTAATATTTTGTGTCAACATTTTTTGGAGACCTTTTGTGCCTACGTGTGGGATATTCACGGAGCAACGAGAATTCTACATGCTGCCGGGGGCAGTGGATCAGGTAGTCCATTATGATTTTATTCCATTGTTTTTTACCAGTAATAAGCATTACCTATGAAAGTAACGGACTATGGTGATATTCACGTGTTATAAAATAAATTAAATAGATTGATTAATTGAAATAGGTAAATATATATATAAAGATATGCATCAGCATTACTATTAAAATATATAACCCACAATATGTAAATAACTTTTTTTTTATTGTAAATTTTCTCCTATAATAAAATGTAATCAAGATTGAATATGAGTAATCTTTTCTTTATTTTAATTCTTAATTAATATTTTTCTCTTATAGATGTGGGAATGTAAAATAAATAATCTATTTATCTATATGATTTACTAAAAAAATTATTATATAAAAGAAATTACAGACTTAGAAGGTAAACGATCTCCGAAAAAAATAACACAGCGCATTGATTAATTATAATTTTAATATTTAATGTATTAAATTTTCTTTGGATTTCCCTGAAGGGAATTGTTAATTATACCGCTTACCTAGAGTCATTTGGTGCTAACACTGTACGAATAGTAAGAATCATAAAAATTAATTTCCTCATATAAAATTAATATTAATCAACCTCATTACCCGTGTAGCAATGTATTAAAGTTATGGATATATTTTAGCATGTATATATCATTCCAGCATAGGGGAGTGAGCCAGTTGTAATGGTGCCTTAGCCTTTTCCTAATTATATTAATTTAATTAATTTAATTTTAGGAGACCGAACCATAGGTTATTAATAAAAAAAAAATTCTTTTTCCTTTTTTTACGTGTATCACCATAGTCGGTTTTAGTAGTACATATGAATCGGCAAACAGAAATTACTATACTACAAGAGAAAATATTATTGTGCTCATTATATAAAATTATTATATATATATGTATATATAACTTACAACAGAAATTGAAAAACAAAATTTCTTTGTGTTTTCACTGAGTAATGAAAATATCTTATGTACATTGTAAACTTCAATAATAATAGTAATTATATGTTTGATGGAAACAAATGAGTAAATTAATATGATAAATACAATCACAGTATTTGATAAATAAATAATTTTGGTCATAATTATTAAATCACTGTGTATAAAATTTGCAAATTTAATGCAGTTAAGCGAAATTAACAGTTCGCTATTTTATAATACTGTACATTTTTTTAAAAACCCTTTTCACTATTTCGCAGTGTTGATGTGTATTACTATGTTTTAAAATTTTATTTACATGTATAAAATTGATACTAATAACCAGGCGTTATTTTTGATGGTATATTGTGTCGCTCTTGATAAAAAAAAAAAAAAAATATTACTTAGTTTACATTATATTCTTATTTAATGAGTAATAATTGTAAACGTAAAAGTTATAGAGATAATACAAGGGTAAGTGGAGTTACAACTAGGAAACAATTAAAAGAACTGGCAAATACAAAGAAAGAAAGTAGTGTAGATTCAAATAATAATAAAAGTAGTAACAAGAATATAAATAATAAAAATTGTAATAAGAAAACTACTATTACGATTAACAATACACCCCAGAAAAACACATATATCATGGCCACTGACAAAATAACTGCCGAGAGTGTAATCGGCTTACTACCTAATTATGATGGAAAAAGAGAATCTAACATAAATTCCTTTTTATTACAATTTGATAATTTAATCAATCAAACCGAATTAAGCCCGATTTCTAAATTAACGATTCTAAAAGCAAGAATCGTTGGTCCCGCTAAAGAAAAATTAATGAGGGATGAAAAATTATTTTCGGAGAGTAATTTAGACAATTTCAAAAAGAAATTAAAAGAATTATTCGAGATAAAATGTAGTTTTAGTGAGGCACAAACAAAATTTTTTTCCCTTAAGCAGAAACCGGATCAAAATATGGCGGACTTTATATTAGAATTTAAAGCAGCAGCGGACTTATATCTAAAAAAAAGTGGACAGGATATTGGGGATGATAATGACTCCAAATTTACGCAAATGGTAAAGTTGTCTAGATTTCTGGATGCAATTAGAAGCGATTTTAGCTTAGAAATTCGTAAGGATTCTCCGAAGGATTTTAACACTGCATGTGAGATGGCATTAAAATTAGAGAGAGCTTTTGCACATGTCGATGTTAAAGATCTCAATAATATCGCTGCTAATAAGGACCCTGAATTAGTGAAGGAATTAGTAAAAATGAATATGGAAAGTGCGGAGAAAATTAAAATATTGACTAGTGAATTAAACAACATTAAAGTACATATGAATTCGAATGCAAATAATGTAACTAAATATTGCGATCATTGCAATTCTAAAACGCATTCCAATCAAAATTGCTGGTTCCAAGGTGACAAAGACCAAAATAAAAGTAATGCCGCTCAGAGAAACAAAACAACCCCTCATAACGAGCAGAATTCAGATAGGAAATGCGGAAGAGATAACAGTTACCAGTATCAGGGAAATTTCCCACAAAATTCTAAATATATGCATCAAAATTTCCATCCGAACCCTATGCATTATGCACCTCCTAACTACATGTATTACTCCCCACCCCCTCCCCACCTAAACTTTATGCCCCCACCCTACCCCAATTTACCTAATTACAACTACGGTTATAATCAGGACCATTACAATTCATATAACCAGGGTAATGGGTATGGAGGATATACAAGTGGAAATTATCAGAGAAACTACCATAGAAATAATAGAAATTCAGAAGAGGATAAAAACAATTCTCACAAAAACAAATATAAACAAAATAAAGATTATGAACAGAAACCTAAGGACAAACAGGGAAATTAATTGAGGGACTTACAGATTCAAATAAAAGGTACCCGCGTAAGTCTCTCATGGACGGGTCACACAATTCTTACAAATTGATTGCTAGCGTGAAAAGTAATAATATAGAAAGCCTTCCAATTATTAGTTTTGAAATAAAGGGTATTAAAATTACCGCCTTGGCAGATTGTGGGGCTGCGGTCAGCCTGGCCTCACCCTCCTTATTTGAGCAACTAAAGAATGCAGAAGTTAAATATAAAAATTTATGTAATCAGGTAAAAATTCAAACACTCACTAATTCGACAATTGCTTTCAAACAATGTATCAAATTAACCTTCAAATTGGAAAATGTATTCGTGTCAGGTGCATTTTATATCACAAATTCAGATTTTGGCCGTGATTATAATATGCTACTCGGTTTTGATTTTCTCAAAACAAACAAAATTATTTTGGATTTTGAGGATAAAACCATGAAATTAAAAAATAAAAACATTACACTGAATTTTCTCAGAGACACATCTCAGGGGCAGATAAACAATTTAACTCCATCTCCCATTAGTACAAATGACAATCATGAACCACAGGAAATTAACATAAAAAAACAAAGAAATAAAAACAAAAAAAGAAAAATATCACGTAAAAATATTATTTCAGCTAAGATATCTCAAAACTCAGAGATATGTCCAGGTGAGAGAGTAATTACTGAATTAATATGCCCAAATCAATTTATTATTAATGACACTATAATGTTAGAACCAATTAAACATAACATTAACATACATTATGACACATCAATTCACGAAATTGGCAAAGATAATAAAATTAACATAATTATCAGGAACGACTCGCAGCAGAAATTAAATTTAGTAGAGGGAATGAATATCGGAAGAATTTCCAAGCATTTTGAGATAACGTCAGAAAATGACAATAGCAGTCAAGAATCAGATCCAATAGTACAAGTTAACAACATTTCTTTAGAGGAAATTCGTGAACGCAGAAAGGCGGAACTCAGTCCAGAGGATTTTAATTTACAACATCTGGATACTGATACACAAGCAAAATTACAAGAATTATTACTAAAGAATGCTTATGCATTCTCCAAAAATTATTACACTCTTGGAAAAAGATCTTTAGTTGTACCCAGATTTAATTTAATGCACAATTATCCTATACAAACAAAACCATATAAAACGGCACATAGTGTAAAGGAGTATGCTAAGTCAGAAATTGATAAGCTTTTGAGAGCTAATATAATAAAGAAATGTCACTCTGATTACGAGTTTCCAGTTATTTTTGTAAAAAAAAAAGTTACACAGAAAGGCGAAAACGTAGAAGAAGTTAAGTATCGCATCGCTGCTGATTTTCGTTTGCTTAACGAGATTTTGCAAAACTATGCCTATCCGATACCTGACATAAAACGGATTTTGCAGACAATAGGCGGCAAAAAGTACTACACTGTTCTAGATTTACACTCGGCCTTCTATCAAATCGTTTTAAGAGAAGAAGATACAGACAAACTTGCTATTATTACAGAACATGGAAAATTTTCTTATTTAAGACTACCTTTCGGCACACGTCTCAGTACGGCTTACTTCGCAGAATTAATGGATATATTATTAGGACACTTTGATAAAAGTCAAGTGACATACTTCGTCGATGATATATTACTGGCAACAAACTCATTACAGGAAATGATAGAACTATTAGACAATGTACTGAACATATTCATTGAAAACAATATTACAATTGAACCAACTAAAATGCAACTCTGCATGGAAGAGATCGAATTTTTAGGATTCACCCTTAATAAGGAAGGAATTTCACCTTCAAAAAGAAATATTGACAAAATTCAAAATTTAGCTAGACCTAAAAATAAGAAAGGAGTCAAATCACTCCTTGGTCTCTCCAATTATTTTAGATCACTTATTAAAGACTATTCTAAAATAGTAGACCCTTTAATTAATCTCACTAAAGATAAAGTAAAATTTAAATGGTCGGAAGTAGAAGAAAATGCATTCAAAGAAATTCAGGCTGCTATTATACAGAATCCTACTTTAAAAACCCCTGATTTTTCGAAAGATTTTATTCTAATCACGGATGCAGCTAAAACCGCAATTTCGGGCATATTGGGACAAGAGTATGATGGCGTTCTCCAACCAATTGAATTTTTTGGAAGAAAATTAAGAAATCCTGAGAAGAATTACCCTAGTTTTAAATTAGAATTACTCGCCATACACGAGGCAGTAATGTATTTTAAATACATTTTAACAGGTAGGAAATTCATTATACGCACGGATTCCAAAGCCCTAACATATTATTTAAATTTAGAGAAACAGCCTGATATTGTAGCTAGATGGATCGACAATCTCGCACCGTTTAGCTATGAAATAGAATTTATTCCGGGTGTTGCCAATCCAGCAGATTATTCCACTCGTAATTTAAATAATTTAACAGCTAGAAACGAACTACAAAATTCACTATTTGTCGTTAATAAAGATTTGGTTGATGAAAATATCAAAGAGCAGCAATTACAAGACGATAAATTAGAGAAAATTATCGGTAAAATTAAAAACAACAAACAGAATAAAATTACTTGAAAGTTTGTTCTAAACCATAAAGATATATTAATTTTAAAACCTGGATCTGATGGCAAAGAATTACTCATCGCTCCAGACTCACTTAAAATGGAAATAATAAAAGATGCACATAAACCTCATTTCGGTTTTAAAAAAACTTATGATATTATAAAGAGTAGATTTTATTGGCACGGAATGTACCGTGATATAAAGAATCATTGTAATAAATGTATACCATGCAATACTACCAAACAGCACCAAACAATCAAGGTGCCTACACAAAAAATAGTAAAGGACCAAGAGGTCGGTTCAGCAATTCATATCGATCTAATAGGGTTACTCCCTATGTCTTTGAAAAAACATAAATACATTTTTGTTATTGTGGACTCGACGTCAAGATTCTTAGAAGCTGTTCCTATTCGCAACTATGAAACCCAGACACTTTTGAATGTACTGAACGGATACTTTAGCCGTTATGGTTTATGCAAATCCGTAACTTTAGACAACGGCAAATATTTTCACTCTCAAGTGTTCAAAGAATACATGGATTCCTTAAATATACAATTAAAATTTAGCAGCGTCACTCACCCAGAAACGAATGGAATTTCTGAAGTTACGAATAAGATATTAAAAAACTCGATAACAGCTATGAGTAAAACTACATTAGAGTGGGATACTAGGCTGGACTATTTTAAATTACTTTATAATTCTTCCCCTCACCGCGCAACAGGTGTCCCGCCTTGTCTCTTATTCTTTGGGAGAGATATTAGAAACCCATTTTCCATCCACCTTCCCACACAAGATATTATTACAGCAACATATGTGCAAAATAGGGCACAACATTTGGAAGAAATAAAAAAATTTGCGCTACATAATCAAGAACGAATGTTAGCCGAGTATATTAATAACGACGAAATGCAGAAAGTAAAATTTTTAAGAATCGGGCAAGAGTGTTACCTAAAATGTGTGGGTACACCGGGAGTATTTCAGCCTAAATGGAGAGGTCCTTTCGAAGTCGTAAGAAGGTTTCGGAATAATAATTACCTTTTAACAGAGCTCCAAAACCCGCTCAAAGATCCGATTAAAAGACATATTTCTCAATTATTCTCAACAACGAAAGTCGAGTCTAGAGCATGCCAAATTCATAACGGGTCGGAGCAGGAAGGTAATCAACGTACATAAAAGTCGTTGGACATATATATTTTTTTTTCATATATTACTGTATTTATGAAAGTAATATGCGTTATTTCATTTATCGTTATACATACCTTTTTTATTATTCAAGAAAATTCGTTAATTTATCAATGAAATGTTTCATGTACATTTGTGTTGTATATAGATTTTTTTTTTTCAAGTGAAATTTGTGGGTTATACTACACATGGATAAATTCTCAGAGAGGACATTATATACACATTATATGGGAAATTTAAGTGTAGGTGTGCTATATACCTGTATATATATAAAATAAAATAAAATACATCGTGTAGTACAGCCGGTTCTTTTAAACCAATTTTTTTTCTCCCCCAACGCGCAGCGTAAAGTTTGGGAGCTGTGGCTTTTGTTTACGATGATGGTCAATGTTTTGAGGAGGAGCGCCATCTCGTGGTGCTAAAAGCGGAATTTTTCTCCTCTGTCCATCTTTTTAGGCAGAAGAGAGAGATTAGTTTCCCCTCCGCACCCTCCGACCTGCGCGCCAGAGAGTTAGTTTGCTTTGGAATGGCCAGTTACGAAGGAACAATTTTGTGCACATAAGGTTTTGATCAGTAAAAAAAAAAAAACATTGATACAATTCTATGGCATGCAATAAATGAAATTTTGCTTACTTGTCTTCAATCAGAGGCAGGCTGGAATGAGACGTCCTGAAGTTCTGCTTCGCTTGGTTTATTTATTTATTTATTTTCCTTGTCGTATCATTCCTCAGAGAGTCAACTGCAAAGTATAACATATTATGAGTATCCTAATTTTCAAGCATTTTTATTATACAATATTATAAGTTTTTTTTCTTACTTTCTTATTAATAGTAAAAATAAATTAGTTTAATTTTAATATTTATTAATACCTTGGGATTTAGCGGCTAGTCCTTATAGCATGTTTCTGCCAATAGGGCTGACATAAATTACAGTTGAGGCAGGGAATATGCATTGTTAGTTATTATTATGAAATTTGCTATACATAAAATTTTTTTTTCTTTAGTACAACAGTGTACATATTATAAAAATTATTCTTTTTCCTTTTTAACAGGGTGAACTTATCACTATTTTACTCTCAAATAATTGAAGTCATGCAGTAAATTTAATAATAAAAAAAAATTAAGTTAAATAAATTAAAAAGTATTACTGTTACTCAGTCTATTAATTGAATTGTAAGGTCATATAAAATATTAATTATATAAATATTGTCATTTAAATTACATTACACTCGATTTTACACGAAGATAATAAATTATATTTTCTTTCTCATGTTCATTAATTAACAAAAAAAAAAATTTTAAAAGAGGATTCCGTTTTGATTGCCAATCTGAAAATTATTCAGGGCTTGGACAACACTCCTTTTATTCTAATTCGAATTAAATAAACAGTTACCTTTTTTCAAAATAAAAAAAAATAAATTTTTTTTCACGTAACAATAAATAAATAAAATACTAAATATGGCAATAAATAAATGATGTATTGCTTTTAAAAATAATCAGGTAACTAACGAGGAATATATCAATGTTTAAATAAATTAGGCTATATTACCTAAACCTTTCTTGTTTCTTTTCTGTAAAATAAAAATAAACAAATATCTTTTTAGCCTTTAATTACATAAATTAAATGGGATTTCTCAATTAAAATTTTATACCTTTGGTTTCTGGTAATTTAGTACAAAATAAATCGTACCTGTTTATGAGAATTCCTTCTCTTGTAATGTTGATTTCCTTGTTGCTGGCAACAGGGTGGTGCACCGATCTTCGTTATAGAGTTTGGACATTCATTATTAATAGGCACGGCATCCAGTTTTTCCGTAGCATTCTGTCTCCACAGCTAATTAAATTAAGATAAAATTAAGTACAAGGGTAGTCATTTAAGCATATTTTGTTATGGATGTAACAAAAAGAATAAAATGTAATAATTAGGAATTTTGTAGATTAGATTCTCATTTTTTTTGTTGGTTCCGTTTAACCCCCACCCCTCGTTTTTTTTTTGTTCGCACCGAGTTATTTTTGTTCAGACTCTACTTACTTCGTAGGTAGGTTTTCACAGGCTAGTGGGAATTAAAACATAAGGGTTAATAATATACCTCCTGTAGGCATAACACAGTTTAGTTTAACACTGTTAAATTATGCAAATAAATAAATAAATAAATAATACATTTGTGATTAACATTTAACCCATAATCGTAAAAATACTAGTACCTGTGTATAATACAATGTGACTCTCAATACATAATGCATATACAAAACATATAAAATAATGAGATGTTTAGGTATTGCTTATGATAAATAATAATATTAATAGGAGCGCATAGACTGGCCAATCTTTCAAAAAAAAAAACATACCTAAAATATTACTTATATTTTATTCTCCACAACAACATTAAAACATAAATTATAAAAACATTCAATCATTGAGTGATATTGGATTATTTAGCGGGAGTTACATATAAATTTTTATAATGTTAGTCGTGCTTACGAGGTACACGTCAAGACTACTTTCTTACCTTCAAATTGTTGTTTCATACCTCGACTAGTACTATATTATACAAACCTTAAGGGGTACCAGTAAAACTTACTCCTTCATTTCTGTTCTATCCATTGGAGCCAGTAGATCTGCGCCTTTTAGATTTTATGCGAATTAGGCAGGATACTTGTCTTGCTGATGATGTTTTCTAAAAAAAAAAAAAAAAAAGATTATTAATGAATGTTGCAGTTATGAAAATATACATTCTCTCAGATTCCTAGTGTTGAGTCCAATATGGCACGATTTCAGTTTTTTTTTCTTTGCGCTCCCAAACCGGCAACGCTATTACGGTGGCGACTAGATACTGTGGGAAAATTCATGTAATCAGTTGACCCCTCAGTCGGTCCCGCGCTTTTGCAGCACAGTCCATAAATTTTCATGGGGGAGACAAAGTGATTAGGACTGTAACGAGTTTTTTTTCTTTATCGATAAGTCGATCTTGCAACCAGTTTTCTCCATAGCCGAGAGAGGAATGAAATGTCTCTTCCTGCTCTTGAAATGCATCGGATTTGCGCTTAGGAGAAACCTGATTCATCTCTTTCTTTGAATCAAATATCATTTGTTAAGTCAGATAATCAAATACGAGCATGTTTGTTTTAGTGGCAGTTAGCGATTCAGAAGCGATGTATATGTAAATATACACCACTTATTTAAAATAAATAAATAAATAAAAAATAAATAAATAATAATAATAATAATAATAAAAACACATACATTCTATCAGCGAAACAATAAATTAAAGAACCAGTAGATTTGGATGATATAAAAAATTTATATCGTATGTTCACGAGTTCATAATGTAATAATTGTATACAAATTTTGTCTCTCTGAGTATTTTATTATTATATATGAAATATAATGAATTGTCTTTTATGTGTAATGTTAGTTTAATGTGTAACTGTTTGCCTATTCATATTTACATATCGTATGGTAGAAATTTGGCTTTTATTATCTTACTTATTCCAAAATTGGTTGCTTTGATATACAATTGGCTAATTTAACATTAAATTGTTGAGTGCTAAATTGCAAACAATGGAATAATTAATAAATACAGTGCAATCTACTACGACAGTTATGCCTCGACGACGTGATCCGTACACCAGAACTGTTGGCGTATAAAAGGACTTGCTATGCACATCTTCAAGCCATCCGAACCACTATGATACTCAGTGAGTGTCAATGACTCTATATATACAACATAGGACAGGATGCACACAAAGTGCTGGACAATGACATGAGACTTTATATTCCAGCTGAAGGAGCAGGGTCAAGCAAAAAAAAAAAAAAAAGAAACACGTTGCACTAAATTTCTTTTTTTTCCATATTGGGGGCGGAGATGATGGAAAGAATATGTCTTTCCAACAAACTTTAACTTTTATCTATAAACTATGATGTTATTATATACGAGGCAGCATATAAAAAGAAGCATTCGTATGACTATAATAGAACCTGAACTAGGTTAAGTGCATGTCTTGGTAAAGTATCGTACAGATAAAATTTACGATACTAATAAATCTACAAAAGTCATCGAAATTACGATTTATAGTTGTGTAGGACATCATGAGGGCATAACAACGAAATTTACAGCTGACCTTTGACCAGAAGGACCACACACACGGAATAAAGTAAAAATAAATATAACTGGGTACAGCAAAAACTCAACCTATAAGGTTGCGCCACATAAATTCAGAGTCGACCAATGATATTCGCCTGTAAAGATGGGTGGCAACTCTGTATGCAAATTTTCTAGCTATATGGTATAATTTTATGTTTGCATAAATAATGTAAACAGGACAATGTCCGTTTTTTTTTTCAGTGTAAGTAAGAGACAGACTTCACTTGCAAATTTTATCCCAATGCTGATGGCAGCAAAAAAATAAGATGCTGCGGTTGGATTTTAGCAGATTGCTGTACCATGAATAACATATAAAATATATATATAAAAAAATAAGTTACCCCAACATTGGCTTAAAAATACATGTGATGGCCGATTAAGGATTAATATTTTGTGTCAACATTTTTTGGAGACCTTTTGTGCCTACGTGTGGGATATTCACGGAGCAACGAGAATTCTACATGCTGCCGGGTGCAGTGGATCAGGTAGTCCATTATGATTTTATTCCATTGTTTTTTACCAGTAATAAGCATTACCTATGAAAGTAACGGACTATGGTGATATTCACGTGTTATAAAATAAATTAAATAGATTGATTAATTGAAATAGGTAAATATATATATAAAGATGTGCATCAGCATTACTACTAAAATATATAACCCACAATATGTAAATAACCTTTTTTTTATTGTAAATTTTCTCCTATAATAAAATGTAATCAAGATTGAATATGAGTAATCTTTTCTTTATTTTAATTCTTAATTAATATTTTTCTCTTATAGATGTGGGAATGTAAAATAAATAATCTATTTATCTATATGATTTACTAAAAAAATTATTATATAAAAGAAATTACAGACTTAGAAGGTAAACGATCTCCGAAAAAAATAACACAGCGCATTGATTAATTATAATTTTAATATTTAATGTATTAAATTTTCTTTGGATTTCCCTGAAGGGAATTGTTAATTATACCGCTTACCTAGAGTCATTTGGTGCTAACACTGTACGAATAGTAAGAATCATAAAAATTAATTTCCTCATATAAAATTAATATAAATCAACTTCATTACCCGTGTTGCAATGTATTAAAGTTATGGATATATTTTAGCATGTATATATCATTCCAGCATAGGGGAGTGAGCCAGTTGTAAATGGCCACAATTGAGTCGCTCATTTTCTCTGATTCATTCTCATCAAGAATATCCGGCAGACGGTCGTTATGGCAATCTTCGACTGCGCATGTGCAGTAGACTGCCGTGAGAATAGTATTCTTACGGCTGCCGTGAGAGTAGACACTCCGAAAAGAAAAATGTTTTCGCTCATTAGGCTATATTGCATATATTCCAGTATGGTTTCAATAATTTCTCTATGCTGCTTTTGATGCTTTGCTAAATGCTTTTGATTGAATTCTTTTCATTAATTTTACGTACTAATAGTAATTAAATTAATTAATTCGTTTGTTTTAGGACAAAGACACAAAAGTTTATTGAGAGAATATCGAAGAAATGAGCGAGAAGCCAGAAGAACATCCTTTTCTGGAAACCAGCCAACAAACAACCGATCCAGGAAACGATCCCCTGATTCAAGAACTTCTTATTCATCAGCAATTCAAGTCAGAGAAAGATCTCCTATGTCAGTGGCTTCTTATTCTTCAAGGATTCAAGTAAGAGAAAGATTGCCTGTTTCAGTTGCTGGTTATTCTCGATGGTCTCCAACTCAAGACAGAAGGCAACTTCTGTCAGGAAGGGAAATTGCTACAGAATTTATCCAGAGAAATTCGTCTGTAAGAAATGACGGTGTGTGCTTTACAGAAAGGCGTGAATTTCTCGCCTATTCAACAAGCAATGGTACTCAAGCAACAAGAAGTGTTAGAAGACCTTTCGAATATTAAAATAAATGTATCAGAAAATACACTAAAAAATACAAATCGGATGCTAAGTTTTAAAGCTTTGATAAAATGCTGATGAAAGTAATCTATGTTTTAAATTAGTATTCATTTAAAAATTTTAATCGAGGTATTATATTTTTGAAAATAAATACTTATTTTATTGGCTTTAATTACTATTCACAGATGTGGTTTTAGTAATCACTACGCATTGAGCGAAATATTTTTTGCGCCACTAACAGTAGAGTAGCGTGGGGGGGATGCTTGTATACGTGGCATTCCCCTGAATAAATTCACACATCAGCTTTAATTGAAACAAATTTAAAATATTGTCTTTACATAAATGAAAAAGTACTTTAATAAATCATTCTTAAAAAAAATACCGTAAAATGACACTCATTTAGCAGCGCTTTTCTCAGTATCAATGAAGATGAGAGAGTGGTGAAAATGGTGAGTTTCTCTCACCAATCAAACTGAAACGCAAAACTCTGCGAAACGCTAGAATTTCCTGCTCGAAAAGCAGTTGGATTGGCATTCTGAATGAAATGGGATCCCTGCATACTAAACAGCCATATGACAGCGAGCGGAAGTGGCGTAGCGTCAGGAGGAAGCTGTATAATTTTATTGCCAGTATTATTGTATGTTAAATTTTGCTTTGTTTAATCGTACAATGTTCAGTGATTATATAAAGCCAAATTTTCTATATAATAGTGCTGGTAGTAAAACGATCCAGCACCCACCCCTCCTGATGCTACATTACTGGCGAGCGGCTATCTTTTTCTGTGATTATTTGTCTTTTTTGACCACAAAATTCTAATACAATAGCGCTGATCACACACTGAACAGACATTCACCCTGCTAACAAAGAAGAAACCGGTCTGAATGCTACAACTTGTCGCATGTTGCACGCTTGTCTGTTCAGTGTGTGATCTGCTTAAGTTCGTTTGCAATGAAACCGATTATCACTCAAATTTAAATACAGTCATTCGGCCCAAACAAGACAAGCACGTGGAACAATGACTGAATTTCATTGGACGGGAGAGGTTTTCAAAGCGAGAGGCACACTGAACCGGTTTCAGTCTTGCAATTTTAACGTCACGCCAAATCAAAACACTTCATTTCCATTTATATCTGAGCTTCGTGTTTTTGACGCGTTTTTTTCTTTAAGAAAAGAAATGGAAGATTACTATTTTATTGTTATTTTTCCCTATTTATTTTTTTTAATTTTCTTTTTTTAATAAAGTATTAAAAAATACATATAATATATAGTTATATTAAAATGCAAGCCCAGTCAATGTATTGCAGTATTTTACAGACATGTTTATTTAAAACGATATAAATATTTCAGAATAAGAAATTTTTTAAAATAAGAATAATAGATAATATAGAGTTATTAAGTTGGTCAGTATAGTATAGCGTCAAACAGTACAGTGGCGTTTTAAATAATTTTCACGTGTAATATTATATGAATAAGATTCGTCTCTTCTGATTTACATTTCTTATACGGAAACTAGCAGAAATTAAAAGAAAATAACATAAAGCGTGAGTTTCGACGAAATTTCATTAAGGCATTTTATCTTTTAAAGCCATTTTTCAGGATTAAATGACGTGGGTCAACAAATCTCAGTAATTTGAAATCCTGGTATAATTTTACACCATAGACACTGTTCTATTTAAATTATTCTAACTTTTTTCGATTAAATTTAATTAAGTAGAAACTGTAACGCTTTTCCGTAGATTGTACGGATACTGATGGTGAGATTATTTTACATAAAACTATTTTAATGTATTTTTGTATTTGTTATTCAAAATAATTCTAAATTTAAATAATTCTAAATAAGGCTGTAATATTCTATAAAATTTTGAAGTGAAAGAAATTCTAATCTTCATAGAATTATACGGATGTTGAAGGGCTCGAAATGTACCAGAGCAAATTGGAACGATATTCCGGTTCGTGAAATTATGAACAATATTGTTCCAATTCGTGCCATTATTAAAATATATTATTACAGTTATATATATAGCTTATTGTGCTCTCAGTAACTTTTTTTTAATTATTTAGAATCCTGCATGCTTTAAAAAAAATTATGGTTAGATATAAAATTGTCTATAATTCAAAAACTTTTTAGTGAACAATAATTTCGGAATAGCATTTCGGTTCGTGGATTTTTTTCCTTTCGAGCCCTTGGATGTTAAAAATATCTCTCATTTTACAATGAGCTGCCAATTAAGAAAGGTTATGTAAGAATGAACACATGCTTTGGTTTGGAATGTTTATGGGTCAATATATGAAAATTGGACAATTTGCGTCCACTGCTAATAATATTTCATTAATTATACTAAAACCAAAAACTGAAAAATGTAATATAAATTGTAACATTTGTTATAACCATTTCCAATGATAAATGGGCATATAATAATGCATAAATAATTAATTGTAACAAACGAAATCTTCATTTCAGTCCCTGTCCCCAGGTACAAATATCCAATATTAAATGTATGCTGTAAAAAATTCTATAAATATTTCTAACTTTTGCTATTATGTATTTATACCTATATATATATACAGTATGGGAAAATATAATTCTCCTTTATTAGTATAGATTGCATAGTAAAATATTGTAGTAAATATATTTGTCCCTGAGGTTGACCATCATCTCAGTCCCTCTAAACACACATTTAGGTTAACAGATACTAGGTGGCGCTGGCAGAATTATTTCCATTGCAACAGCAACTAAAGTTGAACTAGCCACCGTGGATGAAGGTATGTTGTTCTTCTCTTTGTTTCATATTTAGAAATACAGTAAAACCTCTAAATAACGGACACTTCGGGAATGCGGAAACTGTCCGCTATTGGGAAAACTTCATAGATTCAAAAATTGTTAAGAAATGCTTAATGTTTCCTTAATTGACTTTTATATGTTCTAAAACCTCTATTATATGATTAATCAGAAATTAAAATTATTTTTTTAAGCAATAAAACTGTAATAAAATTGTGCATACCTTTATCCACTGTTCAGTGATGGAACAGTGGCGCACCAGTTGGGCGATTATCACCACTAAATTTTTATAGTACTCTTCGTCTTTAGAAATCTTAGAAATTCTATCCTGAAGTAAGACAAAGAATACTATTAAAATTTAGCGGTGACAATTGATTCTTTGGTGCTACACTGTTCCATCACTGACTGTTTATCACATTCTTGCGAAAAAAATCTGTTACAAAAGTTTGCTTTTGCTTGCGATGACATGTAATTTGTTTTTCAATGTGAAGTTTTAACTCTGTCAGTAGTTTTAATCCCTTTGAATCAAGTTTTTTTACAAAAAAATTGTGTAACTGCTCCCTGTATTTTGCCGCTTCTTGGAAATTCTCGATATTGCAGGTAAAAAGCATCTCAGTATCTGTTTCATCATCACTAATAGAGTCAGCTTTTGTCGAAAATTCTGAAGGAATATAATCGCATACATCAACTGATTCTTCTTCAGTAGGTAACTCATCATCAAAATTAATGAAAATTTCGGTAGTGTTTTCACACCAGATACATTTCATTAATTCACTTATTTCGCTTAATTCTTCATTTGTGTCGGAAATGTATGTTTAATTTTCTTTTAATATAAAGCCTGCTTTTCTGAAACATTGTCATACGCTTTCCAGTTTTATGTTTTTTACAGCTGAGGAAATCCAAATTATAGCATCGAGAGCATTAACTAATTTTAGGCAGTTCTCAAGTGTATTCATAGAATCTAACTTTGAAAGAATGTGGCGTAATAAAAGCTTTCTGTACCAGGCTTTAAAATTGTGTATTACGCCTTGATCAAGAGGCTGGCATATAGAAAGAAATTATACAACAGCCCGTCGTCAGGCGATGTGAACACCTGTCCGTAAGAGGACAAGGTCACTTTGCATGACGTCCTGTTATATAATTTCTAGCTCGAAACGCGTCCTGTGTGTTCTTTTGATTATATGGTGAAAAAAGAATGCTGTCTTTATGTCCTTTGGACACTAAAATGAATTAAAGATGAAAAAAATATATTCAGGGATGATATTTTCTGGGAGAAAGAAATAGAAAAGAAGTTAAAAGATTTTTATTTTGACTGTCTTTTACCGGAAATAATTGATCCAAGCCATACAAGATCATTGCCTATTAGAGATAAACTCTATATTTTAAAAGCACCCGAAGTTCCCAATGGAAAAAAGAAGAAAAAGGTAGATGTAAACAGCCAAATAAGTCAATTAGAAGAAGAAACACAAAATTAAAATGTTTGGGTTTGGGTTTCACTTATTTAAAATAGATTATATACATATCTTGATTTTTTAGTTGTAGTACGTAGAATTTAATTTTATCTGTTTTGTAATTTAAAGTTTTCTTTTATCATAAATGTAAATTGAAAATAGTTGTAGCAATTGAAATAACTTGCTTTAAATAATTTTATAAATTGTGTTATCAAATACTTTTTCAAATTCCAAAGATAGAAGATAACAGCTGTTTGCTCATGATTATTCTGCCGATCACAAATGCAGAATTTTATATTCGTATTTGATGTCAGGAGAAAAAATAAAGAGCTTGACTATCTTCTAAACTACTATCTTGTGAAAAGTTAAGTATACAGAGTATCCCAACGTAAAGATTAAAACTCACTTTTTTTTTTTTTTTTTTTTTTTTTTTTTTTTTTTTTATCTGTTGGAGATATATAGGCAATGTAAATTACAAAAATGTTCAAAATGAAGTAGAAATCAAGATTATGTATATACTATTGCTTTTCGAGAAGTTATTCAAAGTTTTCAAATACAAAGTATCATATCTCTGTGAATTTTGGCCGTAGTAGGGGAGACCGGGGCTAGTTGGCTACAGGGGTAAGTAGGCGCAGTCTTTATAAATCGCCTGTTTGTGGATAGATTGCGCAGCCAGTTACAGATTACATTTCTTAATGCTTTTTATAATCCTCATTGCAGTTTTGCATCGTTACCTATGTGCAGTAGACATTTATTACGATTTTTCTGTTTCTTGCACTCATAATTAATTTTTTGTTGCTTCATTCTTTTTCTAATTTCTAATACTTATCTTAATAATTGCGATTTAACTTGTGCAGTTTTTCTTAGTGTATGATTAACTGTATCTACCCCATATGTGATTTACTAGGATTATTTATGCTTAGAGGATTACGTGTCCCTTTTGTGAAGAAATTTATTATGGGGCAAGTAAGCGCATTGAACACGGGGCAAGTTGGCTCGGTGTTTGGTGTGCGCTGGTAGCTTGAAAATCAGCAAACAACGAGAAAAGTCGGTGTAATGCAAGATTTTGGGCACATGAGGCTTGCCCAAACGGAGACAATCGATTTTTTATTTGTGGCAACTGTAACTCTGATGATGATATAGAGTAGGATAGAAGTTACTCAATGTTAATGTTTTATTCATTATTTTTATGTCTGTATAATTTAGAATTTACATTGTACGGCTATAACACCTTTGTCCAAACTTGCTGGTAATAATGAAATTGATTTCGCTTAACTTCGTGTCTTACTTGAGGTTAATTTAAATTTTTATAAAGCGTGTGCCAACTTACCCCATAGGTATAGGCAACTTGCCCTGTGACGGGGTAGGTGGGCGCACAATTTCCCTTTTACTTTAGGCTTCCGCTAAACATAAACTACAAAAGCTACAAACTCAAAACTCCGGGTATTTATAGCCAAATGTCTGTTCTTTAAAAGTGCAGTTAAAGTTTGTTAAAAAACTTAAATAAAAATTTTATAAAAATCAAAAACTAAAAACTGCGCCTACTAGCCCCGGTCTCCCCTATAAGGGAATTTTTACTGTTGTACATGTCAGAGCATGAAGATTTTTTTTTCTAATATA
Source organism: Maratus speciosus (assembly GCA_963932465.1). Taxonomy (NCBI): domain Eukaryota; kingdom Metazoa; phylum Arthropoda; class Arachnida; order Araneae; family Salticidae; genus Maratus; species Maratus speciosus. Next base: position 256,072,096 of record OZ010793.1, on the reverse strand, counting down.
GCACAGAAGATCCAACTTTGAATAACTTCTTGAAAAATAATGGCATCCACATAGTCTTAATTCCTACCTTATTTTGAACACTTTTGCAAGTTACATTGCCTGCGTATCTCCAACAGATAAATAGTATGTTGTGGCCATCACAAAACTTTCTTCTATCTCATACTTGTCAATACTTCAAAATTCATTATCACAGTGCATCTATGCTCATCATGAGGATTCTAAAAAGATGAAATTCCGTGCATTAGTTCTTGAGATATTACTGTCCATGAAATCGTGTAAATCCATCAAAATGCAGCATAGCAGCGCCACCTATTGGGTGATTTACACCAGAACCTAATTATCATCAACATATGTCAATGTCTAACTGAATATGAAGTTTGGGGAAAATCCGAGCATTAGTTCCTAAGATAGAGCTATTGCGCAAATCATGACAAATGCAGCATAACTGCGTCACCTGTTGAGCGATTTACACAACCACATAATCAATATCAACATTTATCAAGGTGTACTTGAATCTGAAGTTTGATGAAAATTCGTGCATTAGTTCTTGAGATAGAGCTATTGAGGAAATAGTGCAAAATGCAGCATAGCAGCGCCACCTATTGGGCGATATTCACCAACACGTAGTCAGCATCATTTCTTATCAAAGAGTAACTGAATCTGAAGTTTGATGAAAATATGTCCATTAGTTCTTGAGATACAGCGATTGCAGAAATCGTGAAAAATGCTGTATAGCAGCGCCACCTGTTGAGCGATTTACACCAAAATGTACAAAATGTCAATTCATATCAAGGATTAACTGATTATGAAGTTTATTGAAAATTGTTGCATTAGTTCTTCAGATACCGCTATAATGGAAATTCTGAAAAGTGCAGCATAGCAGCGCCACCTGTTGAGCGATTTGCACCAAAACACAAACAGCACTAATTCATATCAAAGTATACATGAATCTGAAGTTTGTTGAAAATCCAAGCATTAGTTGTTGAGATAGAGCTATTGCGGAAATTGTAAAAAATGCAGTATAGCAGCGCCACCTGTTGAGCGATTTACACCAAACTGTACAAAACATCAATTATTCATGTCAAGGATTAACTGAATCTGAAGTTTGATGAAAATCCGTGCATTAGTTCTTGAGATAGAGCCACTGCGGAAATTGTAAAAAATGCAGCATAGCAGCGCCACCTGTTGAGCGATTTGCACCAACACATAATCAGCATCAAGTCTTATCAAGGTCTAACTGAATCTGAAGTTTCATGAAAATCCGTGCTTTAGTTCTTGAGATAGAGCCATTGCGGAAATCATAAAAAATGCAGTATAGCAGCGCCACCTGTTGAGCGATTTACACTCACACGTAATCAGCATCAAGTCATATCAAGGACTAACTGAATCTGAAGTTTCATGAAAATCCGTGCATTAGTTCTTGAGATAGAGCCATTTCGGAAATCATAAAAAATGCAGTATAGCAGCGCCACCTGTTGAGCGATTTACACTAACACGTAATCAGCATCAAGTCATATCAAGGACTAACTGAATCTGAAGTTTCATGAAAATCCGTGCATTAGTTCTTGAGATAGAGCCATTTCGGAAATCATAAAAAATGCAGCATAGCAGCGCCACCTGTTGAGCGATTTGCACCAAAAACTAATCAGCATCAATTTGTATCAGGGACTAACTGAATATGAATTTTTATTAAATTCCGTGCCTTAGTTCTTAAGATAGAGCGCCCACAAAATTTATGTCACACACAGACACACAGACAGACGGACGGACAGACAGACAGACAGACAGACTCACAGACAGACATTTTGTAAAAACATGTTTTTCGGGTTCTCTGACCTCTAAAATGTGTAAATCCGTCGAAAACCGGAATTCGAAAATTTTCATGAATCCAATACTTTCTTCTTGTAAAGATAGAAGAAAGTGTGTGTCTAATGCTGTGGAATTTCTCCGTTTATCGAGAAGCATAAGGATAACCAGACAAATATAATTGCTAAGAGGGAACCTGTCTAACACGGAAATTGTTTTCCAGTGCCTAGCGATTCCAACATGACTCTTCAAGTCTGTATCGAAATCCAAAGTAGCTACTTTCAGACACATTTACTAGCTCATTTTTACTTTCTTCTATCTTTACAAGAAGAAAGTATTGGATCCGTGAAAAATTTCGACTTCCGGTTTTCGACGGATTTATACGTTTTAGAATGCCCAGAACACGATTTGATGGTTTTTAGAAAATGTCTGTCTGTGAGTCCGTCTGTCACTCTGTCACTCTGTGTGTGAGTCTGTATGTGACAAAAATTTTGTGGGCGCTCTATCTCAAGAACTAATGCACGGAATTTCACAAAACTTCACTATGCTGTATTTTTTGCGATTTCCGCAATAGCTTTATCTCAAGAACTAATGCTTGGATTTTCAACAAACTTCAGATTCAGGTATACCTTGATATCGTTTAGTGCTGTTTACTTTTGGTGTAAATCGGTCAACAGGTGGCGCTGCTATGCTACATTTTTTAGGAATTTCCGCTATAGTTCTATCTCAAGAACTAATGCACGAATTTTCATCCAACTTCAAATTCAGATATACTTTGATATGAATTGGTGCTAAATCGTTGTTATTTCTTATACTATTTAAAGGATTTAATTGGCGTGATTTATATAGAAGAAAGTTTTGTGATGACCACAACATACTAGTTTATTTTAGGCGCATTGGTTAGAATCGATTAGCATTTTCTACTTTTCGATAAAAGCAGAAGGTTTGATGCAATTTAAAGTTCCATTAATGTCTAAAGTGTGTCTAATGCCGTTGAATTTCTCCTTTTATCGAAAACAAAGGAGTGTTATCGAAAAATAGAAAGGTAAACAGACAAATATATCCGCCAATAGGGAATTCTATAACTAAAATAAAACTTCTATGGACTTCATTTTTGGTATTTTGGATAATTTTAATCTTCCAATCCTTACCAACGTGGTATTAGATGATGGATCTGGAAAAGATAGAAGAAACGTCCCCCCCCCCCCCCGAAGGGGTATTAGGCCCAAAATTGACAGAAGGGCAGACCAAGGATGAAAGTTAACTTGATGTAAGAGAGGACTAGGGGAACTTGAGAATGGTTAAAAAACCAAACCATTGAATAAGAAAAAAAATTGAAGAAAAAGAAGAAATGGTAAAAGAACAAGTGAAGCGTGTGATTAGAGCGAGGCAAATGAAGAGGGGTTCGATGGGCCACAGCTGGTCCAGAATGAGTGCCTAAATGGTCAGAATGGGTCAAGAACTTAGAGAATAGTATCTACAATGAAGAAAAACAATGAGACAAAATATTATGAAAAACAGATGAAAAATACCAATAGCCTGAGGTTAAAAGTAAAATGTTTCACTGGGCGGCGTCCCCTCGTGGTAGCAAAAATAAAATTGATACGAGAAGATAGGGGAGAGTGAAAAGACTATTTTGTGAATTTTATAATTTTTGGACAAACAGTATACTAAAGGTTTGAAGAAACAAAACTTTACAGCTCCCTCTTGAGGCGAAGAAGGAAGTTAAAATTAAGAAACATATGTCCATATTTTATATTCAGTTTTAGACACAATTTGATGTTAGTCTTATAATTTTCCTATAAGTGAAAGATACCGTACGAGAGTACGAAAAAAACCGCCGCTAAGTATATTCGTTTAGAGCATTTTAAGAACAGGAGTCTAAAATTAACTGTGGATTGACAAAACAAAGGTAGATTTAGAAAGGTTATGAGATTACCCTTATTTTAATATGTTACATGAGTGGGGTAAAATAATTTTGAAAAATCCTCTTTCCTGAGGCGACACTTAAAATCTTGAAAACACATAATCTGCAGTGCAGTTTTGTTATTAACAATAGCATTCTAATATTAAGAGACATGGGACAGCGTAGGAGGGCTATTATAAGAGAAACATTGAAAATCAAGGACAAACTGGCGCTGGTATTGGAACCACGCGAAATTCAATAGAAAACTTCTATATCAACAATTGAAATCAGAACTCATAACTTAAACCACTATGCCTCCTAACCCATATCGGTTAATAACAAAAGCGAATGGAAAAGAACATGTCTTCCTTTGGGAAATTATGACTTACACAAGAAGCGCGGTAAGTTTCACTCTTCTGAAAGCTTCCGTTCTCTCTCTCTCGCACTTCGATATATATTTTCTCGATGCAAACTTATCGTTTACCTCGAGACATCTCTGCTCGATGCAAACTTCTCGCTTACCTCGAGATACCTCATCGATTGTAACTCATCGCTTCCCATTGTCATTTCTCGTTTCTCGCTCTCGGTCTCTTTTCAACATTTCATATGACGTTGTCGAGAGTGAGAAATCAATTTTCGTCCTTTCTCGAAATGTTACTCTCGATGATTGTCATTTCACGCTTGGCCAAGAAGGGCTGAGAAGAGGTATCGACGGACGAGCTGGAGAGAGAAATAAGCATGACAATGAGCTGTGAAATGAAGCTCTGATTTTCAAAGTTTCTCTTATTTTAACCCTACCAAGCTGTTATATACCTTGAGCCCTTCGATAAATATTATTTATTAAATATAAAAATTTCAAAGAGGAAGGTGGGTTGGGTGAATTCCGAGGACGTGAGAGTGGACCCATGCGGGGCGCAATTTAAAAAAAAATTCCGAACTCTTCCTGTAACATATCATCGAAAAGCCCTTTGACAACTCTTTTATATTATGAACCTTTCTTCCCCCGAAGGTGAAATTCGGGGTGTGGGGAGGGGGCGAACAAATTTTTAAAACCGTGGCCGATTTCTATAATAAATTTAAATATCATTTTAGATGTGGGTTTTTTATCTTTTTGTGGGTTTTGCAGTCTTCTGGTAAATATTATTTACTGAACATAAAATTTTTAAAGTGGGGGCTGCGTGAATTCCGAAGCGAAAGAGTGGTTCCACGGGGGGAGGGAGGGTGTGCAATTTTCAAACTTTTTTTTTACCCGTCATGTGGTATGTCATCGGAAAGCTCTCGGATGACTCTTTCATATTATGAGACTTCCTTCCTCCCCTCCCCAATTTGGCACCCACTGCGGGGGGAAGTTTTTTCCTTTTTATCATTTTAGATCGGATTTTTTTATGGAGCCCTCTGATAAATATTATTTATAATATATGAAATTTCAGGACACTTTTCTAAATTTAGCCAAGACCCCTCATATGACATATCTTTGGAAATGTTTGTGGCTACTTATTGATGTTATGCACTTCCGGTGGCCGTCCCCTCACTTTGCCCCCTCGGGGGACACTTTTCCATATTTAGCCAAGACCCCTCGTGTGAGATATCGTTGGAAAGGTCTGTGACTACTTATTGATGTTATGCACCTCCGGTGACAGTCCTCCTCCACTTTGCCCCCCAGGAAGACATCTTTCCAAATTTAGCCAAGAGCCTTCATGTGAGATATCGTTGGAAAGGTCTGTGACTACTTATTAATGTTATGCACCTACGGTGTCCCCCCTCCGCACTTTTCCGCCTCCCGGGGGGCACTTTTCCAAATTTAGACAAGACCCCTTATGTGAGACATCGTTGGAAAGGTTTGTGGCTACTTATTGATGTTATGCACTTCCGGTGGCCGTCCCCTCACTTTGCCCCCTCGGGGGACACTTTTCCATATTTAGCCAAGACCCCTCGTGTGAGATATCGTTGGAAAGGTCTGTGACTACTTATTGATGTTATGCACCTCCGGTGACAGTCCTCCTCCACTTTGGCCCCCAGGAAGACATCTTTCCAAATTTAGCCAAGAGCCTTCATGTGAGATATCGTTGGAAAGGTCTGTGACTACTTATTAATGTTATGCACCTACGGTGTCCCCCCTCCGCACTTTTCCGCCTCCCGGGGGGCACTTTTCCAAATTTAGCCAAGACCCCTTATGTGAGACATCGTTGGAAAGGTCTGTGACTACTTATTGATGTTATGCACTTCCGGTGGCCGTCCCCTCACTTTGCCCCCTCGGGGGACACTTTTCCATATTTAGCCAAGACCCCTCGTGTGAGATATCGTTGGAAAGGTCTGTGACTACTTATTGATGTTATGCACCTCCGGTGACAGTCCTCCTCCACTTTGGCCCCCAGGAAGACATCTTTCCAAATTTAGCCAAGAGCCTTCATGTGAGATATCGTTGGAAAGGTCTGTGACTACTTATTAATGTTATGCACCTACGGTGTCCCCCCTCCGCACTTTTCCGCCTCCCGGGGGGCACTTTTCCAAATTTAGCCAAGACCCCTTATGTGAGACATCGTTGGAAAGGTCTGTGACTACTTATTGATGTTATGCACCTACGGTGACAGTCCCCCCCTTTGCCCCTCCGGGGGACACTTTTTCAAATTTAGCCAATACCCCTCATGTGAGATATCGTTGGAAAAGTCTGTGACTACTTATTGATGTTATGCACCTCCGGTGACAGTCCTCCCCCACTTTGCCCCTCCCGGGGTACATTTTTCCAAATTTAGCCAAGACTCTTCATGTGAGATATCGTTGGAAAGGTCTGTGACTACTTATTAATGTTATGCACCTACGGCGTCCCCCCTCCGCACTTTTCCCTCTCCCGGGGGGCACTTTTCCAAATTTAGCCAAGACCCCTCATGTGAGATATCGTTGGAAAGGTCTGTGACTACTTATTGATGTTATGCATCTCCGGTGACAGTCCCTCCACTTTGCCCCCCGGGGACACTTTTTCAAATTAAGCCAAGACCCCTCATGTGAGATAGCATTGGAAAGGTCTGTGACTACTTATTGATGTTATGCACCTACGGTGTCCCCCACTTTGCCCCCCCCCCGGGGCACTTTTCCAAATTTAGCGAAGACCCCTCATGTAAGATATCGTTGGAAAGGTCTGTGACTACTTATTGATATTATGCACCTCCGATGACAGCCCCCCCCCTACTTTGCCCCCAGGGGGACACTTTTTCAAATTTAGCCAAGACTCCTCATGTGATATATCGTTGGAAAGGTCGGTGACTACTTATTGATGTTATGCTCCTCCGGTGTCCGTCTCCCCACTTTGCCCCCCTGGGGATACTTTTCTAAATTTACCCAAGACCCCAGATGTGAGATATCGCTGGAAAGGTCTGACTACTTATTGATGTTATGCACTTCCGGTGAATGCCCCCTCCCTCACTGGAGGCACTTTTCTAAATTTCGCCGAGACCCATCATGTGACATATTGTTGGAAAGGCCTATGACCACTTACTCACGTTATCCACCTCCCGCACCCCTCCACCCACTGTGCCCCCATGAGGAGGGCATTTTTATAAATTCAGATTACTTTTCCAAAAATACCAAATTCAGATCCAGACCCCTCATGTGACATATGGTTGGAAAGGCCTAAAGACCTGTGACGAATTATTCATATTATGCAGCTGCTGTGCCCCTCCGCTAACTTTGACCCCTCCCCCAAGACATCTGGTCCGAGGTTCGTTCGTTTCGAGATTATATTTTTTTACAAGATTTTGTAGTGCGTGCACACCACGCCTGCTATACGGTGCCGTATATAGCGGGTAACCTGTTCGTGATTTCATATTACAAGATTACGTATAAATTAGAGGCCCCGATTAAAGGAGGGGCCCGCTAGCGGGCGAAGTCACCTAGTCTTTATTAACACAGACTCATTCCAGTTCACCAGCAGACGATTCTTGATAAATGTATGACGTACATAATATATAATGTATGATGTATAAAAGCAATTGGCAAACTGGAGTCATCGAGGAAAAATTTACACAATCGAAAAATATCGAGATGTCCATACAATCGAGAAAATCGAGAAAATCATCTCCTTATCGCCCATCACTAGTCTTGGGTCACTATCGCCCTTGACTGCATTGATAGCAGACGTCCACTATTGCGCCCTTCGGGGCATGCCTTCGGGCGATTTGCTACTTCTCCCCTATCCCTGTATGCTTTCACGGCCCCTTTTAAAAGTCTTTTAAAATAAAGATTCTAAGTCCTCTAATTTTGTCGTTGGATTTTTTTTTTAGTGCCTTTGCAATCTGGGTAAGGAGAATCACCAGCCCTCACGTATGCCCTCCCGTTTCATAGTGCTGGTTACTGTCAACAAATGCCGTCAGTGTCTCAAAATCCAAAGTAGTTAATTCTACATTTTTTCTAAAGTCTTTCGAAATGTGTACCTGGTGGGTTTTTTTTTTTTTCCCCACAAGTTAGTGCCTGTGCTTCAATATATGCCTACATCCAGAATTTCTGTCCGCCGATCAAACATGTTTGTTTTCTTAAAAAAATAATAATAAAAAAAAAATAAATAAAAAAAAAAATCTACATTTGTGTACAGAAGTGATGATTTGTCGCTCTCAGCCTTCTTATCCGTGTGTCGTTTGCGAACAGTTTTTGTAATTGTGAAATATACCGCTCTAAAAAAAAATTCAGTGTATTGCGATTTTGTGAAATATCTATATTTAGATTGCGCCGATCGCATATTTGAAAGAACTAGGGGATCGTACCCGGGATTCCCGGGTTAAAGGATATAGGTGAAAACATTTTTTTAATTGAAAACTGATAATTTTTTTACATGCAATAAATTTTTTAGATTGACCACTTGCATTAAAAAAGTATTTCTCATATGGAAAATACGAATTATACAATAAAATAATTTTCTGAAATTTATCAAAAGCGACATTTTCTTATTAGCCGCATGCTAAGAGCTATTTGCCAAGATTTTGCTACTTATGGCATCCTTTTATATTCTGATAATTTAAGAGCTTATGCATGTCTGGCAAATTTGTGTTTTGTTTATATTATTTTATTTATTAATTCATAGGAAAGTTTATTTGAATGGATATTTGATGTAAGAAAATGATAACTCTTTATTTTGTTTTAAGGGCAAACGAATTAATCTTTTGTAATCGAGCTCCGCGCGATATAGTAAAATAGTAGATAAAATTGTTTTTAAAACCATAGACAATCAGTAAACTGAGATGAACTTTGCAAAGAAATTCCATTTGAAAAAAAAAATCCTATTTGGTGGTCTAAAAATTTAAGTTGTACGATTACAAATATGTTAGATTTGTGTTTTTTAATTATTCTTTTATTTGTTTATAAAAGAAGTATTAATTTCGTTAATTTTTCTTCACAAATATGTTAGATTGGTGGTTTTTTTAATATTATTCTTTCATTTGTTTATAAAGGAAGTATTAACTTCGTTATGCAAAAAAAGTCGGAAACAAATGCTGAAAAATGTTTGTTGCTTTATGTGCAAAATGTTTATTATTATTATGTATTGAAACCGGCATGTGATAAAATAAACTTAAAAAAAAAAAAAAAAAAAAAAAACCCGCTTAAAAATTATTTTAGAAAATATAATACATCAGTCAATGAATACAGTTTTTAAACAAATTGCATTTAAAAGTAATTTTTTTGCCTATGCGACGAAAATTGAAAATATACAATGGTCAGAAGATTAAAAAAATTAGCGAAAATTTCGAGACCGAAATTTGATCGTGAAGTGTTGCCATTCGCAAAATGACGTCAGCGTTACGCACAAATACGTTTGTTCTTTATAATATAGATACTTAATCAGTAAAATATAATAAAGATCAGTTATTAGGATGTGGTTATCAATTGAGGCTCTTATGCTTGGATTTCCGGAATGAAAACAGCAATTTTCACCTTCTCAAAATTTGCATACGCACTTCTCATATCCATATTCATCATTTTAGAAAAATTTGTATCTTGTTTGATCATTTAAAAATCACTTTAACTGAAAACTTGAAGTCACGATTGTCAGCAGCATCTTTATGTGAACAGACGCACTATTTACTTGAGATTCTAATCTCAATTCCGGAGAGTAAAAATTTCCGTAATTTATGTTTCTTAGACGCATTTGTGTTAAAATGTTTAGTTTTATCTAAGAAAATGATCGTTTTCTTTTAAATATGACTTCATATTCACTTAAATAAGAATCTCGCCTAGTGTCTGAAACTTGGTATCAGTACACATGCAGAAAAGAAAATACCATATAGAAAATTTAAGAGGAAAAATGCATGTTTTCAAAAGCAGTATGTCATTTTCCGTTATTATGCCCCTAATATAATATTCTGCTCCTACTGGGATTTTGCGCCACTATACCCTATACAACAATTTTTATCAACAATTTTGAATTTTTATCAGAAAACAGCATGAATAAAGTTAAAAGTACCTCATTATTTTTCTCTTGTCTGCAGTAATGTAAGCTATCAAATTTTCATCATTTTGAAGAAATTTCATAAAATGCTTTTAAAATTAAAATATAAAAGTGGGGATATTTAAAAAAAAAAACAGATAGTGCGATCACATCTACAAAGGAAGAGTTTTCAGTTAAAAAAAAATATTAGTGGTTCAGCAGAAAGATCAGGGAGATGACTAAAAAACACACTTGTGTTTTAAATATATAGATTATATAAAATTAGGAAAAATTAAATTAAGCAAATTATGTTATTTTAATAAAGCTATAGTAGAATGTTCTAAAGAATAGCATTAAAATTTTATTATTCCAGAGAATTTTCGACAAAAATTTCAGGAACACGATATTATTTTAAACCACGAATTATTTGTTTGCTTGTCTAACTCGGCGAAGCAAATGCATCCAGGCGAGAATCGTCAATTTCTGTAATATAAATCGCTATTATTTGCATTTCACCTCTCTTTTATAAAGACACTCTAAAATGTTGTAAAATTTTGCTTTTTATCATTGTGTGATTTCGAATACATTATTTTCAAAAGTGAAGCATTTTCACCTGTGAAGAAATTCAAAGCAGCTGGGCTGTGAAAATAACTCACTTCTACAAAACATAATTCAGGTTCAAGAATTAAGATACACGCTTTTTTATAAAATGACGTCATTTGCATACGCTAAAGCAATCCACTTTTACAATCCAGTCTTAAATTTCGTCTATAGAAAATTGTGCATATGACGTCATTATCAAGGAATAACAGACAATATTCTTGATATAGCCTATATTTTAATTTCAACTTTTTTTTCAGGTTTTATGAGAAAATGGCAATTAAAATATACAGTATCTTGTATTTTTGACTATTTTCCGTTTATTTTCAATGACTTTCAATAGAAATGAGGTACTTTTGTTGCCACAATAAGAAAAAAGGTATTAAAAACGACAAAAAAATTAATAACTCAAAAATAAATTGAGGTACACCTTTCAAACAAACTGCATTTAAAAGAGCATTTTTTTCCTTATACGACGGTGTAAAAATTTAAAATGTGCGATGTTTAGAAGTTTAAAAATTTGCAGTAGAGAAAATTGCAAAACCAAAATTTTATTTCAAATTTCAAAGTGTTGCCATTCGCAAAATGACGTATGCGTTACGCACAGATATGTTTGTCCTTTATAATATAGATAATACCAATAGTTGTGCTACTTTCATATAAAAAACCATATCAACGAGCAACAGTGTCTGTTTGAAACAAAATACAGAATGTATTAAGGCTGTTCTCAAATCCAAAGGGTCAACTTTCTGACATAAGTTTTAATTCATTTTTGTTCGGAAACGCATGAAACTAGAAGGTATAGTTATTCAGAAACTGTGTCATCGAACTGTTTTTTCCGTTTTCTTGTAAACGCAATAGATCTTTCAGAAAATACTGTCAAAGTTGGCATTTTGAACCGAACTTCGAACGGAAGAAGAAAATCCAATCAGGAAGGGGAGAAAAATGCCGTGTCACATGATCAAAATCGCTTATAACTCGATAGGTAATTTATTGATCAAAAAATGGAAAACACAGTTCGATTCCAAATCGCTTCCAGGCTTTTCAATTTTATAACTTTCCTTTAAAAAATGAATTTGTAAATGGGTCAAAACGTTTTGAGCTTGTTGAGCAGAGCAGTTGAGAACAGCCTTAAGAGCCATTATTTTGAAAATCAGACAAAGTACGATAGTTGTATTTTTTGTTGTGCTTGATTTTTTTTAATGTTGAAGTAGATCATATTTAATGAACAATGTGAAATTTTGAAGCTCTGAAAGAATTTTCTGTATCCTGTAGAAAATGTGAAAATTCAAGACCATGAATCCCATTTTTCATGAAAATTGAAATGCCAGTATGTTTGGATTGCTATATCTAAGGAAAGCAAAAACATCCCAAAATTCTTTTGTCATAAACTGTTAGTGTAACACTACATGCTTAGTAAAATTTACTTGGTTCCGTGGGGCATTGTCAATTTTCGTTGTTATATTTCCACAAAATGCAATCAAAGTGACGTTTTTGTTCGTTTTCTGTACTTATTACCTTAGTTAATCAATAGTACCCAAAATTTTTCTTATAGAATATGAAAGTATACAATTAGGATAAGCTAAGTAATATAGAACTTTACCGGGATATTGAAGCTCTTAGCAGATTTAATCTGTAAAATATTCAAACGTTTCAAAATCTGCAAATTTTGAATTAGCCTTATCTCAAAACATCATCACAATTGAATAAAATAAAACATATCAGACAGCAGTTGAACATATGTACAAAAACATGGAAACGAAAAATAAGTGGGGTCTCATGCTATTTTCAGAAGAAAAAAATGACAAAAGTTTCAAAAAGGCAGTGCAATAATCAGGCTTTCCCTTTTCCCCTACAAGGAGAAAGAGAAAAGGGATGTTCAGTTTCCTCATAGAGGAAAAACATAGGAAAGGGAAAGAGAAATGGGATAAATCATTTTCTGATAGGGAAAAGGCCTGATATTTACGCTGCTTTTTGCAACTTTTGTCATTTTTTTCTGAAAAAAGCATGAGACCCCACTAATTTTTCGCTTCCATGTTTTTGTACATATGTTCAACTACTACCTGATATATTTTGTTTTATTCAACTGTGATGCTGTTTTGAGATAGGACACTAATTCAAAAGTTGCAGATTTTTAAACTTTTGAAGATTTAACACATTATATCTGCTAGCAGCAGCGATATTCCGGTAAAGTTCTATATTACTTAGCTTGTCCTAATAGTAAACTTTCATATTCTATAAGAAAAATTTTGGGGTACTATTGCTTAACTAAGATAATAAGTTCAGAAAATGGACAAAAACTTCATTTTGATTGTATTTTGTGGCAACATAACAATGAAAATTAACAATGCTCCATGGAACCAAGTCAATTTTACTAAGCATGTAGTGTTATATTAACAGTTTATGACAAAAGAATTTTGGGATGTTGTTGCTTTCCAGAGATATAGCAATTCAAACATACTGGAATTTCAAGTTTCATGAAAAAAAGGATATTCATGGTCTTGAACTTTGACATTTTCTATAGGAAACAGGAAATTTTTTCAGGGCTCCAAAATTGCACAATATTAATTAAATATGATCTACTTCAACATAAAAAAAATTAAGCCAATTAAAAAATACAACTATCAAAATATCACTTTTTTGTCTGAATTTCAAAATAATGGCTCTTAACATTTACAGTGCCTCTTCTAAAGAAATAAAAATAGAAATAATAACAAGTCCTTAGTACAAAAATGGTGCATTTGAATCTACAAAGGTGAATAAACAAAATGTATACATGGCAGAATAATGAGATGTTATTATAGAGTGCGCTAGTTTTCACAGCACTCGAGTATGAAAACACGGCGTTAATCATTTTCTTGTTTTTAAAATTTTCCGTTTCAGTTTACTTACTGAAATCATTAAAAAAAGGCTTTGTTTTTGCATTGTGCTCTGTTTTCATACTCAACATAAAGAAGGTGCTCTCTAAAAAAAGTGACAAAATAGACAATGGATCTATATACAGTGAAGAAGATTTTTGTCACTATAATAATAATAATAATAATAATAATAATAATAATAATAATAATAATAAAACAGTTTTCATGTAAGTATGAACAGGGAAATCTGTTAAATTAATTTAATAATCCTTAATTATTTGTTTTGTTTTTTTCTCTTTTCAATCGCAGTAAATTAACTTTTTCTTTTACATGCCATGTTTTTCCCTTTTCACACTTTATTTTGGTAACACTTGCATTTTCCCAAGATATTTAATTGTTTGTTTATATTTGTCAGCTTGAACGGGGAAGTTACTTCTGATCTAATTTTAAAACGTAGTTATTAAATATAGCATTTTAGCTTAAATTCTTCTCTTTCCAAACTCTTTTTTTATGTGCAATTTATCACATTTAAAAAGTAATATCCAACTCATAGTAATTTTGATAATATCTGATTTAGTATTTTGTGTGGTTATATGACATACTCTCTGTAGGTTACTTTATGTGCTTTTTTTTTTTCATTTGCATGTTTGCTTGCTTTTCTAAAGTATTTTTCATTTGAGCTAAAAAGATTTAAAATTAACCCTTTAGCCCTTCGGGCACACTTTGGAAGTTAAACAGCTCTGCCGATAGGCAATCAAAAAAAGGTTGTACTCTTCTCAAAGTTTTACAGTATTAATATTTTTATGTAAAGAGTTGCACATTTCGCTTACAGCGGTTGCACACTTGCACTAGTGTGCGGCATTTGCACATTTCTTCTCACAATATGTAAGCCTCCTCTGGCATAGTTTGACTTTTTTGTATTATAAACCAGAAATACAATTTAATTTTTAGATAACTTAATTTTTTTAATTTGTTGTATTTTGGACATTTTTAATCCAGTTGGGGTTTTAAAAAATTTGCTTTTGTAAAAAAAAAAAAAAAAAAAAAAAAAAAAAAAAAAGATTTGTGAATGAAACCTATCTTTTTAAACTTAATATTTCTTTGTTTTTGCATTTTCTCCACTTCAATTTTTCTTTAGTGCATAATTTAAGTATTCAATTTATGTTGTGTTTTCATATCTTATTTTTATGTGCATTTTCCTTCATTCATATGATATTCGGTTATGTGCATACTTACCCTTTTCTGCAATATTTATATTATTTGTTTTCCACAATTTGATTGGCCCTCTCTAAAAAAAAAAAAAAAAAAAAGAATCCCCCCCCCCCCCTTTTTTTTAAATATTTGATCTTTTCAAAAAGCAACAAAAAATTAATCGTGCAAGAGTTAAAAAAAATATTTGTTAGCTAAAAGAAATTTCGCAGATTTACTTTACAATATGGAATCACAGGATAAAAAACACTGTTATTGGATTAAATCACCCCACTTCTATATCTCCTTGGCTTGATTTCTTTGAGGAAACTCTATTAAAATATCCAGAAACCATTACTAGTGATGCCACGTCAATTCAGAACCAAATTCTTTCGCAAAATACTGAAACATTGTCAGAAAGTTTTGCTGATTTCTTTCAGGTAATCAAATTCAATTTTAAAGTTCTTAAGGATAATTTTCAGATACTTAAAGATGAATATTCCAAAGTGCAACATAAAAAGATAATTTGTTTAGAGTAAATCAGCACTTAAAAATTGTGTTTTTATATTTACTTCCAAAATTATTTTATAATACTTGTATTCAAAAAATGTGTTAATAATGTTCGCCTTCAAAAATAGCGTTTGTTTACTAGTATTCAAAAATTGTGTCTAAACTTGTACAGATTGAAATCAAATAGTGAATTAACTTATTGCACTATCATTTAGTATACTGATGGCCCAACAATTGTGTAGATTAAACTAAACCTTTTGGCATTCAAAAGTACTTATAGCAAAATTAAAATATCAACCTGTTGTTATTTAATCTTCTGGCAAATTGTTCGTGTGCAGAAATTGTAATTTTTTTTGACACAGAGAATATTTATTGTATGCAACTGAATTTAACTTGTTATCGTTGAACTCAGAATATAATTGTAATTTTTTTTTTCAATTGGTACCCTAAAATAGTTTACAACCTTCCAGAACTACTAATTTTAATGCGCCTTTTCGGACTATTGGCAGCGTGACTTCAGCCACAGTTTGTAAATTAATTTTAACGTGAATAAGTTTTTTTTATGTTTTGTAATAGATATGTGCTTTCCCCCTTCTAGCTGGGCTGGGTTTTTGCCTGTGAGCCCTTGCGTGTCGGGGAGACCCCCGGGTGGAGCGTAAATAAGTCTAAGCTGGATCTCTGATCAGGCGATCTTGCTCCACTCAGGCGTCAAACACACTGAATATCATCACAACGAAAAGTTTACAGAAGTCAATGATTTCTCTCTAAATTCTTTATCCCCTGCTAGATTTGATGTAACAAGGCCGATTCGTGTCATCATTTGTGACCTGCCTGAAAATTTAAATGTCCCTGATATCTTATTTGGAATTTCTGATTTAATTCATACATCTGAATCTAATATCCAGTTTTTTAGAAAAGACAAACTTAAACATGATAATTCCTATAATTGGATTTTTGAGCTACCACCACAGGTAGCTAGGCAATTACTTGTGCATAAAGAAATTCCTATACAGTCAAAATTGTACCCTGTTAGAGAATATGTAACCATTTAATAATGCTTTAGATGCCAGACGTATAATCATGTTGCAATTAAATGTCATAATACCATCAGGTGTTCTGTCTGTGCCTTGCCACACAATGACCCTCAATGTACAAGGCCTCCAAAATGCATTAATTGCATTAGGAACAATGAAAACAATAACACTAACTTCGATATTTTTCACACAGCATTTGCACACTCCAGTCCATCTCTTAAAAAATTTATCAGACAAAAACGAGAAAAAGTATACAACTGCAACACATTGCAATAAACATCTCAAGTAAAAGCTTGGTTTGTAAAAAAAAAAAAAAAAAAAGAGGTTACAGCAATATTTATGCTAGGTTGCACTTTCATTTTTACATAACACACATTTTTGTGAAGAAGTTACTTTCATATCATTTTTACAAGCATTTTATTTTATTAGACATTAATATAAATATTTTATCATTCAACATTACTACTAATATTTAACCCTTTCCGGCGCGGTGCCCCTTAAAAAAGGACATCTAATTTTAATTCCAAAACTGACAAACGGCACTAAGAATATTTAACTAAAATTTTCCTATTATAATGTACTTGAAAATAAGCAAGTTCATATTTTCTAATAAATTCGTTTATAAATTGCGGTGTCAGTCCATTATTTCATCCGTTTATAAACAGAATTACTCCGCGCCGGTAAGGGTTAAGGCAATTTTGAATTTAACTTAAAATTTCCATTTTTTCTAGTAAACACTTGTATACGGTGTGTTTCTTTTTCATTTGATTGTTTAGCCGGCAAATGGTTAGGTGAATGAAGAAATGCACTGTATCTGAAAATTTCTCTGATGTAAGTAGTCAGATTTTCGGTTTTCACATCTTGGAAAGTTGTTGTTGAAAGTGTACACATTAATACAACTTTAATTTTTCACTATTACACTAGCTGCATTTTTATATCTATTTTAGAAGTTCGCATCAAAAATCTTACTCGTTTATGTTGTTATAGTTTAATAAGTTACATTTTTATCACAAAATAAAGTTTCCTGGTTACGCTTTTTTTCGGTTTTCTTTACTTAAATACATATTTGTTTGCTTTTTTTTAATTTTAAGTTACACATCTTTTTGGATTGGTGATACAATGGTGTTGGTTCCATGTGTACATGAAGAATTTTAATCATAGAAATCACACCTTAGTTCATAGTTTATTTTGTTCATAGAAAAACCTTACACTAGTTCATTGCGTTGCCAATTTTTTGTGTACATAAAGGACTAATGTCACTAAATTTTTTTTTTGTTTTTTGTGACAATCTATTGGAAAGAAAAGAAACAATTTGTTCGGTCGTAAACGAGGATTGATAACTTGCCCGAGTGTCACAAGGTGTCACCATATATCAGTGAAAGAAAAATCCTAATTGGACTTCGTTCTATAATTTTTCAAATTAACTGAACATCTACTGTCTTCTTTGTGCGAAGAGAAATTTGATGACTAAGACATTTTTAACCTACACGTATCTGTTCCACACCCTTTAATTGTTAGTTGGTGTGGCGTGTGTCGAAAATGGTAAAAGCGAAACTTGTTGGCTCTATCCCTCAAATACTCAAACACATTTATATATATTAATCCCATTCTTATTGTTTTTTTTTATAGTTTAAACGATGTATTCAAGAGTTTCTCGTGTGCTGGAAATGTTGCTTTATTAAATAGGATTTAATCGTGGTTAAACTGTCTTCAGTGAAAAACTACACGATCATCACAATCAAATAAATAAAATCACTTATTTTTCAACATCATACGCAGCATCTGTGCTCCATGAAGGAATATCACAGGTGAGCTAATTTTTACTTACCTATATTTATACTGTGAAATAATTCATTATTATTGAAGTAAATTAACAGAGCCCCTCTAATTATTTAAATAGCTACGTTCAATACAATCCTTAGTTCATTGCAATATTTTTGTCTTTTATTAAACATCTTTGTTCAGCGAAATATTGTAGACATTTAGTTCAATGTGATACTTTTATACTGCTTCGGTTCATTGTCATACTTTTTACATTTCTTCGGTTCATTGAAATACTTTTACATTGCTTCAGTTCATTGAAATACACATATACTTCTTCGGTTCATTGAAATGTTTTTATACTTTTAGACATTGATGTATGTTTTGTTGAAAAAAAAAACATTGCACACTAAATTGAAAATAGTTAATTATTTTTTTCAAATTTTGAATTTTTTCACATTAAGGATGTTGTTGTTAGGTGCGTTCGTAATTATATAAATACGTAGCACCTATAGTCGTCGTTCAGTCCGTCTGTCTGTCCGTCTGTCTGTCCGTCCGCATATAACAGAGCAAAAACTACCCGACCGAATGATCTGAAATTTTTAATATAAAATTGCTGCAAAATTTTGTCGATCCATTTCCAATTTTATGAAAATCGGATGTATAGTTTAATTACAGGGACAGTCAAAAGTTTTTCTTTACATTACGGCCAATGGGAAAAATTATTGCAAGTGAATTTTAATGATGTTACAGACTTCCGAATGGTCTGAAATTTTTAATATATAATTGCTGCAAAATTTTGTCGAGCCATTTCCAATTTTATGAAAATCGGATGTATAGTTTAATTACAGGGACACCCAAAAGTTTTCCGTTACATTACGGCCAAAGGGAAAAAATTATAGCAAATGCATTTTAATGATTTTACAGCCTTCCGAATGGTCTGAAATTTTTAATATATAATTGCTGCAAAATTTTGTTGAGCCATTTCCAATTTTATGAAAATCGGATGTATAGTTTAATTACAGGGACACCCAAAAGTTTTCCGTTACATTATGGCCAATGGGAAAAAATTATAGCAAATGCATTTTAATGATTTTACAGCCTTCCGAATGGTCTGAAATTTTTAATATATAATTGCTGCAAAATTTTGTTGAGCCATTTCCAATTTTATGAAAATCGGATTATAGTTTAATTACAGGGACACCCAAAAGTTTTCCGTTACATTATGGCCAATGGGAAAAAATTATAGCAAATGCATTTTAATGATTTTACAGCCTTCCGAATGGTCTGAAATTTTTAATATATAATTGCTGCAAAATTTTGTTGAGCCATTTCCAATTTTATGAAAATCGGATGTATAGTTTAATTACAGGGACACCCAAAAGTTTTCCGTTACATTATGGCCAATGGGAAAAAATTATTGCAAATGCATTTTAATGATTTTACAGCCTTCCGAATGGTCTGAAATTTTAAATATATAATTGCTGCAAACTTTTGTCGAGCCATTTCAAATTTTATGAAAATCGAATGTATAGTTTAATTACAGGGACAGGCAAAAGTTTTCCGTTACATTACGGGGAATGGGGAAAATATTATTGTAAGTGCATTTTAATGATGTTACAGACTATGCACTTATGAAGCGCAAAAAATATACATTCAGTACAATATGGGGTGCAAAAAATAATTATAAAACTAGTTATAGTACGAACGCACCTCATTTGCCACGTTTGACGAGCAATTTCCAACTTGTTTTTTTGTTGTTGTTCTTTTCTGTCTCATTATACCAGGGGTACTTTTAACTTCACATGATACTTGCAATGTAAACATTTATTGAACTTTAAATTTTTAGCATACTCTTAATTTTTTTTCCTTTTCCTATTTTTATGTTATGACATTCTCATGTCACCATCACTTTGTTTAACAACAAAGATTTCTCAGTTTATAGGAAGATACCCCTTCACATGCCTTTTTGTAAAATTTCAAGCTCATGATGTTTCTATGGTCTTAATAACACCCTTTTTCTACATTTACATAGTACACTTATTCCTTTAAATTTGGAAGATTAAGTAAAAATCTCTGGTTGTACTTCACTTAAACATTAAATACGTATTACCTAATTTAGGTGATCTCTTGTAATAACATAACGTCACAATACAGTTCTTTAAAAAAATTAATTGGTATCGTCATAGAACTATTGCAGTTACACTAAAAATTTTAAACACAACATTTAATATTATGCAATACAACTAAAGTTAATATCCCTCTTGATTCATTGTAGTTAATACAAAATTATAGCTTATTTTAAGAAACACTTGCAGTTGTAGTACTTACCTGATTATGACAAACAGTCCTTCTACACTTTCGGACTGACCTTTTACTTTGATATATGAGATATATATCTCAGTTTTTTTAGTTTTTTTATTTATTCCCTGTGAAGTTGTGTTCCCGTTCAAAAGTATTGCCCTTACGGTTCAAATTTCATTGTGTTGAGAAACAACCCTTTGAATTGGTATTCCAATTCAACAAACATAATTTTTTTATGATTAGTCGACGCGTGCTCCTTTGAAGATCAATGTGGTCTTTGGGGAGCAGGGACATATGTATCGCTTGATGTATGGGTTTCGCAACTCCTTCCTCCTCTAGGGCTGATGTCTTAAACAGATGCCATCAAACTTATTAATTAACAAGAGTAAGGGCTAAACCCGTTTATGGGCCCTTTGTTTTGTAATCCTGTGCTTCGCGCACAATGTATGTTTTTTCTACCCATTTTCACTTCCTTTTTTTATACTTCATTTAACTCTTTAATTACATACATACATATATCTTTTATCTTCAGTTTCATTTTAGATTTGTGTCTATGTCTCTTGTTGCTTGCATTTATATATTTTTATTTTGAGAAGAAAATATAATGGTATACTTAAAATTACTTCTCTTATTTGGTCATGAAAAAAAAGGCTCATACCAGCGTCTAGAACAGCAAATAATTAAAAATTACATAAAGGATCCTACTATTATTACTAAAATTATTATTTTGTCTTTCTTGGAGACTGTGTAAGACTATTGATTACCAAGAAATATTAATTTTAAAAAAGGCGCCATTCATCATGACCTGAAAATTTTTTCATTATGCAAATAATTTATCAAATTGCACAAAAATTTTTATATGTGTAGAGGCTTATCTTTATTATTGTGCAAAATGTGTTTTATTTAATTATGCGTATGGGGTAGACAAAGTACACAAGATCTGTAAAAACTGTACTGCAAGCATTACTGTTTTTCTAGGTGTGCTGAGTGATATATATAACGGTTTTCCCCGTTATATATCCGTTTAAACCCCCCTCCCCTCGGAAAATAACACTTAACTTTAATTCTTTATTTTTGTATATTTCCTTATTCCCCCCCCCCCCCCCCCACACACACCTCAAATAAAATATTTAATTTAATTTTACATTGCACACTTAATATCATACCTCTGGATTTAATCACGTAACCCCCCCCCCTCACTCTTCTGTAAGTTACATTAATACTTTTAAAAGTTCTCTTTAATTAAACTGCGTGCACCATTTCTGTCAGTCATTTTCCTTTTTCTTTCACACAGATAGAAGTGCAGAAACAAAATCTTAACTGCCAACGTTTTCCGGTAATAAGAAAAAAATAAAAATAGAAATGAATTCCCTTGAAATGCAGCCGATAACAAGTAACGCATAGTTAGTGGATAACCAGTGCTCCACCCTCTAATTTTTCTCATAGCTTCTTTTTTTTCTCATAGTATTTGCATCATATCTCATCCGTTTCTCATGATAGAATTTCCAGATGCCCTTCTGTGTAATGAAAGCCTTTGTCCAAAATGTTCAAATGTACATGTAAAACTATTTCTCAGTTATCCCGCAGGAACCACTAGAATTTGTGATCTTACAACTCTGTAAGCCCATCACGGCGTGTAACTTAACTCAACGTGAATCTTCCTCTTTTTACGAGTGCTTTATCTACTCAATTCGTATTGTCGCCAATATCTGATATGTTTTTATCTTGTACCCTCCAAGTTTGTAACGAAGTCTTGGGTCACTATCGCCCTTGACTGCATTGATAGCAGACGTCCACTATTGCGCCCTTCGGGCGATTTGCTACTTCTCCCCTATCCCTGTATGCTTTCACGGCCCCTTTTAAAAGTCTTTTTAAATAAAGATTCTAAGTCCTCTAATTTTGTCGTTGGAGTTTTTTTGGTGCTTTGCAATCTGGGTAAGGAGAATCGCCAGTACACTTTCCCTACTCATTTATTTATTTACTGTCTGCATGTCATTTATTTTATTAGTTGCTAGCTTCACACAGGGGCGAAGCTACTGGGGGGGGGGGGGGGCGTAGGGGTGCGTCTCGCCCTCCCAATGTCGGCAACCTTGATTACAGTCGGCAAATTCTAGGTAGTCAGTATCGATCTATACAATTCTGAAACAATCGATTTTTTCCCCAATTTTCTACGTTTTTTTTAAACATACACTAAAAAATACCAATCCTTTGCATTTGTCTTAATTTGTTTCGAAAATCCAAAGTTTGTCCCTCCTTTCTTCGACTTCGCGTGACCGCTGAAAATAAATTGAGAAAGAACCAGGAGAGCCTAGTTTCTCAATATACAAAGGTGTCTTTCTGAGAGTCTGCAGCGGTTTAGTAGGGTTCTGAACATCTAGATTCTAGATGGTCGACTAGCACTGAAGATGATGATGACTTCGGTGAAGGAATTCATATTAATCATGGTGTATTGAAATGTGCTGGACAACTGAATCATTTAAGTCGATTGTGTAAACGATTGCAAGTCGATTATTGAAAAATTGACCCGATCTGATGAATTAAGTGTTTTCTTGTTCCTTAAGGATACCATAGATATAATTGACAGAAAAAAAATTGGTCGTTGGTGTCAAATATTTATAGTAAGATCGTGAAAGAAATCGAACAGAACCGTGGAGAGGTTAGCATTACGGAAAGTGGGAACGATTCCATCATTGAACATGACCCACACTGTTAAAAATATCGTGAAAAATTACCTCTGTTTTTCAAGGCTATCTATTTTCTGACTAATGAGGACGCTTCATAGGTGTTTATCTAGCGTTCTCATTGGTCAAAAAATAGAGAGCTTTTAAAAACAGAGGTTAATTTTTTACGATATTTATAACAGTGCAGGAAAAAGGTCTAAAATGAAGTCAGACAATCAGAGACATAGTTGATCAGTTTAGGTCCCTATCAGCCAAAACTCAGCGTATATCCTATAAATGGTTACATCCCGCAAGATAGACAGCGACATTTCAACACCGCTTGGTACAAAAGAGCATCCATTTTTGGAATATAACACA
Source organism: Maratus speciosus (assembly GCA_963932465.1). NCBI lineage: Eukaryota > Metazoa > Arthropoda > Arachnida > Araneae > Salticidae > Maratus > Maratus speciosus. The sequence goes on along the minus strand of OZ010793.1, from coordinate 256,048,679 downwards.
GAACTCAATGCTATTTTTTTTTTGCTTAAGGACCTAGGAGAGAAAAAATACAAAATATTTCAGTTGAGAGGGGTGTAAACAAAGGACACAAAATGAAGAGCTTAAGGAAAGGAAAATAACAGAAAGTTCGCACAACATTTCTCTTCCAACTCCCATCAAATTTACTGTTTCCTATTTTGTCAGTTCATAATGACGCATAATCACTTACTAGACGAGAGCAAGCGCAAACAGATTATTCTGGAAGAGCAACAGCAACATCTTGCATTCAGCACTGAAATTGTAGCGATCTTGATGGGCATTACGCAAATGCGGAGTAGACAAGGTCTAGTTTGTGGAAGTGACAAAGACGAAAATGGAAACTTTTGGCAAATTGTAAAACTAATTTCCAGACATAACCCACAACTGAGGAAATGTTTGAGGACACAAGTTTAAGGCCACACCACATAACATTACCTTTCCGCTTCGTCCCAAAACAAGATTGAATTTCTTACTTCAGCAGTGCGCAAAACGATAGTCAGAGTATTCAAGAAGCATAATTTTATGGAATTATGGCAGATACGATACCAGATGCTTCGCACCATGATCGAACAGCTGTTGTGTTGAAATATGTCGACAAAGATGGAAAAACTCCGATCAGCTTTTGGAAGTTGTAAAAGAAGTCGATAAAACCAATGTCGACCTTCCATGCTAGAAATCGTACATCCTTACGAAGAATGAGCTCGAAATAGACAGGTAGTTTTCCAGTCATACGGTTTTACAAACAGCATGTATGGGGAATTCAACGGCACTTAGGACTACGAGACGTTTTCAGAAATCGTAGGTCGAATTGTGCAATATATTCCTTGTCAATGTCACAGACTCAACACTTTCGTTTTGCATATCTGCAATGCCAGGAATATTATAGGTGATGTTTTCGACGTGCTGGAAGATGTTTGTGTTTTTCGCAGCAAGTACTAAATGAAAGAAACCATTAGTAGAGAAGCTCAAAGAAATAGAAAATGCGCTTCTACTGCGGAATCTTTCTAAGGCGAGATGGACAGCTCGATCGGAATCATTGAAAGCGGTTTGATCTCATATGAATGTATCCCACAAATTCTGAAATAGTTGATTCCTCTACTTCTGCTGACAAAGCAAAGATCGAGACACGAGATTTAAGAAAGAAAATATTATCGCTCGACTTCATTGCTTCACTGATGTTTCACAAGAATGTTCAGTGCTGAAAAAATGAAGTCGAAGACTCTTAAAATAGACGCTACGAAAATACTTAAGACTTGTATCAAATCATTAAAAACAATCAACAATGACAATGAAAACACGAATAGGGAAATATAGAGTGCAGTTCTCTTTTAAACCAAGTAAGGTCCGTTAAATAAATTTGCTATATAGTATCGGCAAAGATTTGCACCAAAGAAGTTAGACGGTAATTGAAACAATCTCTTTGCTCTAGAACTTCTAATGCATGGAGTTTCAGAAGGTAGTGGTGATAGCTGAAAGTATTAATTCTTTCATCAGCATAATCACACCACTGGATAAACTAATGTATCCTCCCATTACAAGAAAGAAATAAAAACTAAATCTGGTTAAGAAAGCAGTAAATGTCTTTTGTGAAGCATTGGCAATTCCTGATATGGAAGCATTACAGGCAGAGATGAAATTTTTGTCACTTCTGCGCAGAGGCTGAAAGAATTGACGATATTTGTATGAAAACAGAACCTTTGAGATACATTCTGCTACTTGCGAACCATGTCAATCGTCTGGCTCTAACTTCTTCAGTCACAGTTGCCTCGAATGAAAGAATAATGTAAATGAAAGAACAATGTAGATGGGCTCGTCTAAAAAAATGGTAGGTTAAAATTGCATGTTATGCAATGGATGAACAAAATGTAATTAAAATAAATTTTGATTTAATCCTTTTTAATGTAAGTATAAATAAGCTGATTCTGTAAAAGTTCCAAGTAGCATCTCACTAAAAACTTCAACTTGTTTAATTAATCCAAATTGCAGATTTCCATCTGCACATTCAGCTAAAAATATCAAAATACTTTATGGGAATATTTACAACAATGTAACGTAAGTGAAGGGGTGGTATGTCCATCTTTATATCTACCTTATATTCTCCTCAATATTCTAAAGTGAAAAATTTGATCTCGATGGTTTAATAATGTTGAATTTTATATAGAACATACCGGGTGTACTTAAAATGGATTGACTGATTTTAAAATTCAATAACTTGCAAATGGTGACAGCTATTGTAAAAAAATTCTTGCAAGAGGGTTATGTATAGTGTGTAAAAAAAAATCATGATTTTTTTTAAAAAATCAAAAAAATCGGATTTTTTTTATTTAAACCAGATTTTTTTTATTTAAATCAGATTTTTATGATTTTTTTCCCCAGCGTTCGAATACTGAATAGCTACCAAGAGTTTTAGGTTTCCAAAACAATTAAACCACTAATTGCTAACATAATCTATGTTTTTACACTTTACTTAATAAAATTATAATTATTAGTTAGTAATTACAGAAATTATAAAATCAATCAATTAGTAGTTTCATTAGGTAGTGTCATACAATAATGTTATATGCATTAATATTGTAATAATTATGTAAAACTTTATAAATACTAGTGATATTTAACATTTATTAAAATTATTAACTGCATTTTATATTAAATAGTTAACACTACTTCAAATTAATAATTATTAAACAATTAACTCTCTAATTAGGAACATATTATACATTTTTAAGCCTTAATTATTAAAATGATAATAATGGAGTATTCATTTTAGAAAGGAAAAGGGACAGAATGCTAGTTCAAAAAAAAAGGGTACTATTTCATGAAGAAATGTATTAGTAATGTGTTTAGTAATGATATAAGAAAAAAAATAAAAGAATAATTTTTAGTATGATAAATAAAGTGGCCTTAATTTTTAATAATTTTATGAATAACAAATTGAAAAATACAATTAAATAACATATTTTAATAATATCCTGTATTTTCTAAAGAAATAAAGTTCTATATTTTTCCAAGATCTTGGCCACATGAATTTAGAAATACTGTTGAATGGGGAAGTTTTTTACAAGAAATCTCTGGCTACAACTACAGGTGAATTTCAACTTTTTTTTTTTTTTTTTTTAAGGCACGATGCATTTTGCCAATTTCAAAAGGGGCATGGTGCGGCACCATTAAAAAAAATGTCCTAAAAGAAATAGTATAAGTAATTACATGATTAATAATAACAGCAAATACGTAATTTCATTAGTAGTAACACAAATACTAATAACAAAACTAACAAATATTATTTGCAACCCGTTTTGCATTTGTATCTAGGAAAATTACTATAAACCACCAAAATCTAAACTTACATGTATGTGTATGATAACCAAAAGTATTATGAAAATGAGTTAAACCCATTCATATAGGAAAAACCTAAGTTAGCCACTTATATCTGAAATCCTCAAAATATTTAATAACAGCATTATTAGCTCTCAGTGTGGATTATTAGCTTTCAATGGTTCAATTTTTTTTTTCTGTTTAAGAAAAATTTTGCTGCCTTTTCAATCCCTAATTATTATTTTTTACTTAGTATATATGAGTAACAAAGTTAAAAACATTTATTTAACCTATACCGAAGAAGCTCTTGCTGAGCTTAGCATTTTTATACTAATTATTTCTTTTTTTTTATTATACACATTCATTTACAATTTAGCTTTGAAAAGATGTCATTCTTTCATTCTTCTTTAACTTGAGATTGCTATTAATTACTATTTATTCTTTTACATGTAGAAATGTATTACACTTACATAAAATAATGCATAAATTGATTACCTAAAGGAATTTATGACATTGCAATTTATATTAGATTTAAATATAATTTTTAAATGAAACTGTTTTAATTTGAATAAAAACTTAAAAACAATTCTTTTTATAAACTCAACTGTTTTTAATTTTTTACAGTACTCATGAATTAAGATTAGAAACAATTATTTAAAGCTCTTTTTTTGTTTATTCATAAGTCGAAATATCTGTAGAAACTGTCAAATTATGTTTGTTAGATTTTAATACTTTTTTTACATTTAGAAAATTTTTGATTTAAATCAATGATTTTTTTTTTTAAAATCGTTTGATTGAAATCATGATTTTAATCGCTGATTTAAATCAATTGATTAAAATCATTGGCACCCTAGTTATGTAAGATGTCAGGAGTTTTTTTACAACGATTTCCGACTTTAGTTTAAAACAGCAGCAATACATGGCACTGAAGGCAATAGGTGCTAAATCGGGGGCCTGATTTTTTGTTTCTCTTCTCCCTCAGTATTGATGCGAAAGAAGGATTATTTAATATATGGAGTGGTTCTCAGTCGCCAATGCAATTGTATTCTTAGGGACCCAATGCATACATTTAATCTCCTTGTTTCGCATCAATATTGAGAAAAGAGAGAGGCCAAAAATCAGGCCCTGATTTAGTGCCTAATGCTAGCAGCGCCATCTATCGCCGCTATTTTAAGCTAAAATCGATAATCACAGTAAAAAAATTCCTGGCATCTTACATACCCCTCCTGCAAGAATTTAATTTTATAGCTGTCACCATTTACAAGTTATTGAATTTTAAAATCAGTCAGTCCATTTTAGGATACCGGGTTGATGCATATTTACAGACTCAGAAACGTACTTTTAAAGATATATATATATATATTTTAAGTTAGTCGGCAAAATCGTCATATACCTAATGAATTCTGCTTAAATACGCCCCTGGCTTCACATCATTAATTATATCAAAACTATGTTGTTTGGATAAAGAGTATGTTATTTGAGCCACCCAAGGTTCTGTGTACAATTTCAATTCTAATTGAAACGCCCCTCTATCCCAATTTTGAAAGTATCTTCTCTCTTTAATTAAGGACAAAGGGTCACTTTTTGCATCAATAGTGCAAAAATATGAATTTTATTAAAATATGGTAACACTTTAGAATTAATTATAGTATGTTTATCACATGGCATGAAATATATATATATATTTAACCAAACAGAACCTTTTTATTATTTATTTTATCTATATATGAAATACTTATTCTATGCCATTTTAACACATTTACATGAACAATAAAATTCAGAGATATTTCCATTACCCATCAAGGGAATTAATTAGACTTTATAATATTTTACATAAATGACAAAAAATATTTTTTTTTTCAAATTAACTGTTAGAAAATATAGAAAATACCATTTAAAAATAATCGAATCAATATTCGATCGTAGTTATTTTTAACGGAAATGATAGTTTTTCTATTTTATGATCAAGTTAAAATGAGTTTTCTTTTTTCATTTATGTAAAATTTCATGTATAAAAAGTTTTTAATTATTATCTTTATCTATTAATTATTCTATTAAATCACAGCGGAGATCTCTAAAACCATATTTAATTTCTGCCATAGCGTAAACAAAATACAATCATTTGCCTAAGACTCGTACATCTACGACTAGTGACGAAATTCATTCAACCAATTAGAGGGTAGTATTGACGTTAGTCACATTGTGAATGTGCATATGTGAAATACGCGGCCGGGTGCAAAAACTTTTGCGAGGCCCTTTCCAAACTAGTTAATCCCCTTCCATTCCCACTGTTGTGGCGATCTAAGCTCCTATAACGATACTACCTAGCTACCACAAACATATAACGTTTATTTGGGTAAATGGGGTATGGGGGAAATCATAATGTGCAATATAAAGATACATATAATAATAATAAACTTGTACAGGGAAGTCGTAAGAGAGAGGAGAACTCTATCACCCATTACCCAAAACCCCAGAGTAAATTAGGTCAGCAACTCTTAATTACTCAACCTGAGTGCTCATAGTGTTTGTTACTAGCTAATTAATAGTAAAAATGAATTGCGATCGTTTGATCCTGGCTAGCTTCTGAAATAATTATCCCGAAGGAGGCGGAAGACATTGGTCTCAACACGGCCCCAAATTGCGTTGTGAATATTTTTCGCCGAAGAAGTAGCTTTTAGACCAATTAAAAATTAAGTAAATAATACCAAAATTAAACATTAATAAATTCTACGTAATTAGAATTTAACCTGAAATAAAACTTCATATTAAAGTAACTTACATGACTCATGGTGAAAAATGACAGATCAAATTTTAACAATTAATAAAAGATTTATTTACAGAATATATACAAATTTTGAATAATTCACGCAAGACACCCTTGCTCGAAGTAATACATCAAAACAGTCATTTTAAGCTAAAATTAATTTTGAATTACATATCATAAAATTTCTTAAATTATTGGGTACCAATTGTAGAATAAAAATCCCTAAACAACAAAAATGCATACACTTACACAGGGAACAAAATATACTAAAATTACGATACCTTCAGTAAACATGTACCTCGTCGTGGACCACACACCTCTCGGGTTCCGCTTTGGCACAAGAAATCCTTAAATAAATCTTTGGGTACACACACTTCTTTCATTACCAAATCGGAGAATGGCATTATAATTTTACATAGCTCTCCATCGAGCATACTGCAGCGATCCCGCTATTTACCTAGCGGACCGGTCCAACTTAGGACTAACGGATTATTCGAAATCCGTGTCAAACATACGGGAAGTTAATACGGGCTCAGAGAGCACCCTAGGGAAAGCTACATCTCTGTAGTAACTCTAACTCTGTCAAGAGAAAACTTCAAACTAGACTTAGAAGTGTATCATTGAATCTCTCACTCTAAAGTGTTTTGAAGTCTCTTACTTAACCTCTTACGTAAGAAAAACTCCTGGACAAAAGAGGGTCGGGCTTAACAACCCCTCATTCAATCAACGAGCAGTATCATTACTCCGTTCCAAACACCATCCCGCAAAGCATCTGATTCGATGTTATGGGGCTGACTGTGTCTGTGTGGTCCATCCTCAAGGGGGAGCAAAGGAGAGGGCATACCTAAATACCCGTGTGTGTGGTCTATTTTATGGGTACTCATAAAATATAGCTATAAATATACTCTTGACTATAACGTCAATGTATTGTTCCATCGCCGACTGCTTGGCTACACTCATAGATTCCCTCTAGAGATAGCTACCACCTGCTTACTTCTTAAATCGTAAAAAACTCCGTACATCACATATATAATCATCTAATACCTTTTCATACATAGTTTAATAACATAAAAATAATAATAATAATACTTCTGAAATAATAAATAATAAACAGGTACATTAAAATACAGTAAAATGGCTTTAATCCTGTTGCAAACACTAGTGTTGCCAACACCCACCGATGTTGCAATTTAGACATATTCTTTTTTATTCATGTTCCAGAAATTTCGAATAGTAATTTTTGTTTTATTTAATGACATATTTTCCGTGATAAAATAAAGCGAAGTAGATTGAATTAAAAAAAAATCCGCTAATTTCTCAACACTATTCCCCACAATGCAAATCACCTTTTGAAAAAACTCCCATCACATACAAAGTGGCTCACCAAAGATTACGGTTTTTATGGGGGTGGGAGATTATATTTTCGTAGAAGTTTATACAGACTCGAGCCAAATTTCATAATACGCCGACGGACTCGGGCTATTCTATTTTTTTTGTGGGGGGGGGAGGGGGGGGGCGAGTGCCGGGAATTCATTCTTGCTGCGTCAAGTCAGAGCAGCGTTTCTCTCTGTTTTTTTCTTGTAAATTAGTGATATTGTACAATTGTTGAAAAAAAATAGCAGAGAGAGAGAGAGAGAGGCAGAAAACATCCTCATACTTTTTTAATCCCCAAATTGCCACAGAGAAATGCGAAATTTACTGTTCGGTTGAAAATCATGTCTACTTTTCGAATTTGAATACAACTTTTGAAATAGAGGTCAACTACATATTAAAAATTGTATTGAATTTGAATTTTCTTATGGCAACACTCAGTTTTCATACCATATTTTAGTTACTTTGATCAAGGTAGTTGGGAAAAAGTACACCGATTGTATACTTTTTCTTAAATCTTCGTAGAGCTAGAAGAGATCTAAGTTTGGGGATGTTAATGTTGTGACAAACTTTTATTTATTATCTGTAAAAAAACACCCCATTAATTTTTTTGACGTTATAATATGCATAGACTCTAAAATATTCTTTTGCAATTCAAAATCAAATTTTGAATTATGAAAATTATTAATAAATTCATGTTCAAAAAATTGTGAATTATGATCAACAATAATTTTCACAGAAAAATAACCACAATTGTAAAAAACATGGGTATGTAAATTTACAGCTCATTCCAATCAATAGCTTTCGAGATTAGATAAATTTTACTTTTGGGTTCCCTGAAGGGCTCCAAAGAGCTGTTAGGTCTTTTGTTATATTAAAGCATACACAGATAAGAAAATGTTAGACAGTAACCGGGAAAATTTTATGATATTGTTTTTACATATAAAGTGAATTTGTTTTACACTAAAAAATTATGTATAATTTTTTGGAACTAACTGGATGTTCTCGATAACCTCCTTGTAAAATATTTTTAATTTGGAAAATTTATGGTAGACCTCTAACACATTTCCTTTTATAACTTTATGAGGATTTAAGGAATGTATATAAATAATACTTTTTTCCGGGCCTTGATTCAAAAGACTGGAATAGGGTGTCAAAGCGGGTGTTACAATTTGAAAATTTAACGTTCGCATCTTTTAATATGTAGACGACTTTTATTTTTAAATTTATATTCATATTCGGAAAATATACAAAATTCAGATTCTTACCTCTTGCATTTCACTACGACAATTTGGCGATTAAAAAGCATGGATACTCTCTCTTTCTTTTTTGAAGACTGTACATTTGTTAATGGCTTCTTTACAAATTTAATTTGGCTTAATAAATTAAAGAGAAATATTGATGAATATTATCGTACTTTGTACTTCATAGAGATTCAAAATCGTGACTTTTTTAATCATCCTTTTCTTTTCTTCTATTTTATTTTAATGAATCTTCATTTGAATATAAATGTCGTATGACCATTAAATATTATAATTCCGTATACCACGGCTTGCGGACAAATAATCTGAAAAATGCTATATTTTAAAATGTTTGCTTAATTACTATCCACTTTCCTTTTAAAGAATTTGAATAGTAGGATAATACTGGCTAACAAATATCGGAAACTTTTGTAGAAATTGAGTCGGGCCGGGCCTGATTTTAATTATTTTGCTTGGCTCAGGCCGGGACCGAGGTTTTAGATTTTACACCTCATCAAGTTAGCTTTTTCTGTCCAAGCCTGAATCCGGGTGTGTAAATTTCCGCCCATGCAGACCTCTAGTCTATTTATCACTGGTGAGTTGGCGAACTGTGATCAGTCGAGAGTCAATTGAAATTATGCAAAATCAAGCAATTTTTAAAACAAGTTGGGGGAGTAGAGATGAGATATTTAGAATGTGACGGCAATGTTGAACACCATAAAAAAAAGCCTTCCAGGAGTATTTTCTGCAGTGGAAAGAACGGTGGGCTAAATGTGTGGAGGGGCAAGGGGGATATCCCTCGAAGGGGATAAGGGAACCAATCCCGTCAGGTAACTTATGTATTTTTTTCGGACAAAGGTTGAATACTTTTCAGACAGGCCTCGTATTGTCAGTTAAAGATAGCATCTCATTTTCTATTCTTGTCACGAGTTATTATTAAATCTTTGTTCTCAGTAACATCGCTCAGACTAATCCCTCTGAGGGAAGTCCTAGTGCTGTCTTGTTTTCAGTAAAATTCATTCGGAATTCGTACAGCGATTTTTAAAATTTTCTCGATTTTTTAATGCGATTTTTAGATTTTTTTTACATTTTGCGGCGCTTTTTTGACATTTGTAAGAGGTATTCGGTTTCAAATTTGGAGCCTAAATATAGGAAATTTTGCCTTCAGCAATTTTCAAATTTTTAAAGGATTTTCAAGGCGATTTTTTGCGTTCCGATGTGATTGTTTTGACATTTCTGCATGGAATTCGATTTTGAATTTGTAGCTTACTACAGTAATTTTTGCCATCTTTTCAATAAAGTTTTTCCGGAATTCGTGCAAAGTTTTTTTTTAATTTTTCGCGATTTTTAGATATTTTTCGCATTTTGTGTGCCGGGCAACGTCGGGCGGGTCCGCTAATATAATATAAAATAGTGCTGAAATAAATTTAAAATGGTAAAAATAAGAAAAGAATAATAATGCCATTCGTTATTTTAATAAATGTTATATAATAAAATTAATTTCATAGGAACTTCAAAAGTACTGATTTTTGCACACGCGTTATAGTTTTCCGCCAAAATGGCGCTTTTTCTTGCTTATTAGTAATCCTCTTCTCTTCGAGTAAACCCTGGTTACTACGGCAACGGCTGCAATTCCGCTTTCGTAGGGTATCCAACACTGCCAAGTTAAGGTGATGAAATGGACTATAACTGTCGGGTAGCCGTAGTCGGGACCAGCTACGGTTATTCTCAAATAATACATACTTCAAGGCAAACATACACCATTCTGTCGCTTCCTATTTTGTTTTGATTCCTTGTGTAGAAAAAGAAAAGTTCTCTATATCATTTTTTTCCCTCCGGAATTTTCCTAAAGCAATCATCTTTGGACAGCACCACTAAAGGCTGACCGGCGTCTCCTTTTTTTAACACCTTTCGTGAATGCCCATCCAAAGCAATTGCCTTGCTACAATTCCTATGCAACACACTACTTAATTGGCGTCACCAAGGTTGACTGTTACTTGCAGAGGCTACTGACTGAGCTGATTACGGCCGACATTAGTACCGGCCGGGGATGCTCCTGTTTGTTAGAATGGAATTCATTACGTCAGATCACGTGATCTCCGCCGAGAAAGCCGTCCTACCTCTGGGGAAACAAACACGAGCTTTTCTCGGAAATTGGGCCAGCACGGGAGGCATATCAACAAAACATATCAGTAAAAAATAAAAAATATATTACAATTCACCAGACATACAAGTAAAATTACATAAATACATTTAATACAATTAAAAAGCAAACGTTTCGAGCTAAATTTTAGCTCCTCATCAGTGCAATAAAACATTCAAATGACAGAAAACTATATATCATGTTTACAGTTAAAAATTACTAGCAGTTAAAATTAAATAAAGTATAAAATTTTTAAAACAATGCTGTGTATTCAGGAGGAAGTGCACATGATTCATTTATCGGCGACGTTTGCTTACGAGTGAACACAACTTCCAGAAAAACTCTACTTTTAATATTATTGCAACCGGATCTGATAACTTTCATATTTGCGAAATCTGGGATATGGTCGGTATCTAAAGAATGCTGTACAATTTTAGACTGTAGGTTTCCAGATTTGTATGCACGTTTATGCTCGGCAAGGCGAATGGCGCAAGTGCGACCAGTTTCGCCAATATATATACCGAGTCGCAATCTTTACATGGGATACTGTAAATTGAACCGATTCTTAGTAAGGGGGGGATTTTAGGTTTAGATTTACAAAGTAAGTTTTTCAAAACATTTTGAGGCTTGAATGATGTACTGATATTATGAGACTTCATAAGGCTAGAGATTTTTTCAGAAAGATATTTGTTGTAGGGTAGAGATATGTAAATAGCGGGAGCCTTACAAATTACAGAGGATGACACGCGATGCTCAGAAAAAATCCTTTTAACCATCTTAAAGGATAGCCATTTTGAATTAAGTCACTAAATATCTTCTTTTTTTTCAAATTGGAAGGCTGCATCAGTTTTACAATAACTTTTAGCTCTGTGGATTAAAGTTCTAACGACTGCGATTTTATGGGAGAGTGGATTCATAGATTCAAAATTTAGGTATTGCCCAGAATTTATAGCCTTACGGTATACAGATGTTAAAACTTTCTGAAAATCAGTATTCTCTACTCTTTCAACCATAATGTCGAGGAAAGGTAATTTGCGATCAGTCTCGATTTCGACAGTGAATTGGATTGCTGGACAGATAGAGTTCGCAGTTTGTAGAATTTCATTCAAATCCTCATGCTTCGCAACAAGAAAAACGTCATCGACATAACGTCTCCAAAAACAGACCTTAGAGCCTAAAAGGCACATTATTTCATACTCAATGTACTGCATTACTATTTCAGCTATTCTAACGGAAATTGGGGATTCCATAGCAGTTCCATTAACTTGGCTATAAAATTTTTCATCAAAAATTGTTGAAACCTCTAACTTTGGAATCCATTTACTGTCTTACATCAGCTTATCAATTATTGGACTGTCTTAAGAGTTTCCGTTTTCCACCTAACTGCATGATGGCTTCATTTGACGTAGTGTCTCTGTTTACATCTATACCGATTGATTTTTTTTTTGTGAAGTTGTCCAGAAAGTATGGCCTAAATATAATATGGACTCAAGTCTTGACATTTTGGACGTTGTTGATCTTGTGAGATTTTGTCTTACATCTAATTGTTTCATTTTTGATGAAAAATTTTATAGCCAAGTTAATGGAACTGCTATGGGATCCCCAATTTCTGTTAGAATAGCTGAAATAGTAATGCAGTTCATTGAGTATGAAATAATGTGCCTTTTAGGCTCTAAGGTCTGTTTTTGGAGACGTTATGTCGATGACGTTTTTCTTGTTGCGAAGCATGAGGATTTGAATGAAATTCTACAAACTGCGAACTCTATCTGTCCAGCAATCCAATTCACTGTCGAAATCGAGACTGATCGCAAATTACCTTTCCTCGACATTATGGTTGAAAGAGTAGAGAATACTGATTTTCAGAAAGTTTTAACATCTGTATACCGTAAGGCTACAAATTCTGGGCAATACCTAAATTTTGAATCTATGAATCCACTCTCCCATAAAATCGCAGTCGTTAGAACTTTAATCCACAGAGCTAAAATTATTGTAATACTGATGCAGCCTTCCAATTTGAAAAAAAAGAAGATATTTAGTGACTTAATTCAAAATGGCTATCCTTTAAGATGGTTAAAAAGGATTTTTTCTGAGCATCGCGTGTCATCCTCTGTAATTTGTAAGGCTCCCGCTATTTACATATTTCTACCCTACAACAAATATCTTTCTGAAAAAATCTCTAGCCTTATGAAGTCTCATAATATCAGTACATCATTCAAGCCTCAAAATGTTTAGAAAAACTTACTTTGTAAATCTAAACCTAAAATTTCCCCTTACTAAGAATCGGTTCAATTTACAGTATCCCATGTAAAGATTGCGACTCGGTATATATTGGCGAAACTGGTCGCACTTGCGTCATTCGCCTTGCCGAGCATAAACGTGCATACAAATCTGGAAACCTACAGTCTAAAATTGTACAGCATTCTTTAGATACCGACCATATCCCAGATTTCGCAAATATGAAAGTTATCAGATCCGGTTGCAATAATATTAAAAGTAGAGTTTTTCTGGAAGGTGCCTAGGTGCTTTTCTTAGAGCCTAAAAGGCACATTATTTCACACTCAATGTACTGCATTACTATTTCAGCTATTCTAACGGAAATTGGGGATCCCATAGCAGTTCACTCGTAAGCAAACGTCGCCGATAAATGAATCATGTGCATTTACTCCTGAATACTCAGCATTGTTTTAAAAATTTTATACTTTATTTAATTTTAACTGCTAGTAATTTTTAACTGTAAACATGATATATAGTTTTCTGTCATTTGAATGTTTTGTTGCACTGATGAGGGGCTAAAATTTAGCTCGAAACGTTTGCTTTTTAATTGTATTAAATGTATTTATGTAATTTTACTTGTATGTCTGATGAATTGTAATATATTTTTTATTTATAACTCGTATATGAGACGTTAAACAATGATTATTTATTTTAAAACATATCAGTATTTGAAAACGGATCAGTAAATTTAATTTGATATGTTTTCAAAAAGCATTCTATCTTCATACTCAAGAAATTATACTATTCTGTTCAGAAAAGTAATAATGTAAATAGATTGATTAATTTTATTCTTTTTTTCACTGATTTGATTTTGCAGCTTTTTTCTTTTGTCAATATAATTTTTTTCGGTGCTTGGATGTTGATTTTCTTATAACTCTACGTATGTTTGTGCGAATGGGGTAGGAGGGCACCCAGGACAACGCCCTTTCTTCTGACTAATCGCATGTGGAATTATCGTTTCACATCTGCATTCTCTTTCAAGACAAATTTTTCTGCTTCTTTCTGGACTTTAGACTACTTAAGCAAAGAGACATATAATTTTCACCCTCGTTGGGAATTTACATTACTTTCTCGTGGAATTGCAGAAATATGCAAGAGAAAGAAACAGTGTTAAAAAAAACTCCCATGAACAAGAGACTTCAAAGTGGTATTATAGAAGCGTTTTTTTTTTTTTTTTTTTTTTTTTTTTTTACTTTCTACAACTAAGACAGATTTTAGTAAATATTCTAGTTTTAACACCGATAGACAATATATATATATATATATATATATTTTTTTTTTTTAAGAAAAGAAAAAGAACTTGAGTCTCTTCTTTTATCCATTTGCAAAACTTAGGTTGTTTACTAATTAGCTGAACTAATTGAACTAACTCTGCTTTCATTTCTTCGTTTTCATTCTTTTCGAGATTTCGATTTTTAAAAAATAATTCTGGTTGTGCTGTGTTTGCGCGAGCGGGGGGGGGGGGGGGGGGTGGCTGGGCACCCTGAGCCCCACCCCTGGTTACGCGCATGCATGAAACAAAACACAAAAATGCAAACTGCCATTTTAGAGATATGCCATTTATGATTTATGTGAAGTTTTTTTTTCGTTGAATCATCATGATCGATTTTGTTATTATCTCGCATATCTAATAAGTGTTTTGAACGTTAGTCTGTGCAGTAAGGGTTTTAAAGCGTTCTTGGTGAAAGCAAAATATTTAACAAGCATTTGCTTATTGCAATTATTAATTTAAGCGATTTTGATGCCATAATGTTCCAGCGAGATTGGCTTTATGAACCCGAATTTGAAGAATGGTTGTCAGGTGTTCCTGGCGATGATTTTGCCCACTGCAAAGTCTGTGGTAGTGATTTCGTGTGCAGCTCAAAATCCAAGGTTCGATCGCATGGTAACGGTAAGTTTTAAGAAATGAAACATTCTGTTATTGTTAATTTTAGTATAAGAAGTTGGACAAACAAACTTAATACAAGTTTGATATACATACTGAGAAGAATTTAATATAGAAAGAAAGATTAAATGTTGTAATAAGATAAAAATAAAAATAGATTTTTTTTTAATACACTCTTTTATAAGCATTCAATGCTTGTCTTGTAAGCCACGCCTAATTTTATGATCACAATTCTTGATTTTTCCAAATAAATTTCGTTATAATATAGGCGTGGACTCCGACCCGGATTGTGAAAAATGCATCCCCCCCCCTTTTTTTTTTTTTTTTTTTTTTTTTTTTTTACGCTTGGTAGAAAGGCTAGCGATTTTATTTTTAAATATATATAATTTTTTCTCTGTTTCTTTTTTAAGACATGGCAACAGGAAATAAAAAAAGCTTTATTTTAACTATCTTTTTAGGATTTTCAAATCGATTTCCGAACAGATAATCATAATTTAATTAATTAGAAACGATTAATTGTTCAAAGCGTATTTTTAAAATATACTATATATATATAACACTCTTTATCAGGCAGATTTCACAAGGAATACTACCTATTGCAGTCTTTACCATGGTGCGACTTTTGAAAAATTCCTTCATAACTTTTCATTATATGACCCCAGGAACCCAAAAACATTCCACCTAAAAAGTTTATATATAATATTATATATATATATATATGCTGTATATATGTACCAATTTTTGTCCGCACGATAAAAGTCGCAATTATGCACGGATCATCTTCGACCAAAAACATCGAGATGCCTAATCGGCGGGAATTGAAATGGGCAAAATCGGCCCAAGGCTGTGGAAATGGGTAGGGTTAAAACTTTTTAAACCTTCATAAAATGGACATTTTGGAAATTTTCGAACCCAAACCATGTTTTAATTATAGCTTAGATGCCAATTTAAAACTTTTGTCTCCAAAGTTTCCCGATAAAACCCTTAACTTCAGATTAGGGGTGAAAATGGGGTTGGCAGACTAAAGAAATGATATCTGAGTTAATCAGCATGATATTTTGAAACGGTTTTCGATTTACTCCTTATTATTTTTTTATCTACAAATTTCGTCAAAAATTATAGACTTTCAGTCGAAAATTAAGAATGTAGCGAAATTGGATTTCATTAGAACGGAGTAGATAGATCTTTTTTGAATGCACATTCTATGCGTATATCCGCTAATTTTGAATACCGCCTTAACATGATTCTGATAAAAACCAGCTCTTACAGAAAAATGAAATTAAAAACTCGTCAAAAGCGGCCAGATAAAATTGTTAAACTGGGCTTATCACTAATCTTTATTTAGTTTTTGTTGGTGAAATTAGTACTTAACTTCGAAATCTACCTCCGCCTGTAGACCGAGCCGACAGGGATTTTTTTTTATATATGTTCTACATTTTACTGTTTAAAGTATTTCGTTATTGCAGCTTCACCGCCAGTTGGTCTTTTTAGCATGCATGCTGGTTTGGCGCATAATTTAGATCCATTGTTGTGGCAAATTCAGATTTATCATGTGACAAACTAACAGAAAATTGCCTTAAAAATAAGTTTACATAATTAAGTTCTAAAAATATTAAAATGTTGTTTTCTCATCGGAAACACATCTTTGTCATTTTTACGATTCTAGCATATCAAGAAGTCGCAGTGGCGTAGATAAATATTCAGTGCACTGGAACGCGTAAAAAAAGGCGCCCGCTTATCTCTGGAAAAGTTCTGGAAAAATTTGTTTTCAGGTTTAAAAATTTCAATTAAAATTTTCGATCGAAAACCTGATTATCTGTGGAAAAGTCTGGAAAAATTTGTTTTCAGGTTTAAAAATTTCAATTAAAATTTTCGATTGAAGACCTGACTTTGAAGACAATATAAAATGCTCATAAAGGAACACACAAGCATCGAGAAATTAACACATGATTTGTAAAATTTGGATGAAAAGTAAAAATGAAAAGAAAGAAGTGCCTATACGTGAAGAAAATGTAGTTTTATCTGCTCTGTTACATGTGCATTATTACAATAACTAAAGAAAAAAAGAAGTAACTTTAATACAGGAATTCTTTCACATTAAAAAGAACAAACAACAACAACAACAACAAATCAATAGATTGGCTTCTTTAAATCTACTTTTCAAGTTTGAGTAGCTGCCAAACATCATATTAGCAACATCAAACGTTTGATTGTCCTCACCAGTAATGAATGCTTCGTTCATCTGCGGCAATAGATAAATAAATAAATAAAATAAGAATTGACTAGTTCCTTGCCGATATTTTACAATCTGTATGAATATTTCTTCGGGTTTGAAATTTTTTTTCGTTTGTTTCAAAATCTATTGATTATTAGCGTGTGGGGGAGGGGAAAAGCGAGAGCAAGAAATTATGGCAAAATACTTTGAATATTTCACATTCAAAAGAATTGAATCAATAACAGAAGTTTACAACATTTGAGAAGCGGAACATTTCTTTTCCTTGCACCGATACGCCTTTCAGGGGACGAGATAATCCCTTATTTTTCGAAAAATGGCAAAAATATCAAATTTCAAATTTTTTGGCTAAAATGCATTTAGACATTCGTAGTATATATTCCCACGATGTTTCATAAAGATGGGATAGTTAAAAATATGCATAAAATGATTTTTACTGCATCTTATTATTTTTAAACGATTCAGATTTGCAGTCTTTAAATTGATTTTTCTCAATCTCTGTATTTCCTTTTTTCTCTCAGTTTCTGTATTGGTTTTTTCTTTTCTTTTTCTTTTCTTAGCCCCCGGTACGGTATGCTATTTTTTTCTCCCAGCTTATTTTGTGTCGTCTTCAAAAAATAACGTTACCTTACAGAAGCCAGCCGTAAAACTAAGCAGTACGATTAAATACTTTATAGCAATTTTTTTAACTTCTAAGCATCGCACATTTTCAATTTTTATACCGTCGTATTGGGGTAAAAAAATACTTTTAAGTGCAATTTGTTTTAAAAATGCATCTCCATTTATTTTTGAAATATTAATTTTTTTGCAGTTTTTGGTGCCATTTGCTTAATATTGGCAACGGAAGTACTCCATTTCTGTAGAAAGTAAAGAGTTGTAAAATATTAATTATATATTTTTGTGCCATTTTTTATAACAACCGAAAGGAAATGTAATAAAAATACGTGCTATTTTGAAAAAAATATATAAACGAATGATTTCTGTTAAAACATGATAAGCTATTATAAACTATATTTAATTTTAAATATCTATATTAATGTTACAAATAAATGAAGGCCTATGAATCCTTAGACAACCGTTTTTTTTTTGTTTTTGTTTTTTTTTTTTTTGTTTTTTGGTCGAGTTTCTTGAATGACTTCATCTTTTTGCTGCATTTGTGTATTTTTTCGCGATAGTGACGTCCTATGCCTACTTTATTGTAGATGTTTGAGAGTGGATCGTAAATATGGAATTCTTAAGCGGATACGGATGCGAATGACGTCATATTACATAAAATAAAAGCGTGTGCTGTAAGTCTTAAAATTGAAATATGTTTTGTACTGTTTATATATAATTTTTTTTTTCATCGGGGCGACACTAAATTCTGAAAAAACGGAATTCCTGTTTTCTAGTGTTTTTTTTAACATGTCGAAATGCTAAAACTTCAACATACATTAATTGAGTGACTTTATTATTATTATTATTATTATTTATTATTTATTATTTATTATTATTTTATTATTTTTACTATTAATAATGGAAGATTCTTTCGATGCATCTCACAAATTTAAGGATATAGGATTTTCAGTAATTTAAATAGTTAACGTTTCTAAAAATTAAAAGTTTAACTAAATAGTCATTTTTGTGGTATTCTTACATATAAGATTAACAGTTATAGAGCACACTAATAAGAAAGGCATGAAAAATAATTGTTACAAAAGTTCAAAATAGTAACAGCAGTGTGGTTTTAATTCTTTTTTTTCAATTTTGTTTTGAAAAATTTAAATGTTTAAAAATTTTTTTTTATAAGAATTGCATTTTTTCTTGATTAAATCTTTTTATTTCATAAAGTCAAAAATATATTATGAAAAACTCAAATAAAATAAAAAGTTCAAAAGGTACGAAAGTCCCTATAGATGGTCCCAGATTTTATTTTCTGTTTTATTTACTTGCAAATATGTATCATTCTTCTTTTTTTTTCTCTCGAAATGCATGCATATTCATACATTCCTTTTCAAATGTAAAATCTTTAAAATAAATTAAAATTTTATTTACCAAAATTAAAACAATATTAATTTTAACCATATTAAATAAATAAATAAGTAAACTATTAACACGGAATAATACTTTCTGCATTATTATTTTCCTTTTTGAGTACAGAAACGAAAAAAATATTAATTTGTTTTAATGAGTTATAAAGATATTTATTATTATTATTATTATTATATTATTTAAGGAAAAAGTCATTTTTATTAAAACTTATTTTTCCCACGAGAATCATATTTTCAAAAATTTCTTTCAAAACCAAAAATAATCCTGACGACGACAATTTTATCCATAAGTTGACCAGAATAAATGTATGAAGAAGACCTGTAACTCAATCTTTTATAGAATTTTACACAACTTTAAATTATTATGCTATATATTTAAAACCCAATTTGGCAGATTTAAATGATTCAGTGTAACATTTTACTACTGGTTGTCTGGTGTTCAATGTGCATTTCATGAATTTAAGAATAGGATTTTCAGTAATTTGAATAGTTATTGTTTTTAAAAATTAAAATGTTAATTAAATAGTCTCTTTTATGGTATTTTTACATATGCTCATAATATTAACAATTATAAAGCTCGCTAGTTAGAAAGGCATGAAAAGCAATAGTTTCCAAAAGTTCAAAATTGTAAGAGAAGTGTGGTTTTAAAATTCTCAATTTTGGTTATAGGAAATTAAATGTTTTAAATTTTACCATAAGAAATGCATTTTTTCTTGATTAAATCCTTTTCTTTCATGAAACCGTTTAATAATGTGTCAAAAATATGTTATGTAAAACTCAAATATAATAAATAGTTCAAAGGGTACCAAGTTCCCTTTAAGGTGGTCCGAGAATTTTTTTTTTCATTTATTTGCAATTATATATATATATATATTTACATGTATGCTTATACATACGTTTCTTTTCAAATGTAAAAATAAATTAAAATTTAATTTTTCAAAATTATGAAATATGTTGATTTTAACCACATTAAATATATATATATACTAGGGGGCTATGCCCCCTGCAAGCTACGCTCGCCAAACCCCGTTCAGACACCGCAGAATCTAAAAGCACGCTAATTTGATCGGTTTTTAAAAGATTGGAGAAGATTGAATTATAATGAAAAAACCTATAGCGATCTCCCTGTAAACGGGTTTCCATCCATTTCCCTTTGATTGCGAAAATTTAAGGCCGAATCAGATGCTGTTAAAACATCCAATGGTTGTTTTCGTGTTTGTTATTAAGGAAGATAAGTTAAACATTTGAAAAGAAGCTAAAATAAAATGAATTAAGTAAACAGAGTCTTTGCCGACCGGTATTTTTTAACAGCGTTATAAAACGATTGACATAATACAATCTGCTGCTTTAACCCCTTCAAAGGTGGTGGTTCATTTTTGGACCACTTAATTTTAATTCTTAAATGCCACATTGGCACCAGAATATTGGAATGAAAATTTTCCTTTTATTAAGTAAGTGAACAAAAGCATTTTCGTATTTCGAAATTTGTTTGTAAATTCTGGTGCCATTCACTGATTTCAACATTTTACGAATAGAAATGCAAAGAATTCTTGGTACTTTTATGTTAGACGGGTTCAAAACTCGCCAATAGCATTTTTTTAACTCGCCAGTTAGCATTTTTTTATTTTTCGAGTGCTAAATTAAAACGTTACTACTTGGTTATCCCATCGACCAAAAATCTATCGCCAGACTATAAGATTAAATGCCAATAATGGTTGATCATAAATGTCACATTCACTTGACTGTAAGAAAGTTACACGTGTTTACGCCATCAAGTGATTTTTATTTCGAAGTTTTATTTGTATTTGTATTTTTACACCAATTTATTTGTTCTTTCGTTATTTAAAATAAAAAATACATCAACTTGTATAATTTGGCGATTTATATAATTTGGCGATATTGGTCATTTGCTTTGAATTTGAAATTAAATGTCATGATTTGTTGCATTATTTAATATTTAACGCAGATGTCATATACGCACCAGCCCAGTAGAAGAAATTTCTCAAAATGTCTGCGGCAGATACTTAAGGATCAAAAAATAATCTGCAGGTAAAATATTTTTACAATTGAAGCGTTAATTAATCAAGCAATAACTTAACCTGTAGCGTTTTTAGGCATTTTATAAATTTTTATTTATAATAATCTTAACTTTTTGTATTAAATGATAAAGAATATGATATGAAGCAAAATAAAGGTTCGATGAAAAAGAATCTGCAAAAGAGAAAAGAAAATCTGCGACGCCCGTCTCCCGTCTCGAAATTTTTGCTACCGGGCGTATCAGGTTTGGCGTGATTTTTTTGCGACAATTTGGCGAAAACCTCGTTTTCGATTACCAGTTACATATGTATTTTTAAATTATTTTCTATTATTTTTAAAATGAAATAACAATAAATAAATAAAAAAATTAATTAATAACTATAGAACGAAACAATTTATAACATTTTTTTAAATAAAAAGAAAATAAATGTAAATAAAGATTTATTAATAAATAAGCAACAATAGCCGGGTTATCATGTCAGGCAAATAACGCCATTTTGGTGCCAATTAGGTACTCCGGTGCATATATGACATCTGCGCCTAATATTTTTTTTTTCGTTTTGTTTAAAACAAAAGAAAGAAGTGAAAGCCATTCATTTTAAATGTTTCAGTTTTAAATGAAAGTTTTGCATTAAATAAAAAGATAATAAAATACAAAAAAAAAAAAAAGCATTGTTCTTAGCATACATTTAAGGGAGGCCAAACTGGTCGCCAAATTAGTTTAAAATAATAACCTTTTCTAAAATATGAAAAAAATATCTGTTATGATTAAAATTTGAGTTGCCATCAATAGAAAAAAGTATTTAAAATTAGAAAAAAAATTAATATTTCGAAAACTAATTCGAATTTAAAAATTCTAATACCAGTTTTGAGATCTGCGGATCAATACGGATTTTTGGTGTTAATTTCATCGCAAAGTATTCCGTATTTTAGGAGAAATCGCCGTGAAACATAATCAGTTGTTTAATCAGTCGTTTCATAAATTCGTATCATTTCACTCGTTTCATAATATCCGTTTCATAAATTCGTTTCATTTCAGTCGTTTCATAAATTCGTTCCATTAGGATTATATATATATAGGGTTGATATATAGGGTAGATAGGGGGGATATTAAAGGGTTTCAAAACTCTTAAAAATGGGAAAAAATTAAAAAAATAGACCATTCTCAACGTTTAATATCTTAAAATGTACATGATTTTAAAACAAAATTTTTATTGGGATGAGAGATATAAGTATGTTCTTTCATTTAATGTATTTAAAACATTGCAAGAGGCAGAATTAGCATTTATAGGGGACTCATTTAACGAGCAGAAAATTGGTTTAACAGCTTAAGCGCACGATTACGAAATAAATTTTGCAACTAGAATGGAAAATTTTGCTATATTACTTATACACTCATTGCCATAAAAATTTGCGCACCAAGAAAAAGACGTCCAAATGAAACGAAATTTTACACGTTTAAGTACCACTGTGATATAAGTAAGTGATTAGAAAACCAAAGAAAAGGGATCATTTATTGCAGAAAAAAGTACAAATGAACGGAAATTTTAGTACTCTGTTGGATCTCCTCTAGTGCAAATGCACGATGCGATACGAGCGGGCATAGAGGCATACAAGTTCAGTATGATGTCCTGAGACATCTCGTTCCACAGTTGCTGTAAACGCGCCTCGAGTTCAACCAAACTCGTAGGGTGTCCAACTTGCTGTCCCAAATGATCCCAGATATGCTCGATTGGTGACAAATCTGGGGATCGAGCAGGCCAGGGAAGGGTGGTAATGTGGCGGAGGCAGGCTTGTGACATCCTTGCTGTGTGTGGCCGAGCATTGTCTTGCTGAAACATGGCTTCTGGGAGCCCTGGAACGAATGGTAACACATGTGGCTGAAGGATGTCCTGGACGTACCGCTTGGCTGTCATTGTGCCACGGATCAATATTAGGGGTGACCGTGTATCGTAAGCAATGGCACTCCATACCATCACACCAGCTGTAAGAGCGGTGTGTCGCTGTAAAGCGAAGGCAGGATTGAGGCGTTCACCACGGGGCCTCCAAACACGAACAAGATTGTCATCGCTGCTCAAATTGAATCTAGACTCGTCGCTGAAGACGACCTGGTTCCATTCCGTTGCAGCCCAATCCCGTCGTGCGCCATACCACTCCAAACGGAGGCGTCGGTGGGTGGGTGTCATTGGCAGCACACGTAATGGCCGTGATACCAGATGTCCTTCAGTCAAGCGCCTTGCGATGGTTCGGGAAGACACAGGGGTCCGTAGTGAAGGGGCTGCCTGTGTCTGGATAGCGGCCAATGAGGCAGTTGGTTCTACGCGTGCGTTTCGTATGATGTGACGGTCTTCTCGACGACTGGCTTGTCGAGGGCGTCCCGAGCCTGGTCGCCGTGTAAATGACATCTCTTGAGTCCACTGGTCCAAACACCTCCTCACAGTAAAATCTGAACGGCCTACTTGACGAGCTACTCGCCGAGCTGATCACCCAGCTTCCATCATCCCGTTGATTTTTCCCCTCTCGAACTCTGACAGCTGCTCATATTGTCTTCGATGGCTACGTAACGGCATGTCTACCTCAGCGTTTCCTTTGCAAAAGAAAAGGTACACTCAGACAAGTTCTGCTTACCAGTTTTATACTCCAAGGAGGACGAAGTTCAACGCCCTCTAGTGGTATTACGCAATGCGCAATCACACCTCATTTCTAATCATTTGCATATCTGCCTGATATGTACCTTCATGCCAAGTTTCGTTACGATCCCACAATTATTTCTTGGTGCGCAAATTTTTATGGCAATGAGTGTACTTCAGATTATACTTCAGATTATAATAATTACTCTGAACCTAAATAAATTTGTATTTAAAGCATTTTTATATTTTTAATACAAAGTTGTATTTAGCTAATACAAAATTTTGAAAGTTTCAACAGTATAATCACCTAAAAAAATATTATTTTGAACTATAAAAAGGAAATTTTATGTTCAGAGTATACAGACTAACATGAAACATATGTTTTGAATATTTCATGAAACAATATGCAGAAATTTTTGAGATATCGTGAGCGTTATGCCCAGAAAACGTCATTTGGAGAAAAATAACTTCAAAGTTTCGGAAACGCCGCTTCAACTATTGAGCGGGTATGATTCTAAAAGCCATAACTTCTGTTCTAATGGAAATACCAAGGAAACAGTTACATCAAAATGTTCAGAAAAGATAGGAGTTTAACATCAAAATTTTTCGGTTTTTTTTTTTTTTTTTTTTTTTTTTTTTTTTTTTTTTTTTTTTTTTTTGAAGTTTTAAGAGTCTTGAAACCACTTAAGACAGAATCATTCTGCTTACACCATTTTTTTTCCTTTTTGAGGATAGAAACGAATAAATATTAATTTGTTTTCAGGAGTTACAAAAATATTTATTTAAAAAACATATTTTTTAAAAAGAAAAATATCATTTTCATGAATACTCTTTACTACGAGAACTATATTTTCAAAAATTTCTTTCAAAATCAAAAATAATCCTGACGGTAATTTAATCCATAAGTAGCTGAGAATAACTGTATAGAGAATAACTATAACTTTATCTTGTATGGAATTTTATATTACTTTAAATTATTATTCTATATATTTAAAACTCGATTTTGCAGATTTAAATGATTCAGAGTAAAATTTTACTAATGTGCTCTTGTGTTTGTCGAGTGTTCAAAGCTCATTTCATAAATTTAAATAATGGATTTTCAATAATTTAAATAGTTAATGTTTTTCTAAAGTTAAAATGCTAATTAAATAGTGCTTTTTACTGTATTTTTACAAATTTCCATAATATTACCAGTTATAGAGTACACTAGTAAGAAAGTCATGAAAAATAATTGTTTCAAAAAGTTCAAGAGTGTAAGAGAAGTGTGGTTTTAAAATTTTCTCAATTTTGTTTTCAGAAAATTAAATGTTTTAAATGTTACCACAAGAATTGCATTTTTTCTTGATTAAATCCTTTTCTTTCATAAAACCGCTTAATAATGTGTCAAAAATGTGTTATGGAAAACTCAAATAAAATAAAACAAAGGGTATCAAGTTCCTTAAGATGGTCCGAGAGTTGTTTTGTTCTTTATTCATTTGAAAATATACATTTTTTTTTTTCTTTTTTACATGTATGCTTATACATACGTTCTTTTTCAAAAGTAAAATCTTAAAAATGAATTAAAATTTAATTTCCCAAAATTAAAAAAAAATATTAATTTTAATCATCATCATCATATCATATCATATATATTATAAAGCAGTAAGCTCAAAAAGTTCCGCTCGAGTGTTTTCAAAAACTACCCGGTGGATTTTTTTTCCAAATTGTATCATTCGATAGGAAATATTTCCGGGGTGGTTTATGAGAAAATATACAGGGATAGCTATGATTTTTTATAATAAATTTCGTATTTTACTGCTATTTTGAACGAAAAGGTTGCCAGTGATCATCTTTTGGCGAAAGGTTTGTTGATTAAAGAATTAAGATGGCTATATCTGTTAGAAAATAATGCAAACACCACGCGAATAAATGAAAAAATGCTGATATTTAATTTAAAAAACAACAACAAAAATAGTTTTAATAAGACATAATGTTATAAAACGAAAATATTTAAATTTAACATGGAATAAATATTTGTAATGCTTAAAGTATAAATTATTGTGAAATTTTACAATTAGTACAATATTTGGCGAATTATCGCTTGCGATAGGTTAAAAAAATGAATCTGAAAATTTGATTTGACAATTTTGAATGGACATTTTTTTTTCTTTTTAGCTCTTTTATCGCATGCGCCAGGTTAATAAAAACGTGTCTGAAAACTTGATGAAATAAAATCTAGGTTACATTCTTTATTAGTCTTTTTCTTTTTTTTTGTCAATTTAATAATTATTTTTATGTAATTCTCCCATCATATGATTTACAGGAAAAACTAGAAGTATTTGTAAAAAGGGCTGTATTGAGTTACATGCTATTTATTTATTACCTTCGTCGCCAAACAATGCAATTTTAAGCCAAATAAGACAAAAGTGTGAAATAAGACGAGAGAAGAGCATTTTGGAGTGCATCTTTATATTCAACCGTAAATTATATAAAAAGCAGTTAAAATTATAATTATGTAGTCAATCATTTAAATTTTAGTGTAAATGTCTTCCATATACACACATATTCTAAAATAATTTGCTTTCAAAGATTTAAAATATTTTTTACCATACTATGGAATACCATACTATGGAAACATGCGCTTTGTTTTCCTCAAGCATGTGATTTTTATATCCTCGAACTCAGATCATTACTTATTAATTGAATATTGTGTATTATGTTATTTTTTTAACATGCCGAAAATATTGTCGATTTCACTTATAGGAATATTCACTGCTTTAAAAGTTAGGATATAAGAATATTGTTAAGAAAATTTCTGCAATTATACGTTATTACTATTAAAAAATGCAATTTAACAAATTACGACGACCATTTGGAAAATGATTTTTTCAAAGACTAAAATTTAAGACATAAACAGTCGCATGGAGTTGATCATACATTACGTACGCCATGGATTACATTTTTCGGTACTGTAAATTTTTAAACTTCTACGGAGCTGGTCATACATTACGTACGCCATGGATTAAAGATTAATATTTATAGACCAATTTTAAATGAAATTTCATTCTTAAACTTCTAAACATCCCACAATATTACTTTTTACACAGTCGTATAGAGAAAAAAATGTACTTTTAAATGCAATTTTTTTAAAGCTGTATCTCAATTTGTTTCTGAGTTATTATTATTTTTTTTTTTTTTTTTTTTTTTTTTTTTGTAGAAGTATCCATCTCTGTTGAAAGTAAAGGGAAATGCGGAATTCAACTAATAAAACGCTTCAGATATGCTTTTGATTTCCTACCCTGACCGAGGACAATAACCATTTTTCCAAATGGTTAATAAATAAATAAATAAAATAAACATTTTGCAATAAATATTGCTTGCTAATATGTCATTTCTTTTTAGCTTTTTGTGCATAACTTTCTTTTGATTAACCATTGTTTAAAAAATGTTTTATTCAACATATTGGACTAATCTTACGGAATCGTGTCACCTGCCAACGAGCATGTTGCATGGCGTATCAAAATTCAAAAGATTAGACAGATTTTGAAATTAGCGATTACTAAATTATGGTTTTTCATAATGAAGCAAACAAACAAAAGAAGATTTATTATTATTTATTTATTACCTCAAATTATTTTACTCTCATAAAAAAAACAATACTTTCAATGTAGGGGAAAAAACTTTATGGTTCCAATGGTGGCAAATGGAATAATGCCCATGGACTTATCATTTCAGCCTAGATAGGATTAAATTACCTGGAATTTCGATCAGTATAAAGCGAATTGTCCTGACGCACACTCTAGCAGCTAAACACAGCAACAAATTAAGAGTTATTTTCATAATCTGGGTTATTTCACAACAGACGGAAGATTAATTTACTCTTAAATATGAAGAAAATAGCAGACCTATTTGTTTGCCCGTGTTATTATGCTCTTTAGAAAAATGCTAAATAAATCTTCGGTTCAGGTATTCACCAAAATGCATATTGCTAAAATTTTTGTATAACTAACTTTATTTATCATTGTCAGTTCTTAACCCTGGTACATGTGCAACAATATTGTTGCATCAGTTTTAATGTTTGACTTGAACCCTCACAATAACGTCGATTACGGATGATTATAAAGATTTTATTGGATGCATGAGGTTTATTTTTCTACAAGATTAAGTCATCGAGTTTTTTCCCGGGTTAACGGTTACATGATTTCAACTGGTCTACAAAATGAAAAGACAGTGAAAATGACGTCATTTTAGATTTATTCAGGCAATTCAGCTTTAAAAACACACATTTTTATGTTTCACTTTTCTTTTAAATATGAAAGTTAAACAATCTTCTTTGTCTGCAAATAATTTATTACTTTTTTGATAGCATTTACCCTGCTAGAATCCAAAGAGGGAAAAGAGTAGTAGCTATTAGCACAAGAGGGTATTTATTAAGAAATATAACAAACATCCAGTGAGATTGTATTTAAGCTACCAGAATCAAATATTGCGCGAGCTGAGAGGCCAGGAGATCGAGGACAAACAAACGAAAATAAACCACCCGAGCATAATTCAAGTTCAATGGTAAATCTCTGCAATCATTGTAATGCATCTTTAATTTAATATCGTCAGATATGAGAACATTTTAATTCCTATTGTCATAACGGCCTCATTTCTGTACCAAAAGTGCACTGTGAATAATCAACTAAAAGAACTGCTTCTTAATAGCTAAATTTGGTGCAACGCATAAGGTAATATAATATCGCAATGACGTTCGCATCTTTTCAGCAACGCGGAAGGACATTCAAGCTAAAGGTCCATTTAAAAATATATACAAGTTCGAATTCACCATTTCGCATAATTCAAGGTTTATTTGGAAATACTGACCAGCGCAGCGGGCATAGCCAGCTAGTATATTATAAAGCAGTAAGCTCTGAAAGTTCCGCTCGAGTGTTTTCAAAAACTACCCGGTGGATTTTTTTCCAAATTGTATCATTCGATAGGAAATATTCCCGGGGTGGCTTATGAGAAAATATACAGAGATAGCTATGATTTTTGATAATAAATTTCGTATTTTACTGCTATTTTGAACGAAAAGGTTGCCAGTGATTTTCTTTTGGCGAAAAGTTTGTTGATTAGACAATTGAAACGGCTATATCCGTTAGAAAATAATACAAATACCTCGCAAATAAATGGAAAAAAAAATATTGATATTTAATTAAAAAAGACAAAAAAAAAAGTTTTAATGAGACACAGTATTATAAAACGAAAATATTTAATTTAAACATGAAATAAATATTTTTAATGCTCTAAATATAATTTATTGTGAAATTTTACAATTGATACAATATTTGGCGAATTATCGCCTGCGTTACGTTAAAAAAATGAATCTGAAAATTTGGTTAGACTAATTTTGAATTACATTTTTTTTTTCATTTCTTTTCTTTTTATTTTTATCTAACTCCACATGATGTGATTTACAGTATAAACAAACAGATGTAATTTTAAGAGTTACTATAATTGTGAATTATATATTCTTTCTTTACGATTTCTAATTTGCGTTTGTCGCCAAACAATGTTTAGCCATTTTTTTAAAGCCAAAAATGCACAAGCGTGACATTAGCTTTTGGATTTTCGCAATAATGGTGTTTTTTTCAATTGACCGAGATCATTTTTGGAGTACATTTATGTATCCAATTATGAGTTATATAGATATCAGTTAATATTTTAAAAATGGAATCAAATATCTGAATTTTAGTGTGAATTTCTGACACACATACATATTGTATAATAATTACATACTTCTTAAAAAGTTTTTCGCCGTAATTACAGAAGCATATGATTTTTATACATTTCAACTCAGATCAACGAATATTATCCCTTTTTTTCTTTTTTTAGAAAATATTATTGTTTATTTCTTTGATAACGCCAATTTCACGTATAGGAAAACTCGGTACTGCATGGTTATCCCGTCGACCAAAAATCTATCGCCAAACTATAAGATTAAATGCCAGTAATGGTTGATCGTAAATGTCACAATCATTTGACTTTAAGCAAGTTACACGCATTTACGTCATCAAGTAATTTTTATTTCGACGTTTTATTTGTATTTTTTATTAATGTTATACCAATTTATTTGTTCTTTCATTATTTAAAATAAAAATTACGTCAATTTGTATAACTTGGCAAGTGGTTTGGCGATTTATATAATTTGGAGAAATTGGACGACGGAAAAACTAAGTAGTACCGAAAATTCACAGTTTCAAAATTTAGGAACTGAAAATTATTCTTAAGGAAATTTATGCAATCATGTGTTATTACTATAAAAAAATTCAACATTTTGAAATTGATAATTGCTTGATGATAATAATAATAATTGCTTGCTGAAAAAAATTACAAATCTTTTTAAATTTATTATTTCTTCATATTTTCCCCTCTGTTAGGTAATATTTTAAAAGGTATTGGACTAATCTTAGATACGTAAAAGCACGTAAATTAGAGTGCGCGGCAGCGCAATACTTATTTATTTCCAGTGTCACTTCTCAATGTTAATTTAACATAGAAAAGCCTATGGGTAACTTTTTCATTTTTTCTTCCCACCTTTTTGTCCCTGATGCCACTCATTTTTAATTCTTTGCTAATTCTAATAATATTATAAATTCAAAGTGTAAAAACATTTGCCTGACGTCAGGGTCAAAACGGATCATAAAATGCCTTTGCATATAGCTGGATTATAATCTAGAGAGTAACATGGGCTAATTTTTATTTACATTATTCACATATTTTTCTTAATAATTCCAAATTTCTCTTTTTTCATTGAGAATCAACGGACATTTTCTAATAAAATTTAACTTTTTTTCCTTCATTGTTGTAAATAAATCAAAAGCCGTAATAATAATTTGCCTATATTTAATTGAATGATTTTCACGTGAAACATGAAACTGAATAAACTGAAATAGATTTTTTTTTTTTTTTAAGAATTAAAAAGAAGATGAATATGACGTCATAGTGGAAATAAAATGACATTTTCAAGCAGATTTTTTTAAGTTCAGATTGTAATTTTTTGAGCAAACTACAGCAACCTGCATTACTGCACTGGTGAAGCATTTTCAATTATACATTGGTAAATTGCATCACAAATTGTGATGCGATATCGCACAAATCAAAGCCTGATGATGATATACCCTCCATTAATTTTGAAATGTGTTCGTCTGAATTCAGTAGTTATTAAAAAACTTGACATATTAAACAAAAACATAATTTGCAGAACAAATTAAAAAAACAAAATTTATTTCCTAAACTGTTTAAGCCCGAGAAGGGGCAGATATTAAGATATTTCATTCAATTCGTTCTACATTTAATGTTAAATTTTTGTAACAAATAAGTTAAACCAATTGAACATTAAAAAATAAAAATGAAATTCATACAATATAATACTTTAAACACCTATATACTTAGATTCCGTTCAAATAAAATCAAAATAAATCTTAGACTTTTTTAAAGTTTTGTATTTTGCATGTATCTTATCATATTATGTACAATCGTCATAAACATAATGCAAAATCTGCAGTACAAATATTTACAACTTAAAAATGGAAAAAGTCTAAGATTTATTTCGGTTTCATTTGAACGGAATCTAAGTATATAGGTGTTTAAAGTATTATATTGTATGAATTTCATTTTTATTTTTTGCTGTCGTTACCATGGTGCGACTTTTGAAAAATTCCTTCATAACTTTTCATTATAGGACCCCAGGAACCCAAAACCACCCCCACCTAAAAAGTTTATATATATATATATATATATATATAGATGTGTATGTATGTATGTATGTACTAAATTTTGTCCGCACGATAAAAGTCGCAATTATGCACGAATCATCTTCAAACTCGCCAACAACTTTGAGATGGCTAATATCTCGGCGGGGATTGAAAATGGGCGAAATCGGCCCAAGAGGGTGGAAATGGGGAGGGTTCAAAATTATGAATACTGTCTTAACATGATTCTGATAAAACCAGCTCTTACACAACAATGGCAGGAAAAAAATAAAAGTTTTTCGTTATAGCAGTTGCCAACAATTAAAAAAAAAACAAATAATAAAATTCTCACCACAACAATTACTTTTCTTTTGCAAAATTTTCACGTGTACAATTAAATAGTTTGACAAATTGAAAACAAATTGAATATTACGTCATAAGTTTCCTAGAGCAAGATTTCAGCATGAAAACTCAAAATAAAAAATCCCTGCCGGCTCGGGCCTACAGGCGGAAGTAGATTTCAAAGTTAAGTAATAAATTCACCAACAAAACTTAAATCAAGATTACAGATCAACCTAGTTCCTTCACTAAGAATGAGCTCTAGGGAGCTAAATATTTTGTGAAAATTCTAATATACACGAATACACACAGTATGTATATGGAATAGGTTTAAAAAATAGCTGAAGCAAATTCAGAGATCCTCAAAGTGTTAAAATAAGTTAATATTTCCATGGTCGGGTTTTTATCATGTTTTAATACGTTTCTTCAAACTCACATAATGTTACATATTCACCTGCTGAAGTCCATTTTATTTCCAATATGACGCAATATTTTTGTTTTGTTTTGTTTTTAATTCGTCAAACTATTTATTTCATTTTGAGTTTTCATGCGGAAATCTTGCTCCAAAAAACTTATGACGTAATATTCTATTTGTTTTCAATTCGTCAAACTGTTTATTTAATTTATTTTTACACGTGAAGATCTTGCAATAGAAAAGCAATTGTTGTGGTGAGAATTAATTTTATTGCTTTTTTTTTTAATTGTTGGCAACTGCTATAACGAAAAATATTTATTTTTTCCTGTCATTGTTGTGTAAGAGCAGAATCATGTTAAGACGGTATTCAAAATTTTGAACCCTCCCCAGTTCCATTCCCTTGGGCCGATTTTGCCCATTTTCAATCCCCGCCGAGATATTAGTCATCTCAAAGTTGTTGGTGAGTTTGAAGACAATCCGAGCATAATTGCGACTTTTATCGTGCGGACAAAATTTAGTACATACATACATACATATATATATATATATATATAAACTTTTTAGGTGGGGGTGGTTTTGGGTTCCTGGGGTCCTATAATGAAAAGTTATGAAGGAATTTTTCAAAAGTCGCACCATGGTAACGACTGCAATAAGTAGTATTTCTTACGAAATCTACCTAATAGTTTGACGAATTAAAAAAATATGTGTATTGCGTCATATTGGAAATATAATGGACCTCAGCAGGTGAATATGTAACGCCATGTAAGTTTGAAGAAACGTATTAAAACATGATAAAAACCCGACTATGGAAATATTAACATATTTTAACACTTTAAGGTTCTCTGAATTTTTTGTAGCCATTTTTTAAATCTATTCCATATATATGTGCTTGTGTATTCGTGTATATTACAATTTTCACAAAAAGTTTAGCTCCCTACAGCTCGCTCTTTGTGAAGAAACCGAGTTTTATCTCTAATCTTGATTTAAGTTTTGTTGGAGAATTTAGTACTTAACATCGAAATCTACCTCCGCCTGTAGGCCCGAGCCGGCAGGGATTTTTTTAATGTTCAATTAGTTTAACTTATTTGTTACAAAAATTTAACATTAAATGTAGAACGAATTGAATGAAATATCTTAATATCTGCCCCTTCTCGGGCTTAAACAATTTAGGAAATAAATTTTTTTTTTTTAATTTGTTCTGCAAATTATGTTTTTGTTTAATTATTTATTAACTGTTATTATTTTTATTATTATTGTTTTATTTATAATCTTCGATAATCAAGTCACCGCCAAATGACATATTTACTATACTATTGTAAGTTTTGTTGGCACAGATATCATATACGCTACATGGTACCTAATGTGCTCCGAAATGGCGTTATTTTGCCTGACATGGTAACCCGGCTATTGTTGTTTATTTATTAATAAAATATTTATTTTCTTTTATTTTCTTTTTTACAGTTATATAAATTGTTTTGTTCTATAGTTATTAATTACACTTTTTTTATTTATTGTTTTTCCTTTTAAAATAATAGAAAATAATTTAAACATATATATATATAACTGGTATTCGAAAACGATGTTTTCGCCAAATTGCGTGAAAAAAAAGCGCGCCAAACCCGGTATGTATATTATATCTGTGCCTAACGGTTATTTACATTATTGTGATTACTTAGTATCAGACAACAGATTGAAGAGTATTTGGTATATTTTTATTATATGGGCTTTGGCGAGATAGAGAAAATGGCTTTGGCGAGTGAAGGGATTTTTTTGATTATTTACTGGCAATCTATTTACTTTTCATATACATGTAAGCATTATTTCCGATATTTATGATATTCATTTAATATAAAAAAGATCTATTTATCTACCTTTAAATTCGAACAGAAATAATTTGTGGTACTACTTGATTATGCCGTCGACATAAAAAGTATCGCCAAACTATAAAATTAAATGCCAATAATGGGTGATCGTATATGTCGAACTTACTTGACATTAAACACTTTACAGTACACGTATTTGTTACGTCATCAAATGATTTTTAATTCGACGTTTTATTTCTATTAATGTTTTACTAATCTATTTTTTCTTTCGTTATTTAAAATAAAAATTATGTCTTTTCCATAATTTGGCTAATACTTTGCCGAAATTGGTCGACGGGGTAATCAAGTAGTACCCAATTTGTTTATAATAATAATAATAATAATATTAATAATATGTAAATAAAATGTTTTATATATATGTGTTTGTGTGTGTCTTCCAAGAGAAACTGGCAGCGGATTGTAAAAATGGCTATACTTGTGAGTTGCATTCTATTCGTTTATTACGTTAGTCGCTAAACAATGCGATTTTAAGCCAAAAAGGCAGAAGAGTGACATAGGCCCGAACAACGCTCACAATAATAGTGTTTGTGTATGAGCACATTTGGAAGTAAAGTTTTATTTTCAAATGTAAATTATATAAAAAGCAGTTAACATTACGATTGTTAAGTAAAATATTTAAATTTTAGGCTAAATGTGTGCCCTCCTCACTCCCACCGCCTCTCGCAAATATGATTAAATCATTTAATTTCAGACATTTAAAATATTTTTCAATATGCTTTACTGTAAAAACACGCCGGTTTGTTGTCCTATTCGTTTGTTGTCCTATGTTTTTGATTCTATTTAATCTGCTGGAATAGACAGATGGAAAACAGTAGCAGACCTGCCAGAAGAAGACGTTTATTAAGAAATGTAATGCAGCATGTAATGAGATTGAATTTAATCTACCAGAACCTCACATAGCGCAAGTTGAGAGGCCGGGAGTTCAACAACAAACAAACGAAAATGAACGGTCCCAGTGTTCTTAAAGTTCAATAATCAATCCCCGCAATCATTGTAATGCTCTCTAATTTAATAGTGTTATGACTAGAGAAAGTTTAATTCCTGTTATCATAACTGTATCATTTCAGTACCAAACTCTACTTTAAATGATCAACTAAAAGAATTGTTTTTTAACTGCCCAAATTTTGTCCAAGGCATAAGAGAGTATAATATCCCAGTGGCATTCGCATTGCTTTCAACAATGCGGAAGGACATTCCAGGTGATGGTCTTTACTGCTTTAAAATAGAAGGTTAAATTCACAATTTCGTTTGATTCAAGGAATCTTCATTTTTGGAACCCTTTTTTCCATTTAGATATTCTCACGTCTATACATTCCAATTAAGACCCTGGGCCCCAATGGTCCGTAGGGGCCGAGGGACCGTTACAGGGCTCTTGAACTTTTTGTGCGCCATGCATATTGCAACAACTAATTTTCTCACCTTTCAGTGCATAATTATAAAGCTGAGTCTTGGATTCTTCTTCCAGGACCAACACACTCATATTCTTATTGGGGCCTTTGAGCCTTTTTTAAAAGCATTTACTCAATTTTTTTACGCATTTAATTAAAATATTATTCTAACGAAAAATTAATACCGTATGCTTAATTTTGACTATCTGTAGATCTAAAGCATTAAGTACTGAGACATTTTAACATGTTTCATGTTAGGGCCCTGCTTTTAAATATCAGTTGGCCCATTTTTGGTCCCTCTATTATAGCCACCTTAAAAATGCTCCGATTCCCAAGCTTTTTTTCTAACTTCTTAGGTCCTCCAACTACTACATGAACGACAAAGAATTTTCAGTCTTCAGCTATCACCAATTTTGAATATTAATTGCCTTCTTGGGCCCCTGGTGCAGCTTCTTTAAAAATGAACCAAATTGCTTGCAATTTTCTTTAACATAGTTTTAGCGTCTTCTGATTAGTTTAAAAACTACTCAAAAGTACCTTTTTACCTAACTATATGTCAATTAAGTCCCTGACCCCTTGGGGCCCGGTACAGGGCCCCTTGAAGATTTCTCAGTATAAATTGTCAATAAATTGCCCCTCTTAATCTTCATTTTTGGCTGCATTATTTTTCCATTTAGTTATTCTCCCGTTTCTATATTCCAGTTAAAATCTTGGGGTAACCCAGAGTCCCGTTTGACCCGATCCGGGGCCTCTTGAACTTTTTTTGTGTCATGTATTTTTCACCCGCTAATTTTATCACCTTCTCATTGCATAATGTTAAAATTGAGTCTCGGACTCTTCTCCCTAGACCAACACCCGCATATATTTATTGGGCCCCTAGAGCCCTTTTTAAGCATTTACCCCATTTTTGCGCATTTCTTTAAAATATTATTCTAATTATGTCTTTCTTTATACCTCAGCTACAACATTTTTCGAACATTAATCTCTTTTTTCAGCATCAACTTACGTGAACACCACAGCCGTAAATTAAAAATCGCCTTACTTTAAAGGCAACTTTAGGAAAGGGATTTCATCTGTTTATTAAATATCGTCTTAATGTTAAGAGTAATTCATGAAATTTACAAGGGGTGGTGGCATCTTTCACCGCTGGGGGTCGCATTCTTTACTCGGGTTCTAAGGAGTCAATTACAACGGGATTTGGTTCATTCAACTTAAATTACAATTCAGCTACTTTCTGTATTATGAAATTTTATCCCTAGACATCAGTTACCAACATTTTCTAACATTAATGATTGATGGTGCATTCTTTTTTGGATTCGATCGGCTTGATTACTACGAGGTTTCGCTCACTCAACTTGGTTTTCGATTGTCTCCGGCACGTGCGGAGCACTTCCGGTAAATGCTGCCATTCGTAGCGGTGACCCAGGTTACAGGTTCGTTCGGAAAGAAGTTTGTTTGGAACACACTAGACGCTGCAGAAGGCAATGGTTTCTCCAAAATTAGGTTCATTTAAAAGAATTTCAAAAGATATAAAATCATAACTTGAGTTCTGTTTAAGGTTATTATTTATAAATCCCGGGCAACGCCGGGCGGGTCTGCTAGTATATATTATAAAGCAGTAAGATCTAAAAGTTCCGCTCGAGTGTTTTCAAAAACTACACGGTGGATTTTTTTGCAAGTTATATCATTCGATAAAGAATATTCACGTGGTGGTTTATGAGAAAATATACAGTGATAACTATGATTTTTGGTAATAAATTTCGTATTTTAATGTTATTTTGAAGGAAAGGGTTGCCAGTGATTATATTTTGGCGAAAGGTTTGTTGATTAGAGAATTGAAATGACTATATCCGTTAGACAAACATTTCGTAAATAAATGAAAAAAAAATACTGATATTTAATTTAAAAAGACAACAAAAAAAATGTTTTAAGAAGACATAATATTATAAAACGAAAATATTTAATTTAAACATGAAATAAATATTTGTAATACTTAAAATATAATTTATTGTGAAATTTTACATTTGATACAATATTTGGCGAATGCCTTACGTTAAAAAAAGAAATCTGAAAATTTGATTAGACGAATTTTGAATTACTACATTTTTTTTCTTTTTAGTTCTTTTCTTTTCATTTTATCTAACTATTTAATTCACATAATGTGATTTATAGGAGAAACAAGCAGATGCAACTGTAAATAATACTGTAATTATTGTGAGTTACATATTA
Organism: Maratus speciosus; assembly: GCA_963932465.1. NCBI lineage: Eukaryota > Metazoa > Arthropoda > Arachnida > Araneae > Salticidae > Maratus > Maratus speciosus. The sequence continues at coordinate 256,010,769 of OZ010793.1, read as the reverse complement.
TGTGTTTCTTTACGATTTCTATTTTTCGTTTGTCGCCAAACAATGTGATTTTAAGCCAAAAATGCATAAGCGTGACATTAGCTTGAGGATTTGTGGTTGTTCAAGTGGACGAGATCAACATTTTTATATTCAATTATAAATGATATAGATATCAGTTAATATTTAAAAAATGGAATCAAATATTTAAAATTTTGTTTGAATTTCTGCCACACATACATATTGTAAAATCCTTTCAGGCTTAGATGCTGTATATTCAAGCGGACGCCATCTTGGATGTTTTGAGATTTCTTGCTGACGATGTTTTGCATTTTATTTTCGTTAAGCCTTTCATGCGCATAAATTGTTGCTGGGTGACATTTACTACTTGGCGGAAAAGGGGTTTTCACGCCAAGAAAAAATCCCAGATGGCTGCCAAGGGAATATGGGACATCTGTTCGTAATTTCATACTTTTTAAAAAAATTTTCGTCGTAATTACGGAAGCATGTGATTTTTATAGACTCCGATTCAGATCAATGAATATTATCCCTTTTTTTCCTTTTTGAAAATGTTATTGTTTATTTAATATTTCTTTGGCCATAACGCCAATTTCACGTACAGGGAAATTCACAGTTTCAAAATTTAGGAACTGAAAACTATTCTTAAGGAAATTTATGCAATCATGTGTTATTACTATAAAAAAAATTCAACATTTTGAAATAAAAATTGGGTACTTTTCGGTTAGCCGGGCGCCACTGTTATATATAAATGTATATGTATTCACAAATGTATGTATATACATCTATATATATATACAAATATGTGGATACACATGTATATATGTGTATATATACAATATATGTATATATACGCATCTATGTATGTATATATATGTATATATAACACTGGCGCCCGGTTAACTGGAAAGTACCAAAAATTGCTTGCTGAAAAAAAAATTGCAAATCTTTTTTGCCACAGATGTCATATTCGCCCCATATTGGCACGATATTTTTCGGTTGCCAATTTGGCGAAAACATCAACAGCATAAACAACATAATCCGGGTTACCACATCAAGGAAAATAACGACACTTTGGCGCAAGTTAAGTACCTGTTGCCTATATGATATTGGCAACAGAAAAAAATCGCGCCAATATGGGGCGAATATGACATCTGTACCTCTTTTTTAATTCGTTATTTCTTCTTTGTTTTTTCTTCATATTCCCTCCTCTGTTAGGTAATATTTTAAAAGATATTAGACTAATCTTCGATATTTAAAAGTACATAAAGTAACGTCTGAATTCCATATTATTATTATTATTATTGGCACGGAATTCATATACGCTCCAGGGTACCTAATGGGCTCAAAATGGCGTTATTTTGCCTGACATGGTAACTAACATGGCTATTGTAGTTTATTTAATAAATCGTTTATTTACTCTTATTTCCTTTTTTTTACAATTAAATAAATTATATTCTGTCTATAGTTATTAATTAATTATATATTTATTGTTATTTGCTTTTAAAATAATAGAAATTTTTAAAAATAAGTATACATATATGTAACTGGTATTTGAAAACTATGTTTTCGTCAAACTGTTGTGAAAAAAAAATGCGCCAAACCCGGTACGTATATGACATCTGTGTCTAATAGTTAGGCAAGAGTTCCATTTCCTGTTCTGGTTTTTTGGCGAGATTTTTTTTGGTGATAAATGTTTCAATGTGATTGTTGCGATCTTCAGCATTTTGGGTTGCGTTTTTCTTTGAATGCTACTTGTGGATAAGTAATAATTTTGCATGCATATTTTTTATAATTATTTTTTGAAATTTATAATTTTCTGGATTTTTTTTTTTTTTTTGTTTAAGCAATATTTTTCTGAGAATGTAAATGTTCTTTAACGTAAAAAATTCTTTATGCAAATATATTTTTCGTGGGGTACTACTTGATTATCGCGTCGACCAATTTTGCCAAACTATTCGCCAACGCCAAATTATACAAATTAACATAATTTGTTATTTCAAATAAGGAAAGAACAAATAAATTAGTAAAACCTTAATAAAAATTCAAATTCAAATTAATTTGATGACGTAACAAATACGTGTAAGGTATTTAATGTCAAGTGAATATGACATTTACGATCATCCACTATTGGCATTTAATCTTATATTTTGGCGATAGTTTTTTGGTCGATGAGATAATCAAGTAGTACCTTTTAATTTTATTCAAAAAATTTAGCTTTAAAAATCCACTTTTTATTATTTTTTTTTTTTACTTCACTGTTCGAATCAATATATAAGTTAAATGCTCATCATTGTCTGCAAATAATTCTTTAAATTTTTTATTCTATTTATTCTGCTGGTATAGACAGATGGAAAACAGTAGCAGACCTGCCAGAAGAGGACGTTTATTAAAAAATGTTATGTAACATGTAATGAGATTGAATTTAAGCTACCAGAACCACATATAGCGCAAGTTGGGATGCTGGGAGTTCAACAACAAACAAATGAAAATGAACAATCGGAATGTTCTTAAAGTTCAAAAATCAATCTCTTCAATCATTGTAATGCTCTCTAATTTAACAGTGTGATGACTAGAGAATAATTTAATTCCTGTTGTCATAACTGTCTCATTTCCGTACCAAACTCTACTTTAAATGGTCAACTAAAAGAGTTGTTCCTTAATTGCCCAGATTTTGTCTAAGGCATAAGATAGTATAATATCCCAATGAAGTTAGCATCGTTTTCAGCAATGCAGAAGGGCATTCCAGGTGATGGTCTTTACTGCTTTAAAATAGAAGGTTAAAAATCACAATTTCGTTTGATTCAAGATTCGTTTGGAAAATGGACCAGCGCAGCGGGCAAAGCCTGCTAGTATATATTATAAAGTAGAAGGTCCTAAATATTCGGCTCGGGTAATTTCAAAAACTACCCGATGAATTTTTTTCGGTTTTAATATCATTGGATAGAGAATATTCCTGTGGTGGTTTATTTGTATAATATACAGGTATAACCATGATTTTTGATAATAAAATTTCGTATTTTATTGTTATTTTGAACAAAAAGGTTGCCAGTGATTATTTTTTGGCAAAATCATCATTGTTTAAAGATTTGAAATAGCTATATCAGTTAGAAAATGATACAAACACCTCGAAAAATAAAATAAAAAAACTGTTATTGATTTAATTTAAAATAAAGAAATAAAGAAAGAGAAACCTTTTAAATGAGCGATAAAATTATAAAACGAAAAAGTTAATTTAAAGATGAAAGGAAAGGAATATTTGTAGGGCTTAAAAAATAATTTAATGTGAAGGATTACAATTCATACAATATCCCGTAAGGCATGGTGACGTCACGGCGACGTCGTTGTGAAGTCACACTGTGATTTTGTGACCGTCGATGTGACGTCATAGTGACTAGAATGCGAGGTCGTTATGGCCGTTTTAGAGGTCGTTTGTGATTACTCTGTGAAGTCACAGTGTGACAAATTTGTGAAAAGTGTGTCACTTGTGACTATTTTGGCATTAACTTTGTGACGAACCTGTGACGAAATTGACAGTGCTTTGAAGTCACACTGTGACCAATTTGTGAAATATGTGTCATTTGTGACGAACTTGTCATAAACACTGTGATTTCAAATGAAAATCAAATTTCAAATTAATTGCTTAAAAGACGCAAATAGTGATAAAGATTCCATGCTGGGACTCCGAACCCGGGCCATCAGTACAGCGCACTGACATTCTACCGACTAAATCACATGGAACGATACCCAGGCTGGAAAATTTCTCACTATTACATGTTGGCAAGGCTACAAGCGCAGCACAAGATGGAATATTTAGCTTGAGTCACCAACATGATGCAAACACGAAACTTAATTAAATCCAGCATCGATTGAAATTATATTAATACTTGGAAATTTTTGCAGAGAGAACCATTCGCCTTGCATACAATATTTCAAATGAAAATCAAATTTCAAATTAATTGCTTAAAAGGCAATTTTAATTTGAAATGTTGTATGCAAGGCGAATGTTTCTCCCTGGAAAAATTTCCAATTATTAATATAGTTTCAATCGATGCTGGATTTAATTAAGTTTCGTGTCTACTCCATGTCGGTGGCTCACGATAAATATTCCATCTTGTGCTGCGTTTGTAGCCTTGCCAACATGTAATAGTAAGAAATGTTACAGACTGGGCGCCGTTCCATGTGGTTTAGTCGGTAGAATGTCAATGTGCTATACTCATGGCCCGGGTTCGAGTCCCGGCATGGAATCTTTTTTACTATGTTGGCCTTTGCGCCTTTTAAGCAATTAATTTGATATTTGATTTTCATTTGAAATATTGTATATAAGGCGAATGATTCTCTCTGGAAAAATATCTAAGTATTAATACAGCGATGAATTTTAAAATAAACTTTTGCTGTAAATATAAAATCTTATCTTTTTACCGTACTTTTTAGCAAAATATCGCTATTTTGGAGTCCTATACTTCTAAAACATTTAAAAATTTTCCACTTAAAAAACAATTCTTATCAACTGACATATTTTTTTATTAAGTTCTATGCTTGATATTGAGTTCAAGCTTGATATTTAGAATGTGTAAGTTTTTTAATTTGTTGTGATTTGTCATTGCTTTATTAAATACGAACATGGAAACTAACGGATATTAATACAACTATTATTTATAGAGCGGCATGATAAGAGATATTTATTTAAATTTTTTATTCCCGTGTATATTGTATTTTGTGAATATGAGCTAAATAGATTTGGTATGTTTTATAGGAAAAGACTGATCTGGGAAATAGAAAAAAAACGAGTAAGAAAAATCATGCGTTAAGCATAGATTATAAAATACTTTACAACACTTTCTGAATGCTTTAACAAGACATCGTAATTTAGGGAAATGACGTAAATAAGATAACTAAGTAAACATTTTAGAAAACGCATAAAACATTTGAAAAACTGATTTCAGCAGTTACCGTCCATAGCCAAATATGTTTTCTAATTCTTTTGAACAGCCCTGTATTTGATCTGTAGGTCGACACACTGAAAAAAAATGAAGTACTCAAAAATGAGTAAACCGACGTACTCATATCGAATTGAATATTTTTGGATCAAAAATGAACCTATGCTTTCTCTATTTTGAAACATCACATGTTATCAAACACAAACAAACGAATAGTTTTGTACCCTGTAATGGTTCATTTCATTTATGGCGGCATAAATGATGTTTATTAATGTAAATATAAAATTATGCACAGTATTTTAAAAATAATTTAAAAGTGCTTGAAAATAATGCTCTTGTCATAAAAATATTCGATTTGAGTATCTTGTTAAGAAATTTGCTATTTTTCTTAATAAATAATCAATTAAACATTTCTTGTTAAGAACTTTGAACGGGAAATAAATGTCAGTACATTTTTACTTTAAATTTTAGGGGGGGGGGGTTGGGGGGGGGCAGTACATAACGATTCATATTTGATCACAACCATGGAATAAAAAATGAGTACACGTGTTTCTCAACTTTGAGTACATTTGGATCGGAGCTATTTTGAGTATGTGACGCATTTAAAATTGAGTACTTTTTACTCAATTTTGAGTACCCATTTTTTTTAAGTGTATATATACTATATAGTGGGAAAATTTAGTTTAGCAAGAAAACGCCTAACAGGTTGAAATTCTTTTTCAGCAATTTATACTAATGTATGGAAACATACTTGAATACTTTTGTACAACCCTGTAGTGTACCTAGAATCTTTATTACACGCCACTATTTAGTTAAAATTTAATTCAAACTAAGACACTCTTAAAACTGCTGAAATCACATTTCCAGAAATTATAATATATAGACGGCCATGTATCCAATTCTTTACGTGACCCTGCATATCATTTTATCTATATTCTACAAACATTTCTTGGTAAATTAAATTGCAGTTCAGCGAAAAAAGCATAACTCATTTAAAAACCACCTTTAAGCAATTTTCGCCCATACCCAGTAATCCTTACGAATACTTTTGTGTAGCCTTGTATAGGAATTATAGCATTTATATGCATCATATGTTATGCATAAATATAGTGAATCATAAAAGCGCATATCATAATTAAAAATACATTTCCAGCAATCATCGCTAATGAACAGTATTTCGGATACAATATAGTATCTGAAATATTTTGTGTGTCCCTGTAAATGCTATATACGTATTATTCGTATTATACGTGAAATAATTTATAGTATGTAAACCTCAGCGACATTTATCAATTTTATTATATATGAAATAGATTAACATAATTAAAGTATGCCGCAAACAATTCCCTCCACCCCTATATCATTATGTATTTGAATTCCTTTTTTAGCCCTGTAAATGAACAATAACTATTCTTTGCATCGCATAGTCAACCGAATGCATATTTTAGTGCACTTCATAAATGCATATAAATTTTTTTCTGTTTGAAAGCGTGCGTAAAATCATTAAAAATCATTTGAAACGACTTTTTCCCATAGGCCGTAATGTAACGAAAAACTTTTGGCTGTCCCTGTAAATGAACAAAGCATGCTACAAACTTCATTACAAATAGGTACCGTGCTATGGTAAACGTCAATAACATCCAAAAATTTCAGGGCAATCCGAGTATATTTTCGAGAGTTAGAGTGCGGACAGACTGCTAGACGGACAGACGGAGAGACAGACCGAAGTCATAAGCACTTTTCAACTTGTGTCCTATATTATGTATCCTGTATTATATGAACTTTTAAAAAATATATACTAAAGCAGTTTAATCTATAACTCCCTATCAGGCATGAAAACTACTTTATTTCAATGCTTAAATATCATATTTTACTTTTTAGTGCCAATAATTACGCGTATCATAAACGTAGAAAATGAATTTAGAATAGAAGAAAATTTAATAACCGATTCAGAATGTCTATAATTAAATGTTTGATTAAAATCACAAACATAAAAAATGCTTACATACAATTTAAAAAAATAAATATACCAATTTGAAAAACACTAAAAATAATAATTAGAATTTATAATTGTACTATTAAACAACAGCAAACTACAATAGATAAATTAAATGCATTATTAGATTTAACAATATCTCAAAAATATTTCCATATGGTATAAGGAATTCCTATTATTTTATAATTTTGGTAAATGTTAAATCTGAAAACATTGCTTTGAAGATTTTGGATTTTAAAAGATAATTTAAAATATTATTAGCACTATAACTATAAGTGTTAGTAATCAAAAAATAGTAAGAAGCTGATAAAATAATTCCAAATCATTGTCGTTCCATACATTTTCAATCTCATTTAAGAGTAAATTAATGTTTATATTAATTCCAGTATGAATGTAGGCATGAATCAGTCTCTGCGTTTTTTTTTTTTTTTTTTTTTTTTTTTTTCAAGCGATGGCAAATTAAGATATTTTTCTTTACAGTTATCGAATTGGAAAATATCGCTTCTGACAGTTAAAGATCAGTCTCTTACAAATATAACATAAAACTATTTAACTCATAATATACAAATCAGGAATAAAATATTTAAATTAAATAAGACTTACATATACGTTCCATTAATATCCGTGTATACTAAAATGGTCATTTCCTTATCTTAAAGTGTTGTAGACGTGGTGATGTTCTAAAAACAGTGAACTATTTCCCGCGTCTTCTCATATTTATTTTTCTATGGGCAGACGATTTTCAAGCAGATGGTCTGTTACAGATTATTTGTTTTTCTATACAAGAGATTTGGAACATGAATGCGCAGTAATTTTCTGAAAGTATCGTTAATTAAAATTTTGTATTTGAAGAAATGTCCAATGTATTTAACCTTTTCTTTTTATCCGTACCAAGTAATTCAAGTTAAAATGTATTGTAAAGTTCCTTTTTTCTAAATAATTATAATAATAGTATTCATAATTAGAGTTTATTAAATAAAACATTGTTTATATTTTTAAAAAATGTAAAAATAAATTTAATGGTAATAACGACACCCCCCCCCCCTCTTTTTTCTTTTTTTTTTAAAGTAAAGTTTGTTTTGCACAAATTTTGTATATTTCTTTTATTTTCGGAAAATGCTAATTTTATTTAATAAGTCTGAAAGAAGTAGAATTTATGACTTGAATACAAATTATAAAAATATTCTAAAGCAAAAAATGCATAGATGACTAAACTCTGAAGACTCTTTCTACGTGCTCATTAAAAGGTGCAGATTTAACTCTAATAGAAAATTTTTAGTTTGAAACCACAGAAGTGTTTCGAATAATCCTGGTCGGTAAAAAAAGAAATAAATAAATAAATTTCCTCCCAGCAAACTAAATATGTAAAGTGTATAAATTTAATATTCCTAATTCTAAATATATTATCCAAATGCTAGATAAAATTGAAATCATGAAAAAGTATACATTCACTGTCTTAGATATCAAATTGATAAAATATAGACTGAAAATTTAGTTTATTAATGCTTGTATCGTGCACTTTATTTATTATGACCCCCCCCCCCCCCACTCCCCTTTAGTGACAGAATTTACCATTTGCTATCCACTAATATATTTTCATTCCTTATGCCGCTGTAACTCGTGACTGTTTAAAATATTTCTCTTCATTTTCAAAGATTTTTGAAGTTCATATTTTTGTCACACTGTGACACAATGTGGTGGTTTTATTGTCACATATGTGACGTGATATACGTTACATAGCAGTGATATAACAGTCACGTCGCAATTTTTTTTAAATTGCCAGAAAAATATAATTTTACAGTAAATAACATGTTTTGAAGAATTTTCGTAATTTTTTAAAGTTTTCTAAGAAGTTCACATCGCAGTCACAATGTGACATCACTGAGTGGTGGCATTTTGGTCACAGATGTGACGTGACCACAGTGAATTACAGTGACGTCACAACGACGTCACCGTGACCATGCATGCTATGAATGAGGGATTTGGCTATCTATCGTTTGCGTCAGGTTAAAAAAGTCATCTAAAAACTTCATTATATAAAATTTGGTTAATATTCTTTTTACTTTTTCTTTATTTTCACATTTAATTTTCCTTTTTATTTAATTCTCTCATTAAGTGTTTTACAAAACAATCTAGCAGAAGTATTTGTAAGAACTGTGCTTGTAAATTACATGCTATTGGTATATTATTACCTTTGTCGCCAAACAGTGCGATTTGAAGGCAAAAGGCAGAAGCGTGACATTAGCCAGAGCAATGTTCGGAATAATGGTATTTTTTAGGTAGATTTCGTAAGAAATACTACCTATTGCAGTCGTTACCATGGTGCGACTTTTGAAAAATTCCTTCATAACTTTTCATTATATGACCCCAGGAACCCAAAACCACCGCCCCCCCCCCCCTAAAAAGTATATATATATATATATATATATATATATATATATGTATGTATGTACTAAATTTTGTCCGCACGATAAAAGTCGCAATTATGCACGGATCGTCTTCAAATTCGCCAACAACTTTGAGATGGCTAATATCTCGGCAGGGATTGAAAATGAGCAAAATCGGGCCAAGCGGATGGTTAAAAATTTTGAATACCGTCTTAACAAGATTCTGATAAAACCATCTCTTACACAACAATGACAGGAAAAAATAAAAAAATCCCTATCGGCTCGGGCCTACAGGCGGAGGTAGATTTCGAAGTTAAGTACTAAATTCTCCAACAAAACTTAAATCAAGATTAGAGATAAACCCAGTTTCTTCACAAAGAGTGAGCTGCAGGGAGCTAAACTTTTTATGAAAATTATAATATACACGAATACATACACACATGTATATGGAATAGGTTTAAAAAATGGCTACAAAAAATTCAGAGAACCTTAAAGTGTTAAAATATGTTAATATTTCCATAGTCGGTATTATGGAGCAGAAGAAAGACTGTGATCAGCCCCTTATTATCGCTTCAGCAAATCGGGACTTTGCCCAGGGGCCCCCAAATCCATATATTAATTTATAAAATATTTACTTTACCCCCTAATTCCAACTCTAAAAATTTTCAAATACAAAATACAATTTTCTTCTTTAAAAGATTCTACTAAACTTTCTGAAAAAAAAATTTCATTTTGAACTCGCAGAGCTCAATGCTTTCGCAAACCTCAACCACTATTAAATAAGAAATAATATTTTGATTTTAATAGAATGTATTATCAATGAACTGGAATCATATCTAAATTTTAATGGTTGGAAATAATCAGGTCCATCAGGTTATCATGAGATAAATTTTCTTCCGCATTCGAAGATCTTTCTTTTAACTTTGAGTAAAATATGAAAAAAAAACCCCAAAATTGCCATCTTTTTAGATTTATTGAAATACACTTTCTACTTTTGAAGTATGTAATGGAAATATTAACGACTATGGAAATACCGCATACATCAAACAACCGCATACATCATGCAATACCGCATACATCAAAGCAGGGTTGGGCTTTTGACATGACAAGCGTCAAAAACTGGTTTAAACTGTCATAAACTGGTTTAAACCGTCAAAAACTGGTTTAAACCGTCAAAAATTGCCAAATACATGTAACACACTAAAACATTTTAACAACAATAGGTAAACATTAAATAAGTCAATGATTTATGTGATCTTTTATTTAAATTTATTGTAATTTTATAATTTAAAAAAACTAAATTATTAATTACAATAAAATATTTTTATTTTTTGGAATTTTCAATCAGAATAAGATCATTTTGCACAATTAAATAATCCGGATCAATTTTACCCCGCTGCATGCTGCAGCACACAACGTGTTTAGCACATTTATTTACACCCAAATGATTTCTGAGTTTAGAGTGTATGAAGCGTTAGAAAATAGTCTGTCTCTTAATTGATGCTGAGCTAGTAGGACTTGATAGCAAAAGCATTGCTAGATGAGCATTTGAAACAGGCTGAAAAAGCTATTGCATTTAATTATCCCTTTCCACCAAGAAATGGGGTCCTCCCTATTAGCACTGAAATAAGCTTCTTACACAATCAGTATGGGTAAGCATCCATAAATTCTCTCTGTAGCTGAAGCGCGAGCTGAATCACCTGATACATCAGTCAACCTTTGCCCCTGATGGTTGGGATGCAAAATATAAGCCAAACAATGGTATTGTTTCTATTATGCACTTTTTCAATATGGGGCTTAAGGGAATTTTCTTTTAGAAGACCGAGCCCATTTTGTTCTGTTTTAAAATCAAAAACATATTTTTATATATTTAAAGAAAGCATGTTTTAAAAAGATTTTGACTTTAAACTTTTTTTTAAAATGACTTCTCTTATTTTGTAAATATTTAAGATTAATAATCCAATTTCAATTTTGAATAGAAGGATTATTGCTTAGACTAGAATAACATTGATGCACATTATTTTGTTATATATACAAAAAAATCTGCACTTTTCTAAGTCTTTTTCCTATAAAAAAAAGTAGCTAATGCTTTAAGCTCTCAAAAGTAAGAGAAATTAAAACGATTTTAAGTAAGAGAAAAAATGTACAGATCAGGTGAGCTTAATGTCTACTTTTTTAGAAAAACACAATTTTACAAAAAAAAAAAAAAAAATAAAAATTTTAGCCTGTTAAAAAGTTGCACTTAACAATAATACTTTACTATGTACTAATTATTGGTATACAGTAATAGTGAATTTAAAATATTACATGTAATGTTGTCATGTGTGACATTTAATGTGAATTTTTACAAATCAATTTAGTATTTGAGGCATGACGGTTTAAACCATGGTTTAAACCCAACATAAACTGACACATGTCAAAAACCTGCCAACCCTGCATCAAAGCCTGATGATGATACTCTCTATTAATTTTGAAATGATTTCGTTTGAGTGCAGTAGTTATTAAAAAACTTGACATATTAAACAAAAACATAATTTGAAGAACAAATTAAAAAAACGAAATTTATTTCCTACATTGTTTAAGCCCGAGAAGGAACAGATATTAAGTTATTTCATTCAATTAGTTCTACATTTAATGTTAAATTTTTGTAACAAATTAGTTAAGCCAATTGAAGATTAAAAAATAAAAATAAAATTCATACAATATGATACTTAAAACACCCTAAAAAATAGATTCCGTTCAAATGAAATCGAAATAAATCTTAGACTTTTTTTAAGTTTTGTATTTTTCAAGAATCTTATCATTTTATGAACAATTGCCATAAACATAATTCAAAAACTTGCAATACAAATATTTTCAATTAAAAATGGAAGAAGTCTAAGATTTATTTCGATTTCATTTGAACGGAATCTATTTTTTAGGGTGTTTTAAGTATCATATTGTATGAATTTTATTTTTATTTTTTAATCTTCAATTGGCTTAACTAATTTGTTACAAAAATTTAACATTAAATGTAGAACTAATTGAATGAAATAACTTAATATCTGTTCCTTCTCGGGCTTAAACAATGTAGGAAATAAATTTCGTTTTTTTAATTTGTTCTTCAAATTATGTTTTTGTTTAATACTTATTATCTTTTGTAGGACGTTCATTATTGGAATGTTGTGTGTTTTGATTTATTTCTGTTATTTACAATTAAAATTTTATTCATATTGGGAAATACGGCTATGGGAATGATTAAATATAGTTGATAGATTAATATAATATAAAAAATGGAATATAATAGTTATAACTATTGATTAAAAAATTATTTTTAAAGGAATTCCTTAAGGGAGCCCATTATTGGCACATCTACCCTACACACACACATCTATATGTAACGAATCCGGTACGGGGAATGGGTCCGGAGGCAACAGGGCTCTTTAGCATCGCGTCTCGGGCGATCCTTCTGAGTTTGTTGATCTGGTATTACGTTTCAGCAAAGAAATAGCGTAGTTCTGTTCAAGGTCTTTGTTTTCCGGTAGGAATGGTACGTTTACTGTTGTAATGAGTCCAATAAAAATAACAGAAAGTTAGTGGGAACCTGGTTTTATTCTCCTCTTTAGGTACATGGTGTTCCTTTTCCAAAAAACAGGTCCGGTCCAGCCAAATTGAGAGTTATCGCGCACCGATTTCCCAAACTGCGCATTCGATTGGCGATGTTTAGTTTAGCAATTCATTGTCGTAAAAAGCCACGGATTTTTCACTGTCCCGTCTTAAATATATATTATTTCCGTTAGAGTACGACACTAAAGAAATAGGAGGTGATCTCATTTAATAGGCTAAAAGGTATCCAAGCCCAGGCATCGTGACGTTTTATGGGATTGGCAATCTGGGCCTTTAGTTCTGACCACAATAGCGGAGAATTGTGTTAAGTCAGCGTTTTTACTCACACAAAGATCGAACAATTTTGAAGTATAAAAGTGATAAATGTTGGGTTGGAAAATAAAATTAACAGGAGCAAATCAGATTTAGACTACGGCCTGTCAAAGTTAGATAAAATTTGGGAATTTTAAATTTTGAACTTTTACTTTTAAACTTTAAAATTTAAAAAGGTTTTTAAGTTTTATAAAAGGATTAATATTTATCCTCATATATATATATATATATATATATGTGTGTGTGTGTGTGTGTGTGTGTGTGTGTGTGTGTTAAGAAAAATCTACTGTATCTCACTTAGATACCCCGAAATGCTGGTCAGAACCCAGCATAGGAAAATCCCATGTAGAATCATCTTTGCTCGATTTTTCTCCTAAGTCCATATATAGGCCGCAAGACTTGAAACGATTCGATAAGTCTTATTTAATAATCTTAGTTGCACTAAAGTGAGAGATTTTACAAAGACGAGGGCGGCAAAGTCTCTCTTTTAGCCTGCCGAAAATCAACCAGACGCCACCAGCATATAGTGGGATTTCAAACCGAAATTATCTCCATCATGAGGTCAGAGATCCGTCCTATAAGATCAAACTTTCTTAGTGACATCACGTACTAGTGACTGCAGTGGCTAGGATAAATAGCATTTGTTCTCGGTGGAAATGCCGAGGGGCCAATCCATTTCAAGTGGTCCAGCACCGGTTGCTCGACCATTTTCAAAAAGTCTGACATTTTTTGTACAACAACCCTAACATGATGGAAGTTCAAAATGACTATTATTTTAATTTTATTAATTTTTGTTTGTGAATGGCGGCCATCTTTGTTTCATAGTCTGCAGCAATTTTCTCACATGAAGGGTTTACGGAACTGTAAATAATTCATCGTTTATTTCTTCAATTCAAGTGCGGATTAAAGCAATTTGTACAAAATACATTGGGCTAAAAATTTGGTAATAGAGTAGTTTCAGAAACTAACTGCTTTTTGGGGAAATTTAAGCATAAAGCTTCAGTCTTTTTCCAAAATTTGTCCGTTTACAAGAGGAAATTTTTCTAGCAAGGAAAACTGTGAACATGACATAATTTTTTTTTTAGAAATAGCCCCAAAGTACTTACACGCCAAGTTCCAGATCTAGGACTTGCTTTCTCTTCGCTAAAAAAAATCCCAAATTTTTCAAAAATGTCAAAAATCGCACTTTTGAGGCTTTGATATCTGTGGTGGGGCACGAGATAAAAATCTGAAGTTCTGGTTTCTGAGAGTGTTGTATGGTAGTGTTATGCACAAGCAATTTCAGGATGGAGATTTGGCTACAAGCTGAGATATGGCAAGGGCAACATGTCAAAACAATTCTGCCAAACTGTTGTTTTGTTGTAGTCACAAGTAAGTATTTATCTCAAAGTGTCATTTAAATTTATTTTTTTTATTATCTTTAAATAATAGTAACAGAAAATAAAGCCTTTTGCAAAGCTTAGCAATTAATTTAAAAAATAATTATGCCTATGACCATACATTTTGTATGGTTTCAGTAATTTTTGTTGTAATTTTAGTAACTAAAAGAAACCTCAGCACTTTTAAATCAAGAAAAAAAATATTTTTATATAAGACCTGAGACAATAACAGAATAGGGAAAGAAAAAAGCTGTTAATGTTGGCATTCTTGTTGAGACATGATCAAACGTGTCAAAACACATTCCTGCTTGTTGGTTTAAAAATCACAATTTTAATGTTGCTTGCCAATCCCTGAAACTTGTTCCTACCATTAGTATGTTCCTGTAAATAAAACATTATACAATGTTACCATGCATCAGCCTCAAGTAATTTTCAGAAAGTAAAGATATCCAAAGCCCTTTCAAAAGTTATACTGCAGTAAAATGTCATTTTTGCATAAGAAGTAAGCTAAGAATTATTAATGAAGTGCGATTTGCACATAGGGATTTCAAAGTTTATTTCTATGAGCCAGCAGGGCCAAGACCTTCAATCAAGTTATCAAGAGATAACAAGACTTGGTTCCTACAAATAAAATTTTGAGAAAGATAAAAATTGTGGTTTTTAAACCAACAAGCAAGAATGTGTTTTGACACGTTTGATCATGTCTCAACAAGTATGACAACATTAACAGCTTTTCTCTTTCCCTATTCTGTTTTTGTCTCAGGTCTTGTATAAAAATATTTTTTTTCTCTGTGTAAAAGTGCTGAGGTTTCTTTTAGTTACTAAAATTACTTACAACAAAAATTACTGAAACCATACAAAATTTATGGCCTTAGGTATAATTATTTTTTTTATTAATTGCTAGGCTTTGCAAAGGGCTATCTTTTCTGTTACTATTATTTAAAGATAATCAAAAACATAAATTTAAGTGACACTCTGAGATAAATATTTAGCTGTGACTACAACAAAACAATAGTTTGGCAGTATTGTCTTACATGCTGCCCTTGCCATATCTCCCCTTGTAGTCAAATCTCTAACCTGAAACTTCTTGTGCATAACACTACCATACAATACTGTCAGAAATCAGAAATTCAAATTTTTATCTCGTGCCCCACCAGAGATATCAAAGCCTCAAAAGTGCGATTTTTGATATGTTTGAAAAATTTGGGATTTTTTTTAGCAAACAGAAAGCAAGTCCTAGATCTGGAACTAGGCGTGTGAGTGCAAGTACTTTCGGCCTATTTGTAAAAAAAAAATTGTGTCATGTTCACAGTTTCCCTTGCTAGAAAAATTTCCTTTTGTAAACGGACACATTTTGGAAAAAAACTGAAACTTTATGCTTAAATTTTACCAATAAGCAGTTAGTTTCTGAAACTACTCTATTACCAAATTTTTAGCCCAATGTATTTTGTACAAATTGCTTTAATCCGCACTTGAATTGAAGAAATAAACGATGAATTATTTACAGTTCCGTAAACCCTTCTTGTGAGAAAATTGCTGCAGACGATGAAACAAAGATGGCCGCCATGCACAAACAAAAATTAATAAAATTAAAATAATAGCCATTTTGAATTTCCATCATGTTAGGGTTGTTGTGCAAAAATTTTCAGATTTTTTAAAAATGGTCAAGCAACGAATAAAGGATTTTCTGGACCACTTGAAATGGATTGACCCCGAGATAATATAAAAAAAAAATGCAGGTGCTTTTCTAGACACTTTTCTTGGGGTCTTAGAGATTCGAGTTGAGTTTTAACTTTGGAAGTAACTGAGGTTACCGTTCGGTACAGAGTCTAATCTCTGTAGTTGATTTTTCCTCGGGCCATCCGGAGACGGAGTACGTTTAAAGCCAGCGAGGCTTGTCACTTCCAACCCCGGGAGCATAAGAAATGCTACCGAGTCGTCACTGTCATCAAACGAGAAAAGTGCGACATCCTGTCATGTAGTAAAGTAAATTCTGCCGGAGAGTAGAAATAGTTCCAGCGGAAGGAATGAAAGAGATATTCTCTATGTCTTATAAGTGTATAGACTTAGACTTAACATCACTGCAGAGTTTAATAATGTGATTAATTTTCGTTGGCGTGATAACTAAATTTAACTCTAATAACAAATGATTGCCAGCTGTTTATGGACCCTTTTTAGTGCTGTAAATATTAATTTAATCTAGGAGCCTTATTATTTAAATATCTCGTGATTTTAATAAATACTTCTTTGTTTGGAATGAGAACGTCCCTTTAAAAATATTACACTCTACCATTTCATATCACAACATCAGCCTCTGTTATAATGTATATTATATATATATATATATATATATATATACGCTGATCATCAGAATTAAAGGATAATTACATAAATTAAACGTAGCTGATATTTAATGAAAAATTATTAATAGAAATTTGTACAAAAGCATTCGTTAACATAAATCACAATGTTTGGCAGTTCATTATTCTCAAAATTTATGGAAATTGGAAAATGATGGAAAAATTACGTCACCATTTATGGAAAAGTTTTTTCTTTAATATGGTGTATGGTCACCTCAGACAGATATGCGTACCTCACATCTTGATTTCATCAAAGTGTTGATCAAGACTTGTGGAATTGCACGCCGCTCTTCTAAAAGTTCACTTTTCAGCTCCTGGAGTGCCGAGGAGGAATTTGGCGCGCTAAAACTCGGCGCACTAAGGCATCCAACCCATGCTCAATCGGGTTCAAGTCGGGTGAGTAAGGCGGCTAATCCATTCGAGTGATATCTTTTGTTTGCAAGTATTCTCACACCACATATACTCGATGTGGCCGTGCATTTTCATCCATTAGCAAAAACTCTGGGCCAACAGCACCCCTAAACAGTCTAACTTGGTATTCGAATACCTCCTCCACATATCTCCGAGCAATTATAGAGCCTCCTTGAAAAATTTGCAGCTCGGTGCGGACATTTTCCATGATTCCCCCCCCCCCCCCAAACCATAAAACCGCGGCCACGGAAACGGATTATTTCACGGACAAAGGAAGGCGATTTGCGTGTTCCTTTCTCTCACCAGATCAAAGCACGTCTAGAATCAGTGTTCAGACAATATCTGGACTCATTATAAAGAATACTCGGGCCCAGTCTTCTTGGCTCCATTGAACATGACGATGGCACCAGTTTAAACGGGCCCTTTTGGAAGCTGGAATGAGTGGGACACAACTATTGGTTTTCTCGCATACAGTCTACGCTCGTTAAGCCTTCGTGCAGCAGTAGAACGGCTAATTCGAGTTCATGTGACAACCTGAAGGTCTGAAACCAAATCTCCTGTAGTCGCTTTACGATTTCTTCGAGTCGACAAGGACAGAAAATGGCCTTCGGATGCAGTTGTTGCTCTTGTTCCACAGATCCAGTCTATCCACGAATCCGGTGCTTAAAAATCGGCTCTAAGCTCTTGATATGACACTTTGAGGGATATTCAAATCTTGGGTGACTTCCATTTGTGTTTGACCTCCCTTGATTCTGCCAATTATTCGTCACTTTTGACCTTCACCTAAATGATGCCTTTGAGCCATAATAATGAATATTGATCCTTCTCAGACACCATATTCACTCTAAACAAATCAGAATTCCCATTGCGCACCACATAGTCAATCCCCGAATTTGCATATTTCCGGCTCTAACGTATACGCGGAAGCGAAATTTTGTGTTCCATTTTATTTAATTAACATAAATAATTTTACTGGGCATTAGTTGCAACATTTACTTAAAGAGCATATTTTTTTTCTCATTATTCTTTAATTTTGATGATCAGTGTATATGTATATATGTATATATATATATATACAGGGTGCAATATGTTATCTATCGCCGGCATTTAATTTCTCAACCGTTGGTCGTAGACATATAGTTCCAATTACAAAAACATTTCAAATGAGGTAAATATTCATGTTGTGTCATTATTTAAAGTAAAAAATCAGTTTTGTAAAAATTACGAAAACTAACTTTTTATACGGTTCCCCAGTCCCTATAGTTATATTTAGTAAAAGTTTACACATATCATAACAAATATAACACAAAAAGTTTGAAATCCGTACAACAAATATTGACGCAGTTATTAAATTTAAAAGTTTGAGATTTTTGCACATGATTTTATCTTTCATTGGGGGATCAGTTAAAAGATGAATTAAAGTAATTCGAGATCAAAATCAGGGTGCAATGCCCTTTGTATGGCGAAACCACCTTTACCCGGTATCATCGGTACGTTTGAATGTTGTTCGACCCGTAAAAGTTAGCTCAAATTTTTAGATGAAATAACCCTATTTGTTGATTCCCCAATTTTGGCGATACCGGCTAAAGGTGGTTTCGCCGTAAAAAGGACATAGCACCCTGATTTTGATCTCGAATTACTTTAATTCATCTTTTAACTGATCCCTGAATGAAAGACAAAATCATGTGCAAAACTTTCAAACTTTGAAATTTAATAACTGTGTCAATTTTTGTAGTACAGATGTCAAACTTTTTGTGTTATATCCGTTATGATATGTGTAAACTTTTACTAAATATAACTATAGGGACTGTGGGGACCGTATAAAAAGTTAGTTTTCGTAATTTTTATAAAGTTGATTTTTTACTTTAAATAATGTCACAACATGAATATTTACCTCATTTGAAACGTTTTTGTAATTGGAACTATGTGTCTACGACCAACGGTTGAGAAATTAAAAGTCGGCGATAGATAACATATTGCACCCTGTATATACACTGTAAAAAAAAATACGACCAGTTTTCCTGTAGGAATCGGAAAAATAGTTGCCCTTATCGTACCGGAAAAATTTCCGACCCAGCTCGGAATAAAATCCATAAAATACCGTTTTATTGACTATTTCTTTTTTTTACGGATTTTATTCCGAACTGGGTCGGAAAATTTTCCGGTACGATAAGGGCAAATATTTTTCCGATTCCTACAGGAAAACTGGTCGGATTTTTTTTACAGTGTATATACTATAGCATATATTGGTTTTTATACATGGGATTTTATTTTAATTATATACACTGTAAAAAAAAAATACTGCCAGTTTTCCGGTAGGAATCGGAGAAATAGTTGCCCTTATCGTGCTGGAATAATTTCCGACCCAGCTCGGAATAAAATCCGTAAAAATAAGGAAATAGTCAGTAAAACGGTATTTTACGGATTTTATTCCGAGCTGGGTTGGAAATTATTCCGGTACGATAAGGGCAACTATTTTTCCGATTCCTACCGGAAAACTGGGAGTATTTTTTTTACAGTGTATATTACAATATTATGATGCTTTTTGGATCATTTTTTTTCTTTTTGAGTACAGAAACGAATACATATTAATTTATTTTCAGGAGTTAGAAAAGTATTTATTTAAAATATTTTTAAGTCATTTTTATGAATACTCTTTACTATGAGAATTATATTTTCAAAAATTTCTTTCAAAACCAAAAATAATCCTGACGATAATCTAATACTTAAGTAGCTGAGAATAATTGTATGAAGAAGGCTATATTTTTTCATAAAAGTTCATATCACTTTAAATTATTATGCTATATATTTAAAACACAATTTAGCAGATTTAAATGATTCAGAGTAAAATTTTACTAGTGTTTGTGTACTCTACTCTAGTGTTTGTGTTGTGTTCAAAGTGCATTTCATAAAAGTAAGAATAAGATTTTCGGTAATTTAAATAGTTAATGCTTTCACAAATTAGAATGTTAATCAGTCATTTTTACGGTATTTTTACATATGCCCATAATATTAACAATTATAGAGCACACTAGGAAGAAAGGTATGAAAAATAACCGTTTCAAAAACTTATACATACCTTTTAAAACGTAAAATTCTCAAAATAAATTAAAATTTATTTTTCCAAAATTAAAACGTGAATTTTAACCATATCAGATGTATATCAAATATATATATCAAGTATATATACATGGAAATATAATTTTATATAATTTTTAGGGTTCCGTACTTAAAAAGTAAAAACGGAACCATTATAAGATCACTCCTGTGTCTGTCTGTCTGTCACTGCCACTTTACTCGTAAACTATGGAACGTGGAAAGTTCAAATTGGGGAAGTAATAAAGACTAGTGACCCAAATATTTTCCGATTATTAAACAGTGACAAATATATTTAGGAAAAATGTATAGGGGCTAATTAAGTAACTTGAAAAAACAAATCTTATCTTTGTATATCGTGTGGGGTATCGGGTAAAAGCTTTCGTAAGGCTGAACTCAAAAATACATTTCTTTTAATTTTAGGTATTATATTTTCAAAAATATCATCGAAAATGTAGCGCAAAAATATGTTCCCCTCATCTAATTCCGAATCTACTGAAACTAAAATTATGAAAAAATTAATGGTAGTAGACGTTAATGTAAACCTTTCAGGAAAATTATAGCGATTACCCTAGGTCACATAGTTTTTGAGAAAAGTGCATTTTTCCGTTACACATAAATTTCAATTTGCAGGCATTCGGCAAAGGTGTTGAGGAGCGCTGGAGGTACTTATCGCAACAGAAGTATAAAAGCATTGTTGATACAGATTTTCGAAAAAAATCGTCGATAATTAGCCGAGATATTAACCCTTAAATATACGGATAGTTTGGACATACATAATGACAGGGGCGGTGTACCCGATCTTCCATCGACTTTTAAAGCCCAGATAGCAACTTTTAATGATATATTTATGTAATGTAATGCCGTGTAACAGTATAAAAGCAATAAACGTCAAATTGTTAAAAACAGACAAATTTAGTGGATCCTGTACCTTTTAAACTTGTCGAAAATTAACGAAAAACTTTGAATTAGTCTATCTACAAAACCTTTTTATGTATAAACATGAAATTTTGGATCTTGATTAAACAGATTGTGCTTTGTAATATGCTACCATTAAAAATTTATTAGCCTTTTACGGAATTTGTGTATTGTTGAAACTCAAAATAGCTCTTTTTGTACTCCATGAGTCATTGCGCGCATATCTTGAGAAAGTATGTATGGATTGTCGTGAAATTTGGTAAAGGTACTAAACAAAAATGTGTGTTTTAAATGGCTACTTTTAAGTATTTACAATGGTAATATTTTTAGTTATGACTATTTTTATTCTTTAAAAATGTAAAATTTTGATTTTTTTATGTATAGTTAATGGAATAATTTTCTCGTAAGAGTAGATCATTTTAAACACACATATTTGTTTAGTATCTTTACCAAATTTCCTGCCATTCCATACATACTTTCTTAAGATATCATGTGCGCAAATTTTGATTTCAACAATACACAAATTCTGTAAAAGTCTAATAAGTTTCTATTGGTAGCATATTACAAAGCACAATCTGTTAATCAATAGTCAGAATTTCTTGTTTATACATAAAAAAGTTTTGAAGATAGGCTAATTAAAATTTTCAATTTTTTTGTTAATTTTCGTCGCGTTTAAAAGGTACAAGATCCCTTAACTAGAATTAATCCCATAAATACTATTGGAATCGCGACTAGTTTGCATTGTGTTGATCTCTCTATACGCCTTCCGTGTCTTTAAAAGTTAAGTAAAAACCTATCTGAAAGTACGCGGCACGGACCAAGGGGGCCTTGCAACTTTGCGACCTTCTTTCGAAGCGCGCTTAGCACAATGCCAAGTTTAAACTTTGAACAAGTGTTTTGTTTTAGCCTCACTGTAAAAATAAAATACTACGCTGAATTAATTTTATGAAATGCCAAATGAAGCACTTCTGATATGCACTACATTTATTGTCAGCACCGGATTAAGTTCATCATAAACAGATTCGGATACGATTAAAAAAAGAGTTATACAAAATGGCAACATTTGGCATTATTTAGTCTTCATATCGCTTTGAACTTTTATGGCAAACCCATTCGCACTTTTCTATTTTCTATTATTATCTATACCCAACCCTACGTTGTGTAGTGTTTTTTCAAATTCTTTTTATTCTTTTAGCAACGATTTTTTAATAATACAGTTAATAATTCATACATTTATTGTACGGAACCCTCTGAGCGCGATTAATACTCGCACTTGACGATTTATTTATTTTATGTATTTAAAATACAAGCCGGATTTTTTTCGTCATCTGCTCCTGGCTTTATGAATTGTAAAAAAAATAAACAAATAAATAAATAAATAAAAATTGTTATCGCAAATAAGCTGTCTGCTCTATCTTCAGTTCTGAAAATTGTTATCGGTCTAAAACAGTTTTTAATGATGAATTTTGAAATTACTACTTTAATTAAAATACATGAATACATCAAATGATTCATAGTTTTATTACTAAAATAGGTGTAAAAAAACAATTAAAAGGTTTTAAGCATTAAAACCAATTTACAGATGTTAAGTCCGGAGCGCTTTCGGCCAATCCCTGGTTGAAAGTGCACAAAATAATACAAATAAGTCATTATATACCTCAAAATTCAATATAATCATTTGAATAAAAGACACTACAATATATGTGATTTAGTAAAACATTTTTTTTTCCTTGTTATGACCTTCAGGCATGGGCAAGATACATAATTTTCTGATGAACCTTTTAAAAGTTCCACTTTTCACCCTTATAACACGTATTTTGTTATCTTCACCCTAATATACTTCTACAATTCTGCCTAATGGTCATTTGTTTGTCGTCAAATTCTCTTTTACTAATAAAACTGAATATCCGATTCTTAGATTGTCTTTTTCTAATCGTCATTTACCGCGTTGTTGCATTTCGCTTAAGTTACGGTGACACTTAACGCCAAAATAATTGTACAATTTTACTTATTTTTCCCCATTTCTTAAATCTATTTTCTTCTATAGTAGTAAGAGCAGGCTGAATAATGGAATTTAAAGGTCTGTTTATCAGAAAATGGGCCAGAGTTAAAACTCCAAAGTCATCCTTATTAGCTGATAAAGGACTCGGTGGCCTCGAATTCAATACTCCTTCAATTTATACAATTACTGTAAGCAGTTCTTCATAACTTAAGTTAGCACCTCCACCTTCTACAACTCTCTTAAAATTGTACTTAAAAGAATTTTATAGCGGCCTCCCAAAGACACCCGAAATAAGGCCCCTTGAGAGGGATAAATTTCCAATCAATCCCCTCGGTAGATAAGTATGCAGGTAACCTTTCATCAGGCTTTTTTTTACTAATCCAAAAAATTGTTCAATTGTTTTATTAGCCCCAATAAAATTTATTTCATTATCATAATAAAGTTTTGCCACATTTGCCTCTGCGTGCAAGAATCTCTTTAACGCTGTAATAAATGATTCAGATGTCAAACTTGAAATTATTTCAATTTGTACTGCGTTAAATATAAAACAAAACAGAAATACAAATGTAAGTTTTTGCAAAATAGTTCTATGTGCATATTCAATTTTAATCATAAAGGGCCCACAGAGATCTACATTCGATGTATTAAAGCAATTGTCTAATTGAACTCTATCCCTAAGCGATTGCCTAACAATTGATTTGAAATAATTGGTTTAGACTTAAAACAAGGGTACTGATATACTACTTTTCGACATGCTGCACAACCATTTATTGACTAAAATTTTTCTCTAACAAGACCAAGTAAAACTGAAGCACCCACATGAAGATGTTTCTTGTGATAATGAGATACAACGATCAAAGAAAATTTATTGGATTTCGAGAAAATCGCTGGATGCTTTTTCATAAAACTTAATTTCCTTAACTAATCGGCCTCTAGCCCGTAATACTCCGTTTTTTATCTGAAAATGTGTTGAGACTTTTTAACTTACTATTTGGACTCACCGATTTCTTGATCTGCAGACTCCGTATGTCTGGGTCAAATTCTTCCTCTTACAACGTTTTGAGCAAGTAGTTCTCGGCCTGTTTTATTTCCATCGTTGATAAGAGCCTACCACTTTGTAAAGTGGATTCCTTGGCTTTTTCACATACCTGAAAATACATATAACTAAGAATGCGCAAAATAGTTACATAATTATTATTAAGATCAATTAAATCATTCACAAAATAATTTGCAGTAACCCTAAAAATATTTTCATTACTGTTCTTAAAAGTCTTTGAAAAGGTTTTGAGTTCGGTATTGAATTCCTTATTGGTTTCTGACACGAGTATTGGACGACATGAAGAGTCACTGTTATCAATAAAAGTAGCGCTTTCCACCACAAGTCACAATTCAATAGTCTCTCAGGATCCATCTCGCGATAAAATGTCAACGGGATTTTATTGAAAAGCGTTAAGCGATGTGCCATTTGTTGTTATGGCAGAACAATTAAAAACAACTCTCAGTTTTACAGTGGATTTTTCCTATTTGTATATTCCATGATGTGGAGCATAATGCACGATTCTGGATTCTCTCGTATATATCCTAATCTTTTACACTCATTCAAAAAATCTTTATGCAAATTAAAATACTTCTCATCCCTTGATAAATGAGTGACAGCGATCTGAGTTTATTGAGAGCGATATCCCTAGATAGGCCTAAACATGGAGAATTTTTCTTTAACATCATTTTCACCACATATATCTACATTCCTCATTTCTCCAATGCGTACGCGCAAAATGTTCCTCACATATAGCATCTTCCTCACTTTTTGTTACTTCTACGTCGGTATTTTCTACTTCCCAAACTTTTTTAATGTTTTGTTTAAAGCCTCTTTCCTCATTTCCCTGTTCTACGCATTCTCTAGTCGCGTACCCAAACGCAATGTTTTGTAAAAATAATTTTGATTTCTGAGAATAGATTTGATCCTGTCCTTATAACTCATAAAAATTTCCGCTCATAATAATATATCAATTTTATCAGTAATGTTAAATTGATAATCTACTAACATGGTTAAATCTGAGACCTCGACATTGATACTAAGAACCCTTTTTGGAACCAAATCAGTAATTTTTCCTTACTTAATACTATCATAATTAGTTATCTTTCAAAACTTTTATCTCTATTCGCAGTTATTGTCTGTACGCAACAATTAACTATCATCGGTGAATTATCTAAACTCGAAATTAAAGTACTATTTGTTTTCGTAATTTTAAGTTACAATCGATTAACGAATGCACTATGACGGAATTAGTCATGCTTGAGACCCAGCATCTAGTAGTAACCTAATTTCCTGCCATTCTGAAAATTTATCTCGAATTCGTGCCGTACTCAATGTAACATTTTTTGTGTCTGGGGCAGGGGGGGTGGGTTATAATAAGGATTTATTTCGTTATGCATATTTTTCACTCCTGCAGCCTATTCTTTACCTACATCTTTATTTTGATTACTTTGATATTTTCTTCTCTCGGAGAATGAATCATTCTGTTATGTAGTTTCCCACAAAAGGGATTTCTAGATGTACGAGTACAGTCGTGGGAAAAAAAAAGAAAACACCCTCTACTAACTCTGCAAAATAAAATATTGTAGAAAAAAGTTACTGGTACCAAACGATTGGAAATAAAGTCTACTTTTAAATTATGTTTATAAAATATGCTTAGGAGGTTATCTACATATCAAAACGAACCGAAACTTTGTTTTTTTTTTCACTAGCAATACCCAAGTTTGACTCCATAAATAAATTCTGCACCCTTTAATTAGCCTAAATCCAAATTTTCATGAAATTCATACAACTAGTTTCCGAGAAATTAATTATTTTAAAAGGAGACTATTTTAGGGCTGCATCCAAATTAAAGTTCCGTACTCGATTGTTGAAATGCTACAGCATGACTATGTCACTTCTATTAACGTATTATTTCTTGCCAATAGTACCAATTCACTTGATTAATATGTTTCGACTATTGTCAACCCAAATGTTTCCATAAAATGAGTAAAATATATTTGTTTCAAATTATGCTTTTCTGTGCATCGTAGACGGCCTTTTAAACCATCATTTTGACTCTTTTTTTTAATCATAATTCGAAAACTACTTGGAATAAAAATTTGAAATTGAGAATTTGCATAAAGCAAGACATAATAAATATAAATCTATCAAAAAATTGTAGGTTGCAATTCACATTTTTTTTTTCGATTATAAATTTCATAATTCACATTATAAATTTTTTAATTACAAATTCAATGCATTTATCTTTGGATTTTTCAGTATTATAACCATACAAAAAAAATTATCACATTAGGAGTACAATTTTAGGAGCTATTAATAAAAATATGAAAATGTAATTTAACGTTAGAAGCTCTAAATTTTGAATGTTTATAATTCAAACACTTATCATCCAAATGACTTGAAATCTCGTTTCTAGAAATTGTTTGATCTGAAGATTAAAAGTATATTGTCAAAATTGGGTGTTGTCATTTGAAAAAACAAAGTTTGGTCTGATTTTGATTTGTAGATGGAAAAAAAGTTTACAAGGCAAAGGAAAAAGTATTTATTAACATTAGAAACAAGATACAAATGGCAATCAAGAGACACATCTGGCCTTTACTTTTCCACATACTCGCCAAACCTGTTTAGGCATTTGTCAGAATGTTCGACCAACTTATTTATCCCGTCTTGGTAGTAATCAGGGCCCTGCTCATTGAGCCATTTCTCGGCAGCTGTTTTCACTGCATCGTCTGAGGTGAACCGTGTTCCGGATAAGTTTCGCTTCAACGCCGGAAAAAGGAAATAGTCACTTGGAGCCAAATCGGGGCTGTATGGGGGTGGTGATTCCAGACCTCCCACTTGAACCTTTGCAGCAATTCCTGAGTCTGGCGAGCTGTATGGGGCCTGGCATTGTCATGCAGAAGAATGACGCCTTTGCTCAGTAATCCAGGCCGTTTGCGTCGGATGGCTTCACGCAATTTCGTTAAGGTGGCACAATAACGATCGGCATTAATGGTATGGCCACGCTCCAAATACTCGATTCGGATAACACCAGTCGTATCCCAGAAAACGGTTGCCATCACTTTACCGGCAGAGGGTGTGACCTTAAACTTCTTCCTCGTCGGTGATTCAGCGTGTTTCCACTCCATCGTGGCTGTTTTGGATGTGGGGGTGAAGTGATGAAGCCATGTTTCATCACCGGTAACGATGCGATCAATGAAGTGTTGGCCGTCTGAATGGTATCGCTCCAGAAATGTGAGGCTGCACATCATTCGAGTGGCCTTATGATCCGCGGACAACGCACGTGGAACCCAGCGGGCACAAACTTTGGAATATCGCAACTCATCGGTTACGATACGCTGAACATTACCATAACTCAGGTCCAACTCTGAGGCAATCTCACGCACGGTTACTCGTCGATCCCTTTGGATGATTTCTTCAACACGTGCCGTTTTGATATCCGTCCTTGAAGAACTTGGACGGCCGCTCGCTTCCATATTGCGGTTTTCCACAAGCTCCCTGCCCGCTTGATAAGAACGACACCATTTCGCTACCTGTTGTCTGCTCATCTTTGACATCATCAGCTTTGTCCCCGTATACCTCAACGATTTGACTGTGAATTTCGGATGCGGCCACATTCTTGGCCCATAAGAATCGAATTACGGATCGCACCTCTACGCGAGACCACTTTTCTAGACGTCGAGCCATTACTGTCGCTCTTAAGTGTCTGCGTACTGACGCTACTTACTCGTAGAACCGCTGTAGGACAACTTGCGCCATCTGTCAACCACCCTGGGTGGAAATATTCGCTCCACAATTATTACGTTTCAAATGCTTCTGCTTGTAAACTTTTTTTTGGATCAACCTACATAATTTAAAAGTAGACTTTATTTCCAATCGTTTGGTACCAGTAACTTTCTTCTATTATATTTAGTTGCAGAGTTAGTAGGGGATGTTTACTTTTTTTTTCACGACAGTACATCTTCTATCTTTTTAATATTGCACATTAAGATATTTTTGTGGGCGAAGAAGCGTTCTCTGTAGTCTGAGAGCTTTCAGTAGTTCTTTTTTAAAAATGAACTTCAATGGCTTTTGATCAGTTTCTACTTTTATTTCACTTCTTACACTTATAAACTGGTGAAATCTCTCATAAGAAATCTCTCTATCTGCGCGTATTGCTGTTCAATTTTATTTAAACCTGTAGAAACATTTGTAATTGGTTTTCATTCCTGCATTAACGTAGCACCTACACTCCAGCTTTACTTTCATCACATTGACTAGTTATTTCTTTACCTGGGTCATAATAATCAGGGATAGGTGCTCTGATAGCAAGATTTATTTATAGCTTGAAAAGTATTCTCTTGCTTATTTGTCCATTCCCATTCCTTATCTTATACTTTTTTATCAGTTTTCTTAATGGTTCACTAAGCGAAGTTAATTTAGGCAAAAGTTTACTTAAATATGTTATAAAGCTTAAGGAACTTTTAATTTCAAGTCTATCTTTTGCTTTTGGCATATTCGTAATCACCTTTAATTTCTCGGAATCCGGTTTTATACCTCGAGGGGTGAAACTATGTGCTATTTAATATTTTTCTCTCTGAGTTTTATTTTATTTTTGTTAAATTTAACATTAGCTTCCCTCGCATTTTGAAAAATATTTTCTAAATTATGATCATGATCTTTCCAAGTTTCTTCAGAATTGGCACCATATCCCAAGATAAGTATGTCATTAGCTATGATGGTAATTCCATTTAGATCCTCAAATATTTCATGGAGTTTTCTTGGATATTCTTCTGACACTGTGCACAACGCGATGGGGGACGTAAAAACTTGTACCATCCAAAAGCTGTCCAAAAAGTCGTTAAATCTGTGCAATCTGAGCTTAACTTAAAATTCCAAAACCCATCCACGTTGAGTTGGAGGAGTTTGATTAGCTATTTTCAAACTTTGTTTATAGTCCAGTGATTAGGGGGTTGAATTCGGAATTAATTAGGGAAAAGCTGGAAATTCTTTTACTCTCTTCTGTTTAGGTCTAGAATGAATATGCTATGTTTTCCCCCTCGTACTAGGTGAGCGTTAGGAAATATATATAGAATTATAGTCAAAAAACACGTTTTTTTTTAATACCATAAAAATATCTCAAAACAACTAACTTTGTCAAAAACATTGTCAATGCAAATGTTGTAAAGCTTAAAATTCTGAGTAAAATGAGTACCTACACTCAATACTTATGTTGAATATTAAGGTCGCAACTCTACTTCAAAATTTTAGACCCATCATCAGGGGGATGCTCAGAATTAATTAGGAGAAAACTGGAAATTGTTTTAATCCCTTCAGTTTAGGTCTAAAATGAACGTACTATGTTTTCTTCCTCGTACTTGGGTGAATGTTAGATAATATGTACATATTTATTTTCGAAAAACACGTTTTTTTTTTTTTATTTCCTTAACAATATCTCAAAACAGCTAACTCTATAGAAAACATTGTCAATACAAATGTTGTAGAGCTTAAAATTCTAAATAAAATGAGTACCAACATTAATATTTTTGTTCAACATTAAGGTCGCAATTCTATTTCAAAAATTTTCAAATCAAGAGCTTGAAGCCAGGAGAGACCAAGTTAACTTAACAATTTCTCAAATTGTGGCCTTAATATTGAACAAAAATATTAAGTGTAGGTACTCATTTTACTCAGAATTTTAGGCTCTATAACTTTTGTACTAGCAATGTTTTTGATAGAGTTAGTTATTTTGAGATATTCTTAAGTTAACTTGGTTTCTCCTGGTTTTAAGCTATTGGTTAGCGATTAAGGCAAAATTTTGAAATAGAATTGCGACATTAATGTTGAACAAAAATATTAATGATGGTACTCATTTTATTCAGAATTTTAAGCTCTACAACATTTGTATTGACAATGTTTTCTATAGAGTTAGCTGTTTTGAGATATTGTTACGGAAATTTTAAAAAACGTGTTTTTCGAAAATAAATATGTACATATTTTCTAACATTCACCCGAGTACGAGGAAGAAAACATAGTACGTTCATTTTAGACCTGAACTGAAGGGATTTAAACAATTTCCAGTTTTCTCCTAATTAATTCTGAGGTCATCCCCCTGATGATGGGTCTAAAACTTTGAAGTAGAGTTGTGACCTTAATATTTAACATAAGTATTGAGTGTAGGTACTCATTTTACTCAGAATTTTAAGCTCTACAACATTTGCATGGACAATGTTTTTGACAAAGTTAGCTGTTTTGAGATATTGTTATTGTATGCAAAAAAGGTGTTTTTTGACTATAAATCTATACATATGTCCTAACGCTCACCTAGTACGAAGGGGAAAACATAGCATATTCATTCTAGACCTAAACAGAAGGGATTAAAACAATTTCCAGCTTTCCACTAATTAATTCCGAATTTGGCCTTTTTTTGCTACCCTACCACTGGGCTATTAGGGCTTAGCAATGTTTCAAACTTCAAATAACTGTAAAAATTTTTACTCACAAATTCTACTTTTTCATTCCTGACACAATGTTTTAATATTCTTCTTATGACATCACTAGTACTATTAACCTAAAGATACTTTATTTTACGTATCATAACATTTTAAATAACATACCAAAATACATCACTTCAGGACATGACACCACCTTGAAAATTCCCCATGTTTACCTCTCTTTCTCACTGTTGCCATTCAATGTACAATTAAATTTTCAATATACAGCTACCTAATATGCTGCTTTTGATGCTTTGCTAAATGCTTTTGATTGAATTCTTCTCATTAATTTTACATACTAATAGTAATTAAATTAATTAATTCGTTTCTTTCAGGAGTAAGACACAAAAGATTATTAGAAGAATATCGAAGAAATAAGCATGGAGCCAGAACATCCTATTCTGGAAACAAGCGAAAAAACAACCGATCCAGGAATCGATCCCTTGTTTCAACAACTTCTTATTCACCAGTAATTCAAGACAAAGAATCAGAGTCAGAGTCAGAATCAGAGTCAGGGTCAGAGTCAGAGCCAGAGCCTCCTATGTCAGGGGCTTCTTATTCGTCAAGGATTCAAGCCAGAGAAATATCCCCTGATATTGTTGCTGCTTTTTCCCGATTGTCTCCACCTCAAGGCAGAAGGCAACTTGCGTCAGGAAGGGAAATTGCTGCAGCGTCTATCCAGAGAAATTTGTATGTAAGAAATGACGGTGCGTGTTTTTCAGAAAGGCGTGAATTTCGAGCCTATTCAAAAAAGTAATGGTACTCAAGCAACAAGAAGTGTCCGAAGATGTTTCGAATATTAAAATAGATGTACCAGAAAATGCATCAAAGAATAAGTTTTAAAGCTTTTATAAAATGCTCATGAAAGTAATCTATGCTTTAAATTAGTATTAACACCTTCGTGACGAGAGCACTTTGCTTAATTTTTAATCTTTTACCACCGGTTTTTCAAGAAAATTTTCTCTAAGTTGAATCGCGAAAATGCTCTGATTAAATAAGGTAAACTTTACAATAATAAATGACTGGTGAGAATTATGAACGATTCTGAACACCTCTATTTGCACTTATACCGTTCGCTCGTCCCCAAGAGGTTAAATTAAACATTTTATTAGAGGTATATTATTTGTTTCGAAATAAATACTTATTTTATTGTCCTTAATTACTATTCATAGAGTTGAGTTGTCTTAGTAATCACTACGCACTGAGCGAAATATTTTTAGCACCACTACCAGTAGCGTAGCGCGGGGGATGCTTGTATGCGTGGCATCTGCCTCAATAAATTCACGCATAAGCTGTAATTGAAAGAAACTCAAACGATTATCTTTACATAAATGAAAAAGTACTTTAATAAATCATTATTTAAAAAAATAGCGTAAAATGAAACTCATTTAGTACTGCGTTTCTCAGTATCAATGAAAATGGGAGACCATACTCTCACGAATCAATATCTTGTTAGACAGAAAAACAGAAACGCAAAGCTCGGCGAAACGCTGGGATTTCCAGCGTGTAATCCATATAGGAATAATAAATTTTAGTCGTCTGGTGCACGTGCTCGAAAAGTAGATGGATTGGCATTCTGAATGAAGTGGGATGCCTGTATACTGAACAGTGAGTAGCCATATGACAGCAAGCTGCTATCTTTTTCTGCGATTATTTGTCTTTTTATTGACCACAGAGTTCTAATACAATAGAGATGGAGTAAACCGTCAAAACGGTTTGCAATATAAAATCGATTATATCGCTCAAATTTAAACACACTCATTCGGCCTAAACAATACAAGCACGTGGAACAATGACTGACTTTCATTGGACGGGGGAAAGTTTTCAAAGCGAGCCTCTCACAGACTCTATAGAGCCGCAAGTATTTGGACTGAATCAACGCCACCTATAGACAGTGCCTACAAGCTAGATTTCGACGTGTAGGCAGATCACACAAGACTCCCTGTAGGAAAAATCGGCTTTTCAAGGACAAACATCCTCTTTTCATTTTCCATTCTTTACCATAGTTACTAACCTAAGATAAGGGCCGAGGAGTGACCAAAGAAAGGATAATGAAAGGAAGACGTTTGTCCTTGAAAAGCCAAATTTTCCTATAGGGAATATAGCTGATCATTCACTGGACTATTCTTGTGGCGTTCCTTGTGACGTAACAGTCACAAGAATAGGGTCCAATGAATGATCCGCAGATGGCCGATCTGCCGTGATGCTGAAATCCAGCTCGTTGGCATTGTCTATAGGTGGCGTTGGCTGAATTTTGCCCGATTTCAACAGATTTCAGGGTTGCATTTTTAAGGTCATGCAACACTTTATCAAAACACTTTATCTCCATCGATATCTGAACTCCGTGTTTTCTGGCGTGTCTTTTTTCTTTAAGAAAAACAATGGAAGATTATTATTATTTTATTGGTATTTTTACCCATTTAATTTTCTTTATTAATAGAGTATTAAAAAATATTTAATATTTTGTTATTTTTAAACGTGAGCCCAATCTATGTATTGTAGTATTTTAGAACGATGTAAATATTTCAGAATAAGAAATTTTTTTTTAGAATACAGTGGCTCGCATTTGTTTTGGGGCACTCGTGTTTTTGAAACTTACTTATAAAAAACATCATCAAAATATTAAAGGATCTACTTAAAAAAAAATTTCATATAAGCGTTATTTTCCCTATAATAAAACCTGCATATTGTAAGAAAAATAAATTCGAAACTTTTTTTTTCAAAAAATTAATTTACCGAGAAACTGTTAAAAACAATCTCACATAAGTAATTGGTCACTTGTAAGCCTTACTAATTTTTTTGACATGTGATATTTTTTGTTATTTATTTTCATTATAAGTGCAAATATATGTTAAATATTATCGTCTGCCTTTGAAATTACTACTAACTCATCTAAATTTGTTTACATTTCTATATTTGCGAACATGGCTGGACGCTACAAAGTTACAACAAATTCCATTCGTAATTTAATCATAGAACATTTTAAAGATGGGAAAAGCATCAGCACTATCACAAAACTTGTTAAAGTAAGTCATTCAACTGTTTTTGCTATTATAAAAGAATGGAAACTACGTGGAACTGTTGAAAAAATATTAAAATCAGGAGATTCTCACAAGCTAACTCTCAGGAATCGAAGGTGTATTATGCATAAAATCAAGAAAAATTCAAGAATTAATGCAGTGAAACTTACAATAGAATTAGAAAACAGATTTGCAATAAAAGTAAACCCTGAAACTGTTAGACGAGTTATCAGATCTTATGGGTAAAACAGTAGTTTCCAGAAGAAAATCTTTCGTTAATGAAAGAGCAAGAAAGTTACGTCCCAGATAGCATTTTTAATTTTCAGAAAATTTGCAGCAGTCTTCCTTTGAAAAGCTGCAACGTTGCAACAAGCTCAGCATGACAAGGCTGAAAGCTCATAACAAGACTGCAGCAAGATAACGCAAACGCCGAAGTCACCACCCTTTGAACTTGCAGCTAACTTGTCGTGCAAGTTAAATTCATGCTATATCAAATTTATTGCAAACTAACGGCAAACAAGTAATCAAAAATACTGCAAAGTTATAATCTTTCTATGCCCCACTATCTGTTTACAACTGTTACACTATAAGTTTAACTCCTTCATAGAGGTCCATAGACCTGATCAGGTCTATTGATGCGAACACACAATCAGAAGGTGTATGCATCGTTTTCATCACCATAAACAAGTTAAGGAAATATTTGTACTTTTCAATACGAGCCTTTTTTTGGTATTTGATAAGTATAGCTTTTAGATAAAGCGGTGCCAACCGAATAAAATTTCTGCAATTTCTGCATATGTGCTGATTGTCTATTCTCTCAACAGAGGGATTTTTTGCTTTCGTCACTTTCGTGAATTAAAGACAGTCTTGCCATCAGTTTCACAACAAACTAGTCATGTAAGTAGGGGATAGTATACCTTGCGGGAAATTTGCTGAGAGTTTCTTAATTCAAATTTCTCAAGATAAATGTCAGAAAAACAAGCAAGATAATGTCAGAAAAAATCAAACTTGCTACTAATGTTCATGCTATCTGGGGTCTGGATTTTATAAAATCCATGGTAGACAAAGATTTATCGTTTTCGGAAAACATCATATTTGTGGATGAATCAAAATTTAACATATTCTCAGATAGCATTTTTAATTAGCAGAAAATTTGCAGCAGTCTTGCTTTGAAAACCTGCAAAGTTGCAGCAAGCTCAGCATGACAAGACTGAAAGTTCATAACAAGACTGCAACAAGATAATGCAAACGCCGAAGTCACCACACTTTGAACTTGCAGCTAACTTGTCGTGCAAGTTAAATTCATGCTGTATCAAATTTATTGCAAACTAACGGCAAACAAGTAATCAAAAATACTGCAAAGTTATAATCTTTCTATGCCCCACTATCTGTTTACACCTGTTACACTATACGCTTAACCCCTTCGGGGGGGGGGGGGTCAATAGACCTGATCATGTCTATTGATGCGAACACATCGTCAGAAGGTACATGCATCGTTTTCATCACCATAAACAAGTTAAGGTAATATTTGTACTTTTCAATACGAGCCTTTTTTGGTAATTGATAAGTATAGCGTTCAGAAAAAGCGGTGCCAATCGAATAAAAATTTTGCAATTTCTGCGTATGTGCTGATTATCTATTATCTCAATAGAGGGATTTTTTGATTTTGTCACTTTCGTGAATTAAAGACAGTCTTGCCACCAGTTTCACAACAAACTACTCATGCAAGTGGGGGATGGTATACCTTGCAGGAAATTTGCTGTAAATTTCTCAATTCAAATTTGTTACGGCAATATAATATCAGAAAAAATCAAACTTGCTGCTGTTCATGCTATCTGGGTTTGACCTGATGGGCGAATAACTGTGTGGAGAAAGGCACAACGAAGAGCTCAATCCGAAAAATCTCTTGCCAACAGTCAAACACGAAGGTGGAGGCTAATGGTTTGGAGATGTTTTGCTGCTTCTGGTATGAGAAATTTAGTTTTCATTGAAAATAGTATGGACCAATATAAGTATACAAATATCCTGAAAGAAAACATGAAAATATTTGCCCAAAAACTTGGAATTCAAAACGCACTCAACTTGTATCGAGATAATGATACCAAACACACAGCCCTAAATGTTCATTTATGGCTGCTGTAAAACTGTCCCAAAGTTAGCAAGACTCCACCATATTCTCCAGATTTAAACTCAATTGAAAATGTGTGGCATAAACTGGAGAAAAGGACAAGAAAACACGATATTTCGTCGAAAGAACAACTTAAAAAAGTATCAACAGATGAATAGAACAAAATTGAACATTCTTACACAAAAAAACTAGTTGCATCCATAACGAAACGTATTAAAAGTGTAATTTCAGCTAAAATATATCCAACAAAGTATTAAAATGTTTGATTATTTTCATATTTTTATTTACATTTGTTGAATGTTTAAAGTGTCCAATTACTTATGTGAGATTGTTTTTAATACTTTCTCGGTAAATTAATTTTTTGAAAAAAAAGTTTTGATTTTATTTTCATTACAATATGTAGGTTTTATTAGAGAAAAGGAATTTTTTTTAAGTAGATCCTTTAATATTTAGAGGAGGTTTTTTATAAGTAAGTTTCAAAAACATATGTCCAAAAACAAATGTGAGCCACTGTAACAGATAATATAGAGTTCTATAAATTAAATTGGTCAGTACAATCATATCAATTGGGCAGTATAGTAATTAATCAATGGCGTTTTAAATAATTTTCACGTGTAATATTATATGAATAAGATTCCTTTAAAATGTCTCTTCTGATTTACATTTCTTATTTGAAAACTAGCTGAAATTAAAACAAAATAACATAAAGTGTAAGCTTCGACGAAACTTTCATTAAGGCATTTTATCCCGAGACTTATCAGGATTAAATGTTGTGGATCAACGCCACATATAGATAATGCCAACGAATTCGATTTCGACGTCGCGACAGATCGGTCATCAGCGGATCATTCATTGTACCCTATTCTTGTCACTGTTACGTCACAAAAACGCCGCAAGAATAGGGTCCAATTTATGATCTGCCGATCTTCCATGACGTCGAAATCGAGCTCATAGGCATTGTCTATAGCTGACGTTGAGTGGATCAACAAATGTCAGTAATTTGAAATCCTGATGTAATTTTATAGCAGAGACACTGTTCTATTTCAATCAGTCTAAGTTTTTTCGATTAAAATTAATTAAGTAGAAACTGCAACGCTTTTCCATAGGATGTACGGATACTGATAGAGAGAATATTTTATATACAAATCTTTTAAAGTATTTTTTATTTGTTTTCTCTTATTTAGATTTTTCGTGAGTGAAAACAAAAAATATAGTCATTGGTTTATTTGCAAATAATTATAATACGTGGTTTTTAAATTAACTAGCCGCCCTTGGCGACCAGTTTGGTCTCCCTCAAAATTTATGTTTGGGAAAGCATGCTAAGCATTGTATCATGTTACTTTTATTCATAATTTAATTTACTAGGACTCCCTTAAATATAATTAATATAATCCCTTAAGCTAATATTAGTTTTTGTTACATTAACCCCTTGAGGGGCACCGGTATATATTATATACCACCTACGATTAATGAAGTTTTACACCAGAAAAATTTTATTAATTTTTACTTTTCTAACTTTGGTGGAAAAAAAGCCGTAAAATTGCTTTTACTTATTTTGAAATAGAATTTTTCAAAGATTCCGGTGGGAATTCAGCATTTCACAAACGTAATTGCTTGCCCCTCAAGGGGTTAAAATATCCCAATTTTTTATTTCCTGTAAGCAAGTAAACCCTATTGGGTTACAAGGGAAGTCTATAGGAATTTGGCGAAATATTAGCGATATCGCCAATTTGGCAGCTAATTTTGGTCGCCAAATTTGGCGATATTTCGCCAAGTTGGCGACAAACTTGGCGACAGAACAGGGTTCCATCTATGGTAACCCCCCTTATAAGTGTGGAGATGCATTAAATGCTGTTTAATAACCATTGAGATGCGTTTCATTCGGCATTGCCGTTAAACAATCAACAAATAATCGCGATTTATGTGCCACGTATGATAGCGTAATATATATAGAGATAGTCACGAAACAATTTTATGCCAAATATTAATTTTGTGTGTTAGCTTCCAAATAATTATAAATTTACTTAAGGCTGTAATATTCTATAAAATTTTGAAGAGAAAGAAATTCTAATTTCCATAGAATTATACGATGGTTGAAAATGTTTGTAACATGAGCTTCATCTCAATTCAGAGTTAGTATTGTAAATTTTTTCGTTTTCATCGCAGTAAACTGTCTCAATTTCATGAACAGAAGTGTTCTTATAGTTATTCTTAAGCAGACAGTCACTTTTCTCCCTAAAGTTTTCGTAAATACTCGAATTAGAACATCAAACCTTAAAAACTTGCAATCATGATATAAAAGCATTGAATGAAAAAAGTTCATTGAAAAACAAAACAATTTTTCGTAAATATTTTCAGCGTAGTTGAGATCCGAATTTTTCCAACAGTAGGGTTTTCTGCATCACTAGGAAGGGGGGGGGGGGGGGCTGTGAAAATTCAGAGGAGTGACCATTAATAAGCAAAATATCGGAAATATCTATAATGTGGGGTATTTTGGTGCTCCGTGCGAAAATCATTTCTTCGACCATCTTCTGAATTTACCGCGCTACGCCACTGGTCTCCACATTAACAGTTTATAACGGATTTATTAGAGGAAAAGGTCCAAATACCGGCTACCACTTTTGTTTTCAATCTAGATCATACAATTTTCAAAATTAATAAAATAAAAAGCGACAGCAGGGTACCTTGATACGTTTTACACCTGTTTAGAGGGAAAAAAATTAGTTTAAAAGGCGTTTTCTGTTTATAAAAAGCTAAATTCCGAAAGTCTTCAAATTTTGAGTTTTTAAAATGGGGTCTAAATACCGGCTGCCTAAGTTTTTTTCCAAAAGATCACACAAATAGAGCTAATGACAATTATTAAGCAATAAGAATATTATTTTAAAAAATAGTATTGATTAATAACATTTCTTACGCACAGAAAAAATACGCAATTTTTAATAAGTAAGTATTTTTATCAAATTTCTAAAATTCTTTATGACCATCTCTCACAGTCTTCTTCCCATTATGTTTCTAATTTTGTTTTTTAACGTGTAAAACAAAAAAAAAAAAGATTGCTGATTGAAATGAGAATTATTTTATCTGAAAAAAATCAAAAACATAATATCACTCTCTGCGTCGGTATAGTCCCTATCAGCCCACATAATTGCATTCTTAACATTGAACCCAGAATCCCCTCCCCCATTCTTGTACACAGAGAAAGCACCCGTGCAGAGGACACAAATTTATCATTTTCCTCTGTTGGATATTTTCCTTTTTCACTTTTAACCCTCTCGCTGCGTAATTATTTTATCAAAATAGCTTCAAAAATTGCGTATTTAACCCCTTCGTGACGAGCGTCTTTTAAGAATTTTTATTCTTTTGTCACCGGTTTTTCAAAAGAAAACTTTTTGTCTAATTTAACCGGGAAAATGCTCCGATTAAATAAGGCAAAATTTACAATAAAAAAATAACTGGTGGGAATAATCAAGGAGGGTTAATTAGACGGAAAAAATGCATCCTCGAGGAAATCTCGGGTTGCGCAAATTTTGCTACTTTTACGTTGACCGAGGAAATCTCGGATTGCGCAGCGAGAGGGTTAAAATCAAATTTCTACCTCTTTCGTCTGGTTTACTCCGTCATTTTGTTTCTTTCTCTTCACATTTATTACAGGCACTTTTGTAGTGTCCAACAGCACTTTTTTGGAAATTGATCTGGCAACCAGTGTCGGTCCTGAAGAATTACGGCCATGATTGCTTTTGTCATATTGCGAAATGGGACTGGAACTATTTCTGAGCCATTTAAATTAATTTATTAATTATGGAACTATTTAAATTATTTTTTTTCCTTCCCTTCAAGCAGAGCAACCGAGAGAGGTACAAATACCGGCTAGCCGGTATTTAGACCATTCTAGGTAGCCGGTATTCGGACCACTGCTATGTTTAAGTTAAAACCGGTATTACTCATTCATATAATAAAATACCAATAATGTGCGCGTAGCAATTGTGAGCTAAATATGTCTAGAAAATAACTTAATCAACAATTCAAGCCAATATACGATCAGTATATTTAAAAAAAAATAAGAAACACACATCTGAAAAACTTTTCATGTACTAGATTGCGTAGATTCGACACTTTTGCATTTACTATTCGTACTTTTCGTAACTTTCTTCTCTCAATTAAAGTTACAAACTCTGCCTATCACTGCTAGGCTGCGCTGCGCTCAGTTCTCAGAACACCTAGTAGCCGGTATTTGGACCCTAGCCGGTATTTGGACCTTCTCCTCTATTATTAAACAACTATTTTGTGTCCTTTTCGCTCCTGCTTGCATTTGCTCAATATTTTTTTCCCAGATCTGTCTCTGATTAATTGATAGGAATTCAAAAATCTCAACTCAAAGAAGCTAGTTAAAAAAAAAAAGAAATGCTTGTGTTATGTATATTTTAGTATGTGCCTTTTAAGAAAAAAAAAATGTTATCAATTATAATATTTCTATGCATGTTTCAATTCTTTGTGTTTTAAAGTTGTAGTTGATGTCTACACTTAGAGAATAAACTTACTTGATAGAAATAAAAGTTTCATGTTTTTCTCAATTCTCCTTGCAGTAACAAATGTGTTCAAAAATTATAGGAATGTCTCAAGTGGTCATTTTCAGATAAACTGTACAGTTAGAATCATCAATAATTAATGTAATATTTATGAGAATCGTACAAGTTAATTGATAATGCCATTATCACGAAATCAACATTATAATTATTCTTATACATGGGATTTAATATACTGAAAATTATAGAGAGTTGCGGTAATCAAATTATGAGACAACAAGGGATTAAGAGACTCATACAAAAGGAAGCTTTCACAGAAAATAAAAAGTCAAAGAGTATCAATGCATGCTAGTGTTAGGCGATTCTTGAAAATTCCACAGTCAGTAAAAATCGCCACCGTATAAAATAAATAAAGATAAAAATCAATTCCCAAATTCTACTATCCAGATATTCTACAATCGATTGTCACGCCAATAAGCTAAAACCAGTAATTGCAAAACTTAGCTATCAATAAGTCGACTAGTTTCGCATTAATTGCTTCGCATCACCTCTTGAAACCTTTGAGATCTCGTTGCAGGTTCCAAGAATAGATGAGGGTAGCTAAAACCCTCAAGAGAAGCCTCATCCACCAAAAACATGTCGAAAATGGGAACTGAAGGCAATATATGTCAATACAGGAAATTTCAGTGCTCCTTGGCAGTGAAAACCAGAACTAAAATGGTGGTGGGGGAATAAACTAAGATGAGTGGTCCCAGTTCTCTAAATGTACACTATGCAGCAGCGCGAGCAACCCACGGCGGAAATAAACAGTTTGCTCATGCGCAGTTAAAATTTTACTCATATCAGGGGCGGATCCAGAGAATCATTTTGATGGGGGGCGATACCGAGTGACATATAATCAACTTAGTCATAACTTCTTTTTCTCAAATCATTCCTTGCAGTCAATTATTAAATGAATATGAAATAATTAATGCGATTTGAAAATATTAGACTCTCGATTATCGACATCCGATTAACCGAAACACTCGGTTATCCAACACCCTTTTTATATAATCCCGCCCTCTCCTCAAAATATGGTTTATTGTTACTTTTTAGGTCATAAAATTAAAAACGTTATAACAGAATTTATTTATTAAATGTCTTATTTTTTCTTTTTCTTTTTACTCTTGTACTATGGTAATTATTTATCTTATTTATTGTTCTTTTAGTTATAGTGAACAACATTAATAACACAAGCCTGCCATGAGTGTGTTTTTTAACTTTTGATAATTGAATCTGGTGTATTTTTTAGCACTGAATCCGAAAATGACCTTCATTTTTAACCATCACGTCACGATTTTCGCAAATCGTAAGTTTCAAAGTTAAAAAGTAAAAAATAGCGAAAATCTCACAAAGCAATTTGTCAAAGCCTTAACAAAAGAAAGTAAATGTTTTAAATCCATCTGCGACAAATTTTCCAGCCTTATCAGCCACCAAAGTAAAAGAGAATACCGAGATGAACCCCATAGAGAGGATTAAAAGAAAAGCGGGAAGCAGAGCATGAGCGGTTCAAAGAAACTTCCACGCATGGAATAAAATTATAAAGATTTTAAATACACAATATTTTACGTGTTTAACTATAAAAATCCATGTATAAGCAAAAAAATGAATGAATTATTATGAAAAAAAGTTACGTCTATTTTATAGTAGCAGATTTTCGCAATATTTCGACTTCTTAAAAATTTGCGATTTGTGAAAAAAACTGACGTGATGGTGTGGTAAAAAATGAAGGTCATTTTGGGATTCAGCACTAAAAAATACATAAGAACCAATTATAGAAAGCTGAAAAACATAACTATCACATCCATTTTTTAATATCAGATTTCTGAAAGAGGATAATCTCTGAAGGATCCCCTTCAGAAATCTGAAGGGACCTTAACATCCTTGAAAGTCAAAAATGTCATCTAAGTGGTGTGTATACCTCTTCACACGCGCGGATCCACGGAAGGGGGGAGATCGCCTTGATCGCCACCCACCCTTTGGATCAAAAAATATAAATTCACCGATTATCGCAAATTTCGACAAATGCTAGCCGAAAAGAATCATTTTTGTCAATCGTTCGCAGGTCAAAAAATAGCGCAAAAAACGCGAATTTCGTCAAAGGATCGCGC
Organism: Maratus speciosus; assembly: GCA_963932465.1. NCBI lineage: Eukaryota > Metazoa > Arthropoda > Arachnida > Araneae > Salticidae > Maratus > Maratus speciosus. Next base: position 255,968,035 of record OZ010793.1, on the reverse strand, counting down.
AAAAAAGCGAATTTCGTCAAAGGACCATGCAAAAAAGCGCGAATTTCGTCAAAGGATCGCAGAAAAAACGCGAATTTCGGCAAAGAATTGCAGAAAAGAACGCGAATTTTGCCAAAGGATCTAAAAAACGCGAATTTCGCCAAATAATTAAGGAAAGAACGCTAATTTCGCGGAAAAGCGCGCAAAAATGCGAATTTCGTCAACATCTCGAAAAACATGCGAATTTCGTCAAAGAATTGCGAAAAAATGCGCGAATTTCGCAAAGGACAGCGGAAAAAAACGCACAATTAGCACCAGGGTGAGATTCTCCTAGGCGCGCATCCATGGGGGTTTCCATCGGGGCGCTCGCACCCCCCCCCCCAAGATATAAATCCAACGCTTTTAACGGCAGTTTTCGCGGAACAGACATACAAGCCAACGAAACCAAACACTTTCCGGATGTCAGTGGTAAACCTCACTGAGGTTTCGGCAATTAGTGAACAAAATAGGATTATGTCCTGTCAAAAGGCATATGGCGCCATAATTTTTGACACTATGGGTTGAGGTGGGGGATGATCCTTTGTCGAAATTCGCGTTTTTTCGCGATTCTTTGACGAAATTGGGGTTTTTGCGCGATCCGTTGACGAAATTCGCGTTCCTTTTGCGATCCTTTTACCTGCGAACGATTGACGAAATTGATTTTTTTTCAGCGATCATTTTTCGAAATTCGCGATAACCGGTGGATTTATATTATTTTGGGGGGGGGGGCGATCGGGGCGATCGCCCCCCCCCCCCCCGTGGATCCGCGCCTGACTCATATGTCATGTTTCTGACGCTAATGAGCAGATAACTAACTAGGATTACTATTATCTGATATTATCTTTTTACTTGTTTATTGTATTTCATATGTTTCACTTTCTGCGTTCTTAGTGTTTAAGGTAATATAATTCCTTATCTAGAAGTTGATCAGAGCTATTTTAGTTAGATAGTAGGTATGGACAAATTCCATCATTGTATCGAGCTATTGCAGATAAGGCAAAGAAAGAAACTCCCTGTCTCGTAAGTATTGGAGGCGGTCTCCTAGATAGAATTTTTAATTTGCAGAAAATTTGCAGGAGTCTTGCTTTGAAAACCTGCAAAGTTGCAGCAAGCTCACCATCACAAGACTGCAGCAAGATAACGCAAACGCCGAAGTCACCACATTTTGAACTTGCAGCTAACTTGTCGTGCAAGTTAAATTCATGCTGTATCAAATTTATTGCAAATTAACGGCACACAAGTAATCAAGAATACTGCAAACTTATTGCAACGTAGTAATCTTTCCACGCCCCACTATCGGTTTACAACTGTTACACTATAAGTTTAAACCCTTCGGAGGGTCCATAGACCTGATCAGGTCTATTTATGCGAACACACCGTCAGAAGGTGCATGCATCGTTTTCATCACCATAAACAAGTTAAGGTAATATTTGTACTTTTCAGTACGAGTCTTATTTTGGTATTTGATAAGTATAGCGTTTAGAAAAAGCGGTGCCAACCGAATAAAATTTCTGCAATTTCTGCGTATGTGCTGATTGTCTATTCTCTCAACAGAGGGATTTTTTGCTATCGATACTTTCGTTAATTAAAGGCAGTCTTGCCATCAGTTTCACAACAAACTACTCATGCAAGTGGGGGATGGTATACCTTGCGGGAAATTTGCTGCGAATTTCTCAATTCAAATTTGTCACGGCAAGATAATGCCAGAAAAAATCAAACTTGCTGCTAATGTTCATGCTATCTGTGCAGAGGGAAAAGTTTTTTAGATAAGAGAAGGGGTCCGTGTTGCTACGGAAGAAAACCCATACGCTGTTTGTTTGAAGGGATCGCTAAGAGAGAGAGAAGGCAGTTCGATGGTACCCCTCGTTGAAGGAGGTTGAGTTCTGAGATAGACCTCGTAGAGGGAGGTTGAGTTCTGGCGTTAAACTTCAAGAGAGTAGGTTGGTGTTTCTTGAGCGCAATGTGTTCCGGGAAAAGTGAGTCTAGGAACATTCATCAGCGTGTGGACTAAGAAAGAGTTCAACATCATATTTCATCAAACATTTTATTAGCCCCCGGTACGGTATGCTATTTCTTTCTGCCAGCTTATTTTGTGTCGTCTCCAAAAAATAACGTTACCCAGGGCTCGCAGCGTTCCTAAAATTTTCGCTCTTTGCTACCACTAAATTAAAATGATAATCTTTGTTGTATGAATCTATTACAGATGTTAAAGGAATCTACCTCGAAGAATTCTTATTTAAAATACTGGTAGCAAAGTGTGAAAATTTTAGGAACGGTGCGAGCCCTGCGTTACCTTACAGAAGCCAGCCGTAAAAAAAAAAAAAAAAAAAAAAAAAAGCAGGACGATTAAATACTCTATAGCGATTCTTTAAACTTCTAAGCATCGCACATTTTCGATTTTTATACTGTCGTATTGAAAAAAAAGTACTTTTGTTTGAAAACTGCATCTCCATTTATTTTTGAAATATTAATTTTTTGTAGTTTATAGAGCCATTTTCTTAATATTGGCAACGTAAGTACTCCATTTCTGTAGAAAGTAAAGGAAAAATAGTTGTAAAATATTAATGATATATTTTTGTTGCCAATTTTCATAGCAACAGAAAGAGAATGTGATTAAAATACGCGCTATTTTGAAGAAATATAAGTGAATGATTTCTGTTAAAACATGAGTTATTATAAACTATATTTAATTTTAAGTAATCTATATTAATGTTACGAACAAATGAAGGCCTATAAATCATTAGGCAGCCTTTTTTTTATCGAGTTTCTTTTTGCTGCATTTGTGTATTATTTCGTGATAGTGACGTCCTATGCATACTTTACTGTTGATGTTTAAGAGTGGATCGTAAATGTGGAATTCTTAAGCGGATGCGAATGACGTCATTTTACATAAAATAAAAGCGTGTGCTGTAAGTTTTAAAATTCAAATATGTTTTGTACTATTTGTATATACATATTTTTTTTTCATCGGGAGCGACACTAAATTCTGAAAAAGTAGAATTCCTGTTTTCTAGTTATTTATATTCTAATTGCAGTATATTTTTAGTGCATTTTGCTAATTTTCCCGAAAGTACCGTTAAATTTGGTTGAAAATACTGCAATATAAACAAAAAATATGCAGAAACGTCTTGAATTTTTTTAAGAAACCTGTATATCTCAATGAATATACATGCTATTCTGATACACATGATCACAAATATTGCACCAGATCTACATAAGACATAGAGCTTAAGATCATTAAGAGCATTTCATTTTACAGGGTGATTGCAAATATTAAGGATGAGTAACTCTTTGGCGATCTGTGATCACACTTACCCACTTGTTTCAATTTTCTAATGCAATTTTTTCTTTCCTGTTGCCACAAAGGGAAACTACATATAGACAATATTTTCATAAGCCAATGAAAATTTAGACGCACCCGTTTGTGTATTTTTTTTTTTATTGTATATTTGTTGTTGATCCTCCAATTATACTCTAGTAAGGAAACCTTGACTGAACAGTATGACGTTAAATATTTTTTTTTTTTCTGAATTTCCAGAATTCGTCATGTATTTCTGTAGATAACAAAAAGACAAAAACTCTAAAATCGAAAGTTTTAGGTGACTTTTAGCCGAATTGTGTATATATATATATGTGTACTAGACGGCTCTGCCCCTTGCGTGCTACGCTTGCCAATCCCAGTCCAGACCCCACCCCCAGGGTCTAAAAAGTCGCTAATTTTCTCTGTTTTAAAAAGACTGTCCGATTACAGAAGATGAATTATAATTGAACGACCAGTGTCGATTTTCTGTAATCCAGTTTCCATTCATTTCCCTTTGACTAAGGATTTTAAGGCCGAATCAACGGGTTTCGCGACAGTTAATGGCTGTTTTCATGATTGATTAAATAAGATCAATTAAACATTTGAAAATCAGCTTGTATAAAATGGTTAAATAAAAAATGTCTCTGCCTCCAGTACTTTTACAGTAAAGGTCTCTTTTAGGCGCTACAAGAAAATCACTTTAAATATGACGTTTTAAAGATATTGTTTAAATCTGACGTAATTTTCCCACATTGAATGCTTTTCGCACATAATAATTTATTTGTTTTAATGTTTTCTTTCTATTTTAATATTCATGTGTAAATATATTTTACAATAGAAACGTGTTTGGAAATATTATTTGAGCTTTTGTGACTCAATTTTCCCCTATTTAATTCTTTTAGAGATAATAATTTAATTATTTTAACATTTACTTTCTCTTTTAATATTCACATATAATTATATTGTTTAATTGTAAAATGTTTGGACATATTATTATTCACGTGACATATCGTCACGTACATTTTTTCATGTGACATATCCTTTTAAAGTTCTTGACCTAAACATTACTTAAACATCCACTCCCCCCTCTTAACTTCTTTTTTCACCACTAGGGAGCGTTTTAAATTCTGAATTTGTTCATTACCATCCAATAGATTTTTTTTCCAAAATTTAAAAAAAGAATTACATAACAAATCTCGACAATTAGATGCTTCTCCCCCATTTTCATTTTTCTGTCGCCAGGGGGGCTTCAAATTTAATCTACGATACGTCATGTAATAACTTAAATGGTGCCCAATAATGTCGTTTTAAATTTTATATATTAAAAATGCTTGCAATCTGATCAGTATGACGTCGATTCGAATGCGAAATATAACGGGTGCGTCTAAATTTTTATTCGCTTATAAAAATATTGTCTATATGTAGTTTCCTTTGTGGCAACAGGAGAGAAAAAAATTGCATTAGAAAATTCAAACAAGTAGGTAAGCGTAATCACAGATCGCACAGAGAGTTTCGTTTAAAATGCTTTCCATTGCATACACACTTTTATGCTTTGTATCATTGGCAATGACTTTTATCGTCTGCGTTTTTTATACGAATTCTTAAAATGTTTTGTTGTGAAAGAGGTAGCCATGAGCGGCTCTTGTGATATTATTTAATAAAAAACAGTGCACTGCATTTTTGTTATTTTGAGTATTTGTGAGTATTTAATATGAGCTAACATAATGGTCCGTCGAGCAACGAAGAAGCAGCCTGGGATTAAATCCAACGAGCTTCTAAATCAAATTTTAAGTTTAGTGAAACGCCGATATGAATGAAAGTTCTAAGAGTTCCGTGCTACGAAATTCGTCAAAAGATTATTCGAAAAGTAAGTGAATGTGAATTTTCTTATCTTTACTTTTTTATACATATATTAAAGAATGTTTAAAGGCGCAAAAAAAGAGGATTTAAGGCTTATAGCCACTGAAATAAATCTAAATGTTAATTAAAAAATGACAATTGCTGATTTAAACGTTATTATTGAAGACAGTGAAATGTATAAAAATAAACCATATTTTGTGAAAGATATAGCAAACGATATATTTGAAAATCGTAAACACGAGGAGCAGGAGCAAAGGCGAATTGATGAGGAGCAGGAGCAAAGGCGAATTGATAAGGAGCAAAAGCAATATGATCTGGAAAAAATGAAACTTGAAATCGAACTGAATAAAATGAAATCTGAATCTAAATCTAATGTTAGTAAGAGTGAAATAAAATTAGAATCGTTGGATCAATTGATAAAAAGTATTCGAACTTTGACTGTAAGAATTCCTATACGTCCTGAAGGATGAGGTTTCTTCTTTTCTTCTTTAGAACGAGCTTTTAAGACTAAAAATGTTCCAGAACAATATAAAGCAGAAATTCTGTTAAATTTATTAGGGGATAAAGCATCTAACATAATAACTTACTTACATGATAGCGATATCGAGAATTATGCAAAAATAAAAGAATTACTGTTAAAAGAATTTCAACCTACACCTTATTTTTGCTTAGAACAATTTAGAAATGCTGTTAAACAACCAAATGAGACTCATGTACAGTTTGCTTCACGTCTAACAACAAACTGGGAATATTATTTAAATTTGAGAAATGTCTCCAATTTCGAGAGTTTAAAACAACTTATAGTATCGGATAAATTATATCAAACATTAGATAGAGAATCAGCTTCCCACATTATTGTGAAACAAGGAGATAAATGGTTTTTACCAGAAGAGTTGGAACGAGAGATTGATTTATATTTCACATCACGAGGAAAATCTCTTACTGAGAATTTTAGTGTTAATCGTAAGCATACTAACTCCAAAAGTGTATCTAAAGTATTTTTATCAGATGTTACAACTTTAAGTGGTATTTTTTGCCACGAACATCACTCTCTTTCAAAATGCCCGCATTATTTAAAATTATCTGTCAATGAAATGGTGGACGTTATAAAAAGTAACAAGTTATGCTTTAATTGTTTAAATTCACATTCAGTTATAAATTGTCCATTAAAGTACAAGTGCTTTTGTAAAAAACGTCATCATAAAACTATACATTTCCCAAAAACAAATAACAACACATACGTGAAAGAATATGTTTCATCGGAACAAAATAAACAAAGGAAGGTAAATGTGGAAGAATGTTCAGATTCTAGGCCAACAAATCATAGCACATCAATCTTGAATGCTAATGCAGAAGAGTTCGTTTAGAAAACCTTTATTAGTAACTATTCGAATAAAAAGAGCAAAGTTTTACTTTCAACTGTAATATGTTTTCTAATTGATGAATCGGGATGTAAACATAGAGTAAAGTGTTTATTAGATGTAGGCAGTGAGTCTAATTTTTTATCCCGCCGTTTAATAGAGATAATGCATTTAAAAAAAGAGAGAACAAACATCTTAGTGTCAGGTCTAAATCATGATACATTGGTAATAAATCATAAAGTTAATGCATCAATATGCAATAGAGATGAAAGTTTTGTAAAAAAAATTAGATTTCTTAGTAGTTCCAAAAATAACTGCAGATTTAACGCCTTCGCGTCCAATTGAACGCGGTACAAGATTTACCTAATGTAAAATTAGCAGATAATAGTTTCAATATCCCAGAACATGTAGATATGCTCTTAGGAGCAGGGATTTTTTATGAGCTTTTGAGACGGTGACAAATTCGTGTTAATAATTCTGATCTTATTTTGCAAGACACAGTTTTCGGTTTTGTTGTATCGGGAAGTTTTCCCACAGAGAATTAAAATAAAGTTCATTGTGGGTTTATAAAGAAAGAAACTAATCTCGACAAGACAATTAGAAAATTCTGGGAGATAGAAAATATCGAGTTTGAAAAACCAAAAAGTAAAGATACTTTAATTTGAGAGAAACATTTCGTAGAAAATTATACACGAGACAAAAACGGTAAATATGTTATTGAAATGCCCCTAAAAGAGGATCCAGCTATTATAGGAAACTCAAAACAAATCGCAACGAAAAAATTAAATTCTTTATGGAATCGTCTAGCAAAAGATCTTGAGTATTTAAGATTATATTTAGATTTCTTAAAAGAATATCAACAATTAGGCCACATGGTTGAAGTTAACGAAAGCGAGGAAGAAAGTGGATCCTATTACATTCCCCATCTTGGAGTGTATAGAGGAATAGAAAAAAGCATATCAACGCCTTTGAGAGTTGTATTTAACGCGTCTTCCTTAACAACTAAGGGAAACTCACTTAATTCTATTCAATATAACGGAGGTGCAATACAAGATGATTTATTCTCAATTATGGTGAGCTTTAGAAAATATATCGTCGCTTTCACTGCAGACATTCAAAAAATGTATAGGGCAATCTCTATTCATCTAGATCAAAGGAAGCTGCAAAAAGTTTTATGTAAGGAAGGTCTTAACGAGCCAATTAAAAATTTTAAATTAACCACAGTTACTTATGGTACTGTTAGTGCACCTTTTTTGGCCATGATAACACTACTTCAATTGTCTAAGGATGAAGGAAGCAAGCTTCATTTAGCAGCACCACGTACTGAGAGAAGACATGTATATGGATGACATTCTATCTGGAGCTGATTCTTTAAATTCTGCATTAGAACTCCAAAATCAATTAATAAAAATTTTAAACAGTGCAGGAATGTTATTACATAAATGGTGCAGTAATGCCCCACAACTTTGTCAAACAAATGACAAGATATACCACTTTGGTGATTCAGAAGAATCTAAAGCGTTAGGAGTTTTGTGGAAATCAAAAAATGATTGTTTAAGTTTCAATATTAAAATTCATAATGATGTAAATGTCACTAGGAGACAAGTATTATCAACTATAGCAAGTATATTCGATCCCTTAGGTTTAGTATTTCCTGTTATAATTAAAGCAAAAATATTTATGCAGAAGTTGTGGTTATTACAATTAAATTGGGATGATTTGCTATCGGAGAAAGAGGCTATGGAATGGAGAGAGTCTTCTGATACCCTACAATTAATGAATAAATTTGAGATTAGTAGCTGTATTTTATTGAAAGATGCAATTATGATCAAGTTACATGGTTTCAGCGACGCGTCTGAAGCAACCTATGGTGCGGTAATTTACTGCAAATCAGTGACAGAATCAGGTCAAGTGTCTGTAAAATTAGTGACAAGTAAATCCAGAGTTTCTCCCTTAAAGCAATTAACTGTTCCAAAACTTGAGCTTTGTGCAGCAATGTTATTGACAAAGGTTATTAAACGAGTGATTTCTGCGCTCAAGATTAGTGTAAATAAAATCTGCTTGTGGTCCGATTCCATGATAGTATTATCCTGGATTAAAAAAGAACCATACGTTCTAAAAACATTTGTTGCGAATAGGATTTCTACAATACAAAAACTAACTGAAGGGATGCAGTGGAGACATGTTCCATCTCAGCATAACTCTGCTGACCTTCTAACAAGAGGAGCTAATCCTGATAAACTATTCTGAAATGAGTTATGGTGGAGTGGTCCATTGTTCCTAAAGGAAAAAGACTATCCCAATACAAACATTCCTGCAGCAGTTAATTCCAATGACTTTTCAAACGAACTTAAAAATACTAATATAAGTGACTTTAAAAGCATATCTGTTTTTACAGTTTATATTAATTCTTTTGTGCATGATATAATTGATTTAAGTAGTAACTATTGTAAAATAATTCGTATTTTAAGATTTATTTTCAGGTTCTTTAGTAATTGTAAAAAAAGAAAAAAAGGAGGGTCCTCTGGACCTCGAAGAGCTCAGCAAAGCAGAAAGTTTTTTGTTAAAAAGTGTTCAACGTGAGTTTTTTGACAAGGAAATAAAAACCTTGCAAAAATCAGGTAATATTAATCAAAATAGGTAAAAAACCTCCATTTATTTCTTGATAAAGAAGGTCTTCTAAGAGTAAGAGGTAGGTTAGCGAACAGTAACTTAAATGCCAACCAAAGATTTCTAATTTTACTACATAATAAAAGTAAACTTACTCAAATGATGGTAGAATACTTTCATAAACGGTATTTACATTTAGGTCCACAAGCTTTACTTTTTCAGTTAAGGCAGAAGTTTTGACCTTTAAATGGTCGTGCAATATGTAGGAAAAGAATTCATAATTGTTGCATGTTTCATGTTATAAATATTGTAATTTTTTTATATTTTCTTAATGCAATAGGTTTTATAAGATATTTTGAGTGTATATATGTAAAATTAATCTAATTTCTGTTTGATTGAATATATTATGTGTTATCAAAGAAAATATTCATACAAAATGTTTATTGAGAATGTATATATTATTTGAGTGATATATTATTTATATAGAGAGATTTCTTATATGAGATATATATTATTTGAGCTATTTAAATGACATTTATTTTATCCCGAAGGTTTGAGTTTTATTTTGATAAAATCGAATTTGTTAACCTTCAAATACTTTTAAAATAAAGTATTTCTGAGCTATTTTTTGAGATAAAATATGAGAAAAGAAATAAATTCTTGCAGCATTTAAAAATTTAATTTGAGTGTTAGATGTCATGAGAGTACATCATTACATAATACGTGCAGAATTTTAGAGTAGTAAACATAAAAACAATGAGGTGTTTTCAAGAAACCAATTTCAAAAATTTGTCTGTTACCCATGGAAAATTGATTATTATCTTTGTAACTTGCCAATTTATTGTTTACTAGTACATGCTGTATTATTTGTTTAAAATTTAAAGTGTAATAATGTATTACAATTGTGGCTGAATGAAAATCATTCAACGGGGGTCGGTATGTTCGGTCGTTTTTATGCTTTGTATCATTGGCAATGACTTTTATCGTCTGCGTTTTTTTATACGAGTTCTTAGAGTGTTTTGTTGTGAAAGAGGTAGCCATGAGCGACTCTTGTGATATTATTTAATAAAAAGCAGTGCACTGCATTTTTTGTTATTTTGAGTATTTGTGAGTATTTAATATAAGCTAACACACACATCCGTTCAACACATCCTTCAACACACATTCACACATTCCTTGTCTTCACACACACATCCCTACGTCCAGCCTCACACCTCTATGTCTACCCGATCTGTGTAAGGGTTTAATAATTATAAATTAACAATTTGGATTTATTACCGTAATTTCCGGCGTATAATCCGCGGATCAAACAATTCTGTTAGGACCCAGAAATTTTATTTAGTAATTGAAGCCAAATATTTACCGCGATCAAAAAAGTTACGTTTTATTTAAAAAACTTTCTGGGTCGAAAAATCATTGTTTGATCCGTGGATTATACACCGGAAATTACGGTAATTACAGGAAAAAGTGTTTGGAAAGAATATTAAACAAAACTATCTGTGCCATCTGTGATCACACTTACCCACTTGTTTGAATATTCTAATGCAATTTTTTCTTTCCTGTTGCGACAAAAGGAAACTACATATAGACAATATTTTCATAAGCCAATAAAAATTTAGAGGCACCCGTTATATTTCGCATTCGAATCGACGTCATACTGAGCAGATTGCATGCATTTTTACCCGACTGCCAAGAAGGGTTACGTGTTTCACGCGTATCTGGGTATGTGCATTTCTTTATACCCTGGAAACATCCCAACGGCTGGATGGATTTTAATGAATGAAGTCTCTATAGTTTCGTCTTAACCGTCCGATGGTTATAGGCTAGGTTTTGTTTTTTATAAATTCAAAATGGCTGCAGAGACGAAAAAAATTTTTTACGCACCCTATTGAGTGGCATATCATTGGATAAGTCTTTCAAAATGAAGACGATGTTTCATTGACTACCTTACAGTCAGAAGCTCCGTTTAAATATTACACAACCTGGATGTTGTGTAGGTAGGATCTCTAGCTTTACGGCAACTCTAACCTTTATAGACATATATAGGCCTCATCAAAATAGTGTTTATAGATAGGAACTAACAATTAAACACAACTTAAAAGTCATCAATATAAGTAACTAAAAGAATAGGTAAGTAATATAAAAAATAGTTTCACATTGATGAAAAATAATTAATTAGTTCGCTTTTTACGCAGTCGGGTTGTTTGATTTTTTTAATTTAATTTTTACTTATTCATATATAAAATTTAAAACTTTTACTACAAATGTGTCAAAATGACATAGTACCTCCATTTAAATGTATTTGGAGTTAAATCAGCTAGTATAATACAGATATTTCCTTTTCAGAAAAAATTTCAAGGAAAAAAAATTAAAATATTTTTTAAAATATGACATCCCTTTCAGTGAGACGCTTTCAGTGTGACGTCAAACTGACTCTGAACAAACGGTTGGTATGTGTTATTTCCTATTTCGTTTGTATATTACAACTACAGCTATATCTTATAATTTTTTTATAGCTAAAGTATTCTAATATTTTACATGAAACAATAACATTTTCTACGATCTATATTAAATAGGAAATAAAGCATAATAAACGTTTTTTAGAGTCAGTTCTTTCTCTTTTTGAACAAAACTTCATCATTGTCGTCGAAACTAAAAGCTTATATAAAACGACATCATTTTCAGGTAATAATTGTAGATTCAGTTTTTAGGAATTAAAATATAAGTTTTCATTTAAAACTAATATTATATGAAATATAATTTGCTAAATGCTACTTCATTTGGTTGCATTATTTTTTTATCCCGAAAGTCTTCCCTGATTAACACAGGCAAAGTCTAGTGAAACGTATAAGTGAAACATATAAGTATACTAATTTTTTTATCTTTTAGAGTCTTAATCACATTACTTTCGAAAGTCCTTAATAATTACGTCATTTTCACATTATTGTTGCACATTTCTTTTACGTTTTATCATCGTAAAAAGTCAGGTGTTTTTGTTTAAAAATGACGTCATTTTTACTAGTAGGAGCTTTTTTAAATACATCTAGATTATCTCCTTATTGTCATTGTATATTCTTCAACTCCGTGCAAAAGATTAATCTGTATTTCAATGATTTTCATGCAACTGCGATTGCGATATAAACAGAATAGTCTTCATGACAAATAGATTTATTTAGCTATGAATTTACGATAACATGAGATAGATTATAAAAGACTTGTGTACCATTTAACACATAAAACCAAGCAGTGTTTGAAGTACTAGACTATAGTTTTGAAATGCAGCGTTCATCTCGACAACATAATCATCCATCAAGAGATCTTAGCCATTTTCCTGAATATGCTCAAAAATACCCATCGCTTGGTAGATATCATTTATGTGATGTGAAGAGGGGTATTTCCTATCCGAACCCTCCAACACTGCGGAATATTGATAGAGATGACGTTCTTCACAAGTTATCTGATGAACACTGCCGTCATACAGCACTGTGCAGACCAGGTATGTCGTTTTCACCAATTTCAGTCTTCTTATTGATTATGCAGCCAACAAGTCAGCATTAATAAAATATTTATAACTGAAGTAAAAAAAAAAAAAAAAAATCTTTTACAATAAAAAATACTGCCATTAATAATCGTGGAATGCGTCGCTGCGTCCCAGACTACGGAGAAACCAGCCAAAATTAGGTCATATATTATTCAGTACTTGTTAGTTATCCCGTCGACTAATTTCGCCAAATTATATAAATGGCCAAACCATTCGCCAAATTATACAAATTGACATAATTTTTATTTTAAATAACGAAAGAACAAGTAAATTAATATAACATTAATACAAATACAAATAAAACGTCGAAATAAAAATCACTTGATGACGTAAACACGTGTAACTTGCTTAAAGTCAGTGAATGTGACATTTACGATCAACCGTTATTGTCATTTAATCTTACAATTGGAGACATTATTTTGGTCGATGGGATAACTAACAAGTACATATTATTCATATGCATGTTTCGAAGAATTATTAACCCATTTGCATCATTAGCGCATTATACGAGTCGATTTCAGGACTTTCTTTTTTATTTAGGAATCCCGAATCCATATCGGAAATTCCGAAAGTAGAATTTTTATTTTATTTTATTTTATTTTATTTTATTTTATTTATTTATTTATTTATTTATTTTGTATATTCACCGATGCTAGGTTCATTTGCCTCTCATGTTACGCCGCAAGATTGTGTACTCCTGAAGACAGGCCCGGGCTGGCCAGGTCGGCTGGTCGGCGATTGCCGAGGGCCCCCCAGAAGTCCCCTTCAAAATAGATATATTACTTTATAATTTGTTCCGGGTACTTTATAATTTGTTCCAGATATCCGAAATACCATCGGATATCCGGCAGAGCGCAGCAAAGCGATTATATACGGATAGCAGAAATCGTTTGTCCCCAAACAATGTAGAGAATCTTTTGTTTATGATGCAAAATCTATATTAATAAAAGAACACATCGCTCTGTGTGTGTGTGCGATGGCTAGCACAAACTATTCCACATAGAAGTCTGAACATTTAGGTGGGAATAGTCCAAGACAGGTCCTGGTGCACCTGGGGCTCAGATTTTTAATTTTTTAAGGGCCGGGGCCTCTGGGTTTTTACACACTAAATTGTTAATAACATTCCTCTTTTCTATCAGATCTTCTTCTTTTTTTGGGGGGGGGATCTCCATTCAGTTTCTACTCCATTTCTACATTTCAGTTAAGACCCTGGCACTCTTGGGGCCCGGTACAGGGCCCCTTGAAGTTTTAGTGCCCTGAATTGTTAATAAATTGCTTCCTTTTAATTTGATCTTCATTTTTAGGATCCTTTACCCATTTAGTTATTCTCTCGTTTTTACATTCCAGTTAAGACCCTAGGACCATTTAGGGTCCCGTAGAGCCCGGTCAAGGGCCCTTGAACTTTTTGTGTGCCATGCACGTTTCACCCCCTAATTTTTTCGCCTTCTCAATACATAATTTTAAAATTGAGTCTTGGACTCATCTGCCTAGGCCTAGGCAAACACCCACATATTTTTATTGGGGCCCTAGGGCCCTTTTTTAAACATTTCTCCAATTTTTTGCGCAGTTCTTAAAAATTATATTCTAATGGTTAATTCATTCCCTATGCTTAATTTTGACTAATCGAAGATCTAAAATGCTTACTAAAACGTTTTAACATGTTTTCATGTTAGGGCCTTTCTCTCAACTATTAGTTGGCCCCTTTTAGGCCCCATATTATAGCTCCCTTAAAATAGTCCAATTCACTAGCTTTTTTTAAACAACTTCTGAGGTTCTCCAGCTACTACATGAAGGACAAAAACAAAAAAATAAAATAAATAATAAAAAAAAATTCTCAGACTTTAGCTACCAGTAATTTTGAATATTAATCGCCTTCTTGAGGCTCTTGGTGCAGCTTCTTTAAAAATGATCCGAATTGCTTCCCTTTTTCTTTAACATAGTTCTAGCGTCCTCTGATTATTTTTAAAACTACTAAAAATATCTTTGTACCCAATTATATGTCACTTAAATCCCTAGCCCTTTGGGGCCCGGTACACATCCCCTTGAAGTTTTTGCACCATAAATTGTTAATAAATTTCCCCTCTTAATCCGATCTTCTTTTTGGAACCCTTTTTCAATTTAGTTGTTGTCCTGTTTCTATATTCCATTTAAAATCCTCGGGCACCTTAGGATCCCGTAAGGCCCCTTGAACTTTTTGTGTGCCATGCATTTTTCACCCTTTAATTTTCTTTCCTTCTCAGTCTTGGATTCTTCTCCTTAGACCACCAACACCCTCATATTTTTATTGGGGCCCTAGGAACCATTTTTAAGCATTTACCCAATTTTTTGCGCATTTCTTTAAAATATTATTCTAATGATTAATTCATACCCTG
The DNA here is from genome assembly GCA_963932465.1 of Maratus speciosus. NCBI lineage: Eukaryota > Metazoa > Arthropoda > Arachnida > Araneae > Salticidae > Maratus > Maratus speciosus. The sequence goes on along the minus strand of OZ010793.1, from coordinate 255,952,972 downwards.
TGCTTAATTTTGACTAATTGAAGATATAAAACGCTAAGTACTAAAACATTTTTACATGCTTTCATGTTAGGGCCCCGCTCTCAACTATATGTTGGACCCTTTTGGGCCCCCTGTTATAGCTCCCTTAAAAATGATCCGATTCACTAGCTTTTTTTTTTCTAATAACTTCTTAGATTTTCCAGCTACTACATGAACGACCAAAAAAAAAAAAAAAAAAAAAAAAAAATTCTCAGAGTTCAGCTACCACCAATTTTGAATATTAATCGCCTTCTTGGGGCCTTGGTTGCAGCTTCTTTAAAAATGATCCGAATTGCTTGCAATTTTCTTTAACATGTTTCTACCATCCTCTAACTACTTTAAAAGCTGCTAAAAATTATCTTTATACGCAACTTCATGCCACTTAAATCTCTGGCCCCTTGAGGCCCGGTACAGGGGCTCTTAAAGTTTTTGCACCATAAATAGTTAACAAATTGCCTCCTCTTAATCAGATCTTCATTTTTCAGATCATCAGATCTTCACTACCCTTTTTCCATTTAGTTATTCTCCCGTTTATTTATTCCAGTTAACATCCTGGGGCACCCTAGGGTTCCATAGTGCCCGATCCGGGGTCCTTGAATTTTTGTATGAACCTTTATACAAAACCTTTATAATCCTTGAACTTTATGTAATCCCAAAACATCTATCTTTAAATAAAGCAAAAATCGCTATCCGAAATTTCTGAATAGAAAAGAAATTCCTGAAATTCAAACTAATGGTGCAAATAGGTTAATAGTGCAATACAATTCCACCATTGATTGTTTTCGTGTTAGGTTATTCCGCTAAGATGCTATATATTCCCGCGGCCACCATCTTGGATTTCTCGGCGATGTTTTGTTGGCGTTTATCGGTAAGGTAACCCCGACGAATGACGTGTTCTGGCAACTCCATTAAGCCTAACATGCGCATAAATCTGCTTGGCGACATTTACTTGGCGGAAAAGGGGTTTTCACGCCAAGAAAGAATCCAAGATGGCGACCGCGGTAATATATAACATCTATTCCGGTTATTCTTCTATATGTATAGACTGTTATCAGGAGCAAAAATGTTAAATAAGGAATTTTCTTAGAAGTGAAATTATCTAATTCTTAAATGTTCTCTAAATATTCGTTACTAGTATATGAATCCGTCTCCTACAAAAGGGGGCACAGATTATGGCAAGTTTATATCTAACATAGTGACGACCAAAATTTAATAGCTATAAAAAATAACGGAGGCTACACTTCTGTAATCGGGTCCATGACTAAAGTCGGCGTCAAACATGTGCGATGCTGGCAACAATGTGGTTTCGAGTGTATAACAGTTACATCAATGAAATTATTTTTGCTCCAAACTACGCTCACTAAAATAAGCTCAAATGTTTGTGTATCCAATTGTAGGAAAATCTCCATAATGGCATGTGTATATTTATTTTTATCAATTTAACGTCTTATGAATTCAATTAAATATGAAATAAAACTACAGTGGTGTGCTTCTTCCGAATTTTCGAGCCTCGACCGTTTACCAAAATTTAAAGGCTTATGTTCTCAGGATGAGGATCAACGAAGTTGGCTAATCTTCCGGAATTAGGTCTACCACCAATTTTCGTATTTTAGCGAGTGAGACCTGGTTCAGAAAAGTGGATTTTTTAGTAACTCTTAAAGGTATTTACATACATTTCAAATTATGTTGTTAACAGTAGCTCACATTTAACGCCGACCCAATTTAAAACCGATCAATACGTTTGCCATTATTTTTCTATTAATCAGAATCAATTTAAATAAAACTTATTGAAAAATCAAAGAGTTTTTCTTTAAAACAAAGTGTAAAGTTTTCAAGAAGAAAGTTTTAATATCAATATACGATGTCAATGTTTTCCGTGTTAGACCTAAATGGCTGTGGCGAGGAAGCCCTGCTTTGGCTTAATGATGCATCTAACTTGCAAATCAATGACCTTAGTGATGCAAATCTGTTACCCGCAGCGATTTATTACTTTCATCATTTTAGATCAGGAACCAATCCAACTCCCCCATAGATTGGACTAAGCCGTGATACGCTTTGTTGTGATGTCACAAAACGTCTCACGAAGCAAATTGCAGGAAATACGAATTATCAATTATTATTTACTAATAATAATTAGTAATTCCATGAGCCAATGAAATGAAAACATGAAAGTTGCTAGAATTCCTTTTCTTTGTTTTCCCTGGTTCGTGTAACGTTTCGTGACGTCACAACAAAGCGTGTCACAGCTTTCTCCAATCTAAGGGGCGTTGACTAATACCGATTTTGATACAATAGCTCCATCTGTTCAATGCCATCACTATGAGTTATTGTTTGGGAGAGGCAGCCATAAAATTGTCAAATCAATTATTGCCAATCATCAATCATTGTGTCTGTGGTGAGTCGCTCGTATAATATAATCACTCACTTAAAAACTCTTTACTACCTTTATTCGTAGAACATTGATAAACGTCGATTCTGACACTCCTCGTATTCGAACACACAAAAACGCAATGTAAACATTTTTCGTCTGCGCTGCTATGACAACGGCTCTGGCCAGCTGCCATTCCGAACGAAGAATTTTCTCCCTTGCCACTCTGCGGCTGCCACAGAGTATCCCCCCAGTGACGTAGGGTACCGAAGAAACGATATACAAGTGTATACTATTTTTTTTTTTTGACTATCTGTGTCAGAATCCACGCTTGTGGAGAAAAATTACAAGGATATTTACATGAAATAAAATTGCAATATATAACAAAATATAGGCATAATGTGTAGTATGCAAAATGAACAATTTATCAACAATTTCAGTAAGTAATATAAGATGCCAGTTTTTTAGGAAAATGGACATGTCTGCCCGAACGTGTGACAGTTTTTGTTTGGTCAGGGTTACTGTCCGCTTTAAGAGAGAGTTTTAATTTAGAGTTCTCTGGAACAGTTTTCGTGGACAAGTCTGAAGTAGAAATCAAATGAGCTGGCTTCACTCGATCTATTGATACCGTAGACTTACGACCATTAAGCTCGATTGTTATAGTTTTCCCAGTTCTACTTAGGACTTTGTGAGGACCAGTATATGGTTGACACAATGGAGGTTGTACATGATCCACTCTTAGAAAGATGTGTGAACAAGATGTCAAGGAAGGGTGTATATAGAACTTCTCTTGGCAGTGAGATGATGTAGCAACTGGACTTAACTGCCGCATGGTGTTTCGTAGTTGCGTGACGAAGTTATCGTTGAAAGGTCGGATCTTGTATTCATCCAGCATATCACAGGGCAATCTCAACGTAGTGCCGTAGACAAGCTCAGCGCAAGAAGCTTGTATATCTTCCTTCACTGCTGTGCGAATGCCTAGTAAAACTATCGGTAATATTTCAGTCCACCTACTGGTTTCGTGAGCTTTGATGGATGACTTTAAATGTCGATGAAATCTTTCGATAATGCCATTCGATATCGGATGATATGCCGTTGTGCGGATCTTCTGTGTTCCCATCATTTTCGTAAATTCATCAAATATTGCTGATCGCATTTGTGGGCCTTGATCCGTGGTTATGAGCGAAGGGCAACCAAATCTTGATATCCAATGCTTTAATATGGCACTACAAATTGTTTTAGCTTGTGTATCAGATATAGGTACGGCTTCTGGCCATCTGCTAAATCGGTCAATCATCGTTAAAAGATAGCTGAAACCGTCAGATGGAGGCAAGGGACCTACGATATCTATATGTATTTGGGAAAAACGTGCATCAGGAAGAGAGAACGTGCCAAGAGGTGCTTTGGTGTGCCTCTGTATTTTTGATCTTTGACACTTCTCACAGCCACGAACCCAGTTTTTGATGTCTCGTTTCATATTTGGCCATACGTATCTGGAACAAATTAGTTTTGTGGTAGCTGCTATGCCTGGATGGGCTAGGTTGTGCAAATGTTCATATATCAGCCGACGAAAGAAACTAGGAACTAAGGGTCGAGGCGTACCTGTTGAAGTATCACATAGTAGGCTACAATCAGAAATGAGGCAAGGTTTCAATTCCAATTTGAGCAATGTACTATTATGCAGGTTCTGTAGCTCTGAATCATTTTCCTGAGCTTTTGCGAATTCCTCAAAATTTAAGATTGGAGATTTTGAAATGGAATCAATTTCAATTCTTGAGAGGCAATCTGCAACAATGTTTTCGGAACCTGGTACATGTCTAATGTCAGTGGAATATTGGGAAATGTAATCTAAATGGCGTGATTGCCGCGGCGAACATTTATGGGGATTTTGCTTAAATGCATAAATTAGCGGTTTTTGATCAGTATAAATTTGAAAAATTCTCCCCTCTAGCATGTGCCGAAATTTTTTTATTGCCGAATAAATAGAAAATAATTCCCGGTCATATGTTGACCAATTCCGCTGACTGTTGTTTAATTTCATGGAAAAAAATGCTAAAGGTTCATAACGTTCCTGATAAAACTGCATAAGGGTGCCGCCGATCGCGACATCTGAGGCGTCAACCCATATACTCAACTGAGCGCCTGGAATAGGGTGCCGTAAAAGAGCAGCCTGAGATATTGCATTTTTGGCAGCTACGAAAGCTTTTTCAGCATCTTCGTTCCAATTAAGGGGTTCTGTTTTAGGAACACGGGAACGAGATTTCTTTTTGTTTGTATGGCCTTCTAACAATTTCACTAAAGGCGCAAGTATGTGTGCAGCTTGATATATGAAAGACCTATAAAAATTAAACATACCCAAAAATCTTCGAAGTTGAGATAAGGTTGTGGGCTGCGGAAAATCGATTATGCATTTAACTTTATCTGGAAGTGGTTGAATACCATGTTCAGATATTCGAAATCCTAAGAAATCAATGGTAGGTTTACCAAATGTGCACTTGGATACATTTATGCACAAACCATATTCTGCTAATTTGGAAAATAGTGCTTTTAAATGATGATAATGCTCCTCGGCATTTTTAGAGGCTATGAGTATATCATCGACGAAAGCATAAACGCCTGGTAAATCACGTATTACCTCATCTATGAATCTCTGAAATGTTGCAGACGCATTGCATAAGCCAAATTGCATGCGTGTGCTTTCGAACAATCCAAAAGGTGTGCATATCGCTGTTTTGGGAATATCATCAGGATTGATTGGTATTTGATGATATGCTTTGATGAGGTCAAGTCGACTAAAAATTTTAGTGTCACGTAAATTAGCAGTAAAATCAGCTATACATGGTATCGGGTATCTGTCTTTTTTGGTTTGCGCATTCAAGGCACGATAATCACCTACAGGTCTCCATTCCAAAGTTCCCTTTTTTGGAACCATGTGCAAAGGTGATGCATAGTTGCTACGTGAAGGTCTTAAATGTCCGAGTTGTATCATATTTTGAAATTCTGTTTTAGCAATTTTCAGGCGATCCGGAGCCAACCTGCGGGGTTTTGCCACAACTGGAGGTCCTTTTGTTGAAATAAAATGCATTGTGTTGTGTTTGACAGGCTGATTGGGATCTGGTAATTTTGTAATAGATGGGAATTGTTTAAGAAGTTCATTATATATATTATCAATATTGATTGTTTTTACTGAATGAATTAATGCACATTTCATGTGACCTGTTGTTTCAAATTTTGTTTTTAAATCTCTTAGACATTTGTGGCGGAGATCTGGAACCAATTCGAAATTATGGAGAAAATCTGCTCCCAAAATTGGTGTACTAACATTTGCCACTAGAAAAGTCCAATTAAATTTTCGTCTTAACTTAAAATCTAGAGAAAGGGTTTGTTGACCATAAACATTTATAGGGGAAGAATTAGCAGCCAAAAGCGTTTGTACGGGTGGATTCCGTTTTTGTACAGTGTTGGCAGGAAGGATTGACACGTCCGAACCGGTGTCGACCAGAAAAGAAACATTTGTAGTCCGGTCTCTAATGAACAGGCGACGTGACTGTTGAGGCAAAGAATAAGTCGCCTCTACTCTTTGCTGGTTTCGTTTCCCGCCCAAGAACACGGCTTTATGCATTTTTCTTCCCTACATTTTTTTCCAAATCGTCTATGATACCAACAGATACTTGAATCCCGATTATCACTATTACTTCGCCCTCGAGGTTTACTCCAGTTTCTGCGGTATGGGGACCGACCACGTGAAACAGCAAGCTGATCGATGCGCTTATTTAATTTTTCGATTTCTTTCAATAATTTACCCTCTATCGCCTGTTCATTCGAGCAGGACACGGCAATTGCAGAAGCTGGGGAAGGGGTAACTTCTGAAATACGATCTGAAATTTCCGCTGCTTTATCAAGGGTTAATTCAGAAACAGCCGCTAAAATTGTCTGAACAGAATTTGGTAATCGTTGCAAAAACAATTCTAACATTAAATTGTCTGGAACATTTAGGGATTCCGCGCGACGTTTCATACTACGTAATAAATCTGAAGGTTTCCGATTTCCTAGTTCTTCTCCAGACAAGAGCTGTCGTATCTCTTGCTGGGATGATTCACCTGAGCGCGCAATTAATTCCTTTTTTAAGACACCATAAGGGTCAGTAGCATCTGGTTGCATTAAAATATCACGAATGATTGATGCAACATCGGGTGGAAGATGCGAAACTATATAATTATATTTTGTAACAGATTCTGATATTGCTTTGGGGGTAGCTAAAGCAAATGTGCTTTCGCACATCACAAACCATAGCGCAGGATCTGATCTGTTATATAATGGAATTTGAACAGCATCGACACTAGACATGATTTATGGTAATAAACATGTAAAATAGTACAATCAAACCAAAATAAATTCGCGAGTTAAATTTTTCTAATAAAATAACAGAAAAAATATCAGGAAAATGACTCAGAAGAACTTATCTGCTTTCCATCGAGCCACTGTAGAACGATGTATTCTTTGAAAGATGAAGATGATCGGATAACATTCCAACTCATCTAGGAAGGCTGATGCTCTATATAAGAACAGTCCATGGTCACCATTGTGGTGAGTCGCTCGTATAATATAATCACTCACTTAAAAACTCTTTACTACCTTTATTCGTAGAACATTGATAAACGTCGATTCTGACACTCCTCGTATTCGAACACACAAAAACGCAATGTAAACATTTTTCGTCTGCGCTGCTATGACAACGGCTCTGGCCAGCTGCCATTCCGAACGAAGAATTTTCTCCCTTGCCACTCTGCGGCTGCCACATGTCCATGTAACCAGAAAGTGTATTATATGATTTGAATAAAAAAGGGGAAAAAAATGTGTGTGCTTAAAACCGAAGTGAAAACTTCCGCAGATGAATGTGAAAGTACTTGACGTGTGAAAGTTTTAATCTAGACACACGGCAGTGTGTCAGCCAAGTTCGCCTGACATAGCCGTGTGTTATTTACACGAACCATTTCGAACTGTTGTCGTTAAATTTCGATGCTATACTACTGAAAATCTATGAGACCTAGATACTTGTTATACAAAATGTGTAGTAAGGCTACCCTAATTACCTAAAATCCGAAATTTTATAAATAACGCATAATTAGTTTCCGAGATAATGACATATGAAAATGTCTGATAATCGATAATTTTACCACTGACTGACTGACTCACTCACTCACTCATCAAAAAGATCTCGTATATCTACTGCAGCTACAGACTTCAAATTTGGTGCGAAGTTCGTTTACACTATAAAACTAAGGAAAAAACTTAAAAAAATGTGAAAATCGATGAATTACCTGGGGGTGCCCATTTTTACTTTAACATTACGTCTATTAGGCGAAATTTTAATTTGCCGTAGGAGGGGACGCTGTTCTGTCGCCAAATACCGCCAATTTTCTCGCCAACTCGGCGATATATCGCCAAATTTGGCGACCAAAATTAGTCGCCAAAAGTGACGCCACCTTGGCGATATCTCTAATATTTCGCCAAATTCCCATAGACTTCCATTGTAAACCTATCTACTTACTGGGGGTTTATCTGAGTTTACTTGCTTACAGAAAATCAACAAATTGAGATATTCTGTCCGTCACAGAGTCCTTTCTCAGAAACTATACATGTTGGAGACTTGAAATTTTGCATACCTATAGCTGAACACCACACATCATACGACAAATCATAAAATTTTGAAAAAGTCGTACATTTAACCCTTTGGGCTCCCACATGTGTAATTTAAACAATTCTTTCTATGTGAGCCTCTAACTAGGTTGGAGGCGTGAAATTTTGCATACTTATAGCTGAACACCTCACATCAAACGACAAATCATAAAATTTTGAAAAAGTCGTACATTTAACCCTTTGCGCTCCCCAATGTGTATTTTAAACAATTATTTCAAAGTGAGCCTCTAATTAGGTTGGAGGCGTGAAAATTTGCATACTTATAGCTGAACACACATCAAATGACAAACCATAAAATTTTGAAAATGTCGTACATTTAACCCTTTGGGCTCCCACATGTGTATTTTAAACAATTCTTTCTAAGTGAGCCGCTAATTAGGTTGAAGGTGTGAAATTTTGCATACTTATAGCTGAGCAACTCACATCAAACGACAAATCATAAAATTTTGAAAAAGTCATACATTTAACCTTTTGGGCTCCCACATGTTGTGTTTTTAAACAATTCTTTCTAAGTGTGCCCCTAATTAGGTTGGAGGCGTGAAATTCTGCATACTTAAAGCTGAACACCATCATGCGACAAATCACAAAATTTTGAAAAAGTCGTACATTTAACCCTTTGGGCTTCCACATGCGTATTTTAAGCAATTCTTTCTAACTGAGCCCCTTATTAAATTGCAAATTTGAAATTTTGCATACTTGTAGCAGAATACCTGAGGCCAGGCGAGAAATCATAAAATCTTGAAAAAGTCTTACGCTTAACCCTTTGAGCTACCACATATGTATTTTAAGCAATTATTTCTAAGGGAGCCCCTAATTAAGTTGGACACATGACTTTTTGCATACGTATAGCTGAATACCTCAGACCACACGACAAATCATAAAATGTTCAAAAAGTCTTATATTATTTACTCCTCCGGGCTCTAACTTGTGTATTTTAAGCAATTTTTCTATCCTCTGCCCTTTTCACCCGGGGAGCACTTTTTCAACTTTTGCCGACACCCCTTTGACCATTCTTTCATATTATGCACCATAACCTTACATATTTTAGTTCCACTTTTTACCGCCAGGGGCGACTACTTATCTCGGGTGCTATGGGCTCAATCCTCTCGACTAATATAACTACAGATAGTAAGTAAAACGGAGTTTCATTCGGATATAAGTTTGTTTAGAATAGAGTGCGCCCCTGGTTGCGAAATGTGGAACCAACAGATTTTTCAAAAGGATAAAGTGTTTTGAAAGGAATATTAAACGAAACCCTCTGTGCGATCTGTGATCACACTTACCCACTTGTTATTTTCAAAATCATCAGAGAAAAGGATATTTAGTTAATTAAATTTGAAAATCCTGGGAGGGGTAATGTCCTTCCTCTGCACTGCCTCTTTGCCTGCACCCATGAAACATAGTGTGGCATAAGCACATAACTTTATTTTTCACTTTCAGTACAAAAAAGAAGGCCCAGCAATAGGATATTTACCGTATATACTCGCGTATAAGTCGAGGAATTTCTGACAATTTTCGGTAAGCAAATTTGGGGGGGTCGACTTATACGCGAGTCAGATAAAAAAGCAAAAATAAAAACTTCGAATACTAAAAAATTATGGCTTTTTATGTGTATGAATAAAAAAATAATATATAAAATATACAAATAATAATAATTCATCATTTAAAAAAAATTAATGATTTCTTTCTGTTTACTTACTAACTTTTCGCATTAGAAAGTGAAATCTTTGGTTTGATTTTGTGCAAAATTGAAGTAAAAAGTTAGGGGGTCGACTTATACACGAGTTTTTGATTTTTAGGGTTTCGTTCATCTCACGAAACCCTATTCGTCTCGCTCCTTTGTCTGTCTGTCTGTCTGTCCGTCTGTCCGTCACAGAGCCCGTTCTCAGAAACTATACATGTTAGAGACTTGAAATTTTGGGTACTTATAGCTGAACACCTCACATCAAACAACAAATCATAAAATTTTGAAAAAGTTAGTAATTAACCGAATTACGGGCTAATTAACTTCTAAAATTAACCAATCCACCTTTTTAACGCAAATTCAAACGGACTTTATCGAAATCATCAGTGTTTCTCCTAAGGGTTGCCAGTAAAATCAGCCGAATGCACGGTTACCACGGAGGAAATTAAGCCGCAAAAATGAAGTGGAGATTTTAAAGCGAAATCGTATATCAGAAAATATTGGTCCGAGAAATTTGTAAATGGAATAGACAGACGCAGAAAAAAATCTACTTTCATTTGGTATAAAGTTCACATTTCTGCGATGTGTATAAGTTAAAATATCCACTAAAAATCGATCGATAAAAATTTAATTTCTTTAATTGGAAAGACAAGGAAATAAAAAAATTTCAATTCGGCGGGAAAGCAGGTAGACATGACGACGCTGCGGTTTTCCATAATAGCATATTTTAATACGAAATTTTAACTTTTTAAATATTAAATTTTTTTATTAAATTTTTTGGCATCCCGATGTCAAATTTCTCGCTGATTTCATTGATACCCATATCTAAGTCCTATCTTAATTACAAGCTGAAATATTAATTATTATTTAATTAATCGGTTTATTGCTATCAAATGCGTCGATTAAAATGAAGAGACGCGCTTATTTAACCACGAATTAACTTAAATTTAGAAAACTAATAATTTGCCTGGGCTTTTTGAACAGCGATATGAGATAAGTATAACTCATTCATCATCAGAAAGTTTACTTCATACCACTATTTTCTAATAGTAATTTCAGGAAATATTTTGAATTATTGGTTAAGACCGCCACTCAGTCTGTTTGAAACTTTAAGATAGTTTATAACACATAGAAAAAAGTGTAAAAAAGAATGGAGTGTGATATTTCGAGGAGGGGGGGGGGGGAGCTAGAATTATTTTTAAAATCTTAGCGTTTGTTACCGCAGCAAATATTTTAAATTATTGTTTAAGACCGCCACCATCCCGACCCATCTATCTACGGAAAGATTGCGTAAAGGAGTTTCGTTCAGATATGCTTTTGTTAAGAATAGAGTGCATTCCCTGGTGGTGGAATGTGGAACTAACATAACGCGATTTTGTTAAAATTAGGAAATCTAACAAGTCGATCTGTTTGAAACTTTAAGATATTTTATAACACATGAGATAAAGTGTAAGAAAGAATGACACGCGAAATTCCGGGGAGGGGGGGGGGGGGCGCTAGATTTCTATTTAAAAAATTAGCGTTTCTGACCGCTTTAGGTGACTTTTTGAGGGAGTCCTGAGATATATGCTACTTATTTAATATAAAATTGTCTAAAGTTTAGTTACCATTATTTCCTAATAGTAATTTCAGCAAATATCTTAATTTCTTATTAAGACCGCCACCACCTCGAGTAACATATCTACTTATAGGTTGTTTAACGTAGTTTCCTTCCGATACAGTTTTGTTAAGAATAGAGTGCGCTCCCTGGTGGTGGAATGTGGAACTAACATTTTTGTTAAAATTAGGAAATATAACAAGGCGATCTGTTTGAAATTTTACGATAGTTTATAACACATTAGAAAAAGTTTATAAAAAATGGCGCGTGAAATTTCGGGAAGGTGGGGAGAGGGGGAGGGGCAAAATATTTCTTTTTTGTTTCATACCGTTTCAGGTGCGTTTTTTGTTGGAGTCCTCAGATACATGCTACTTATACTTATTAAATATAAATATGTCAAAAGTTAAATTACCACTATTTCCGAATAGTAATTTCAACAATTATCTTAAATTCTTGCTGAAGACCGCCACCCCCTCGAGTAACATATCTACTAATGGGTTGTGTAAAGGAGTTTCGTTCAGATACGCTTTTGTTAAGAATACAGTGCGCTCCCTTGTGGTGGAATGTGGAATTAACAGACCGCGATTTCATTTAAAGTAGGAAATCTAACAATCCAATCTGTTTTAAACTTTAAGATACTTTATAACACACGATAATAAATTATAAAGAAGAAGGGCGCGTCGCATTTTGAGGAGGGTGGGGGGGGGTTGAGGGAGGTGCGCGAACAAAATTAGGAAATATAACTGGACGATCTGTTTGAAACTTTAATATGGCTTATAAAACATAACATAAATTTTTAAAATCAGGCCGCGTCAAAAATCATGGTGACCATCTGCCCACTCCCCCCCAAGAGGGGCACTTTTCTAAATTTGGCAGATACCCGTCATGTGATATATCGTAGCATTTTGGGGGGGGGGGGGGGCGAACAAAATTAGGAAATATAACAAGGTGAATATGTTTGAAACTTTAACATAGTTTAGGATGTGTTTGCCAAAATTTAGAAGGTATTCCATGGCGATAAATGTACTGGACGTTTTGAAAGAAAGTGTTTTGAAAGGAATATTAAACGAAACCCTTTGTGCGATGTATGATCACACTCACCCACTTGTTTCCAAAATTTGCATCCGAAAGTTAGAGGGTCGACCTATACGCGAGTCGACTTATACGCGAATATATACGGTAATTGGAAATTTTAATAGGAAAATTTAATATAGGAATTTAATAGGAATTGTTGTTTCAGAAACAATAAAAATTTCGAATCAATACATTTCGTTTCAAAACATGCAATGAATTTAGCAGTATTAAAATATAGATTTCTGCCGCAAATTGACAGCCAAATAGTTTGTTGTAGTAAATTTAAATTAAAATTGAATGTTGCTTGGTGAATAAAATAGTCACATGTAAACACATTAAAAAGCATTAAGTAAAGTGTCTAAATATATTGTAACTTTACAAAAAGTAATGATATCTAACAAAAACATAGCTGTGAAAAAAGGGAGCCAAGTTCTGTAAAGACAATGGCAAGAAAAGAAGTGATATCTATGTGGGTGCCAAGTTCAAATAAAATTCACTCAAACCTACCTACTGAAGTATTATAGCATTTTTTAAATTGTTTAGAAATAAAAATTATTGATAGCATATTAATAATAAATCTAGAACTTGGCAAGTTTTTGATAAATGTTATGCCTATCAATTTCATGTCTTAATAAAATGGTGATGTTAATATTAATTTCAATGACATTACAAAAAAAATTAATATAGTTATTATTATAAACAAATAACTCATGTTAAAGATTTGATAAACCAATAAATACACAGATACACTCCCGCTCGTCTTTGGTTATCACTCTAGCACCCACCCTCCAGAAACCTCAATACAAACAGACTAAGATGCCTGACAAAGAGACAGATATACTTACGCTTGTTATTGGTCATCACTCTAGAGACTGCACCCCTTTAACCCTTTCAGGGGCAAATAACTTTTATTCGTGAAATGCTGAAATGATTGAATCACACCAGAATTTAAAAACAAATTTATTTCAAAATGGGTAAAAGCTTCTTTTCACGTATTTAATAAAATTAAACTTTTTAGTCCTGAATTCTGGTGTCAATGTGGCATTTTGCAGTTAAATTAGGTGGGATATATTTTATCCAACCGCCCTTCAAGGGGAAGGAGCTCACTCAAATTAAGGCTTCCAATCATGAAATAACAAGATTTGATATAATAATGTCATTATTAAAAATAAATGACTCGTAAGTAAAAACTTGCCAAGTTCTAGATTTATTATTTATATGCTATCAATAATTTTTATTTCTAAACAAATTAAAAAATGCTATAATACTTCAGTAGGTAAGTTTGAGTGAATTTTATTTGAACTTGGCACCCACTTAGATATCACTTCTTTTCTTGCCATTGTCTTTACAGAACTTGGCTCCCTTTTTTCACAGCTATGTTTTTGTTAGATTGTATTTACTGTACGTATCTTTTAATAAAATGTTTCGGCTATTCGTAATAATTTCATATTTCACCTTTTTTTTCTTAGTTTTAAACGGGACTTTATAACATATCTCAAACAATTAGGTTAGACAAGAAGATTGGATTTTGTTTTCTTTTTTTTTCAACTTTACAAATTCACAGGTACAAAAATAATCGCTAAGGTCAGGTTATGGAGGTACAAAAGTAAGTACAAATTTTGGTAGTCCTTCAAATACCTACCCAAGAATGTTTAACGACTCTCAGTCTATTAGGATTCCTTCTTCAAACCCAGGTTCGGTTTACATTAAGGATTTTGAAGGGTGTTTCAAAAAAATTTTAAGTAATTGCCACATTATAATTAGATGTTTGACATTCATTTTTTATGTTGAAGAGATTTAAAAATGAGATATACACACGTACACATCCTTTCGGTATGCGTCTCTCTTTCTTCTTTCTTTTCTTTACTTTTTTAAATAATACCTACTACAATTTATTCTAAGTATGATATTTGAAATTTTAGGCTGTTTCGACGAAAGACTGAATGAATACATAGATGCAAACTTTGTGAAGCGTGTAAGTAATCTTTTTATATTAATTTTTATTCAATAAAAATTAATAAATCTGGGGGAAAAATTCAAATAACTATCAACTTTTATAGATATAATTAAGGAAAAAACTCGATAAAACTGAGAGTGCTATACATCAGCTCACATTTGTTGTTCGATATTATATTTTTGAAATACAAATTGAAAAAATATGAAAATTATATTGAAATAAACGGTGAAGTGCGAGTATTACTCGCGCACAGCGGGTTCCGTACAATAATATATGAATTAGTAAGTGTATTATTAAAAAAATACCGTTGCTAAACGAATACTAAGACTTTGTAAAAACTATACAACGTAGGGTTGAGTATAGCTGTATAGTATACAGGGTGCAAAAGAAAGTCCCTTTAACCTGGAAATATTTGCGAACGGAGAGAGCTACAGCTATACAAGTGAGGTAACGGTATAGTAAAGCGACTACGCCCGACCTAATGCAAACCACAGCAGCACCCCTAGTGGCAAAATTTGGAAGCCATTGCAAATCGAAAACGAAAAGAGGTAGAGCAAATTTTCCAATTAGAAAGTTTTAGAGCATCAATTAATTAGTACGAACCGACATTTGGTTCAGACGGATAAGATAAATCGTCTCCTGCATACCCAAAAATGTCCGAAATCGATGAGCGACGATTCTAGTTTTCCTATTCACATTCCGGAAATGTAGCAGTGCACAATTGCAGATTGTGACGTTGTACTGTGCTGTAATGTCTGTAAAGATTTAATTTCTAATGCATTTAAAATTTTAGTTTAATCCTTTTAAGGGCAAAAGAATTCTGTTCGTAAACGGATGGAATAATTGACTGACACCAGAATATTCAACCGAATTTCTCAGAAAACCTGCTAATTTGCACTTTCATTACAAAAGCAAAATTTTATTAAAATATTCTTGGTACCATTTGTCAGTTTTGTAATTAAAATTAAGTGGCTAGACTATCTAGCCACCGCCCTTGAAAGGGTTAAATCTATGTCGTCGTATTGAAGAGGCTTGCAATAGACGTTCCATGCTGAGAAATGTGCATGCAGAATTGCTCTCACGAATACAAACGTGTACAGTGAGCAATGGCGAACTTTTCGAACATACTGAATATTAACTTTTTATCACTATGATACAGTTTGTCTTTTTTGTTTGTATGTGTGATGTTACCAAAATGCATTGAGATAAGTACGTATTTATAGCATAAACTGTGCGTATTTCTTCATACTTCTGACGTTTACGAATTTTTGCTAGGGCAAGCTAAGTATGCAGAAAAAATCTTAGAAAGATTTGATATTGAAAATTGTAAAAGTGTGAAAACCCCTGGTGTTTCTGGAATAAAATTAGATGAATATGAAAATGAAAATAAAATTGATGAAACACTATATCTAGAAATGCTTGGAAGTATAGGATATCTAGTAAGAGGAACAAGGCCAGATTTAGCTTTCACTTTAAGTAATTTGTCTCAATATGCAAAAGATCCTAGAGAAATTCATTTACAGGCAGTGAAGAGAGTTTTGCGGTACATTCAAGGCACTAAAAACTACAAACTTCGAATTAAAAATAAAAAGGGCCAATTATCACTTTGTTCTGATGCTAGCTGGTGTACTACACGGGATTCAAAATCATTTGGTGGATATATCGTAAAGATAGGAGAATCACTGATTGAATGGAAAAGTAATAAACAGAAACTGGTTGCGCTTTCTACAATGGAATCTGAACTTTTAAGTTTATGTGATGCTGTTTGTGAAGGAAAATGGTTAATGGGTCTCTTGGAAGAGTTAAGCCAGGAAGAAATGGTGAAGCGTCCAATAGAAATCAATACTGATAGTCAATCTGTAATTGATTGGATTAAAAACCCAAGAGTGAATAATCGCAACAAACATATAGGTAGAAAATATCATTTTGTAAAAGATGAAAGAGCGAAAGGAGAAATTGAAACAAAATATGTAAATTCGTCTGAACTGGAAGCAGATATAATGACTAAGAATTTGAGTTATGATGTCATGAAAAAACATATTACAAGTCTCGGAATTACTGAGGATTATTGACATGCGAAAGGAGGGATTTGTAAGTAAAGTCACATGACAATATTTAAATTATTTTTTCATAAGATAAACTCTTGAACAATAGACATTTTTTCCTGACTCCATGTATTTAATTTTTTTGGGGTTCAGACGAAAAACGTGAGATGTTCGACGATAAGATTGATGTTGTTATTATGGTTTTGAAATGTGTATTCGTAGTTGCTGTAATGTGATTGTCTAAATAAATGTTTTGTGTGTTTTTTAAAGAAGTTATGTTTATAGTAAAATAATTATCATTATTTTAACTAAAATGTTAGAAAATAGATAACAGATGTTACATGTAATTTTTCTATTTTAAATGAATATACATTAAAAAATATATTGGCTTCAGTTTGAAAGTTTCATTTTGTCAGATTAGTTTTGAAATTGAAATGTCAGGAAATGTTGCACTTTAATTGCAAGTTCCATTAAACATTGTACTACATTATTCAGAGGTGCCAAGCTCCCACTAATCTTCCGTAATGCGTGGATTAATTTGATCCAGTTTAACAACGTATCGAACCAGAAAATTTATTTGGTGAATCTTTATTTATTTAATTCCAGTTTTCTATGTGGAACTAATTTAATTTCATCTCCGAAAAAAAAATTCTGGTGCGAAACGTATTAAACCAGGGTTAAATTAACCCACACATTACGGAGGATTAGTGGGAACTTGGCACCTCTGCATTATTTTAAAGATGATTAAAAGAATAGCAAGGTACTAGCAAGAACAGTCAATATTAAGTCACCATATTTAAAACACAAGCCAGTTTTTTTTTTCGTCATCTGTCCTATGGACTTTTTAGTGGACCACTTTTATAGATATTTTTTTAATTGGAAGTTGTCTATTTGCTGATGAGCCCGCACTACCTACTGGGCGTCCTAAAAAGGACTGACTGATTTTAAAATTCAATAACTTGCAAACGGTGACAGATATTTAAAAATTTTTTGCAGGAAGGTTATGCATAAGGTCAAAAGTTTTTTTTTACAGTGATTTTCGATTTTAGTTCGAATTACAAACAATAGATGGCGCTGTAAGCAATAGGCGCTAAAAACAGGCTCGATTTTTTGCCTTTCTCTTCTTCCATGCGGAAAAAGGAAATTAAAATGTATTGAGTAGGTCCCAAAGTACCAAAAATCGAGCCTGAATTTAGCGCCCGTTGCTTACAGCGCTATCTATTGTTTGTAATTCGAACTAAAATCGAAAATCACTGTAAAAAAACTTTTGACCTTATGTATAACCCTCCTGCAAGAATTTTTTAAATATCTGTCACCGTTTGCAAGTTATTGAATTTTAAATCAGTCAGTACTTTTTAGGACACCCGGTATTTTAAAAAATACTTTCCTTTTTATACTTTATTTTTTAAAGTTTTTAATGAAATTTCTTGAGACTGGTGGCAATTTACTTGCGTTTTTACAGAGAAAAGGGAAATAACGGATAATGTGTAGTACAATGTTTGTTAACAAAGTGGCTTGTAGCATTTTTACTCAATTCAACGTAGGCTTTGAGCTAAATTGTTCCTAGGTTCGCCAAATTCCTCGTAGTTTTCACGTAGTTATAATAAATATTATTGCGCGTAAAAAATAAAACACGAGTTGAATTCGACGAATGAAAATGTTTAAAAGAACTGACTGACTGAATTATTATAGATCCTTGTAATAATAGCCTAAGTCATGTGTTTTCTGCCAACAGTTCCAGGCTGACCACTTCGCTTTTTATATGCCAGGTGGCAATTTAAGTACTTGGCGCAGGTGATTAATCGACAAATATTGTTCCATCGCCGTCATTTCATCTATGTTATAATAGTTCAATACATGTGACTGTCATAAACAATTACGCTTTCCATATGCACAGCCATTTTCAATCAAAATTATTTTTTCAAATAAAACTAACATAAAAGTTGCTATGATCGCAAAGAATTTTTGGTACTTTTACATTAGCCGGGTAAGAATTTAGCCTTTTTTAACTAGTTAGCATTTTTTATTTCTCGCGTTATAAATTAAAACAATGCTTTGATATATTATTTCTAATTGTTAAAAAGGTGTAAGACTAAAACTTTAAAAGCAGTAAAATAGTTTTATTTAACTGTTGACATGCTTCAACTCTTCCCGTAATGCTTTGATGTTTAAATTAAACGTCATGGTTTATGGTATCATTTATTGTTGTTCTTTTTCTTTTCATTCTTTTTTTTAAGAAATAAGTAAAACTCGTGAATTTTAAATGCTTCAGTTTTAAATTAAAGTTGTGTATTTTAAATAAAATGAGTGAAAGGATTATATTTTAAATGAAATTAACAAAATACGAAAAAATGCGACAGGGACAATGCTTGGCCATTTATCCCCTACGTCCGGCTAACGTAAATATACCGAATCCTTGGTTTCACTATCAGAATCTTCCGATTTGGCGAAGGATTGAACAAGTAAATTAAATTATGAATAAAAGTAACATGATACAATGCTTGCTTAGCATTACATTTAAAGGAGACCAAACTGGTTGCCAAGGGCGGCTAGTTAACAAAATTAATTACAGTAATTTGTCAATATTATATTGATTAGCCTAACTCTTGAAACGAATATTTTAAACTAAAGTTTAATTTCAACTTTTCAGGTTATTGGAAAATTAAAACTTTATTCCTATACGTAATCAATGACATGCAATTAAGATAATGAAATTATGAAGTTATTAATCGAGGCTTTGATCTTTGGTTATTACGTAATGAAAAATTAACGAAAAATGCGCCACTATGACAAAATTATAATTTTTGCTTTCAATGAAATCTAAAAATAACAACTTTTTTACCGTCGCAAAATCTACATGCACTAGAGGGCTCTGCCCCCAACGAGCTACGCTCGCTAACCCCTGTTCAGACACCGCGGACCCTAAAAGCACGCTACTTTGATCGGCTCTAAATGGATTTCGGAAGATTGAATTATAATTTTAAAAACAGTGGCAATTTCCCTATAAATTTCTATTCATTTCTTTTTGATTGGGGAATTTTAAGCCCAAATCGGCTGCTCTTAAAAGATACAATGGCTGTTTCCGCCCTTGATTAAATAAAATCAGTTAAACATTTCAAAATAAGCTAATATAAAATAAATTAAGTAAACAGAGACTTTGTCTCCCGGTATTTTTTAACAAAGCGAAAAAAAAGTTCTTTTAAATAAGACATTTTAAATGTATCGTTTTTAATTTGACGTAATTTTCACCAAACTTTTCTTTCTCTTTTTAATATCCACGGTAAAATACTTTTGTTAGAAATGAAATATTATTTGCGCTGTCCTAACAAAAATAGTTGAAAATATCATCTCAAAATATCAAATAAATGTCTTGCGCAATTTTTAAATTTAAACTGTTTTGCAATATTATTTTTTGTTCATTTTCCGTAATAAGTGCAAGGTGACGTAAATGTGGCGTAATTGCTCCTATTTAGGACTTCTAACGCATATTAATGAATTTATTATTTTACAATATCTTTTCTCTTTTAAAATTCACGTGTAAATATAGTTTTTATGACGTAATTTTCAATAAGTTTCTGCTTTTTATACGTAATTATTTAATTATAATTTGAAGGGTTTTTTTTTCTGTTTATAATAGTCACGTGTTAATAAACTTTTAATTTGAAGCAAACATTATTGTTTGCGCTGTTTATACAATTTAAATTAATACCATTTTCTAAAATATGTAAAAAATATGTCTCGAAATGCTGAAAATTTGAATTTAAAATAGAAATAAAACCTCAAAAAATGAGTCAAATGCAAAACAATAAATGCTGTCCGCACACAGGGAATTTCTAACGTATACAATGATCTAAAAATGATTAAATTCCCATGTATAGTTTTTGCTCCTATAAAACTTTTTTAATAGAACGATTTTGTCCAACTTAAGTATTAAATATTCCTTAAAATAATTCTTCGATTTGAAAACTGTTTGCATCAGCGTGTTTATCAAACATTTCTCTATAATAGCACCGATTTTCATATTTTTGTATGCAATATTTTTCGTAATATTAACGAAGAAAGACCTCCGGTCACAAAAAATTCAAAACCGGCGGCGCGGTGACAGCGGTAGTTACTTTTTTTTTAGAATAGAGAGATACTTTTCATATCCATATTCACTATTTTAAAAATATTTTAACGTGCAATAGATTATTAATAAATATATTCCTAAACATGATGCCATGTTTGCCTGTAAACATTCGCATTCTTTACTTGAGGTTCTAATCTGAGTTCCGTCGAAATTCAGAAGTTTAATTTTAAACGCATTCGTAGTAAAATATTTAGTTTTATCAAAGAAAATACTCATTTTATTTTTACTATGACATCATTTTCACCCACTGAAGCCCTCTGAGATTAGTGTCTCAATCTCAGTATAAGCGGAATGAAAAAAATATTGAAATGTAACAACTTTATGGGTAAAAATGCGTTATTTTAAATTGTGACATCATTTTCTGTTCAAAAGTTTTCAAAAAGTTATTTTTAATTGTGATAGGAAAATGTCATCCGTAAAGATATGGTAATTCCCATTGTTTCCCTTCCCTCTTCAACAATGGAAGTAACCCCGTTGCACTATTATGAAGAAATTTCATAAAACTTTTAAAATTAAAATATAACAAAAAACAAAAATCCTGCCTACGGCATAGATTATGAAACACTTTCCAATACTCTCTGAAAGCTTAACAAAACTTCGTTATTTAGGGAAATAAGGTAAACATGATAACTAAGTAAACATTTAAAAAACTGATTTCGGCAGTTTTCGTCCATATCCAAATATGTATTTAAATTCTTTTGACCAGCCCTGTATTTGATCTGTATGTTGACATATATCTTCTATGCTAATATTATAAAGAGGTAAAAATTGTTTATTTGTAGGAGGTAAGCTCTGGAACTACCGAACCGATTCCAAAAGTAATGGTATCAAAATGATGGTGTTAGTCCAACTTAGAACATAGGCTATATCTTATGTCCGTACCACTGGCCAAAAGGGGGTGCAGGAGCAAAAAACGTTTTAAAAATACGATTTTTGTGTTACTGAAGGGCCTAGAAACATGAAATTTGGAATGTTAGATAAGATTATTATTATTTTATAAGGTACTAATGATTTCTAAGGACATTTCTTTAAAAAAATCGAAATTAAAAAGGGGTGAAAATGCGCGAAAAGCGTTCTAAAAAACGTTCTAAATGGCGATTTTTACGCAATTTCAGGAAGTACCAAACTGATTAAAAAAATAATGATGTCAAAATGATGGTGACAACCCTTGCTCCAATATAGGCTACATTTTATGTCGGTACCACTATCCCCGAAAGGGGGTGTAGGAGCAAAAAAAAACGTTCGAAATTGCGATTTTTGTATTACTGAAGGGCCCAGATACATGGAATTTGGAATGGTTGTTACTTATAAGATATAAATAATCTCTAAGAACATTTATTAAAAGATTCGAAATTTAAAAGAGGTGAAAATGCGCGAAAAGCGTTCTAAAAAACGTTCTAAATGGTGGTTTCTACACAATTTCAGGAAGTACCAAACCGATTTAAAAAATAACGGTGTCAAAATGATGGTGACAACCCTTGCTCCAACATAGGCTACATTTTATGTCGGTGCCATTACCTCTAAAGGAGGTGCAGCAGCAAAAGAAACGTTCGAAATTGCGATTTTTTGTGTTACTGAAGGGCCCAGATACATGGAATTTGGCATGGTAGTTACTTATTAGATTTAAATGATCTCTAACAACATTTCTTAAAAATTCGAAATTTAAAAGGTGTGAAAATGCGCGAAAAGCGTTCTAAAAAACGTTCTAAATGGCGATTTTTACGCAATCTCAAGAAGTACCAAACCGATTTTAAAAATAATGGTGTCAAAATGATGGTGAAAACCTTTGCTTCTCACATAGGCTACATTTTATGTCTGTGCCATTACCCTCCAAAGGAAGTGCGGGAGCAAAAAAAGTTCGAAAATGCGATTTTTGTGTTACTGAAGGGCCTAGAAACATGAAATTTAGAATGGTAGTTACTTATAAGATATAAATTATCTCTAAGAATATTTCTTAAAAGATTCGAAATTTAAAAGGGGTGAAAATGAGCGAAAAGAGCTCTACGCAACGAGATTTCTACGCAATCTCAGAAAGTACCCAACCGATTTCAATCGTAATGGTTGGAAATTGATGATGACAGCCCTTGCTCCAATATAGGATCTACTTCATGTCGGCATCACTACCACCTTGCGGTTGCATTTAAAAAAAACGTTCTAAATTGTGATTTTTGTGATATTGAAGGGGCTAGCAACTTGAAATTTGGCATGGCAATTATGGCGAAGTTCAGTGTTCGGGTTCAGCTAAATGTAAAAAAAACTCCAACCAAAGATACAGGAACTAGTGAAACTTTATTAACATTTTTAACACAATAATAAAAGATAATTTACTTCAAAATATCAAACGGGAGAGAGAGGAAATCCACAAGTAAGAGGTACGCCTGAGCGTACCCTCAGACCACAAGACCTTTTTACGTGTTTACATGATGAGAGCAGAAGTTAAAGTGCATGATTTCATAAGAAACATATCAGACTTCGCTACAACATCGCCAAATTTTCAGCATTAGAAAAGCGTACGAAAAGCAGACAAAAGGTCATATTTACACGCCAAAATGATTAGCCCAGAATCTAGCATCCCAACAAAAAAACAATAAAATCGCGTGATGCAGAAAGGTTGCCAGAAAAACGGTTCTACATATGTAATTATCCCTGACGCCATAAAGCCTGCCATAAATTATCAAAACAAAATTAATATATTCGATGATTGCTACTTAAAATTGCGAACTACTGAGAACGATATGTTTTGACACAACTGACAAAGAAAATTAACGTACTTGAAAAGTAATTTAAAGACCGCATCAATAAACATTCATTTTACATTATTAATATATTATTTCAACGGTCACCTTTACTAAAAAGAATGAGAGAAAAATATATCTCGCATGGGCGATGCAAAAGAAAGAAAACAAAATCACATTCTTTGAAATCAACAGCAGTTGCATCTGATTCTTCTGTTTATATTTTATTTTTAACGGGCGCAGATGTTATTGAGAAAGCGAAAATAAATAAATGAAATGAAACTTACTGCACTACATTCTAGAGGATATTGAAAGAAAGAAAAAAACGAACTGATAAGATTCTAAATGAATTTTAAGCGTCGAGCTAACTAATAAATTTTACATAGCGAAGGGAAAAAAAACGACATGTTTCAAAAACCAAAATAAATGAATTAAATTAATTTTGAAGACCTAAGGATATGTGATAGATCTCTGTCACAGCAATTACTTATGAGATTACTTCTCTGAGAAGAGTTCCCTAAAAATTTGAAATTTAAAAGGGGTGAAAATGAACGAAAAGCGTTCCAAAAACGTTCTAAATAGTGATTTCAACGTAATCTCAGGAAATATAAACCGATTACAGAAGTAATGGTTTCAAATTGATTGTGACAGTCCCCGTTACAACATAGCCTATATTTTACGTTGTTGTCACTGCCACCTGGAGATTAAAGGAGCAAAAAATGTTCTAAATTGCGTTTTTGTGTTACTGAGGAGGCCTAACATTTTACATTTGGAATGGTAATTATTTCAAGATGCAAATGCTTTCTAAGAATTGTCGAAAGAAAATTCCAAATTTAAAAGGATGAAATGAGCGAAAAGCGTTCTATAAGAGTTCTAAATTGCGATTTTTATGCAATCGTATAAAATACGAAACCGATTTCAAACATAATGCTTGCAAATTGATGGTGATAAAACCTGCTCAAACACAAGCTATATTTTATGTCGGTGTCACAACCCCTAGAGGGTTGCAGGAGCAAAAAACTTTCTAAATTGCGATTTCTGCGGTACTAAACAGGCTAGAAACTGTAAATATAGCACGTTAGTTACTTACGAAATATAAATGTCCTCTAAGAACAGTCGAAAATAAATTCGAAATTAAAAGGGGGTGAAGCGAAGGGAAGGAGTGAAAAGCATTCTAAAGAGTTCTAAATTACAATTTCTATGGAATCTCAGGAAGTAATAAACCGATTACAGAAGTTTGCGAATCAAGGGTGATAGTCCCTGATCCTATACGGCCTATAATTTATGCCGGTGTCACTACCACCTGGTTGGCAGGAACAACAAGAAAGCCTTTACAAACATCTAAATTCCGTTTTCAATAGAATATTAGAAAATTCCAACCGATTTCAAGGTTAATGTCGGCAAGTTAATGATGACAGTCTGTGTTTCAACATTTTTCGATACATTCTATTTCAGCTCTGTTTCGGCATTTTATGTTGGTGCCACCAACACCAGAGAGGTGGTAGACTGTTATACAAGAAGCTTGGAATTTAACATGATGGTTAATTTTAAGATGTAAATGTGTTAAGATGGTTTCTAAAAAATTTAAAACTCCAAATGAATACTGAAATGAGCATAAAAGTCTCAAAATACTTTCTAAATTATCATTTATTTGGAATTAGTTTTAGTTCTTCTTATTAACTAAAATCTCATTTCTGTCTATTGCACTTTTATAATAAAGTTTAGTCAAACTGTGGCTTAATTTGTAGTTTTTGAATTATTCCAAAAAGCGTTCTTCGAATAAAAAATAGTCATACAAATATTACTTGACATATTTCAACTATTACGTGAGCAAAGCCGCGGGGTTTGCTAGTACTATATAATGGGAAAATTTAGTTTAGCAAGAAAACACATAACAGGTTGAAATTTCTCTTTCAGCAATTTATGCTAATAGATGGGAAAATACTTGAATACTTTTGTACAGCCTGTAGTTTATCTAGTACCTTTGTTGCGCGCCACTTTTGAGCTAAAATTTAATTCAAATTAAAACACTCTTAAAACTACTGAAATCACATTTCCAGAAATTATCATCCATAGACGGCTTGCATTCTTTGCATGACTATGTATATCATTTTATCTATATTCTACAAACATTTCTTAATAAACTATATGCAATTCAGCGTAAAAATGCATAAGTCTTTTAAAAACCACCTTTAAGCAATTTGCGCTCATAACCAGTAACCCTTACGAATTCTTTTGTGTAGCCCTGTATATGAATTATAGCATTTATACACAGCATATAGTATGCATAAATATAGTGAAACATAAAAGCACATATTATAATTAAAAATACAGTTCCAGCAATCACCGCTAATGTACAGTACTTCTGATACAATATAGTATCTGAAATCTTTTGTGTGTCCTTGTAAAGCTATGCACTTCGTATTATACATCAAATAACTTATAATAAACCTCAACGACATATATCAATTTCATTATATATGAAATAGTTTAACATAATTAAAATACGCCGCAAAGAATTCCTCCTATATCATTGCGTAAAAAAATTGTTTTGTGTGGCCTTGTAAATGAATAATAACTACTATTATTTGCACAGCATATTCTACAGAATGCGTATTTTAGTGCACTTCATAAATGCATATCAATTTTGTTATGTTTGGATGCGTGTAACAACATCAAAAATCATTTGAAACGATTTTTCTCATTGGCCGCAATGTAACGGAATACTTTTGACTGTCCCTGTAAATGAATTAAACATACTACAAACTTCATTTGAAATGGGGATCGTGCTATGATAAACGTCAATAACATCCAAAAATTTCAGGGCAATCCGAGTATATTTACAAGAGTTAGAGAGCGGACAGACAAACCGAAGTCATATACACTTTTCAACTTTGTTGGAAAGTGTTAAAAATGGGATTGTTAAAAAAAAGAAAAAAAAAAGTAGCAAATGCGGGCACATCTACAAATAAAGTACTTTCATTTAAAAAAATAATTATTAAAATCGGTTCAGTAGAAAGCTCATAAGCCAAATGACTAAAAAAAATAGCCTTGTCTTTTAAATATATAGATTTTGCATAAAGAATTAACAAGCTATGCGAGAATTGTTTCTTCCTATCTACAACGAGTTGAGAAGTACATCCTTACTTGGTAGTTTTGCTTCGTGGCGTAACGTGCACATTATCTACTGGATGTTTACTGATGCCATTTTCTTATTGCAATTAAAATAACTTTTTTAAAATTTGAACAGAAAATGACATCACTTAAAAAAACATGCATTTTCACACAGAAAACTGTACATTTCAATATTTTTCTTCATTTGGCTGACACTGAGTTTGAGACGGTAATCTCAGAAGGAGGGGAAATAATTCAGCGAGTGAAAATCATGACATATTTAAAAGAAAGCGGGTATTTTCTTAAATAAAATAAAATAAAATAAAATAAAATAAAACTTAATGCTTTACTACGAATGCATCTTAAGGCTGTTGGTCAGTGAGATCTCAAACTGCCCTCGCTAATGTTAAACATATGGGCGTTTAATAAATGTGTACTTTTAAAATATCTTTTAGGAGATTTATATTTGTAACTTTTTTTTCTGTGTACTGTTCTTAAAGAATGTCTCCTTTTTTGTATAGTTGTCAATATATTCCTAAAATATATACTTAATTTTATGTGAAGTGTTAAAACTTTACTCAGTTTCACTAAGATTTTAATACACAACTATACAAAAAAAGAGACATTCTTCAAGAACAGTATACACACAAGAAAAAAGAAGTTAAAAATATCAATTTCCCAAGGAGATATTTTAAAAATACGAATCCATTACACGCCATTAGTTTAACATTAGTGTCGCATTCACTCTTGGTCCACACAGCGTCGAAGAATGTTCCTTTATTTTGATATGCTGCCACCACCGATATAATTACATGATATCGGGCACGCTGTGAGAGGCTTATCGAAAAGAATACTAACTCATTCAATTAAACTTAACTAACAATTTATTTACACATTATTTACAAATAACGAAACAATATTTATAATTAAGAACTCGGATATAGATGATCCGGTCGGACATTAAGTTACATATAGAAAATACTTTCTGCGTACTGGTCCGCTTATTAAAATATTCTATATCCCTCTCACACTACGTTAGTTAAAATAGATTTATCGGAGATCCCATTTGATCTCCCGTTATATCGGCTCTATCCTCCAAGAGCCTCATACAACTTAATGCACGCTCTGTCCGAGAACTCTACTCGGCGAAAAAGTGACCACACACTTCCAGGTCCACGCATGAACTGATTTCTCACAGCTATCTCACTCATCTCCAAAAACAGCCTATACGGGGATTCCCCTCTGCCACCAGGGCTCGCTTCCTTTCGTCGAACCTCAACTGTCACATTCCCGTGACGTCCATTATCTCGCTAGATAGTCGGTGAAACTCTTTTGTCTGCCTTATCTTAGGTATGCATTTCAATAGGCAGGGAAACTGCAATTCATTGACAAAAAAGGATTGTTCATTTAATGCTGTCTAACTATAATATCTGAGATTAACTTCAAGATAAGAAATAAATGTAACCTTAAGACTCCCAGTACATAGAAAGGGACATGAATACAATATATAAGTAAAAATATAATATCACATAACAGTAATTCGAAATAGTATCTGCTCATCAGAACCTGACAATTAGCAAGGGGAGTTTGAGATCTCACTGAGCAACAGATTTATCTATGAGAAGATCTCTATTTTAAAAAAATTACTGCCGCTAACGGTATCAAATCTGTCATGTGTTTTCCGCTTTCTTGGCTTATCCTGAAAAACCTATTACATATAAAAATATGAAAACTGGTAGTTTTATAGAGCAATATATGACTGAAATGCTGGAATAGACCGTTTCTAAATATAAGAATTATTTTAAGCTCTATTTAACGTTGAAATCGGTCAAGATAGTTTAGTTACATAAGTTCTATATAATCAAAAATATGTATTAAACTCATTTCAAACCTTAGATAACGTTCAATAGCAAAACAGTACTGTGTTTGAAAAGTTATGTATATTTTTTTATGATTATTTTAGGATTTCTGCATCGATAAACTTCTTGAAAAATATTCTTTAGATCCGAAGTAAGTTTTCTTTTATTTGCAATTGCTTTCAATTTATACAGATGTAATTAAAAAAAAGTTGTAATTAGTACAATAATAATAGTAACAGTTCATGATCGTGCAATAAATAATAACTTTACTATTGTCGAATTGAATTGAGAAAAGTTGTTATTAATTGGTAAAAGTCGCAATATACGACGATCACTTGGTGATTTGGTGACTTATAAACTTACTGGGGTTGTTTTTTTTTGTTTGTTGTTGTTGTTGTTGTTTTAAATGAGGAGTGGCAGGATACAGTCGTAGGACAGGTGTGCAACAGGTACAGATATAGACAAACTGAAATAACACCACAATAGACAAAAATAGAATTGAATCTGTCCAATTTATTTATTACTTGAGTACGGCTTTATACAGATCACTATGCTACTGGGCTTTCGCATAAAAGCATCGCATCATTAGGAAATATTTATCAAAACAAATTTGATCATGGCTGAAGCTTATTCTGTACATTTATTTTAGAACATAAAAAACCAAGTTTTCTTAAATTCACTTGCCCTATTTCTAAGCATTGAAAAGAGGGCTACAAATATAAAGTTGAGTTGAATCTACCCACCCTTATTATAACCTAGAGTATAGTTGCCACATGAGAAAACATAAAAAATCCATTTAAAATGTTTAATCATGCGATTTCTCACCAAAGTGCATCACCAGTGGCCGAGAGGTTGTGCTCTCGAAGCTGGTAGACGGGAGGTGCTGGGTTCAATCCCAATCGCGCCTGTCGGCCTAATTGTTCGGAGTTTTCGTGGTTTTCTCCGAACCTTGGTTTTACAAGCGTAAATACGGGTTAGGTTCTCATAGAAAGACCCCTACGTAGAGCACTCCCCCCCTTTGGGCCTATATCCCTCGTGCTGATAATTGGCCGAGGGATATTGGGGGATATATATCAAAGGGATTGATATTAAAATATATATATATATAATATATATATATATATATATATATATATATATATATATATAATGAAATTTATTATTAAAATACAAATTTGACTGTCGCGGAAGCTTATTGTGAAGATTTGAGCGAAATTTTTCGTGATAAATGAGTTTAGATTATGTCCAAAAAGTTAGCTGAAGACATAGTAATATAGAGATGCTTCGTACATGATCCTTATTTCAACAAACATTTTCAGAAATCCATACAGAAGTTGACATGATGATCTGGGCAGATAAGCAGGATAAAATGTATGCTCAGGGCGCAGGCAGGATTGCATACATGATTGCATACATACATGTTGCTCCGCAATGGAGCCATCGAAAGTCGAAACTGCCACCCACCGTGATAGGAGCCTTTCCTTAGCCCTCTACATCACGGACGCCCCACACAAGTATAAATCAAACATAAACAGTTTCGAAATATTTATTATTGATGAAATGTTGAAACAGTGTTGAGGCAATATTTACCAATATTGTTTCGTAACTAGGAACTTTTTTTAACTCATTGTCCAATACATTACATCAAGAAATAATAAATTTATGAATAAGTAATGGGTTGATTTTTGACGGCCAATTATCAACACTAAGGATATAGACACGGGGGGTGGGGGGTGCCCTCCGTGGGGGACTTTCTAAGGGAACCTAATCCGTCTTTACCCATGGAAAATCCACGGTCCGAAGAAAACCACGAAAACTCCTAACGATTAGACCAACGGGCGCGATTGGGTTCGAACCCAGCACCTCCCGTCTACTAGCTCGGGAGCAGAACATCTCGGCCACTGGTGGAGCCGAATAAGTAATGTGTTAGACAGCGTAAATATAAATAAAATAAAGATTAAATTTTTTTTTTAATTTTTTTTAAATCATTGTCCGATACATCACATCAAGAAATAATAAATTTATGAATAAGTAATGTGTTAGACAGTGTAAATATAAATGAAATAAAGATTAAATTTGTAGAAAAGTGTTTCGGTATGAGACGACTGGCTTTTTATTTCAATCTATTATCTAGAAATTCTTGTAATACTATGCATTTTTTGTAGCAGTCAGATCTTATTTCCCTGTGAAGTAATGTAACTTTTCAAATATAGTAAAGTGGGGACAGATGCCGCAGTTTTACTTTTCTTTTTTTTAAATGTACAATAAAGCAAAAAAAAACAACAAACTAAGTACCAGAAATCATTAATCAAACCCTGTAGAATCATATTTCTATGTCAAACAAGTTAAAGCCCTCTTAATAAAGCATGCATAATTATTTTCCCAAACGTCCTTTTTTAACGTCATTTTTTATGTGCTGGATTTTTTATGTGGGTAAGATGCCGCATGGGGTGTGGTACAGATTCCGCATGGAGAAAAAAGTTATGCTGTTTATTCTTTTTCAAGTAAATCACATTTTTACTTCCTCAAACTACTTAAAATGAAAATAAATAACAGTAAACTTACATAAATTATATACATCACTAAATTGTGAAAAGTTTAATGAAATCACAAAAGTGCAAGCTCAAAAAATAAAACTTAAGGCAAAAAAAGAAAAAAAAAATTGGCTGGAAACAATAGACAGCATAATTACAAAAAAGATATAAAGCACTTGTTTATATCCAGGCGACCATTCTAGTTTGCTCTTAAGTACTAGTTCCATTCATTTTAGGCCGTAGTCTTTTTATTTTTGGCTTTTCTTCTCATTTTTTTGTTTCGTACATCTATTCGCCCGCAATCACCACACTTTCCGTTGCAAGAGTAAAGTGAGCATGTTTCAGGCAGCCACTGATTGCATGTTATGCACTGAATCCAGTTCGCTTTAGACTTTGTTTCTTGATATGACTCCAGACACTCAGCACATTCAGAGTCATCAGACTCCAATCCAATACTGACTTCAGAATCAATAAGAGGAATACTTTCGCCACTGACGGAAGATGACTGACATTTCAGTTTCTTCCTCAAGTGAGGTGTTTTCAAGTTGATCTTTCCCTTCCTTTTTTTGCACATTTTTCTTCCGCCAAGCTGTCGTTCTTTGACGCTTTCTTGCTTCTTTTGCTTTTTATTTCCTTCTTCTTTTTTCTTGTTTATAAAATCTGTGCTTGTAATATTTGCAGCCTTTTGCTTTCTCTTACTTGGCTGTATAGGTATTTTGACCATTGGGGTAGGAGACATTTTGTTTAATAGTTTAGATGGTGAGAATTGTAAACGGCCTACGTTTTCCTTATTCATACTTGGTCAACCACCACTGTTGCTGAGAATATTTTGATAAGTAGCAGAATGCGCTAATATACATTCATTTAAATATAAGTTCTACTTAAATCGCAGTGATGAATTTATTGAACCGAAAAACAAAAATATATTTTGCGGCATCTGTCCCAAAGTGGCGCGTAAGATGCCGTGTCGCCATTTTGTGTCATGTGAGCGACGCGAGAGAAAGACAAGCACATGTCTGTATTCTACGAGGATCTAGTCTACAGTTGCATTCGGTTTTGGGATGAAATCTCTGTTTATTTTGCTTAAAATATGTTATAAAACTTTATTAGAATAATTTTAGCTACTTACCATGCAGTTTCGAACCAGCATAAATATGTAAATACTGACAATTAAGCGGTGGAAACGCATACAACACAGCAGACAGCACTTAGGCACACAACGAAGTTCTTAATTTGGCCTAGGGAGCGCTAGTGTCGCCAATACAATCTCTGCGGCATCTGTCCCACCGCGGCGTCTGTCCTCACTTTACTATATATTTTTCACCTTACAAAATGAAATTTTATTTTTGAGTAAAATACTATATTGCAAGGAATAATATTTTCTGTATTGTGGGAAACAAATTTTAAAAATATACAAGGTGTTTCAGTTGAAGATTACAGACTTTGAAAAATAATAGAGCACAGCACACGGCATAACAGTTTGTATAGAAAAACGTCAGTGGCAAACCATTTATTCTGTCAAAAATAGAGCATATCTCATTTCAGTACGAAACTGAATTTTTATTTATGATTTTAACAATAATAAAATTGTTTTCGCGAAATTTTCAACACTTACCTTGCACTGTAAAAAATGCAATGACACCCTAAAAAGTGCTGGAAGAGCATAGCTTTTCAGCTTGTGATGCCGTATGTAATATCAAGGAACGTTTAATTTTAAGCTGTTTGGATGTGGATGGTTGCGACTTCCGCTAGTTCACGAGATATTACATTATTTCATTTCACAAAATGCAAGGTAAATCTGTATAAAATTTTATTAAAATGTTTTCACTTTTTAAAAAGTCATGAATAAAAATCCGGAAAAGCACCTTAGAGGGAGGAAGAACCCTGAAGGAGAAAGCACTTTGTAATTTTGAATGCATAAATGAATTGTGATTCTGATTCTCTTGCCTGTATAAAGATTTTTTTGTTGTTGTAGTGTGCTTTATCCTCTGTTAAATTTTCAAAACTTAGTGCTGAAACACATACCCTGTCTTATTTTGTATGGTGCATACATACACTAAAGAGTCTAAAGTCATAGAATAATACTCTCGCTCAGTATGAAGCCTACCCTTACGTTCTGCGGAGAGCAGAAAAATTACATAAAATCAACTAGATGTCGAAGACACCAGGATAGATGTTGTCGCAATAGCAACCATTTATTTTTATTTTTATTTTATTTTTTTGTTGTTGTTGTTCTAGTATGAGCTGGATCTTGTGCACGGAAGGTTCTTTCGATCACATTCCAGTATGTTCCATTGGTTCATATCTGACACCCAATCCTGTGCATTAGAACGGTCCAGAATGCTTCCTAAATTAATCGGAAATAATGTGTCAATGACATGAAGTATTATTATCCTGGATACCGACTATCCATAAAGATATGCAAATGGTCACCAAGTGCACTGAACGTAGCAATTTCCTGTCAACGACAAGTTCAATTTCGATGTCTTCAAGTCCTTCGATGGAAAGACTAATCCAACTAAACACTTCTCGCGCCTCTACTTAGCCATCATGAGCTTGAACAATGCTTCATGAATAAACTGTATAAACAGCCTGATGGGTTTTTTTGTTACATTTAATGCTATAAATTATATTTTTAATATTTTTCTTAAGGTAACTTTTGTTTTAACTAAAATAAAATTTAACATAGATAACACGAACTCATAATCGCTAAGAAGAGCTAAATAATACTTCTATTTTAAACATCAGTTATGAGGGAATGGCAGTTTCATCTGATGTACAAATGTACTATTGTTCTGGCACCATTAGGTGGTCACATAATTGTAAATCTGGCCATGTTCAAAGAAAAGAGTATAAAATTCTTCAACACAAAATATTTTCCCTTTGGGTTGTCCAACTGCATGCCTTTTTTGGCTGAAATTTTGTTATTAGTTTTTTGTACTGAACGACTAAACAAATCTTTTTTTACGCTCCCTTTGGCGACCGCGGCACATGCCTCACTCGCCCCTTACCAAGTTAATGTCCTGCTGCCTGTTCGTCTACATTATAATTATAGTCGAAGTTTCTCGGCTTTCACTGAAGTTTTAAGAAGTTTGCTAAACAGTTAGCTTAAGGGTGTATTCGAAAAAAATATTTTTCCACCCTCAACAGCTCAAAATTTTCTGAAACATTTTCAGATTCATTTTTAAAAGTAAAAGCGTGAAACTTGCTGATGTGATTTTTGAAGAGATGTATAAGAGACCATGTGGTTTCATTTTTTACTCAATTAATTAGAATTTGATTTTTAAACAATTATTTTCTCGTATGACCATTTTTTTCATTCCCAGATCTTTCGCTTCGGGAAATTCGGTTCAAAACGCCAACTTTGGCAGCATTTTGTACAATACCTTCCTTTATCAAACAATCGAGAAGCACGGCACATTATGTAGTTTCTAAATAAGAGAATTTCCCAGTTTGGTACGTTTGAGAGCAAAAATGAATTTAAAAATGAATCAGGAAATAAGCAGTTTGGATTGGAATACACCCTTAACAGTTTATTAAGCCTCATCAAAATTGTAATTTCAATATTAAGAATATATTTCGGCAGAATTCGATTAAATTAACAGAATTCACTGCTGTATAGCAAAAAAACGTTACTCCGATTTCGAAAATATCTCATGCGAAATATAAATCAGCCTTCGAATACTATTAATAAAATATCCATAATTTAAGTGAAACTTGATGTATTTTAAGTTAGAAATCATCCTAAGCATGAAAAATTCATAGGTATCTGAGAAACAAGAATTTTGAAATTTTCAAAGTGTGTCCACCAGAAAGAAGGCATTTTGAAAGCATGGTGTGTAGTCAGCACAAAGGTAAGACCCCCATAGTAAATAGCTTTATTCTTAATGATAATTTAATTTTTGAAAGTATCATGCAACTAAAACGCTTCAAATATGCAATGAAAGGCTAATATTAGGCATGTATAATAATTTTAAGATGGAATTATATTCAAGTTTTCAGTTTCCCCCAAACTGCCACCTGTTCAATACTTTTAAATAAATCTTGTTGAATTTAGAACTACCAGGCAATTTAATTCCAAGCTACCCTGATTAAAGATGCTCGATATTCTAAAATCGTTTTTAGCTGAAAACTCCAATATTTTTTTTACATTTAGTATATTTTCTTGGATTGCCCACCAATTACACCAAAAAAGCATTTTTGCTGCTTTTTTATATAAAAATGATAAAAGAAACTTATAATTTATAAATAAATAAACGTTAGTACTGCATTTTTACAAATGCCCGACATTTATTTTTTCTAAACTAATTAGCTTTTTGAAACCTGATTCCTATCGTTATCCTGATCGGTTCAAAATAAGGAAATACGGACGACATGTTCTTAAACCAAGGCAGAATTCCTCGGGCCAAATTACTTTTTTATATCTATTTATATAAAATCCAAGTCTCTGTGTGTCCCTCACAATTCCGGTTGGACTGCCTTATTGATCGCGGCCATGTTAGGCTTCCTATGAAGAAATCGGCATCAGCTTCAACAATGAGCAATTGTTGAAATGTTCTAATGGCAGTGTTACCACAATAGCGCCAAATTTTGACAAACTTGGCAACTACTGCCAAATTGGCGACAAAAATAAGTTCCTATATATGAAGCCAACTTGGCGATAGCTGGCATCCTTACATCTTCATCCCGATGCTACTAATAAAATATCTGCTTACTAGATGCCGCCGTACTATCTGAGCTCTTAACAGTCCGATTTTAATGTGCTTTACATAGCAGGATACAGAAATTAATCGGTATTTTTCCTGTATAGGGGCCTTTGCGAAATAGAGAAAACTGACTTGGCGAAGAAGAAATTTGGCAACATATTTTCTGGCAAACTATCTATTGTTTCATTTCATACACACACGCATTTATTTCAATATTTATACAATTTATTAGAAGCCATTTATCTAATTTTATTCATAAACAGGAGTAGTTTGTACATAAAAAAAACAAAGATAATATACATTTAATTAAAATACATATATATATTTTTTTAAATCGTCAAGTTTGTTTTCACAGCTCTCATTTGGAATTATTTAGCAATAAATCTTGCATTCTGATGCCTGAATTCCGTCAAGCTTTTTAAAAGAACGCCAAGGTCCCTATAGTGGGAAAAGTACTAAATTCTCTATTATTTTGCACTATCTGCACCATAGTTTGTACAATATGCAATGCAGGTGGGAAGGACGACAAGTTTAAATATTAAATTTAAAATTTTCTATAAAGCACTATAAGACTAAAAATTTAAGAATAAAATAAATGTAAAGTAAGACTAAAAAGAGCTGCATGACTAAAAAATTAAAAATAAAATAAATGCTATTTAAAATTTTTATTTTATCATGTCCAAGAAAAAAAAAATGAAAACGTGTGCGCCAACTTAATATATATATATATATACCGGGTGTCCCAAAAATGACTGATGGATTTTAAAATTCAATAATTTGCAAATGGTGACAGGTATTTAAAAAGTTCTTCCAGGAGTGTTATGTGAGATGTCAGGAGTTTTTATGCTGCGATTCTCAGTTTTAGTTACAAATAACATTGATAGATGGCGTTGCAAGCAATAACCGCTAAATCCAGACCCGATTTTTCGCCCTCTCTCTTCTTCCATGCGAAAAAAAGGTGATTAAATTTTATTGAATGGATCCCGAAGTACCAAAAATCGGGTCTGGACTGAGCGCCTATTGTTTTCAGCGCCATCTATTGCTTGAAATTCGAACTAAAATCAAGAATCACGGTAAAAAAAAAACTCCTGACATCATACATAACCCTCCTGCAAGAATTTTTTTTAATATCTGTCACCGTTTGCAAGTTATTGAATTTTAAAATCCATCAGTCATTTTTGGAACATCATACATAACCCTCCTGCAAGAATTTTTTTAATATCTGTCACCGTTTGCAAGTTATTGAATTTTAAAATCCATCAGTCATTTTTGGGACATCATACATAACCCTCCTGCAAGAATTTTTTTAATATCTGTCACCGTTTGCAAGTTATTGAATTTTAAAATCCATCAGTCATTTTTTGACATCATACATAACCCTCCTGCAAGAATTTTTTTAATATCTGTCACCGTTTGCAAGTTATTGAATTTTAAAATCCATCAGTCATTTTTGGGACACCATACATAACCCTCCTGCAAGAATTTTTTTAATATCTGTCACCGTTTGCAAGTTATTGAATTTTAAAATCCATCAGTCATTTTTGGGACACCATACATAACCCTCCTGCAAGAATTTTTTTAATATCTGTCACCGTTTGCAAGTTATTGAATTTTAAAATCCATCAGTCATTTTTGGGACATCATACATAACCCTCCTGCAAGGATTTTTTTAATATCTGTCACCGTTTGCAAGTTATTGAATTTTAAAATCCATCAGTCATTTTTGGGACATCATACATAACCCTCCTGCAAGAATTTTTTTAATATCTGTCACCGTTTGCAAGTTATTGAATTTTAAAATACATCAGTCATTTTTGGGACATCTGGTATATATACATACGTACATAGTATAATATCATAAAATAAACTTAAACAAAAGTTAAATTACATTGGCATCCATGCTTTCACTTTTTTTTTCTTGAATATGAAAAAAAATAAAACAATTTCTTTTATAGCCCAAAAATTATTTTCTAATTTTCAGTGCATTAAATTTAAATATATATACATATATATTCTAAATTTTTGTGAATGTTATTAACGAAAGCATGTCTTAAAAAAAAAAAAAAAAAAAAAAAATTTATTTGAAATGAATGAGTAATGAATGAAATGATTTGATATGAATGAAATTTCCAAATATACTGTCATTTGCAATGACGATAAATAAGTCACAAGGACAAACATTTCCCACAATTGGACTGTATTTAAAAGAACCAGTTTTTTTTCTCATGGACAACTATATGTAAGTATTTCAAGATGTAAAGAGGAAGGGCAGTATATTCTGAAGATTTGTAACCAAATTTTAATTTATCCTTAAACTGCATTTTTTCAGAGAATCAGAGCAAACATGTATGGCACGATTTATAAAGGTATAAAAAGCGGCCATTTTTTGGCTCGGGGTATGACAAGAACGAGCATTGTGTGGCAAAGAAACAGCGAAGCTTTTGCGATAGACGGATGTAGTGAAACCGGTTACAGTGCGAGTAACAAGGGTATATGGGGAGAACTATTATTTTCAGTTTCATAAGTGAATTGAATATTGCTATCAATAGAGTTCATAATGTTAAGAATATTATCAATATTGTGAAGAGAGGTGCCAATTAAGGTGAATGTGTCATCAACATAGCGAATCCAGAAAGGGAAAGATAATTTATTGAAAAGGGAGCATTCAAAATAATGCATATAGATGTCTGCGAGGATGGGTGACAGGGGGGAGCTCATGGCTAAACCGTCAGATTGTTTGTAAAAATTTCCTTGGAATGAAAGTGTAGTTTGAGATAGACATATGCGAGTAATAGTCCAGGTAATAGCAGGGGCGGCGCCAGAACTTGCCCGACGGGGGGGGGGGGGGTCACAGTATCCCCGACAGGGGGGCCGAATTTATAATATATACAGTAGAGTGCCGATTATCCGGACGCCGATTAACCGGATTGTACAATAAAGCGGATAGGTCAAGGGTCCCAACCTTCCAAACGTTTTTTCCCAACCTTCTCCAAAAATTCTTAAGTGAAACTTCTTTAGGCGAGGCAGGGTGAATTTGGGTGGATGTCACGAAAGTTAACAGTTAAATAACGATTTCCTAATCAGGAAATAATAAAATCGCCAACAAATGCAAAGAAAGCAATGCATAAAATTAACTGTTCCTAGAACCTAAGAAGTTTCACTTCTAACGCGCGAGAGTCCCACGCAGAAAAAAGAAAATGCCCTCTAGATGCAGAAGTCTATCAAGAATTTCTTTTTCCTATCAATGAATTTTTTTTTTAATGTACATACTGTAAAGTGTATGTATATATACATGTAATAATTTCTATGCGTACGTCTAAGTGCGGACCAATTTTGTAGAAAATTAAATTTTAAAAAAGTAAAAAAAAAAAAAAAAAAAACCTTCTAAATACGCCTTAATACGCTAAAATGTGCACTATCACAATTGCCAGTTCTAAGCCAGGAAAAAGTGTGGAGGGAAGTGACCTAAAAAACATTGCCATTAGGTATTTTTAAAAGTTGTCCAATTATGTGGATTTTTCATTAACCGGATCGGCCTCTTGTCCCGACCGGTCCGGATAATCGGCGCTCTACTGTATAAGAAATCTTCACGAGCCCGGGCTTGTCCCGAAGCCCGAGCTCGGTAAAAGTTTCTTTCATTAAACTCGGACCGGGCTTAAATTTTATCTGAAAACTCGGTATGGGATCGAGCTAAATTTTAGCTTTAAAAAAGTTGGTCCAGGCTCGAACTTCATTCTTCTCGGGGCACGTCCGGGTCTTATTTTTTTCTGTTGATTCAGGCCGGACCGGGACTGTATTTAATTTTTTCCCCCCATGTCGTGATAACTTTTCTCCTTTATTAGTGGTTTAAATGAACAATAAAACATTTCTTTGTTTGTTTTTTTTTTCTCTTTTTAAATAACAGGTGGAATATGTTTTGCGTCCGGATTTGGAATATCCCGAAACGCGCAGGTCTCTAACACTCACACTGCTATTAAAATTAGAGATGAATTGCACAGGGCCAAAACATTTTTATTCCAAATATAAATTTCGAAGCTTATCAAAGAATATAAATAAAGTAGATAAATAAAGTGAAAATAGCTCTTAAGGTTATTTTGGAAACACCCTACTAGTCACCTAATCTTCATAGGCGGTAGGGCTCAATTTCCAACAAAAAAAAGTACCGGAGCCCTAATATTCTGCAGTATTAACAACCGTAGCGTCCCCCCGCCCCTCCCAACCCGTCACTCCAATCTCCATATTTATATTCCATACACTATTTTCAAAACTTATAGCATTTTTTTTTTCTTTAGAGGAATAAAAATTTTAAATATATCTATCAGCATTAGAGGTCTGCACGGGCCGGAATTTCCGAGCCCGGGCCCGGCCCGGTGTAAAATTTGAAAGTTCGGCCCGAGCCCGGCCCGTTTGCATTTTTACAGTTCTCGGCCCGGCCCGTACAAAAATTAATGAAAACAGGCCCGGTCCGATTCAATTTCTACAAAAAAAATCCGTTTTTTCTCGACATACAATTAAGATTCTTTTAATGAATACTACGTACATATTTATGGGAAAATTTTACAGTATATTTTAGATTACTATGTGTTCGCAAAGCAGAAAACACACAATAGTAAACATTAACGATTACACAGTGTTTTAGTCATCGTCTCTACAGACATTTCGAAATTCCAATAAGGATTCATTAAAAAGTTAATGTAGTTCTGAATAAAGGATTAAAAACATGATACCTTTTGAATCTGTATGATAAAAAGTAGTTTTGCGAAAATATTTCACTCATTTTTAAGGCTTTTCTCAAATCGAAAGAAGTTACATTTCGACACATTTGAGAATTCATTTCTTTTCGGAAACGCGTAAGATTGGCAGGTATTCTTATTCAGAAACTATGTAAATGCCGTCTTTTTCATAGATAAAAACAATATATCTTTCTCTGAAAATACTGCCAAAGTTAGCGTTAGGAATCGAATTTCCGGAAGCGATAGCACAGGAAAGGAGAAAAACGTACAGTCACATGACAAGAATCTCTGTAAGTAATTTATCAAATATGGCGAAAGCTATTCGTTTCCAAATGTCTTCAACAGTCAGGCCTGTGAATTTTATGCCTTTATAGTTAAAAATGAGTCAGAAAATGTGTTTGAAAGTTTCGCATTGTTGACCAGTGAATATGAGAACCCTTTAAGGTATATTTCCAAAGATACTGTTAACAGAAGTTCATTATCACTATTAATACTTTTACAAAACATAATGCCTGTCATACACATCCTGAGATCGATTAAGACCAGTTCCGTCCCGGCACGAGTCTGCTGAAAAAAAATTAAACCCGTAATCAGACATCTTGTAACTGTACGATGCCGATCTCTACGATGGACATGTTACATATCTGTATTGATGTTGTTAAACTCGCATCGGCTCGTGATGCACATTTCTACTTCTTGAGAAAATCATATTCATTGAAAATGGCTCGTATTTTATCTGCTTTTCTTGAATTCTTATATCGGACCGACAGGCCCGATTAATTTTTTTTATCGGCCCGGCCTGGCCCTGCAGGCCCGTTCAATTTTTTTGCTGGCCCGTTGTAAAATTCGCCATCATTCCGCCGGGTACGGGCCTCGGGCCAAGCCCGGGCCCGTGCAGACCTCTAATCAGCATATACTTAGATGTAAAATATTCCACTTTTTAGTTATCACTCCTTTCGAATAGAAATCTTTGCCTAATTTTAATGTTAATTAATTGCAGATTTCTGGGATTAAATATTGTAAGGATTATTATTTGGAAATAGTGGCAACACAAAAAAGGAATAGTTCGCCAGCTATGCATTTTTTATAAAAAAAAAAAGAATGAAATTTGCAGAAATTAATATTTATATGCTGAAGAATAGAACAGCGTTTTTCAATTTCCTATAAAACGTGCATATCTTAAACTATAATCGATTCCTTCCGCATTACAATCTTTTGTGGTGAGTCTCTGAAAATCAGATTAAATTAAAAATTTGACAGATTAAATTAGAAAGATTCGATGCTTTTATAGAAAAAGAGGAAACACTTCTCGGTTGCTTTCTATGAGAATAAGAAAACATGGCAATTAAATCTACTTACAAATGAAAATGACTTCGTAAATGTGCCTTAAAATGGACAACGTTCATGATACAAAAAAAGCGCTATTGTACTGGGCTCCGGAGCCCTGTATTTATGAGCTTCGGTGAATTTCGACCAATATATAAATATTTACTAAAAACAGAGAAGTACCGGAGCTGAGCTCCGGTGGGCTCCGGCGCTAATTAACCCCTGAAGGTGGATGAATCCACAAAAGAAAAAGTTTCCACACTTTTGAGCATTACCCGAAAGGAAAAACTCTGTTTCGTAATCTTTTTCCACCTAACAACCTCCCAATAAGAGGTCATTCAATATTACAGATTTTACGTGCACATGTATGGTAGAAATCTGCACGGGCCGGACTCTGTCTCCACTCTTTTAGGGCCGGCCCCGGGCCGTACTTTATTTCTGAAGGGTTGGGCCGGGCCCTGTCCATACTTTATTCCTGAAGGCTCGAGCTGCGACGGGTCTAACATTTTTTTTTCTGTACAGAGCCGGGACTGGTTTCATTCCTAGTCTTCGCGGCCCAAAATTTTCAGTCCTAGTTTTGGCTCAGCGCGTATGAAAATGATTGTCTCAGCTTGGCCAGATCCATTCAAAGATCAGTTAAATTAGGCCTGCCCCAAAAATTTTTGCAAAAAATACATACATTTTTAAATTGACATTATTCTACACTTAAACATTAAAATTTATTCTTTCTAAAGAATAGTAGATTTTTATGCTTATTAAAAATACTATAGCTAAATTAAAATGTAGTAAAACGTGTGAAAAGGAACCTGCCTATGACGGAACCCTATTTTAAACTGAAAAACGTGTTGATCCATGCAAAATTAATATGCTAATAGGTAAGAAAAAAATATATGATACATTTACACTTGCTAAGAAGGAAACTTGTTTATAACGCTTTTTTATTCTATGCAATTCCGTCTTAGAAGATTTTACTGGATAGCATTTTTCAGATTTTTAGCGTACATGGAATACATGTATGTTAATACACGGAATGTGGGCCTACAGCACTTCTATAAAAATGAAGATTATAAACATAAGAAAAAAAAAAGTTAAGATAAATATTTTTGGTCAGAGCTTCCTTGTATTAGACAAATTTTTAACCAAATCGACGTAAAATTCAATGTTTTGTAAAAATTCACTCGGGCCGAGATATTAACTTTTTTCCGGGCCGGGTTGGGGCCGAACTTTTAAGTTTTTTTACCGGGTCGGGCCAATATTATTTTTTCTACGGGCCGGGCTAGGCTCGGACCGAACTTTTAATTTTTTTATCGGCCGGGCCGAATTTTTTTTTTCCGATGAGTTGGGCCAGGCTCGGGCCTGGAAATTTCGGCAGTGTAGCAGGGAAATTAGGGGCAGGAAAATTTCGGCAGTACACAGAAGTGTGTGAACGACAACATATGGAATAGTTCTCCGGTTATGAGGTGGATCATCCCGCCCCTTAAGAAAATGCAAAGGTCTAGAAACAAGAGTCCCGCATCAGGTAAGGTGGGTAACCAATTTTTTTCGAAACGCTGTTCGTGTTCACGGCGGGTTGACCATGTATTTTAATGTCGGAGGTAACTGAAAAAAATCAGTTGGCAAATCCCTATCGAAAACGCATGCAGTGACCAAAAATTATTTTAATTTGTTAGTAAAAGTGCCATCGTGAAAACTAGCTGTTAAACGTTACACCTAATTAGGGTCCCGCTAAGGGAATAAACAGAATTTGCAGCCTTGCAAATTTCATTTAAAACCAAACTTCAACCCGAACCGAACCCAACCAAAAATATTCCGTCTACCCGTAACCCGATCGAACCCGAAATACTTAATTCCAATCCCAACCTGAAACCCGGAATCGGAGAAAATTGATTCAAAATACATATAATGTAATTATAGAAAAATAGTCTGTAATCATATCTCTAATATTAATGTTATCTTTTATGTAAAAAAATAAACATGTAAGGAGTCATTCGTATTCAAATACGTAGTTTTTATCTGAAATAGATACCTGCGCTTGTTGGGTTATACCCGGCCCAAACATTCAACTTAAAATCAATCCGAAACCTACCAAAAAATCTTCGTTGACCCAAAACGCGACAACAATTTTTCCCGCAGTTTACAATGAAGTTATGTATGTATATAATTATTTTCTCATTTATACCTTCCATTTCTTTTCTATATATTAAATAGAGATTAATTTCCATATTATTATAAAATTAGACTCTACTCTATATTAAAATTAATGAACAAAGAAGAAATTTTTAGTTTGATACTAAGTTAGCTTGAATAATTATACGAAACTATCTTTTTATTTA
Source organism: Maratus speciosus (assembly GCA_963932465.1). Taxonomy (NCBI): domain Eukaryota; kingdom Metazoa; phylum Arthropoda; class Arachnida; order Araneae; family Salticidae; genus Maratus; species Maratus speciosus. The sequence continues at coordinate 255,909,060 of OZ010793.1, read as the reverse complement.
CTCATTCATTTATATAAAAAAGAAAAAAAATACTTACCCTACGCTTTTTAATAAGACGATCGAAGTGAGCAGATGAATTTCCACGTCCTGTCTCTTCTTGAAATCGTATTTCTTATAGGCGCCTAAGTTTGCGGTTAATCGAATAAACATTGGACAGGAGTGAATATGACTTCTAGACAAAATGCATAAGGTTTTCGGTAACATCCGGTCGTTGTAACGACAGACTGTAACCGACATGTGGTTAAATTCTTAAAATTTCTCGTCGCAGACTAAGGAATAAAATTTTAATTTAGATTAAACTCGTAAAAATTTGACATAATTTGGGTACGGTGAAAAATTCCACATACGTTCCACGTAAATCGGGATACTTGGCAACACTTCTCTTAAGTATCAAAACTCAACCCGAAATCGAACCCAACCACAACGAAAAATGTTATCCTCAATCCGAGCCGTGGGTCGGGTCGGGTGTAGGTAAAATCGGGCAACCTGAATCGATGCAGGACTCTAATCTGAGATATAATTCTAATTTTTGAAAAATCAGCTTAAAAACGACCGACGCGTAAGAATCAAAACTCATCCCGAAACCGAAAAAAATATAGCCAAGCCAATCCGACTTCCAAAGAAAAAAAAATCAGCGGTAAACTTATCCGTGGGTCGGGTTTTCTATAAACTAACCAGAGAACTTTTTTTTAAAAAAACTAACATGCACCCGACTCGACACGACTCGGGTCGGGTCGGGAAAAATCGGGTTACCCGACCCGATGCAGGATTCTACACTCAAGTCAAAAAATTTTCCCCGACGACGATTAAATTTGACCCCGACGGGGGGGCCAGATATGCCCGACGGGGGGGGGCATATGCCCCCCCGGTCCCACCTCTGGCGCCGCCCTTGGGCAATAGAGACTGTATAGGGACTTTATCTAGCAAAATTAATGGTAGTACTGGAAATCGGCTTTCTAGATGTTTTTGGGGTCGCTGAATCCGAATTTGCAACTTCCCACCAAATTTTCCCCCGGCAACACCCCCAAATTTTGGTAAAAAGCCCCCTCAAAAAAGGTTTTTATTAAAAAAAAATTTTTATTGTTTTAGGGGGAAAGTAGCTAGAAATTCAGAAAGTAGACAAAATTTGCAACAAATTAGATATATGACATTATGACTTAGGATGAAAGGGAAGGGGGGATCTGCCTCGGAACATGCGCCGCAGTGCTGCGTGGGCTAAGTTGCGCAATTCCACTTAACCACTCACACGTTTACATTAGCCCTCCCATCTTCCATCCGAACTTTCTTTATAAAGTTTACTTTAAGTTTTTTGGGTCGCTGAATCCGAATTAACTTACCTCCAAAATCCCCCCCCCCGAAAACCCCCCAAATAGTTGTTTTTAACTTAAATTTCTTATTGTTTTAGGGGAAAAGCATTACAAAATTCAGAAACTAGACAAAATTTGCAATAAATAGGATATATGACATTATGACGTAGGATAAACGGGGAGAAGGGGGCTGCCTCGGAACATTCCCCGCGCGCTTTACTCAAAAACCAAATTTTTTCAAAAGATCAATTTTTTGAGGGGTTGCCGGGTAAAATTTGGTGGGAAGTTACAAATTCGGATTCAGCGACCCAAAAAATATCTAGAAAGCCAATTTCCAGTACTACCATTAATTTTGCCAGATAAAATCCCCTATTGCCTGGACTTCATCATTTAGTGCACGTAGCACCGCAGTGCATGTTCCGAGGCAGCCCTCACCCACTCCGTTCATCCTAATTCATAATGTCATATATCCTATTTGTTGCAAATTTTGTCCAGTTTCTGAATTTCGTAATGCTTTTCCCTAAAACAATTAGAAATTTAAGTTAAAAACAACTATTTGGTGGGGGTTTCCGGGGGGGGGGGAATTTTGGGGGGAAAGTTAAAAATTCGGATTCAGCGACCCAAAAATCTTAAAGTAAACCTTATAGAGAAGGTTCGGAGGGGAGATGGGAGTGTGAATGTAAAGGTGTGAGTGGTTAAGTGGAATTGCGCAACTTAGTTTACGCAGCACCGCGCGCATGTTCCGAGGCAGATCCCCCTTTCCCTTCATCCTAAGTCATAATGTCATATATCTAATTTGTTGGAAATTTTGTCTACTTTCTGAATTTCTAGATACTTTTCCCCTAAAACAATAAAAAATGGAATTTTTTAATAAAAACCTTTTTTGGGGGCTTTTTACCAAAATTTGAGGGTGTTGCCGGGGGAAATTTTGGTGGGAAGTTGCAAATTCGGATTCAGCGACCCAAAAAACATCTAGGAAGCCGATTTCCAGTACTACCATTAATTTTGCTAGGTAAAATTCTCTATTGCCTGGACTATAAGGGATATATGTTCTTGGATTTCAAAATATGAATAATGAAATTCACGAAGTCTCTGTTCAAGACAAGAGAGGGCACCACTTATCGGGACATTCGTGAAAAAAGATTTGACGTCACAGGAGACCATAGTAAATTTAGACGGGGATAAATTCTGAATCATTTTAGCAAAGGTGATGGAATTCTTTACAGTGTATATCGTATATGTTGTAGGCTAATTGAGAAATCCGGCTCTTTGCATACATTTTCGGACAGGAGAGGAGAAAATATAGTTGTTAGATATTTCGCTAGGCGGTAAGAGGCCGTGACAATATTTGAAACTATGGGACGAAAAGGTAGGTATATTGGGTATATGAACTTTCGGAAGAGCATCAAATCTTGCGCAGTTAGCGGCTGAAGGGGAAATATAGGTATGTGTGGACCTCAGACTAAAGTCTATGGTGTGGACTTAGATAGAAGAGGACAGGACTTAACAATGATTTAATTTGTGATAATTCTTTTCCGGAAGGGTCCCGAGATAGAATTTTATATGGACCGTTTTCAATAAGATTTTCCACTCCGTCAATATATTGCTAATTTTTTACGCTTCATTCAAATAACAGTTATCATCAAGAACTAATCATTTTTATGGAATATTTATGCTTATTTCTATTATAAAATATTATTGTATTTCGAAAATACAGTGGAACTTCGCTTTAACGAAATCCCTATTTAACGAAGTTTTCTACTTAACGAAATTTTTTGCTGAACCTTGACTTTTAACACCATTAACATGCAAATTAATTTCCATACTAGTGTAAATACCCGTCCTAAGGACGGTGGGTAAAAATTGTGTTTTTCACTTAAAATTTGAAAAACTGATAAAAAAAATAATTGACAATATGGAAGCGATTAGTAGATGAGCAAAGTTCGGCTAGTTTATGTTCTAATAAACACACAATTAGCTTTTACAATATTTCTGGGTAAACCAGGTTTTCCGGCTAATATACTATAACAAAATTAAGATTTCTTAATAAAAGAAAAATTTAATAAATATGCAAAAAAAGTGCGTAATTAAAACAGTCTGCTGCAACTATTGAAATAATAATACTATTTTTTTTTAATAGGGAGATTCTCAAAAGGTGAGATCATTAAACGTTAACTATATGTAATTTTTAAAATTTTCAAATTTAAGGCCATTTTTTTTTAATAGTATAGTATTTTGTCTATAAATATAATATACTAGCAGGCTATGCCCGCTGCGCTGGTCAATTTTTCCAAATGAACATGGGTGATTTTTAATTTGCATTTAAACAATATGGACCTTCACCTGGACCTTACTCATTGCTGAAAACGATGCGAACGCCATTGTGATATAATATTACCTAAAGCGTTGGTCAAAATTAACTATTAAGAAGTAATTCTTTTAGTTGATTTCTAACAATGCACTTTTGGTTGGGTAATGAGACCGTTATGACAACAGGAATTAATAGCTCTATAACTAATCAACGTATAATGAAATGTTATATACTGACACCATTCCTGAAACTTTATGTAACAGTGCCACTTGTATCAAAATACGTTCTGTAGATTTTTTTTTTTTAAAAAAAGGCTAAACTTTCATAATCAGATTCACTTAATTTTTTAACTTTTTTTTGCTCTATGACTAAGTAGCGTTGAACATTATGTATACTCTAAAACCTTTCCAAAATTATTACCTAACCACTTGGGCACAGATGTCATACATTCTCCATATAGGTGCGATTTTTTTCTGAAGCCAATGTCAGAAACATTGCAATACGCAACAATACTTAACTGGTGCCAAAGTGTAGTTATTTTGCTTGATATGGTAACCCGGAAGTTGTTGTTAATGCTGTTTATGTTTTCGCCAAATTGGCGTCGGTAAAACATCGCGCCAATATGGGGCGTATATGACATCTGTACCACCTAATACTTACACCTAATATAGGCAACAGGGGTACAGATGTCATATTCGCCCCATATTGGCGCGATTTTTTTCGGTTGCCAATTTGGCGAAAACATCAACAGCATAAACAACATAATCTGGGTTACCACATCAAGCAAAATAACGACACTTTGACGCAAGTTAAGTACCTGTTGCCTATATGATATTGGCGACAGAAAAAAATCGCGCCAATATGAGGCGAATATGACATCTGTTCCGGCAACAGGTACTTAACTTTCGCCAAAGTGTCGTTATTTTGCTTGATGTGGTAACCCGGATTATGTTGTTTATGCTGTTGATGTTTTCGCCAAATTTGCAACCGAAAAAAATCACGCCAATATGGGGCGAATATAACATCTGTACCAAGTGAATATGTGGCTTTTGTGATACTTTTATGTTAGCCGGGCGCAGGTAATAAATCAACAAAGATTGTGTTCATACTATATTCTTATATTTATTATTTTCATTTAAGATACAAACCTTTCACTCATTTCATTTAAAATGCATGCCTTACACTAATTTCATTTAAAAAACTGAAAAGATAAACAATAACAGGAAATACTTCCATAATTAAAAACAAAGAATTATTTTTAATTTACATACGCAAAATGTAACTACTGCTACTGGCAATTTTAAAAATGCTATTGGCGAGATCTGCGCACGGCTGTTATAAATGTACCCATTTTTTTCTTCTTATCGAGGAGTAAATTATAAATCGCCAAATATTATTCCAATTCCAATTTTTTTCTTTCAAAATAATTTTTAAGTCGTTACAAACATTGCTTTCATATTTAAATATTTTCGTTGGTACTACTTAGTTATCCCGTCGACCAATTTCGCCAAATTATACAAATTGACATAATTTTTATTTTAAATAACGTAAGAACAAATAAATTATTATAACATTAATAAAAATACAAATAAAACGTCGAAATAAAAATCACTTTGTGATGTAAACACGTGTAACTTGCTTAAAGTCAGGTGAATTTGACATTTACGATCAACCATTATTGGCATTTAATCTTATAGTTTGGCGATAGATTTTTGGTCGACGGAATATCTAAGTAGTACCCTTTCGTTCTATAACGCTAATTTCTTAGTAAAATTGTTCCTTTTATTTTGCATAAAATCACTATTTTTTTTTTTTTTTTTTTGTACTACTTAGTTATCCCGTCGACCAAAAATCTATCGCCAAATTATAAGATTAAATGCCAATAACGCTTGATCGTATATGTCACATTCACTTGACTTCAAGGAAGTTACATGTGCTTACGTCATAAAGTTATTTTTATTTCGACGTTTTATTTGTATTTTTATTAATGTTATACTAATTTATTTGTTCTTTCATTATTAAAATACAACTTATGTCAATTAATGTAATTTGGCGAGTGGTTTCGTGATTTATATAATTTGGCGAAATTGGTCAACGGGATAACTAAGTAGTACCATTTTTAGGTGCGTTCGTAATTATATAAATACGTAGCACCTATAGTCGTCGTTCAGTCCGTCCGTCTGTCCGTCTGTCCGCATGTAACAGAGCAAAAACTACCCAACCGAATAGTCTGAAATTTCAAATATGTGATTGTTGCAAAATTTTGTCGAGCCATTTCAAATTTTATGAAAATCGGATGTATAGTTTAATTACAGGGACAGTCAAAAGTTTTTCTTTACATTACGGCCAATGGGAAAAATTATTGCAAGTGGATTTTAATGATATTAGAGCCTTCCGAATGATCTGAAATTTTAAAGATATAATTGTTGCAAAATTTTGTCGAGCCATTTCAAATTTTAGGAAAATCGGATGTATAGTTTAATTACAGGGACAGCCAAAAGTTTTTCTTTACATTACGGACAATGTGAAAAATTATTGCAAGTGCATTTTAATGATATTACAGCCTTCCGAATGGTCTGAAATTTTAAAGATATAATTGTTGCAAAATTTTGTTGAGCTATTTCAAATTTTAGGAAAATCGGATGTATAGTTTAATTACAGGAACAGTCAAAAGTGCTCCGAAAAATTATTGGAAGTGCATTTTAATGATGTATCAGACTATGCACGTTATGAAGTGCAAAAAATTATACATTCAGTACAATATGGGGTGCAAAAAATAATTTTAAAACTAGTTATAGTACGAACGCACCTCATTTGCCACGTTTGACGAGCAATTTCCAACTTGTTTTATTAAGATGTTCGTATTTTTTTTTTCAAATTCATAGAGCCGTTTTTGTTCTTTATCCAAAAGAGTTAATTTGAATTTTTTTCGTTGCTAGAGTAATGGATGTATTGTTAGATATTTTGAGGTTTAGACGCCAAAGACACCGCCAAATTAGAAAAATATGAAAAATATGAAAAATGTCATGAACTGTTGGACTTATAAGAATTTACTTGGCACCAATCGATTCAGCATACAAAAATACATTAAATTATGCTATCATCTGACGCATAATTATAATATCAGATTTTTAAGGAATTGTTTTCTCTCCCCTTTCAAAAACGCCGTTAGGGGTGATACTTTAGAAAATCCTTTCTTAGCGATACTATATAGATATGCCATTTGGCGGTGACTCGATGATCGAAAATTAGTCCAATATCATTTGAAATATTACATAACAGAGGAGAAAATACGAAGAAAGACGAAGAAGAAATGACGAATTACAAAAGACTTGCATTTTATTATTATTTTTTTTAATGTTGAAATTTTCGATAATAATAACGCATGATTGTATAAATTTCCTTAAAGACTATCTTCATTTCCTAGATTTCGAAGGTGTGAATTTTCCTATAAATGATATTGGCGATATGTCTTAAGAAAAAATGAAATAAACAATAGATAATATTTGGTTTAAAAAAATGGATAATAGTCATTGATCTGAGTTCGAGTTTATAAATATCACATGCTTTCGGAATTACGGTGAAAAACATTTTAAAAAATATGAAATTATTTTACAATATGTATTTGTGGCAGAAATTCATACTAAAATTTAAGTATTTGATTCCATTTTTAAAATATTAACTGATATCTATATAAGTTACAATTGAATATAAAAATGGATTCAAAAAAGATCTCTTTCGCTTGAAAAAAAACACCATTTATGAGAATATCCTCAAGCTAGTGTCACACTTATGCATTTTTGACTTAAAATCACATTATTTGGCGACCAAAAGTAAAATAAAAAATCATAAAGAAATAAATAATAATTACACATGTGACTCACAATTACATCTGCTTTTTTCCCCTATAAGTTACGTGATGGGGCAATTAGATAAAAATAAAAAGAAAAGAACAAAAAGAAAAAAGTCATTAAATATTCATCTAATCAAATTTTCAGTTTCATTTCTATAATCTAACGCAAGCGATAATGAGCCAAATATTGCATATCAATTGTAATCTTTCACATTAAATTAATTTTTAAGCATTACAAATATTTCTTTCAGGTTTAAATTAAATTACAAATATTTCTTTTATGTTTAAATTAAATATATTCGTTTTTTAACATAATCCCTCATTTAAATGGATTTTTCTTTCCTTTTTTACAATTAAATATCAGTAATTATTTTTTCATTTATTTTCTAAAGGATACAGCGATTTCAATTCATTTGTCGCCAAAAAATAACCTCTGGCAACCTTTTCGTTCAAAATAACAATAAAATGCGAAATTTATTACCAAAAATCATTGTTATCCCTGTATATTTTACTCATAAACCACCACGTGAATATTCTCTATCGAACGACACTATTTGCAAAAAAATCCACCGGGTAGTTTTTGAAAACATTCGGGCGGAACTTTTAGATCTTACTGCTTTATAATATATATATGATGATATGATAAGTAGCTAATATTTCAAATTTCTAGGCCCTTCCGTAACGCAAAAATCGCATTTTTTGAACGTTTTTTGCTCCTGCACCCGCATAGTGGCACCGATTAAAACATACCCTATGTTGGAGCAAGGGTTGTCACCGTCATTTTGACACCATTATTTTTTAAATCGGTTTGGTATTTCCTGAGATTGTGTAGGAACCACCATTTAGAACGTTTTTTAGAACGATTTTCGCGCATTTTCACCCCTTTTAAATTTCGATTTGTTTAAGTACTGTTCTTAGAAATCTTTTATATCTAATAAGTAGCTAATATTTCAAATTTCATATTTCTAGGCCCTTCAGTAACACATAAATCGCATTTTTAGAACGTTTTTTGCTCCTGCACCCCTTTGGGGTAGTGTCACCGACATAAAACATAGCCTATCTTGGAGCAAGCGTTGTCACCATCATTTTGACACCAATATTTTTTAAATTGGTTTGGTATTTCCTGAGATTGTGAAGAAACTACCATTTAGAACGTTTTTTAGAACGCTTTTTGTGCATTTTCAACCCTTTTAAATTTCGAATTGTTTATGAACTGCTCTTAGACATCATTTATATCTTATAAGTAACTAATATTCCAAATTTCATATTTCTAGGCCCTTCAGTAACGCAAAAATCGCATTTTCAGAACGTTTTTTGCTCCTGCACCCCCTTTGGGGTAGTGGCACCGACATAAGATATAGCATATGTTCTAAGTTGGACTAACACCATCATTTTGATACCATTACTTTTGGAATCGGTTCGGTAGTTCCAGAGCTTACCTCCTACAAATAAACAATTTTTTCCTCTTTATAATAGGAGTATAGATAAATATTTTTAATAGTATGTCTACAAAATTATACACAAACATTAAAAGACAGCAACTATTCTGGAAAATTAATGATTAAAGCATTTAATTAGCAGTTGTGTACGTTACAAATTTTGGACATTTTTTCGCACGTACGTTACAGATTTTGGACGTTGCTCTTAGTATTTAAAAAATTCTTAAGACTAAGAATGTAGTAAATGTGTCTGTATACATACACATATGTATAATTAACTTTTTGTTATCCAGTAATAATAATAATAAAATCAAATGCTTTGTTACGTACGTTACTTTCGGACATAACAAAATACAGAAAAATTCTTTATAGAAAAGTCCTTCTGTCTTCAAAAAAGCAATAAATCAGCCTGCCATCTCTTAACGAAATTATCAAAAAGTCATCCGTTTCCTTTATGCATTCGTTGTTTACCATTAGAACCACCTGGAAAAAAGTTAAAACTCTTTTTCTTGGTGGTACATTGGAGCAGTTAACGTTATGAATGTCCGAAATTGGCCTCTTTAGCATAAAATAATAAAATTTTAAGATATTTATGCAAAGCTTTTACAATAAATTGTGTCATTTTCTGTCTGTGAATAGAATTAAAAACACAGTGTAAAAAAAAATTAATAAATAAAGTCAATGATACTTAAAGTTATGTTTGAAAGGTTTAAAGTTATGCCGTGTGTCCAGTACCCTTTTGTGTCCTTTTCAGAATCGTCCGATAACACTTTGAAATTGTATTTTTATCGTTTACCCCCTTCATTTTTTTAAAATATGTATATTGATTAATAAATAAGTATCGCGGGTTGAATCCCATCCGTTTAATCCCCTAAGCTTCTGTCCTCCTGATGCAAAGCTATAAATCAAAAATTATTAATTTTACTTTTCGTATAAATATTAATTTTTTACTTTTAACCCATTAAGGACTAGTGTTACCATATGGTCATAGCATAAATGCCATTCCTTATTCTGCTTGAATAGCAGTAATTTAAATAAAAAAATTTCACTTTCTGTAATGACTGAAACTCTGCTGTAAAATCTGATAAATATTGCTTTTCTGAAAAAGTGGTACGAAATTATTAATGTTTTGCATTTTAAAGAGAAAAAATAATTCCGTCTTTAATGGGTTAAAATATGAAATATGTTTGATTTTTTATTTATTTTTTTTTTAAGTTTAAATTTACATACACTTGTATATAGAAAAGGAAAATATAAGTAATGTGTAATTTAAAAATAAGTTACAAAATAATAAGTCTAAAATATTTAAATTGATTACTTTTTTAAAAGAAAGTCAGTTTTATCAATTTTTTGCAGGGAAAACAAGGATATTTTAAAAAATACCATATCATTGTTTTCCGTGATTAAAATTCCTTACATGTCGCAAAGAAAATTTAATATGATTGCAACTTAATCTCTATATAATAAAAGGCAGTGTAACGCATCCGGGGCGAACTCATCAATCTTACCAGTCTCCGATAAGATAGGCTCCACGTTAGGCTTAATTTTGATTTGACATGTATATGAGAAAAATTATCTGCCTAAATACAAATCTTTTCTACCTGAAATCCTTTCTGTTCAAAATAATTTTCTATAAAAGATTTAAAATTTCAATGATTTACACAGCCATTTCAGAAAACAAACGTAGCGCACTTCGTGCGTAAAACGTAAATAAGAAGCTGTGGTAGAGTCATTCCTTTTGCGATTCAATGAAAAAAAAAAATTAAACCATGGAGCTATGAAGATTAAAGGAGACGATATAAATGACATCACTTGAAGCTGTCCCACCCTGCTGCGTGACGCAGCCGCGGGTAAACAGAAGAAAAACACCAATAGGCGTGAAGGACAATTTAACAATGCTTCCCCTTCATTCTTTCGGATGTGGTTCAACCCGAGATACCTATTTATTAATCAATATACATATAAAAAAAATTTTGGAGGGAGGGAGGAAGGAGGGGAGGGGGGGGGTAAACGATAAAAATATAATTTCAAAGTGTTATTAAAAAAATAGTATTTTTTCAATAGTTGCAGCAGACTGTTTTAATTACGCACTTTTATTGCATATTTCATAATTTTTCGTTTTATTAAGAAATCTTAATTTTGTTATAGTATATTAGCCGGAAAACCTGGTTTACCCAGAAATATTGTAAATGCTAATTGTGTGTTTATTAGAACATAAACTAGCCGGACTTTGCTCATCAAAACGCTTCCATATTGTCAATTATTTTTTATCAGTTTTTAAAATTTTAAGTGAAAAACACAATTTTTACCCACCGTCCTAGGACGGGCATTTACACTAGTACTTGAAATAATCTCAGTTAGGAAGAAGTGTCTACCACTGCTCAATTATCAGGATTTGCAACCTTGAGAAGTAATCGCGGGATTCTTGTTTCTTGTCAACCAATGGGAGAATGGACCATTTCACCCTTAAGTCTTTTCCTCGGAGACTGGTAAGTTTGATGGATTCGCCCCGCCCTGCGTTACACTGCATTTTATTATTTAGATATTACGAAAAATATATTTTATCTGACGAAGTTTCCACTTTCGTGCGTGTACAACATTCAAACGGAGAGGGTTAATGTTGCGACGGATGTACGAATTTATTTCAGAGGATTGAAGAAAATGAAATTATATATTTATTTAACCATCTGCATTTAAAAGAAGAAATACTAAAAGCCTTCGATATAATAAGAAAGCGATTCCTATTTCAAAAAAAAGTTACAGATGAAATGTTCGGATACTTACAAAAGTGAGAAATTTTTTATGAACAATTTATTTTTTTTTTTATAAGAAACCTGTACAAAGTAACATTACAGACTTTTTTAAAGTTAAGGATTTGGAAGACTAAAAAAAAAGTCCTTCCGGCTAGTGCCGGGAGGAAGAGGTAGCTTTTATATTCCTTATTTTTAAAAAGCAAGCTTATATTATTCAAACACACGAAGCTCAATTTAGTGGAAACCGATTATAGGAGATTCAATAGTAATTTTTATCAATACTAAATCATTGTGAATGAAAATTTCGCGAAATTAGTCAGCTTTATCCAAGCTGCTTTTATTTAAAGTAACTTATATGTGGTTGCCAAATTCGGCAATATCTTGAAGTTCCTGTCATTTTAAGACAACATGGTGGATGAGGCTAACGAGTGAACTTGGTCGAGACTTTAGTAATTTCTGTGCACATGCTCACTCACATCGGAATCGGTTGATATATAGAAGTGCTGTTGCAGGCAAAAAATCAGATTTTTCAAAATGTCACCCACATTAGAAATTGAAACTGCTATATCTGAGCCATTTTTTAAGATAAAGACAAAACAAAAAATGGGAATCCTTATATCATGGTCAAATTACTTAAGAAAGAATCCTTTTTCAATTTCTAATTTTTTTTGCACCTCACTTTAAATATAATCTTTTATTTAACTAGGGGGCTCTGCCCCCTATGAGCTACGCTCGTCAACCCCCGTTCAGACACCGCAGACTCTAACAGCACGCTAATTTGATCGGCTTTAAAAAGATTTCGGAAGATTGAATTGTAATTTGAATCTGACAATTATAATCTGACGTAATTTTCACCAAACTTTTCTTTCTCTTTTTAATATTCACGTAAAAATACTTTTGTTAGAAATGAAATATTATGATCATCTTAAAATATCAAATAAATGTCTCGCGCAATTTTTAAATTTTAACTGTTTTGCAATATTATTTTTTGTTCATTTTACGTAATAAGTGTAATGTGACATAAATATGACATAAATTCTCCTATTTAAGACTTCTAACACATGTTAATGACTTTATTATTTTACAATATTCTTTCTCTTTTAATTTCATGTGTAATTATAGTTTTTATGACATAATTTTCAATGAGTTCCTGCTTTTTATATATTTTCTGTTTATAATAGTCATGTGTAAAATAAATTTTTAATTTGAAGCAAACATTATTGTTTGCGCTGTTTATACAGTTGACAACAGTTTAAATTAATACAATTTTCTAAAATATCTAAAAAATATCTCTCGAAATGCTGAAAATTTGAATTTAAAATAGAAATAAAACCTCAAAAAATGAGTCAAATTAAAAAACTAAATGCAATCTGCACACCGGAAAATTCTGACGCATAAAATGACCTAAAAATGATTAAATTCCTATGTACAGTTTTTGCTCCTATAAAACTTTTTAATGGAACGATTTTGTCCAACTTTAGCATTAAATATCTCTTAAAGTAATTCTTCGATTTGAAAACTGTCTGCATCAGCGTGTTTATCAAACATTTCTCTATAATACTACCGATTTTCATATTTTTGTATGCAACAGTTTTTTTAATATTAACGAAGAAAGGCCATGCTTAAGCATTCAAATTGGATGCCGATCTGCCGGGAATATCTACGCAGATTTTCATTGGTCCATTTCCAAATCAAAACTTTTATATAGAGAGAGAAGGATTTAATGGCCTCCATTTTGAAACAAGATGGCTGATGAAGCTGGCCAGCGAACTTGGTCGGGACATTACGATATACCATCCACATGCCTTCTTACATAAAAATAGGTTAATAAATACGCGTGTTATCACGTGACAAATATCAGATCGTTTCAAAATGTCAGCCATGCTAGAAATTCAAAGTGCTATAATTCAACCCTTTTTTAAGATATATACGAAACAAAAACTGCTCCGGAATGTTTGTATCAAGGTCAAACCGTCAAACACATAAAAAAATCTTTTTCATTTTTCAATTTTTTGATAACTCATTTTAAATTTTAAATTTAATTTTTTTAAATGGCAGCCCTTTTGAAACAAGATGGCGAATGAAGCTGGCCAACGAACTCGGTCGAGACATTGGTATGTACTATCCACACACCAAGTTACATCCAAATCGGTTCATAAATACGCCTGTTATCGCGTGACAAAAATCAGGTCGTTTTAAAATGTCAGCCACAATACAAATTCAAAATGCTATAACTCAGCCATTTTTTTAGATATAGACAAAACAAAAACTGTTCCGGAATCTTTGCATTAAGTCAAACACATACAAAAAAAAATCTTTTTCATTTTCCAATTTTTTGGTACCTCATTTTAAATTTAAATTTTTTTTTTAAATTTTAAATGGCCGCCATTTTGAAACAAGATGGCGGATGAAGCTGGCGAACGAACTCGGTCGAGACATTAGTACGTATTATGTATACATCAAGGTACATCCAAATCGATTCATAAATACGCCTGTTATCGCGTGACAAAAATCAGGTCGTTTCAAAATATCAGCCAAGCTAGAAATTCAAAGTGCTATAACTCAGCCATTTTTTAAGATATAGACGAAACAAAAAATGCTCCGGAATCTTTGTATCAAGGTCAAACACATGAAAAAAAATATTTTTCAATTTTCAATTTTTTGGTACCACATTTCATTTTTTTTTAAATATTAAATGGCCGCCATTTTGAAACAAGATAACGGATGAAGCTGGCCAACGAACTCGGTCAAGGCATTGTTATGCACTATGTATACACGAAGTTACATCCAAATCGGTTCATAAATATGAGAGTTACAGTGTGACAAAGATCAGGTATATATATATAAAATAATCCACACACTATATTTGAGATTTTTAGGTAATGGGAATTTAAGTATCTGATAATCTTCTATATACTTCCATATGTTTTTTATTTCCTGTTCATTTTATAATTATCTTATATATATGAGTTATTATTAATGATTTTTATATTATTTTTAATATATATTTATATTAATTATTATTGAATTTATTTTATTTTATAGCATATAGCTATATGCTGTATATTATCAATGTTATAGAATTATTTAAATTCTTAGTGTAGTTTAAATGCGTAAGATAATAGAATATTTTGAATGCTTTTTTTTTTAAATTTTATTAACAATAGTTTTTTTTTTTAAATATATAGTGTGGTTTATATTAGGTTTATAATTATCTATATATAAGGATTTATTTGGTTTTGCTGTTGATAAATTTTTTACATTCAAAGGCTTTCAATTTTTCATCTTGTGACATTTGAATAATAAAAATACTACTAGATGGCAGCACCAAAATTTGTCTTTTGGCGATAAGTTATAAATTTTGTCTTTTGCAGCTCCTTTTCAGTTATAATTTCCTACACCAGGTGGATTTTATAGCTAAATTTTGACGATATTGTTAAATAGTAATTAAGTAATTTAATAGTGCATTTTAGTTATTTTAAATAATGTAATTACTTTCTATTTATTTTATTTTATATTATATCAATTGTATTTATCATGGTATTTCAAAATGTATTAACTGCATCCTTTGGTATCAATTACTGTGATTTCTTAACTGTTTTATTCACCTTAATCTTTACGATATTATGGTAGCCATGTGCGAGTGGATATATTGAAAAATACTGAAATATTAATCGGTTTGTTGTGTATTATTTCTATTTTATATCCTATAAATATTTAAACTGGTTTTATTGATTTTTCCATTTCATATTATTTGTTTCTATTCTGTTTTCATTTTTAATCTATTCACTTGATTATAATGGTTGTTCGGGCACCGAGAAAAATAATTTTTAGATTTAGCTTTTTTTTCTCACAGAAAACCACCATATTGCTTATATCATTGAATTCTGTGCCCTTCAAAACGTAATTCAATATATAAGCTTTTCCATTATTTGTCGGTGTCCACTTTCTTCTTTTTTCTTCCATAATAATTCTTATAATAAATAATTTGGCACTTTTTTTTATACTTACAGCTTTAATTCATAATATTAAGGTTTTTGTTGGTGGTAGGTTATGTTTAATTAATGGTTATATATATATATATAAACTTTTGAACGGAGGGTGGCTTCGGGGTCTGTGGGTCATGATCGATGAAAATATACCAAAATTTTTCGAAATCGCTTTCCTCCGAACGGCTGCAATAGGTAGCTTTTAGGTAGCTTTCATTACAAAAAGCTACCTATTGCAGCCGTTCGGAGGAAAGTGATTTCAAAAAATTTTGGTATATTTTCATCTTTATTTTTGTTATATTTCCCCCAGACCCCGAAACCACCCTCCGTTCAAAAGTTGATATATATAATATATATATATATATATATATATATATATATATATATATATATATATATATATATATATTATATATATATATATATATTATATATATATATATATATAATATATATATATATATATAATATATATATATATTATATATATATATATATATATATATTATATATATATATATATATTATATATATATATATATAATATATATATATATATATAATATATATATATATATATATTATATATATATATATATAATATATATATATATATATAATATATATATATATTATATATATATATATATATATTATATATATATATATATATATAATATATATATATATATATATATATATATATATATATATATCTGATCTTTGTCACACTGTAACTCTCATATTTATGAACCGATTTGGATGTAACTTCGTGTATACATAGTGCATACCAATGCCTCGACAAAGTTCGTTGGCCAGCTTTATTCATCATCTTGTTTCAAAATGGCGGCCATTTAAATTTTTTTTTAAAAATTTAGAATTTGAAATGTGGTACCATAAAATTGGAAATTGAAAAACATTTTTTTCTTATGTGTTTGACCTTGATACAAAGATTCCGGAGCATTTTTTGTTTCGTCTATATCTTAAAAAATGGCTGGGTTATAGCACTTTGAATTTCTAGCATGGCTGACATTTTGAAACGACCTGATTTTTGTCACGCGATAACAGGCGTATTTATGAATCGATTTGGATGCACCTTGGTGTATACATAATACGTACCAATGTCTCGACCGAGTTCGTTGGCCAGCTTCATCCGCCATTTTGTTTCAAAATGGCGGCCTTTTAATTTAAAATTTGAAATGTGGTACCAAAAAATTGAAAATTGAAAAATATTTTTTTCTTATGTATTTGACTTTGATACAAAGATTCCGGAGCAGTTTTTGTTTCGTCTATATCTAAAACTAGTTTTGATGTGCCAATCCCAAAACTTTTTTCTATCTTATACATCTTAATATTTCAAAAACTAGTTACACATGTTAATACTTCAATATTATTAGTTCATTACTATACCAACTTTGATTTTCATCTTAAATTCCTGCTTCGGTCAATTAAATGAACTAAAAACGAGTTAATCTATGTCATGATATTTGTTAAAATTAATAGTTTTTCCTTATTCTGTTGTTATCAGACGTTTGCGAACAGCCGGCTTAGCAGGAGGTGAGTTCCCGCATTTGCACGAGCCGCCGATGGACAATAGAACTACGATAAATCAAAAAAAGTATACAAAAATCGCTATCACAGAGCCCCTTTACCGCGTGATATTTCCAAATTCAAGGAGGGCCTGTTGGCCAAAGCCAAAAACATGCACAGAAAATTTGGTTCAATTGTATGCATATTTTATACACTCTTCGATTGTACAATAAAGAAAATAGTACAGACATCGTAATTATAGCGCCCCCTTCCAGCGGAATTTTTCCAAATTCATGGAGGACCTTCATGCCATAACCAAAAAGAAACATAAAAAATTTGGCTCAATTCTATGCATAACTTAATACACTTTTCGATGGTACAATATTCAAAATGGCACAAAAATCGTTATTAAAGCGCCTCCTAGCGGCGATACTTTTCCAAATTCAGTGGGTACCTGCTTGTCATAGCAATAAACTTAAAATAAAAATTTGGTTCAATTCTATGCATAACTTCAAACACTTTTGAATGGCACAATATACAAAACCACACAAAAATCGCTGTTACAGCGTCCCCTACCAGCGAATTTTTTCCAAATTCAGGGAGGACCTGTCTGCCATATCCAAAAACCTAAAATAAAAATTTGGTTCAATTCTATGCATAACTTCATTCACTTTTGGATGGTAGAATATTCAAAATCGCACAAAAATCGTTATTACAGCGTCCCCTAACGGCGAATTTTTTCCAAATTCAGGGAGAACCTACCTGCCATATCCAAAAACTTAAAATAAAAATTTGGTTCAATTCTATACATAACTTCATATACTTTTGGATGGTATAATATTCAAAACCGCACAAAAATCGCTGTTACAGCGCCCCCTACCTGCGAATTTTTTCCAAATTCAGGGAGGACCTGTCTGCCAAAGCTAAAAACTTAAAATAAAAGTTTGATTCAATTCCATGCATAACTTCATACACTTTTGGATGGTACAATATTCAAAATCGCACAAAAATCGCTATTACAGCGCCCCCTACCGGCGAATTTTTTCCAAATTCAGGGAGGACCTACCTGCCATATCCAAAAACTTAAACTAAAAATTTGGTTCAATTATATACATAACTTCATATACTTTTGGATGGTACAATATTCAAAATCGCACAAAAATCGCTATTACAGCGCCCCCTACAGGCGAATTTTTTCCAAATTCAGGGAGGACCTACCTTCCATATCCAAAAACTTAATATAAAAGTTTGGTTCAATTCTATGCATAACTTCATATACTTTAAGATGGTACAATATTCAAAATCGCACAAAAATAGCTATTACAACGCCCCCTGCCGGCGAATTTTTTCCAAATTCAGGGAGGATCTGCTTGCCATAGCCAAAAACGTAAAATAAAAATTTGGTTCAATTCTATGCATAACTTCATACACTTTCTGATGGTAAAATGGCGACAGACACACGGACACACGGACAAACAGACATTTTCTATAAACACGTTTTTTGGGATCTCTGACCCCTAAAGCATGTAAATCCGTCGAAAACCGGAAGTCGAAAAAAATTTCGATTACAATACTTTCTACTATTGAAGATAGAAGAAAGTAAAAATGGCTGAGTTATAGCATTTTGAATTTCTATTCTGGCTGACATTCTGAAACGACCTGATTTTTGTCACGCGATAACAGGCGTATTTATGAACCGATTTGGATGTAAGTTGGTGTGTACATAGTACATACCAATGTCTCGACCGACTTCGTTGGCCAGCTTCATTCGTCATCTTGTTTCAAAAGGGCTGCCATTTAAAAAAAGTTTAAATTTTAAATTTTAAATGAGGTATCAAAAAATTGGAAAATGAAAAAGATTTTTTTTATGTATTTGACCTTCATAATACATAGATTCCGGAGCAGTTTTGGTTTCGTATATATCTTAAACTAGTTGGATGTGCCAATCCCAAAACTTTCTTCTATCTTATACATATTAATATTTTAAAAAGTAGTTACACGTGTTAATACTTCAATATTATTAGTTCAATGCTATACCAACTTTCATTTTCTTCTTAAATTTCTGCTTCACTCAATTAAACGGACTAAAAACGAGTTAATCTATATCATGATATTTGTTAAAATTAATAGTTTTTCTTTATTCTATTGTTATCAGCTGTTTGCGAATAGCCGGCTTAGCAGGAAGCGAGTTCCCGCCGCTGCGCGAGCTACCGATTGACAATAGAAATTCGAAAAATCAAGAAAATTATACAAAAATCTCTAGCACAGAGCTCCTTTACCGTGCAATATTTCAAAATTCAAGGAGGACCTGTTGGCCATATCCAAAATTATGCACAAAAAATTTGGTTCAATTGTATGCATAATTTTATATACTTTTCAATGGTACAATAAAGAAAATGGCACAAACATCGCTATTATAGTGCCACCCCCTTCCGTCAGATTTTTTTCAAATTCAGGGAGGACTTGCATGCCATAGCAAGAAACATACACAAAATATTTGGTTCAATTCTATGCCTAACTTCATACACTTATTGACGGTACAATAATAAAAATGGCGCAGACATCGCAATTATAGAGCCCCTTCTGGCGGAATTTTTTCAAGTTCAGGGAGGACCTACCGATCATAGCCTTACACATACACAAAAAATTTGGTTCAATTCTATGCATAATTTTATACAGTTTTCGATGGTACAATAATGAAAATAGCACAGAAATTGCTATTACAGCGCCCCCTTCCGCCAGATTTTTTTCAAATTCAGGGAGAACTTGCTTACCACAGCCAGAAACATGCACAGAAATTGCTATTACAGCGCCCCCTTCCGCCAGATTTTTTTCAAATTCAGGGAGAACTTGCTTACCACAGCCAGAAACATGCACAAAAAATTTGGTTCAATTCTATGCATAACTTCATACACTTTTCGATGGTACAATAATGAAAATCGTACAGACATCGCAATTAAAGCGCCCCGTTCCGGCGGAATTTTTCCAAATTCAAGGAGGACCTTCATGCTATAACCAAAAACAAACACAAAAAATTTGGTTCAGTTCTATGCATAACTTCATACACTTTTCGATGGTACAATATTCAAAATCGCACAAAAATCGCTATTACAGCGCACCCTACCGGTGAATTTTTTCCAAATTCATGGAGGACCTACTTGCTATAAGCAAATACTTAAAAAATTTTTTGGTTCTATTCTATGTATAACTTTATGCACTTTTCGATGGTACAATATTCAAAATCGCTGTTACAGCGCCCCCTACCGACGAATTTTTTCCAAATTCAGGAGGACCTACTTTCCATATCCGAAAACTTAAAATAAAAATTTGGTTCAATTGTATGCATAACTTCATACACTTTTGGATGGTACAATATTCAAAATCGCACAAAAATCGCTATTACAGCGCCCCTACCGGCGATTTTTTTCCAAATTCAGGGAGGATCTGCTTGCCATAGCCAAAAACTTAAAATAAAAATTTTAGCTCAATTCTATGCATAACTTCATACACTTTTTGATGGTACAATGGCGACAGACAGACGGACACGCGGACAGACAGACATTTTCTATAAACATGTTTTTTTGGGATCTCTGACACCTAAAACGTGTAAATCCGTCGAAAACCGGAAGTGAAAAAAATTTCGATTGCAATACTTTTTTCTATTGAAGATAGAAGAAAGTAAAAATGGTTGAATTATAGCACTTTGAATTTCTAGCATGGCTTACATTTTGAAACGATCTGATATTTGTCACGTGATAACACGCGTATTTATTAACCTATTTCGATGTAAGACAGCATGTGGATAGTATATCGTAATGTCTCGACCAAGTTCGATGGCCAGCTTCATCAGCCATCTTGTTTCAAAATGGAGGCCATTAAATTAAATAAAAAATTATATTTAGTAAGGTGCAAAAAAATTAGAAATTGAAAAAGGTTTCTTTCTTAAGTATTTGACCATGATATAAGGATTCCGGAGCATTTCTTGTTTTGTCTTTATCTTAGAAAATGGCTCAGATATAGCAGTTTCAATTTCTAATGTGGGTGACATTTTGAAAAATCTGATTTTTTGCCTGCGACAGCACTTGTATATATCAACCGATTCCGATGTAAGTGAGCATGTTCACAGGAATTTCTAAGGTCTCGGCCTAGTTCACTTGTTGGCCTCATCCACCATGTTGTCTTAAAATGGCATGAACTTCAAGATATCGCCGAATTTGGCAGCCAAATATAAGTTACTTTAAATAAAAGCAGCTTGGATAAAGCTGACTAATTTCGCGAAATTCTCATTCATAATGATTTAGTGTTGATAAAAATTAGTATTGAATCTCCTATAATCGGTTTCCACTAAACTGAGCTTCGTGTGTTTGAATAATATAAGCTTGATTTTTAAAAATAAGGAATATGAAAGCTACCTCTTCCTCCCGGCACTGGCTGGAAGGACTTTTTGTAATGAAAGCTACCTAAAAGAGAAAAGGTACTTCTACGCTTCAATTTTTGTTTACTTCTCTTTATTATGTGTCTTTTAGACATTATTCCAATTGAGTTTTTCTTATATCTATTGATTACATAAAAAAAAAAAGTTGCTGATACACTTTTCCAATATTTCCATTTTATGGGTATTTTTCATTTCATGCATGTGTATTTTATTATACAAATTTCATGAATTTGAGCTGTTTCTATTTAACGAATTTTCTTCATAACGAAGTGTTTGAGTGTAACGATGAGACTTCGTTAAATGGAAGTTTCACTGTATAAAGTTTTTAGCACCGAAACGAAGTGCTACAAATTCCTCCGTGATATTTCGCTGTCTATTTAAATTACCCCATGCCATGCAATCTGCATATTGGTGATGGATGCTCATTATATTGTAATAATTTTATCAATAACAATATAAAATATCAAAGAATTATAAATTAATATTTTTTTCTTTTTTCTTTTCTTTTGCATTAGATGAATCATTTTGCATAAAATACGATCCGACTTTACTACCTGAAGAAGTAAGTGTATACAATTTACAATACAGAAACTAATAAAATCAATTTTTCTTATATTAGAAATATACTTATGTGTCACAGAATATTTATTACAAATGTAATTGCAATGAAAAAATGCTACATAACAGAAATGTGGTGTAGTATATATACCGCACAATACATGTAGGATAATATTTTCATATGAATAATGCGTCCACAGAACCTGACAAATCATGTTCGTAAACTGTCACAGCCGTAGTTTGTATCAGTTATTGTGTCTCTAAAGTTGATTTGAAGTTTCTTTTTATGTTGTGTTATTTATTTTTAGTTCAGTGTAAAGTTAATCTCATGTTAAATTTTAAAGAGTAGGGGAAGACGGGATACAATGAAACATTACTTGTAATATCAATCAAATTTGTCATAGAGAGTTGCAGTTTATATATAATGTTATACAACTATATGTTCCAATTACTGATGTGATTTGGATACATTCACACTTCTACAACAGTAGCAATAGAAGATTATTGCTTTTACACCATTGAAAGTAACTTTCTTTACTAAAAGTAATTTTGTTTCTTTTTGCTTGTTGTTATATGTAATAATTAATTTTTCTGTGCATTGTTATCTTTGGGTTGTTGTCTTCATACCTCCAAAACCAAACTAAAAAAAATAAATATTAGAAGTTTGAAATAAATTTTTATTTAGTAACCTCAGTGCGGGGTACAATGAAACATTTTTTATTATAGTAATAAAAGTAGTAAATGGAATATATTAGAACTAAGAGTAGGAAAACAGAAAAAAAAAGAGTTTTGTTCTAACCAAGTCAGTAAAAAATGCTCTTGTTAAGCAATTAAAAAATAGAAAGAGAAAAAAAGCTAAGAAGGGATTACTTTGAAAAGAAACTCTGCTTGGTACAGACTCTGATGATGATCCAGATTTTTTTTCCAGGCCGAGCTGGTCATCGAGGTACTAAGAATGAGATATCCACACATAACATGTATGGCACAAGCAGTATCCGTATAAATGGAAACATAAGGAAATATATACCGTTGGAGAAATCATACATTTAAATGAAGTCAAATGTGAAGTACTTGATATAGAAAGACTCCAACCTAGTTTTAATTTTTTTCTTTTAAACTTACATTTAAAAAAAAAACTCATTGTGTTGAAACTACCACCCCATATTCCTTCAGGAGCAACTGAAATATAAGCAGAAATGCTAATTTTTGAAACTGACTTGAGCCAATTTAATTAAAAATTGAAAAGTATTTCTTAAACTAATAGAATTTTCTTATTTTTCGTCTTAGACTATAATATTTTTACCAAGTTTCTTATTAATCAAGTTTTGTTTTTGTATTTATCTCATTTTTCATAAAATAAACTATACTGGGTGAAAATTGCTTCCATTATTTGGAGCTTTTCATTGTACCCCAGTATGTGTTTCATTGTATCCCGGCATACGGGGTACAATGAAACACTGTAAGACATTTATTTTTTTTTTATTTTTCAAGCATAAAGATATTGTTTAGAACCTAATAAAAATTTATTTAGATGGGGAAAATACAAGATTAAAAATATGCATTAATTATATTTTTGTGCATGCAAAATTGTGGATAGGAAAAAAAATTAGTGAATTTTATTTCATTGTACCCCGTCTTCCCCTAATCTTGATTTTTGTAGTTTTATTTGATAAATAACCGTTGACCTAAGAAATTGAGTCACGTCCATGGATAGAAAATTCATAACTTCTAAATAGATCAGCTGGTGGCAATAAAAAATTCTTTAGTCTAAAATAGACGCTTGTTAGTCATTTATGTATCATCATGTTGCAGGTATTTATTTTTTTTTTCGGGGGGGGGGGGGGGATTGTGAAACTAGATGCTCAAACTTATCTGATACAAAAAAAAAATTATGACGCTTTATTGTACAGATATAAGCTTTTACATTTGTAAAAACTGTATATATTTATGCAATGTGTTTTACTTGAAATGCTGTTTTCTCAAAATTAAAATTTTGCGCATTTCTAAATTTTTAAACGTTCCATGCGCATTCTTAATGAGCACATTCTTTTGCAATTTACGCTGTATATCCTCTATTCTATATAATAATAAATAAACGTTAGCATAAAAAAAGTATTTTAGTGTTGAAATTTATGTGCATATGAAAATGGATAACTACTTTTTTTTAGAAAAAAACGAAGCATAATTATAAAAATAATTTAGTTTCTACTTATATATTCACCGAACTAAAGAAAAAAATAAAGAAAGAAAGAAATGCATTATAGCTAAAAATGTATAATGCACACCACCCACCAAAAAAAGTAAACAAAAACTGACTACGGGATTGAATTTTTATTGTTTTAATTTTAATTTATTTATTTATTGTACTATTCGCTGAGAAAAACTGAAGACCACGGATATAAAAGGCAATTTAATTGAGCGAAAAGGCTCAAACTAAAATAAAATTAAGTTTTACACTTATAAAAAAATATAATGAAAAACCTTTAAAAGAAAATTATCATAAAATGAAATTCATTTATATAGTAATAAAAATAATCAATTCAATCACAATCACAAATAACTTTTTATATTTACATTCTTTCATTACTTCAGAAAGAAAAACAAAAAAGAAAGGGCAAAAAATTATAAACCTGGAGGAGACTGGGAGGAACCTTGTTACCAAATACAAGAAAACATTATGTCATATCATTGTTAATAATATTTCTATTTAATATTTATTCCATACCTTTGTGTGCCTTTTAAAATATACCATCAATTCAAATATAACAGGAAAAGAAAAAAAACTCTTACCTGTATGCTCGATAACACCGCTACCCCCGTTCCCTTTACTCGTAAAGCCGATTATCATGTTCCTTCACACTATTGTTGAACATATTTCACATATTAAGCTATAGTGTAAAAGAGAAAAAGATGTTGCATTATTATGAATGTGTATCCTGTGTAAAGGGTCTAGCCGGATAAGCATAGCGAAATGGCCCCCACGGCCGATGTTTGAAATAGCATGTGTGGTAATAAGGCTCTCCATGAGAATACAATATAAAGAGTTTTTAGCCTCTGACCTTGAACTATCCTTGAGATAATCGGCGAAGTATGCGCCGACGCTACTATTTTTCACATGCGTTTTTCACAAAAAGTATAAAGGTTAAAAAAATGAAACCAACGCCAATTATTGAACAATATATTAGTTCACATTATATATTTTTTTCACATTTTTACACAAATTTTAACATAGAAAAATAAACAAAAATATTTTTGAAAAAAATTATTAATGTAGTAATTTTATATTTACACCAACCAAAAAATTACAGAATAATGCTCAAAGTATGTACTTTTAAGAAAAAAAATTCGTTAAAATCGAAGATACGCTTTTTGAGTTATAACAAAAATAATGCTAGCAACTTGCTAAAATATTTGTAACTTTCTCTGTTTGCATTTGAAGATAAACGCTACTATCAATGAATTGATCGATCCATGACATTTCCACCGGGCAGGATGCGCAGTACGCCAAAATAAGATAATGTTCCCCTTTATACTACTTCCCTATAGGTTTGTTTCGTATTTGTAAATATTCTGTTATTTTGACGTACTCCGCATCCTTCTCTCGTAATAATATCAAGAATTGACAAATAAAATTATAACATTTGCCTACTATGATTTAGACATTGAAGAAGGCTATGGGGCTGTATACGTACAGTGTGCGTATATAACGTATCACTTTAGGGGAGAGTGTGTGGGGGAAGGGGGGGGGGGTCCTGGCACTTGACATCGGAAGATATCCGTAGGGAGAGGCGGGTTGTCATTTGATATCGTTATCATTTTTGAAAAAAACAAAACATACTTTTTCGTATCTTTTACTTTACATCTGTTATCTTAATTATTTTAAGTCTGGTTTCTTCTTTTTATGAAAATACCAGTTATTATTAAAACCATTGAATGATTATAAAACTATTTCATTCCAAAATATGGAATAACCCAAGGTTCACCATTAATATTATCCTGCCATATGCGTATATAATATATGCGAAGTTATATTTGTTATTTTCGCTAGTAAAAGATGAGGAAGATTTTGGCAACCTGCTTTGTTTAAAAGAAGTTCTGTTTAGCCCAATCAAGGGCGAAGTGCAAGAAGACAATATTACTGTTCAATGCATTATGTAACAAAGAGCTATTATTAAAAACTTTTAAATAATAAGTATTTCTTTAAAATCTTATTTGATATAAAGTTATTTCTTATATAATAGTGATATTTTATGAAATTCTTCTCGTCATTTAAATCCGTAAAATATGCAAATAAAAAATGTACAACCTATCTATATATATTTGCAAATGCATAAAAAGAAAAAAATTGCAAAAAATTGTAAAAAGAAAAAGAATTTTTAGACACTGATACAATATTATTAGGGGGAGGGATTCGAGAAAGGATAACGTATGATATCCGAAAGTTGGGAGGGGGGTTTGAAACTGCCAAAAAGTTGATAAACTTATATATTTACAGCCCCTATTCAACTTCACCTGCACAATCGACTTGATATTATTACGCGAGAAGGATGCGCAGTTACGCCAAAATAATTCGCGTTCACAAACACGAAGCAAACCTATAGGGAAGTAGTAGGTATGAAAACATTCTCTTATTTTGGCGTACTGCGCGCCCTGCCCGAGTGGAAATGTCATGGATCGACCAATTCACTGATAGTAGCGTTTTTCTTCAAATGCAAACAGGGAAAGCTACAAATATTTTAGTAAATTGCTAGCACTATTTTTGTTACAACTCAAAAAGCGCATCTTCGATTTTAACGAAATTTTTTTACTTAAAAGTACATACTTTGAGCATTATTCTGTAATTTTTTGGTTGGTGTAAGTATAAAATTACTACATTAATAATTTTTTTCATTAATAATAATATTTTTGTTTATTTTTCTATGTTAAAATTTGTGAAAAAATGTGAAAAAAATATATAATGCGAACTAATATATTCTTCAATAATTGGCGGTGGTTTCATTTTTTTTTAACCTTTATACTTTTTGAGAAAAACGCATTTGAAAAATAGTACCGTCGGCGCATACTTCGCCGATTATCTCAAGGACAGTTCAAGGTTAGGGGCTAAAAACACTTTATATTGTATTCTCATGGTGAGCCTTATTACCACACATGTTATTTCAAATATCGGCCGTGGGGGCCATTTCGCTATGCTTATCCGGCTAGACACTTTATGGTGGAACTTATTACTCCTATACTGGATTAATATCTTTAATGAAACATCTTGATTAAAATAATTTAGGCACCGAGAGATTAACTTCCCAGTGCATCTTCTAAAACAACACACTACATGAGAGGCGAAAAAAAGTTATAATACAATATATAAAAAGTCAGCCAATGTTCAAAGTATGTGACGTCAACACAATTACAACGCGTACACTGTATGTGTAAGAGAAGCGAGGCAAACCACAAATATGCAGTCCTTCTCGAAGCTAAGAAAGTTTTTAATGTTCAGTAGTTAAAAAGGATTTCTGGGTTTTCTCTTTCAGGGGTTATATTGTCCAACAATATCCAGGGGTGCCGAAAGTGAAATTTTACTTAAGCCAAAAATTAATACCAATTCCGGTGTATTTTTAGAGGCTTATCCTAAGTTATGTAATAAAATTTGGAAAATGTTGCCTTCCTCTAGTACCTTGATTTTGTACACGAACGGCCGATCGCGTCTCGTGCGCGCAATGTAGATTGGAACATGGAGTGGATCTCTACCAAGGGGGATGTAAATTATGAAGGATGCTTTCACTTTCGAAACCGGTTCCAAAGTGAAAGTATCCTCACAAAAAAAATATAAAAAAATAAATAAAAAACCGCAAACAAAATCGAAAAAGTAAAAATCGGCGATTGTAGAGATCGACCTCAACTATCCAATGGGGGAAAAATGTTTTAAAATATTGAAATGCAAATGAGATATTTTAAATGAACTATTCTATAGGATTAATATTAGCAAGCTGGTGTTTTCGCGCAAGTGAAGTGCTACAGTCGAGTTCTCGGTATAAAGTTACATTTTTACACTAAACATTTTTACCATTTTTTATAGAACGAACAAACTATTGATTATAATTTTGATTTTTCAGGAAGAAGTTCCGTCAACCAGCTGTTATATGAATGCTCCTTGGAATTAGAAAAGACACAGTTACAAATTTTCTATGAATCCGCAACTACTTTCTTAAAAATTCTGTCAAAATTACAAGGGGAAAAGACACTTTTGCAGCAGACATTTCTAAAATCCGTCTATCTCGGCATAATCTTTGAGTTATTAAGTTAATAAGTAAACGTATAATCCTTAATTTGTATTTGCTTTTTTCTTTCTACTGATTACTTTATTCAGATATGTTGTTTATCTATATACTAATAAAAAAAAATTTCA
The DNA here is from genome assembly GCA_963932465.1 of Maratus speciosus. Classification (NCBI taxonomy): domain Eukaryota; kingdom Metazoa; phylum Arthropoda; class Arachnida; order Araneae; family Salticidae; genus Maratus; species Maratus speciosus. Next base: position 255,880,485 of record OZ010793.1, on the reverse strand, counting down.
CTCTCTCTCTACCTCTCTCTTACCCTCCATCCCAGATCAAAACTGCATATATATTAAGCATACAATGTCAGTACTGGAATGTGGAGTAGGGTCAGGTGGGGAAAATGGGTCTATATTAAAAATGGTCCTTTTCACCACGTAAATTTACTTGTTTTAGAATTTTTTTTTCTGTAGAAGCATTCACTGAGATTATGCCAAGTATTTCTAATCAAATTTTAGGATCTGGAAACAAATTTATTGATACTTAAATTTTGTTTACATTCACTGAATTGTCTAATTGCAATTTATTGTGAAAAACTTTCTTACTTCTTCTTTAGATAGTGAAAATAGTGTTTTATTTTGATACAGACTATTAGAGGACCCTTTTATGAACATAATTGTATACAAAGGCAAGAATAACGCTATCATTTTAATTTTTTATAATTTTTTTTCTGGGGTGGGGTAAAATGGATCTATAGTTAGGCTTAGCTAAAAGCTGTAGGATGCAACACATTCTAACTCTATGTTTACTTTTGAAGTATTAAAAAATAAAATAAATAACAATTATTTCATCATTAGTTCTTGTTTTATTAACCTAGTTTACAATATTTTACCTATAAAAATTATTTTCCATTTATTTTCAATACACATTTTGAAAAAAAAAATGCAATCAAACGAGAAAGAAAGGTCATTCAAACATCAAGTAAAATAAGAATTTTTTAAAAAAAGGAAAAATGAAGCTGGTGAACTTGCAAGTAAAATTGGTCCTAATTTAAAAGGAGCAGCACCACTCTCAGAAATAAAGCAAGGCTCTTTTGTAGAAGTTAAATACTACAATAACTTAAGAAATAAAGTCAAACGTTCATAAGCCAAGTGAAAGAAATCGATCAATTTTATCACATAAAATAAAAGTTTTATTTTATGAAATTTATCGCATAGTTTAAATCTAAATTAGGGAAATGTTACATTTTTCCTGATATTGATGACGAAAATGATGTGGAGCTCAGTCAAATTTGCAGCCATAGTAAAGGAACCAAAATTTGACAACCGTGGACGCTATTTCTTTAATTGAATATTTAAAAAAACCCCACATTTTTCAATAATATGTTTCTACTTAAATATGTACTTAATACAATAAAATGAGTGTACTGCAAGGGCGGCGCTAGAGCGGGCATATCCCCCCCCCCGTTGGGCATACCTCCCCCCCCCCCCCGTCGGGGTCAAAATTCAACGTCGTTGGGGAAAATATTTTGAATTTCGGCCCGTTCGGGTTCTGCCGAGTTGGAGCTCTTTTTTTTTTCTTTTCCCAAGTCGGATTGATTAAACCAGGCATGTCAAACTCGTTTACCTCAGCGGGCCAAATTAAGCATTACATACAAAGCCGCAGGCCACATAAAAAAAAAAGATAATATTATTACCACTGTACAGACTAAAATGTGTTCGTACAAAACACAGCCATGTTAAGGAAATATTCACGCAAAATTCCAAAGTTGTTCTTATTAGGCATAGTTTACTTTATCTTATTTTTCGAGAAAATACTCAAAATTAGTTTTCCTCAACAAAATCTATAAAATTTATAATAAATAACTTGCTCAGTGGTACACATGAACAAGAACTTTAATATGAACTTATATACAATTAAAATTAATGATAAAAACGTAAAATCTACGTTTCGAGCTGCTTCTGCAGTCGTCCACAGGATAAAATATGACGATGAAAATCTGATTTTCACCATCATATCATTAGCGCCGAATTTTATTAATTCTGCAATACATTTCTTTGTATTTCATAAATCAGCATATTATTTTTTAAAGTGGTGTAAAAAGAGAGTAGTGAAATAAAGTTTTAGTTTCGACACAAAACAAATAAAAATTATAAGTTAAATATTGTAAAAATTTTACGAACTTTAAAGTTTCAAACACCCGATCCCGCGCTTATCTACGTCCCGACTGGTTACTTTTGTACACACAATTTTTTTGTGCTAAAATGTTAAATTGAATTATATCTCTCTATGTCACTGCCATATGAGCGGGATTTTTTTAAAATTCAGAATACTGCTACATTCTGAAGAGAAATATTCCTCCTACTTAATGACAGAATAAATAAGATAAATATTACTATTCAAAAATAGTGGTAGCATTCTGAATAAAAAAAAAGGCCTGCCAAACTAGTCACACTGATGTACATATCTTCGGATATTTGTCATCTCTGAGACCACGTTTGGTGCACTAGTATTCGCGCTAAGTCTATTTTCAGCTTGCGGGTTCTAATAACTAAATTAAACATAAGCAAAATGCCAAAGGCTTCGCGGGCCACAGATCAGTTGCCGGCGGGCCAGTTGTGGCCCGCGGGCCACGTGTTTGACACGCCTGGATTAAACTAATTCTTCCGGTACGAGTCGGTTTCTGACTGAATTTGATTCTCGTAGGTTGGGTTCAGATGAACCCGATTTTTCGAAAAGAAATTGTGAAAATTCCTTCAGATACAAATCTACATGGATGTTGTATAACATGCTGTACCTATCAGGGCTTAATTTGGCCGGAGCCCACCGGAGCCCGGCTCCGGTACTTCTCTGTTTTTAGTAAATATTTAAATATTGGTCGGAATTCACCGGAGCTCATAAATACAGGGCTCCGGATCCCAGTTCAATAGCACTTCCGAAAAACCGAAGTCTAAATTACTTTTTCCTTTCCTTCCCATCTCCAAATTTTTGCATTCTTTTTTACCCAAACAATTATACATGACGTAATGTGTCGCACGCGTGGAGATATGCGATGGAGATAAACGGACTGAATTTTTATATCAGTTTTTGGGCTTGAACTGACTCGAGCTTAATCTGTATTACAAGTAAAATTTATTTATTCATGTATAGAAAAAAAAACTTTTCCTCCTTTAAAAATACGTATTATGTTTTATTTCAAATCATTTTAATGCTATTTTGATCAAAATGAAGGGGAAACAGAAACGTGTATTTTTATTTCAAATTTATGTCGGTGACGACAATCTATATTATAAAGGACAAACATATCTGTGCGTAACGCATACGTCATTTTGCGAATGGCAACACTTTGAAATTTGAAATGAAATTTTGGTGTTGCAATTTTCTCTACTGCAAATTTTTAAACTTCTAAACATCGCACATTTTAAATTTTTACACCGTAGTATAAAGAAAAAAATGCTCTTTTAAATGCAATTTGTTTGAAAGCTCTATCTCAATTAATTTTTGAGATATTAATTTTTTTTGCAGTTTTTAATACCTTTTTTCTTATCGTGGCAACAAAAGTACCTCATTTCTATTGAAAGTCATTGAAAGTAAACGGAAAAAGTTGAAAATAGGAGATACTGTGTCTTATGTTGCCATTTCTCATAAAACCTGAAAAAATAGTTGAATATAAAATATGGGCTATGTCAAGAATATTGTCAGTTATTCCGTGATAATGACGTCACATGCACACTTTTCTATAGACGAAGTTTAAGACTGGGTTGTAAAAGTAGATTACTTTAGTGGATGCAAATGACGTCATTTTATAAAAAAGAGTGTATTTTAATTCTTAAACCTGAATTATGTTTTGTAGAAGTGCGTCATTTTCACAGCCCAGCTGCTTTGAAACTCTTCACAGGTGAAAATGCTTCACTTTTGAAAATAATGTAATCGAAAGCACACACTGATAAACGCAATGTTTTACAAAAATGTAGAGTGTCTTTATAAAAGAGAGGTGACATGCAAATAACAGCGATTTAAATTACAGAAATTGATTATTCTCGCCTGGATGGATTTGCTTCGCCGAGTTAGACAAGCAAACAAATAATCCGTGGTTTAAAATAATATCGTGTTCCTGAAGTTTTTGTCAAAATTCTCTCGAATAATAAAATTTTAATGCTATTCTTTAGTAAAATAATTTTATCAAAATAATATAATTTGCTTAATTTAATTTTTCCTAATTTTATATAATCTATATATTTAAAACACAAGTGTGTTTTTTAGTCATCTGCCCTGATCTTTCTGCTGAACCAATTTTACTAATATGTAACTTTTTAAACTGAAAGCTCTTCCTTTGTAGATGTGGTCGCACTATCTGTTTTTTTTTTTTTTTTAATATCCCCATTTTTATATTTTAATTTTAAAAGCATTTTATAAAATTTCTTCAAAATGATGAAAATTAGATAGTTTTCTTTGCTGCAGACAAGAGAGAAATATTGAGGTATTTTAAAATTTATTCATGCTATTTTCTGATAAAAATTCAAAATTGTTGATAAAAATTGTTGTATAGGGTTTAGTGGCGCAAAATCCCATTAGGAGCAGAATATTATATTAGGGGCATAATAACGGAAAATGACACACTGCTTTTGAAAACACACATTTTTCCTCATAAATTTTGTATAGTGATGTTCCTTCTGCATGTGTACTATTACTAAGTTTCAGACACTAGGCGAAATGCTTATTTAAGTGAAAATGAAGTCATATTTAAAAGAAAACGATCATTTTCTTAGATAAAACTAAGCCTTTTAACACAAATGCGTCTAAAAACCATAAATTACGGAAATTTTTACTCTCCAAAATTGAGATTAGAACCTCAAATAAACAGTGCGTCTGTTCACATAAAAGATGTTGCTGGCAATCTTGACTTCAAGTTTTGAGCTAAAATGATTTTTAAATGATCAAATAAAATACAATTTTTAAAAAAAATGATGAATATGGATATGAGAAGTGCGTATACAAATTTTGAGAATGCGAAAATTGCTGTTTTCATTCCGGAAATCCAAGCATAAGAACCTCAATTTATAACCACATCCTAATAACTGATCTTTATTATATTTTATTGATTATGTATCTATATTATAAAGAACAAACGTGTCTGTGCATAACGCTGACTTCATTTTGCGAATGGCAATATTTCACGATCAAATTTTGGTCTTGAAATTTTCGCTACTGCATTTTTTCAATCTTCTGACCATCATACATTTTCAATTTTTGTCGCATAGGGAAATAAATGTACTTTCAAATGCAATTTGTTTAAAAACTGTATTCATTGACTGATGTATTATATTTTCTAAAATAATTTTTAAGCATGATTTTTTTTAAAGTTTATCTTATCACGTGCCGGTTTCAATACATAAAATAATAAACATTTTGCACATAAAGCAACAAACATTTTTCAGCATTTGTTTCTGACTATTTTTGCATAATGAAATTAATACTTCCTTTATAAGCAAATAAAAGAATAATATTAAAAAACCCACCAAACTAACATATTTGTGAAAGACAAATTAACGAAATTAATACTTATTTTATAAACAAATAAAAGAATAATATTGAAAAAACACAAATCTAACATATTTGTAATCGTCCAATTTAAATTTTTAGATCACCAAATACAATAATTTTTTTTTTCAAATGAGAATTTGTTTGCAAAGTTCATCTCAGTTTACTGATTGTCTATGGTTTAAAAAACAATTTTAAAGCATGAGATATTTTTTAATTTATCTATATCAAGCGGAGCTCGATTACGGAAGATTAATCCGTTTGCCCTTAAGACAAAATACAGAATCATTTACACCCGTCAAAAACAAAATCATTTGCCTACGGCTAATATCCATTTAAAAAAACTTCCCTATGAATAAATAAATAAAATAATATAAATAAAACACAAATTTAACAGGCATGTATAAGCTCTGAAATTGTCAGAATATAAAAGGATCCGTAAGTAGCAAAATCTTGGTCAAATAACTCTTAGCATGCGGCTAATAAGAAGATATCGCTTTTGATAAATTTCAAAAATGTATTTGTTTGTGTAATTCGTACTTTCCATATGAAAAATGCTTTTTTAATGTAAGTGGTCAATCTAAAAAATTTATTGCATATAAAAAAAAAATGTTAGTGTTCAATAAAAAAATAAAAATATTTTCACCTATATTCTTTAACCCGGGAAGCCCGGGTACGATCCCCTAGTTTTATATAAAAGCATCGATTCTTTCCGATAACGGTGTCAAATTTTTCATTTAATCTGATTTTCAGGGACTCACCACAAAAGATTGTTATGTGAAAGGAATCGATCATAGTTTAAGATATGCACCTTTTATAAGAAATTGTAAAACATTGTTCCATTGTTCAGCATATAAATATTAATTTCTGTAAATTTCATTCATTTTTTCTTAAAAATGCATAGCTGAAAACTATCCTTTTTTTCTGTTAACACTATTTCCTAATCATAATCTTTACCATATTTAATCGCAGAATTCTGAAATGAATTAACTTTAAAATTACGCAAAGATTTACTATTCAGAAGGAGTGATAACAAAAAAGTGGAATAGTTGACAGCTAAGCATATGTCGATAGATAGATATTTATAAATTTTTAATTTTACTAAAGAAAAAAAAATGCTTTAATTTTTTCAAATAATGTACGGAATATAAATATGCAGATTGGAGTGACGGGGGGTGGGGGGACGGTACTACTGTTGTCCCGGTACCGCAGAATATTAGGGCTCCGGTACTTTTTTTGATAGAAATTAAGCCCTAGTACCTACACATGATGGTACATGGATGTTGTATAACATGCTGTACCTACACATGATGGTACATGGATGACACTTTACATGCTTATTTTTCAATACAAAAGATAAAACTTATACTGAATTTTATGATCATATGCTATTTTTTTATAACTACATTAAATTGTGGATCAATTTTTACTGATTGTGGATTTACGGTCGGCTCCGTTTGAAGTATCGAGTTCGGTTAAGAATGCGGAATTCGGTTACGAAAATTACTTTATCGGGGTCGTCTTGGATGGCAAGTAGAGAGCTGCATCGTGTCGGGAAAACTGAACCTGACCCAACTCGCGGTCAGGGCTGTATCGGGTTGTGCCTCATCTTTTGCAGTTGCAGGTCGGTTTCGAGTCGGGTTAACTTCAATTGTTTCAGGTTGGAGTTGGATATTGACACTTATGGTTCTTGATTCGAGATGAATCGATCTCTCAAATGAATTTATAAAATTTATTTTAAGATTAAAAACTATATGTTTGAATATTAATGTACATGTATATTGATTTTTTTACTTAAAAGTTAAAATTGATATACTAGAGGTATAATTGTAGACTACTATTACATAGTTGCATTATAATATATATATATAGATATATTCGTTAGATTCAGGTCGAAATGAGGAGGATGAAACTTTTTTGTCCGGCTCAGATCGCTCTTCGGGTAAAGTCCTGAATCGGGTTGGGCAAACTAAACCCACCCTACTGGCGGTTTGAGTCGGATCCGGCTAAAGCGAATATTTTTTCGGAAAGGTTCGGATTGACTTCTATTTTTCGAGTCGGGTTAACTTTAATTGTTTCCAGCGGACGGGTTCGATTCTACCCGATTCCTCAAAAGATTCTCCGAAATATATTTTAAAATAAAAAACTGTATTATTTCAGTATCAACGAGTACATATACAGATATTTCGATTTTTCTACATAAACTAGTTGGATGTGCCAATTCCAAAACTTTCTTCTAACTTATACATCTTAATATTTCAAAAAGTAGTTACACATGTTAATACTTCAATATTATTACTTCAATACTATACCAACTTTCATTTTCTTCTTAAATTTCTGCTTCAGTCAATTAAACAGACTAAAAACGAGTTGATCTATATCATGATATTTGTTAAAATTAATAGTTTTTATTTATTATGGTCTTATCAGCTGTTTGCGAATAGCCGGTTTAGAAGGAGGCGAGTTCCCGCCGCTGCGCGAGCTGCCGATGGACAATAGAACTACGAAAAATCAAGAAAAGTATACAAAAATCGCTATTACAGAGCCCTTTTACCGCGCAATATTTCCAAATTCAAGGAGGACCTGTTGGCCATATCCAAAATTATGCACAAAAAATTTGGTTCAATTGTATGCATAATTTTATACACTTTTCAATGGTACAATAAAGAAAATGGCACAAACATCGCTATTACAGCGAACCCCTTTTGGCAGATTTTTTTTAAATTCAGGGAGAACTTGCTTGCCATAGCAAGAAACATACACAAAATATTTGGTTCCATTCTATGCATAACTTCATACACTTATTGATGGTACAATAATGAAAATGGCGTAGACATCGCAATTATAGCGCCCCCTTCTGGCGGAATTTTTTCAAGTTCAAAGAGGACCTACCAACCGTAGCCTTACACATACACAAAAAATTTAGTTCAATTCTATGCATAATTTTATACAGTTTTCGATGATACAATAATGAAAATGGCACAGACATCGCTATTACAGCGCCCCCTTCCGCAGATTTTTTTCAGATTCAGGGAGGACTTGCTTGCCACAGCCAGAAACATGCACAAAAAATTTGGTTCAATTATATGCATAACTTCATACACTTTTCGATGGTACAATAATGAAAATCGTACAGACATCGCAATTATAGTGCTACCCTCCGACGGAATTTTTCCAAATTCAGGGAGGACCTTCGTGCCATGACCAAAAACAAACACAAAAAATTTGGTTCAATTCTATGCATAACTTCATACACTTTTCGATGGTACAATATTCAAAATCCCGCAAAAATCGTTGTTACAGCGCCCCCTACCGGCGATTTTTTCCCAAATTCAGGAAGGACCTACTTGCTATAGCCAAATACTTAAAAAAAATTTTTGGTTGAATTCTATGCATAACTTCATGCACTTTTTGATGGTACAATGGCAACAGACAGACGGACACACGGACAGACAGACATTTTCTGTAAACATGTTTTTGGGATCTCTGACCCCTAAAACGTGTAAATCGGTCGAAAACCGGAAGTCGAAAAAAAATTTCGATTACAATACTTTCTTCTATTGAAGGTAGAAGAAAGAAAAATATAATTGATACTGAGGTATTGATATTGAGTTATAATGGTAGACTACTTTTCCATTATTGCATTACAGTATGGATTCCCCCCCCCCCCCCTCTATTTCAGGGTGGAATTGGGTTCGGATTGAAGCCTGTCGGTTTTAGGTCAAAGTTTGTTGGGTTCAGGTCATCTTATTTTTTTAAACTGGTTCAGATTGAATGGATTTGGTTTCGGGTCGGATATAACCAAATCCGCGCAGGACTCTACGTTCTCAAAATAATCTGTGAATTGGAACTAATTTTGCTCTTGATTATATTTCGTTAAAGCAGTAAAATTCGCGCTTCGATTTGGTAATTTCCCGCACCCCCCCCCCCCCCCTAAAAAAAAGAAACCACACCAGTTACCTGAAATACTCACACGTAAAGCAGCATGCTCATCAAATTACACGGGTCTTCCGGCAGCTGTGCTGCTTAGTGCTTTTTCATAATAGAAACAGAATTTATAAATCCCTTTTATCTAAAAATACTTAAAAATCACAAACCTAAGCCCGAAATTTCCTAAAATTCTTCGTCCAGAAGGCAGAAATTTCTTAAAATAATTGAAAAATTTCTTCAAATCACAGGGATTTTCCGGCATTCTCGGGCCGGGCTCGGGACTGGAAATTCTAGACCGTGCAGACCTCTACTAGAATCCTGCATAAACCACGCCTCGTGAATATTTTTAGTTGCGGGTCGGGTTGGGCTGACTTAAATTGTCTCGGGTTCGGGTTAGGGTTCACCCGCTAATTCAAAAGAATGTCCAAAATATTTTTCGGGTTACAATTCTATGTACAATAAGACCTCCATAATGGGTACTCCCGAAAAACAGACACCTCTATTTAGCGAACACTTGTTCAATTCCTAACACTTACATATTTATACGCTTGTACAGTGTTGAATTCAGGGGGTGGCCGGGGGGGGGGGGACATCACCCCCAGAAGATTTCAGATTTTGTGTTTTCAATGGTAAAAAAGTTCAATGTCCCCCCTCCCGGAGTCACAGAAATCCCTCCAGGAGAAAAGTGCCTGAATTCAACACTGCGCTTGTACCTTTGAATAGAGGATACCTCCCAATCTCCACACATGTAACATGTGTATATGTATGTGCATAAACTATCACAAATGCAATGCCTGTGTTTTTGTGTGTATTAAAAACGAAAAGTTGGTAATATTTTTCATATTTCGAAAGGAGAAAAAATTGTTCTTAAAGAAAGGATAATCTATTATCACACTTCTTGTATATTTTTTATTTCTCATGCAATAAATTTAATATATACTCATTCATATTACATACAAATACGCATTTATTTTCATCTGACACACACTTGTGGTCAAACTGTTTGTGAAAATCTCAGCAACCCGAATTGCCAAAAACCTATGAATCGCATGAATTATTCTAGTGTGAACTTAGTGTTAGCAGGTTTTCGGAGTTTCAGAGATTCCGACACCCGTCCTGCGGAACCAATACGCGGGATACTAAATGTTCCCCTTTTTCACCATACACAAATTACATTAAATTTTAACGAGTTTACTCTAATTAAAATTTTATTCCTTAGTCTGAGATGAGAGAATTCAACCGCAAGTCAGCAACAGTAATAAGTCGTCACAACGGCCGGATGTACCGAATACCTTATATTTAGTCTAGAACTCATGTACGCTTCTACTTCTGTTCAATGTTTATTCGATTGACCGCAAACTTTATAAGGCGCCTATATGAAAAAAGGTTCAAGTAGAGATAAGACATGCGAGAAACCTCCTGCTCGCTTTGATCTTTTTACAGAAAAGTGTTTGGCGAGTATTTTTATAAATGAATGAGTAAACAAATGTGGTTTTAAAGAATCTTTTCCCAACATATTCCACCCTTTATTTAGAAAACGCAAAAAAAGAAGAAAGAAAGAAAAAGAAACGTTTTTTATCGTTCATTTTCTTCACTAATAAACGTGCGACGTTACGTTACTACGACATCAGAAATGGAAAAAAAAATAACATCAGACACGGACCGAAAAGAATAAAATACAGTCCTGGTCCTGCCAAAATCTACAGAAAAAATGTGTAAGGTCCTGTTAATAACTGCCCCGCGAAGAATAAAGCTCAGGCCCGGCCGAACTTTCAAAAAATAAAATTTAGTGCGAATCTTCAGATAAAATTAAGCCCGGCCCGAGTTTAATGAACGAAAATTTAATCGAGCTCGGGTTTCTGGATAGGATACGGTAGGGGTCTGCAGGGGCCGGGGCTGGTCTTCACTCTTTTCAGGCCAGGCTTCATTCTTCCTGGGACTTCACGGGCCGCAATTTTCAGTCCCGGTTGCGACCCAGCCCGTATGGCTAATTGATTGTATGAGGCTTTATGGTGCAAAATCCCATAAGGGATATGCTGCGCCAAAATAAATAATCCCAGCCAGTATGAAAATCATTGTCTCGAGCTCGGCACGGCCTGGTCCGTACAAAAATAAGTAAACTTTGGCCCGGTCAAAAATTTTTGCAAAAAATGCATATATTTTTATATGTTTAAATCGCCATTTATCTAAAATTAATCTTTAAAATTTATTATATTTACATAATAATAGATTTCTAGGAAATAAAATTTAAATACAATAAAACCTGTGAAAAAGAACCTGCCTATGACAGAATCCTGTTTTAAACGGAAAAATGCGTTGATCCATGCAAAATGAATATAATAGTACGTGGGAAAAGAATGTAATATATTAACACTTGCTAAGAAGGCAACTTGACTATGACGAATTTTTTTTTCTTTCCTATGCGACTCCGTCTTAGAAGATTTTACTGTGTCACATTTTTCAGATTTTTAAGTCACCAGTACATGTAATATGGATTAATGGATTAACGATATTAATCATAACTTAAGCATTTACATTCAAGTAGAAAAAATAAATATCGCAGCACTTCTTTAAAAATGAAGATTATAAACATGAAAAAAGCTAAAATGATTATTTTTGATCAGAACTCTTCATGCGAAACAATTTTTAACCATATCGACGCAAAAATTCATGTTTTATAGAAATTCAGTTGGGCCGGGCCGGGATTTTAACTTTTTTTTCGAGCTACAATAATTTTTTTTTTTGTACGGGCCGGGCCAAGCGGAACTTTTAGACCCCTGCCCAACTCGTGCAGACCTCTAATACGTATTATGAATTTGGCCCCCATTTCGGGGATACCGTGCCCCCCCCCCCCCCCGTCGGGCAAACACTGGCGCCGCCCTTGGTGTTCTGTAGATTAAACATTGTATTAGCCTCTTTTTATTCAAATATTCACTTAATTTAATACTAGGTCATTTTCCCCCCGCCATGGGGGAAAATGGGCTTATGAATACTTGCCTTATTAAATAAAGTACTGAAAAGTAACATTTAAATTACAGTGACCTCTCACTTATACGGCTCTCAGTTATACGACTCTTCTCTCGGTTATACGCCGAATTCTCTTGGTCCCGTCCACGCTTTATGGGAAATTATGCTAAACTTCTCTCAGTTATACGACTGCTTCTCTCACTTATACGACGCTTTAAACGGTTCAGGCGAGTTTACATTTCTCACTCTAGAATTAATTTTTAAAATCTTTAAAGTACAAATCATCCCCGTTTTCTTACATTTATCCTTTTATTATTATTAAAGTGTTTATCAATAATGAATAACATTTCTTATCTACCTTCGTTTTTTATTAACGATGAAATCCATGGCGGGAGGGTGATTGTATGGAATTCTCTTGTGTCTGTCATTTAACAAAAGCCAAATTACCACCTGCAGATGACGTCTCTGTATGGCACTGGGTGAGAAATCAGGGTTTTTGCAAAATGCATTTTACTGGAAAAATTTAACAGCTTTTAAGATTGCGTCGTCTTTTAGGAATGAGGTTGTTTTAAGAAAAATAGACTTTTATTTTAAACTTAACAAATTGAAAATGGCAGTTCTTGAACATGACTAGGAAAAAATACTAAAGCGTGAACATATCGGAAACACATCCCAAGCTAGAATCGTGCCAAAAGACCTATGCGCGTACAGACTGCAGAGCGAAGTGGGAAAAACACATATCAAAGCAAATCGCTACAAGTTTCCGTACTAGACGCGTGAAAGGTTATTCATTTCGCTGTAATTTTTTCAGTTTGCTGCATGCTGATACCTAAACTGAAAACGTCAAAACGTAACGCATTAAGCATACAATTCAAAGTTTAAATCATTAAGGAATATGATAAAAATGGACTACAATCAAAGAAGGCATTAGCTGCTCTCTTTAATCTGCCAGAATCGACACTAAAAGGAATTCTCAAAAATAAAAATCCCTGCCGGCCCGGCCTACAGGCAGAGGTAGATTTCGAAGTCAAATATACTAATTTCACAAACAAAAACTAAATCATGATTAGAGATAAATCCACTTTAACAATTTTGTCTGGCCGCTTTTGACGAGTTTTTATTTCATTTTCATATAATAGCTGGTTTTATCAGAATCATGTTAGGGCGGTATTCAAAAAAATACTTTTCCATGCTCAACAACTCGAAATTTTCTGGCATAATTCCAGATTCCTTTTTAATAAAAAAAAATATGAAACTTGCTGACGTGATTTTTGAAGAGATTTTTAAGAGACCTGTGTTTTTATTTTTTGTTCAATTAATTAAAACTTGATATATAAACAATTATTTTCTCAGAAGGACAATATTTTTCATTTCTAACACAATCGCTTCGGGAAATTCCATTCAAAATGCCCACTTTGACATCATTTTTTGAAATATATTCTGCCTCTATCAAAAAATCGATCATTACGGTACGTTATATAGTTTCTGAATAAGCGAATATACCAATTAAATGCGTTTGAGAGCAAAAATGAATTTAAAAATGAGTCAGAAAATAAGCAGTTTGGATTTGAGTGCATCCTTAATACAATGATTTTTCCAACACAATCCGCTTCGGTAAATTCGGTTCAAAATGACCTTTTTAACAGCATTTTTAAAAATACGAGTTGGAACCCGTCGAAATTCGACGAACTAAAATGTTAGAAAGGAACTTCAGATCGAATTTATAATATACCTACAAAAATAATTACAATAAAAAATTCGTCTTGCATTGGTTGTCTAACTCTTAAAACAAATCATGTTTTTAACCTAAAATTACCAAAATATTATTTCCACAAACTTCAACTGCTTAAATTATTGAAAAATTAAACTCTATTAGAATACGTAATCAAGATGAGTAATTATGATGAATTTATCGATTGAGGCTCTTATGTTTGTTTTTACGGGATGAAAAATCAGTAAAAAGGATTTCGCTTTGTAACATCATAAAATTTTCCCCCATAAAATCTAAACTGTACGTTATTTTCACATTCTCATAATTTACATTACGCACCACTCAAATTCACAATTTTAAAGTACTTTAACGTGCAGTACATTATTAATGAATGTATTTCCAAACTTAAAGTCGTGTTTCTCCGATACAACTTTTCATTTGAACATTGCACAAACTAATCTCAATACCCGCAAAAAAAAAAAAAAAAAAAAAAAAATCAGAAATTTGCCTTTAGTTGTCATAGCATTGGCCATTTAGTATTGGTCAAATATTTTGTTTTATCAAAATAAATGATCGTATAGTTTTAAATATGACATAATTTTTACTCACTGAAATCATTTTGCCTAGCGTCTCAAACTCAGTATCAGTGTAATGTAAAAATATTGAAATGTAACTGATTTATGAAGAAGAATGCATGTTCTTTTTTAATGTTTGACATCATTTTCTGTTCAAAAATTATAAAAAAGTTACTTTTATTTGTAATGTGAAAATGGCATCAATAAGGATATAATCAATAAAAGTCCTTCCGGCCAGTGCCGGGAGGAAGAGGTAGCTTTCATAATCCTTATTTAAAAAAAGCCAACTTATATCATGCAAACACACGAAGCTCAATTTAGTGGAAACCGAATATAGGAGATTCAATACTAATTTTTATCAATATAATGAATGAGAATTTCGCGAAATTAGTCAGCTTTATCCAAGCTGCTTTTCTTTAAAGTAACTTATATTTGGCTGCCAAATTCGGCAATTTCTTAAAGTGCCTGTCATTTTAAGACAACATGGTGGATGAGGCTAACCAGTGAACTTAGTCGAGACCTTAGTAATTGCTGTGCACATGCTCACTCACATCGGAATCGGTTAATATATAGGAGTGCTGTCGCATGGAAAAAATCAGATTTTTCAAAATGTCACCCACAATAGAAATTGAAACTGCTATATCTGAGCCATTTTTTAAGGTAAAGACAAACAAAAAATGATCCTGAATCCTTATATCAAGATCAAATACTTAAGAAAGAAACCTTTTTCAATTTCTAATTTTTTTGCACCTCACTTTAAATATATATATATTTTTTAATTTAATGGCCGCCATTTTGAAACAAGATGGCTGATGAATCTGGCCAGCGAACTTGGTCGAGGTGTTGATGTATACTATCCACATGCCTTCTTACATCGAAATAGGCGAATACGTGTGTTATCGCGTGACAAATACAAGATCGTTTCAAAATGTTAGCCTTGCTAGAAATTCAAAGTGCTATAAATCAACCATTTTTTTAAGATATCAACAAAAGAACAAATTTTCAGAAACGAAAACTGCTCCGGAATCTTTGTATCAAGGCCAAACACATAAAAAAATCTTTTTCATTTTCCAATTTTTTAATACCTCATTTTGAATTTTAAATTTAATTTTTTTTAAAATGGCAACCCTTTTGAAACAAGATGGCGAATGAAACTGGCCAACGAACTCGGTCGAGACATTGGTATGTACTATGTACAGACCAAGTTACATCCAAATAGGTTCATAAATACGCCTGTTATCGCGTGACAAAAATCAGGTCGTTTTAAAATGTCAGCCACAAGAGAAATTCAAAATGCTATTACTCAGCCATTTTTTTTTAGATATAGACGGAAGAAAAACTGTTCCGGAATCTTTGTATTAAGGTCAAACACATACAAAAAAAATCTTTTTAATTTTCCAATTTTTTGGTATCTCATTTAAATTTTTTTATTTTTTTATTTTTTTAAATGGCCGCCATTTTGAAACAAGATGGCGGATGAAGCTGGCCAACGAACTCGGTCGAGATATTTGTATGTACTATGTACACACCAAGGTACATCCAAGTCGGTTCATAAATACGCCTGTTATTACGTGAGAAAAATCAGGACGTTTCAAAATGTCAGCCACGCTAGAAATTCAAAATGCTATAACTCAGCCATTTCTTAAGATATAAACGAAACAAAAACTGCTCCCGAATCTTTTTATCAAGGTCAAACACATAAGAAGAAAATATTTTTTCAATTTTCAATTTTTGGTACCACATTTCAAATTTAATTTTTTCTTAAAAATTTAAATGGCCGCCATTTTTAAACAAGATGGCGGGTGAAGCTGGTCAACGATCCCGGTCGAGACATTGGTATGTACTATGTATAAACGAAGTTACATCCAAATCGGTTCATAAATACGCCTTTTATCGCGTGACAAAATTCAGGACGTTTCAAAATGTCAGCCACGCTCGAAATTCAAAATGCTATAACTCAGCCATTTTTTAAGATATAGACGAAACAAAAACTGCTCCGAAATCTTTCTATAAAGGTCAAATACATAAGAAAAAATATTTTTCCATTTTCAATTTTTTGGTACCACATTTCAAATTTTAAATTTTTAAAAACATTTTAAATGGCCGCCATTTTGAAAGAAAATGGCGGATGAAGCTGGCCAACGAACTCGGTCGAGAGATTGGTATGTACTATGTACACACTGAATTACATCCAAATCGGTTCATAAATACGCCTTTTATCGCGTGACAAATTTCAGGACGTTTCAAAATGTCAGCCACGCTAGAAATTCAAAATGCTATAACTCAGCCATTTTTTAAGATATAGACGAAACAAAAACTGCTCCGGAATCTTTGTATAAAGGCCAAATACATAAGAAAAAAATATTTTTCCATTTTTAATTTTTTGGTATCACATTGCAAGTTTTAAATTTTTTTAAAAATTTTAAATGGCCGCCATTTTGAAACAAAACGGCGGATGAAGCTGGCCAACGAACTCGGTCGAGAGATTGGTATGTACTATGTACACACTGAATTACATCCAAATCGGTTCATAAATACGCCTTTTATCGCGTGACAAATTTCAGGACGTTTCAAAATGTCAGCCACGCTAGAAATTCAAAATGCTATAACTCAGCCATTTTTTAAGATATAGACGAAACAAAAACTGCTCCGGAATCTTTGTATAAAGGTCAAATACATAAGAAAAAAATATTTTTCCATTTTTAATTTTTTGGTATCACATTTCAAGTTTTAAATTTTTTTAAAAATTTTAAATGGCCGCCATTTTGAAACAAAACGGCGGATGAAGCTGGCCAACGAACTCGGTCGAGACATTGGTATGTACTATGTACACACCGAATTACATCGAAATCGGTTCATAATTACGGTAGTTACAGTGTGACATAGGTCAGATATATATATATATATATCAATTTTGAACGGAGGTTGGTTTCGGGGTCTGGGGGTCATGATCGATGAAAATATACCAAAATTTTTTGAAATCGCTTTCCTCCGAACGGCTGCAATAGGTAGCTTTTTTGTAAAGAAAGCTACCTAAAAATAATAAACCATGGCTATTTTCCCTTTACTTTCAATATAAATGGAGTACTTCAGTTGCCACGATTACAAAATTTTTATTAAAAACTACAAAAAAATTAATATCTCAAAAATAAATTGAGATACAGCTTTCAAACAAATTGCGTTTAAAAGAGCATTTTTTCCCTTATACGACGGTGTTAACCCTTTGGGGACGAGCGACACGAATACGTGCCGCATGAAGCGCTCAGAATCCTTGTTTTTCCTCACCAGTAAAACTTTACTGTAAAATTTGCCTTATTTAATCAGCGCATTTTCTCGATTCAAGAAGCCACAAATTTCTGTTTTTAAAAAACGGTGACAAAAGATTAAAAATTTCGTAAAAGGCTCCCGTCCCGAAGAGGTTAAAATTTAAACTGTGCGATGTTTAGAAGTTTAAAATTTTGCCGTAGATATAATTGCAAAACCGAAATTTTATTTCAAATTTCAAAGTGTTGCCATTCGCAAAATGACGTATGCGTTACGCACAGATATATTTGTCCTTTATAATATAGATATTCTGCCTCTATCAAAAAATCGACCATTACGGTACATTATATAGTTTCTGAGTAAGAAAACGTACCAATTGGAAGCCTTTGAGAGCAAAAATGAATTGTAAAATGAGTCAGAAAATAAGCAGTTTGGATTTGAATACACCCTTACTAAGATGATTTTTTTCTTCAACCGCTATGTATTTTCTATTTTTTTTTTTTTTTTTTTTTTTTTTTTTTTTTTTTTTTTGCTGTAAGAATTGGTCCTATCCAAAACTTGTCTATATATATGTTGTAGACAATATTAAGAAGATACATGATAAATTCATGGGGATTTTATATCTTTTAAATTGACGGAGTTATGGATTTTTTTCTTCTTCAAACCCCCTTTTTGTTTTCGTTTTTATTTTTTTTTATTTTTGTTTTTTATTTTTATTTTTTTTTTGCGGTACGAATTGCTCCTATCAAAAACTTGTGAATATATTGTGTTTTAGATAATGTTAAGGAGATTTATAATAAAATTAATTGGATTTGATATCTTGAGAATTGACGAAGTTATGAATTTTTTCCCCCAAAAAACCCTATTTTTTGCGCCCCTTGCGCCCATTTTTAACTTTATCAAAAATCTGTGATGCATAAATTTTTGGCCCTATTTTTAGAAGTAATAAAAACTTTAAACTGATTTGATATGTACAAAAATTAAGAAGTTATGGGGGGTTTTCTGTTTTCACAAAACCCCTCCCTATTTCCATCCCCTTGGTCCGATTTTGCCCATTAACGAAGAACTTGACAGAGATTTTATGCCCATTGATTTTATGTAACAGTTTGGAAGAGATTGGTGCAGAATTACGAAAGTTATCGTGTCCAGAAGAAAGTGATATACACTGCTCAAAACAATTAAAGGATATTGCAGTTTTAGGTGGATTTTGTATCTGGTAAACTGTTTAGCTGATTGATACATGGTCGACAGACATAGTAGGTTATATGAGAATAAATTACACATGTTTGGCAGAAAAAAATGCATTTTATTGCGCATTTGTGTACTAAAGGAAAAAAACACAATTTGTGCATATGAGAAAAAAAGAATAACAAAGAAAATCATTTTCAGTATAGGGGGTATGGTTTCCACGGGCGGCCAGCAACGTTGAACACCTTTGAGGCATGGACTCAATGAGGCTATTAATGACGAGTTGGGGTATTCTGCACCACTCTTCCAGAAGAGCTCTTTCCAGTTCTTGGAGAGTTTGTGGGGGTTGTTGGCGACCAGAAACTCGTCTTCCTAGAGCGTCCCAAACGTGCTCGATTGGATTCCTGTCTGGAGAACACGCTGGCCATTCCATTCGAACGATTCCTTCCTCGAAAAGGAAATCCTCCACCAGGTTTGCACGATGTGGCCTGCAGTTATCGTCCATTAAAATGAAGTTATCTCCGATTGCTGCAGCGTAAGGGACTACAATAGGTCTGAGGATCTCATCCCTATATCGGCGACCAGTCAGAGCTCCATCTCGAATGATGTAGAGGTCAGTGCGCCCGTCAATGGAGATGCCACCATACACCAACACTCCTCCACCGCCAAATCTGACACTTTCGTGCACGAACGCAGGATTATTCCTACTGCCACGGTCCCTCCAGATGAAAATACGCCTATTATCCGGATGCACAGAAAAACGGGACTCGTCAGAAAACAGAATATTGCTCCATTCATTTCTCCTCCAGTTGACATGCTCGATTGCCCACTCCCTGCGGTCGCGACGATGCCTTGATGTTAATCTAACACATACCATCGGTCGGCGAGCATACAGACCTACAGCATGGAGCCGGTTTCGGACAGTCTGAGTTGAAATCGTGGTGCCTGTAGCCGAGCGAAGGTGTTGTTGGAGAAGAGTAGCGTTCATGGTTCGGTGTCTCCGAGCTGTTAACGCTAAATACCGATCTTCATTGGGCGTTGTTGCCCGTCTACGACCTTGCCCTGGTCTTCGGCCTGCACATCCACTCTCCAAAAAACGGTTCCAGATCCTGGAAATGACACTTTGTGACACTCCAATGGCTTGCGCTACTTCGGCCTGAGTTTGGCCCCCTTCTAACCTACCAACAATTCTCAAAGCTTCTGAATCTGTCAAATGACTTTGATGAGACATGGTACTCATCGAAACAAAGCAATCACTGAATGCCGATCATCCTTGTCTTCATTCTCTTTTATCCAGTTGAAAGTCAAATTTCATTCGCTGCCGCTGAAGCGACGTTTTTGACGTCGAACTCAAAATTTGCATACTCCACAGTTTGAAAACCAGAAAAATTTGCATTTGTTATTCTCTTCTATTTTCGGCAAAAAAAATTTCGTTTATATCTTTATTTTATATAAAACTTCAAATATCCTTTAATTGTTTTGAGCAGTGTATATAGATAGATAGATAGATAGATAGATAGATAGATAGATAGATAAAGTCTTTTACTGAGGGTGGTTTTGGATTCTACGGGTCATAATCGGTGTAGAACTGCAAAAATTTTCCAGAAATTCCAACATAGGAACTATCCCAATAGGTAGTATTTCATACGAAATCTACCTAAAAATGTCATTATTAATGCATCAAAAAATGTCGATTCAAAGAGATCCGGGATACAATGTGGCAGATTAAAAAAAAATGAAATCAGCATTAATCGCGTGGTTTAACCAAATGCGAGCTTTTTTTACCGATAGATGGTGTGGTTTTAAAAGAAAAATCTCCCACTCTTGCTGAGAAATAGGGAATCGAGAATTTTTCAGCGTCTTGGGGTGGCTCGAGAAGCTGAAAAAAATGCATCGACTTTTGCATCGCCGCATCACAGGAGAAAGCGCATGTGTTAATGAAAATGATGTTAGACAATGGTTGCAAAATCTACCTTTGTTAATCAAGGATTAAGGGACCTAAAGATATTTTTAACTGTGATGAAACGGACTATGTTTTCCAAGCTGGTGCCAGATAAGACATTATCATACAAAGAAGAACCATGTCACGGGGGCAGAAAAAGTAAAGAAAGATTAACTATCCTTTTTTTGCGCAAGTAGTGATGGTTAAAAAAAATAGAACCTTTAGTAATAGGAAAATCAAGAAAATCTCGATACTTTAAGAATAATAAATAATTGCCATATAGCTACAGAAATTCAAAAAAAGCATAGATGACATCAGAGATTTTCATTGCTTTTTTAAAAGAGATGGATGATAAATTTCAAAAACAGCAAAGAAAGGTTTTACTTCTAATGGATCAATGTCCATCACATCCCGATGTAAAAGACCTACCGTTTCTGCAGCAAATTAAAGTTTAAAATTTTGCCACCAAATTCTACAAGCAGATTACAGCCATTAGATTTAGGGATTAAAAATAATTTCAAAGTAAACTACAGAAAGAGTTTTATTCGTCGTTTTTGTGATCGGGAAAACAAAAAAGAAGCTAAATCAATTTACATTTTAGATGCTATGCATTTTACAGCATCTGCATGGGAAAATGTGACATCGCAGACAATTAAGAATTGTTTTAGTAAATGCAGTTTTCCACAAGACCAAACTGCTAGTTCAACGAATGAACCTGATATTGAGAGCGTGTGGAATCCTTTAATAACGAAGACTCGAATGAAATGTTTATGGACGAAGGTATTAATTTCAAAGATTATGTAGAATGTGATGATAAACTTCTTCTGTCAGAATTGAGAACCGCTGAAGAAATCTTTGAGGATATTAATAATGAAGACGTGAGCAAGGAGGATGGCGAAGATGAGAGAAATGTTCCTGCTGTTGAATATTTTTCAAAAGCAAGAACCGCTTTAAATAAATTAAACAGTTATGTCCATCAAAATGATTATTCCCAAATTAGCTTAAACGCTTTATTAGACTTAGAAAAAGACATTTTCCCTTTCCATCTACGACAGAGACAAACTAATATCACTTCATTTTTTGAGAAAATCTGATCTGTAAATCTTTAAAATAAACATAGTGATAAATGTTTCCGCAAGACCAAACTGCTAGTTCAACGAATGAACCTGATATTGAGAGCGTGTGGAATCCTTTAATAACGAAGACTCGAATGAAATGTTGAATGAATGAACGAATGAATCTTGCGTAAATGTTGTATTCAAACTCTGAGCGCAATTACCCTACCATGTCGAGCATTACCGCTCAATCGACGGTTATTTAAATAAAACGATGAAAAAAATTCCTTAAACTTTTATGGAAATTAGTTGATTGCAAACTGTTCCTTATGCTTTGGAGTTATACTTCGTTAATAAAATATTGATTTTTTTTTTGTCTAAATTTGACATTCATGTTTTCCCTTTTAGTTTACTCACTATTTTGTGCAATTTTTAACCCTTAAATGCCTGATTTTTCAAAAATCATTGTAATAATGTTTTTCGGCTTTCATTTTTTAAATAAATCATGGGAAAAATACTTTAAAAAATCATATTTTGTTTTAAGTATAGTTTACGCCTAAAAAACAGTTAGTTACTAATCGGCAATACTGGTGTTTAATTGAAAAAATAATTTCCCTTGATAAAATTCTACAATATTAAACACAGAAGAATTTTAGGAACTTTAATAAGAAATAAATTTTACTTGCTCACTGAAGGTCAAAATAGGGTATTTCGCAAGCTTCCAAACAAAACAAAAAGAACAAGTAGAAACATTTCAAAAAATAAATTTATCTTTATTCTTAAACAGCACAAGTGTTGCCATCTAAATGTTGAAAATCGATTTAATGATATTTTCAGACTGCATTTTATCGGCAACATTAGGCATTATAGCTTTAATATTATTCTAATAGTATTTTAGAGCCTTAATTGGGTATGTTGCCGAAAAGCAACATCAGGCATTTAAGGGTTAATATATTTTATGTTTAATTTTTTAATACATTTTACAAATTTTGTTAAAATATGCTCTTAGTACCCGGAACTTATCGTTTTTAGTATCTCTCTATTCTAAAAAAAAGTAACTACCGCTGTCACCGCCGCCGCCGGTTTTGAATTTTTTGTCACCGAAGGTCTTTCTTCGTTAATATTATGAAAAATAATGCATACAAAAATATGAAAATCGGTGGTTTTATACAGAAATGTTTGATAAACACGCTGATGCAGACAGTTTTCAAATCAAAGAATTATTTTAAGAGATATTTAATGCTAAAGTTGGACAAAATTGTTCCACTAAAAAAAGTTTTATAGCAGCAAAAACTATACATGGCAGTATAATCATTTTTAGATTATTTTATGCGTTAGAATTTGCCGGAGTGCAGATTGCATTAATTTTTTTATTTTGAGTCATTTTTTGAGGTTTTATTTCTATTTTAAATTCAAATTTTCAGCATTTCTAGAGATATTTTTTACAGATTTTAGAAAGTGATATTAAACTGTTGCCAACTGTATAAACAGCGGAAACAATAATGTTTGCTTCAAAAAAAATATTTATACGTGCAAATAAATTAAAAATTTATTTACACGTGACTATTATAAACAGAAAAAAACATTTGGATTTAGAATTAAATAATTATGTACAAAAAGCAGGAACTTATTAAAAATTACGTCATAAAAACTATAATTATACGTGCATTTTAAGAGAGAAAGGAATTTGTAAAATAATAAATTTATTAACATGCGTTAGAAATCTTAAATAGGAGAAATTACGTCATATTTACCTCACATTACAGTTATTACGTAAAATGAACACAAAATAATATTGCAAAACGGTTTAAATTTAGAAATTGCGCTAGACATTTATTTTATATTTTGAGAGGATACTTTTCAACTATTTTTGTCAGGAAAGCGCAAATAATATTTCATTTCTAACAAAAGTATTTTCACGTGAATATTTAAAAGAGGAAGACTAGCTTGGTAAAAATTACGTCAGATTAAAAGCGATTAATTTAAAATGTCTCATTTAAAAGAACTTTCTTTTCGCTTTGTTAAAAAATACCAGGAGACAAAGACTCTGTTTACTTAATTCCTTTTATATTAGCTTATTTTGAAATGTTGTTACACGTGTCTACGTCATCAAGTTATTTTTATTTCGGCGTTTTATTTGTATTTTTATTAATGTCGTACTAATTTATTTGTTCTTTAGTTATTTAAAATCAAAATTATGTCAATTTGTATAATTTGGCGAAATTGGTCGACGGGATAATCAAGTAGTACCGCAGCGGATTTGGCGTTAAAATTCCCCAATCAAAGAGAAATGAATAGAAATTCGTTTATAGGGAGATCGCCACTGTTTTTTAAATTATATATCAACCTTTCGAAACCTTTTTAAAGCCGATCAAATTAGCGTGCATTTAGAGTCTGCGGTGTCTGGACGGGGGTTGGCGAGCGTAGCTCGTAGGGGGCCGAGCCCCCTAGTAGGTAAAATAATTAATGTCTATAAAGTTTGAAACTTGTATAATAAGACGGTGTCTCACTTATACGACTCTCTCAGTTATATGACTTTTTCTACGGTCCCTTGAAAGTCGTACAAGTGAGAGGTCACTGTATAGTGAAAAATAAAGTTATATTTGTAATCTATATAAACCAAATGTATATAATATGTATCAAAAGTTTTATTAAGAAAATTATAAAAGGTTGATATATAAGCATTTTTTGAAAAATGCTTGATTTTAGACCCATTTTCCCCCACCTGACCCTATATTCAATATTTTTAAATAAATCTTGTTGAATTTAAAACTACCAGGCAATCTAATCCAAGCTACACTTATTAAAGATGCTCGATATCCTAAAATCGTTTTTAGCTGAAAACTGCAAAATTTTTTATATTGACACAGCTATGTGCTGACAGCTGGTGGACGGGGTGAATAATACAAATACGCGGGTTTTTAGTATGACGTCATATATGACAGAATATCTACTATCTGCGCATCTCTTGCGCATATTTTCCGAATCTTTACTCACTTATGGAAGATGAATCTTGTTTACCAGATTTATTGCATAATATTTTTATTACAATTTGTTTTGATAAAATTGTGTACATTAAAAAACTAGTATGTTGTGGCCATCACAAAACTTTCTTCTATATAAATCACGTCAATTAAATGATTTAAATAGTACAAGAAATAACAAAGATTTAGCACGAATTCATATCAAAGTATATCTGAATTTGAAGTTGGATGAAAATTCGTGCATTAGTTGTTGAGATAGAGCTATAGCGGAAATTCTGAAAAAATGTAGCATACCAGCGCCACCTGTTGAGCGATTTACACCAAAAGTAAACAGCACTAAACGATATCAAGGTATACCTGAGTCTGAAGTTTGTTGAAAATCCAAGCATTATTTCTTGGGATAAAGCTATTGCGGAAATAGCAAAAATACAGCATAGCAGCGCCACCTGTTGAGCGATTTACACCAGAAATCAAACAGCTCTAATTTATACGTCAATTCATGCCAAGGACTAAGTAAATCTGAAGTTTGATGAAAATCCGTGCAATAGTTCTTGAGATACAGTTCTTGTAGAAATCGTGAAAAATGCAGCACAGCTGCGCCACCTGTTGGGCGATTTACACCAAAATTTAAACATCACTAATTTATATCAGGGACTAACTGAATCTGAAGTTTGATGGAAATTCGTGCATTTTTTCTTGAGTTAGAGTTATTGCGTAATCATGAACAATGCAGCATATCAGCGCCACCTGTTGGGCGATTTTCACAAAAAAGTAATCGGCACCAAACTATATCTTGGACTAACAGAATCTGAAGTTTTATGAAAATCCGTGCAGTAGTTCTTGAGATATAGCTATTGCAGAAATCGTGAAAAATGCCGCATAGCAGCGCCACCTGTTGGGCGATTTTCACCAAAAACTAATCAGGTCCAGTTTATATCAAGGTCTAACTAAATATGAAGTTTTGTGAAATTCCGTGCATTAGTTCTTGAGATAGAGCGCCCACAAAATTTGTGTCACATACAGACTCACAGACAGAGTGACAGAGTGACAGAGTGACAGACAGACTCACAGACAGACATTTTCTAAAAACCATCAAATCGTGTTCTGGACATTCTAAAACGTATAAATCCGACGAAAACCGGAAGTCGAAAATTTTCACGAATCCAATACTTTCTTCTTGTAAAGATAGAAGAAAGTAAAAATAGTTGCAATATCATTTTATTTTCGGGAGAAAAGTACTAATGCTACGAAAGCATTGCTGCTTTTCGCCCTTAAACTAAAATGACATTGCGACTTTTTTTAAATACACATATTTTTATTAAAACAAGCTGTAACAAAAATATCTTGCAATAAATCTGGCAAACAAGATTCATCTTCTGTGCGTAAGTAACAATCTGAAATTCGTAATTTAATTTTTAATAGGGATTCTCTAAATGACTTTGTCTGTTTCAAAAAAAGAAAAAAAAAATCTAATCTGGCGATTTTAGGGAAATTATTGAAGTTATTACCTAGACTCTCAAAATATTTAAACAAATAAATGAACAACACTTATTCGTTTAATAGTACAACATTTAATGTAAGCATTTTAAATTAAAGTGATTCGAAATATAAAATGAAATGAGTTTTAAATTAAATGAATGAAATATTTGTTAGTTAAATAAGACGATTGCAATGCGATTAAGAGAATATTGGAAATTTATCGTTTGAGCTGGATTTGTAAACAAAAAGACTTAAAATTGAATATTTTATTTATAATTAAATTCTATACATATTCTAAACATTCATAAACGTTGTATTCTCATTGGGAATACAACCGTGTAAATCATTTTTTAAAACTTTAGCACATCAAGAATTGAGTAAAAAATAAGACTACAAAATTCAATCTTTAACTACTTACTAATTTTTATGCGTCATTTTTCATTTCATTAAAAGAAAATAATTAAAATCGAGCGTATTTAAATCAACAACATTTGTTAATATATATTAAATAATATTTTATCTTTTTTTTAATAAATAAAAGTTAAAATACGTAACTAACTTGCTTTACTCTTTGGAAAAGGACATATATGAATTCCATAAGAAAAAGAATTTTCTTACAATTTCGAAAACTACAGCAATTCGATGGCCAACATTTTGCCATTTTAACAAATAATATTAGTTCTAAAAAGAACTGTTTTTATTTAAATAATTAACTATGATAAATAAGTCAAAAAACACGAAAGAAAATTAATAAAACGTTCCATTACTGCCAGAATATAAATGCTACAAACAAATGAAAATACGACGTTTGCGCCTGCGCAGTTATTTCATAGACGTGTAATTAATAGATTATCCATAAAGAAGAAAACAGTTAGGCATCTTTCTGTAGTTCACCACATCCGCTACGTGGCGTGCGACCTTGACTGATGTGACCTCGCCTTTAATCTTGCGGTTATCTCTCCCATTTAAAATAGCACGTGTTGAGAATTTATTGGATCACGTGACCCAGGGCGGAGTTTTGACTACGTCATAATCCCGAACTGGTGAGAAAACTATTGTTTTTCTTTCAGATGGAATAAATTTATCTCGAAAATGGAGCCATGCTTGATATGCTCCCATGGAATTTCTTATAAGTTTTATTTAAGAGTTAAATATTTTAATTGTTGTGTTTAAGCCTGCTGTTAATAAAATGAAGAAAAGGCATAAAGACTTTAATTTGAATAATCTCAACACGGCACATGATTATAGAAATATTCTATTACTTTCGAATTCACGATCCCCTTTGTTTCTGTTTTATATTTTCGTTTTATTGGTGCCGAAACCCGGGAACTTAAGGACATATTTAGTCTAATGAATCAAATACTCATGGACGGGCTCACCCTGTAGGATAATTTCGAACAGTAAGTTCGAATAAAAGGTACTGTACACTTTTTATTATTATTATCATTATTGTAAAAATGGAATCGATTGATAAGTTAAAAGCAAAGAGGAAGCTTGTTCGATCGGCATGTACAAAATTAATCACAACGATTGACAATTTTATAACGACTATTGATACTCAAAGTACAGATGATAAATGTAAACTATCTGAATATTTATTAAATTTGCAAGAAAAACAGGATGAACTTAAAACGCTAAATGAAAAAATTGAGGAACTAATTTCCGATGCAACACAATTCGAAACGGAAATTCAAAAATCACTTGAGTATGACGAATCAATATCGGATTGAAAAGCTACTATCAGAATTAAATTGAAACAATTCAAGTTCGAGCAAGCTGAATCTGTTCCAAGTAATAATGTTTCTAGTTTTAATACTGCTTCACAATCACAAATTTCGGTTAATTTGCCAAAACTTAATATAACCCCATTTAATGGTGATCCAAGTAAATTTTTGGAATTTTTTAACAGTTTTGAAAGCGCTATTGATTCAAATGAATCTTTAAGTACTGTTGATAAATTTTTATTTTTGAAGTCTTTCTTAACTGGTGAAGCTTATAAAACAATTGCTGGGTTTGCTTTGAAAGAAGAAAACTATAAGTCTTGTTTAACCTTATTAAAAGAAAGATATGGAAAACAATTAATTAGTTGTTTCGTCAATAAACTCTTAGAACTTGAACCTGTTAAATTTTCTTCAAATATTAAAGGGCTTAGGAGTCTTTATGACGAAAGTGAAGTCAGTATTAGAAATTTACAAGATTTGGGTATTGATTCAGAAAAATTTAGGTATTTGTTAATCCCAATATTGTTGAAACAATTACCGCATAATCTTGTTGTAGAATTCCACAGGAAAAAAAAAACCAACAAAGCGGGTGATATTAACGAATTAATGAAATTTATCAAATTTGAAATTGAATCTAGGGAAGTTGCAAATTCTATTTCAGGATTTTCTGTCAAAAGTCAGGAAACATTTCGTTCGAAAGTTGAATATCCTAAAAGCAAATTAAAAATAAAAAATAATTTCCCGTCAGCGGCTTCATTGAATACAATTGTTAAAAATGCTTGTATTTTTGTGGTTCTAATTCGCATACTGGATTAGAATGTAAAACCCTAACAAACGAACAAAAGAGATACAAATTGAAGAAAGAGGGCAGGTGTTATCGGTGTTTTTTTTTAACACTTACAGTCAGCTTGTAAAGTTAAAATTCAAAACTGTAAAACATGTGATAGTTTTCAACATAACTACCTGTTTTGCCCCAAAACAAAATCTAAAACACTAGTCCAAAATCAAGATTCTGAATTAAAAGAAGTTAATCGAGTTCAGGAAAATGACTCCGTTATGTCATCGGTCCACGAGTCAGAAAATTTGAGGAAAAATTATACCACTTTGCTTCAAACTGTGTGTGTTCAAGTTGAAAGTGGATCTAAAAAACTAATCGCTAGAATATTATATGATTTGGCCTCCACCAAGACATTTATTTGAAGCGATTTAGCAAAAGCGTTAAATGCAAAAATCTTAAGAAAGGAAAAACCTTTCATTTACACATTTTCTAATAGAAATCCCACTGAATCCGAATTTGAATGTGTAAAAATAACTTTTAAAAAGTAGATATTTTCCTTACAAGTCTATTAATGTTGAAGCTTTAATTACCGATGAAATATGCGGTACTCATTTGTGTCAAAATGTAAATCCAAGATAAAAAATATTATCTCTAAAGAATATAAATGGGCTGATACATTTGAAATAGAATATCCAATTCAAATTCTTTTAGGCGCCAATTATATTTATCAAACTTTGTCTGGATCGCTTACAAAAATAAACAAGCAATTATATTTTCAAAGATCAATTTTCGGCGAAACGTTAGTTGGACAGGTGCCAAATAATCAAATAAACAATTCTGTTCAGTGTTTAAATGTCTATTGCTCATCTAAAGAAAAAGATTTGACTTCTTTATGGGAAACAGAAGCATTTGTGTAATAAAGAAATAAAACTAGCCTCGGACAATTTAAATGTTTTCCAAAACAATTTACGATTTGTAAATGACAGATATGAGTCGCCTCTAATGTGGAAACCGAAAGATATGCAAAATAATTTAAGGGATAGTTTTAATATTGCAAAGACAAGGTTTATGTACTTAGAAAAAAGATTTGATAGGAATGAATCACTATTTGATAGATATAATGAGATAATGAAAGAGCAATTGAAAGAAGGGATAATTCAAATGTGTGACAAGAATTGTGTTAATAAATACACAATGCCGCGTAGAAAAGTATTTAGGGAATGTTCTCATAGTTCTAAAACTAGAGTCGTTTTTGATGCAAGTAGTAAACAAGGAACTAATTACAGTTTAAATGAATGTCTTCTTTCGGGGGAAAATTTAAATGCAGACTTAGTGGACGTTATTTTGAAATTTCGAGAATATAAAATAGGTTTTTGTGGTAATATAGAGAGGGCTTTTTTACAAATACAGGTCTCCGAATGTGACAGAAATTATTTGTGTTTTTTATACTATAAAAACTGTGATAAATCTCAACCCGTAGTAATGTATCATTTCAATAGACATTGTTTTGGAGTGACCAGTTCACCCTATGTTTTGGCAGCGACTATCAAAACCCATCTTAAGGGATATAAAATTACACATCCTCTCGCATATGAAATGTTAAATAAATCGCTGTACGTGGACGACCTTTTTTATGGAAGTTCCACTGTTCAAGAAGCATTTAAATTATCTACTGATGCTGTTTCTATTTTGAAAGACGCGAACATGACTATGAGAAAATTCGACACAAACTCTGAAGAGTTAAAAAATTTGTGGAAAAACTCCAATCCCAAAATTGAAATAAATGAACATTCCGATAAATCTTTGAAAGTGATATGTCTTAGTTGGTGTTATGAGAAAGACACATTGTGCCTGAATTTAATATCAGTGTTATCAAATTTAAATGAATTTAAATGTACCAAAAGAAATGTTCTTCATGTAGCTGCAAAAATATTTGATCCTTCTGGATTTGTTTCTCCTTTTTTAATTCAAAAATAAAGTACCTCCTGCAAGAATTGTGGCAACTTGGTTTGGAATGGGGTGAAGAGTTTTCAGGAGAAATTAAGGACAGGTGGCTAATGTGTTGTAGCGAAATTGAGGAACTACAAAAAATCAATATTCCTAGATATTACTTTCCCGATTTTGTGGATGGAGATAATATACAGTTACATGTATTTTCAGGCGCTTCATTAAAAGCCTTTAGAGCAGTGGCGTATTTTAGGTATAAAACGTCACATGACACTTTTAACACTAGTTTTGTAATTTCTAAGGCACGGGTAGCACCGCTTAAAAAGTTAACATTGCCTAGATTAGAGTTATTGGGTGCTGTAATAGCTGCAAGACTTGTTAAACACTTGAAGGAAATTTTTAAGTGGATTGGAAAGATTAATTTGTGGAGTGATTCCACTATAGTGCTACATTGGATAAGAGGCACACCGTCCAAATGGAATCAGTTTGTCTCCAATCGAGTCACCGAAATACAGGAAATCACAGATCCCAGTTCTTGGAAACATTGCATAGGCAAACACAATCCGGCAGATTTGTTGACCAGGGGGTTATCTAGTAAAGATTTAATTAACTCAAAAAAATGGTGGCATGGCCCTGAATGGTTGACTGAGCCAGAAAACATTTGGCCTACGGTAAAAGCATTTGAATTTGATCCCACTGACAAAGATGTTGAATCCGAGTATAAGTCGAAAGTTATAGTTAGCTCAGCAATAACTTATGAAAAAATTATTGATCCTGGCAGATTTAACAACTTGAGAAAATTATTAAGGGTCACTGCTTGGGTACTACGCTTTGTACATATATTTAAAAGAAAACAGGATTACAAAGGCACTCTTACGTCTGACGAATTAAATAATGCTGAACAGTTTTGGATAAAAGTTGAGCAAAATGCATTTTATTTTAATGAAATTACATGTTTAAAGAATGCCAAACCTATCCCAAAGGACTCCAATTTGTTGTGTTTAAATCCCTTTCTAGATGACCAAAATATATTGCGAGTTTTGGGAAGATTACAAAAATCCCAATTGACAGCGGATGAAAAGCATCCTGTCATACTCCCTTCTAAATCTGAATTGACTAAATTATTAATCTGGGATTCTCACGAAAAAGTATTTCATTCAAGTATGTCTCACATGTTAGTACAGTTAAGAGAAAAATATTGGATCATAAGAGCCAGACAAACTATAAAATCACTTCTCAAAAATTGCGTTATTTGTATAAAATTCAATTCTTCTTCAGGAAAACAGACGATTGCTCCACTACCTGCTGATCGAGTGGAACAAGCAGCTCCGTTTTCAGTCATTGGAGCTGATTTTTCCGGACCATTATTTGTGAAATATGATGATACCAAACATTATATTCTTCTAATAACATGTGCAGTGACTAGAGGTATTCATCTTGAACTTGTCAGTAATTTATCTACAGAAACCTTTCTTCTTGCTTTTCGACGCTTTATTGCACGACGTGGCTTGCCTTCTGTGGTGTTTTCAGATAATGCACGTACCTTTAAACGTGCCGATCTGGAATTAAAACAACTGTGGTCTATTGTGAATCATCAAGATGTAAAAAAATACTGTGCTTCAAACTCAATCAAATGAAAGTACATTGTTGAACGAGCCGCCTGGTGGGGTGGATTTTACTAACGTATGGTTCGTACTGTAAAGGTTGCTCTGCGAAAAACTCTAGGAAAGTCTTCTCTGACTGTGGATCAGTTACATACTGTTCTTCTCGAAATTGAGGGAATGATAAATTCCCGCCCAATTACTTACGTTGGAAGTGATGCTGAAGAACCAACTGCTTTAACTCCTGCACATTTTCTTTTAGGAAAAAGAATCTCTTCACTACCTCCAGTAAGACTTCACCTTGATTCAAATTTCTCTTCTAGGAAAATTTTTATAAAGGCTTTTAATTATCGAGAAAAGTTAATGAGATCCTTTTGGTCAAGATGGAAAAATGAGTATTTGTTAAATTTGAGATCGGCTCTTTCTAGTTCGGTTAATACCAACACCCACTCCTTTAAAGTTAACGATGAAGTTTTGATCAAAGATGATCATTTACCTAGAAATTTTTGGAAATTAGGAAGAATTCTAGAGTTATTTCCTGGAAGAGATGGCAAGGTGAGGGCTTGCAAGTTAAAAACTGAATCATCAATTATTAAACGACCTGTACAATTATTGTACAATTTGGAGCTCCAGAACTGAAAGTAAAACTTTTTTTTCCCAATAACAGAGCATTCTAGAACATTGTTATGATGTATATATATTTAATGTTTAAGCAATATGATGTGTATTTTTTATATTATTTACAGGAATATATCTTGAGTAAGTATCACTGAAATTATATATTTTATATTTGCATTATTTCTTGAATTTTATACTCGCATTATTTCTTGAATTTTATACTTGCATTATTTCTTGAATTTTATATTTGCAATTTTCTTGTCTTTTTGCTTTAAATTTGATGGTTAAATATTCTATTAGGTTGGTATTCATTCTCGGACTTAGTATATAGAATATTGTTATCAAAGTAGCATGATTTAATCTAGATAGAATATCGAACTTTGATATATCTTTCAGGGACCACATATATTATTTGGATCTTGAACTGAATTCAAATTTTAAAATTTATTTAATATTTGAGTGTTTTAAAATGTTTCCTTTACTCACTTGGTTTCACTCTTGAATATTTATTATCTTGGATATATTATTGTTTCTAATTTAAACCTTTATAATTTAATTTTAATTTTGTACTTGGAATATATACTATATTGATCTTGAATACTATTATATTAAATTGTGTGCTTGAATAACTTAACATTACTTTAATTTAAAATTTATGTAAGAATTTGAATTTCTGAGAAATATGAAGTATTATTTGTTAAATGAAAACCAGGTTACTTGTATTGAAGTTATTTATGTATGATATACTTTCTTGAAAAATTTTGATGAACCCCCATGTTGTTCATGGTGGGGAAGAATGTTGAGAATTTATTGGATCACGTGACCCAGGGCCGAGTTTTGACTACGTCATAATCCCGAACTGGTGAGAAAACTATTGTTTTTTCTTTCAGATGGAATAAATTTATCTCGAAAATGGAGCCATGCTTGATATGCTCCCATGGAATTTCTTATAAGTTTTATTTAAGAGTTAAATATTTTAATTGTTGTGTTTAAGTTTGCAATTAATAAAATGAAGAAAAGGCATCAAGACTTTAATTTGAATAATCTCAACACGGCACATTAATATATAAATATTCTTCTATTACTTTCGAATTCACGATCACCCTTTGTTTCTGTTTCATATTTTCGTTTTAGGACGCTTACTTATATCAGATTTGCAGGGGTTCAAAGACACATCACTTAAAACCATTGCGTGGTCCTGATTTTTTATGATGCACAAATTATTTTTAAAAAATTTTATACTCTGCATTTCGTTAGTCTGCATCAAGTGGAGCTTAATATAGTAAAACCTGTGAAAACAAAACCTGTCTATACCGGAAAATTTTTATGACTCCGCAAAAAAGAAAACTGGACAAATCTACCTACTAAGGCGGAATATTTTTCAGGTCCCTACCTGTTTTGTTTTTTATAGTTTTTAATGCATTTTGTTTAGTAAAATCAGTGAAAACGGACACTTGTTTATAAGGAAATCCTATCTTAAATGTAAAAAATTCATATTCCCTGCGAGGAAAGTATACCAATTATAAATCGAAAAACTCTCTAAAACGGACTGTTTTTGCTTTTCCTAGCGATTCCGTTTGAATATAGCTTACTGTACAATATTAGCGTTTTTATTCAGTTCACTGAAATCTACTAAGACGTCAAGTCATTAGACAAGATAATTTTTCTGTTTTAGACAGGTTTCTGTCTTAACAGGTATAATTATATTTTATTCATTTCGTATTATTTTTACTTTCTTCTATCTTTACAAAAAGGAGGTTTTTCGCGAAAATTTTCGAATTCCGGTTTTTGACGGATTTATACGTTTTGGGGGTCAGAGATTCCAAAAAACATGTTTTTACAAAATGTCTGTCTGTGAGTCTCTGACTCTGTCTGTATGTGACATAAATTTTGTGGGCGCTCTATCTCAAGAACCAAGGCACGGAATTTAATAAAAATTTATATTCAGGTAATCCCTGATATAAATTGATGCTGATTAGTCTATGGTGTAAATCGCTCAACAGACGGCACTGCTATAATGCATTTTTTACGATTTTCGCAACAGCTGTATCTCAAGAACTAATGCACGGATTTCCATCAAACTTCAGGTTCGGTTAGACCTTGACATGATTTGATGCTTTATGAATTTTATGTAAATCGCTGAATAGGTGGCGCTGCTATGCTGCATTATTCACGATTTCCGCAATAGCTCTATCTCAAGAATTAATACACGGATTTTATCAAGCTTCAGATTCAGTTGATCCTTGATATGAAGTGGTCCTGTTTATGTTTTGGTGTCAGTCGGCCAACAGGTGGCGCTGCTATGCTGAATTTTTCCCAATTGTCACAATAGCTCTATCTCAAGAACTAACGCACGAATTTTCATCCAACTTCAGATTCAGGTATACCTTGATAAATATTATTGCTGATTATGTTTTGGTTTAAATCGCCCAACAGGTGGCGCTTTTATGCTGCATTTTCCCCAATATCCTGTTTCAAGAACTAATGCACGAAATTTCATACCTCTAGAATCGTCACGATGGGCATAGATTGTCATTTAATTTTGGCACTGTGATAGATTTTGAAGTATTAACATGTATGAGATAGAAAGTTTTGGGATTGCTAGATCCGACTAGTTTTACGTTTAAGCCAGAATTCCGTTATAGACAAGTTCCGTTTCTTAGGAATTAATGTATTTTAAAGTCCCGATTTAGTAAGTCCCTGCTCCACTTTTTTCTTCCTGTCCCGCTTTTTATGATGATACTACCTGGTAAGACTAGAGTGAGTGAACAAGAAAATTTCCCAAACGGTATTTCCCAGGTCCGAAACGAAGGGGGGGGGGGGGGGGGGAGCAAGTGCTCCGGGCGCCAAATGAAGATTTTGTTTGTTGATTTTTCTCACATCTATGTTTAGCGCGGTATTGTTAAAATCATTCTGTCTGGCGTATGACAAAGCATAGATGAATCTAAAGATGATATGGCATAAGCAATCTGTATAAAGCGGATTTTTCTTTAACACTTTCCAACAGAGTTGAAAAGTGTTTATGACTTCGGTTTGTCTGTCTGTCTGGCCGTCTGCCCACGCTCTAACTCTCGTAAATATGATCGGATCGTTCTGAAATTTTTGGATGTTAGTGACCTCTACCATAGCACGTTCCCTATTTCAAATGAAGTTTGTAGCATGTTTAGTTCATTTACAGGGACAGTCAAAAGTTTCCGTTACATTACGACCAATGGGAAAAAAATCGTTTCAAATGATTTTTAATGGTGTTACACTCTTTCAAACATAGTAAAATTGATATTCATTTATGAATTCTACTAAAATATGCATTCTGTTGAATATGCGGTCCAAATAATAGTTGTTGTTCATTTACAGGGCCACACAAAAGAATTCCGTTCATAATGGTAAAGGGAGAATTGTTTGCGGTGTATTTGAAAAGATTTCAGATACTATATTGTATGATACGGCGAGAGCATGTGCCAGGGTCGGACTGGGTCAATGTAAAGGGCGCAGACCTTGGATTTTCCGAGGGCGCAAAAATTTTAACGAATTCCCAGTCAATTTTATTTGCTTATCTTATATCTGGCTTAACAAGATTTGATTTGACACACTTGCATAGCACCAAGTAATGATAACGGCTTAAAATATATCTCTAACTTGATAGATATAATTTCATAATAACTTCATGATATATCTATATCTTGATAGAGGACTTTTCTATATTCTCCGTGCAGTTTTAGAGTTCCATCAAACCTACACAATACTACGCAATTTTTTAAAACAAATCAGGTAATATCTAAAAGTTCCAGCTAGTTGAAAACATATCTTGTAGTAGATGACTGATATCAAGACTAGGGCTTTTTTCTTTTGCTGATAGAATTTTGGAGAAAAAAAGTGATCACCCCTACGAATTTTCCTGAAAATGACCATATGAAAAATATGTAGGAAACAATTGTTTTGGAATAATATTTACTATTAAATGAATTTCAAAATTTTTGCTTTGGAGGCTGTCTACATATAAAAAATGCACGAATGTTGATTTTTCAAATTGTAACATCCATTTTTGACACCCTATTTTAGTTCCTTGCTACCCAGGAAATTGATAAAGTTTATATGCTTTTCTTAAATCTTAATACAGTTATAAAACAAAATGTGTTAGGGGTTTATCCCTAAAATTCGGAAAATAAATTTTAGATCTTACAAGAAAAAGTACCGAAAACACTCAATTAGTCATCAGTAAAATTATAGAATAATTCTAAATTTATTAAAAGTTACTTTACATCAAAGAAAATCCTACAAAATATTTCTGGTAAGATTCTAAGATTTTTTTTTTTTTCTGTGGCTTCTTGATAACAGAATATGGTCCCCTTAAATTATGGAAAGAAAAAATTTCTCTATATCTCGAAAACTAATTATTCAAATGAACTGTACACATCGATGTTTTTAACAATTGTGGTTTGTTCATAATATATTTTTTTAATATGGCTTTATTAATAGTTTGCATAATTAAAAATAGTTTTTCAATAGAAAAAAATCTGGGATAAGTTTAGGCCTATTCAGTATATCTCTTTAATAAATTAATCAAAAATCAATCGGATAACTTTTATGAAGATACAAATTAAGTTTCTCAAATGGATTAACTTTAACATCTTCAAATTTAAACTCTTCTAATCCTATCAAGATTTAAAACAATGCATATAAACTTATGCCTTTTTCCGGGCTGTTGAGTTTCCAAGAAACTCAAATAAAGTGGCAAAAATGGGTTTTATTGTTTGAAAATTCAAAGTTGTCACAATTTTTAATAATTAGATGGCTTCGGAAACATAATGTATACATAACAACAAATTGTAGATATTATTTCAAGTCTATTGGTACCTACTTATTTTTTTACGATTATTTTTAGCAGATTTCGTAAGGAGTAACCACATTTTTTCCCCACTTATCACCATTTATGCACTGACGTTCTTTAGAAAAGCTAAAAAGGTTTTTTGCACTAGGCGCCAAATAGAGTTGCTGTGGTGTTGCTAAGGGCTTCAACCTATTCTTTTATATATATTTATATAACGTAATATGAATTAGTTGTCAAGCCAGTTAGAATTGTCATAAATTCAATTTCTGTTAGAATCTGACAGTAATTATTTTTTATTTACTACTGTTTTATTATTATTAATATTATTAACAAAGTAACACTTTTAAATGTAGTATCTGCAGGTGTTTCGCTCCACATACAAGAAAAATTCAGTATGCAAGCTTCGTTAAAAAAATATTTATGTTTAGAACAAAAATGTACTTCTCGTATGGAAATAGAAATTTTGAAAACTAAATCTCACCCTTCTTTCATTCTTTTATAAAAGTACCACATATTATAGTGTATTTGAATTAGAAAATGTAATGAATATGAAAATAATACGTGCTTGTGAAAATAATAGGTATTTTGTATCCTTAAAAAAGGATGCTGAATTGATATCGCACTATAAAAAGGTTTCTGCAGAAAAAGTACACCATAAAAAAGTCGCTGTGTTAGTGTGAAATAGCTAAAATATTTGAATAAATTTACTATTATCAGCACACTCTTTCCATGATTTGAAATTTTTTTTATCATTGTTAGAAATTAAGGGATATATTTAAGTTTCCATAATTGAGAGAAGTGCCTCAGGGATTGTATTTGCAAACTGCAGGATCACGTAGCCAGTATTTTTTAACCGTCTTCAAACAAAGGAGGAGGACGCTTATGTATTTTTTTTATGTATGTTCACCGATTACTACGAAACTACGCAACCGAACCACATGATATTTTTTTAATTGAAAGAGTATACTCTCTTACTAATCCCATTTAAATATCATCAAAATTAGTTCAGTACTTTTTTAGAAATTCAACACAAATCAAAATAAATAAACATTTTAAAGACATTAAAAAAAATATTTTTATTAAAACATTTTAAAAATATTTTTATTAAAACATTTAAAAAAATATTTTTATTAAAAGATTTTAATATTTCATTTAAGTGTTTCTTTGTTTTGTCGTTGAAAAGTTTATTTTATTCAAAAACTGTATTATAGTTTCTAAATAGTAGTCGCTGCTTTTTTTAATGAAACACTTTTCGATTGATTAAATTAAACATTTTTTTTTTAAACACATACTAGAATATCCTTATAGTTATTTAATCGTGAAAAATCAGTCATTAAATAATGCGAGGATTATTACCCGAAAATGATGGTAGATTTTGTGAATGAGAAAACGTTGACCATGAGATCCCACAGCTTGTAGGATTGCAATCCAAAAGTATTATCAACTTTGTATTCCCCGAAAAGAAATATCATGTTTTCCAATCAAAATCGATCCAAAAAGTTTTTTTGCCTTCTGATATTTCTCTTCTTTTTTCTCAAGTTGCTTTTCAAAAGGCACGATTATATGTGCATTCAGGGATATAAGAGACCGGTGGGGGGAGATGGGGCAAGGTACTAAAAGCAAAAGGTCTGGAAATATGCAAAATACTTGGTTAAAATCTAAACGATATCATTCAAAGAAGCGATGAAAAACATTTCGTCCAGGGCGCCATGGCATAAAGCTCTCGTTGGGTGCATGTTTTCTCTTTCCATCGCATGCAAAGATGTCCCTTTGGTTTCCGATCCTGAAATTGTTACGATATATCTTTAATTTCTTTAGGATAATAAAAAATACCTTTCTTGTCTGTCTCTCTATTAATTTTTAACTATCCCTAAATGAATTCTCGAAATTTAGTATGCTAATCAGAATGTACGTGTACAATGAGTGAAAAAATATTGTAACGGCTTAGGCACTTAGGGCGCGAAAGTTTCCCTGGACGAGGGCGCACCGGCCTTCGGGCCGATGGGCCGGCGGGCCAGTCCGAGCCTGGCATGTGCCCCGGGCGCAAGAACGAAGGGGCGCCAAATGAAGATTTTGTTTGTCGATTTTTCTCACATCTATGTTTAGCGCGGTATTGTTAAAATCATTCTGTCTGGCGTATGACAAAGCATAGATGAATCTAAAGATGATATGGCATAAGCAATCTGTATAAAGCGGATTTTTTTTAACACTTTCCAACAAAGTTGAAAAGTGTTAATGACTTCGGTTTGTCTGTCCGTCTGTCCACGCTCTAACTCTCGTAAATATGCTCGGATCGTTCTGAAATTTTTGGATGTTAGTGACCTCTACCATAGCACGTTCCCTATTTCAAATGAAGTTTGTAGAATGTTTAGTTCATTTACAGGGATATTCAAAAGTTTTCCGTTACATTACGGCCAATGGGAAAAAATCGTTTGAAATGATTTTTAATAGTGTTACACTCTTTCAAGCATAGTAAAATTGATATTCATTTATGAATTCTACTAAAATATGCATTCTGTTGAATATGCGGTGCAAAGAATAGTTATTGTTCATTTACAGGGCCACACAAAATAATTCCGTTCATAATGGTATAGGGAGAATTGTTTGCGGTGTATTTGAAAAGATTTCAGATACTATACTTGTATCCTAATTACTGTATTTGATTGCTCGCAATGCATTTTTAACACTTTCCAACAAAGTTGAAAAGTATTTATGCATTCGGTTTGTCTTGCCGTCTGGCCATCTGTCCGTCTGGCCGTCTGTCCACGCTCTATCTCCCGTAAATATACTAGGATTTTCATGAAGTTGATAAAGATAATTTAGGGTCACCAAAGCATGTTTGGTATTGTATATGAAGTATGTAGGATTAATCGTTCATTTACAGGGGCACTCAAAATTATTCCTTTGCATTATGGTATATGGGGAAAAATCGTTTGCAGAGTATTATAATGACATTATGCTATTTCAAATGTATTGAAACTGATATAAATCGCTAAATTTCACTATGATCAGGTTAGAACAGGGCATTCATACCATTTTTTATTCATTTACAGGGACACACAAAAGAAATCGGTTACAGTACAGTACTGTCTTTGAGTGATAATTGCTGAAAGAGTACCTCTCACGTCTTCGCATTTATTAATGATAGTGTTTTGATTATCATGGTGTACTAGATTATAAGATTATCATCGTCTTCAAAATATTGGATTACTCGTCCATGGTTCTTCCGTCTTCTCGTCGCGGATAAAAAAAGGTACTGTAGCCATTTTGTTCTATGCATGAAAATAATTGAAAATAATGGATATCGACAAATTAAAAAGTAAAAGAAAGGTCATGAAGACCTCAATAACGAAACTTATAACAAAAATTGAAACTTTTATAGAAAGTATTGATTTTGAAAATAAAAGTAACTTCGATCAACTTACAGAATATTTAACTAATATTAATGATAAGCAATCTGAATTAAAATTGGTAAACAATCAAATTCAGGAATTAATTGATGATGGAACAGTTTTCGAAAAGGATATACAAACGAGCATCGATTACGATGATATTATAAACGAAACCAAATTTAAAATTAAATTGAATTTGAAGAAATTTAAAATTGATTCTGATCAACCTGATACTAGTTCTGTATTTAATGCGAGTACAATTCCTTATGTTAGTGCTAGGCCGGCAACAATAAATTTGCCAAAAATAACTATACCAGTCTTTAAGGGGGATCCAAATACCTTTTTAGAATTCATGAATAGTTTCAAAAGTACAATCGATTCGAACGAGAATTTAACCAAAATTGACAAATTCAATTACTTAAAATCATTTTTGTCAGGTGACGCTTAGATCAATTTCCGGTTTAGCCCTAAACGAAACTAATTTTCAGCACTCTTTAGACTTACTGCAGAATCGATACGGTAAACCAGAAATTTTGATAAGCGGGTTTATAAACAAGTTGTTAGAACTAGAACCAGTAAAATCAACCGCGAACATAAAATTGTTACGGGATTTATATGACGAATGCGAGGTGAGTATTCGTAATTTAAAAGCTATCGGGGTGGCGTCAGATAATTTTGGGTATTTATTGATACCAATAATCTTAAAACAATTACCTCATAATTTAGTTATAGAATTTCAGGTGAAAAAGAATGCCGAAAAAGCTGGTGACGTGAATGAATTGATGAATTTCATAAAGTTTGAAATAGAGTCGCGAGAGGCAGCTATTGCAGTGTCAGGGGTTTCCTTAAAAAATCAGGAAGTAACACGATGGGGAAAATGGGCTCCTAGGATAAAACCTAATGTTCCCACTTCAGTCGCGCTTAACACTATTGTAAAAAATGTTTGCGTTTTTTGTAACTCGAACCATTTAAGCTTAAAGTGTAACGAGATTACCGATGAACAGAAAAGGCATAAGTTGAAAAAAGATGGGAGATGTTATCGATGCTTCTTGAAATCGCACTTAATATCTTTGTATAAGGTAAAAATACCTTCTTGTGAATCGTGCAAAAGTAAGCAGCATAATTATTTATTTTGCCCCATTGAAAAATCATCAAAAATGCGTCCTGATGATGGCTCAGCGAAAGCCGAAACGTCGAAAAATGACAAAAGTCAAACCGTGTTTTCATATGTAATAAAAACAAATAATTCACCCGAAAAGTATGCAACATTGTTGCAAACTGCCTGTGTACAAGTGCAGGGAACAGGAAATAAATTAAACACGAGAATTTTATGTGATTCTGCATCCTCTAGAAAATTTATTACAAAAAGTTTAGCCACAGCGTTAAAATTAAAACCTGTTGCTAAGGAAACACTTTTGGTTTATACGTTTGCGAATCGCGACGCCATAGAAAAGGAATTTAATGTAGTAAGTTTAACTATTATTAGTTGTCATCATCCTTATGAAAAAATAACTGTAAAAGCGCTAGTTTCTGAAATTATTAGCGGTACTAAGATAATGACTTCTGTTGATTATAAGTTAATAGATAAACTACAATTAGATAAACATGAATTGGCTGACACTTTTATTCATTCGAAACCTGTTCAGATTTTGCTAGGGGCAGATTATTTATTCTATACTATAATAGGATCTGTCGAAAAAATTAATCATCAATTATTTATGCAGCCAACAATATTTGGTAAAATCTTGGTCGGTCGAGTTGACAGTAATAATTCACACACAACTCCCTGTTTAAATGT
Organism: Maratus speciosus; assembly: GCA_963932465.1. Classification (NCBI taxonomy): domain Eukaryota; kingdom Metazoa; phylum Arthropoda; class Arachnida; order Araneae; family Salticidae; genus Maratus; species Maratus speciosus. The sequence continues at coordinate 255,837,465 of OZ010793.1, read as the reverse complement.
AATTTGTTTACCTCCAGAAAATGATCTTAGGAATTTATGGCGCATCGAGTCCTTTTTAATCGATTCTAATGATCAAAAGCACGAAGAGACTTATGAGGTCATTAATCAATTCCAGAAAGAAATCATTTTTAAAAATGATAGATATATGACCCCCTTGTTATGGTGTAATGAATTAGATAAACAAAATTTGTTTAATAATTACGAGGTTGCAAAAAGGCGTTTCGCTGGTTTGGAGAAAAGACTAAAGAGTGATAAATCTTTGTTTTTGAAGGATAATGAAATTATGAAAGAGCAATTAAGTGAAGGAATTATTGAAAAATGTAATGATAATTGTTCTATCGATTATGTAATGCCCCATCTGCTGTTTCAAGGCCAAGTTCCTCCACCACAAAAACCAGGATAGTTTTTGACGCGAGCAGCCGAAAAAATGTGGAAAAAGTCTAAATCAATGTCTTTTTGCGGGGGAAAATTTAAATCCTAATCTCATAGCTGTTGAATTTTAGGCAGTTTAAAATTGCTTTCACAGGGGATACTGCTAGGGCCTTTTTACAAATAGAGGTATCAGAAAATGATAGAAATTATTTATGTTTTTTGTATTTCGATGACTGCGACATAGATCAACGCAGCGTTTTATACCATTTTAACCGTCACTGCTTCGGTGTGACCAGCTCCCCTTATGTTTTAGCCTCTACAATTAAAAAACATATTGGTAATTATAAGGAAATAGAGCCCGTCGCTTATGAAATGATTAATAAATATTTATATGTGGATGACTTAATTTATGGAGCATCCAGGGTTGCAGAAGCCATGAAACTAACAACTACTGCCGTTTCTATATTTAAAGATGCTAATATGCAATTGCGAAAGTTCGTTACTAATTCTCCAGAATTAAAGGAATCGTGGAATGGTAACCCGGTTATAGAAATTAATGAAAATTGTACAGAATCTAAAGTATTGGGGCTAAACTGGAATATTGAAGAGGATTTTCGGGCCATAGATTTGGCATCTTTAGTGTCAATTGGTGACAGCTTAGAATTCACCAAAAGGCATGTTCTTCAAACTGCCGCCAAAATATTTGATCCTGTCGAATTTATGTCACCATTTTTGATTAGAATTAAGATCTTTTTACAAGAATTATGGCAGAGTGGGTTAGACTGGGACGATGAATTTAATGAAGAATTTAAAATTAAATACAGAACATGGTATCAGGAAATAGAATTACTAGAACAATTATAAATACCCAGGTATTATTATCACTCGGGTGAAGTGCAGGACAATGTACAATTTCACCTATTTTCCGACGCTTCCTTAAAATCCTGTAAAGCGGTAGCTTACTTCCGTTTTAAAACATCCGAAGGTGCTTTTAAGACATGCTTTATAATGTCTAAGGCTCGAGTGACCCCGTTGAAGAAAATAACTCTACCAAGCCTCGAACTTTTAGGGGCTCTAATAGCTGCTAGGATAGCTAATCACCTTAAAAATATTTTCTCTGATCTGGAAAAAATAGTACTGTAGACGGATTCAACAATCGTATTACATTGGATCCAAGGAGCGGCATCCAGATGGAAGCCATTTTATGAACGTATGGTTAGGACTATAAAAACTGCATTAAGAAAAATCCTAGGCAAATCATCCCTGACTGTGATTGAACTGAATATTGTACTAGTGGAAATTGAAGGCATGGTCAACTCTCGCCCTATAACATATTCCTCGCCAGAAGATCCAGATCCGCTACCATTAACGCCTGCTCACTTCCTAATTGGGAGAAGAATATCTTCTCTGCCACCAGTTCGGCTTCACCTTGACTCGAATATCTCTTCCAGGAAAGAGTTAATTAGATCTTATAACTATCATGAAAAATTAATGCGCTTGTTTTGGTCTAGATGGAAAGGGGAATACTTGTTAAATTTGAGGTCAGCTCATTTAAGTTCGAACAAAACTAATTTTCCTCAATTTAAATTAAATGCCATTGTACTAATCAAAGATGATAAATTAGCCAGAAATTTCTGGAGTCTAGGAAAAATTATTGAATTATTTCCTGGAAGAGACGGCAAGGTGAAGGCCTGTAAAGTGAAAACTGAGAAATCTATTCTCAGACGTCCAGTACAGTTACTATATCACATGGAACTGGGAACTGATTAACTTTTAATATACTAATTTTATTTTTTCTTCTTATTTTTGTTTGAATTTGATTGTAACGTGTTTAAATACTGAAGTACGTATAACATTTCATATTTTATATTTGTATTTGTATCAATTTGATATATTTTAATTATTTGTGATGAACACCCATATGTTCATGGGTGGGCAGTGTTACGAAATGGCTCCTTTCGTGGGGAGAAATCTAAAAATAGCCGAGATCACGTGGCTCAGTACATGTAAAAAGAGCACGGAAAACTGACTGATGCTAGAATTCTTTTTATAAGTAAAAAACTCGAATTGTGTTTAGTCGGGAAAAAAAATGTTTTCTCGGAATTGTAAATTATTATATTAACAAGTGTGATTTAATGTAGTGAAGTGATGCTTGAATATATTTTCTCGAAATGATCAGAATATATTTATACTTGGCTGAGATGCATATATGGCATTCTCGGAATTTATTATCTTATTTTAAATGTTAAATTTTAAATGCGCAATGTGTTGTCTTGTCAAAAATAAAATATAAAAACACTTTCAAGATTTAATACTTTTCAAGAATTGGATTCAACGAAATATGTTTTTTCTCGAAATAATTTATTTACTACGAATGATATTGCTTGATAGATTTGAATATGAATAAGTTTTACCCCCTGCTCTGTTACAGATTAAGTGGGCAGTGGCGTAGCCAAGGGGGGTCCAGGGGGTCCGGACCCCCCCTCCCCAAAAGTAGACCTGGTTTACTGAATCATGGATACAAATACAACAGTAAAAACTGCTAAGACAGAATCACAAAGGATCTATAAATATTCCACTTTAGAGAGGTGTTCGTCTTAGAAGGTACAGTAGCGGTCAAAAGTATTTTGACAACATTATATTCTGTCTTATTTTATTTAATATAAAAATGTAAAAGAAAATATATTCCCTATAATTGAGAACACTATGACTACAGTTATTCAAATGTATTAAATTTCAACTTGTATGTTTACATTCGGCGCCACCGAAGAAATATTACTTCTCCTTAGCTCAAAAGTATTTTGACAATTAGTTTGCATTTAATTGTTGAAGGTGTCAGTGGCGCTATTGCTTCGATTAGTGTTTATATTGACTTATTGTAATTATTTTTAAATGCCGAAATGTAAAAAATATTGAAGTGATTCTAGAAAAGCCGCTGTAAATGCACTTAAGAAAGGTAGACTGCAAGCAGAATTAGCTCGTTCTTTTAACGTGTTGCAGGAGATGGGCGCCGATAGGGATCGAACCGGAGAACCCACGGTCAGAAAGCGAGATCTTACGTGCCGAGCAAAAGGCTAGCTCGATCGCTTCCTGCGAGAAACTCGTTTTACTGACCGCGCAAGATGGCGTCGCCACAGTACTCCACCCCCAGTCAGAAGAGCATCTCGTTGATGCTGTACGAGTGATGTGCACTCGCGTTGCGTTGGCGGTTGCCAGGTGATGCTGTCGTGCTGCCGTGCGCATGTGTGTGCCCCCGAAGATGCGCGGCGTGACAGGCTTTGTGCTATGAGAGTTGTCACAGTCTTTGCGTTCTGTGAGCGTTTCACAGGCATTGCTTGTGTGCTGTGATAGTTTCACAGGCTTTGCTTGTGTGCTGTGATAGTTTCACAGGCTTTGATTGCTGGTTGCGTGCTGTGAGCGTTTCACAGGCTTTGCTGCTGGGAGTGTTTTCAGTGCTGCCATCTGTTGGTCTCGAAAGGAGATGATGATGTTTGTGAAGGTGCGTGTTCGTTTGTCCAAGGTCACAAATGCAGGAGATGAGCGGCGATAGGGATCGAACCGGAGAACCCACGGTCAGAAAGCGAGATCTTACGTGCCGAGCAAAAGGCTAGCTCAATCGCTTCCTGCGAGAAACTCGTTTTACTGACCGCGAAAGATGGCGTCGTCACAGTGTCTCAGCAACTTGTTATTAGATGGAATAAAGTTTTTAATAAACAGAAATACATCGAAAATAAGCCTCAAAGTGGCCAACCGAAAAAACAACTTGCAATGTTGACTGTATTATAAAAATGATATCTACAAATGATTGTGGTAAGTCCGCTGTAATAATAAAAAATGAATTGAAAGAAAATTACGGCATAGACATACATGTTTCATCAGTCAAACGACGCCTAAACCTCTATGGTTTACATGGTAGAAGACCAGCAAAAACACGTTTGTTATCTACTAAGAATAGGAAGGCTAGAGTTGCATCTGTAAAACGGCATAACCCTTTCAGGGGCAAAGCACTTCCATTGCTAAAGTGTTGAAATTAATGATTGACACCAGAATTTTGGTTAAAAAATATTCAGTTTATTATGTGTGTGAAATATAGATTTTTCTATTTACAAATAAATTTGTTTTCAAATTCCGGTGTCGATCATTAATTTGAACACTTTAGCAATGGAATTGCTTTGCCCCTGAAATGGTTATGCCGTTTTAGAAATGCAAATCTAGCCTTCCTGTTCTTAGTAGATAATAAACGTGTTTTTGCTAGTCTTCTGCCATGTAAACCATAGAGGTTTAGGCGTCGTTTGACTGATGAAACGTGTATGTCTATGCCGTAATTTTCTTTCAATTCATTTTTTATTATTACAACGGACTAACGACAATCATTTGTTGATATCATTTTTATAATAGAGTCAACATTGCAAGCTGTTTTTTCCGGTTGGCCACTTTGAGGCTTATTTTCGATGTATTTCTGTTTATTAAAAATTTTATTCCATATAATAACAAGGTGCCGAGACACGTTAAAAGAACGAGCTAATTCTGCTTGCAGTCTACCTTTCTTAAGTGCATTTACAGCGTCTTTTCTAGAATCACTTCAATATTTTTTACATTTCTGCATTTAAAAATAATCACAATAAGTCAATATAAACACTAATCGAAGCTATAGCGCCACTGACACCTTCAACAATTAAATGCAAACTAATTGTCAAAATACTTTTGAGCTAAGGAGAAGTAATATTTCTTCGGTGATGCCGAATGTAAACAAACAAGTTGAAACTTGATGCATTTGAATAACTGCAATCATAGTGTTCTCAATTATAGGGAATATATTTTCTTTTACATTTGTATATTAAATAAAATAAGAAAGAATATAAGGTTGTCAAAATACTTTTGAGCGCTACTGTATAATTCAAAAGTATGTCTTTTTTCGGGACCATGAACTTTTCCGTTTTAGGCAGGTTTCCGTTATAAATACTATCCGTTTTCACAGTATCCCTTAAAACTGCTAAAACGTACTCACTTCCCAAACTTTTTTCTTTCACGTACACCTTTCTTAGGTTTTTCATTTCGGAGTACCCCAATTTCTCATAAACACGCACTCCTTCCTTCTTTCCACTCAAGGAGATAACGTAAACATGCTTTTTTTCATTAGTAATCTTCTTATCACAACCATATAATAAATCAATGCAAATTACATTGATATTCCTAACATTTTTGCGACTTCCGCCATTACCGATATTATTTTCACATACCCTCAGCAGACCCGCCACGTACACCACCTCTGAAGAGAATAAATATATTACAGGAAAATCTGTGAAAATGACCTATCTCAAAGGAACACAATTCAAGTTTCGACAAAAACAACACTATATATTTGTGCTTGCTAACGTTTGAAACCTATCTGAAATGAAACTTTTTCCAATTATGAATCCTTCTTGGCAGGTTTTCTGAAAACACGGAATCCTCTCATAAACAAAAACATTTTAATGTCCCTAGACGGAAGGATAACTATGCAAAATGCAAGTATACCTGCTATTCCGTTTACACAAATTTACTGTAACTAGATTAAACGTAAAACTTCTTTATCTTGGACTTCGATGGGGTTCTGTTGTCGACACTTATGGAAAAGAACGAGTTTATACGAACGCAATAACGGTACATTGGTTGAGTTTCGTGACCCTTACCTTTGTTCACTTTATAACGGACAATATTAACAATTACTTTAAATCTGCTGCCTACAGTGGCGTAGCCAAGGAGGGGGGTGGTCCAGGGGGTCCGGACCCCCCCGAAAGTAGACCTGGTTTACTGAATCATGGATACAAATACAACAGCAAATACTGCTAAAACAGAATCACAAAGGATCTATGAAAAATTCCGCTTTAGAGAGGTATTCGTCTTAAAAGGTATAATTTAAAGGTATGTCTTTTTTCGGGACTATGAACTTTTCCGTTTTAAGCAGGTTTTCGTTATAAACAATTTCCGTTTTCACAGTATTCCTTAAAACTGCAAAAACGTACTCACTTCCTAAACTTTTTTCTTTCACGTACCCCTTTCTTAGGTTTTTCATTTCGAAGTACCCCCATTTCTCATAAACACACCCCCCTTCCCCCCTTCACTCAAGGAGATAACGTAAACATGCTTTTTTTCGTTAGTAATCTTCTTATCACAACCATATTATAAATTGGTGCAAATTACATTGATATTCCTAATATTTTTGTGACTTCCGCCATTACGGTTATTATTTTCACATACCCCCTGCAGACCCGCCAAGTACCCCAAGGGGTACACTACCCCAGGTTGGAAACTACTGCTATAACACCACCTTTGAAGAGCATAAATCTATTACAGGAAAATCTGTGAAGATGAGCTATCTCAAAGGAAAACAATTCAAGGTTCGTGAAAGCAACAAATAACCAGGGAGCGATAGGGAGAATGGAAGCTGGAGAGATACTCTTAGGGGTCTTTAAAGACTTAAAAATAACCAAAAGCGTCATATCAAGAATCTGGAAACGATTTAAAGACACTGGTATAATGTCCACAGACAACCAGGTCAAGGTAGAAAACATACCACATAGGGTTTCTGGACTGTAATTTGCCAACGATTGCTAAAAGAAATGGGCAATTGACGTCAGTTCAGACTGCAGGGAGTTTGCTACAGTAACAAGAACTCGACTATCCTGGTTTACTGTGAGTGACAGTCTGCAAGGAAACCCATGATTTGTGTTCCACTAATTCCGGTAGCGAAATGCGCCGTGGTGCAGAGATCATCGTCATTGGAGTACCACGGACTGGAGCCGAGTTATCTTTACCGATGAATCCCGATTTTTTTTTAGAGAGTTACTACAGACGTGTTATCATATGGAGGGAGAAAATCACGCGCAATAAGGCTGCAAACATCCCTGAAAGGCATCGATACAAAGGTCGTGGAATCATGGTATGGACGGACATCATTTTGAATGGCCGCAGTAACCGACACATTTTTACCAGTGCAACTGTGAATGCTAAAATATACAGAGATGAGGTTCTTGATCCTCCTGTCAAGTTGTTTAAGGGTGCAATCGGAAGATTCGGAATTTTATGATTATTAATGGTCTAGAAGGGCGCTACCCCCTTCCACGGAACTCCTAAGTGTCCCTTCCAGAGCTGCATAAATCCAACCCATCCGAAGCTTACTGCTGAACTTGGAGAATGTTCTAAAACTATTTCGAACCATCTAAAATAAATTGGCTGAGAAGTACAAAAACATAAACTACCATGAACCATTTTTTACACATTCTAATACTTCCAAAAAAGTGCTAATCCATCACAAATAAACTTATTACAAAAATTTAACTTCCTTAAAGACGACCAGATATCGGAAGCAACTATTAGATCGAATATGGTATCAAAAGTGGCGAGACATGAAACATGGAAACCCAAAAGAATTATGGCTGAATAAGACAATTGTAACAAAACTGCTTTTTCCAGCATGAACTATATTTGATGTGTGTGCTTCTTACATTACTAGTTTCTGTAGCTGAAAATGCAAGATCTTTTTCTTAAAGTTAAAACCTTCCCACATAGCATTTTTAGTTTGCAGAAAATTTGCAACAGTCTTGCTATGAAAACCTGCAGAGTTGCACTAAGCTCAGCATGACAAGACTGAAAGTTCATAACAAGACTGCAGCAAGATAACGCAAACACCGAAGTCACCACATTTTGAACTTGCAGCTAACTTGTCGTGCAAGTTAAATTCATACTATATCAAATTTATTGCAAACTAACGGCAAACAAGTAATCAAAACTACTGCAAACTTACTGCAAAGTAGTAATCTTTCCATGTCACACTATAAGTTTAACCCCTTCGAAGGGGTCCATAGACCTGATCAAGTCTATTGTGAAGGTGCATGTATCGGTTTTATCACCATAAACAAGTTTAGGTAATATTTGTACTTTTCATTTCGAGCATTTTTTGGTATTTAATAAGTATAGCGTTTAGAAAAAGCGGTGCCTACCGAATAAAATTTTTGCAATATCTGCGTATTATGCCGTAGAGATTGGTCTTACATTTTTTATCCATGCTTTTTTTTAAATTAAGAAATTAAATAAGGATATACCTAAATTCTTAAAGTTACTCGAAATACTTCTAATATACATACACAGTCAAGACAAGATTGCAAGGGACTGGTAAAAAGCTCCATTTTAGACAGGCTTCCATAGAAAGAAGTGTAATTAATTATGCTTCTAAGATACACTACCTCAATAAGATCTATTGTTCGTTTCGCAGGGATTCTGAAACTCTTCCGTTTGAGACAGGATTCCGTTATAGAAAGATTCGACTTTCACAGGTTTCACTAAAGAACGAAAAAAATCCACTTTCAGACAGGTTTTCAGCAAATTTAATTGTATCGCAGTTCATATTAAGACCATGCAACGCTTCCGTTAAAGACAGGATTCTGTTATAGACAATTACTATTTTGACAAGTTTTATTCTATTCATATGACATAAATAAGTATATTTATATAAATACACAAAACTTGTAAAAATGGAACCTGCCTATAACGGAATTCTGTCTTAAACAGAAATGTTCCATAGTGTTACGGAAAAGAACGCTATAGAAATACACCTGATAACACAAAAACTTGTGTAAAACGGAATTTTTCAGCAATATTTACGATTTTATCTTGACAGGTTTTACTGTACATATAACCTGAAGGAAAAATTCTGGACCCCCCCCCTCCCCCCGAAACGAAATCCTGGCTACGCCACTGGCTGCCTACAATTAATAAAAGTAACTTTATTTTTGCACTGGTTATTTGTAACCACTTTCAAAATACACTGGCGAGAAAAATGAATGGAACAACCATAAAAAGGTGCTTTATGTTAATTCTATTAAGGGAACTTCCAGAAAGGTAACTCAATGTCAACGTTATGACGTAGTCCAATGGGATTAACATTCGCTACAGAAATAGATGCAAATTTTTCAGTCTCAGCCCGTTCTTTCAGTTCACGTGTGAAAAGGAGCGCACGTGGGTAATTTGAAGTCTAATTTTAAGGATTGTACGTGTAATTAGGTAAAACTTTCACTTCTAGTAGGTGGAATATGTTGTCCAGAAGACATTTGACTGATTTTGAGAAATTGCGTGAGATAGGGAGAATGGAAGCAGGACATACACTCTTAGGGGTCTGTAAAGACTTAAAAATAGCCAAAAGCGACATGTCAAGAATCTTGAAATGGTTTAAAGACACTGGTTTAATGTCCACAAACAACCAGGTCAAGGTAGAAAATGCACCCCAATAGACTCTCAGGACTATAATTTGCCAACGATTGCTAAAAGAAATGGCAATTGACGTCAGTTCAGATTGCAGGGAGTTTGCTGCAGCAACAAGAACTCGACTATCCTGGTTTACTGTGAGTGACAGGCTGCATGCAAGGAAACCCATGATTTGTGTTCCACTAACTCCGGTAGCGAAATACGCCCGGTTAAAGTGGTGCAGAGATCATCGTCATTGGAGTACCACGGACTGGAGCCAAGTTCGCTTTACCGATGAATCCCGATTCTGTTGAGAGAATTACTGCAGACATAATACCATATGAAGGGAGAAAATCACACGCAATAAAGCTGGAAACATCCGTGAAAGGCATCGATACTAAGGTCGTGGAATAGTGGTATGGACGGACATCATTTTGAATAGCCGCAGTGACCGACACATTTTTACCAGTGCAACTGAGAATGCTGAAATATACAGAGATGAGGTTCTTAATCCTCCTATCAAGTTGTTTAAGGGTGCAATCGAAAGATTCGGAATTTTATGATTATTAATGGTCTAGAAGGGCGCTACCCCCTTCCACGGAACTCCTAAGTGTCTCTTCCAGAGCTGCATAAATCTGACCCGTCCGAAGCTTACTGCTGAACTTAGAGAATGTTCTAAAACTGTCTCGAACCATCTAAAATAAATTGGCTGGGAAGTACAAAAACAGAAACCACCATGAACCATTTTTTACACATTCTAATACTTCCAAAAAAGTGCTAATCCATCACAAATAAACTTATTACAAAAATTTAACTTCCTTAAAGACGACCAGATATCGGAAGCAACTATTAGATCGAATGTGGTACCAAAAGTGGCGAGACATAAAACATGGAAACCCAAAAGAATTATGGCTGAATAAGACAATTGTAACAAAACTGCTTTTTCCAGCCTGAACTATATTTGATGTGTTTGCTTCTTAAATTACTAGTTTCTGTAGCTGAAAATGCAAGATCTTTTTCTTAAAGTTAAAACCTTTCCACATAGCATTTTTTATTTGCAGAAAATTTGCAACAGTCTTGCTTTGAAAACCTGCGAAGTTGCAGTAAGCTCAGCATGACAAGACTGAAAGTTCATAACAAGACTGCACCAAGATAACACAAACGCCGAAGTCACCACACTTTGAACTTGCAGCTAACTTGTCGTACAAGTTAAATTCATACTGTATCAAATTTATTGCAAACTAACGACAAACAAGCAATCAAAAATACTGCAAACTTAGTGCAAAGTAGTAATCTTTTCATGTCACACTATAAGTTTAGCCCCTCGAAGGGGTCCATAGACCTGATAAAGTCTATAGATGCGAAAGCGCCGTCAGAAGGTGCATGCACCATATCACCATAAACAAATTTAGGTAATATTTGTACTTTTCATTTCGAGCATTTTTTGGTATTTAATAAGTATAGCGTTTAGAAAAAGCGGTGCCTACCGAATAAAATTTCTGCAATTTCTGCGTATGTGCTGATTGTCTATTATCTGAACAGATGGATTCTTTGCTTTCGTCACTTTCGTGAATTAAAGACAGTCTTGCATAAGTTTCACAAGAGGTTGGTAAAAAAACCGTTTTTTTTTTCAAAAAAAAAACAAACAAAAAAACCCGGGTTTTTTTTGTTTAAACCAGGTTTTTTTGGTTTAAACCGGGTTTTTTTTTATAAGTTTTCCTGTTACATATACATTCATATTTATTGATAAAAATAAACATCGTTGGATATGTAAGTAATATAACTTCATTTAAAAATAATTTAAATTAAATAATTACAATCATGTAGAAAATTGAAATCATTTAATATTTAGACCTTTTTTAGTAAAAGCTGTCTTATGTTCCATGAATAAAATGCTCTACATAGAGAAACATTGATGCCTTGATAAATCTTAATAAACAATCTTTTAATTACTAGTAGCACTATAAATAAATATATGATGTAGTTTCATAAATATAATATACTTTCCCATGGCTATTCAAAATAATTTCTTTGAAATATTTGCAATCTGAGATACTTGATTTTTCTGCTCGAACACTACAGGACAATTATTATCTTTTATAAAGAATTCTTGGAATGATTTGAATTTAGCAGTAGAGTCTTTACACGTTTCAAGAAGTTATTGTGTATTGTCATTTGACACTTCTCTGAAACTGCCAGGGAAAAAAAAAAAAGAAAAGGCGACAGTAAAATAAACAGAAATATCTATTTACCAGCTTTATAGACTACTGAAAACATTTATCTTAAAATGGAAAGTAGATTTATAAAAGTTTTCATCCACAAATACAGTTAAACAACTATCAGACTTAATACACAGGCTTTTTTTCTGAGCTGTGTTATAATACATATTACTTTTAAATTTCTAAACTAAAAATTAATAATATATATTTTTAGGCATTTTTATGAGATTTTTTTCTATTAATGTCTCAAGCAAACCTTAATCTCGATTTTCCCCCATTTTTTTGTCAGATCTAAATAGTGGATTCAATTATGCAATAGACGATTTAAATATATCTTATTGCATGTTTTAGTTAATGTAAACAGGTGCTTCGCTAGCACCCAATTTTTGCGCCCAATTTTGTCACAACAGTGTCCTCTTATTTGACTTCATATCTTGAGTTTTTTTTTTTTTTTTTTTTTTTTTTTTAAGGCTGTTCTCAAATTTGAAAGGGCAACTTTATGACATAAGTTTTAATTTATTCTTGCTCGGAAATGCATGAAACTAGCAGATGCTATTGTTCAGAAACTATGTAATCAAACTGTGTTTTCCTTTTTTTTTTTTTTTTTTTTCAAACACAATAGATCTTTTAGAAAATGTTGTCAAAGTGGGCGTTTTGAACCGAATTTCCGCGCGAAAGAAGAATAACCACTCAAGGAAGGTTAAAAACATCTTTGTAACGTGATCAAAATTGCTTACAACTCAACAGGTAATTAATTTATCAAAAATGGAAAACACAGTTCAATTCCAAATAGCTACCATACTCAGGCCTTCCAATTTTATATCTTTCTGTTAAAAAATGAATTTATACATCTGTCAAAGCGTTTAGTGCTTGTTGAGAAGAACAGCTGAGAACAGCCCTAAAAGATAATCTTCCCAATCAAGAAAATTTTCTTTTACAGCTTGACTGAAATCTTAAAGGTCATTTTATGTTATTAATTATAAATAATCTACGTTTTCTCAAAGGAAAATATTTTATTCAAAATATTGAATATTTTAAATCTATTTTATCTTTGCTAAATTCACCTGTTTTAAATTTTCTCTTTAGAGCTTCAAATATGTTCATCAACACATGCAATTTGCATTCTACATGCATACAAATACAACCTAGACTCACTATGTCTCACTGTGACTGCTGGGACTGCTGTGCTGCTTTCTGTTAAAGGTAGAAATTATTTATATGCAATAATTTCAAAAACTTAAATTACAAAAATGAGAAAATATTAGATTAGATTTTTTCTAAAAAAACAGTTGGTTAACTAATTGATTTAAACCGTGCCAACCTTTGTCTCAAAAACTCCCATGGGGTGCGCGGCGGATCGCTCATGCAATTGACACTTATGTGAAATCATTATCCAATATCTATTACAGCACAAGTTCTTAATTCAATGGCAAGAAATTAAACATGGAGATTGCTGTTTTAAACTTAACCACTTGATCCTAACTTTATTGTAGGCAAATGTTATGTAATATGAAACTTGATTTAACCCATTCGCTGCCAAAACTATAAAGTAAGAATTTTCAATTTTTTTGTTAAAAGTCGTTTGCTACCACAAATTCAGAAAGGTAAATTTCGCTTTACTAATACAGCGAAATTTCTGCTAATAAATGAGGCAATTTTTTTTAATTCTAAAATAGTGTTGACAAAGTAATTAATAAATTAAAGCCACGAGTATACTCGTGGATGACAGCGAATGGGTTAATTAAATTTAAGTCTTCAGTATGCGCTCAGCTTTTTACATCGTAGTGAATCTTTTTCATTGGTAAATATTAATGTAACTTCTATGTATTATTAGTTGCAGTTATAGAAATTAGCCTTACATTTTTTATCCATGCTTTTTTTTTAAATTAAGAAATTAAATAAGGATATACCTAAATTCTTAAAGTTACTCGAAATACTTCTATTATACATACACAGCCAAGACAAGATTGCAAGGGACTGGTAAAAAGCTCCATTTTAGACAGGCTTCCATAGAAGGAAGGGTAATTAATTATGCTTCTAAGATACACCACCTCAATAAGATCTATTGTTCGTTTCGCAGGGATTCTGAAACTCTTCCGTTTGAGGCAAGATTCCGTTATAGAAAGATTCCGCTTTCACAGGCTTCACTATGTTTCACTAAAGAACGATGAAAATCCCCTTTCAGACAGGTTTTCAGCATATTTAATTGTATCGCAATTCACATTAAGACCATGTAACGCTTCCGTTAAAGACAGGATTCTGTTATAGACAATTACTATTTTGACAAGTTTTATTCTATTCATATGACATAAATAAGTATATTTATATAAGTACACAAAACTTGTAAAAATGGAACCTGCCTATAACGGAATTCTGTCTTAAAGAGAAATATTCCATAGTGCTACGGAAAAGAATACTATACAAATACACCTGATAACACGAAAACCTATGTAAAACGGAATTTTTCAGCAATAGTTACGATTTTATCTTGACAGGTTTTACTATATTTGGTCTAGGAATTAATTCGTGCGGTTTTACAAGAGATGGCGTAACTAGCGTATTGTTCCATAGTTTCGTTTGTTCAAACATGCATTTAAAACTACTGTTATTGCGCATCCAGTTTAGTATATGCCATTTGGTTTAAGCGTAAACAACAACAAATTTATCCAACTGAAAAATGTCAAATTTTGTGCCTGATAAAGCGTTTTTGAGGGGGGCTCTTCTTCCTTACTTTAACATGAAGAAAAGTGCTACTGAAAGTCATCGTATTTTGTTGGAAGTTTATGGTGACCATGCTGTAGCTGAACGAACGTGTCAGAAGTGGTTTGCACGGTTTAAAAGTGGTTATTACGGCTTAGAAGACCAAGCGCGACCTGGACAGTCAAAAAATTTTGAAGATGAAGAATTGACAGCATTGCTCGATCAGGATTCGTGTCAAACGCAGGAAGAACTTGCAAAATCATTACAGGTTGATCAAACAACAGTTTCCAAACGCCTCAAAGCAATGGGAATGATTCAAAAGATGTCACATTGAGTTCCATATGAATTGAAAGAAAGAGACGTTGAAAGAAGAAAAACCGTTTACGAAATGCTGCTTCAAAGACAGAAAAATAAGGGATTTTTGCATCGGATTGTTACTGGTGATGAAAAATGGATTTATTACGAGAATCCTAAACGAAAAAAAGCCTGGGTAATGCCAGGTGAACCAGGTCCATCACAACCGAAACGAAATATTCACTGTGCAAAGGTTATGCTGTGTATATGGTGGGAAAGGAAAGGTCTGGTGTACTATGAGCTTCTGAAACTTGGTGAAACTATTAATGGAGAACGTTATCGATATCGGTTGATGCGTTTGAAACAAGCTCTGGCCAGAAAACGACCAGAATGGAATAACAGACATAATAACGTCCGACCACATGTAGCAAAACCGGTCAAAACATATTTGGAGAATGTCGGATGGGAAGTGTTACTCCACCCGCCGTATTCCCCAGACATTGCTCCTTCAGACTACTACTTGTTTGATTGCATGAATAACGATTTGATTGGACAGCGGTTCACTTCTTCAGAAAATATAGAAAAATGGATCTCTGATTGGATCGCTTCGAAAAGTGAGGACTTCTTTCGACACGGAATTCGTAAATTACCTGAAAAATGGAAAAAAGTAGTGGGTAGCGATGGACAATATTTTTGTTAACGTATTTATGTAATTTGCTTTTGAAATAAAGCTTTAATTTTTTATTAAAAACCGCACGAATTAATTCCTAGACCAAATATATATAACCTGAAGGAAAAATTCTGGACATACCCCCCCCCCCCTCCCAAAACGAAATCCTGTCTACGCCACTATAAGTGGGATGCGTGATGTGCGAATAATATTCTTTCGCCATTGCATTAATGGCTTAATAGATCATAACAGAATGGTTTAATAGAATGGTTTCTTGCCTCTGCCTCGTCATTTTTACTGTCAGAAAAATTCATTTTTATACACTAAATTATCCGTCATTTTTAAACAAATAATTTCCTTACTCCTAGAAAACATGCTTTTTCTGTTAATTTTTCACGGACGACCGAAAAAGAGTGAAAAATTCCGTTTATTAATTGCACGCTTGCATATTGGCTGTATTAATACCAAAGTTCGAATTTATTTTTAAAAAGAAAAACCGAAATTTCAATAAATTAAAATTTTTAATTTATTTAAAAACAAACAAGCAAAAATAATGCTTTCGAATTTAAACTTATTCACAATTCATTTTTTGAGAATTAAAAAAAATATTCGCATGTAAAATATATTCTAAACGAACACATTTAAAGTATATATACTCTTATATTAATCAAATTTTTTTAAAAAAAATCGATTTTAGTCTAAAAAGCTAATATTTCTTCTCGAATTTAATTCAAAATACAATATTAATACTTTACATATCACAATATTAAAATATTTATTTGCTTAAAAGACGTTATAAAAACACATTAAAAGTAAATTAAAAATCTTTATTTACGTGTTTCAATTCTTTTACTGAGTCGTCATCAGAATGTATAAGGGGCATTCTCACAATCTTTTGACTTTCATGTCCCTGAATAATAATTTTTTATTTAATACACTTTTTTGTGTTTTTTTTTAAATTTCATATACTGGGGAACATCCCATTGCATGATTGCATAACAATATTAACGAGATAAATAAGTTTTGGACGATGTTGGGTGTCCAAATACCAGGAAAACTCATCTACCGTCCCGTGTCCCTGATGCTGATTTTTAAGTTTGGAGCTATCTGGATAAAATTGTTTCAATAAAAATAATTCAATGTAATTTTTTTTCTGAAACTGGAACTATTGTTTTTATATAAATATGTAGCTAAAAATTAACCTGAACACATTTTTAGGGTTGTTATTATTTTTAAACTCTGCCCCTGGGTTTTATATTTCTTACCATCCCTCTTCTAAAATTATACAGAAAATCATTTCAGATGCAGCCACACAATTTTTATCAAGTTTTTTCTCATGCAGAAGTATGCTAGAGAAATATTGTCTAAAATTCTTTGGCAGGAAATTTACTGTAGAATTTAAATCAGCATTTAAATATCAATTTCAAGCATCGTGGTTTTATTGGTAGTCTCACCGTCCCCAAGGTTTATTCCTGCACTTTTCGAGGTAAATTAGTTTTTTTTATAATTTAATCCAATGTTAACAACTGTTTCTAAAAATCAATGAACATTGTGGCTATCACTTAGTCTTAACATGATTTTCCTAAAAATAGGTGGTAATTTTCCTTACTGTCATGTATTGACTCTACGAACTTATTGACTTATACTGTTCTGTATTGCCTCCATGGTCTAAATGTAAAAACTCTCCTGGGTTTGAGAGTTCGTCTGTAAAAAGTTTCAGTTCTGCTTCTGTATCTTGGCTTGTATGTTGATGTCTTTGTCCGTGCAACGTAGTTAAATTAAATTAATGTTGCAAATGATTCATTTCTTATTTCCAGCGTCATTCCATTATGAAAGTATTTAACACTGGCGACGAGCGAGAACAAACGGATTCATTTTTATTGAAGTAATGTTTTATTCTTTAGTTTTTCTGAACTGAACTATTTTAGTTTCGATTCGTTCTTTGTTGCCAAGTGCATAATGTCTCTCGGTAAACTAGAAGAATTTCTAATAGGAAAAACTAATTGGACGGAATACAAGGAACGCTTGGGTTTCTATTTTGCAGCAAATGGAATTGATGATGCCGTTAAAAAGCGTGCTATTTTTCTCAGTGTGGCCGGGCCAGCACTATATTCTTTAATACGATCTTTGTGTACCCCGAATTCCCCGGATGCTGTGAATTTTCCTGATCTGCTACTGACGTTGGATGGACATTTTTCGCCGAAACCATCTGAAATATTGTGTCGATTCAAGTTTAACAAAAGGGACCAGCGACAAAATGAAAGTATCGCTGACTTTGTTGCAGAACTCCGGAAACTGTCCGAAAATTGTAATTTCGGTACTCAGTTAGATTCCATGCTCCGCGACAGGCTGGTCTGCGGAATTCGAAATGAAGAAATTCAGCGTAAGTTATTGGCCGATCCGGCATTAACCCTCACTACAGCCATGGATATCGCTCTGGCAGGAGAAGCGGCGTTACGACAAGCATCTGAAATTCGAGGAAATATTAATGATTCTTACAAGCCGGTGAATCTGATTAAAGCTAAAGCGCACAACAGGGGTTCAAAGGAAAAGCCAATTACTCAAAACAAAAAACCTTGTCATAGGTGTGGGGTGAATCACCCTTTCGGGGAGTGTAGATTTCTAAAAGCTACATGTAACTACTGCAAAAAGGTAGGTCACATAGCCAAGATGTGTAATTCAAAAAATTTCAAAAAGGCAGTTATAAATAATTCTAAAGTTCACGAGATAGATTCAGGTAAGTCAGTTATCGACGATTGTTATGATTGTGTATATAATATTAATGCTTTAAATTCCGTTAGTGACTGTCCGCCTAACGATATAAGTGTAAAATTAAATGGTATCAGCCATAAAATGGAGATAGACTCCGGTTCTTTACATTCCATAATTAGTTCTAGCACTTATGCTAGGTTATGGCCAGTAAATCCTCCTTCTTTACTGCCAGTTTCAGATCAATATCTGAGAACTTGGAATTCTGAAATATTAAATGTAAATGGCTATTTTGACGTAAATGTGCAATATAATTCACAAGATGTTACCTTGCCTTTATTAGTTCTTGAGGGTAGGGGTAAATCCTTAATTGGTCGTAGTTGGTTTGATGCTTTGAAAATAAATATTAATGTTGGTGATTCTAATGTTCATAAAATGTATGTTCCAACTTTAAATTCAATTTTATTAGAATTCAGTGATATTTTCAGTGAAACTTTAGGTAGTTTTAAGGGACCCCCCATTTCAATTAAGGTTGATGAAAATTGTGCTCCTAAATATCTTAAAGCACGTAATGTACCTTTCGCTTTAAGAAATAAAATAATCGATGAAATTCAAAATATGGTAAATAAGGGGATTCTTCAGCCGATTTCTTATTCCGACTGGGCTACACCTGTGGTTCCAGTTGTCAAAAAAGATGGTAGCATTCGTTTATGTGGAGATTATCGCAGTACTGTGAACCAGGCTGTGAAACAATTCAGCTACCCGCTGCTTACCGTTAAGGAGGTTTTAGCGACTATGACAGGTGGTACTATTTTTTCCAAATTGGACCTGTCCGAAGCTTATTTACAACTTCCGGTGGATGAGCCTACTTCTAAAATTTTAACTTTAAATACAATTAAGGGTCTTTTTAGGGTAACTAGACTGCCATTTGGTATCTCAGTTGCTGTTTCAATTTTCCAGAAAAAAATTGAGGAAGTTCTGGCAGGAATTAACGGGGTATTACCTTACTTAGATGATATTTTTATTCAGGGTAAAACTATAGATGATCATAATTTGAAATTAAAACAGGTATTGGAACGTTTAAAATCATCAGGCATTCACCTTAAACGCGAAAAATGCGTATTTGCAGTTCCCACAATAGAGTTATTGGGATTTCAAGTTACTAAAGAGGGTATTAAACCAAGTTTAAATAAAGTTAAGGCCATCCACGAAGCTCCTAGTCCGAAAGACAAGACTGAACTTCAAGCTTTCTTAGGGTTATTAAATTTTTATTGTAATTTTCTAAAGAATAGATCTTCTGTTTTAGAACCTTTGCATAGATTGCTAAGAAAGGACACAGTTTGGCGTTGGACGCCTACACACCAGAAAGCTTACGCAGCGGCTAAAAATTTATTGGCGGAAGATACCGTTTTAGCACATTTTGATGAAAGCCTTCCCTTGATTCTCACTTGTGATGCTTCATCTTACGGGGTTGGTAGTGTGTTAAGCCACATTTTACCCGACGGTAAAGAAACTCCCATAGCTTATCATTCCCGAACTCTAACAACAGCTGAAAGAAACTATAGCCAAACAGATCGCGAGGCACTTTCAATAATTTCAGCGGTAAAGAAATTCAATCAATATTTGCAGGGTCGTAAATTCAAAATTATTACTGACCATAAACCTCTTTTAGGCCTATTTAATCCAAATAAGCCTTTAGCCCAAATGATTTCTCCGCGAGTTCTTAGATGGGGTTTAATACTGGCAGCTTATAGTTATGATCTAGAATATAGGAAGGGTAAGGACATAGTGAATGCAGATGCGCTTAGCCGCTTACCTTTGAACGCCCCTGATTGTGAAATTCCGGCTCAAGCTGATGTGCTACTATTGGAATTTTCCCCTGTCACTCAGCTCAATTCTAAATTGATTTCATCGGCAACTAAAAAAGATCCAGTACTTTCTAGAGTAGCTCTGATGATCATGAATGGTTGGCCTGCCAAAATGACTGACAATAATTTCAAACCGTACTTTAATCGCCGCAATGAATTAAGTGTCCATCAAGATTGTGTCTTATGGGGTAGTAGAGTTTTTATACCTACTCCACTCCAAAATGAAGTCCTCGTCCTCCTTCATAATGGACACCCCGGAATAGTTAGGATGAAGGGCCTCGCACGCAGCTATGTGTGGTGGCCTAATATGGATAGTGCCATTGAGAATTCAGTAAAATCCTGTAGTTTGTGCCAAGAAAATCAAAAAGCACCTGACAAAGCCCCAATACATCCTTGGGAATGGACAGAAAAACCATGGTCTCGCCTTCACATAGATTTCGCTGGTCCTTTCCAAGGAAAAACATTTTTCATTTTAGTAGATTCTCACTCCAAGTGGCTGGAGGTTATACCAGTTTCCTCCATGTCGTCTTTGGCTGCCATTGACAACCTCAGATCTATATTTGCCACTCATGGGCTCCCAGATTCAATCGCATCGGATAATGGTAAAACCTTTAGGTCCTCTGAATTTCAAGAATTTTTAGCACTGAGCCAGATTCGACCTATTTTCGTAGCTCCCTATCATCCTTCCTCTAATGGCCAAGCTGAGAGAATGGTGGCTACGACAAAACAATCTTTGAAACGTATAATTCATGGTAACTGGAGAACTCGTCTGGCTAGATTTTTATTTGCACAGCATACCTTGCCGAATACAACTACCGGTAAATCGCCGGCAGAGATTTTAATGAACAGGCGGTTGACATCTCTCTTGGATAGGTTACACCCTGATCTTAATAAGGAGATGCAATCCAAGAAAGAGAAACTGGCTGAGGTAGACAAAAGTAAATGTCTACGTCAATTTCAAATAGACGATCCCGTGTACATCCGGAATTACTGTTCAGGTCCGCCTTGGATTCCAGCAAAGGTTGTAGAAACAACAGGGCCAGTCTCCTACAAAACTCAAGATTTAGTGGATGGTATTATCCACAGACGTCATGTCGATCAGGTTCGCAGCCGTGTACCAGCAGAAACGTCAACAGAGCCCTCTGTGAGTACACCTTCTGCGATTTCGCCATCTCCAAAGGAGGTTCCAGTACCACCTGATTCTCCAACAGTTCCCGATCCCGTGTGTGGAGATGATTCCGAGCCTGTGGATGGGGAACCTACACTACGACGTTCTGAACGTCCCCGATCCACTCCAAAACATTTGAGTGACTATCTACTCTATTCCTAGAGGGGAGGAGTGTCATGTATTGACTCTACGAACTTATTGACTTATACTGTTCTGTATTGCCTCCATGGTCTAAATGTAAAAACTCTCCTGGGTTTGAGAGTTCGTCTGTAAAAAGTTTCAGTTCTGCTTCTGTATCTTGGCTTGTATGTTGCCGAGGGGTCTCTCAATGGGGTGTAATCTCGTACAACCGTTCCTGTAATCAGTGAAATCATACTGTAATCAAGTCTTAATCATGCGTAATCATGTCATCACATGTAATCCATGTAATCGGTGGTAATCAATGAAATCTTAACGTAATCACATGTAATCAGTATAATCATAGTATAATCATGTATAATCAAGTGTAATCTCGAATTAAAAATCTCGAGAAAAATCTATTTTGTCGCCATTCTGTCTTCTTCCTCTCGCTGTCTTCAGTTTAGACGGAAGTTGGGGAAGGCGGGAAGGCAAAAGCAGAAATGAGAAATGCCCTCGGAAATGGCAGAAAGGCGAGCTCACAGATGAGGAAAGAGATAAGCTAGATAAGAAAGTAGTCTGTGGGGGCGGGGGGGGAGGGACTTTCTCTGGAGGGAAACTTTCAAACTGGTCAGCCCGGCAGCATTAGGACATATTTTTAACGGGGAGCTGGGCCAACAACAAAGAAAAAAAAATCCGCGGGCTGTCGAACCCGATTTAAAAATTTAAACGAAACCGATAAAATATGAATAATTTTCAATGGATATGACCAGTGTTGGGGCAGAATCTGATTACAGAGTAATGAAATTATTGATTAAATTAAAATACATTATAATCACCTCATAATGCAATTGATTAACACGCAGAGCACTGAAAAGTAATTTCAATTTAAGCTTTTGAATTGTATAACCCGATAATTATCTAAAGGATTACAAATCAATTCTTATTTAACATTTTAAGATTTAATTAGATTAATTTTAATCGATTACGTGCGGATTTCGATTACTCTTTTAATTATATAATCTAATTAACCTGCAATGGATTAAAAGATGATTTAAATTACGTTTTTAATTGTATAATCCAGTTAACCCGTAATGGATTGTAGGTCAATTCCAATTATATGTATTTTAAATATAACTTAGATTACATTCTAATATATTACAAGTTAATGTCGACTAAGTGTATTTAAAATACGCGGGAGATGAGAGGGACCGCAAGCAAATTTTTTAAATCTGATATATATTATTTATAACATATAAACATATTAAAGATAGGAGGGAGTGATAATTGTCACCCGGGGGGGGGGGAAATTTTCTAACTTTTTCTGGGTAGTAGTTTAGGTAATAGTTTTTCTAGTTTAGGGCAGAGGGGGCGGCACTTGCTCGGGCGTAAGAACGAAAGGCCAGGGCCGAAACTAAGGGGGGGCAGAGGGGGCATGTGCCCCGGGCGCAGAGCCAAGGGGCGCCAAATGAAAGATTATACCTTTGGAACCGATTATTTTCTTCTGATGGACTGATGGCTTTCATTATTATGAAACAGCCATTATAAATGAAGTGTTAGGTGAAGATGAAAGAGCAGCCGTAAAAAGTTTGAAATCTGATTTTCTGGTCAGAATGAGAAAAAAAAAATGGCCATTTTTTTTCCCCATTCTGACCAGAAAATCAGAGTTCAAACTTTTTACGGCTGCTCTTTCATCTTCACCTAACACTTCATTTATAATGGCTGTTTCATAATAATGAAAGCCATCAGTCCATCAGAAGAAAATAACTCGGTTAAAGCGGAAACTCGGTTAAGCGGGACTCGGATAATCGGAACTCTACTGTATAAGCAATTACTGTAAATAGCCGGTAATACATGTGAATTCTTTTAGGTGAACGAACTATAATTGCAACAAACGTCACATTCAATTTACGTAATTCAGTATTACATATTTTATGATTACATGTTTTAAATTTTAAAATAAGTCGGCCATTAGAAAATTAGTAAAATTCTCTTTGTAAATATACTTTGAGGAAGAAAGAGGGGGGGGGGGGGCGGGCGGCCAAAATTCATGTTTGCCCCGGGCGCAAAAAAGGCTAGTTTCGGCCCTGGGTCGAAACTAAGGTGTGGCAGATGGGGCATGTGCCCCGGGTGCCAGAACGAAGGGGCGCCAAATGAAGGCTTATACCTTTGGAATGGATCATTTTCTTCTGGTGGACTGATGGCTTCTATTATTACGAAACAGCCATTATAAATGAAGTGTTAGGTGAAGATGAAAGAGCAGTCGTAAAAAGTTAGAACTCTGATTTTCTGGTCAGAATGGAAAAAAAAATGGCCATATTTTTTTTATTTTTTTTTTTTTTGCCAAAAAAAATTATGGCCATTTTTTTTCCCATTCTGACCAGAAAATCAGAGTTCTAACTTTTTACGACTGCTGTTTCATCTTTACCTAACACTTCTTTTATAATGACTGTTTCACAATAATAGAAGCCATCAGTCCATCAGAAGAAAATAACTCGGTGAAAGTGGAAACTCGGTTAAGCAGGACTCGGATAATCGGGACTCTAACTGTATATTTTATTTTTAAAATGATCTTTATAATATTTTTGTTGGTGTTTAGAGGGGAGTCATGACCCCCGTGACCCCCCCCCCCCCCTGGATCCGCCATTGTAGATTACGTAGTTCAGTATTACATATTTTAAGATTACATGTTTTAAATTTTTAAATAAGTCGGCTATTAGAAAATTAGTAAAATTCTCTTTGTAAATATACTTTGCGGAAAAGGGGGGGGGGGGGGGGGGCGCCAAAATCCATGCTTGCCCCGGGTGTAAAAAGGTTAGTTTCGGCCCTAGGCGAAGAGGGCGCCAAATGGAAATTTTGTTTGTCGTTTGATACAAAAATGTATATATATATGGAATTTTGATAAAATTGTCTTGCAGTTAAAAAATCCAAACACGTAAAAATAACCAAAAGTAAAATTTAAAAAATATGCAACGAAAATAGAAAAAAAATCATTTAAAACTATTAAAATGCAAGCGAGAATGTTTTTTAAAGAACGCTCCCATAGGTTTAACATTAGCTTGCGAGTTACTTTGTCTTTAATGTATATATATATATATATAATATACATACATTTTTGTATGAAATGAAAAATAAAATCTTCATTTGGCGCCCGAACCCCTTTCCTCGCCTTTCGTTCTGACGCTTGGGGCACATGACCCCTCTGCATCCCCCTAGTTTCGGCACTGTTTTTTACTGTAAGTTTTAGCAACATTGGTCCCACCAAATTCTCCGTTGATGAAGTTTTACACTTTATCTAGTTACAATAACATCTCTCAAAACGGAATTACTAGAGATCGGAAAAATACCGTTTTAAACAGGTATCCGCTTTAGCCAGAGTATTTCTAAGATTATCCATCCTTTCGTAATCGGGATCATGAAATGTTTCTGTTTTTAATTTTCCACAGGCTTTACTGCTACAAAGAAGGAATCGCAAAGGTCTGGATAAATGTTTCATTTTAAATAGATTTTTATATTAGCGGGTATAAATTGTACAGTGTTAATTTCGTCAAACTTTAATTTTTTTCCATTTATAGCACGCTTCGTTACAGACATGTTCCAATGTCGTAGATTTAACTATAGTACATTTATGCTCTCAAGCGGTTATTATCAGTGACGGATCCAAGGGGAAGGAGACGGGGGTCATGACCTTCCCCCTCGTAAACAACAGAAAAATGCTAAAAGTTATTAAAAAATGAAATATATCTTAAATTCTTTCAACCCCCCTCCTCCGAAGTTTGTTCAACAATGCGAATCTCTCTGACTCTTTAAACCTCTACTCAAATCAAAATTAGGTAATTTCTGATACATCCGTGAAAATATTTCTAACCTAAAGAAATTTGAAAGTGCACTTATTCAGAAACTATGTGATCGAAACTGTTTTCCATTTTTCAATAAAAGCGAAGAATCTTACCAAAAATTCCATAAAATTTGGCATTTTAAACTAAATTTCCGGACGCGAATGCAAATTGCTCTCTCATGATGACATTTCTGATGACAAATCCAAAAAGTTCACATGTAAAAAAAATTAAAAAAAATTGCCGTTTTAGCACAAGTTACTACTTTTATTATTCGTGATTTAGTGTACGGACCTATCGTTAGGAGGGACATTCCGACCCCACCCCCTTGGCTAAGCCACTGTCGGCAGAACGGTGATGGGCAAATCACCGTCCCGCTTGATACTATTTTCTTATTTTGGACAAATCTAAAAAGTTAACATGTAAAAAATAAAAGTGCCCAGCTAAACTGATGGCATTGAGCTCACAGGCTATTCACACTAATTGTATATCATACTCTTATTTTAAAGAATAATGCCCCTCAAAAAAATAAGTGAAGGGGAATTAGCCCCCGTTTCCCCCTTTATAATTAACCAGTGAACCTCCAAATCTAATCAGGGAAGCTCCTTATCATAATAAACCGGTATACCAAATTTGGAGCAAATCGAATAATCCTGCAAAAAAACCCATTTATCTAAATTAAGGGGGTGGACTAGCCCCCTATTTATCCTTAACCAATGAATCCCCAAAACGAATCAGGGAAGCTCCTTAACATAATAAACCGGTATACCAACTTCGGAGCAAATCGAATCATTCTGCATGAAAAACGCATTTATCTAATTTAAGAGGGGCGGGCTAACCTCCCTTTTCCCCTTTATCCTTAACCAATGAACCCCCAAAACTAATCAGGGAAGTTCTTTAACATAATAAACCGGTATACCAAATTCGGAGCAAATCGAATCATTCTGCATGAAAAACCCATTTATCTGAATTAAGGGGGTGGACTAACACCCCTTTTCCCCCTTTATCCTTAACCAATGAACCTCCAAAACTAATCAGGGCAGTTCCTTAACATAATAAACCGGTATACCAACTTCGGAGCAAATCGAATCATTCTGCATGAAAAACCCATTTATCGGAATTAAAGGGGTGGACTAACCCCCCTTTATCCTTAACCAATGAACCCTCAAAACTAATCAGGGAAGTTCCTTAACATAATAAACCGGTATACCAAATTTGGAGCAAAGCGAATAATTCTGCATGAAAAACCCGTTTATATAAATTAAGGGGGGTCGACTAGCCCCCTTCCCCCTTTATCCTTAACCAATGAACCCCCAAAACTAATCAGGGAAGTTCCTTAACATAATAAACCGGTATACCAACCTCGGAGCAAATCGAATCATTCTGCATGAAAAACCCATTTATCTAATTTAAGAGGGGCGGGCTAGCCTCCCTTTTCCCCTTTATCCTTAACCAATGAACCCCCAAAACTAATCAGGGAAGTTCCTTAACATAATAAACCGGTATACCAAATTCGGAGCAAATCGAATCATTCTGCATGAAAAACCCATTTATCTGAATTAAGGGGGTGAACTAGCCCCCTTTTCCCCCTTTATTCTTAACCAATGAACCCCCAAAACTAATCAGGGAAGTTCCTTAACATAATAAACCGGTATACCAAATTAAGAGTAAATCGAATTATTCAGCATGAAAAACCCATTTATCTGAATTAAAAGGGGTGGACTAACCCCCCCCCTTTTCCCCCTTTATCCTTAACCGATGAACCCTCAAAACTAATCAGGGAAGTTCCTTAACATAATAAACCGGTATACCAAATTCGGAGCAAATCGAATGATTCTGCATGAAAAACCCATTTATCTGAATTAAAGGTGTGGACTAACCCCCCTTTATCCTTAACCAATGAACCCTCAAAACTAATCAGGGAAGTTCCTTAACATAATAAACCGGTATACCAAATTTGGAGCAAATCGAATGATTCTGCATGAAAAACCCATTTATCTGAATTAAGAGGGGTGGACTAACCCCGTTTTTCCCCCTTTATCCTTAACCAATGAACCTCCAAAACTAATCAAGGGAAGTTCCTTAACATAATAAACCGGTATACCAAATTCGGAGCAAATCGAATGATTCTGCATGAAAAACCCATTTATCTGAATTAAGGGGGTGGACTAACACCCCTTTTCCCCCTTTATCCTTAACCAATGAACCTCCAAAACTAATAAAGGGAAGTTCCTTAACATAATAAACCGGTATACCAAATTCGGAGCAAATCGAATGATTCTGCATGAAAAACCCATTTATCTGAATTAAGGGGATGGACTAACCCCGTTTTTCCCCCTTTATCCTTAATCAATGAGCTCCCAAAACTAATCAGGGAAGCGCCTTATCACAATGAACCTAGAAAAAAATTTTGAAGCAAATCGGATGTTTCTATCAAGAGTTATCGCGTTACGTACATACATACATACATACGTACGTACGTACATACATACAGAACGGGCGGGCACATTAGCTCTCAGGCTTTGATAGCCTGTGAGCTAAAAAGAAAAAAAATTGCCGTTTCAGCAGAAGTTACTACTTTGTTATTCATGATTTAGTGTACGGACCTATCGTTAGAGGGGACATTCCAACCCCACCCCCTTGGCTAAGCCACTGTCGGCAGAACGGTGATAGGCAAATCACCGTCCCGCTTGATACTATTTTCTTATTTTGGACAAATCTAAAAAGTTAACATGTAAAAAAAATAAAAAAAAAAATTGCCGTTTTAGCACAAGTTGCTACTTTTATTATTCATGATTTAGTGTACGGGCCCATCGTTAAAGGGGGACATTCCGACCCCACCCCCTTGGCTAAGCCACTGTCGGCAGAACGGTGATAGGCAAATCACCGTCCCGCTTGATACTATTTTCTTATTTTGGACAAATCTAAAAAGTTAACATGTAAAAAAAGAAAAAAAAATTGCCGTTTTAGCAGAAGTTACTACTTTTATTATTCATGATTTAGTGTACGAGCCCATCATTTGGGGTGAGATTCAGACCCCACCCCCTTAGCTACGCCACTGTCAGCAGAACAGTGATAGGCAAATCACCGTCCTGCTTGATACTTATTTCTTATTTTGGACAAATCTTAAAAAAAAAAAAAAAAAAAAAAAAAAAAAAAACAGATTTTTGGAAGGCAATAAAATCGAGTAAAACTGTTAAATCATAAATTTTAGCAATGTAATCACGTATTTCCAAGTGAAATCAACTGTAATCAAGTGTAATCAGGTATAATCACATGTAATCTAGGTGTAATCAGGTATAATCACATGTAATCATAGTAATCAGCTGAAATCAAGGTGATTCCGTAATCTCGTACACGATTTCGCCCATTGAGAGACCCCTCGGTATGTTGCAGTCGAATTCCGGCTTCGTCCAAGTACGAAAATTTGGCGGAACGCCCCTCTTCGTGACGTCACTTTGATGTCATAGGGGCGTAGAAAAGGGAAAACTGTATTCTGGGCCACTTCTTTTCGTATTTGGCGAAAGATTAGATACGAAAATTTATTTCGGATGTTTACATTTTTTCGGATGCTATTTTCGCCATCTCAAAGCAGGCGAAACGAGGGTGAAAAGCCCATTTCGGACGCAACTTTTATGATTGTTTACATATGATAGGACATTTTAATAAGTAAGTTTCTAGTATTTTTCAATGTTAGGATTTTTTTATGGCATTTGTGAGGAATATTATAATGTATTTGGTAAAAAATGAGCGTTAACTCCGTTATTTTGATGTGGGGAGGTTTTAATTTTTATTTATTTTAAAATAAATTATGTACATTATAAAAAATATTTTTATTTTTAAGAACAAACAGATGTTTGGAAAGGATTTTAAAGTTGTAGAATTTTTTTAAACGGAGATAAATTTGGTAGAATCTGAGATATTTTGATAGCATTGGTACCCTCTGATCAAAATCCAAAAGGGATGGGGGTGGATTTTTCAACAAATGAATAATTATTATAATAAATAAAAACACTTTGCTTTCAATTATAACTGTTTTATCTATATTTAATTATTTAAAGTCAAATGGGTAAAATAAATTTAATATTTTCTTTTAATCATTGAAAAAAACAAATTTCAAGGATTCGGAGTTGACGCTCTACTACAAATGCAGTTAGTTATACAAAGAGTTTAATTAATAAATATAACAGAGAGTTTAATTTATAAAGAATTGTTATATGCTACATAGTTTTAAACATAATACTTATCCCAAGAAATACATGCTATTAATATCCAACTTTATTTATTTATTTTACATAAAACCTTAGGTTTTGATGAATGCTTAGCTGAAAATTTGCTGTATGATCTACCTCTTCCCATTAAAGTTGACAAGAATATGAAATAATCTGTACTGAGGTATACATCAAACCGCGATAACTTTTAATATTAATATAATTTTTGAAATTGTTATATTTATGTGTAAGAAAAATATATACTGTTACTTTCTTGTATTTTCGAAAAATGGTGAAGAATAAAATGTTTTTCTAACTTCATTTTATTTATTTATTATTATTGTATAATTATATCTCAACCCTGCATCTATTGCTGTCTTACACAACTTCTGCATTTTTTTTTTTTTTCAAGTACACATATATTAAACAAATTACAGAAATTTTATAATCTTCAAATTTTATTAAAATATCAATCAATGTGTGAGAATTACTTTTTAATAAATGTGAAAATAAATAAAGTCCATGAAATCATCTTTTCAAAAATATATTAGCAATTTAGTACTATTATTACAAAAATTGGATGGCTTTGTTACTAATTATTTATGCATTTCCAATATCAAAATATCAAGGCAAAAACTGAATAATAAATACATGGTAGAATTTAATTACTATTAAAGTTTTTTTAATATAGCATATTTTACAGTAACAATAATCTAAAAGTTAAAATACCAGTGAAAATCTTTTTTACTACAGTTACCAAATCAACTTCATACCTACATGAATAAAATTTTCAGACAAAAAAAAAAAAATCTATGAGTGTTTTATAAGCATCTTTGATTAAAGTTTGTTGCTTGCTGATTAACTTTATTTTTGTGGTTTATATTCTGTAAAAATTGCTTTTTATGAAAATTTTACTACCCTTTTTGAGAGAAAGTTTTAAAAATGTTTATTTATTAAGAACATGAAACTTTTATTCATGTGCTTTATACATTAATGACACACATATAAATATACATAAATTAAATTTTGATTGCTGTAAAAGTAGAAAGTTTGAACTTTAAAACAGTGTTTAAAAAAATAATAATAATTCTTCTTGATTTTATAGAAATTGTTTAAGTAATATCAAAAGCAGACAAATGACTTACTTGTATAATAAATTGCATATTAGAACAGACGAGTAAAGTTCAATGAGAGTTTTAAAAAAAGCTATTCATTTTAATTTGTTTACAGTTGAAAATATGCTTTTTACATTAGATTTATAATATTTAAAAGAAGAAGAAGAAAGTATTAAGTTTTTTAAAAGAATGTGTATCACTTTTTTTTAATTTTCAACCACTATTTTAATAAGATGCATGATAAATAAATATTAATTGATGTTCCTGTAAAAATAAAAGAAAAAAAAGAATGTCGGTGATGGTGTGTTGCTATAGTGATTGAAAGCTTTAAAAATTAAACTTGCAGGCATTTTATTTCACGAAGATATATTTTGGGAGATTTAGATTTTTCTTTACTCTTGATTTTTCATAGAATTTTCTAATTTAACATAAAGGCAATAATAATAGTAATAATGGTTTTAAAAAAAAAATAGAAATAATTTTTATTTTCATCAGGGTTGAAAAAAAACTTTATATATATATATATTTTTTTTAAATAAATATTAAAAATGAAATACATTTCTTTATTATCGTAAAAAAAGGAAGCATTTGAAGTGTATTTATACAAAGAATTAAATTTCAAATGGTTCTTTTTTTGAGAGGGGGCATATCATTTACATTAATTTTCTCTTTTTTAATGTACTGTTTTTGAAAACATGTAGCAAAATACTTAGTTTACTAGGAAAGGGCATGATATTTTTTATCAACACTTAATCTTATTTAAAAATTGTTTAAACAACTGTTTATATTGCCAGTCTTACCTTAATAACTGTGAATAGTTTTTTTTCTTTAGTCTTTTCTAAGTTACATTATCTCAATATATCAATTACATGACTGATTAAATCTGTACTTGTTTACATTCCTGTTACCCATTTACAATAAACAAATTCTATCCTCAAGCAATGTGATTTAACACCAATAATGTATTAAGATAAGCATAACATCATGTTCAATCAACTGTATTACTACATGTCACATACAACATGCACATTTCAACTTTATTTATTTTGTGGATAAGTTAGTTTAGCTGTTATAATGAAGAATATATGTTAATTGCTGAAAATAATTGATAAATAATGACTTAGGAAATGTATTAAAATGAAAAGTTAGGATATAAAATAAGGATATGCTCTTATTAATGTACTTAAAAAAATAATAAAAGCATGAACTGCTGTAAAATATTGTATTTTGCTTATGAAAGGTAATATAAAAATTACACAGTGAAAACAAATAACATTGTAAGCTTTTGCTGATTATCTTTGCATAAAGGTAAACAGCTGTGATATTTAATATAAAGTTGAATTTTTGGGGTGGTTTTATTAAAGCTATTCTTTTTATTTTTACCGGTTGAAAATATCCCTTTTTAATTAGATTTATATGTATAAAGTAAAAATAAGTTGCATTAAAGAGTCTTTGTGCTTTCAGAACTATCAATCACTAACTTAATAAGATGAAAAAGCATTTGTTTATAGAAATCTAACTTGCAATCATTTTATTTCTTGCAAATGTATTCAGTAATTTATTCCTTGATTTTGCACAGAAATCTAAACATAATAATTTATATTTTCGTCACAATGTTCAGCGAAAAAAAAAAAGGCATAACTTTACTCATTTCGCTTGACTTATGAATATAA
Source organism: Maratus speciosus (assembly GCA_963932465.1). Classification (NCBI taxonomy): domain Eukaryota; kingdom Metazoa; phylum Arthropoda; class Arachnida; order Araneae; family Salticidae; genus Maratus; species Maratus speciosus. The sequence continues at coordinate 255,805,291 of OZ010793.1, read as the reverse complement.
GCATTATAAATTAAATACATTTCTTTATTACCTGTTTTTAAAATGCAAATTTAACAAGTAACAACAACAATAAAAAAAAGGCTGACTTATGTGAGCCATTTTTACAAAGAGTAGCTTTCAAAAGCTCTTTTTTTTATGTTTATGTGTGTGTGTGTGTGGGAGGGGGATTTTATTTACAAATTTAATCACATTAGAAGAAATACCTTTGATAACAGTAAAAGTTTCAATTTTTTTTAGTTTCTTCTAATGAAATATTTAAGACTCAGAATTGTATTCTGTTGTAACACATTCTACTCACCATGTAAATATTTTGATCCTTTAAATATATTAGACATTCTGATAAATTCATAATTTAAAAAATAGGGTAGTACGGGGTAAATGTGGGTCACTCTCATTCTGGGGCAATTATGGGTCACCTAGTTTTTATCACTATGAAATCTACTAACATAAATTCTAAAGTAGTGGATAGGCTCTCCGATTAGTCTACTTTATTATGCATAAAAAAGTTTTATTTTAATTTTGCTGCATAATGTGAGTTGAAATGTTTTTGTAACATGCTACAAAATCATCTTTCAAAAAGATTGCCTTCAAAAATTGCACTTTTTACTAAGATCCATGCCACATTAACATAAGTGTTTAGATTTTTTTTATGCTTATTTTAAGTATAGATACTATAAAGTTTTTAAGTACATGCACTTTTTGTTCCTATTTGTTTTCAAATAGACTCTAGATGTATACCCAATTATGTCCCAAATACCTGGGGTAATTATGGGTCAGGATGTTTTTTCCATTCTTAATGGCATTTTTTAAATTTTAGGCATGCAATGCAATTGTTAATTTATGATTTAAGGGTTTTCAAATAAAAAAAAAAAAATAATTTAAAATAAAAAATAAATATACAGTATTGTAAACCTAAAGTTACTTTTGAAGTAGACCAGATAAAATATTTTTATAAACATCTCTTTTTTAAACTTTAATTGTTAACTGTTTGCACATGGTGCTGGATTCATATCTTTATAGTGTGGAGCAGTTAATTAGATACAAAATGTTAAAAAAATATGAACCCCAAAAAGATTCTTGTTGCTTAAAAGAACAAAGTAGTATTGTAAAAAAAACAAAATTATTTTTTTAACTAACGAGTAAAATGCTTTTAAGCATGCATACTTTAATTTTAACCATATTATGCTATGTAGGGTAACTGTAATTGTTTGAATATTAATTTTTAGGCCTAATTGTTAGAACACAGTGAAACATATGTGCTAGATTCATATTTTTATAATTTACAGCAGTTAATTTCAGGAAAACTATAGACCTAAATAAATCAGTCAAGTATAAATTTTACTCATGTACAAAGTTTTTCGTATGATGACTATCTATCAGTATGATTCACCTTACCAATAACAGAGTCCTTGTACAAAATTTAAACTCATCTTTGTGCCAAGCATTCTTCAAAAGCAGATTACAACGACACATTTTTCTAGATTAATATCTTGGATAATAAGTAACAAATATTCTTTAAAATCATTATTAACTATGCTTGGATGATTCTGCATAAATACACACCTCAAGTATCCCTTAGCTCTCTTGCTAAGCACCTGCAAAGTAAAGTTTGTGTCTAACAGAAAAATGTGATTTTTGTAAACATCCCATAAAAATAAATGGCATTTTCATTTATTTTTTATATCTTTTTAAAATTTTTAAGCTTTAATGATGAAAATGTCTACTTTAGAGGCAATTTCTAAAAACTTTCAAACATATTTTATTAAAAAAATATGCATTAATACTTCATAAAGACAGTGACCCATAATTACCTCGTTGCCGGGGTAATTATAGGTCACTTAAAAAATTCAGTTGAAAAATAAATAAAAATATTTTGAGTAAACTGAATATTTTATACAAAAGCTACAATACTAAGTCAACTTCATGCTAAATTTGAAAATTTCATCTTTTTTATTTTTCTAGATATTGAGATCTTATTGTTTTCTGACCCATATTTACCCCGTGTCACCCTATATATACGATTCATAACGATTAAAACCTGACGATTCTGTGAGTCATTCATAGTTTCTTATTTTACATATTGGTTTCCTATGTTCATTTCTAAATCATCTTTAGAACTGTATCAATTTCTTCATATATTTGTGATTTCAAATTTATTATACATACGTATATACTATACATATTTCTTTTTACTCTCTAAGCAGGATTTGTGTTTTTTTTTTTTTAATCAAAATTTAATTTTAAAAGTACGATTTTAAAGAAAAATACCCTTCGCTGAATCATTAAAATTAAATTATTAATTAGAAAAGCTTATTTAAATTTATCTGAAAAAAAAAATAATAAACTCATTCACCTGGTTAATTTGAAATATTTTAAACATATAAAAATTAATTACAGTTACATAGTTAAAATAATAGAGCATAAAATAATAATAAGCAGAGATTTTAATTTGAAAATGTGAATTCGATTTTACTTTTGAAAACATGAAATAAATAAAACAAATTATCTTGTGTTGTATGAGCTCTTCCAGTTATACTAGCTACAATTTAACATATATCCTATATACCTATTAACTTACCCATTCTCAATTTATGATTTTATTTTAAAATGTTATGTTTGATTTAAATAAAATTAAAAAAGCCTCTTCCACTTTCTAAATTTACAATGCATTTTTGGACATACATAATTATAATATTTATTACAAAATATCTTGATATAGATTTAAAATAACATTTTTTGAAAGGTTAATTTAAATATTTTTTTTAAATCAGTTCATTTAAATTATGATTAAAATCAACTACTCCAGCCACCTAAGTAAAATATAAACATGTAAAACATAAACATTTGAGTATAACTTTAAATAAAATGAATGAATAAAAAATATAAACTTTTTTCCAACAGTATAAAAAAATTCACTTCATCAGTGCTGAGTAAATTGATATAATTCCCCACCCCTGGGCATACACACATTAGTTACTCAATTTCATGTTTAAAATTTTCACATTCTATTTTTTTGTTTAAACTGCAAAAAATATTATTATTAAACAACGCTAAAATTTAAAATTTCCCCTCTAGCGGTAAGATTTTTTAGTCCTAAAGTAAATAATAAAAATGCATATAGCTGGCTTCCTACCTTTAAAGTCTTTATGGCTTTAAAATTTTACCAAGTTGTCCTTGTATAATGGTACAGAAAAATAGTAACTCCTAATGCTGGAGGATACTTTCTTCCTTATCAATTGTAGAAATAACTGAATCATTATTGCCAAAGTATGTGGCTTTTAATCAACACATACATGAGGCAATATGTATTCAGGCAAAAGTTTTGTGTTCTTTTAAATTAAATTCGTCACACTCAGATCCTTAGTATGCAGACACTCTGAAACAGCAGCCTTTTCATTATAACAGGAATTTCATTAAGACTGTAATGTTAAATTATCTTATACGGCAAAAATTGCAAATTTCAAACACTACTAAACTGTCATTAGTTTTATGTTTACACGTTTTAGGATGAAACTACGATACGATAATGATTACTTCGATTAATAAATGATTGATTTCCATTGGTTATATCGTGATATCAATCATCGTAATCTGTAAAACTGACGTGAATTTGGGAGGAGCTATCACCGCCTTTTCGGACGCTGTATAGCATCCGTAATCACTTTCGAATGTACGAAAATCTGATCCCAGAATAGCACTTTTCGCCAGATACGAATTAGGATACGATACGAAAGAGTGTTTTCACGTGACGTCGTAACGAACGTTCGAATTCCTTTCGCACCCTGCGGGAATCGGACTCTAGATGTCTTTGTCCGTGCAACGTAGTTAAATTAAATTAATGTTGCAAATGATTCATTTCTTATTTCCAGCGTCATTCCATTATGAAAGTATTTAACACTTACCGTTCCATCCTTACCGTCCCTTTTTTCCAATACCATCCCCTTTTTTTTTACCTTACGTCCCTTCTTTAAGACAATGTTATACAAAAATTCTGTATTAAAAGTACTACATTGTTATTATTTCTTATTTAAATGTCCTGTGGGTACTACGCCAATTCATTATATGTAAAAATTTAGAAGAAAATAAAAAGTTATAGTGGTAAAATGGTAAGGAAAATTAAGCTCACAAGTTTAACTTAAACCCCAGTTAAATAAAAAAATTTTCGTTGCTGACCATTTTTTCTTTATTTTGAATCATTAAGGCATTCGTCTATCAGATTACAATGTTATTTTAGCAAGTTTAATTTAACCAGATTTTTTTTTCCCAAAAGTCAAAAGATTGTGAGAATGCCCCATAACAGAAAATTACAAATGCATATGCAAAATGGAAAAAATCATCGAATATAAACAAATAATCATATAACGCGTCCTACATTTTCGCGATTGCTCATGTTATAGCGCCTATAATATATTGTGAGGAAATCGGCTATCCCTGTAATACTTAAAAAAGTGCTAAAATATTGTATCCCTTAAATGTGCAATGATACTGCTGCAATATGCAGATCGCAGCGACATCTGCAGGATATTTTCTACAACTGCAAGAAATTGCTAGTCTATACAATGTTACAGCGCCTAGAAGATACAGTGTGGAAAACGGCTATTCCTATAATGCTTTAAAAAGTGCTAAAAACTTGTATCCCATAAATCTCCAACAATGCTCAGCGGCAATATGCTGATACGAGCGCCATCTCGTAACTCTTTTCAATATAAACACTGTGTTTTCAAAAATTATAGAATGTTAAATATCGGAAACTATAAATATACGATATTTTAGTTTGTTATAAGCTAATTTAGTTACGGATATGACGTGAAATAGGTTAAAGAGTCTCTTTTAGAATGACTATCGTTTTTAAATCACTACGATTTCGTTACGATCGACATCTTGTTATTCAGCATCGTTGTACATTTATGGGATTCAATTTTTTAGCACTATTTTGTAGCCGTTTTCCACACTGTATCTTCTAGGCGCTGTACTGCTATGCTAAACACTACCAATAAGTACCGCCAGCAGACGAATTTTAGTCTCAACCTCAGGTCGCATGCATAAGGTCCAGGGATAGCCGATTTCCACACTATATAATCTAGGCGCTATGCCGCGACGCCGTAAGTTGTCCAAACATTCAACCCATAAATTCGGGATACGAAAAGATAATATATCGTTACAAACTCCTGAACCTTTTAAATAAATTTCAGTGGACTCTCTTATAAACAATTGTAAATAAAAATTAGACCTGTAGATTATTTTACTCTCGTTAAAAAAGTATGTTAATGTTCTCTATTTGATTTAGCCGGGATAAAGCAGTATTACCTCTATTATATTTTATGTCCGCTATATGTTCTTTACATCTGATATTGAATTTTCGTTGGGTTATACCTATATAATGATTTTTGATTCCTCCCTCCCTAATAAATGGAATCATATAAACTCCTGAGAGGTTATCTCTATTAATAGGATTAATTTTAATATTTAAAAGCATCTTTAATTTCGGAGGAGGCTTCGCGATCAAACATAAACCAAAATTTCTTAACTGATTTTTTATATGTTCAGAGAAACCCGGGAAATAATTTGCTACAATACAGCCCTTTTCATATAAACTTCATTAATAGTTTTATTTTTAGAAGTATCAAAGAAGCTCTGAATCAATTTGTTAATTAATTTTACCTTTCTTTTCGTTTACCTTTCTTCGTTTACTTTTCTCAAATTCATCCCCCAGATTTATATCTCATCCTCATATTTTGCCGTACAAAATTCAAGTTCAAAGATGTTCAGTTAAACTGGCAGTATCGTAATGGAGCAGACGACTAACCGCAGAGTTAGTTTTTCGGACGTATCTAGACTAAAACAGCCAATCGGGAGAAAGCATTTTTTGAAAAAACGCTTTTAGGGATTAAAAACTAGAAAATGGCAACCATTGTTTATTCGGGATTCACGAGTTATTGTTTTGGAATTATTTTTGATTTACATTTGTGAAGCATTTAAATAATTTACTTCACATGAATCCAGTAAGCTATTATAGATTATATTTTTTTCCTCGCTGTTCTTGAGATTCTTTTCATATTTTTCCCTTCTTCGTTTAGAAAGCACAACATTTTAGAATATGTGTCAGATGATGATTATAATATGACGTAATCTTGAACTTGAATTTTCAGTGGCATTTTTGTAACCTTTAAAATCGGCTGAAATTAGTGATAAATTCTCTTTTGAAAATGATCGTAATGGGCTAGTTTTATCCCGCAAATGCATTTATTTTTTAAAACTGAAATAGTGTTTATCTATTTCTCCTTAAGGGAGATTTACTATTTCCCCCTCTCAATTTAAGTGAGTAAATTCAATTTGCACTTTTTTCAGATTATACTTTTAAATAATTTAGAATTCTGACTTTAATAAAAATTTCTAGTCTAATTGGTTTTTATTTTTGTTTTAAATAAAATGTACGTTTAAAATTTACTAATTATATTTTCAGCTAGACAATATGGATTTTGTATGCAATCTTACTGTTAAATTGTTTAAAAGTGTACATAAACAAATTGTTTTCAGAAGTATATCAGCATGTTAAGCACATCAAATGAGCTACTTCAGTAGAAATTCAAAAAGTGCTTTCTACTTTTGGACTCATACACAGCAAATAGCAAGCATAGAAATCAGTTAGGGATATAAGGCAAACGAACCCCCCCCCCCTCATTTTATACACACATATATATATATATGGAACAGATGTCATATTTGCCCCATATTGGCGCGATTTTTTTCTGTCGCCAATATCATATAGGCAACAGGTACTTAACTTGCGTCAAAGTGTCGTTATTTTGTTTGATGTGGTAACCCGGATTATGTTGTTTATGCTGTTGATATTTTCGCCAAATTGGCAACCGAAAAAAATCGCGCCAATATGGGGCGAATATGACATCTGTACCATATATATGTATATATATATATATATGTATGTATATAAATAATGCAAATAATATATATATTGATTCAAAGCATTAAAAATACCCTCTGAACGGGTAGATCAATATCTTGAAATGTTAATGTGGATTGCAAATATCACTTATAATTTTTATAATTATAGTATTTATTGTATATATGAATTATCACATGTAATTCATTTTCATATTATCTTGGTCATACAATAGGTATACATGTGTGTAAGTTCAGATTCATGTGATTGCAGAAATTTTACAAAATACAAGTAAGTACAGTGGGTGATCAGTTAATAAACATAATCTGTTTCAAAACAGTGTTTGCTAAATGAATTGTTTGTTAACCAGTTATAGATTTGTATGGGAATTCAATTAATTTGTTCTTAAAAGCTAAATAATATATAAAAATTAATAAAAATCTTCCGTTTATAATAGGGTTTCTGTGTGTATGTGACACAAATTTTGTGGGTGCTCTATCTTAAGAACTAATGCGCGGGATTTAATAAAACTTCAGATTTTGTTATATCTTGATAAAAATTAATGCTGATTAGTTTTTGGTGTATATCGCCCAAAAGGTGGCGCTGCTGTGCTGCATTTTTCACGATTTACATGATTTTAGTGATAGTTATCTCTCAAAAACTGTTGCATGGAATTTGATCAAACTTCATATCCTGTTAAACCTACGTAATTTGGGGCTTATTAGGTTTTTGTGTATGTCATATAACAAGTGGTACTGCTTGCAGCATTTTTCACGATAGCTATATCTTAAAAACTAATGCAAGGAATTTAGACAAACTTCATATTCGGTTGCACTTCCTTATTAGGCTTGTGTGTATACTGTCCAAAGGTATCGCTTTTGTGCTCTTTGGGTTTGGAATCTTGGTTGCAGACATCTAACAGGATGTGTGCCAAAATTCAATGATTTGTTTGGAAAATGCGATGCTTGTATCTCCTTTTTAAATGCACACAATTAAACGGATCTATACCTTTAAAATTCATTATTATGGGCATAGAATAGTTATTTAATTTTAGCATTGTGATTGCAAATTTTGAGGTATTAACATGTATAGGATAGAATAAAGTTTTGGAATTGGCACATCCGAATAGATTTTTTTCCTTTAACATTAATTCTTCTGTTCTTCAAAGAAGCTAACCTCATGATAACATCGTCCAGTTTAATAAGTTCCACAATTTCACTTTCACATTTTAAAAGCATTAAACTGTCAAGTCTGTCATCCCTCATTGTAGTTTGCAATACATATTTTTTAAATTTTTATTTGACTAAAGACTCTTTCATTAGATGCAACACCATAAAGATAAGCTGCTGTGAACGTTAAGATAACGAGTATATAGTTTAACGGCGCGACCCAAATAGTCTTCGAATTTCATGGCATGAGTAAAAGGTTCATTTGAGTTGGGATTTGGTTTATTTCTATTTGACTCTGCAAGTCATGTACATCCGGTTTCTCATATCTAGGTAGAAACATTATTAACTTTTCTAAGTTAGTGATATTCAAATTTGCCTTGCACAATTATAATTTAAATATGAAATGATTGGTGCAATATTCTCCTGATATAGGGAACATTGTCATTTAAGGGGGCTCAGGACTTGAAAACTTTTCAAAAAATTGATTTTTTTTTAGTATCTATTTTGATTATTTAATTACTTCTGAACACAGTGCAAAAAACCGCATAAAATATTTGCATTTTTAACGGAGTTATAAGCATTTATGTAACAATCAGTTTCATAGCCACACCCATTTAATTGCAACTTTAAGTCGCGTTTTCTTAAAACTTGATTTTTGACGATTATCCGTAAGATTAAAAAAAAAAAACTATTTGATGGAATGGCTTAAAACTTTTTTTGCATGCATATAACATCATTATCTATAGAATGAATTAATATATTTTAGATAGCTTAATATTTTACATATTTATAAGGGAAAAAAACTTGTATTTTTTAGGGTTTTTTAAATTTTTAAATTTGAGAGGTTTTTTAATGAGGTTTCCTTTGAGTGATAGTTATATCCTTAATTCATTCTATAGAGTAAAGTTTCCTGATCATTTTAAAGCAAAAATTGGGTTCTTATGTCAATTCAACGTTAAGATATCTTGCGGGTGGAGATATGACACCTAAATTTTTTTTCGAAAATTGTGTTATATAGATTTTGCTGTATTTTTTCTTTTATTACATTGAAGTACTTCATTTTATAATTTTATAAGACTACAAACGTACCTTAAAATATCAGGAAGTTTAAATTAGTTACATCGAATACTTCTGTTTTTATATGGATTCGAAGCGAGAGCTCTGTTTACATGTTTTTCGGTATCGATCAAGCCCTGATCCCCCTTAAGCCCATTACTAAATTGCCAAAATTTTCTTGTATTTCTTATAATTATTTCCTGTAAAACTTATGTGTATCAATGTTCATTGCTGTGCTATTATTTATATCTATTCCCTTTGGTGAAACCATTTTCTGACGGTGCTTTTGGAAGTCAGCTTCTTCAGTCACATCCTAATATTCATAATTGTTTGTGAACTTGTCTATAAGGAAATCTTTATTTCTTCAAAATTTTATTCAAGTGCAACGTGTCAGTGTTACAGTGAAAGTCGATTTTTTCTTCAGTTGATGGATTGCTTTCATGGCCATATTTCTGTTCCAAATTGTCCTTTTTCTTACCTTTTTCATCCTCGAATGGAGTTTTAGATGCTCCAAAGTCTTCCACGAAAACTCTTTTCCTATTATGAAGTGTTCTTTCATGCTGACATTTATAGTCATTTTTTAGAACAGCTTTAAACACACAACACTGGACTTTTGGTTTAAAATTTCAAAACACCTATAAATATAAACGAACAGCGCTGATGTATATTTCGCACACAAATAAAAGTAAAATGTGACAAATTTATCTAAACGGACGACTTTTTATATTCACATTTGCTCATATAACGCTTTTTTCTTAACTGCAAAGGGTTAACTAATTTTTGAGGCAAAAAATCACGAGAATGAGTAAAATATTTTCAAAAAAATCGCGAAATTAGTTAAAAAATTAGTGCAATTCGTGAAAACTCATCAAATCTTCTTGCCCAGCTGTGTTTCAAGTAGGTGACTACATTCCTTTCTGTTGTGCTACAAGTTATCTCCAATTTTCAAAAGAAGATACAATCCTTTTGGATTAAAATAGCTGGATTCTCTTTTGGGAGGAGAAGGAGAGGTAGGGTGAAATTTTTGATAAAGGAACAAAGTTTTGGAGGAAATACAAGAGCTGGATTGTCAGACTATTGATGGACAGGAGTAAAGAAATTTAGGACTGGTAGATGTATATAATATTTTTGTATAACTGAAAAACACAATGATAAGTTGAGTGTGGCTGATTTCGTTTTGTATTTCTTTTGATAATTTAACTTGTTTACTCTTGTTTACTGTTACAGTACTCAGAAACATAATCATCAAAACAATAAAAATTTCGTAATTTTTTTACTATATTACTTTAAAAAAAGAAAATGTCTCAAAAATCTAGAATTTCCCAACTCTAAGCTCAAATTTCCCAACTTCACATATATTGGGGGGGGAGGCTCCCCCCCCCCCCTATACCCCCCCATGGCGACGCCCCTGAGAGAGAGTACCTTTCATAAGGAAAGTTTCATTGAATAAAGGAAAATGTATCGCATCTTTTCTATGCATGTTCAAATATACATTATTAGTTATTTACTTGAACTTTACTTTTAATATTTTAATCAGTTTTTAATAAACTTACTTTTTAACCTTTTAGTTTATTACTTTACTTAATTATTTCAATATTTTACTATATTACAATCATTCATTATAATTTTGATTGCATTATTGCATTCAAATGACTGTTTAAAAATTGTAAACAAAGCAATGACCAGAAATCCGCAAAATTCTAAAATTCGCACAACCTCTGGTCCCAAGCTGTGTGGATTTGAGGGAGTCTACTGTATAATGAAATTTAAAGCTTTCTTTATAAAACTGATGTATAATAATAGTTCTAGTGCTAAAATTAACATTCTAAAATTTCATAGTGGGTATGGCGCACCTTGGGAAAGGTGAAGGTGGTGTACCTTGGGACACAAGATAGAAGATATGCCTGTCTAACTTTTATTCGAAATATTATAACAAAAAGATATTGTGTTTAAAACATTTTTTATTTAATCTACATAACAAGTATTTATTAATAGTTATTACTTCTTCTTTTAGGAAGTCATTAGGGTTATCAATGGCAAGGATTAAAAATTTAGAATACAAAAAATGCAGCAATTTGTGCTGACAATATTCAGAAAACTGCTGCAAAAATTTTATCAGGTGAAAGGAAATCTGCTGCAGTCTACAATGTTAGCATGACTACTCTGAATCGTCATGTTAGTATCTATATTATAAAGGACAAACGTATCTGTGCGTAATTCTGACGTCATTTTGCGAATAGCAACACTTCACGATCAAATTTCGGTCTTGAAATTTTCGCTACTGCATTTTTTTAATCTTTTGACCATCATACATTTTCAATTTTCGTCGCATAGGAAAAAAATTGACTTTCAAATGCAATTTGTTTAAAAACTGTATCTTAATTGTCTGATGTATTATGTTTTTTAAAATAATTTTTAAGCATGATTTTTTTTAAGTTTATCTTATCACGTGCCGGTTTCAATACATAATAATAATGAACATTTTTCACATAATGCAAAAACATTCTTCAGCATTTGTTTCTGACTATCTTTGCATAACGAAATTAATACTTCCTTTATAAACAAATAAAAGAATAATATTAAAAAAACCCAATCTAACATATTTGTGAAAGACAAATTAACGAAATTAATACTTCTTTTATAAACACGAGTTGGAACCCGTCGAAATTCGACGAATTAAAATGTTTAGAATGGAACTGTTAAATCGAATTTAAAATAAACCTACAAAAATAATTACAATAAAAAATCCATCTTGCATTGGTTATCTAACTCTTAAAACAAATGTTTTTAGCCTAAAATTACCAAAATGTTATTTCCAAAAGCTTCAACTGCTAAAATTATTGAAAAGTAAAACTGTATTAGAATACGTAATCAAGATAGTAATTATGTTGAAGTTATCGATTGAGGCTCTTACGTTTGTTTTTACAGGATTAAAAATCAGTAAAATGGATTTGCTTTGTCACATCATAAAATTCCCCTCATAAAATCTAAACTATACGTTATTTTCACATTCTCAAAATTTACCTATGCACCACTCAAATTCACAATTTAAAAGTATTTTAACGCGCAATACATTATTAATGAATGTATTTCCAAACTTAAAGGCACATTTGTCCAATACAACTTTTCATGTGAACATTCGCATAAAATTTTAAGTTCTAATCTGAAGTACCCGTGAAAATTTACCATTCAGAAATTTGCCTTTAGTTGCCATAGTATTGGCCATTTAGTATTGGTCAAATATTTAGTTTTATCAAAGAAAATTATCGTTTTGTTTTAAATAGGACATCATTTTAACTCACTGAATCATTTTGCCTATATTCTCAAACTCAGTATCAGCGTAATGTAAAAATAATTGAGATATCTTCTTCAATCTTTTGATTTATGAAGAAGAATGCTTGTTTTTTTAAATGACTGACGTAATTTTCTGTACAAAAATTAGAAAAAAGTTACTTTTATTTGTAATGGGAAAATGACATCAATAAGGATATAATCAATAAAAATAAATAAACCATGACTATTTTCCTTTTACTTTTAATAGAAATAGAGTACTTCAGTTGCCACAATTACAAAATTGGTACTAAAAACTGTAAAAAAATTATCTCAAAAATAAATTGAGATAGAGCTTTCAAACAAATTGCATTTAAAAGTACATTTTTTTCCCTATACGATGATCTAAAAGTTGAAAATGTGCGATGTTTAGAAGTTTAAAAATTTGCAGTAACGAAAATTTCAAAACCGAAATTTCATTTTAAATTTCAAATTGTTGCCATTCGCAGAATGGCGTATGCGTTATGCACAGATATGTTTGTCCTTTATAATATCGAAATAAAAGAATAATATAAAAAAAAAAAAACACATCTAACATATTTGTAATCATAAAATTTAAATTTTTAGATCATCAAATAGGATTTTTTTTTTCAAATGGAATTTGTTTGCAAAGTTCATCTCAGTTTACTGATTGTCTATAGTTTTAAAAACAATTTTAATGCATGAAATATTTTTTTATTTATCTATATTGCACTGAGCTCCATTACGAAAGATTAATCCGTTTGCCCGTAAAACAAAATAGAGAGTTCATCATTTTCTTACAGCTAATATCCATTTAAAAAAAAAACTTCCCTATGATTAAATAAATAAAATAATATAAATAAAACACAAATTTAACAGACATATATAAGCTCTGAAATTATCAGAATATAAAAGGATGCTGTATGTAGCAAAATCTTGGTCAAATAACTCTTAGCATGCGGCTAATAAGAAAATATCGCTTTTGATAAATTAAAAAAAATTATTTGATTGTATAATTTGCATTTTTCATATGAAAAATGCTTTTTTAATGTAAATGGGCAATCGAAAAAATTTATTGCATATAAAAAAAAATATTAGTTTTCAATTTAAAAAAAATATTTCACCAATATTCTGTAACCCGGAGCCCGGGTACGATCCCCTAGTTTTTTTAAAAAGTGAACAGCCTGATTTTAACTTTAAGTATATCAAAGGTACAAAGTCGAAAAATATTCACCGATGATGAGGAAGGAAAGTTGGTAGACAACATTTTACAAGCTTCAAACTATCACTATGGACTAACAATTAATGATGTGCGTACCTTTGCTTATGAATATGCTTTAGCAAATAAAAAAAACATTCCTTCAAATTAGGAGCATGAAAAAAAAACTGGAATGGAATACCAAGGCCAAATATTCTTTGCATACCTAAAATTTAGAAAATTTGCAATAATTATCTTTTCTTTGTCAGTTTAAATAAATTTCTTTTCCTGAACAAACAATTTCATGTATATTGTAATTCAATTATTGAACTTTTCACATTATTTTTAACTGTCCCAAGGTGCCCCACCAGGTGGTACAACTTAGAACAAAGCACATGTATTTTTATGTATCATATCATATATATTATAAAGCAGTAAGCTCTAAAAGTTCCGCTCGGGTGTTTTCAAAAACTACCCGGTGGATTTTTTTCCAAATTGTATCATTCGATAGGAAATATTCTTGGGGTGGTTTATGAGAAAATATACAGAGATAGCTATGATTTTTGATAATAAATTTCGTATTTTACTGCTATTTTAAACGAAAAGGTTGCCAGTAATTATCTTTTGGCGAAAGGTTTGTTGATTAAAGGATTAAGATGGCTATATCTGTTAAGAAAATAATGCAAACACCTCGCGAATAAATGAAAAAAATACTGATATTTAATTTAAAAAACAACAAAAAAAAGTTTTAATAAGACATAATATTATAAAACGAAAATATTTAATTTAAACATGGAATAAATATTTGTAATGCTAAAAGTATAAATTATTGTGAAATTTTACAATTGGTACAACATTTGGCGAATTATCGCTTGTGATAGGTTAAAAAAATGAATCTGAAAATTTGATTAGACTAATTTTGAATGACATTTTTTTCCTTTTTAGTTCTTTTATCACTTGCGCCAGGTTAATAAAAACGTGTCTGAAAACTTTATGAAATAAAAGCTAAGTAAAATTCTTTAGTCTTTTTTTTTTGTCATTTTATTTATATAATTCTCCCATCATATGATTTGCAGAAGAAACTAGAAGTATCTGTAAAAATGGCTGTATTAGTGATTTTGTAGGTAGCTGTTTCTCAAAAGGTTTATCACGTGAGTTCTTTTAATACTATTAGTATTTTCACATCTACTAATTTAAATAATATCTAACACATTTAAATTGCTACTACATTTTATGAATTTAAATAATATTTAATAACATTTACTAATTTAATATCAAAAAGCCTTTATTGACATTTTGCGTCAAACATAAATAAAAATATCTTTTTACAACAACTTTTCTGTTGCCAGATGCATGACACTATATTTGTTGCTAATAATATTTCAATATTTACATCTAGAAGTTACATGCTATTTATTTATTACCTTCGTCGCCAAGCAATGCAATTTTAAGCCAAATAAGGCAGAAGTGTGAAATAAGCCGAGAGAAGTTCGCAATAATGGTGTTTTCTTTTTAAGTTTACCAGAGCATTTTGGAAAACATTTTTATATTCAAGCGGAAATTATATAAAAGCAGTTAAAATTATAATTATGTAGTCAAGCAATTAAATTTTAGTGTAAATGTCTGCCATATACACACATATGCTAAAATAATTTACTTTCAGAGATTTAAAATATTTTTTACCATACTATGGAATAAATACCGTTACTATGGAAACATGCGTTTTGTTTTCCTCAATCATGTGATCTTTATATCCTCGAACTCGGATCATTACTTATTGGGTATAATGTTTTTTTTTTTTTTTTTAACATGCCGAGCATTTTGTCAATTTCACTTATAGGAATATTCACTGCTTTAAAAGTTAAGATATAAGAATATTGTTAAAAGGATTTCTGCAATCATACGTTAGTAAGTACTATAAAAAAAAAGCCAATATTTTGCAATAAAAATTGCTTGCTAATTTGTCATTTCTTTTTAGCTTTTTCTGCATAACTTTCTTTTGCTTAAACATTCTTTTTGAAATGTTTTGTTGAACATATTGGACTAATCTTACGGAATCGTGTAACCCGCCAATTAGCGCATTGGACGGCGTATCAAATTACAAAAGATTAGATAGATTTTGAAATTAGCGATCCCAATTAGAGATTCCAGTCGTGGCAAATGGACTAATGTCTGTGATCTTATCATTTCAGCCTAGATAGGATTAAATTACCTCGAATTTCGATCATTATAAAGCGAATTGTCCTGATGCACACCCTAGCAGCTGAACATAGCAACAAATTAAGAGTTATTTTCATAATCTGGGTTATTTACACAGCAGACAGAAGATTAATTTACTCTTAAATATAAAGAACATAGAAGGCCTATTTGTTTGTCCGTGTTATTATGCTCTTTAGAAAAGTGCAAAATAAATCTTCGGTTCAGGTACTCGCCAAAATGCATATTGCTAAACTTTTTGTCTAACTAACTTTATTTATAATAAAGCACACATACTACAATATATATTAAAACACACATACACACTTAAATAACGCCTGCATTCAACAGTTAAAGGTATATATAAATATTTTACTGACACACATACAATAAATAACTTTATTTATCATTGTCAGTTCTTAACGCTGGTACATGTGCAACAATATTGTTGCATCAGTTTTAAGGTTTGAAGTCAACCCTCACAATGACGTCGATTACGGATGATTATAAAGATTTTTTTAGATGCATGAGGTTTATTTTTCTGCAAGATTAAGTCATCGAGTTTTTTCCTGGGTTAACGGTTACAAGATTGCAACTGGTCAACAAAATGAAAAGACAATGAAAATGACATCATTTCAGTTTTATTCAAGCAATTCAGCTTTAAAAATACACATTTTTATGTTTAACTTTTCTTTTAAATATGAAACTTAAACAATCTTCTTTGTCTGCAAATAATTTAATACTTTTCTGACAGTACAGTAGTAGCACAAGAGGATGTTTATTAAGAAATATAACTAACATTCAGTGAGATTGTATTTAAGCTACCAGAATCACATATTGCGCGAGCTGAGAGACCAAGAGTTCAAGGACAAACAAACGAAAATAAAAGAAAATAAACCACACGAGCATTATTCATGTTCAATGGTCAATCTCTGCAATCATTGTAATGCATCTTTAATTAATACTGTCAGGTATGAGAACATTTAAATTCCTATTTTCATAACGGTCTCATTTCCCTACCAAAAGTGCATTGTGAATAATCATCTAAAAAACCTTTTAATATCTAAATTTTGTCAAACGCATAACGTAATATAATATCGCAATGGCGTTCGCATCTTTTCAGCAACGCGGAAGGACATTCAAGCTAAAGCCCATACATATATATTTTTAATACAAGTTCGAATTCACCATTTCATTTAATCCTAGGAAAATAATTTGAAAATATTGACCAGCGCAGCGGGCATAGTCTGCTAGTATATTTTAAATTTAAATGCTTTTTAAATGTATTCAAGTCTGTCTAATGTTTCATATTTAGTTTAGATATCACTCTGTGTCTGCACATACAAAAAACAATTTTTAACTGTGAATTACTGCTAATTAATAGTAATTATGATCGCAAAAAACTAAATTTAACACATCTATGGATCATCTTTCACTTAAAACCAAAATGAAATAAATTGATGCAGTAGTTTTCTCTTACATCTCTTACAGACTGCTGAAAGAATTGGATTTGCATTTTAAATAGATTTTAATTCTGTTGTATATTTCAGTGTTTTAAAATACCTGATCTCTTCTTCATTATTGTCTAAATCAAGAATGGAAATGCCAGAACAAGAAGTTCCTGCTGTATATTCACAGATGTTACAAATGTTTCCTAACGTTCCTCAAGAAATTATCTGGATGTATGTTCGACAAGTAAGTATTGTTATATTTTATTATACTTATATGCATTTATTTAAATGATATAGATTTATTTTATGACTACATAATTACCACTAATGCAGTCTTAAAAAAACAGAGGCCGTACACTAGAGAAGAGAGTATTTATAATGCTATAGCTTTATTTGAGAAACATGATATATATCAGGTGTGGCGATTAAAAATTCTTAATGTTTTCAAGAGATGGAGCTAGAAAAAAGGGTTGGTTCACTGTCCAATCTCTTATGTCATTTTTTAGCTATAATAGTACCTTTCAAAATAACATTCATGTTTAAACAATTTAGAGTTAGCATCATACTTTTTTTTTTTTACATGTGGTAAACATGTCAAGTTTCGAGCCAAATAAAGAGTATGTGCATCAACCTTTTATTTCTGTCATCCGGATTTCCTGCCTAATCTTTCGTATGGAGATTATTTTAAAGTTTTTTATATGGACTATGAAATACATTTGTTTGGAGGATGCTGATGAAAAAGGAAAAATTAAATATAAATTATGCCAAATATGTAAAGTGTTAAAACAGTGTTTTATATTTTTTGAACACATGTATAAAATTCCATCAAAAATTATACATATAATTTAAAAAATCTGAAAAATGTATTAACAAAATTTTAAATTATTTGAATTAATTTAAGACATCCATTGGAATTGGGAGATTTTAGCATCTATAATTTAACATTTAAATTAGTTTCTAAAGTGCCCTATTTTTTTTTTCAGTAAAAGAAAATTTTTTCTATTTTCGAATGAATGTAAAACATATGTGATGTTTGATTATGTATCGAGTGTTTTAAAAATTATTACACATCAAAATAATTATTTTTTTTACCCATGTTATAGATATAATTTATAATTTGAAAAGTGTTTTTGAAATGTAATTATTTGTTATAGTTTTTTGTATGTCTTTACATGCATAGTTGAAAAGTGTTTTTGAATTCGGTTTACCTGCTGTCTGTGCTCTAACTCGCATAAATATATTCAGATTATTACCATAAAATTGATGACATGTTCGGTATTGAAATGAAGTGTGTAGCATTTAGGGTTCATTTACAGGGATACTCAAAAGAATTCAGATACATTATGGTCCATGTGGAAAAGTCATTTGCAATGTATTTTAATGATACATGTTACATTATTGTAAGCATATTAAAATTTAGGTATATCTCTGAGATATATTACAAAATGACAGTTGTAGAATATGGTGTGCATATAATTTATCGTTCATTTACAGACACACACAAATGAATTTAGCTACAGTACTGCCTATGAACAATAGTTGGTGAAAGTGTGTTTTCAATCACATTTTTAAATTAAATTTCTTTTTTTTTTTGCAAATTTTTTTTTGTGTATAAATTTTATTGATCATTACAAAATAGTTCAAGTACATTTCCATCTTTGTTGCCATATATTTCTGAAAGAGAATCTTCAACTGTTCTGTGTGATTAACTGAACTAACTTTTAGCCTCGGTAGCAGAAAGTTCCTGATGGGTGACGTGCGTCGCAGATTTTCTTTTCCCTTTTGCAGATTTTTTTTTTCTATTGGATCTTTTTCCAACTTTATATTATGTTTAGTTCTTTATTATTAATAAAAATGAGTAAAAGGCTTAAAAACATTAAAAGTAAATGATTAATTAATTAAAGGTCCATTTGTAACATTTTACCTGCAGATTATTTTCAGTCCCTGAAAGATCTGTCGCAGACATTTGGAGAATTTTCTGTTATTGGGCTTTTAGCACATTATCTATTTATATCAAATCCAAGTCTCTGTGTGCCCCTCACAATTCCGATAGGACCGCCTGATTGAAATGAGTAATTGTTCAAAAATAAAAAATTTTGTCAACAGACAAACACTGGTAAAAAAATTCTAAAATATTATTACAATACTCAAAGCATTCTATTATGTCTATAAGTATCATTGACATGATACATAAAAAAATGACAAAGTCATTCGCAAAGAATGGTTGAGAAAAAATGATTGATACCCGTAAACTATTGTAAAATTTTAAAAAATGTAAAGAAAGTGGAAAAGTAAAACAAACATGTTTCATGAAATATTAGTCTAACGACTACATTGTGACATGAAGTCACCACTGGAATGTTGCTAGAAATTGAATCTTAAAAATTGAGAATGATACCAAAAATGCATTAAAAAAAATTTACAGCCTACTAAATAACTAACAATGTGACACGAAGTCACCACTAAAAAATTTATTGGAAAAATTAACTTTTTGAAAAAGGTCAAAATGTAACTTACAAAAAAATTTTCATTTTATTCTTTTTCTTTTTGTACTTCAAAATGTGACACAGTCACCACTAGTAATTGAAAAATGTGCAATCTTGAAAAAGTCAAAATTTTTAAAATGTGCCCAAAAAAATTGCATTTCACTACAATTTTTGGAAAACGGTGTGACCACTATAGTCACCATTGGAATATTGTAAAAATTTAAAAACAATTATTGCTAAGTTTAAAAATGCATTTAAATCTTATAACACTACACTATAATTGAAATGTGACAAAGTCACCACTAGAACCTGTTGAAAAAAATGCATTATAAACATAAAACAACAATGTATACATATGTATTAAAAAAAACTGAAAAAGAGTTCAGAACATAAATTAATTTAAAAGAAATACTATGACAAAAAAAATTCACCATCTGGCTGCAGATGTTGGATGTATTGAACAGCATCTTTAACTATGTCAAACATAAGTTGAAAAAAAAAACAAAAGGATTATTTAAAAATTATAAGACAGATGTCCTAATCTTGTAGCTGTAAAAATATGCTGGTATCAGAAGAAAGTATCACTGCATGTAAGATTTTATGCCGAAGAAAAAAATGTTCTGTTCTGCTTGGAAGAGTTCATGCTGTGAAGATAAACTAAACACTGGATGTAAAAGTCACAGCAGTTTCATTCTATTAATATTGTTCTGTATTTTATCACACAACAAACTATTTATAAAATACTTGAATTTTTCACAATTCTATGTCTTCTCTGAAATGTTAATTTTGCGAACAGTATGAAATAGCATGGTGACATAACACTGATGAGTAGAAAAAAATGATGAAAACACTTGAATATGCTGATGAAATTATAACACTGTAGAGTCAACTTTTTTTGTATGGTTTCGTAAAGAAAAAAGAACTGGATATTGTTCCACATGACATGATATACTGCTGTAAAGGCATTTCACTAAACTGGTATTCTTCTTATGTTTTCACAAACTAGTAATCACTATTTAACTTTTATAAACATGGATAAAACATCCAAGTAATTAAATCTGTGTCATAATGGTTGTATAGATAAACCATATCTGTATAAAAAAATACAGCTGTATGTGATAAATTACGTTTACTTGAATATTTGCATACATCTCGCAATAGCATGCAAACTAGAGTTCAGACTGCACTAATCCCTATCGTGAGACCTGAACCCATATAAATTCATACGTAAGGTCACATATATTTTTGAAATAAATTTCAACATTGACACAAAATATAAAAAAACTTGAAATTATTTAAACCATTCCTTAAAATTATAAATTGACTATTTAAAATTTTTGCTATAAACATGGATATGTTTTGAAGAAAACAAACTGCATCATATAATGGCTGACTACGCAGACCACACAAATTCTGTATTAAAATACAGCACTCTAATTTTCTATTGTAATGGAAGAATTCTTGCACGTACCCTTATAATGCAAGAAAAATTTTTCATGCCGCACATAAGCCCAAATAGTGCTAAACATGAAGAAAACAGTTCCATATGAAATGGACACCAAATATGTATGTGAAATTTTGATGCAAACTTGAATTCTTCTACTTTTATATCTGCTTTTATAAGCATTCTTAAAAAAATCTTGAGAAATAATTACATTTAATACTTAAATTCATGAAAAATAAAACTTTGTACCGAATGCTGTGACAAGATCAGACTGCTCTCTATAATAGATTTAAAAACACTTGAATTTTGTCTTCTCCTTCACATCACACAATACAAACACCTAAAATTTTCATTTTAAAAACAAAATCTTCTTACTTGAGGCAAAAATTACTTAAAATGTAAAACTGTTGTAACACATCTTGACAGAGCACAAAGTGCTAAAATAAGGCATAATCTTGTATTGCATTTCTATCTATTAACATCCATCATTTGAACTATTAAATCTTGAAAAAAAAAACATTATAAATGTCGTAAGAGACATCATATTTTCTCATATTCACTAAAATTTTCATTGCAAATGAAATATTAGAAAAGAAAAAAAATGGACTTCGAACAAATACTACACGTGCACGATATTTCATCTTATTCAGCAATTTATCTTCATGTATTATTTATTTCTATACTTTCACAAACTGCCACATTATTATTTTATTTATTCTTTTTACTTAAACTATTGTTCGAAAATCTTTTTTTTTTTTTTTTTGAAGAGGAAAAAAAACAGGAGCACGTGGTCGCCGAAAATAAAACGATGCAATCGCTATAACATTCAAATCTAAATGCATCCATTGTAAATATATGGAAACACAAAGTAGTTGAAAAAATTTAGCTTGAATATAAAAACATTAAAGAAAAAACTTGTTATTTACAAAAAAGTCATTGAAAAACTTGTATTTCTGCTTGATCACTCAAATGCACTGTCTGTGCACCTGGCACTAGCACCATTTATTAAGAAGTATTAATTGTTCTAATGGGTGCTTATAATATTTCTAAAAAAAGGTTCACTACTGTCTTTTGCATACTAGAAATGGATTCATTAGAATAAACGCGATCGTTCAGTTGCCTCAATCACTGACATATGCGCTGTGAATGTACACTAATAACCCGATCCTAGTAGGTGATCAAGCTGAGAAAGGAAAAAGGAAATAAGATACAGTACCTCCACTCTTGTAATAAATAAACTAACTGTTGTACATGTCTTAAACAAGGAAGACTTTTATTCGTTCAGTAAGAGTATGCAGGTGAAAGGTGGGGTCCACAGCTCAGCATCCGACAATCTCCGGGCATCTTGGAGACTTGAATCATGATTAAGACAAAGGATCTTCTCAGTAAATCTTGTGGATGTACGCTAAAACTAATTGATTCAATACACCAAGAAAAGGCCTCTAGAAGGGGAAACTTAATTCGTTATAAAGATGTTCTCTAGCAAGAACCACTGCAATGACTTCCAACATCACTGGCACATTCGGGGCACGAGGCCCGCGAAATGCGCGGCGAGCTAAATCATTTTACTCTATACCAGTAACTGCACTAAGGCTGTCTGCCAGGAGAGAGAGAGAACGCTTTTAAACTCACGCGCGGCAGCTAAAGGGTTGCCGTAAAAAGGGGAGAGCGCGCCAAGAAAAGACAGGAGCGAGACGACCTCGCTAAAACGGCGCAAAGAGGATCGCAAAATGCGATTTACTAAACATCGCGTGCTGAAATGAAAACAGTGCTTAAACTGAAAATGGGAAATGAAACCAGTAAATTTAAAACAGAAAAGGTTAGATTAAATAAATAAGAGATGTTTAAAAGTAAGATTAATTAAACTGCCTGGGGAAAGGAAACAAAATATATTGCTACACAATACATACAAATATTTACAACTAATAAATGGAAAAAGCCTAAGATTTATTTCGCTTTCATTTGAACGGAATCCAAGTTTTTAGGGTGTTTAAAGTATCATATTGTTTGAATTTCATTTTTATTTTTTAATATTCAATTGGTTTAACTTATTTGTTACAAATATGTAACATTAAATGTAGAGCTAACTGAACGAAACATTTTAATATATGTCCCTTCTTGGGCTTAAACAATACAGGAAATAAATTGTTTTCTTTTTTAATTTGTTCTGCAAATTATGTTTTTGTTTAATATGTCAAGTTTTTTAATAACTACTGCATTCAGACAAACTCTCAATATGAACTCATTTCAAAATTAACGGAATGAACCACCATTATGGTTTGATTATCGCATCACAATTTGTGGTGTAATTTACCAATGATTAGTCCAAAATGGTTCATCAAAGCAATAATACAAATTGTCGTTGTTTCAGACCTGCCAACATTTAAAAATGAGAAATCGTAGCATACAAAATTAAAATTAATCTGGAGGTTGGTTGGTTGGTTTTTCGTGTTTCGCAGCCATCTTTTGAAAGGAATAACGTTTCAGTCTTTAAACTCAATGTAGTAAATTTTTTCCTCTGAAAATTTTTATACGATTTTTAGAGTTTCTTTTCGTTTCGTAGCTTTTTTTTTACACTTGTAAAAGGAGCCTGGTTCCAATTTTTTAACCCTGTGCAGTAACTTTTGACGAAATTCGTGATTTTTTTTCCCGCGATCATTTCAGGATATTCACAATTTTTTCCCCACAATCGTAATTCACATTTTTCTGTCACGATTCTTTGTTGAAATCCGTACTTTTTACCATAAACTTTTGGCGAAATTCGCATTTTTTACCGTGATCCTTTGACGAATTTTGCATTTTTTTACCATGATCCTTTGACGAAATTAGTGTTTTCTAGTTTTCTTTAAGCGATCTTTCGGTGAAATTTGCGTTTTTTACTGATCTTTCGATGAAATTTGCATTTTGTTACTGATCTTTTGACGAAATTCGTGCTTTCTTTCTGCGATAATTTAACAAAATTCACGTTTTTACCACGATCCCTTGACAAAATTTATTTTCTTCTGCGACCAATTGACAAATTGATTTTTTTACTCTGTCATTTGTCTAAATTCGCGATAGTTTATCACAAATCAATTTACAATATTTCCAGAAACACCATTCACTCGTGGTTAATATACATAAAGAGTGTTTTATGTTAAGAAGCTTGTTTTGCAGCCCAGATTTTTTTTCCATGAGCATTTGTTAATGTCCGAATTTTCGGACTAATGGCCAATTTTTTAAAACTTTCGGAAATGAATACTTTGAAATTTTGGAAATTTCAGAACAGAATCACTCCTAAAAAATATGCTGCGCGGGATAAAAATCGCAACTAGAAACAAAAAATGCATTTGTGTTTTTTGCAAAAATTCGTAGTTTAAGACTGATTTTCGTAGCATCGTAGTTTATAGGTCCAAATCGTAGCAACTACGATTTTTTCGTAGCAGTTGGCAGGTCTGTTGTTTGGACAAAAACTTCCAATCTGAGCATAAAAAACCAAAACTTACTTAAATTTAATTACCCCCATTTTCCACTTGGGAACGCTATGAATGCAGAAATAGTGTTATATCTTTAATGCTAATATTTAACAACAGTATAGCTGTTATACAGTAAGACATAAAAAAAGCCAGTTTTACTTTTAAAATATTTACCCTTTTCGCTCGCAGGGAACGATATAAACTCAAAAGGAAATTGTTACACAAGTTAAACTTCTGGTATTTATTTTGCTGCAATACCAGTAATTTCTGTGCCAAGCAAAAAAAAAAAAATGACACAAAAAAAAAAAAAAAAAAAAAAAAAAAAAACCCTTGAGGGAAAATTTTAGATAAAAAATGCCATAGACATAACGGTAAAAGTCCCCATCTTTTTAAAATTTACAAATAATGGACCCCATCAGTGGTGACGTCAAAGGCCACTCAATTCCGTGTACCAACAATAAATTGCATCCAAATAAACCACAGATTTCAGAGACAAATAGGGAGGAAACGTGATGGTTCCGCATGAAGCTAAATATGTAACCTTGAAATCAATTAAAAACTGTCACAATTCGGTCCAAACAATTGAGGGTACATTTAAAAATCTCTCTCATTCCAAATAATTCAACCCTGGTTCCCCGTGCTCGTCTTGTTTGGGCCGAATGATTTCAGCGATATCTGGCTTCATATTGCAAGCCTTTTTGACGCATAGTGCATTTCTTATACACTCTTAACTTTCTGGGTTTGTTTGGATCCAATTTGCGGTTCATACGCGGAGTTGAATTGCCTGTGACATCACACTGATGGGATCCATTATTTTTTATTTCTTGTTGATACAAAAAAGAAATTGCCTATGAACAATACATATACTACACAGCGAAAATGTCCGTGTGTAACACTGACGTAAATATTGACGATGAAACCGGCAAAATAAATTTCATTTATTTGAAAATTTATTAACTTCTAAATGTCTGAAAAATTCAATTAATACGCCATCTTAAAACAATAGAAACAGTCCAGATTAAAACTTCATCTATAAATAAATAAATCACTTATAATTAACGTCTTTTTAGTCGAACTACGCACTCGTCTGTACGTAACTTATAGCCACGTTTAAAAATCAGTATCGGTAAAATTTATTTAATTTTTTTGACATCATATTCACCTACTTTCTGTATTTACTCATATTAATGTTTCTTATATTGCTTTTATTTCCACTATGACGCCATATTCATCTTATTTTTGATTCTTAAAAAAAATTATTTTAATTCTGTTTTTCACGTGGAAATATTTCAACTGAAAATTAATTGCTGGAGACAAAAATTTATCACGGCATTTGAATTTTTTGCAAGAATAAGAAATAACGTTAAATTTTATGGGAAAATGTCCATTGACTCTCAATGAAAATAGCAAAATTTGTAATTATGAAGAAAAATATTTGAATAATTTAAATAAAACATAGCCTGTAGTACTTTTTGGGTTATAATCCACCCATATGCAAAGACATTTTGTCATCCATTTTCTGTCTGATATCAGGCAAATATTTTTAGACTTTAAATTTATAAGATTATTAAAATTAAAAAAGAATAAAAAATGAGTGGCATCAAAGACAAAAAGGTGGGAAGAAAAAATCAAAAAGTTATGATCTCCATAGGCTTTTCTATGTTAAATTAACATTGAGAAGTGATACTGGAAATAAATAAATATTGCGCTGCCGCGCAATGCTTAAATATTTTTAAGACAATGCTGTTTTTTTTAGTCATGAGCTCCTTAACTATTCTTATTAATTTTAACGATAATTAAAATTCATGTTCTAAAATCAGTATGGGTAAGATATATTTCAATTTTTTGGTTAACATCTGACGTCATTTTCACTTGCTTTCTGTATTTAATAATATTAATACTCTTTGTATTATTTAGAAATGTTTGAAAATGTCCTTTTTATTTCCATTATGACGCCATATTTTTTAATTCTTAAAAAATAAATAAATAAATAAATAAATAAAAAAAACTATTTCAATTAAAACTTTTCACGTGGGAATCTTTCTACTAAAACCAAATAAATTATTATTATGGCTTTTGAAATTTTTGCAACAATGAAGAAAAAATGTCCGTTGATTCTCAATGAAAAAAGTGAAATTTGGAATTATTAAGAAAAATATTTGAATAATATACAAAAAAATTGGCCCTTGTTTCTCTCTGGGTTATAATTCACCCATATGTGAAGTATTTTGTCATTCGTTTTGACCCTGACGTCAGGCAAACGTTTTTAAACTTTAAATTTATAATATTATTAGAATTAGTAAAGATTAAAAAATGAGTGGCATCAGGGACAAAAAGGTGGGAAGAAAAAATGAAAAAGTTATCATCTCCATAGGCTTTTCTATGTTAAATTAACATTGAGAAGTGACACTGGAAATAAATAAGTATTGCGCTGACGCACAATACTTAAATATTGCATGTCATTTTAAGTTGATTGGTTGTAGAACTATGAAGGAAAATTTTATAATCAAGTGAACCTGGTTATGAAAGATTAGCCTATTTAAAATGTTCTACAGGATGGATTTTGATGAGTCTTGGATTGTCAGATAATTTTTCAAGATGGTTTTAATGTATGGCATATAATGTTGTATTTTCTTTACCACTTCCTACTGTAAATGATCTATTATATCACATTAGAAGCAGGTTGAGCACTATAACATATTTTTTTGCTGAATCAAGAAATTCAAAAATATTAACTCTTTATCCAATAGGGTCAAACTATTAAGTCAGCTCAGGAATCGAATATTTCACACACAACTTCAAATTGATAAAGCTCTTATCTCTTAAACTTAACTTATTATTTACATGGAATTAAAATTAATATTTTATTATTCTCAGACAGAGTTCAGTTTTTGTGACGTATTGCTGGTTCAAATCAAAATTTTACATCTACATACAAATTAACTTGGAGATTAAAAAAAAGGGTTGCCACTTGCAATCAATATCAGATTTGGCTGGTATGGATCGCTTAGGGAAGCATTCACAACATGACCATCTAAAAGAGTTGGTTCTTAACACTCAAATTTTGGCTGACAGATTAGAAAATATAACAACACAGTAATATTGATATCACTTGCAGCATTGCTAAAGAACATTCCAGGGAAAGATCCATATTGCTTTAAAACACAAGGGAAAATTCACGGATGTATTTAATTTGATTCAAAATTCATTTTAAAACCCAACTGACCTAGGTAGCGGACAAAGTCTCCTAGTTCAGAAATAAAGCATTTAGGCCATAATCTGTAATACCCAATAATCCAGAGAAAAATTAAAATATGATTCTGCAATTCTTTATAGTATTATGACTCAGCTGTAATAATGGAAATTAAAATTAGGATTAATTTAGATCAGCCATACTCAACCTGCAGGCCGCATGTGGCATGGTAACCTTTTATGTGTGGCCCGAGGCACATAATTATTAACCCATATTTATACAATTAATTGAGATGTGCATAGAAAGTATTTAAGATTTTCGGTTTATTTTTTTTATATATTTTCATGGGAAAATAAAATCTTTACTGTTATTTATAATTAATTATGTTAAAAGTTGCTTCCTTAGTCAAAAGTTCTTTTTGCATAGTCCTACTTGTCCTACAGTGGTGTATACATTTCTTAATCTTCAACTTCAATCGAACATCTTTCCAAATTAAATTTGAACTATACATTTCTATAATATATATATATTTTTTTTCACTGAGCAAAAGATTGATTTATTAGGAAAAATCTCCTCTTTTTAAATTTAGAATTTGGAAATTCTGCATTGTTATATTATTACGTTTTATACTTATTTTATAGCTAATACTGCTTTTTAGGTTTAAACGTTTGTCGCAGAAAAAATTGGCTTTGAAAACATTTTACAGCACAATTGCCAACCAGCAAACTTCACTTTACGGCATATTTCTGCAGTATTTGCAGTAGAAATCTAAATTTATTATTAGGAAAGAGTGGTGTTACTTTTTTTGTAATAACTTTCTGCATCAAACGTTCAATCCAAGTGATAATATTTACTTTTTTATATTGCATTGTTATACTACTTCTATTCTTTTAATTTTTTTTTTAACCCTTTTATAAGTGTGTTGTGGCCTGCCTAAATTTGGAAACAAATGTTTGTGGCCCGCAAGAAAAAAAAAGTTCAGTATGGCTGATTTAGATTATAAATGCTTAGAAGAGGAGTGATATATATATATATATATATATATATATTTAAAACATAAATATTTGCATTATACTGATTTTCTATGATTTTTATTGTTCATTTTAAAAAATATAGCTGTAAAAAAATTGTGCTAATTTATTTTTTATTTTTTTTTATTTTTCAGTATTCTAGTGATGTAAAAAAGTGTGCACAGATGTTAAATCTCCAAAATATTAAATATACTGGACATAATTATTCGGTAGAAAGTGGAGAAAACTTGAATGACTTTAACATTGCTCAACCTTTTCCTTTAATTCTGCTTCCCAAAACTGTTAATGATAATAATAATGATAAAATTCTGAATAATGAATGTGATGAACAGACTGAACAAACATCTTATGATTCTCATAGTTCATATTCTACATCTTTAGTTTCTCCAAATATTACAGAGAAAAATGATTTCTTCGTAAATCCATGTGTAGCTATTAATTTTAATGAACCTTTGATGCTAGATATAGTTCCAGATGATGCTGGTATATCGCATAGTTGGAGGCCTAGTAATTCAGATGATATGTTGTGTCCAAATATATTTGTACCTTCTCCAGTTACTGAAAACTTTCAGCCGTCAAATTGTCAGATTCCCAATAGAAATGTACAACAAAAACACTTAGAATTTCATTTAAACCCAAAGACAGCAGATAAAGAATCAGGCACATATTCTATGACTGCTCAAGTGTTATATAATTATCCTTTACCCGATTGGAGAGATTCTGGTAAAGACATTTCAAGTAAGTTTATCTACTATTTATGTATTTTTGTAACTGAGCTGTAGATATTGGATTTATCAATGTCAGTACAATCATAGTTACAGACAATTATCATTAAATAATTATTTTTACATTTAGCTTTCTGTTATTCACAATGTCTAATAGATATGCATCCTGACAACAGCTCATTGTTCCAGAAAATATTGTATAAATTTAATATTGAATGTGCTCTTTTATCTCATATTTGAAACATTGATGCTCTCTGTCCTAAAAAGCAACTAACGCCGCCACCATAAATGAATCTTTAGTGACCAGGGAAGCTCTTTCTCGGCTAATATTAAGAAAACTGTCACATATAAAAAATATGAAAATTGGTTTGTTTTATAGAGAAATATTCAATAAACATGATGAAACAGACAGTTTTTAAACCGAAGAATTGTTTTAAAAACCATACAACGTTAAGTCACTCATAGTTCTGTTTAAAAAATTTTATGTGAACAAAATGTATGCATAGTATTTTAACCTTTTTTTTACAGGGATATATTTGACATGGTTACGGTCTGCAGCGTGCAATTAGTTTTTTAACTTTAATTTCTTTTAAAAATTTTTTATTAGTTTAATAAAGATTTATTTCACATTTTTAAAATGTCATTTGTTTAAATTGTTGCCAAATTGTAAAACAGCCCAAAGAATATTTCTTTTCTATTAAAAAATGTAGTTACACATGACTGTGAAAAAGAAAAGAAAACTTTAAAATAAAGTCGAACCCGGTAATAGCATCCTTGGTTATAGTGACAACTTGGTTATAACGTCAAATTCTGCAATCCCCACAGAACTCCCATAGACATCAATGTTATAGCAATTTGGAAATAATGACATAATTTAAACGGTGACCCTGGTTATTGCATCAAAAAATATACATAAACTAATATATTTATTCTCAAAAAATGGGGCAGTATAACCTGTTTTCATAACAAGGAAGTCCAATTCGTCACCGATGGGACGCATTGAAATCACAGCTGGCTCAAGTTCACGCCTACGTGTAATTTTTCAGACCTGTCCTGCAGTATCGGCCAGGAAATAACTCTGAGGGGTAGGCAGTGAACAGGGTGAAACTTCTGCTTCTTATCTGTCTAAACAAATAGCGTAGAAGGCCAGTTAGATTAGATAAGATGGAGGAATCGAATGATACTCTTGGCGCTTGACCGAAGAAATTATAAAAAAAGAGTGTAGTGTTTCTGGCCTAACAGTAACATGATTCGTTTGGTTTTCAGTTCTCTTGTGCTTTGAGTAAGAAACGTTGATCATTATGGCATCCGTAAAAAGAAAAGTTTTCTTTGGGAGATTAAGTTAACATTATTAATGCATTGGATAAAGGGAAGAAGAAAGCTGAAGTTTGTCGAGAATTTCGGTAGTAAATTCAACTGTGTGCACTATCTGGAAAAACAAAGAGAAAATTTTAAGTGCCTTTGAACAAAATGGCAATAATGTTAAGAGAATGAGGAAGCCAGGGTAAGGAAGACCTTGCTGGCGCATTGCTAAAATGGTTTAAACAGCAAAGAACTATGAAAGTACCAATTAGTGGTTCCATGCTGATGACAAAAGCAGAACAGCTTGCCAAGTTCCTTTGGCATGCAAATTTTATTTGCTCCAATGGTTGGATAGAACGATTTAAGGCGCGTCACAGCATAGCTTTTCACAAGGTATGTGGTGAAGTGCCGACGATAAGTGCCAAAAGTTTGACAAGGATACTCAGACAAGGACATTTTGAATGCAGACGAGACGGGCCTCTTTTTTAAGCTTATTCCCGACAAAACTCTTTCATTTAAGAATGAAAAATGTTCTGGGGGGAAATTGTCAAATGACAGAATTACAGTTCTTGTGTGCTGAAATATGACTGGAACAGAGAAGAAAATCTTGACCATGATTGTAAAATCTAGGCGTGCACGATGTTTCAAAAACATTAAAATGCTTCCAGTCAACTACCAACACAGCCGAAAGTCTTGGATGATATCCGAGTTGTTTGAATCTGAATTGAGGCAATGGGATAAGGAACTCTGCAAACAAAAGCGAAAGATTCTACTCTTAGTAGATAACTGTCCTGCCCATCCAGAGGTGAAAAATTTGCAGAGAATACAGTTAGTGTTCCAGCCCCCAAACTGTACAAGCAACCTATGGATCAAGGTGTAATCAGAAGCCTTAAGAGCAACTATCAGAAGTGCGTGCTTATGCACATTTTAGAATGCTCAGACGAAAATACGGTTTGCAGTTTAAATCTTTTAAATGCAATTAATTTTTTGGAACGTGCCTGAAAACGTGTTACAGAAAAAACGATTCGAAACACACTTCAACATGGCAGTTTTGTTTCTACAGAAAAAAGTGTTAGTGAAAACCTACAAAGAGAAGAAGATGATGAAGAAGATTTGCCTTTGTCAGAGTGGAATCATCGATTTGGAATGGGTTTCATCAGATTAATGAAACCCTAAAAAGAAAGAAACCTTAAAATTAAATTATTACATGCAAAACATATTTAATGGTGAAAATTACTCAGATTAAATTGATACATTTAAAACTATTTTCTTATGGACAATATTCATGTGATTTCTCACTATGAATCACATAGCATTAAAGTAGCACGTCTAGCAAATTTGTTATATATATATATACTTATATATATATATATATATATATCATTACTTGATTAAATACAGGTAAATGCATGTGTAAAATATAATAGATTTATTTTGTATGAATTATTATTCGATAAATGCATATTAGAAAATTCATATGTACTTATTAATTAAAATAAACAATTTACATTTTGAAAATAACACAAATAAGCTTGAAGGTGCATTCCTGAAAATATCTAAAACTATATATAAAGGTAGAATATAACAGTAAATTTTCTAAATACAGTACTTTTCAATGCCACAGTTCTGAATGTTATTCCCAAGTAGGCGAAATTTTGTAATCTCGAACACAAAGGAAGAATATTGTCATAGAGTCATTATGAAAGTCTGTGAGGCAGCAACATTTTATACTATTCATTTTATAACAAGCTTATTTTCAAATGTGTAATTGATTTTACTTATCAATCCCAGAAACAGATGTCAGTTGCCGTAGCAGGAATAGGCCATGGAACCTTTAAAAATGGCCTAGAGGGAACAATAAATAATTACAGAATTAATAAACTATAAGTAATTTCATTAGTTTTCCCAAATTGTTCTAAACACTTACTATTTTATGTGTGGATTTTTAAATAAAAAAATATCGCATATTAAAAATTTGAGGGGTGGGTGGGGGAAATAAATTGTAAGACTAAAGAATTTTGAAAATTCACCTTATTTGGCTCATTATTTGGATGGAGAGGGAAAAAAAAGTTAGAAAAAAAATATATAACAAAATAGCATGCCTGGTGCTATGATTTATTGGCGAAAAATCAAATTGAAAGTTTAGAATTTAACTTCTCAGTATTCATTTCATACTCAATTATTTCTATAGGAACTATATTTTAAAGTTTTTAATACATTGGCTGCCATGGCTCACAAATATATGTGCCAGAATATTTCCTGGAGTACCATATCACAGGAATCATCTGCCATTAGTATTTTTATTGAAAAAAATTATTGCTATGAAATACGTCTATTATTTAATACCATATATTTAAATAAAGAACCCTGTGCCCTCTCTCTCTCAGGCATGTTTAGTGATTTCAGTTTGGTGTTCAACCTGTAAAAATAACTGAAATTTGATATTTTTAAATTTGAAGTATATAAAATTAACAAACACAGCCACATTTGAGAATTGTAAACCAATTTGATAAACACTACCTCTTTAAAAATCTGCCAGAAAATCCCCTTCATCACAATCTGTAATGGTTAACATATGAAGAGCTCAAATGATAAAGATGATATTGGACAAAAGAAAAAAAAAAAATGAGTTAATATGAAGATAATCAATGGTCTTCTACCATCTGTTAAATTACTGTTTGAAAAAAACTTAATATTCACAGAGATTTTAATTAATAAGGGAGGCATTTGACAACAAAAAAATTGTAATTTTTCTTGATAAAAGTGGTTCAAAATGTGTTTTCTCAAAATGATGATTGTGTCATTTACCACCTTTTATCATCTGAGATCTTCATATAGGTTTCTTTTTTTAATTTAATACTGTATTTTCTCTGTTTTTTTTCACAACACATACCGGCTATCTCTGTACTGCCACTCTCTGCTGCGTGCACATACATACATATAACGGATGCTTGATTCGGAAGGCGATCTTCACAATAACGATGCGGGCAACAGTGAAATTATAATGCATTAGAGTTACAATAATAAAAAAAAAATTTTAATTCAACGTAAACTGTCACAATGTTATTTCTATAGGAAAAAGGAAAATCTTCAGGGGCATTAGAGTCGACAAATATTGTTGATTTTCAATCCCTGGCAAGATTTTGACATTATCAATGTCCTGTCCAATTTTGGTGTCGGTGCGAAACATCAACTTTTGCTAACATGCGGTTTGTAACTATCATGTTAGCAAAAGTGTAATTTTTCAATTGTGCTGCAACAATTAAATGATGGCAGTCAGTTATGTAGAAAATTTAAATCATTATTTACCATTTAAACATTATTAGTAACATCTATGTCTTGCACCTTGATATCAAAAATGTTTTGATAACTAATATAAATAAATATTTGATGTATTTTAATTAATAAAATTTATTTTTCCACAATTCAAAACAATTCTCCTTGAAGCCTGTGCTTATCTGGGATGATTCTTTTTTCCGTTCAGAGTTTTAAATGAGTAATTGTGATCTTTTCTGAGTAAATTCAAATGTTTAAAAGAAAATCCTTTCATAATACATTCCTGTAGTGATTTGACATTTAGAAGTTAAGTCTTTAGACCTTTTTTCAAGAAGTACTGTGTATAATCACTTGACACTTCTTGTTCAAAAATGCCAAGTTTCTAAAAAGAACGAAATGGAGGGAGGGGGGAAAGCAGGAAAAAAATCTATATCAGCTTTAAAGTCTAGTAAAAATATTGGTTTTGTAATAAACAGTAGCTATACAAAAAGTTGTCATGCACTAAAAGATTTAAACAGCCACCAGACTTAATATGCTGCATATTCATTATCAAATTCTTAAAGGATAATTCTTCCGAGAAAACTTTCTTTTACAACTTTACCGAAATCTTTAAGGTCATTGTATTAAGTTATTAATTTGCTGTAAATAATTGCATTTTTTTAAATGAAAATATTTTATGCTAAATTGAATAAATTTAACCGATTTAGCTTTGTTAGTTTCATATGTTTATATATCTTAATCATGGTTTAAGATAACTTTTCAGAGCATCAGATATGTTCATCAACATATGTTAATTTTTGTCCTAGACACGTACAAACAGGGTTCTCGCTGCCGCTCGACATTGCACCAAATCACGACAAAATGCTTCATTTGGCAAGTAAACAAACGATCAGACTCGCCAAATTACGAGTACTCAATTTTTGCTTTTTTGTTTGTGTGTTTACCAATACAGCCTGAGATCCTCGTTCCTAAATGATTGATGTATCTTTAACATGTTCAATAGCACCGTGCCATTTACATTGCTCTATTTATAAAGATATTGTCTCAACACCCATGCAGTTTAGCAACAGCCAAAAACGCAGAAAGGATTATTCTATAGGTATTTCTCTGTTGTCAATTAATCACTATCTACTGGGTGTCCCAAAAAGGACTGACTGATTTTAAAATTCAATAACTTGCAAACGGTGACAGATATTTAAAAAATTCTTGCAGGAGTGTTATGCATAAGGTTAAAAGTTTTTTTACAGTGATTTTCAATTTTAGTTCGAATTACAAACAATAGATGGTGCTGCAATCAATAGACGCTGAATTCAGGCTCGATTTTTGGTACTTCGTGGCCCGGATAATACATTTCCATCTCCTTTTTCAACATGGAACAAGAGAAAGGACCAGAAATCGAGCCTGTATTTAGCGACTATTGCTTACAGCGCCATCTATTGTTTGTAATTCGAACTAAAATTGAAAATCACTGTAATAAAACTTTTGACCTTATGCATAACCCTCCTGCAAGAATTTTTTAAATATCTGTCACCGTTTGCAAGTTATTGAATTTTAAAATCAGTCAGTCCTTTTTGGGACACCCGGTATGTGCCGGCATCGCATCGCGCCGGTAAAAACACAAACAAAATTACGCGCATCAAGCACCAAATAGAGAAAAGTTTTACTGGAATGTGGTGTTTAAATTATCCCTTTACCATACTATTTATTTTCTATTGGTTAGAGTCGAAATCTCATAGATATTTTCAGTGCATATTAACACAATGGTAAATCAAAGATAGCTGTTTTGAATTTTTATTTAGACTGCTAAAGGAATGTCTGAAACATTTAGACATTAGAAGACATTTAGAATGTAATTATTTTTAATAGTTTCTGTAGCAGATAGGCAAATTTATATTTTATAAGCAATTACAAAAAATTAGGTTACTTTAGAACTAATTGAATAAAAGGGACACAATAAGGAGTTACCCTCTACTTCCCATGGCAGTACGTTCTAGAAATTCCTTAGTTTAAAGAATCTGGATTATTAGCAGAAAATTCCAATAGTAAATTTCACATTATTTAAGTATGGCATATCCGTTATTAAATAAAGCAAATATTGCTATTTTAAATTTCTAGTGTGAATTTGGAATATACGAATTAAAAAATCCACTAAATTCGAAACACTGTTCGTAGCATATATGCTACCATGGGCATTGAGGGCTAAAGATAGATTTTTCAGTTTTTCATGCCGAATCTATTTTGCTATTTTTTTTCATTTGGCTACTGTTTGTTATTTTGTAGTATTGCGCTGCCGCACAATACTTATTTATTTCCAGTGTCACTTCTCAATGTTAATTTAACATAGAAAAGCCTATGGAGGTGATAACTTTTTCATTTTTTCTTCCCACCTTTTTGTCCCTGATGCCACTCATTTTTTATTCTTTACTAATTCTAATAATATTATAAATTTAAAGTTTAAAAACGTTTGCCTGACGTCAGGGTCAAAACGAATGTCAAAATACCTTTGCATATGGGTGAATTATAACCCAGAGAGAAACAAGGGCCAATTTTTTTGTATATTATTCAAATATTTTTCTTAATTCCAAATTTCACTTTTTTCATTGAGAATCAACGGACATTTTTAATAGAAAATGTAACATTTTTTCTTCATTGTTGCAAAAATTTCAAAAGCCGAAATAATAATTTATTTGGTTTTAGTAGAAAGATTCCCACGTGAAAAATTTTAATTGAAATAGTTTTTTTTTTTCCCTCAAAAATTAAAAAGCTGAATATGTCGTCATAGTGGAAGTAAAAAGGATATTTTCAGAATACGTTTTTACTTTGGTCAAGTATATATTTTAGTAAAAAGTTTCTAATGGATAGCTATTTTTACGCAGGTAGCGAACTTAGTGGGGAATTACATAACTTAAATTTTAAAATGTATTTTTTTTTTTCGAGATGAGAACTATTTATACCCCAAGTTAAGCTTAGGTAATAATTTTCTGATGTGTTTACATCACCCTCCGGGAGAGAATAAGGTTTAAAAATTCAAGTAAAACTTTTATTTATTTTATTTTTTACTGTATCACAGCTATAATATTGTTAAATATTAGCAGTAAGGATTCAACAGAATTTACATTTACATTCATGGCGTTTCTGAGTGGGAAATAGGGTATCTAAATTTAAGTGAAGTTAATTTTTTATGTTTTGATTATAGATTTTTTACGTTTAGATTGGAAGTTTTTGTCCAAACTACCGCAACCTGCATTACTACAGTGGCGAAACATTTTGAATTACACATTGGTAAACTGCATCCCACATTGTGATGCAATACCGCATACATCAAAGCCTGATGATGATACTCTGTAATAATTTTGAAATACGTTCGTCTGAGTGCTGTAGTCATTAAAAAACTTGACATATTAAACAAAAACATAATTTGAAGAACAAATTAAAAAAAACAAAATTTATTTCCTACATTGTTTAAGCCCGAGAAGGAACAGATATTAAGTTATTTCATTCAATTAGTTCTACATTTAATGGTAAATTTTTGTAACAAATTAGGTAAGCCAATTGAAGATATAAAAATAAAATTCATACAATATGATACTTAAAACACCCTAAAAACTTAGATTCCGTTCAAATGAAATCGAAATAAATCTTAGACTTTTTTTAAAGTTTTGTATTTTGCATGCATCTTATCATTTTATGCACAATTTTCATAAACATAATACTAAATCTGCAATACAAATATTTTCAATTAAAAATGGAAGAAGTCTAAGATTTATTTCGATTTCATTTGAACGGAATCTAAGTTTTTAGGGTGTTTTAAGTATCATATTGTATGAATTTTATTTTTTAATCTTCAATTGGCTTACCTAATTTGTTACAAAAATTTAACATTAAATGTAGAACTAATTGAATGAAATAACTTAATATCTGTCCCTTCTCGGGCTTAAACAATGTAGGAAATAAATTTTGTTTTTTTTAATTTGTTCTTCAAATTATGTTTTTGTTTAATTTCTTATTCGTCGAATCGCTGGGCTGGTCAAAAACCAGCGAAGAACCCTGTATGCAAATATGACATAAGATTCACTATATATGATTTTGACTGCTGAGGTAGTATTAAAAGTAGAATTTATTGATATCCAATGATTTGAAGCAATTAAATTACAAAAAAAGAGTAAATGTTATATTAGAGTTGTTCTAAATAAACTTTTTTTTAAGGAACAAACCAGTTCGTTTAAACTCTGATAAATATACAGTTTTTAATTTTTAGTATTGAAAAAGTTGTGTTCAGATTAATGTGTTGTAAAAGTAATTAATGTTCTAAAAGTCTCAATGCTGTGCTAAGAGCAGAATTTATTTATATCTAATTATTTGAAGCAATTAAATAAATAAATAAATAAGTTAATATTACAATAGAATTATTGCAAAACCTCTTGGTAGCCATGCCCAACCCTTATAAATATTCATAAAGTTTTATTTTTAATATTGAAATTTTTTTTAAACTGGGTTTAGATTAATGTGCTGAAAAAGTAATTAAAGAAAATTCTTTTTGTCTTACTTCAGTTTTGTCTTTTAGGTTATTTGCACTATCAAAAGTCGCAGATGAATGCTTTAAGATATGAAGTCATAAATGCTAAAATAGAACTTAGTGATGCCAAAGAAAGTGTTGAAAGTTTGGAAAAGGAGTTGAAAGAGAAAATGCAATCTAAAAGTGTAATGTATTTTTCTGATACATAGTAAATTCATCTGTTTATCCTTTTACATATGTAAATTCCTTTTTGTTTTGGTTTGTTGTCATTAAATATGCTAATTTGTTTGGGTAGGGGAGGAATAAAAAAAGTGTACTTAGTTTCAAGAAATAGTAACTGGATAAAAAAAAAAAAATACGGTCAAGCCCTTTTATAATGATACACGGCTTAATACGATTTATCTACCCTATTAAAATCCATGCGCCTATCTATGTAACCTCAAAAACTCGGAAACCACATTGCGCAGGGCTATGAAATTTGGCACACGGGTTGCTGGTAGGGGGCCCATGAACAATTGAGGAAAAAAATTCAAAAATTTTAAATCTATATACAGTCGAACCCCGTTATAACGAACTTCAAGGGACCGAAGGTTTTGTTTGCTATATCCGGTGGTTCGCAATATCCGAACAGTTAAGAAAAATGTTAGTGTTCACAAAATGTATAACTTATTAGTTGTTATGTATATATTCAATAATGATGTATTAAAAAAAGGTAAAATCTATTAAATATGACCATTAAAGAATTAAATTGACTAAAATCGATCACATTAAACTGATACAATACTAATTAAATTACCTTACGATAAAGACAAACACAAATAAGTTAATTTTACCTTTAATTTTTGCTCATTGTTTTGATACAGAAATAATGACCAGGAATAAGGGAAAAGGACTGACGGGTGGGTGGGATCACACCTGCAGAGTGTCTATCATAAAAGAAAAAGAATGCAGTTGTTTCTACCCTTAAAAAAAAGAATCTCTGATTTGCACCATGTTTCACTAGCCGGCATGCATTTTCTTATAAATTTGGAGTTGAAGTCCTGTTTTCACAACTGCAGTAAAGTAAAAAAAAAAAAAAAATGGTCGTCTGGAAAAAAAAAATGTTTGTTATAGCTGCTTATTAAGATTTCGGAGGTTCGCTATAAAAGGATAAATTAGCATTAAATACAATAGGAAAACAACGGGACCAAAATTTTCATTCGTTATATCCGGGGGTTCGTTATATACCGGGTTCGCGATAACGGGGTTCGACTGATATATATATATATATAATTTTTATTTTCTTTCTTTTTTATATTTTTGATGAATTTTTGCCTCTTTTTATGTTCAACCTGTAATCGCGAGAGTCCTAACCAGTTCTAAATATTTACTGCAATGTGAGATATACATATTACGTACTACACGCTGCAATACTAAGATTGTTCGATGAATTGTATATATTGTGTCAACAGTAGAGATGTAAATTTTCCAGAAAAGTTGAAGTGGTGGAAAAAAACCGGTTTTTTTCCAGTTTTTT
This sequence comes from Maratus speciosus, assembly GCA_963932465.1. Lineage (NCBI taxonomy): Eukaryota > Metazoa > Arthropoda > Arachnida > Araneae > Salticidae > Maratus > Maratus speciosus. Next base: position 255,765,085 of record OZ010793.1, on the reverse strand, counting down.
CTGGAAAAATAGGAAAAGTTGGAAAAATTTATTTTTAACAAATGTTTTTCCCAAATAAATTATATTCCTTAAGAGAGTATTAAATAATAAAAAATTGTTTAATTTATCAACACTAAAATCAAATTATTTTCACTTTATATGATTATATTGTAACAAAAAAAAAAAAAAAAAAAAAAAAAAAGGGCCTGCTTTTAAAAGTTTAAAAGAGGGTATATGACTATAAGGGATATGACTATGAGGGATAAACTTTATGAATATTTATAAGGGTTGGGCATGGCTACCAAGAGGTTTTGCAATAATTCTATTGTAATATTAACTTATTTATTTATTTATTTAATTGCTTCAAATAATTAGATATAAATAAATTCTGCTCTTAGCACAGCATTGAGACTTTTAGAACATTAATTACTTTTACAACACATTTCAATCTCAGACCTTTTCAATCTCAGACCTTTAACAAGGGCATTCACACTTTATTTAACGCTATTGTTTATTATATCATGTCTATGTTGAAATAATTTTTCAGTTTTGTTTATTTACCAAGAGAGCTAATTTAAAAAACAAATAAAAAACCTCACAAGTTTCAGCCAATATCCCTACAGTTTGAAAACAAATGTAATATACATCTGCATTGTGTTGATTTTTAAGTATATAAATGATGCCACTTTAAAAGAAACAAATTGTTGCAGTTCTGTTATTATTATACATATCATAATTCAAATCTTCCTTTGTTTAAAAAATGATATATTTTTACAATATTACATCTTTCTTTCTTACTGTTATAATTTTCATTTCCTGTAAAGAATATATTTAGTTTCGGTATAGTTTATCTATCTAAACTGAAACCAAGTATAAAAAATTTTGGCAAAGTAAAGCAACAACTCTCAAGTTACCGAGTAAAACAAGATGGAATGGAGTTCTAATCATGTTTGAGAGTCTGGAAAATGGAAAGCAGTCTCTTCAAGAAATTGCTATAATGAAAGACGTAAATATGGATAAAGATATCCGGCGGTTAATATTAGATAATGATGTGTTCTGGGTACAGTTGCAAAACTCGTTAAAGATTTTAAAGCCTATAGCTCTAGCTATAACAAAATCAGAGTCAAATCATGCTTTCCTGTCCTGATGTTCCTCAACTTTGGTCAAGTACAGCAGATGCAGTAAGTAGTAATTTAACTACTTCACCCTTAAATCCTCAGGAAGAAAAAAATGTCATGGAAATTTTAGAAAGAAGGAAACTAATTTGCTGCCAAGAAATTCATGCTAAAGCAAATTTATTAGATCCTCGTTATAAGGGGCAGTATCTGTCAGATGATGACATTTGTAGTACTTTTGATTACATCACAAAAAAAGATGATTCATCTTTTTTTGTGGATTAGATATTGAAAAAGTTATGTCCAATATGGCAGAATACAGAAGTTCGTCTGGTTTTTGGAGCAGAAAATCAATATGGGAATCAGCCCGAAACATTGGCCCTATTACTTGGTGGTCTGGACTTTGCACTGCACAACCACTCAACCCACTTACTACAAGTTCCACCACCATCAGCAGCATGTAAAAGGAACTGGCCAGCATTTGGTAACATACACACAAAATTGAGGAACAGGCTGACTACAGCAAATGTTGAAAAACTTGTAGCTATCCGCTGGAATTTAGACCTATTCAATGAAGAACCCATTATGCAAACAGAGTGGTCATCTACCAGCAGTGCAGAATCAGATAATTCAGATTCTGACTCAGAGCATAGAATTTAATAAACATAACTATATATTTTGTAATAAGTTCGTGAGTTTGGAAACTAAAAAAGTTTGTTTTTTTTCTCTCTTTAATATGAAAGTTATAAAAACAAGTGTATTTTTTAATAAGATTAAAAATTGCTTTCAAAAAAATTTTGCACTGGAAATAGCTTAAATTTTTTTTGAAAAGTTTATTTAGTATACATTTATATAAAAAAAAGAAATGAAGAAAAAAGTAATTTCAAATGCATTTGTTATTAAAAAGATTTTTTTTTTTCTAATTCGTTAAATGTTTTTATCTTACCATCTGATTACATGATTAATAGCAGCTATGATGTTAAAAATAAATGCGCATTTCAGATTTTATGTTAAATTTTCAACTTTACCATTTCCATTACTTGGCATATTGAAATAATTTTGCACATGAATTTTCATTTTTAACAACAGAAGTTACATTTAATTATCTTACCAGGAATCTGTTTAGATTTTTTTTTTTCATGCAATCCTGTTTTTGTTAAATTGGGAACTTTTGTATATACCTGTAAAAATGTAATCGGAATTTGGTGAATTAGAAAGTATCGTTATATTTAGGTTCCTATTTTAGTTAATAAAGTGTGTCATAGATGTATACAACTAGATAAGTTTCATTGGTAATGTGGGCTGTTATATGTTGATTTTTTCCCCATTGAATCATTTGTGAAAGATTCAGTTTGGAGATTGAAAAATTTTCTGAAATGTCTATTTTTAAGAGAAAACATTTTGTGAAGTGTTTTGTGTTTTAAGGTGAAAAAGTTGTGAAGATTCCTTTAAAGGACTGAGTTTTCTTAAACAGATTTTTGCTTAGAGATCAGATCTTCCACATTAATGTTTTCATATGGGACACTTAACAAAAATAAATATAATAAAAAGTATCTGAATGTAGCTATTGCAAAATTTTGAATATATTATTTTGTAAATGAAATTTCCATTTTTCCGATTTGGAAAAGTTGAAAAATAGCCCTTCAGAAAAAAACCGAAAAAAACCAGTTTTTTTCCCAACTTTTCCGGCTTTTTTCCGAGCATTCCCATCTCTAGTCAACAGTCAATAAATATACTAGAGATTAAAATAAAATTATATTGAATCAAACACATTGACATCTTCCTGAGGGTACAGACATGCGGTTTGTTAATTTTAACAAAAGCCAGGCTTTGTGGATGCCCAGTTGCGTAGATTAAAAATGTCACAGCTAAAGTGGGTTGAGCTGCTGCGTGCGTTTAGTTTGAAGGTTCGACTCCATCTCCTCCTTCCAATGTAAAATGCACTGCAACCAGGAAGTGTCCTTGACCAACAGATATAAATCACAATAATTGTTATTTTTAAGCAATAACGATAATGTCTTAGTATAAAAGTACTTTTCATGATTTATAGTTTGAAAATTGTTAATTGCTAAAGGAACATATATCACAATAATGACGAATTTATGGGATTGCTTATGTCTTGTGTATATATTTCTATTGCGACAGGAAATGAAATGTTGATTTATGATGGATAAATGCTTTTAGATTATTATTTCAAGAAATATCAATAAGGGTTTTCTTAAATAACAGTGATAGCAATAAATAACTCTAAAGTGATTTTAGTTGAAGTGATTTTTCTGTAAATGGTTTCTCATAAATCATAATAGTTGTGTAATAAATGTATGTGTTCACTGAACATGCCCCCCCCCCCCCTTATCAGGTCCTTAGTCCTGATACTGAGGGAGTAATGTTATTTTGTTGATTGGACGCTTGACTAATGAAGACCCACGTTGCACAGTCACCACTCTGTTGAGTCCATCACTGCCTGGGTGGACTTCTGTAATGCGACCCAACGGCCAAGTTCCAGGCGGTTGATTTGCGTCCATTAATAACACTACCTGACCCACCTCGATGTTAGGCATGGCGATCTTCCACTTAGCTCGGGGTTGCAGCGAGGCCAGGTATTCTCTGGTCCAACGTTTGGAGAATCCAGCTTTCATGTTTTGGATCAGTTCCCATCGTTTCTTTAGATTCGTTGTCGGGGTTGCTGACTCATCGGGTATGGAATGCAAAACATCCCCTGTAAGAAAATGTGAGGGAGTGAGAACATTTATTGAATCAGCATCATTATCGTTTAAATGTATAAGCGGACGCAAGTTTAGCAAGGCTTCTATTTGGACGAGTAAAGTAGCCAGCTCCTCGAAAGTGAGCAAAATCTCTCCTATGACTCGCTTGATGTGATACTTTGTCGATTTTATGGCAGCCTCCCAAATCCCGCCAAAATGAGGGGCAGAAGAAGGGATGAAATGCCATTCTAGAGAGTTTTCAGTTTGATAATGTGACATTATTTCATTATCTGTAAATGAACACCACAATTCATAAATTTTGTCCAACTTTCTGGATGCACCGACAAAATTGGTGCCGTTGTCACTATAAAGGTGCCGTGGGGCGCCTCGCCTTGCACTAAAACGTCGAAGGGCGGCGATAAATGCCTCAGCTGTCATATCACTCACAGCTTCAATATGCACAGCTTTTGTAGCCAAACAAATAAACAAAGCTATATACCCTTTAGTTGTTTTTGCACCCCGACCCTTACTAAATTTAATAGATATAGGACCTGCGTAATCAACACCGCTGGAAAAAAATGGACATTCCAGGGTTACTCGATGCTTTGGCAAATTCCCCATTAGTTGAGGGGTTGCAAGGGACCTTTTATATCTGTAGCATTTTAAGCATCTATTGATGCATTTGTTAATGATCTTTTTTCTGCCAACTATCCAATAAGATTGTCTTATGATGTGGGATAGCAGTGAAGGCCCAGCATGTAAATGGGCAATGTGTTGTTGCTGTATTAATAACTCAGCCATTTTATGCTGTGAGGGCAAGATTAAAGGATGTTTGTGATTAAATGATAATTGTGAATTTTGTAAGCGTCCTCCCACCCGTAACAGACCCTTATCATCAATAAACGGGTGGAGGGACTGTAACGTACTTTTCTTTGGCAAAGCTTTCAGTTCTTGGATACATTTAAATTCTTCCTGAAAGTAAGAATTCTGAATCCAACAAACAATATTCTCTTCAGGAGCTTTTGTTTCTTTGTAAGTAAGATGTGGTGAAGAAATTTCTGTTTTGTTAGACTTCTTGCATTTTTTGATAAATGTTTGTCAATATGCCAAAATGCAAATAATTTTTGCAAGCGAAGAGTGCTTTTGAAACAAAATATCAAATAGATCATTTGATGTGCGGGCGTGAAAGGAAAAAATTGGATCAGACCTTTGTTCGGCTTTGATTTGATCATCAAATTCCTCAACATTTGAGTCGTCTTTGGGCCAATTGGATGGGTCCAAAACCAGCCAACTTGGCCCCTTCCACCACAAATTGCAACCTGGAAGACATTTTGGATCAATACTGCGTGAAGCGATATCTGCGGGGTTCTCTTTGGATGGGACATGTCTCCAGTGCTTTGTAGGTAGAACTTCAGTGATTTGAGATGTTCTATTCGCGACAAAAGTCTTCCATTTACGCGGATGTGCAGATAGCCAAGAAAGGATGACTTTTGAGCCCGTCCAGGCAAAAATATCGAACTTGTAACTCTTTAATGTTTCCATGACGGAACGGAACAGCTTAGATAGTAGGTGCACACCGCAAAGCTCTAATTTTGGCACTGAAATCTGTTTGATTGGAGCGACTTTAGTTTTAGAAACTAAGAGAAAAGAGTTTATTTTCCCCTTATAACTTTGTCGGCAATAAATTGTGGCATCATATGCCAATGTTGAGGCATCAGAAAATCCGTGTAATTCAAATGGGTTACCGGATGAAATCGTGACACATCTAGGAACAGACAATTGATTTAGTCCGTTAAAAGAAATTTGAAATTTTAGCAATTCGTCTGCAAGATGTTGCGGTATAACAAAGTCCCAGTCCCCTTTTGTAAGCCAAAGTTTCTGATAAAATACCTTTAAAGTTACAGTACAGGGCAAAATTAGACCTAGCGGGTCGAAAATCCGTGCAGACTCAGCTAAAATGTGTCTCTTTGTAAGAGGTGGAGTGGGTGTTAATGCAGTTATGAAAATAAAACTATCTGATGAAGAGTTCCAGCTCAAGCCTAGAACCTTGGAGCTTCCGTTGTCACTAGGAATGATTTCAAAATTTGATTCAGTGATAGAAGAATCTATAAATTCATTAAGAAATGTCTGTGAATTCGAATTCCACTTCCTCAAGTGGAAACCATGCGCGTCTAAACAATCTGTAATTTCTTTGCAAGTTTCTATTGCTTCCCTAACAGTATTCGTACCGGATAAAAAGTCATCCATGTACATATCTTCTTCTAACATGCACGAAATGCAAGGATTTTTTCTATAATCCTGAGCGATTTGTTTTATACATCTAGTTGTCAGAAAAGATGCTGGCGCTAAACCATATGTGACAGTTTTCAATTTGTAATTTTTTATTTCCTCATTAGGATTAGACCTCCAAACTATTTGCTGATAAATTTGATCCTCTTCGGCAACCAAAATCTGGCGGTACATTTTTTCTATGCAGGGATGCCGCGGACGCGCTATAGCGCGTAAATTACGCGAAAAATCTGATACGGGACGCAAAAAATGGCTCTTACGCGTCCCGTGGGACGCGTAATTTCGTGAAAAAATCGCGGAAAACAGACAATTTTCGTCAAAGAATCGCGAAAAAAGCATAAATCTCATCAAAATATCGCGCAAAAGCAGCGATTTTCGTAAAAGGGCCGCGAAAAAATAGCGTATTTCGTCAAAGCATCGCGAAATAAAAAGCGAATTTTGTCAAAAAATCGCGGAAATAAGCGCAAATTTCATGAAAATATCGCTAAAATAAGCGCAAATTTCATCTAAATATTGCGAAAAACGCGATTTTCGTAAAAGGGCCGCGACAAATTAGCGTATTTCGTTAAAAGATCGCGAAAAATAGCGAATTTCGTCAAAAAATCGCGGAAAAAGCCGAATTTTGTCAAAAAATCGCGAAAAAAGCACAAATTTCATCAAAAAATCGCGGAAAAAAGCCGATTTTCGTCAAAAGATCGCGAAAAAATAGTTGTTTTTCATCAAAGGATCCCCCAAAAATAGCAAATGTCGTCAAAAAATAACGTAAAAAAGCCGATTTTCGTCAAAGGATCGCGAAAAAAGCACAAATTTCGTGAAAATATAGCGGAAAAAACGCCATTTTCGTAAAAGGGCTGAGACAAAATAGTATTTTTCGACAAAAGATTGCGAAAAAATAGCAAATTTCGTCAAAAAATCGCGGAATAAAGCCGAATTTTGTCAAAGTATCGCGGAAAAAAACATGATTCTCGTGACAGACTCGGGAAAAAATAGCGAATTTCAACAAAAGGATCGCGGAAAAACGCGAATTTCGTCAAAGTAACGCGGAAAAAACGTGAATTTAGTCAAAGCACCAAAAAAAAAAAGTGCAAACTAAACTTATAAGTAGGGATGTAACGAATATTCGGCCACTATTCGGTATTCGGCCTATTCGGCCCTTTTGCCGAATATTCGGCCGGCCGAATATTGAACAGATATTCGGCCGAATACCTGTGGCTAAATAGTGGGACATTTGACCGAATACCTGTAGCCGAATAGTGGCATATTTGGCCGAATATTTTAAGATATTTGGTTAGATATGTTCCAGAAAATCAAAACGAAATATGATTTTAAATATTTTCGACAAACAATATTAAAAAATTGTACCTAAATACATTAATTATTATAAGAAAAAGATCTCATTCTGAAATATGGGGTGGAGGAAGTATTATGAGGGGCTTGTTAATTTTGAGAGAAAGAAAAGAGAAAAGTATATCTTGGTAGCAGAAAAGAATATATAATATTTTAATGGAATGAATAATTATATTTTAAGAAAATAAACTTTTTTTTTTTTTTTTTTTTGACATACAGAGTGTAAATTTACTAAGTTTAAGTTGCATGAAAAAGGATATAAAAAGACAGAGGACACATGCAAGTTCTTACTTTTAGGGGGTGAAAGGATTTTACTAAAATAAAAAAAGTTTCATTTTTACAGAGGTAATGAGTTCTATTTTAGATAGTATATATATATATATAAATTACTAGAACTATCTATGGATTAAATAAAAAATTATGAATTAAATTATTATTCACATTTTTAAAAGTCATATGTTATCTTTAAATTATTTTTTAAGACATTTAAAGTATAACAAAAAATACATTCAGCTGTTATGATTTTTGAAAACTCAAACAAAAAATTAATTTCAATTAGTCCTTAATTTAATTTTTTATTTTAAAATTGAAAAAAAATTAAACAATTAAAATAAAAGTCATTTATATTAAAGTCAGTATTCGGCCGCCGAATATTCGGTATTCGGCCTAAAACTTGGCCGAATATTCGGTATTCGGCTATTCGGCCAAATCACTATTCGTTACATCACTACTTATAAGTAGAAAATTCATAAAATGGGATTTAATTTCTTTTTTATGAGATTCTTAAAAATACAGCATTATTTCAGTGTACTTTGATAATATTTATATTCATTAGGTGGACCAGTAAAAATCACCCCCCCCCCCCCCTCGTTCTTACTGCATTGAAATGTCTCCCGCCTTCAGAACATTTAAGATTTGATGCTTATTAGTGATTTAGATATAAATTTCCCTTCCAAGGAAAATGTCTGATTCCAACACAGATCTATGCTGACAAATAATTCAATGGGAAGTATAATAATGAAAGCACCCATTCATTCAACGAAAAGTACACCTTTACTTAACATAAGTGTTCTTTTTTTCAGCAAAAATATCTTTTTCAATAAACCCGCCTTGCCTCTTTTTAAAAGAATGCGAACATTAGTGATACTTGTTAGTGGAACTTGGTATCTTCTACTCTCAAATAAACATTATTTTACAATTAAAATTGTATCTTGCATTTTTACTTTTAAAAAACTAAAGAAAATTTCTCTTAATATTTTTTAAAAATATCTTATTTGAGTGCAAATAATGCTGGTTTTAATTCATTATTTAATTATTGTTAAAACAATAATTAATGCATTTCATTTATCTTAATAAACAACTTTCAATTATTCCTTTAAAATATAAATTATTATTGATGGGGACCCACTTTTGTAAAAAAGGGACCCAGATTTTTGGAAATCCTGGGTCCCGGGGACCCAGGTTTTTTCAAGTACAGCGGCATCACTGCTATGTCCGCAGAAAAGACTATTTTCGAAAATCGAAAATTAAGTAAGATTTCGAAAATGTCCCGTTGTAACTTAGGGCCTACACCCAAAATGGAATTCAAGGAAACACCACTTGAAGTTTTGCATGAAGCGTCAAAAACTACCCTTAATTTAGTAGTGATACTAGAAGATTTAATAACCGCATGATGAGGAAGAAAGTAGTGTTTGTTTTCATAATTATTAATGTCATTTTGTGCAACTAATTCCATGTTATCTAATTCTTCATATTCGTTTCATATTCTTCATTTGTTTCTGAAAAGTGTGAACTGCAATTGTATCATGTATCAAATGATCGCTAATTATGCATAGATCAGTGATGGAACAGCTGCGCCAATTGCTCCAAATCGATAATGCTGCGCATTTCTGTGCCAAAACTATCATTTTTCAACAAAATTGCGCCCAACTGCGCCAATTCAATAATAATTCTTGAGCCAAATCGATCAGTTTCCACCCGAATTTCGCCAAAAGATTGCGAAAAACATGCGAATTTGGTCAAAAGATCGCGAAAAACACGCGATGTTTCTCAAATGATCACGAAAAAAAAAGTGAATTTTAACAAAGGGCCGCTAATTTCGTCAAAAAACGAACAAAACGTGGTCAAAAGATCCCGAAAAAAATGTGATTTCGTTAAAAGATCGCGAATAAAACGCAAATTTTGTCGAAAGATCCGGAAAAACACGCGAATTTTGTCAAAAGATCGTGAAAAACACGCGAATTTCGTCAAAAGATCGCGAAAAACGCGCGAATTTCTTGAAAGGATCGCGAGAAAAATGTTAATTTTGTCTAAAGATCGCTAATTTCGTCAAAAAACGAACAAAGCACGGTCAAAAGATCGTGAAAAAAATGCTAATTTATGTAAAAAATAGAGAAAAAAACTGCAAATTTCATCAAAGGCCTCAAATTTCAACAAAAGATCGTGAAAAACACGAAATTTTCGTCAAAAGATCGCGAAAAACACGCGAATTTCGTCAAAAGATCGCGAAAAAAACGTGAATTTTGTCAAAAGAGCGCTAACTTCATCAAAACACGGTCAAAAGGTCGCGAAAAATGCTACTTTCGTTAAAAGGTCGCAAAAAACACGCCAATTCCGTCAAAAGATCGCGAAAAACAAGCGAATTTTGTCAAAGGATCGCGAGAAAAAACGTGAATTTTGTCAAACGATCGCTAATTTCGTCAAAAAACGAACAAAACGGGGTCAAAAGATCGTGAAAAAACTCTTTTTCGTTAAAATAACGCGGGAAAAAATCCCGCAAATTTCATCAAAAGAGCGCGAATAAAACGCAAATTTCGTCAAAAGATCGCGAATTTCGTCAAAGCATCACGAAAAAAAAAACCTGAATTTTGCCAAAGGATAGTTAACTTCGTCAAAAAGCGAACAAAACACTGTCGAAAGATCGTGAGAAAACGCTACTTTCGTTAAAATGTCGCTAAAAAAACTCAAATTTCGTCAAAAGATCGCAAAAAACGTGCGAATTTTGTCAAAGGATCGCGAAAAAAACGTGAATTTTGTCAATGGATCGCTAATTTCGTCAAAAAACGAACAAAACGGGGTCAAAAGATTGTGAAAAAAATGCGAATTTCATTAAAAGGTAACAGGAAAAACCACAAATTTCCTCAAAATGTCGCAAAAAAGCCCACAAATTTTGTCAAAAGATCGCGAAAAACTGCAAATTTCGTCAAAAGATTTCGAAAAATACGCTAATTTCGTCAAAGGATAGTGAAAAACCGCAAATTTCGTCAAAAGATTTCGAAAAACACGCTGATTTCAACAAAGGATCCGAAAAAAATGCGAATTTCCTCAAAGGATTGCGAAAGAATGCGAATTTTGTGAAAGAGTTGTGGAAAAATGTGACTTTCGTCAAAGAATCGCAGAAAAAAACGAGACTTTCATCAAAGAATTGCAGAAAAAACGTGAATTTCGTCAAAGAATACCAAAATGATGTTTTGATGCTCCAAAATGAGCCTTTTTCCTGCTCTAAAATAGTTATTTTCTGCTCCAAAGTGGCTTTTTGCTGCTCCAAAATGAGCATTTTTGTTGCTCCAAAATGGCTTTTTTCTGCTCCAAAATGAGGTCCATACTGTTCCATCACTGATAGATTCCTGCAACAAACTTTTGTGTCATTTTTGTAATAGTATACAAATGGGTGTATTGTAGCCTATTGATTATTCCAGTGATAACTCTGGATTTCATCTTGAATCATAAATGTGTAATTTTCAGCAAAATCTGCTAGAACAATGCATTCTTTTGAAGTTAATTTCTCTTTTAACTCCTGGAAGTTCTGAGACTGTGTTTTAGCAATAAAATGGTGAGTTTTTAAAGCCAGTAACTTTTCTACAAAAGACTCTAAAAATTCTCCAGTTGCCTTCATCTGACAAGGAAGTTCTCCTTACTGGGCATACTCAGAATATTTTGAAAAAAAAAAAAATACCAATTAAACTACTTATGTATGTAATAAAGGATCAGTCAAATTTAGCGGCGGAATTATAATAAAAATTCTGCAAAAAAATAAAATACTTTCGAATATTTGGTGCGAAAAGACGAAAGCCTCACACGATTTGGCGAGCTGTACTTTTCCTCACCAAAAGCAAACGATTTTAATGCACCTGAAAATTGTTTAATTGATTTTTAGAATGCGTGTAAAAAGTATTTAATGAATTTAAACATAAACAATGAGAGGGTTTAATAAATACATTTTTTCGTACTACATATTTATGTTGCTTCTTATTTAACTTTACTACTTTAAAAACAATTTCATATAAAAAAATATTTTCATAAATTTAAGTGTATTCCAAAATAAAGGCAACATTCATTTACCAGTTATTCATTTCAATATCAAAGAATTCGCCGTTTCCATAGCGACAAAATTTAATCGATAGTGCTCAGTTGGTCTTAATTTTGAGATATTGAATTAACTTATTTTAATTTTGTTTTAATTCATAAAATTTGATATTTAACTTGCATTATAAATATCTATATATATATATATGACAAAACTATAGTTAAATCAAACTAAAACTGACAAAACTAAAGTTATTTACATTAAATTTATTTAAACAAGTTCAATATGAAACATTTTTATCTTAGAGAGTATTCGACATAAAAAAGTATTTTTCGAAATTTCATTTCATCGCGAACCGATGATAAATCGCCAAATAAATGAAATTTTCATTATTTTTTTACGAACGTTCTATCGAGGTTCCGCCAAAAAATTTTTATAAGCATATATATCCACATGAGAAGAACACTCTGTAATTTTTTCAGATTTCTCTGAATATGCCCGTATGGAGACCTTCCTTGTGAGTTATAGTTTAAAGCATAATATATTTATGCACTGGCACATTAAAAATAAATAGGACAGGATATGAAAACTTGTTCTCAGTCATAGAATTTAAGACGTTTACAAGTTAAGGCATGATATGATTTGTAAATTTGTTCTTAATCATAAAATTAATACTTACCTTCAATTAATGCTAGCTTAAAATTAAATGAAATATTAAATTTGTGAGCATAAATTAAATTGTAATATTATTTTTATGTAAAAAAGTTATTTATACTTTAAAAAGATGCATTTGAAGAAATGAGTAGAATATATTACGCATTATGAGTTCTTCATGGTATGGAAATATATGTAAACAAATGGATTTTCAAGCCAATTTCAAGGCTCCATATTTTTATCACATACATATCACTCATAATATTTTTGCTACATGTTTACTTCTATAAGAAGGTTATCCTGCTAAATATTCATAAAATTGTATTCAGTCCTTTTCTAGGTATTGAACTTTAAATTTAGCATTTTGAAACTGAGATGCTAAGTTTGACTAATTATAGAAAAAGAAGGGGTATCTCAAAATGTTTCATATTTCTTCTGAGAATAGTTCAATAATGTATATATTCAGAAAAGAAATGTAAAGGTGAGTTTTACTTTCTTCCATTAAAATTTTAACATCAAAAATACAACTTTTCGCTGTAAAAAGGATACATTTAATCTTATTTTATGCAATTTTTTTAATCATTATCATAAAAATACCTATTATTAAAATTTAGTTCATTCTTTACTCAATAAAATGGTTTTTAAATAATTTTGATATGTTTAGAAATAAAAAAGTTATAAGGGTTTTCGTAAAGTACTATTTTTATGAAAAACCACTTGTGACTTCACAAAAAATGGGTGCCAAAGAAAATTTGAAAGGTTTAACAATTTTTGAATCCTTGTTTTAGACTCCTAAAAGTATAGTAAATTAAGTGGTAAAGAATAAAAAAAATCAAAAATATTGAGCAACATGCTCTGGATGATTTCACATAGATTGACCCATAACAATTTATTCAACTCGAAATGTAAAGTCATATTTTAAACACATAACTTGTAATTCTATCATTTGTATCAAAAATTCAGGGGGATGAAGAACAGCTTCGATTTGGTCAGGATCAACTTATGATAAATCATTCATTTCAAGCCATTTAAATGGCGTACCATCCATTCTTCTCGCAAAATAGTAAGCCTGTCAAAATTGATTTCAATAACCTTTCCAACAAATCTTCTTGTATTCTGCTTCACACAATATTTGACAAGAACCCAGTCATTTACTTATAATTAGGATGAGCAAAGCAAATCCTCTACTAGGCTACACAAATTACATTTTGTCGTACACTTTACAAAAAAACTATTCAGTATTTTGACTTGAAATTAAACATAAAAATAAATTATGATCTGCAGATTTGCACAATATTATTTTTTTACAGAATAGCCTTAAAAAATTTATTATTTTAATTACTTTATTTTAAATGTTTTTCCATTACGGACACATTTTGCAAATAAAAAATGAAACAAGTATATTTTCAGAAGAAAAAATAAATCATGAAGTTAGTAATTATAGATAGAATCATGATTAATTAAATAGTTTCACAATTTCTTTTATGAAATTTTTAAAATACCTTTTTTATGAAAATTATAGTATATTTTTAATGAATTAAAATTTGTGAAAATTCAATTATAAAAGTATTTTTCAGTGTTAAGAATTCAAATACACAATTTATTCTTATTATGTGAAATCATTTACTTAACATCTTACATCAAGACGATACTTATACATTTTAAAAGAATTATATTATGATTTTTTTTTTATAAAGTGGCAACAAAAGAATTGTAAACAAATAAAATTAATTGTTAAATTCGTTATATAAAGTGCTATTAGAATTTGAAGGTTGAAAATTGAACCAAATGAAACATTTACTATTAAGAAGTAATTAGTAGTAGTATTATTTTTAATATGTTTGCCGGTTAAAAACAATTTATGGAATGTATTAGTTCTATTATAAATAAATGCTGAGAAAACGTACACTTACTGCTCGAAAAGAACACACACATGATTTATCTGTAAGGCAAGAGGCTAGATATCAGCGTAAAAAACGACGACATGACAAATCTCTTCTGACAGAGAATGCATGTGATCGGAAATATGCTTTAAATTTTGAAGAAGCACAAAAAAATTTAAAATTATATTTTTGTACACCAGAAGCTATTGGAAAATGTAAAAACATCTTTAAAAGAGGTTTTAGTTAAAACTGTAAAAATATTTTGTAAAATTTTGCTTTGAAAATATTTTTATTTATACCAGTCTCGTATCATAAATAAAAAATTCCTAGGAAATTCTTAGTTATTTGGCAGAATTTACATTTCTAAAATTAAAATGCTCCAAAACATAAAGTAACGTTTTTGCTTAATAAAGATGCAAAAATATTAAAAAAAAAATTTACTTTCAAATATTTATCTTATACAGTAAAACCCGTTTAAGAAGTTCCCGCTTAAGAAGTTTCCCCGTTTAAGAAGTTTATATTTTCAATTCCCATTTTTCTCTCATTCTTACAACACTAAAATAACTCATTTAAGAAGTTTTGTTCGAAACCCTTTCCCGCTTAAAAAGTTTTATTTTTCCTTCCATTTTTATTTTCAAAGCTCGTTTATTTTGTCTTTTTGATTATTATTTTATTTTCTGTGCTGAAATCTCTTTCTTTATTATTCTTCGCTATTCAAAAAGGTCAATGTTTAGGACTGATAGCAGATGTGGTCACCTCTATTTCACCTTAAAATCTGTTTAACGTGTTTGATGGAAATGAAATGTGGGTAGAGGATGGGCCTCTCGTCACTGTAACAATAGTGACTGATAAGAGAAAAGGGAATTGCTCTGCCCTACCGATGGGTGGTTCTTTCAGTTCAATAGTTACAACAGATTCTTTCCCACCACCATATTCCATTATTCATTTCGCAGTTTTTAAGTCAGTGTAAAGTACATAACATCAAAGCTTTCTTGTTAGAAAATACACGGACAAAAAATTCTGTTTTTTTTTTCCCCAAAAATGTCGGGCAAGGCAATTACAAGGAAAGCCTTGTCAATTGAAGACAAAATCAAAATTTTGAAAGAAGTTGATAGTAACGCCAAAACAACAAGAGTTGAAATTGCAAAGAAGTTGAACATACCAGTGGCTACTCTGAATGGAATTCTAGCAAAACGAGATCTCATTTTAAACTGTTCTGAAAAATCTCGTAAAATTAAAAATGTGAAAAGAGGAAAATATGAAGTTATGGAAGAAAAGTTATTGATTAAAGGTTGCCGAAAAAAAAAAAAAAACAGAAACTAAAAACTATAACCGATTTTTTTTTTTTTTTTTTTTTTTTTGCAAAAACATATCAAATCACTCTTAAAGAGAAATTTCTTGTCTTGGATTAAATAAAGAATTTCTAAGGTAATTATGTATTTTTACTTTATTAGCTAATTTTTTAAGTGTGCAAACTAATTTAAATTTCTTAAGAAAACTCAATTTTATAGAAAGTACTCTTTGTATTATTGTACTAAGGTAAAATAAACCCTCTTCTGAATATCAATATTTAAACTATTGATTTTTTTCAAAAAATGCTAATTTCCCGTTTAAGAAGTTTTTCCCCTCCACTCCCTTGGGAAACTTCTTAAGCGAGTTTCACTGTATATATTTATTAAGCATTAGTATAAGATAAATATTTATTTATCTTATAATAATGCTTCGCGAATCCAAATAAAGCATGGCTTTTGCTAGTAATATTTATATTATTATAACATTTTTAATTCATAAATAACACATGCTAAATGCATTTGAATAGTACTAATCCTAATCTTGGGTCAAGTATCCCTAGGTGACTTGGGGTCAAGTATCCCTAGTTGCCTATTTACCCCTTTATATAACCGGAAAATGCATCCATTTGGTAATAAGTAGATTAATATTATTATACATGTTATTGTAGCTAAAAACATGTACAAAATAAATGACCAATTAAAAAAGTCTTACCTTTAAACAAAAAAATTTATAACGTCAGAGTTTACAGCACAAAAAAATTACTTTTGGAGTATGAAATTATATTTCGTGTCATAGTTTAAAAAGTTACAGAATGATTCAGTTATTATTTTTACAATGTGATCAGCTAACTGAACGAAAGGAAGTGATTGATGCCACTTCCAACTTACAAAACTTTCCCAATTCTGAGAAAAAGGCCTTGGGTCAAGTATCCCTATGAGTCAAGTATCCCAAGTTCTCCCTACTGGAATTTAAAACTAGTAAATCTGCAGATCAGCAGTCTCAACGTCATCTTTGCAAGTCATTGTTTTTTAACACTCATCACGTAATATTCAACTTCCTACAAATCGCTTTTTAAAGTTTTCAAATTACATAAATATTTATAAGAACACAAAATACTTCGTAAAGTTTCAGAAATTAAAAGTGTTAAACAAGTGGTTATACATTGATGTTCAGAAATTCTGATGAGCTACTTATTCTGGTAACTTTTTAAATCAAAAATTGCATTTCTTCAGGGGGCTCTGCCCCCCTGAACCCCCTGTAGTCTATTTAAATTTACATTCGTATTTTTTTATTGATTGAGCGGATGGTTATAGTATATCTTAGATTTTTTTTACGCAGTGATTTATAAGGATAAGCATAAGTTTTTTTATAAATTAATAAAATTTAAATTTAAATAAAATAAAATCTTCATATTAACCGTACGCAGGCAATAAATCTTGAAGTGAGGCCAAAAATGTAATCCTAAAATCCGCAACATTCGGCACAAACACAACGACGTGCTTAAAAAAAAAGAATATTTTTAGTGATACAGTTTTTAATTCATAATACAATCAAATGCTACCTTAGAATGCTTAAATTTAAACAGATCATTTTCATTTTACAGAAAAAAATGCACGGATGAAGTCAAAGGATTCGGTCCCTGTTCCACGTGCTTGTTTTGTTTGGGCCGAATGAGGGCATTTAAATCTGAGCGATAACGCACATCATATTGCAAACTGTTTTTACGGCATACTGCATCTCCATCTATCTCTTTCCTCCGTGAATAATAGTTAATTTTATTTTACCCAAGAACTTTTTATTCCAGCATCTTAGTTATCGATAAATGACGTCTAATTCATCTGCTATGCGTACTTACTCAAAACTTTCCATCTTGTTATATTAAGAAATACTCGAGTTTTCTTTTTATTTCTAATATGACGCCATATTAATTTTTTTTATTCTTAATTTTTTTTTTTAATTTCCTGTTTCACGTCAAAATATTTCAATTGAAAATTGTTTAAGAGAAAATAATATTTCGGGTTTTGATTTTCTTGGCAACAGTTAAAGAAATATTGGTAAATGTTATGGAAAATTTTCACATTATTCTCTATGAAAATAATAAACTTTTGTATTTTTAAGCAAAATATTTCAATAAAATAAATAAAATACTGCCTATTTTTATTTCTGGGCTAAAATCCATCTGTATGCAAAGATACAAATGCATTAATTCATCCGTTTTGACGTTGGCTTTAGTCAAACATTATACACGCAATTATACTAATATTAGTAGGACCAAATACATTGCTAGGCAACAGATGAAAGAAAAGAAAAAAAAATGAAATATGTATTATGTCAAATTGATAAAACAAAATGTTTTATATTATTGGAAAACATGCATAAAATTTCCCCAAAAATTAAAACCCTAATTTAAAAAAATCTCGCAAATATATTGACAAAATTTCCAACTAATTGGAATAATTTAATAATCTTATTTAAAAATTTCAGCATCAAAAATTTACCATTTAAATCCATTTTTCATATGAGCCATTTCTTTCAACTAATGAAAATCTGAAAATCGTCTGACTTGAAATAGAAAAGCATTAAAGAGAAAAATAAAATGTTCCATATTTCCCGAACGAATGAACCAAATTTAACCAAAAGCTATACAGCTAAGTCCGGGTACCTCATAAACATGTCCAGTGAATTTCAAGCCGATCGGATGCTTTTTGCGGCAGTTATCGCGTAACAAACAGACAGACAAACAGAAACTAAAACTTTTCGTGTCTCCACAGTAAGCCTTCACTGACGTTTCGGCAATTAGAACTGTCACCATAGTCAGTTACGAAATATATTGTGATGTTAGTTTGTGGACAATACTACTCGAATAAAAGACATAGTCTGTATAATTCTTTTACATCAATAAAATAATAGACATTATTACTAACAGTAATGACCCCATGGTAATTTTAGATAACGAAATAGCTCACTAAATGTGGTTTTATTCCATAACAAATTTCAAAGTGCGTAAACAACAACAAACGAATGACTATCTGTTGCCAAACAGCAAAACACTAAGTTTGGTAAAATGCGCAAGGATGTGCATTCAAAACAGTGTCAAGACAAGCTGTAACAATCAGCACCAAATTATATAAAGGACTTATCAATTTTGAAATTTTATGAAAATCCGTGCATCAATTCTTGAGATGAGCTTGAATGTATTGCGAAAATTGTGAAAATTACAGCCTAAGGGTGCCACCTGTTGGGTGATTTACACCAAAAAGTAATCAGCACCAGTTTATATCAGGGACTAACTGAATCTAAAGTTTTATTAAATTATGTTCATTAGTTCTTGAGGTAAAGCGTCCATAAAATTTGTGTCACATACATACAGAGTCACAGACTCACAGATAGACCGTGAAGCAAGAAAAACTTAAGGATGCCCACGGATTGTTAAAAAAACATTTTCATGAAAATTGGTCAGAAATGGAGGTGCTTACTTTCTATAAAAATATTATTTCTAAGGAACCAGAACAGAAGGAGATGGTGTATATATATAATATTATATGTTGTATAGATTATATTATATTACATTCTTTAAAACAAAAAGTTATTTTGATCACAAGCTATTTATAAGTTTTATTTGATTATAATAAATTTTTATAATAAAACGTAACACTAAATTTTAATCATACTTATTGCTCTCATAAGGTTTATTTTTTAATCCAAAATATTATCATCCGATTACCAAAAATAGAAACTATTAATTTCTTTCAGCAAGTATGATAGACGATTGGCAACAAAACTCTTCTTATCCAGTTGGCAACAAAACTCTTCTTATCCGAAAGTTTTTTCAATTAATTTATTAAATGATTTAAAGTAGATTTTACAACTTAACACAATGATATCACAGAGCCACTAGCTATAAGTATTAAAAAAATTGGAGATATTCGATGCACAGGGTCGCAGTTGCAGGTTTTTCGCGATTTCCCAAAATTTGATTTTTTGGATAAAGCAAGTTTTGAAACTCACGTCCTCATATATATTATTTTTTTATTCAAATCACCTGTGTTGTTTATTTTTTTATAATTTTGATATTATATGACATATAATTCCCCCTCCTCTCCAACAGGTACAAGATATCATAGACTTAAACAAAGAAATTGAAAAGCTGAGATTGGATTGTCAGCATTTGTGTTCTGAAATTGATGAAATTGATGACAGTATTGAAGATCCAAGTATGTATTTTGTAGTTTATTCTTTTTTCTCTCCTTTTCTTCTTTTTAAATTTTACATTCTTTCTTATGTAATATAAAGCAAACATTTAATCTAATGTCTTTTTAGCCTAAAGAAACTTTTTTTTTAGTTTTACTAGGAGATGTAGATCAGAGGATTAATGTGAAGAAGAAATCCCCTGAACAAAGTACAGGTAAACAAGTTTTTTGTTATAGCATCTGTAGAAAAAAAAGATTTTTTATTAATGCATAAATTTAGTATCAATAAAGCAAAAATAAAATATTTATATTAATAAAGTATTTGTATGTTGTTGCCATTTTTTTCTATTTATTTTTTTTATCTTTCCATAAACTCTAAAAATGTCACATGAAAAAAATGATTTATTTTCCCAATTATTGTTATTAATTTCAGATAATGATATGCTTAATTATGAACATAATGTGATGCAAAAAACAGCAAACATACTTAGCAGTATGAAGAATTAAAAAAAAAAAAGGGAGATAGAGAAATCCTGTATAGCTTAATGATTCCTGACTTATAACATGGCCAGGCTCAGGCATATTTTCATTCACTCTTTTCCAACCAGACCCGGGCCTTTTCTCTGAAGATTTGGGCTGTGCCGTGCTGTACCTAGACATTGCATTTTCCAGGCTGAACTGGGCTGGACTTCAGCCTTACTTTTATCTGAAGGATCGGGTCGAGCCTAACCTATTTTTTCCATAACAAGCCATGACTTCATTCTTCTTAGTTCTGCATTGGCCAAAATTTTCAGTCCCGATCTTGACCCAGACCGTATGAAAATCATTGTCTTGGCATAACCTGGTGCGTGAAAAAATCAGTAAAATTTGATCCGGCCCCAAAAATTTTTTGCGAAAAATGCATAATTTAAATCGCCTTTATTCTACAATTAAACTTTGGTATTTACTTTTTTTTTTTTTCCACGACTGTACATACTTTACCATACACTGTGGTGACTTTTATTAAATAACTTTATAGTGTATGGTAAGTTAAATAAACATTTACTGAAAATTACTGTATTCAGAAATAAATTTTTAAAAAGTAAATTTCATGGCCAACATATTAAAAGTGCAAATGAGAAAAAGAGAGCAAGAAAGTCATATGGTACATTTATACCGTACCTATTTTTCTTTCAGTCATATGTAAAACATGGCAAAATGTGCCTGCTTGATTGTGCATGTAAAGACTAATTAAAAAACATTTACACAAGTGCTTTATGGTAGTAAAAAAAGACAAAAAAGATAGCCAGATAAAATAAAAATAATAATAAAATATCGATTACATATTAATCACCCATAACATAATTTAAAAAGGAACAGGGTCTGTTTATTTACAGGAATTTCTTCCTATTTCAGGAATCTTTTGAATTATTTTTCAATGACTGTTAAGAGAAGATAGATGTAAATGGAAATTTAGGAAGTATGTTTAGCAATTTCATGTTTTCAATTATTTTTTTTTTTTATTTTGAATATAATTTGTTTAATATTTTTAACTATTTTTCATACTGACTTATAACTTATATTTATATAAATTATTACTAAAGGTGATAATGAAAGTTTTAATCATATCTCTGGTCCTATCTCTCTTTTTTAATAATGTCAGGATTTTTTTAGTTGTGTTGCAGACATCTCTTAGAAAATGTACATATATTTTATTCCTCTACATATATCATTTCATTTGCCTTTGTACTCCTTAGCTATTACATAATACAGTGAAACCTCCCTATGCGACCAACTCTATTAGGTGACCACCTCCCTCAACGACCATTTTTTCATGGAACGAAATTTATTCCCATAGGCTCAATACTAATTTGACCTCCATTCAGAGACCATCCCAGTTGAACCCCCTCCATGAAAGACCGATTTCTTTGAAGAAAATGAAATAAATTCCGTTTTTTCCTGGTCGCTTGAAGAAGGTTTTATTAAAAAAATAATTCCGGAGAGTGCATTATTCATCAAACTTCTAAACTAAGTTTAGATTTTTTTTTTATCCCGGTAACTTTTGTTTAAACCCCTTTGTGCCTTTTTAGGCAATGAATTTAACTCTGATTACAAATTAAGACTGACAGTTAATAAACTCCTCTGCCCTGTTGTGTCGGAAAACTCTCAAAGAAATAGATAATGTAATGAAATCGTCATTATTTGTTCCCGTCCACAAAAAAAATGCATTTATTTTCTGAACTTCGAAAGGACTTGGAAATAAAAATTATAAAATATAAAACTAAAATTAAAGCAAAGCTCAATGTGTTCATTTTTTAAACTCTGCAGTAATTAACTTATGTAATTGACTTTTATTTTGATACTTAAATTTTTATATTTTTTCCTAGTGAGAAAAATAAATTTAAGTAACATTGTTACCATTTTTCAACAATTAAAATTAGATTTAAACATGACCTCCGTTAAGAGACCACCTCTCGGAGAGATCAATTTTTATTGGAACAGTACGTGGTCGTTTTAGGGAGGTTTTACTGTATATTAAAAGTAAAAACATAATTATAACAAAGAAAATTGATAATCTTGCTAAAAAGGTGCATTAAATTACTTAAAAGATGTCAGTGTATGAAAGTTACTACAGTACAGCCCCGATTATCTGCGGAATTGGGTGGCAAGGACACCGCGGATAACAAAAATCATGGATAACCCGAAAAAGACTGAAAATGGGGTGCAATCCTGATAAAAAGAAAATTCAACATAAAAACTGTTTTAGTTTACAAAAAACATAATAAAACGTTTAAAATACATACATATGCACAGTACAGCAGAAATCTTTGCATAACGTCTAAATTACTAAAATAAAGAACAGTAAACAAGAAACAATGCCATGTACGGGGTGATTCATAAATATTGAAACAATAGGCTATTTCCTTAAATACTGCCCCTACACCCATACTTCCAGTTTCAAAGTTTCATAAAAAAAGGTGCAAATTTTAATGAGATATGTTGCAACTCCATGAGGGGTCTATTTGAGAAAATACAAAAACTAAATTTTTATATGGACCCCGTAGAGTAAAATTCCCAATTAGAAAAATTTTCCTTATCCATTCTTGAATTAAACACACAAAAATTCATCTCGATATCTTCAAAATTCGCAAAGGTATCAAAATCCAAAATTCGTGACTTACACCATTTATCCATGTCTCTGAGCGCTGAGTTTTTGACTCATTTTGAATGCACGATAGAGATTATCCACAAATTGTACATTATTAAAAGTCGATTTAAGACAGTGCCTCTTCTTTGGACATAAAATAGGCAGCATATAGATTTTACGTTAAACTTGCTTTCAAAATATGCTGGTGGTCTGCAATAGTAGTCTGCACGGGTTGAAATATCTAGGTCCGGACTGGAACCGACCCATAGGAACAAAAAGTTCAGCCCTGCCTGGAAAAAAGTTCAAATCGTAGCCTGGCCCGGCCTGACTGAATTTCTACATATTTTTTTTTACATCGATAGGGTTAAAAGTTGTTTTGTATGGAGGAGTTCTGACCAAAAATACTTATTATAGCTTTTCTTTTTTCATGTTTATAATTATTATTTTTAAAGAAGCGTCAAAAGCTGTGATTATTTGTTTTATTAATGAATCTCTATTTATGTGTAAATAATTCACTTCTCCTTTAATATTGTTGATCCGTATTTTCATGTGTTGGAGACATTGGAAAATGCTATAAAGTAAAATCTTTGAAAACTGAATGACATAGGAAAGAAAAAAAAACGCGTTATAGACAATTTCCCTTCTTAGGAGTTGTAAACGTAGTCTATTTTTTCTCAGGTATTATTATATTCATTTTCCATAGATCAACAGATTTTTCTGTTTAAGAAAGGATTCTATCATAGGTAGATTGTTTTTTCACTAGTTTTACAGTATTTTAATTTTTTTGCCTTAAAATCTACTATCCTTTAAAAATATGCATTTTAAAGGTTTATTGTAAAATAATGGCCATTTAAAAATATATGCATTTGTTTTAAAAGTTTTTTCTGAGCCAATTTTACTTATTTTTGCAGGGTTAGGTTAGTCAGAGATGATAATTTTAATATGGGTTGTCTCGAGATCGTAACTGAAAATTTTGCTGGTTCTGCTTTCAAAGCTGGTAGATGGGAGGTGCTGGGTTCAACCCAATCGCGCACTTCGGCCCAATCGTTCGTAGTTTTCTGTGGTTTTCTTCGAACCTTGGATATCCTTGCGTAAATATAGATTAGGTTCCCTTAGAAAGACCTCCACGGAAGGCAATCTCCCACTCCAACCAACCCCTATCACTCGTGTAGATTCCTCGTGTATATCTCTCGTTTGGCCGTCATAAATCACACCAAAACACGGTTCGGTATGAAAAAATACGTTAGGCCCGGCCTGGCCGAGTCTTCAGAGAAAAATCGCCAGTCCCTGGTCTGGCCCGGCCCATCCCCCAGAATACAGACTTTTTTTAACAACCTCACCGGGACGATAAAAAGCCTCAAGTTGTGAGGGCTAAAATTATGAAAAACTCTTAATCGGCATGTTAGAAAAAGTATTGTTTCAAATTACACATTTAACATTTATTTATGGACATTTAAATATAGTACAAAAAGGAGGCAGAAACGGCAAAAGTTAAACTGAATCCAAAGTTTAAGCTACAAAAAGAAGTTATTTTTTCATGTGCAATTTTTTAAAAAGCATTTAAACATTTTATTAGGAGCCAATCTATGTTTAAAACTTTAAATGCGTTTTTCTGCATGATGTTTTTCTTTTCTTTTCTTTTTTCTTTTTTTTTTTTTCTTTACCATTTCTCATCTTTAAATTCATATAAGTTAAGAATTGTAAATAAAAAAAGATGCAAACTTGGAACATGTGTTTTTAGATTAGTTTGCATTAATTTTGTTTTGGCAAATTTGAAAAAAAAATTACTTTTGAAAATATGATTTCTTTTTTAAAATAAGTTACATAATTTTTTAAATAAATATTTTTAATATTTTTAAAAATTAATTTTTAAAAAAATTCTGAAACAAAACTAAAATTATACTTTCCTCTTTAATTAAATGAAAAAAATTTGAAATCCAATGAATAATGTTTCGAGCTATAAATATTTTAAATTAAATCTGCTTAAAAAAATACTAATCATTTAATTTTTTTTTAAAACTTTATGAGAAATATTAGGATGTGATTTTTTTTGCAAATTATATGGTTAACCATTACAAAAAATGAAACAAAATCAAAATTCTAACTCAACAAATTTTTTACATGTTTCCTAGAACTCTTAAAGTAACATTGTTTCTTGGATTGCACACATTTCAATTTGTGTCTGATCCATTAAAACCTGATGAATTATTTAAACGACCATAACTCTGCGAGTTTTGCAGATATGAAGATGCAGTTTTTTGCGTTTAATTCAGGAATGGATAGGGAAAGTTTTCCTAATTGGAATTTTTAGCCTACGGGGGCCGTATAAAAATTTAATTTTAGTATTTTTTTTAAATAGACCCCCCATGGAGTTGCAACTTATGTCATTAAATTTTGCACCTTTTTTTTTATGAAACTTTGCAATTGGAAGTATGGATCTAGGGGCACTATTTAAGAAACTAGCCTATTGTTTTGATATTTATGAATCACCCTGTATACTGTACAAAAAGTGTTGAATTAATCTTTTTAAATAAATCAGTCGCTTGTTTTTGCTTCTTGCTTTGGAAACACCTTTTCTATCTTGAAAATTGATATTCTGGAATTTATCATAATAGGCTTATTTAATTTATAAATATTTTAATTGCTGTGTTTACGTTTTGTTAATAAAATCAAGAAAAGACATCAAGACTTTATATCTGATATTTTAAACATGGCAACCTAATTTAGAAATATTCTTCTATTACTTTCGAATACATGAATTTTTCTGTTTATATTTATTAGTAGGGCTTATTTCATTTTCCTTGCTGTTGGCTTGAATAATAATATTAAAAAGAAATTGCTTTGCGGATAAACCACACCACGGATCATCCGCTCGTGGATAATCGCGGCTTTACTGTATATATAAAAAACAGTTTAAAAAAGTTAAAACTTCAATATCACACACCTAGTACGTTCAATCACAGCATGATCATCTTCAGTGCTGATTCGATTGCATACGAAAGCACTTGACATCAGGGCTTAATTTGCACCAGAACCCGGCTCTGGTACTTCTCTATTTTTAGTAAATATTTAAATATTGGTCAGAATTCACCAGAGCTCATAAATATAGGGCTCCGGAGCCCAATGCATTAGCGCTTCTGAAAAACCAAAGCAAAAATTATCCTTTCTCTTTCATCACTAAGTTTTTGTATTCTTTTCTATTAAAACATTTATATGTGACGTAATGTGTCTCACATGTAGGAGATGAAACTGGTTCAATTTATCTATCAGTCTTCGGTGGGCTCTATCAATCTGTCTTAAATTAAAAAAATTATGTATTTATGTATAGGGGGAAAAAAGAACCCTTCCTCCTTTTTAGTGCTATTTTGAACAGAATGAAACGGAAACAAAAATCATGTTTTTCTATTCTAATGATATTTACAGAGTTATGTCTCTCATTGACTGGCGTGATGAGTTTATGTGGTGACATTCAAGAGAGCAGAGTTTTCTTTTGTGAGGGTAGGATATTTTTTAATTGGATTGTTTATTTTAATTTTTTATTATTTAGAAATCCAACCCGAGAAGAATACTTTCTTCTGTTTTTAGCCAACGAATGTCAGTTTGAGGTTTTTGATATTCTATTGTGTACTATTTTTTGTGATGAACGCTGCCCATGCTAAGGCTCTGCTCTGCACATATACGAAATCACTTTTATTTGTAAGTAGATAATAATTGCAATCTATTGTAATTCAGATAGGAAGCAATCGAGCAGTGTTTTCCCTTTTTCTATAAAAGCATAGAATCTTTCTGATAACTATGTCAATTTTTTTATTTAATCTGATTTTTAGGGACTCACCACAAAAGATTGTTATGCTGAAGGAATTGCTTATAGTCTAAGATATGCACTTTTTGTAGAAAATTTAAAAACATTGTTCCATTCTTCAGCATATAAATATTAATTTCTGTAAATTTCATTCATTTTTTCATAAAAATGTATATGTGCGAATTATCCCTTTTTTGAGTTAACACTATTTCCGAATCGTAATCCTTACCTTATTTAATCGCAGGATTTTGCAATTAATTAACATTAAAATTAGGTAAAGATTACTATTCGGAAGAAGTGACAGCTAAAAAGTGGAATAGAGAACAGCTAAGTATATGCTGATAGGTATATTTAAAATTTTTATTTTGCTAAGGAAAAAAAAATGCTTTAAATTTTGCAAATAGTAGGTGAAATATAAATATGCAGATTGGAGTGTGTGTGTGTGTGGGGGGGGGGGGGGGGTACAGTTGTTAGTACCGGTACCACAAAATATTAGGGCTCCGGTACTTCTTTTGTGAGAAATTAAGCCCTGCTTGGCATGTGGTATTGAAATCTTAAGTAATATGTAATCAACTTAGCCTTGAAGCTGAAAGTACTTGGCGTGTGATATTGAAGTTTTAAGTTTTTAAACTTTTTTATTTTTTGTAACAACTTTTACATATTTT
Source organism: Maratus speciosus (assembly GCA_963932465.1). Lineage (NCBI taxonomy): Eukaryota > Metazoa > Arthropoda > Arachnida > Araneae > Salticidae > Maratus > Maratus speciosus. The sequence goes on along the minus strand of OZ010793.1, from coordinate 255,737,730 downwards.
GACATCTTTTAATACTCCTTTAATTCACTCTAAATGCACCTTTATAACAAGATTATTAATTTTTAATTTGATTTAATCCAAGGTGAATGTGACATTCCAGTTATACTTATATTTGATATATACATCTTATGCATCATAATTATGACCTTCTCCTTAAAAAATACTCATGTTACATAAATTGCAAAATAATATTGAAATGATGACAAAATAAGGTAGTCCTGTGCTTAAAATTATGAATGATTTCTAATTTTTCAAAAATATAACTCTTCTAATGCATAAATTAAAATTTGATGTGTTGTAATAAGTTACTAAAATTGAACTATCGTCTACAGTTATATTCTGCTTGTTAATTACTTGTATATGATGCTGATTAGCATCTCCTGCAAAGCATTGTAATTATTAAATAAATATCCTAAAATTATCAATTAAATGCTAATTATCTTTTATATATTATTTAATTTATTAATCTAATTATTAAAATTCCCTTGTCCCTTTTTCTTTCATTCTTCTTTTTTGCTTTTTTTCAACCTCCATCTTCCTTTTTTATTACGTGCTTTATCTTGTACTAACTATGTTGCTCTGCTCTTTCTTCCCCATCTCTGCTACCAATGAAATATTTTTTTTTTCCCCAAGCTTGTCTGATTCCTTCATATTTACTTTATCTTCGAACCTCATGTAGTTTTATATCAGATGAAGGTTCAGTTGTATATGATCCAAAACAGATCTGTTGTGTTTTTATCCTTTTTTATAGTATTCTTATGCAAAGTCCTTAAACCTTAATTATCTGATGTCAATTTATCAGTGCTTTTTTACTAAATAAGTTTGGTAGTTACTCGGCAAAGACAGGTTTTTCCATATTTACGTTATTTATTATTTTAATCAAACATATTTGTAAAGTAATCATATGATTTGAAATGTTTTTCCAACTGAGTGAAAAAGTGTCCAGGTCAGTAATTGAACCCAGGATATTTTGCTTAAACTGCCAATGCTTAATTGAGCTAGTTATCTAGATGACATATGAGACAGACAACCTTGCCAATGTACATGCATTTTAAGACAGATCAACATTGGCAAAATATTGGCAATTTAAACCAAAGGTCCTGGGGTTTGACTCCTGGTCTGGACACTTTTTCACTCCATTGGAATGTTTCTTAAAATTGTGTGATTATACAAATTTAGTCTGTTTACGTTTTTATACTAAGTGTACCAATATAGAGTGTTTTTGCCAAAATTGAGAGAAAGACCCTACAGTAATAAAATAATCTTCTTATAATAAGCATGGTTCGTACGCTTTGGAAAAAATAGAAAAAGTGCTGGGAAAAAAAGTATTCATTTTCAAGGAATGAAAAGTGCTGGAAAAAAAAGTATTGATTTTCAAGGAATGAAAAGTGCTGGAAATTTTCCATAAATGTAATAGTCTTTGAAGTTTAAAATAGCGAGATTCATCAATCGGATAAGAATCCGAAAATTTAAGGCATTCGGATCCGAAAATTTTAAAAAAATCTGCCATCAGTCCGAAAATTCGGATATTTAAAAAAAAAAAAAAAAACACAGCAAAACATCGCTAATTTCGACATGGTCGCCGAAAAATACCAATTTCGGCAATCGTTCGCATAAAACGCGAATTTCGCCCAATGGTCCCTGAAAAAAAGCAAATTTCTGTCAAAGGATCGCAGGAAAGCGCGTAAATTTCTCCAAAGAATTGCGAGGAAAAATGCAAATTTCTGTCAAATGATCACGGGAAAGCGCGTAAATTTCTCCAAAGAATCGCGAGGAAAAACGCAAATTTCTATCAAAGAATTGCAGAAAAAAACGAATTTGGTCAAAGGATCGCTAAAAAACGCAAATTTCTGTCAAAGGATCGCGGGAAAGCGCGTAAATTTCTCCAAAGAATCGCGAGGAAAAATGCAAATTTCTGTCAAAGGATCGCGGGAATGCGCGTAAATTTCTCCAAAGAATCGCGAGGAAAAATGCAAATTTCTGTCAAATGATCGCGGGAAAACGCGTAAATTTCTCCAAAGAATCGCGAGGAAAAACGCAAATTTCTATCAAAGGATTGCAGAAAAAAGCGAATTTGGTCAAAGGATCGCTAAAAAACGCAAATTTCTGTCAAAAAATCACGGAAAAATGGAAATTTCTTCAAAGAGTCGCGGAAAAAACGCGAATTTCTGTCAAATGATCGCGGAAAAACGTGAATTTCTGTCAAAGAATCGCAAATTTCTGTCAAAGGATCGCGGAAAAAAGTGAATTTCTGTCAAAAGATCTCGAAAAAAAAAACACAAATTTCTTTCAAAGGATCGTGGGAAAACGCAAATTTCTTCAAAGAATCGCAGAAAAAACGCAAATTTCTGTCAAATGATCATGGAAAAAAGCGAATTTCATCAAAGGATCGTGGAAAAAATGCAAATTTCTGTCAAATGATCGCAGAAAAAAGCGAATTTCGGCCCAGAATTGCAGAAAAAACCCGGAATTTTTGTCAAGTGATTGCGGGAAAAAGCAAATTTCTTTAAAGATTGCGAAAAAACGCAAATTTCCGTCAAAGGATCGCGGAAAAAACGCAAATTTCCATCAAAGGAATGCGGAAAAACGCAAATTTAGTCAAATGATCGCGAAAAAACACAGATTTCTGTCAAACTGTCACGAAAAAGACTGCAAATTTCACCGAAGGATTGCGAAAAAAGACTAATTACTTGGAAGAAACGCATAATTAGTGCCGGGAGAGGATTTTCTACCACACCTCTCTACTGTAACCTTTCAGAAAATTTGCAGTGAATTTAAGATTTTTTATTTTTTTCAGAATCATCCTTGTGAATTTTGTCAATCAATTTTTTTCAGTTTGTCATGGGAAGAAAAAATACTTTCGTCAGTCGGTTGCAAAAAGTAATCCACGGTTATTTTCCTCAACCGAGTTTTTTTCTGTCGCAGAAATAAATCGTGAATTTCGTCTATCGCAGACCTGCCAACTGCTACGAAAAAATCGTAGTTGCTACGATTTGGACCTATCAACTACGATGCTACGAAAATCTGTCTTAAACTACGATTTTTTGCAAAAAACACAAACTCAATTTTTGTTTCTAGTTGCGATTTTTACATCATATTTTTCAGGAGTGATTCTGTTGCGAAATTTCCAAAATTTCAAAGTATTCATTTCCGAAAGTTTTAAAAAATTGGCCATTAGTCCGAAAATTCGGACATTAAAAAATGCTCATGGAAAAAAAAAAAATCTGGGCTGCAAAACAAACTTCTTAACATAAAACACTCTCTTTATGTATATTAACCACGAGTGAATCGTGTTTCTGTAAATATTTATACAGGAATTCGCTTCCTTAGAAACAAGGTGCCATTTTAAGAATTTCTGGAAAGGAGGAGGGGTGGCGGGGTTCTTTGAGGGGCAAGGTTTGAAATAGTGTGCAAAATCGCACGATTTGCGATAAACTACCGCGAATATCGACAAATGACCGTATAAAAAAAATCAATTTCGTCAACTGGTCGCAGAAGAAAATAAATTTCGTCAAAGGATTGTGGTAAAAAGTAGTATTGATTTCAGGTGATGGCCCGGGGGGGGGAATGTCCCCTCCGGAAGATTTGAGATTTTGTGTTTCAATGATGTGATTTTTGTCAAAATATCGCAGAAAGAAAATCTAATTTCGTCAAAAGATCAGTAAAAAAATCCAAATTTCATCGAAAGATGAGTAAGAAAACGCAAATTTTCACCGAAAGATCGCAGAAAGAAAACACTTATTTCGTCAAAAGGATCGCGGAAAAAACGCAAAATTCGACAAAGGATCGTGGTAAAAAATACGAATTTCGTCAAAAGTTCATGGTAAAAAGTGCGGATTTCAACAAAGAATCATGATAGAAAAATGTGACTTACGATTGCGGAAAAATTGTGAATATCCTGAAATGATCGCAGGAAAAAATTCCTATTTTCGTCGAAATTTACTGCACTGGGCTAAAAAATTGGAACCAGGCTCCTTTTACAAATGTAAAAAAAAAAAAAAAAAAAAAACGCTGAGAAACGAAAAGAAACTCTAAAAATCGTATGAAAATTTTCAAAGGAAAATATTTACTATATTGAGTTGAAAGACTGAAACCTTATTCCTTTTACAAATGTCAAAAGATGTCTGTGTAACACGAAAAACCAACCAACCAACCTCCAGATTAATTTAAATTTTGTGTGCTACGATTTCTCAGTTTCAAAGGTTGGCAGGTCTGCTATCGCTAACTAAAAATAAATAAAGAAAGAAAGAAAGAATTCCCCAATTACATAAGGGAAAAAATCGCAAATTTCGTCAAACGATCATTGATAAAATTTGCAAGTTTCTTCAATCTAAAAAAAAAATGATGAATTTTTTCCATTTGTCGCAGAAAAAATGGGCTTTGTCAATTGGTTACAGAATAAAATCATGAATTAAATCTGTAGTTGACATAAAAAAAATTGTGACTTCTGTCAATTATGTGCAGAAGGAAATCTCGAATTTCTTGAAATACTCCTTTTACTCTTGTAGTGATACCATATCTTTTATTTTTTTTTTTGCACTGAAAGAAAAAAAAAATGAAGCTCTGTTTTCTTAATTTTTATTATATATGAAATTTCTTTCCATGGTATCTTACTAAATTAAAACATATTATTCTTTAAAAATTCTCTGGTAATATGTCTTTAAAAGGCTTTTTATAAAAATTAAAAGATTTGATAAGATTTCTTTGAAATAGATAATTAGTGTGCTGACTATTTTCCTTATGTGTTATTCTACGCCTTTTTTCATGCATGTATCTAAGCAGTCCTTGAAAAGTGCTGGAATAGTGCTTGAAAAGTGCTTGAATTTTATTTGTTCTCGAGTGTATGAACCATGATAAAAGTATAGCTTTAATATGCATATTAATAAAGTATTATAAATGTCTTTATTGTTCAAGTTTGCATTGGTATGTATTTGGTACAAGAGTTGAAATTGATCATATTAATTATGACATAAGAATCTTATTAGTGCTTAATGTTTTAATTTGTTCATAAATTACAAAATTCAGTTTAATTGTATGTTTTACTATAGATAAAAATCAACACAAGATAATGTAGAAGAGATCTTTTTACTCCATATTAGTAATAAAAGTAAAAACACACTTTTATTAGTGTTTGTTTAAAAACAGAAATAGGATGAATTTAAAATTCATGTTGTAAAAACCATATGTTAAATGTTCAAAATGAATTGTTATAAAAAAAATCCCTGCCGGCTCGGCCTACAGGCGCAGGTAGATTTTGAAGTTAAAAGTTAAATTTTTATTTTAAATAACCAAAGAACAAATAAATTAGCATAACATTAATAAAAATACAAATAAAATGTCGAAATAAAAATCACTTGACGTAAACATGTGTAATTTGCTTAAAGTCAAGTGAATGTGACATTTACGATCAACCATTATTGGAATTTAATCTTATAGTTTGGCGATAGATTTTTGGTCGATGGGATAACCAAGTAGTATCAATATTAGTTTTTGCTGCATTAAAATATTTCAATTTGTTGATTTTCTGTAAGCAAATAAACCCTATTGGTTTACAATGGAAGTCTATGGGAATTTGGTGAAATAGTAGAGATATCGACAAGTTCGCGATAGAACAGGTTCCCTCCCCCCTTATATGTATGGAGATACGATAGTGTAATATGTATATAGATTTTTATTTTTCACGTGGAAATCTTGCAAATAGAAAAGTAATTGTTGTGGTAAGAATTTTATTGTGGTTTTTTTTAATTGTTGGCAACTGCTATAATGAAAAATTTAATTTTCCTGTCATTTTTCTGTAAGAGCTGATTTTATCAGAATCATGTTAAGGAGGTATTCAAAATTTTTAACCCTCCCCCATTTCTACTGCCTTGGGCCGATTTTTTTCATTTGCAATCCCCGCCGAGAAATTAGCCATCTCAATGTGTTTGGCGAGTTTGAAGATGATCCATGAATAATTGTGACTTTTATCTTGCATGCAAAATTTAGTACATACATACATATACAGGGTGTTCACGTATAACCTGACCGACCTTTATTTTCGCAACCGTTGGTCCTAGATACATACTTCCAATTACGAAAGTGGTCAAAATTAGGTGCAGGGTTAAGATGAAAAAAAGTTTGAAGCGAAAAAACAATTTAGTGAAGAATTACAGAATCTAAATTTTTATACGGTCCTTGGTCCTATAAGTTATATTTAGTAAAAATTTCCTGTTACACTGACAAGTAAGAGAAAAAAGTCCTGTTATTCTAGGATTAAAATTGACCGAGTAATAGCTGTTTAAAGTTGAAGCATATTTTTTGCTGCAAATTAGGGGTCATTCATAAATTTAATAGAAATATAATTTTGTCAGATATATCAAAGAAATGGTTGAGAGTAAAATTAGCATTGCAGTATAAATTTGAAATCTTTAATCATTCTGACATATTACTGCAAAATAAATAATTTGTACCGAACATATAAGAGGATTAAAATAACATAATTTTTGTTAAATAAAAGGATGAAAAACAACAGCCTCAATTCTTTACAAAATATACATATTTTTAAATGCTGTTAGATTACATTGTCTTTCAAATTTTGGGTTGTGCCATGTTTTTTAGTTTTTGAAAATTGATTCTGATGTATTTTTTAGCGCTGAATCAAAAAATGACCTTCATTTTAAACCATCACGTCAGGATTTTTCTCAAATCACAAATTTCAAAGTTAAAAAGCTCAAAATTAAAATTGATCCCCCTTCCCCTCCCAACCTCATCGGATCCCTGAGCTGTTTAGCTGTAAGAAACCCAGTATAATCCAAAAAAATTGAATAAATTATTGAATTAAATAAAATTAAACTGAATAAAAAAGTCTTACATCTATTTTATAGTATAAGATTTTTCGCAATTTTTTAACCTTGAAATTTACGATTTGCGAAAAATCCTGACATGATGGTTAAAAGCGAAGGTAATTTTTTTATTCAGTGTTAAAAAATACAGTCCCCTCTCACTTATACGCATTTGAAGGGATTGATTTAAAATCGCGCATAACTGAAAGGATGTTGTATGTAGTAATTCTTTATACGCATTATGGGAAAAAAACATTTTGAAATATAAGAATTATGAGTAATAGCATTTTATAAAATAAAAGTGGTATAATATTAGTATAGTGTACTTAAAATCCTTACACTTTCCCTATAAAATTTAGTTTAAAAAATACAATAAACGTAAAATTTAATTTTACATAGAAGAAGATATGCCAATTAATCCTCTTTTAAGAAGTCATCGATGCTAGTTTGTTTTTGCTTAAGCGCGTTTGTACAACGACCTTTGCTAATGCATTAAAGTGCATCATTGTAACTTGATGCTACATCAGCATATTGAAGGTAACATCTCAAAGCATCGAGGACTCGTAAAGCAGTAGCATAAGATGGGACAGTTACAATATCAGTTTCATCATTATCATCATATTCTCCTTCTTTTTCAGCTGTCATGTCACCAAAAACAGTTTCGATATCTCTTATTGCCGTTAATATCAACATTGACGAAATCTTGAAAAGAAAGAGAATCTTGGCTTATGCAGTTCCATTCTTCTTCGTCTATTTTAAAATCATTGTTGTTGTTTTCATTTTACTGTAATGGAATAGCTTCAGCATCATTTGAATGAACAAAATTCGCTTTTCTAATGCAGTTAGAATTTATTGTGACTGTTACGTTATTTCAAGAGGAAACGAACATATGCATAGCATCCAGAATCCAAATTTTCTTGAATTCCTTTTTCTGCTCTGGGATATAAACTTTCTTCGCACCAAATCTTTCCTATACTGCGCTTTAACTGACCTTATTATAAATAGATCTAATGGCTGGAGCCTGCTAGTACAATGTCCAGGGGAAAATATAATTCCTGTATGTGTCAACAATGGTAGATATGAAGGATGGGCGGGACACTGATCCATAAGTAGCAGGACTTTTTTTTTTTTTTTTTTTTTTTTGCCATCTTCATATCAAATTCCTTCAAAAAGTCTAAAAATAGTCTGCTATTTCCGCGTATAACTGAGAGGGACAATTCAAAGTGGCGCTTATAAGCGAGAAATCTACAGTATTATTTTCCTATTTCTCGTGACGGGAGACCTTACGAAAATCGCGTATAACTGAGAGACACGTATAAATGAGAGGCGCGTAAGTAAGAGGTGACTGTACATAAAAAGTAATTATAAAAGTTAAAAAACACAACCATCGCAGGTTTATGTTATCTAATCTAAAACTCTTTCTTAAACTTGTTAACGGTAATCTATCCAACAGTTATCTATCTATTTTTTGTGTTATCCTCTAATATAAGTAAGTATAAGATGGTAAGCGTCGAAAATCATAATATTACATTGTCATCGGATTTAAGTTAGTATGCAAAATTTAACTTCGTTCAGACATTTGAATGTGAGTTAAAGTTTGAGTACAATTTTTAAACTGGAAAGACGATCGTTGTAAGTTGAATAAAACCTTATGAAAATAACATAATTTTCATTAAAAGAAATCATAGCCTCAAATCCTTACAAAATAAAACATATGTTAAAATACAATTTTTTAAACTAATCTGAAACTTAAATCAATCGTAATAGTTGTACAATTTCTTTCAAAGTGCAGATACCTTGAAATAAGTTTAAGTACTGTATATACGACCCCTGAAAGCATGGCTGCAATCATCTGTTTTGATATGCAAAAAAGTGGTATAAGTCATGAATTTCAAAGTTTCATAACTCGGTCAATTTTAATGTTAGATGAATGGGACTTTTTTTGCCTTACTTGTTAGTGTCACAGTACATTTTTACTAAATATCACTTATAGCCCGGTAGCAGAAAGTTCGAGACGGGAGACGGGCGTTGCAGATTTTCTTTTCTCTTTTGCAGATTCTTTTTCATCGAACTTTTATTTTGCTTCATATTATGTTTAGCTCTTTATTACTTAATACAAAAAGCTAAGACTATTATTAATAAAAATTTATAAAATGCCTAAAAACTCTACAGGTAAGTGATTGTTTGATTAATTAACGCTTCATTTATAAAAATATTTTACCTGCAGATTATTTTTTGCCCCTGAATTATCTGTTGCAGACACTTGGAGAAATTTCTGCTACTGGGACTTATAGGACTGAGAGACCGTATAAAAATTTAAATTTCGTAATTTTTTAATAAATGTTTTTATTGACCCAAATCACTTTAAAAATAATTCTTTACCTTATTTAAACCATTTTTGTAATTGGAAGTATGCATCTAGGACCAACAGTTGCAAAAATAAAGGTCTTTCAGGTTTTACGTGGACACACTGTATATATATATATATATATATATAAACTTTTTTGTTGGGTGTGGTTTTGGGTTCCTGGGATCATATAATGAAAAGTTATGAAGGAATTTTTCAAAAGTCACACCATGGTAACAACTGCAATAGGTAGTATTTCTTACGAAATCTTCCTAAAAATACTCAGTTTATTTTTTTAAATATAACAACAGGGCAAGAGAAAAAGCATTTTTAAATTACTGCAAATGTTACTTTATATTTTTGTAACAATCAAGTATTGTTGTATCTTGTAGTAATAGATTTAAACAAAATTAATGTCTGAAAATTATTTAAATTATCTAGAATTTCTAAATTGTTTTTTCAGTATATAATCATAATTTAATTTAATTAATGTATTAATTGATAATTTTTGGAATTCCAAAATATTTTATTGTAACTAGGAACTCACAATTGAAAGCGATTTCTAAAATTCTAGCACATTCCATCTTTACATATATGAATGAAGTTAAGCTAAATGTGCAAAAATACAATTACAATTTTGGAAACAATTATTGTCTCTCTTTATCCAATGCAGTATAGAACTGTTTATTACTGAATCATTCCCTCTCACTTCATCCGGATCATGAAATCCATGATATCAGATTTTGATGAAAATTTTTGTAGCATTTATCATTTTTATTAATAATATAAAAGGGCACTTGAATAATTTGAATACTTTTTGAGAGGAAAAAAAAATCTTTAAATAAACAGAAAAGTTGTATAAATAGTACTTTGAAGGCTTTGTATTTATAAGGTATTGTTTCAGGAGGAGGAGAGATCATAATTTTGCTCATTTTCATCATATTAAATTGGAATTTTCACTAAAATACATACAAAAGATGGAGATAAAGAAAAAATAGTTTAATGATCATATTTAAATTACCACCCCAGCCCCCTAAAAAAAAAAAAAAAAAAAAAAAAAAAAAAAAAAAAAAAAAAAACCCTAACTGCAGTGAAATATTTATTTATTTTGTTGTATTTCTGAAAAAAGTACTGAACCAATTTTGATGATATTTAAATGGGATTAATTGAGGTATTGAGTTATATTAATTTGAGGCTCTTTCAATAAAAAAAAATAAATCACATGAATCGGTCACGTAGTTTTGGAGTAATCAGTGAACATTTGTAAAAAAAAAAAAAAAGTGTTGAATTGAGAACCTTCTCATTTTTTTGAAGCTGCTTAAAAACTTTAAATCAATTTTTTAAAATTTTTTTATTTTCACGAAAATTTGTATATACATGTATGTTATCATATAATACCATGACCAGTGGATCCACAGTACAATATTTTTAACAATATCTAATATTTTTTAATTGCAGGTTTAAACTTCTAAAGGAAATTTAAGGATAAAATATCCAGAATCCAGAATATCATTTCATTAATTCCAGTAAAAACTAATCGAAGATAGCAAAAGGCACACTCGAGAAAAAAAAAAAATTAACAATCATATTTTAACTGCATTAGAAGCTGACATCATCCACTCAGAGGAAAATATCGAACAAATAGAAATAAATTTAACGCATTTAAAATACAATTTAATCTGGTATAACAAAGCATACCTTTTAAGCTATACGTGAAATACCACTGCTTCGATTGATCCATGGTGTCTTTTTTTTCTAAACATTTCAATTTTACTTTTACTTTTTAATAATAAATATAAAATAAACCCTTGCATTGACATCTTTTTATCGTTTTTGTGTCATTGCTGAGCATGATATAATGCAGTATTTTATTTTTGTGGCAACATTTATTTAAGAAAAACCTTTCATTTCATTTATGAGAATAATGCTGACTTAATTTTTAATTAACTGCAATTTTAATCAAAAGATATATTTTAATGAAATGTGAGTGTACTACGTCAGAAGCCGGTTCAAAAACTTTGTGAAAATGATACCTCATTCATTGTTGTGCATTCTATAAATGCATAGAAAAGGGATGTTGACAACTGAAATAATATACAATATATAGCCATTAATCACTGGACACTTTCAATTTTAGATATTTTGTTGAATATTTTAAAATATACTTGTTGGATTCTTCTGGAACTTCAGGATTATAAAGATTATGTTTGATCTCATATTTATCAACGTCGATTTGATAAGGAGGACAATTAGGGGGGTCAACAAAATTCAAAGAAAAGTAATAATATTTGGGGTCACCCTGGAAATTAAAATGCACAAAATGATGTATCGCTGCAGAATAAGAATTTGTGGATACTGTACAACATGTTTACTGATTTGTGTAAGAATAGAATGTACAGTGGTGGCCAAAATTGTGGAGATTTTAAGAAAATTTCATGTTTTATAACTTTGTATGGTTGAAGAATATAATAAATTTCACTTAAATACAAATGTTTATATGTCCAATTCAAGGAAATTTAATGTAGAATTTAATGAAAAAAACATAATTAAAATATCTGCATTACAAAAAAAGTTTCACTTACAAAAAATAAGATCTATCTTCATTATATTTTAAAGTTACATATCCTTTGTTTTTTATTACAGCTTCACAGCGTCTTTTCATTGAGAGGAATAGTGTTTGGAGTTCATCCTTTTTAATCACATGATGCCAGGATTCAGTTATAGCTTCAATAAGTTGCGTTTTATTAGATGGATGCCGCTTTTTTTTGTACAAGAATTTTCAAATGTTGCCACAAATTTTCTATAGGATTCAGCTCAGGTCTGTTTTCTGACCAGGGTAATAATTGTATGCTTTTATTTTTAAACCATTCTTTGCATATTTTTGCCATATGGCATGGAGCTGAATTCTACTGAAACATAAATGGTGCTTTATTGGAGAAGAGATCCCTGATGGAAGGTATCAATTTTGGTTCCAGGGCAGTTTTGATGCATTTTTTTGCATTGAAAATGCTATCAATCATTGAATGCGGCCTACACCATTTCCAGACATACAAGCCCAAATCATGACATTTGTTGGGTTCTTTGTAGTTGCTTCAATGCAATATACAGCTCTTCCCCTACCCTACGTCTCACATATTTTCACCCATCACTACCAAAGAGCGATATTTTACTCTCATCGCTCCAGATTATTTGCTTCCACTGATTTTCTGACCAATTAATGTGTTCTTTTGCCCACTGAACTCGTTTCTTGCATTGCTGAAGATTTAAAAATGGTATTTTCCTCGGAATTTTACCTTTCAGTCCAAACCTGCTAATCTTTTCCTTATTGTTCTTGAACTAACTGAAATACCCATTACATTCATTTCACATCTAGCAGCATCTGATGAAATTCTTCTATCTTTGAGGCATATTCTTTCTATTGTCAGAAGCACTTGCATTTTTTTCGGCATGATCTTGTCTTATTTATCACTGATTTAGTTTCTTCATAATGTAAGCACAACTTTTGTATGCCAGATAAAGTGACTGATCCACCAACCTGTCTTGCAATTTCAGCATAAGAGAGACCATTTTCCCTCAATATGACAATTCTGCTTCTTTTTATAGGTGTCCAATCAGTTCTTGTTGTTGGTGATATTGTTTTAAATTATTTGCATTATGGAAAAAAAATAGAAATATTTAATAATACTTGTCCTGCATTATCTTGTGATAACAAATTTACATTCAATTAATGTTGCACCATAAGGAGTATGATTTTCAAGCTATTTTTTTCTTTTGCCTACACCCCTTTTGTATACATTTTAATGAAAATTCCTACTTAATAAGTTGAAAATGAGCAAAATAATTTTCCTTATCTTAAACAATGCCACTTAAATACAGAACCTATGAAGTGCCATGAATGCAACTTTTTTGTTTATTTTTAATTGTTTTTCTCCAAAAATTTGTCTGTATTTACTTGAATTTGGTGCCTCGGAATGTAAAATGCATCTTATATTTTAGCAGTGAAATTAAGTGTTTTTATTTAAAACCGATGAAGCATAGTAGCATAGTCATCAGCTTGTCTCTTTACCATGCTACAGGGTCAAAGTTGTATTCCAAACTGCGAACTGGGCAAGGTCAATCTTTCAACCCTTCTGGGTCGATGAAATGATGTAGTATCAAACTTGCTTCCTTAAATAATACTTGTCCTGCATTATCATGTGATAACAAATTTACATTCAATTAATGTTGCACCATAAAGAGTTGCAAAAAAAAAAAAAAAAATCAGCATCATAGATTTAAATTTTTTACTACATAATCTATACATGTATGGTTTAAAAAAAAAATGTGAGTTGTCTTCGTATTCAATTGCTAAATGTACCTAGTGAAATGGGTTCTATTTTGAAGGGGAAAAAAGCATATCTTGTATTCAAGTAGAAATGATACTTGAGATATTGAAGTGTCATTTTATATTATTGATATTGATGGAAAAAACTAAAACTACATAAATTATCAAAATCTGACCAAGACCATGGATTTCATTCTTGTGTTTGGTTGGATGATATGAAATGGAATGAAGTAAAAATTGAAGCTGAAGTAAAAATTTGTCTGTAGATAAAATTTAATTTTTTTTTCATACAAATAATAAAAACTAAATGCATTTGATTTTATTTGAATTTAAATTGAAATGTACTCATTCACCACCAATCTTTCATATCCCTTGCTTTGCTCCTCTTTTGTTATTAAAAGTTATATTATTAAACTTTATTACTTCTTAGTGCTGCATATTTATTTTGATTATTTATTTAAAAGAATTGATAACTTAATTGCAGAACTGATTTTACTTTTGCCAGAGTTGGCTCTCTGTTGCACTGGACGAAGGAGTCATGTGTTGTTCCTGAAACTGTAGTTTTATTGTACTATTTACTGGAGTTAAGATACCTATTTACAATTTTTTCATGTCATTTGGTGAGTTTACAAGTTGTTGTTTTTTTCTATTTTCAGATGCACACACTACTGTTCATTCTACAAATTCTAATGTACTTACTAGTACCGACATCCAAGATGAGTCAAATAAATGGCAGTGTTCTAACTGCACATTTGCAAACCATCCAGCTTTTGATGTATGCGAAATGTGTCAGTTACCTAAATCTGTTACTCGCAGGCCATCATTTCTACGTACTCCATCTAGTTCGTGTTATTGTCATCCAAAGGAAAATACTTTACCAATACAGAGTTGATATCTTGTCCTTAATAAGTATTTATTCAGATATATACTTTCTCCTCGTTTCATAGTATTTTGCAGCATTTTATGTATCTGAAATACTTTTTGTTAGTTAGGATTTAAGGAAATTTGTTTATTCAGACAAAATGCTGTTAGCTGATCACTTATTTTATTTGAAAAGTACTTTTTATGTGCTGAAATATTTCATTGTTATTAAACAGCATGTAAAGCCAAATGATATGTTTAAAAAGGTCACTAGTTTTTAATGTAAAGTTGTATCATATAAAAATAGGACATGTTGAATTGCTCATAATATTGAAATTAGCAATAATTTCATAAGAGAAGAGTAAATGTATATTGTTGAAATAAATCTGTTGATTATGCATCTCATACATTTGTGTATCAAAGTTATTAAATGAATAGTATTGCTGGAATAATTTGCTAAAATGGTAACAGCTGTTAATTAAAAATAGAATTTTTTCTTAGAAATAAGAATCATAGTTATGATGAATGTGAGCTCTATTGATTTTTTTTTTAATTAATGAAATAGGATTGCTTTAAATAATTTAATTTCTTAAAAAATAAATGTGTATTGAATGTACTGAAGACATCCCCCCCCCCCTCCACAAAATACATCATAATATAATCATTCTCAATATTTGTCTCTGAGGGGCTGGGGGGAGTTGCTATTTTATGATTAATGAATCATCATCTGAATTTGTTAATCCATAAAATCATCATTTTCTTTTCAAAACAATGAATAAATTTGCATCTTATAAATTTTACCCTTCCTTTTACAGGGTTAAATAAGTGCAGTTAAAGCACTTTATAACAAAGTTGAAAATGCTCTAAAAATTTGTTTATTATAGTAATGCATTTTTGTACTCTCTCTCTCTCTGTATATATATATATATTAGAGATGGGCGACATCGTTTCTTTTAAGGAATCGTTCCAGCCGGAATCGTTCACCGAAAGGAACGAGTTCATTGGAGTCGTTCCTTTCGGAATCGTTCCGAAAAAAAGGAACGAATCCGAGGAAAATGAACGATTCCGAGAAAAAAAGGAACGATTCCGAGAAAAAAAGGAACGATTCCGAGAAAAAAAGGAACGATTCCGAGAAAAAAAGGAACGATTCCGAGAAAAAAAGGAACGATTCCGAGAAAAAAGGAACGATTCCGAGAAAAAAAAGAACGATTCCGAGAAAAAAGGAACGATTCCGAGAAAAAAGGAACGATTCCGAGAAAAAAAAGAACGATTTTGAAAAATAAAGGATTCCAACGGGAAAAAAACACTTCCGAGATAAAGAGAACCACATGCAATCCATAATATTTTTTACTAATTTATTTTCTTATGTACCCATTCATTTTTTTACGCATCCAGTCGCCTTAATTTTGTAATGTTTTGGACAGATGATTTTGTTTTTAAGAATTCATTTCATTGATCAGTGTATGCAATTAATTTGCAGTTATTCCTAACTTTATGATTTATGGTATAAAGCATAATTCCTCTTGGAAATTTAAGGGCGGTGGAAGGTCTATTCGATTTTCAGTGTAATCATTGGTTTCTCTTGAAAATATGTCGTCAAATGACCGTCCATTTATATTATTATTTTATACAGTGTGTCTTTACTCTCAAAGATGTTCAGTGGCCAAGTCCTAAATCGTTAGTCATAGTGTTCCAATTGTGTGTTGTTGTGTGTTAAAACAAAAATGTTTTAAATAAGGTAAAAAATTATTCTGAAAGTCGTTTGGATCAATAAAAATATTTGTAAAAAAGTTACGAAATTTAATTTTTTATACGGTCCCCCGCCCTATAAGAGATATTTAGTAAAAATTTCATGTTCTCTTAAAAGAAAGACAAAAGAAGTCCCATTCATCTAACACTAAAATTCATGAAGTTATACGAAACTTTGAAATGCAAGACTTATGCCACTTTTCTGCATCCGAATACACATGAGTTTAGCCATGCTTCTAGGGGTCGTAAACAAAGTGCTTAAAGTATTTGAAGGATTTATTTCATGTGTAGCTGCGCTTTGAAAGAAATCTTATTGCGACAGATTTTTGTAATGATTTGAAGCTGTTTCTTTTCATAATTTTTTTAACAAAAATTATGCTATTTTTATAAACTTATTTAACCTATTAACCGCCAAAACTATAAGTAGGAATTTTCAAATTTCTTGTTGTAAGTCGCTTGTCACCACAAATTCAGAAAGGTAATTTCCGCTTTATTAAAATATCGAAATTTTTGCCCATAAATAAGGCAATTTTTTTAATTGTAAAATAGTGGTGACAAAGTAATTAATGTAAGCATGAGCAATTATTTTGACCGTTGCGTGAACGCAACACCAGCCGGTAACGGGTTAACTTGAAACGATCGTATGTATGTCTTTCCAGTTCAAAATTTGTACTCGAAATTCAACTCACTTTAAAATATGCGATCAAGGTTAAATTTTACATATTGACGTAAATCAGATGACAATGTAATATTATTATGATTTTCAGTGCTTATCATTATGTACTTATTTTACAGGGTAACACAAAAAATTTCGGATAGATTACTGCCAACAAGTTTACTAAAAAGTTTTAGATTAGATAACACAAGACTGCGATGGTTGTGTGTTTTTTTTTTTAAATTATGTATTTTTAAAATTATGATTTTTATGTATTTTTTATCGCTGAATCCGAAAATTATCTTCATTTTTAACCATCATGTCAGAATTTTTCGCAGATAGTAAATTTTAAAATAGTAAATTTCAAAATTGAAAAAATAGCTAATACTATAAAATAGAGTCGATGGTTGTATTTTTTAACTTTTACGATTGATTTGTATGTGCTTTTTTAGCCCTGAATGTAAAAATTACCTTCATATTTAACCATCATGTTAGACTTTTTTGTAAATGGTAAATTTCAAAGTTATAAAAATAGCGAAAATCTGATACTATAAAATGGATGTAAAACTTCTTTTATTCAATTTAATTTTATTTAATTCAAGAATTTATTCAATTTTTGGCTTATACTGGAATTCTTACAGCTAAACAGCTCGGGGATCCGATGATGTGGGAAGGGAAGAGGTTCAATTAAAACTTTGAACATTTAAATTTTGAAATTTACAATTTGTGAAAAATCCTGACGTGATGGTTAAAAATGAAGGTCATTTTCGGATTCAATAGTAAAAAATACATAAAAAGCAATTATCAAAAGTTAAAGAAATAACAATCACGTCTATTTTATACTATCAGAATCAGATTTCCGAAAATTTTTCACTTTTTAGCTTTCAAATTTACGATTTACAAAAATCTGTGCGTTATGATAAAAAATGAAGGCCATTTTTGTATTCAGTGTGTAAAGAATCGAGGCTGTTGCTTTTCGACATTTTATTTAACGAAAATTCTATTATTTTTTTCCCGTTATATGTTTAGTACAAGCTGTATATTTTGCATTAATATTTCAGAATGATTATAGATTTCAAATTTATAATGCAATGTTCATTTTACTATCAAATATTTTTTTTATATATCTGAAGATTATTTATATTTCTAGTAAATTCGTAAATGACCCCTATTTCGCAGCAAAAAATATGCTCCAAGTTTAAACAGCCATTACTTCGGTCAGTTTTAGTCGTAGAATAATAGGACTTTTATTTGTCTTACTTATAAGTGTAATAGGAAAGTTTTACTAACTATAACTTGAAGGACCGGGGGATCGTATAAAAAATTAAATTTCATAATTTTTCAAGAAATGATTCTATTGACCCAAATCACTTTTTAAATACTTCTTTACCCCCATTTAAAACATTTTTGTAATTGGAAGTACATGGCTATGACTAACGTTTTACTAATTAGCTATTGGACATCGTTGAGAGTGGACATCCTGTATAGGAAATTTTATTATTGCTCTGATATTTGTCACCAGGGTCTAGGAATTTTTAGTCTCATAGATTCCTCTTCAAAATCTACCTCTAGGTAATCTTAATTTCATTTTTCATTTGGATGGCCCTACTGGTTTGGATATGTAACTAGTTAAAGTAGATTACATTTTTGTTCCAGTGTCCGTACTTTCAATAACTTTATCCCCTTTGTCGTCTTTCTCCTCAGCTCCTTAACTTTACGCACACAGGATATTTCGCATAATTCATCAACATTATTATCACCGCCTTCAGGATCTGGTTCAGAAGTGAAACACCCTATTCTATAGCAGTCATGTTGTAGTGCAATTCAGTGATATATATCAATTTTAATGCATTTGAAATAGCTTAATGTCATTAAAACGCGCTGCAAACGATTTTTTCCCATTGACCATAATGTAACGAAATACTTTTGAGTGCCCCTGTAAATAAACTATTAATGCTACACTCTTCATATTGAATACCAAACATCCCATGGTAAACATCATTAACACATATCAATTGCATGGTAATCCGAGTATATTTACTGGAGTTAGGTAATATCACACACTGAGACCACAGAACGACACAAAGCGCAACATGAAGTGCAAAAACCGGTCGAAACAAAGAACGAAGTTGTTGCAAACTTGTTTTAAACCAGTTTTTCTAGCGAATTCAAGCGACATGTCTTATGTGTCGCCTTAGTGTGTGGCTTGCCTTAGAGCGTGAACAGATAGTCTGACGGACAGACAAACCGCATTCATAAACACTAACTTTATTGGAAAGAGTTAAAAAGTAAAGCACGTTTTTGCACACTATCTTTCCTGAGTGACTGATGTATGTCTTGTCTTTTACCCTAACATCGCTATTTGTGAACTGCTGTTAACTACATAGAATTTCAATAAACTTACAACTATTTTTGAATCTCCAATTTCACGAGAACCTACAGGAATTTCTCTTATTTCACACCCTCATCCGCCGTCAC
The DNA here is from genome assembly GCA_963932465.1 of Maratus speciosus. NCBI lineage: Eukaryota > Metazoa > Arthropoda > Arachnida > Araneae > Salticidae > Maratus > Maratus speciosus. The sequence continues at coordinate 255,718,495 of OZ010793.1, read as the reverse complement.
CCTCTCTCCACTTATACCATACAGAACTTCAGTTCGGTGTAAGTGAATTGCGATGCTAATATGTTTGGATTGGGATCTTTGGAGCTTCATAACTCATGAAGTCATTGAACACTTGTGTTACACGAAAGGGTAGAAGTTCCTTCAGATGATTTGTAGACAGATTCATTAGCAGCATGGCTATGGCTAGTGATATTTATAAGATAATATTATATATATTAATATTATAATATATATATATATGTATAGTAATATATATGATTTTATTCATATATAGTACATATTATCTCCGCCAAAAGATATAGTGATTCACTAAACTTCAAAGTTCTATTTCTTTAAATTTGAAATTTGCAAACATTTTAACTGAAAAACGGTTTATTGGTTTAATTAAATTAAACAAATTAAAAGTATGTCCATTATTATTACAGAGTGTAGTACTATATAAAGAACTATCTTTGACGATGTTTCGGCCGTTGAATGAAAGGTATCTGTTGTAAACGTGTTATAGCTATTATCAACCTTAATTTTTTGAGAATTTGACTATTTTTTATTCGGAGTTAAACTTTTTATTGTCAAAACTATTTAAAATAGATAAAACATTTTGTTAAATTCGAACTTTTCAGAAAACTTTATGTAATTTAAGAAAATAAATAAATAAATCTTCTAAGTGAAAAGAATAACAATAAGAAAGGAAAATACATAAAATTTAGTATCGTATTTTCAGTAAGTTTTACCTCAATAAAAACGGAAGTTTGGTATTAGGCTTGAAACATTAAATTTAGTTTAGCATGAAGGGAGCCTTGATTTGATCGAAACTAAACTCAGATATGTATTATCCATCACCACAGTAACAGGCATTAATCGTGGCACTGATTTCGGGATTTACGAGTATCAATAACGATCAAGAAATCTGAATTATTATAAGAAATTATTACGATAAACGATTTTTTTTCTTTTATTTTACGTTGAATTAAAACAAAGTCACAGTTATTTAAATTCTAATTATTTAGCAAGAAATAGAAGTAAAATAACAATTGAAAAAAACTTTACAAAATCACAACGTGCATTCTTTGGAAACCAATAATTAAATTCGTATATTGTAAAACTTTTTAAATGCAATATTAACCTTCCGCATACCAGACCGGTGCAACAGACCCGATAGATACATTCAAATTGATTTTTCACATTTAAAAAAATGAAAATTTTGTAAATATGTGACTTTTTCTGGAATGTTCTACTCAAAAGAATAGAACATCCCAGAAAAAACCCATATTTACAGAAATTTCAGTTTTTAAAATAAATTAGAAGTATCATTATAAATGTACCTGTCGGGGCCATTGAACCCCTCTGGTAGGCGGAGGGTTAACATAAATATATTAAACCAAAACAAGCATAAAATATGCAGCTTTATATATATATATACACATATGTCGCAGTGTTGGAGAAAGTCCAATAATCTATTTGTAGCACGTGATTTTTCTTTCCCGTTTTTATACTCAAAACGGCCATTAAGAGAGCGAACCGCGGTTAAATTATTTCAATCCCACCCACCACTGTTACTGTTACCTTATTATTATTATTAGACATTATGCTTTTTGAAATATTCATTATCTTAAGAAAGAAAGAAACGTTTTACAAAAATTCCTTGTTCTAACAGATTTTACTCTATGTAATAAACCTCAATGTAAGTTGATTAAAACAACAATCTTAGGGAGTTTCGAGATTTTTTTAATCATCTTCTTCAGGAGAGAAAAACAAGACGCCAAACTGTGGAAATAAAGTGGTACTCGCGCACTCGTAGCTGGTCATATATTTATTTTGACAAAGAGGATTCTCAAATTGAAATTATGTTTGAGGAAAAAACATGAAATAGTGAAATATGCATGAAAGTGCGTAACTCTACAATTATTAAAATAATTGAAAATCAGTTATTATTATCCTGTTAAAATGCAATTTTTATGGCCTAGTGATATATTTCTTACATTATTCAAAACTGTTTCTAGTCAGATTAAAAAAAATATTTTTCACTAGTAATTAAACAAGCATTTTCTTTGTTTTTCTTAAGGCTGTTCTTAAGTGATCTGCTCAACAAGCGTAAAACGTTTTGACACATTTACAAATTCATTTTTTAACGGAAAGATATAAAATAGGAATGTTTGACCATGGAAGCGATTTGAAATCGAACTGTGTTTTCCATCTTTTGATCAGTAAATTACCTATTGAGTTATAATCGATTTTGATCATGTGACAAACATGTTTTTCACTCATTTTAGAGAAATGCCTCTTTCGCGCAGAAATTCGGTTCAAAACTCCCACTTTGACACTATTTTCTGAAAGGCCTTTTACATTTGCAAAATAAAAACGGAAAAAACAGCTCGATTACACAGTTTCTGAACAACAACACCTGCTCGTTTCATGCATTTCCGAATAAAAATAAATTAAAACTTTTGTCACAAATTTATCCTTTTGGATTTGAGAACAGTCTTAAGAATTCATTTAGAAAAAATTCATTTCGTATGATACATTTACCAATTAGAAAATGTATTAGTGTATTAAAGTACACATGGTGTTCCATTACCCTCGGGGTCCAGGTACTCAATCGGTAAAGCACGTAAAGTTTCTGGGTTCGAATCCCATCTCGGGCACTTTTTCACTCAGGTGTAAAAAATCCAATTCGTATAAAATATTTTTTTTTTTTAATTTCTTTCAGATTAATTTAGCACAAGAAAACGAAATAGTAATGTTTATTAAACGCCCTACTCCGCCCCGCACTTCAATTTCTTTTTTCGTTCATTCTTTACTTTTCTTTTTTGAGGAGGGGCACACACATTAGAAGGATATTTTGGCAATAAAGTCAGCTTTAATAGAATCAAAATCTGTTATTTTGAAATAAAATAGCGTTTTAATTTATTAAAACTGGCCAGTCTACAAGAAAAGAACCAATTCCCAAGGAATCGGTTCTTTTCGGAACGGTTCCTCGGATTCGGTCCTTTTTGGAACGATTCCGAAATGGACCGACTCCGAGGAATCGGTGCTTTTCGGAACGACTCCAGGAATCGGTCCTTTTCGGAGTCGGTACATTTTGGACCGATTCCGAGGAATCGTTCTGAAAAGGACCGAATCCGAGGAACCGTTCCGAAAAGGACCGATTCCGAGGAACCGTTCCAAAAAGGACCGAATCCGAGGAACCGTTCCAAAAAGGACCGAATCCGAGGAACCGTTCCAAAAAGGACCGAATCCAAGGAACCGTTCCGAAAAGGGCCGAATACGAGGAACCGTTCCGAAAAGGACCGAATACGAGGAACCGTTCCAAAAAGGACCGAATCCGAGGAATCGTTCCAAAAAGGACCGAATCCGAGGAATCGTTCCAAAAAGGACCGATTCCTTTTTACAGAATGGAATCGTTCCTTCAGTTTCACTGCCGGAATCGTTCCTTTGGAGTCGTTCCTCAACAAATGACACATCTCTAATATATATATATATAAATTTAGTAAATTGTTCATGAAAAAAAAATGGATTACTTTAAAAAATCAAGTTTTTTATGTATTTTTTTATTTTTTTCTGAATTATCTAATAGAGCATTGAGAAACTCATTTTATTGTATTTCAAAAATTATTTGTTGTTTCAGTGTTTTTAACTTGCTGTACTGTATAGAATAATATTTTTAATAACTCACTGGTAATGCACATATATAAAAATAGGCAATTCATATATTTAATAGGCAATTAACTTAATGCAGCATATTTTATTAATGCTAGATTCTAAAATGGAAATCGGTGAAATAGATTTTTGACTGCATTTAGTCAATAATAATAGTCCAATGGCGGATTTAAGGAGTAGACAAAGGGGCGATAGCTCCACATTTGGGCATAACAAAGGGTTTGCAAAACGACATTATGCATCCCCATGGAAAATGACTTATGGCAAACCTTGAGCCCCGTGTCACACCAGTTTAAATCCACGAGCCGCAGGTCGCACCAGTTTAAATCCGCAAGCCTCAAGTTGGGTCTGGTCTTCTCTCTTTTAGAGCTGGGACATGCTCTGATCTTGAATTTTTCTGCAGATTTGGTTCGGGCCAGACTTCTTTTTCTTCCAGGTCGAGCCTGGTCTGGACTTCATTCTTCCTGCAGGTCTGCACTGGCCAAAATTTCCTGGTCCTATTTTTTAAATAGTGAACTAGTTGTTTTTATTGCAGAACTCGTTTCTGCATACTCTAAACAATATAAGCACAAAAGCTTTTTAAAATATTGCTAATAGTTTAGCTTGTAGAACTTTACAAACTTATGCATTTTAATTATGGCCACCCTTTATATATGTTTAAAATTTCCGTTATGCCATAAATCAGAAATTTTATGGTCGCAAGGGAAAAAAACTACAGCAAAATTATAATACATGCTAAGATTGATAATTTCATTTCTAAAATACTTTCAGAGCATTTTTAGTGATACAGTAAACCAGTAAAATTAAATCTGTGTATTGTGGAATTCTGCCTTAAATGAAAAATTTTATCCTGTCAAGAAAATTACACTAAAATGGTATGTCTTATGTTAGGCATATAAAACATAATTTTTTACGGCCCCTTGTGATTCTATCTTGGTAGGATTTACTTTGTATGCTATAGATCTCTACAATCTAAGCTAGAGGTAAAACAGTTGGCAACCAGGCGGCCTGAGGTTAGCTTCTGGGTAGAATTATCTCTTATAGATTTTAGCATCCTGGCGGCGATCAAACCTGTCCAGCCTGCTGGGTCAAGATTGTTTTGGTGACATCTAGACTTTTAGAACACATCAGACCATATCACTAATCTCGAATTTCAGAAAGAGAGTTCAGAAGTACAGTAAACATCCTCTAATCCAGCATCCTAAGGTCCGGCACGACTTTCGGAAACACAACTGAATTGAGAAGAAATAAAGGAGTGGGTTAAAGCAGATTTTGATGATTTGGCAGAGGAAATTTTGACTGATGAGGCCATCATTCAGAGTGTTGTGAACCTAACAGCCCCCCAAAGACGTTGGCTGTAATGAAGATGATCTGTACGAGTCAACAATATCAATTGCAATAGAGCAGCTGATGCCTTGAATACCTTTATGAAGTTTTCTCAGCGTAGCAGTTCGTTCAAACGTGTGGAAATTGTGAAACTTCACATCATAAGAAATAACGTTCTAAAAAAAGAAGAGAAAAAACGGTACTTGTTAGTTATCCCGTTGACCAAATTACTGTCGCCAAATTGCAAGATTAAATGCTAATAATGGTTGTTCGTAAATATCACATTCACTTAACAACATGTGTTTAAGTCATCAAGTGATTTTTATTTCGATGCTTTATTTGTGTTTTTATTAATGTTATACTAATTTATTTGTTCTTTCTTTATTTAAAATAAAAATTATGCCAATTTGTATAATTTGGCGAGTGGTTTGGCGATTTATATAATTTGGCGAAATTGGTCGATGGGATAACTAACAAGTACTGAAAAAACTAATACAAAACAAATTGATATTCGGGATTTCTTTAAGATGGCTTCTACGAGTAGGCCTACTGTGTACACCTACAGAGCACGTTTTTATTTTATAATCATGTACATATATTGTACTTTACATTATTGAGTTTTTTTTAATTCTATTGAAGCTGTTGTAGGAATAAAAAACGTTTCACAGTCATTTTTTGTTTAATTGTAATTTTTACACGTTATTCCCGGCATTCATCCGGTAATCCGAAAAATTTCGTAATCCGGCATTCTTCAAGTCCCGAACGTGCCGGATTAGAGGATGTTTACTGTAGTAAGTGTCAGAAATTTAACTTGTGATGTTGGCTGCCAGATATAGTTCCTGGGTGATGTTCAATATTGAGTGTGTGTCTAATAAACAAAATTATTTTTAGTAGGTTTTACTCTATAATTATTTATACAATTTTCTGTGTTTTTTCATATTTTACAAAGAGTTTGTCAATGATTTAATAAATGTAGCATTTTTTTATTTATTAAAGCATTAATTTAAATTAAATTATTACTTTATTTACCTTTCATCTTACTATATTTTTCCCTTTCACATAATTTTCAAAATTTTGCATACTTAAAATTTTTAATAGGCTGTTTAGAAATCTTCTAGTTTTGCATTGAATATTTCATTTTTATTTATGCTTTATATTGCACATTTTCTTGTTACATATTGTGAAATTTTGTATATGCTTGTTATAGATTTTATATTGGTAATAAAAATGGTTTAGCTACATATTGGCAGCCTTCCCATCAATATTCCACGTTATACCAGCAATTAAGGCATTTCACCCATAATCTTTCATGTAGTATTTGCTGTTAAAGCAATATATGCTCTTTAACATCATTTGTCAAACTCTTAATTTGTTATGCAATGTGAAGGATTCATAGAATGTATGTGTATTTACATATCCATAAAATACTGTACATGCACATATTTATGTTCTGTTAATAATAATTATGATTCATTGTTATTTAGAATTATGCAGCTTTTTTCTGACTAAAGTTGATCGGCTAATTATGTTTTTTATTATGCCTTGTAAAATCCTATTACTTGTTATTTCTGCTGAGATTGGTTTCTTTGACATGATTTCTGTTTTTTAAAAATGTTGCACATATTCAATTAAAAAAAAAAAAAAAAAAAAAAATTGAATTTCCTTTTAAACATATTTATTTATTAGGACATTAATTTTTTTAATAAACTGTTGTAAAGTATTATAAAGTATTCCATTCTTATTACAGAGTTGTACCATTCTTCTTCATGAGTTGTAGAATGTTATCATTGCCATATCCATTTGACAATTAAATTTAAATCAATAAATCCTGATGTACAGTGGGTGATCGGTTAATGAACTTATTCCATTCCAAAGCAGTGTTTGTTAATTGATCATAGGTTTAGTATAGATTTGTATGGGAGTTCAATTAATTTGTTCGTAAAAGCTAAATAATATATAAAAAATAATATCTCTTCATTCTCTCTTCTTTATTATATAGGGTTAATATACAGGGTGTCCGGTCTCGACGGTGTCCAATGGCTAATTCCTAAACCGTTAGTCATAGACATATAGTTCCAATTGCAAAAATGTTTTAAATGAGGTAAAGAAGTATTTTTAAAGCGATTTGGGTCAAGAAAAGCATTTATTAAAAAATTACGAAATTTAAATTTTTATACGGTCCCCAGGTCCTGTAAGTGATATTTAGGAAAAATATCCTATTGTACTGACAAGTAATACAAAAAAAGTCCCATTCCTCTGCGATTAAAACTGACCGAGTTATAGATGTTTAAAGTTGGAGTATCTTTTTTGCTGCAAAATAGGGGTCAGTCACAAATTTACTAGAAATAAAAATAATCGTCAGATATAAAATTTAACATTAAACATTGAGAGTAAATTAACATTACAATTATATTTTGAGATTTTTGTTCATTCTGACACATTAAAACAAAATATACAACTTGTACTAAATGTAAGACTTTTTCAAGATTTTATGATTTGTCGCCTGACCTCAGGTGTTCTGCAATATGTATACAAAATTTCAAATCTCCAATTTAATTAGGGGCTCAGTTAGAAAGAATTGTTTAAAATATACAAAACATAAAACTTTTTCAAATTTTATGATTTGTCATTTGATGTGAGGGGTTCAGCTATAAGTATGCAAAATTTCACGTTTCCAACCTAATTAGGGGCTCACTTAGAAAAAATTGTTTAAAATACACATGCGGAAGCCCAAAGGGTTAAATGTAGGACTTTTTCAAAATTTTATGATTTGTCATTTGATGTGAGGGGTTCAGCTATATGTATGCAAAATTTCACGTTTCCAACCTAATTAGGGGCTCACTTAGAAAAAATTATTTAAAATACACATGCGGGAGCCCAAAGGGTTAAATGTATGACTTTCTCAAAATTTTATGATTTGTCGTTTGATGCAAGATGTTCAGCTATAAGCAGAGTTGGAAAAAAACATGTTTTTTTTTAGAAAAAAACAAAAAACGTGTTTTTTTTTTGTTTAAAACATGTTTTAAACAAAAAACAAAAAACATGTTTTTTTTTTGTTTAAAACATGTTTTAAACGTTTAAAATGATTTTTTCTGATTTAACAGCACAATTTTGATTAAAGTGAGCAAAAATTATTAAATATAAAGGATGAAAATATTTTCAAAAAACAGCAAATAAGAAAAAAATTATTTAATACCAAACATTAATTAAAAATTAATTTTTTATTCTGAACTAAAACATCTAATTATTAAGTTCTTAAAAATTGTAACAAGCTTGGCAACCTTATCAACACCTGACTGGTTTCTAGTTTTGCTCGGCACAGAGCCAAAAGTCAAACTCTTTCTAAACCATCCACACAGCTGTATGTAATTGTTTTGTGATTAGCATGATATTTTTATCGACGTGTTTTTCAAAGCTTATCCACCAAGATAAAGGTGTTATTTCTACAAAACTGTGCACTTTATTTGATTCTTGAACAGCGAATTTATGATTGGTAACTGACAGCATATCATTTTTATTTATTTTTTTGCATTATTATTAATAGCGTCAAACATATAACTGGAGAATGGAGTTGACTTAGCTTTATAGTTTATAATTATAGGAATTAGTTCAGGACATAATTCGGCTGCAAGGTTCATGCCTTTTTCTGTCTCATCAATTGTAAATGATTCTTCTTTAAAGCATGGATCAGTAATGTCTGCCAAGAAATGTACAGATGTCATGGCCATTTCATATCTGTCTTCTATGGCTTTTTCAATGTTTTTTGTAATCATGGTAAGATTACCAGCACATATTTCTGACATTTCTTTTTTAAAATCTTTTCAAACTTCAACTACATCACTAATAATACAATTATTACTCTGAGCTTTGTCACATGAAATTGCAATATGTTTGAGCCTTTGGATATATTCTTCAACATTTCTTTTTAACTGCAAGTCTATGGACTTTCTTAGAAATATCAGAATTGATTTTCTCTAGATTATCTTCACAAATTTTGAAAATTTGTGACCAATTGCTTATGTAAGACTCCATTGTGTCCAACATGGAATTCCACCTGATACCTGATGGTAACTCAAGCTTTTTAGCAACTGTTTCCCGAAGCTTTGCTGAAATAAAATGATCATTTCAAAAATATTTAATAACATCAAAACTTGAGCTTTTAAATTAGAGATTTTATTGTCTTTTGCTAGAAGATTTAAGACATGAGCTGAACATCCATAAGTTAAAATATTCATATTATGTCTCTCAATCTTTTTAAGTTCATTTCTCATCATTGTATGTTACAAAGCTGCCAATAAAACAACCATAGCATTCCTCTACTTTATTTATGGCAATACTTGCAAGCCCACAAAGATAATTCAATTCATGAGGATGGCCAGATGTATTAATTGAATCTACTAAGTAAATTTGGCCTTTACAAGATACTGTAATTCCTACAACTGGCTCATTATGAATGTTACCCCATCTGTCAAGAGCAGCACAAACAATCTGTTCTCTTAAATCATTTTTATAAGTTTCCAGCACAGATTCATACACTTTGTCAAGTAATATGCCTCCTATTTCATGATGATTTGGTGGTTTGTAGCCAGGTTTTGTACTCGACACCATCTTTTTAAATTCTGAATGATCCACACATGAAAATGATGTATTCGTTGCATAAATAAAGCGTGCAACTTGAATATCAAACGATTCTTTAATAAACATGTTTTAAATGTAATGTTTTAAACATGTTTTAAACAAAATGTTTTAAACGTAACAACCCTGGCTATAAGTATGCAAAATTTCACGCCTTCAAACTAATTAGGATCTCACTTAGAAAGAACTGTTTAAAATACACATGCAGGAGCCCAAAGAGTTAAATGTACGACTTTCTCAAAATTTTATAATTTGTCGTTTAATGTGAGGTGTATAGCTATAAGTATGCAAAATTTCACGCCTCCAACCTAATTAGGGGCTCACTTAGAAAGAATTGTTTAAAATACACATGTGGGACCCCAAAGGGTTAAATGTATGACATTTTCAAAATTTTATGATTTGTCGTTTGATGTGAGGTGTTCAGCTATAAGTATGCAAAATTTCACGCCTCCAAACTAATTAGGAGCTCACTTAGAAAGAATTGTTTAAAATACACATGTGGGAGCCCAAAGGGTTAAATGCAGGACTTTTTCAAAATTTTATGATTTGTCGTATGATGTGAGGTGTTCAGTTATAAGTACCCAAAATTTCATGTCTCCAACATGTATAGTTTCTGGGAACGGGCTCTGTGACAGACAGACAGACAGAGGAGCGAGACGAATAGGGTTTCGTCAGATGAACGAAACCCTAAAAAGCATTGGTATGTTTAAAAGTTGTTTTTTTTTTTTTTACCATTTTTAAGCTATTTTTTTTTTTAATTTTAGGAAAGAAAAATTCAAAGTGTTTTCCTTTTAAAGAAAATACTTTTTCTGTCGGATAACATCTTGTATTTTTTAAAGCAAATTAGTTGAGTGGGATCAACATCTTCTTGACATTCTAATCATTTCAGTGTTACTTCTAAATAATTGTAAGTTTCTAAATAGACAGATGTTCATCTCATGATGGACAGATATCACCATTACGCAGAATTTTCAATTCGAGAACATATCCTGCATTTATTGCTTGACCAACTTTTTTTGGAAGCATGACTATTCATCTCAACATTGGCAAGATAGATTTACTGGTCATTCATATTTTTTGTTTTCACACATTTCTCAGAAAAATATCTAGCAAAGTAGCAATTTCCTTTTAACACTATATATGCTTAAAATCAAAAGAAAAAAAGAAGCATTTTGTATTACTGATGTTATACTGTATATATAGTGTTCAGATTGCACATTTTTATCTGTATTTAATTCAAATGTTGTAGTGCAGCAGTTCCCAAACTTTACTGCTATACGACCCATCTTAAAGTTTGAAAAATGTTCTTGATCCACCTAATAGCAGATACATAAAAATCCTTTTACATAATACATCATATGGAAAAGGTCTATCTTTCATATAAAGTAAATACAAGACAGTAATAAGCAATAGCTAATATGAAAGTGAAATAATCATAAAACAAAATCTTTTTCTTAGTGCATAAAGAAAGTATCTATATTATAAAGGACAAACATATCTGTGCGTAATGCATATGTCATTTTGCGAATGGCAACACTTTGAAATTTGAAATGAAATTTTGGTTTTGCAAATTTTTAAACTTCTAAACATCGCACATTTTAAATTTTTACACCATCGTATAAGGAAAAAAATTCTCTTTTAAATGCAATTTGTTTGAAAGCTGTATCTCAATTAATTTTTGAGATATTAATTTTTTTTGCAGTTTCTAATACCATTTTTCTTATTGTGGCAACAAAAGTACCTCATTTCTATTGAAAGTCATTGAAAGTAAACGGAAAATAGTTGAAAATAGGAGATACTGTATCTTTTTGTTGCCATTTTATCATAAAACCTGAAAAAATAGTTGAAAATAAAATATGGACTATGTCAAGAATATTGTCTGTTATTCCGTGATAATGACATCATATGAACACTTTTCTATAGACGAAGTTTAAGACTGGGTTGTAAAAGTAGATTGCTTTAGCGGATGCAAATGACATCATTTTATAAAAAAGCGTGTATTTTAATTCTTAAACCTGAATTATGTTTTGTAGGTGTGCGTCATTTTCACAGCCCAGCTGCTTTGAAATTCTTCACAGGTGAAAATGCTTCACTTTTGAAAATAATGTAATCGAAAGCACACACTAATAAACCCAATGTTTTACAAAAATGTAGAGTGTCTTTATAAAATAGAAGTGACATGCAAATAATAGCAATTTATATTACAGAAATTGATGATTCTCGCCTGGATGGATTTGCTTCGCCGAGTTAGACAAACAAACAAATAATTCGTGGTTTAAAATAATATCATGTTCCTGAAGTTTTTGTCGAAAATTCTCTCGAATAATAAAATTTTAATGCTATTCTTCAGGACATTCTACTATAATTTTATCAAAATAACACAATTTGCTTAATTTATTTTTTCCTAATTTTATATAATCTATATATTTAAAACACAAGTGTGTTTTTTAGTCATCTGCCCTGATCTTTTTGCTGAACCAATTTTGCTAATATAAATATTTTTAAACTGAAAACTCTTCCTTTGTAGATGTGGTCACACTATCTGTTTTTTTTTAAATATCCCCACTTTCATATTTTAATTTTAAAAGCATTTTATGAAATTTCTTCAAAATGATAAAAATTAGATAGCTTTCATTGCTGCGGACAAGAGAGAAATAATGAGGTATTTTAAACTTTATTCATGCTATTTTCTGATAAAAATTCAAAATTGTTGATAAAAATTGTTGTATAGGGTTTAGTGGCACAAAATCCCGTTAGGAGCAGAATATTATATTAGGGCATAATAACGGAAAATGACATACTGCTTTTGAAAACACGCATTTTTCCTCAAAAAATTTCTATAGTGATTTTCCTTCTGCATGTGTACTGATTAGGGATTACAATCCCGTATCCCGGGATCCCGCATCATTTTTAATCCTGAAAATCCCGGGATCTTGTCTGCCAAATTCCGGGATTTTCGGGATTGTCCTTTTTTTTAAATGGAACAATATTCAGCTGAAATTAAAAAAAATATATTTATAGACTTTCTCTTTTGGAAAGAAAAAGAATTAATTTTTATGAAATTTATATATCCTTGAAAAAATATACATATTTCAAGTATTTTTTACATATTTCAAAGCGATTAAATCGTTTAACATGAAAACCTTTTGACTTGCAAACAGATGTAACCCGCTCGGCTATTATTCGGGAACAATGAAATCATTTGTTTATTTCGATTTTGCTGCGTTTAGAAAGCCGGTCGTTTCAGCAACTGGGAATCACAAAATTTCGAATTGGAGTTTACTGATAAGCGTCGCATTTGAGTTTCATAGTCATTATTATGTGCTAACTTCTTTGCTTTTCAGGCGTTTATACTTATTTTGCTTTAAAGATGTCTAGTGAAAAGGATTTTGTAGCTCATAGGAAAGATAATGATATATCTTCTGTATGGCACTGCTATTTAAGGTCAAAAGATGAAAAAATCGCTAAACATAAAAGATGTAGTCAAGTGCTTAAAACGTTAGGTGCATCGACTAAGGGTTGCATGCACATTTACCGACAAAACATGGTACTAAAGTTTAGAAAGAATTTAATACATCATCTCTTCCTTCCACACGTCAAGATTGCATAGAACATGCATTGCTTTCTAAAAAGTGGAAAATAGAAGATTATTTTAGTAGTGATAAGGAATCACTGGATTTAATTTTATTGCGAATGACAGCTAAAGACTGTTTTTCATTTAACTTCAACTGATTTAAGAAACCTTCTGATAGCTAAAGGCTATAATGATTTGCCAAAATCTGCAGTATCAATTCGAAATCGTGTAGTGAACTATAATAAAAGAGTTAATTACAAGTAAAATACAAACTTTTAAAAATTCAGGAAAGAAATTTAGTTTGACTTTTGACGAATGGACATTTACAGCAAGCAAGCGATTTATGAATATTAATGCATATTCAAGAAATTTAAATTTGTGCAAATTCAGGAATTTAGGCCTTATGCGCAAATATGGATCTTTTACAGCAAAAAAGTGCATTGAAATGCTAACAGAGTGCTTAAACGAATATGACATTTACCTAAAAACAATGTTACAACTGGGACTTGGAGATGAAACTTTAGATGCCATCATATTTCTTAAAACATATTTTCAAAGGAATACCGATTAGTTAGGAAACAGTGAACTATTCAAAATAATCTTTTTTTTTTTCACGAGGTACGTAATAATTTTTTATATTATGCAACGTTTTCGAATTTTAACAGCTATTGCTATTTAGAAATTTAGACTATACATCTAAGTCTTATTTTATTCTATGTGTGTGTGTGCTAAGTTCTTTTATTTCAAGAAAAAAATCGTCATGTTAGGGAAAACCTTGCATTTGCAATATCCTAGAATTATAAACTTTAATTACGTGGGTATGAGAATAATTCATAATTTAATTTGTGATATTAATTAGTTTTTAATATTGTAAATATTAAACTATTCAAAAACTTGTTTAACAGGAAATAAAAGAAATTATCTAGAAGATGAAGCATAGACATTTCATGTTTTTTGTTGCATTTTCAAACATCAACAGCGTATTTCTTTTAATTTTCAATTGTTCTAATTTATCCTATAAGTTTTGATAATTAATTGAAGTTAATTTTTTTAATTTGGTATATTTTCATATGTAAATTAGGCTGTAATTTTGCTTTGTCTTTTCTATAGTATTATGATATTTAGCTATTGTAAAAATTGATGATATTACAGAAATTCTAATTTTCCTAATCCCGGGATTGAATCTAAGCAATCCCGAAATCCCGGGATTGGAAATTAGTCTCGGGATTGTAATCCCTAGTACTGATACTAAGTCTCAGACACTAGGCGAAATGCTTATTTAAGTGAAAATGAAGTCATATTTAAAAGAAAATGATCATTTTCTTAGATAAAACTAAGCCTTTTAACACAAATGTGTCTAAAAACCATAAATTATGGAAATTTTTACTCTTCAAAATTGAGATTAGAATCTCAAATAAAGAGTACGTCTGTTCACATAAAAGATGTTACTGGCAATCTTGACTTCAAGTTTTGAGTTAAAATGATTTTTAAATGACCAAACAAAATACAATTTTTAAAAAAATGATGAATATGGATATGAGAAGTGCGTATGCAAATTTTGAGAAGGTGAAAATTGCTGTTTTCATTCCGGAAATTCAAGCTTGAGAGCCTCAATTGATAGTCACATCCTAATAACTGATCTTTATTATATTTTACTGATTATGTATCTATATTATAAAGACCAAACATATCTGTGCATAACGCTGACGTCATTTTGCGAATGGCAATACTTCACGATCAAATTTTGGTCTTGAAATTTTCGCTACTGAATTTTTTCAATCTTCTGACCGTCATACATTTTCAATTTTTGTCGCATAGGGAAATAAATGTACTTTCAAAAGCAATTTGTTCAAAAACTGTATTCATTGACTGATGTATTATATTTTCTAAAATAATTTTTAAGCATGATTTTTTTAAAAGTTTATCTTATCACTTGCCGGTTTCAATACATAAAACAATAAACATTTTGCACATACAGCAACAAACATTTTTCAGCATTTGTTTCTGACTATTTTTGCATAATGAAATTAATACTTCCTTTATAAGCAAATAATAGAATAATATTAAAAAAACCACCAAACTAACATATTTGTGAAAGACAAATTAACGAAATTAATACTTCTTTTATAAACAAATAAAAGAATAATATTGAAAAAACACAAATCTAACATATTTGTAATCGTACAATTTAAATTTTTAGATCACCAAATAGGATTTTTTTTTCAAATGGAATTTATTTGAAAAGTTCATCTCAGTTTACGGATTGTCTATAGTTTTTAAAACAATTTTAAAGCATGAAATATTTTTTAATTTATCTATATTGTGTGGAGCTCGATTACGAAAGATTAATCCGTTTGCCCTCAAAACAAAATAAAGAGTTCATCATTTTCTTACGGCTAATTTCCATTAAAAAAAACTTCCATATGAATAAATAAATAAATTAACATAAATAAAACACAAATTTACCAGACATGTATAGTATAAGCTCTGAAATTATCAGAATACAAAAGGATGCCATAAGTAGTAAAATCTTGGCAAATAACTCTTAGCATGCGGCTAATAAGAAAATATCGCTTTTGATAAATTTCAAAAATGTATTTGATTGTGTAATTCGTATTTTCCATATGAAAAATACTTTTTTAATGTAAGTGGTCAATCTAAAAAATTTATTGCATATAAAAAAATTGTTAGTTTTCAATAAAAAAAAATGTTTTCACCTATATTCTTTAACCCGGGAAGCATGGGTACGTTCCCCTAGTATTTATAATGAACGTATTATTAAAAAAAAAAAAAAAAAAAAAAAAAAAAAGATGCAGTTAAAAAGTTTATATGATTTATAATTTTCTTTTGCAGCAATTAAAAAGTATATATCTGGATTGAACGTTGTTAATTTTAGCCTAAAGCTGCTCTCTTTGCAGAGTTTTATAAAAATTGTCTTTTTACGAAGTAAGTTATTGATAATATCTCCTTTAAATTTAACATGTTGTGTTTGTTATATTTTCATAGTAGACAATTTTACTATTGTATTTTTGAAGACCTGATCAGTCATTTTACCACCCAACAAAATATATCCTGCAAACCCAGCAGTGGGTCACAATCCATAGTTTGTAAACTGCTGTTCTAGTGCATAAGTTATATAGCATTGAAACAATCTTTTTCTGTTATGATTTGTCTTGCATTAGTACTATGTCTGTCATCTTTTTGATAACTTGTATATAAAATATGTATAATGTATGTAGTATATTTTAATGACTGTTCCATATTGGATTTTGTATATTGGTTTGTTTTTGTGTTGATTGTACATAGCTTGCTGTGTAAATTTACTTGTGCATTAAACTTATTTATTTTTTAATCTAAAAGTGTTTGCAATGGCTTTTTGTATTTTACTTCAGACTGCAGAAATGAAACACAGTCCTGTCAGCTTTAATCTTAGGTTGCTAGTAAAGATAGCAATACCAAAAAAAAAGCTTCAAGGCTTTTTTTTTTTTTCCCCAATAATTTTCATCACACTTGTGATCATCATCAGGGGTAGATTTAACAGATGTTTCACTCACCTTGCAAGAGTTGAAATGAATTTTCAAGAAAACAGCAATAGAAAAAGGGAAAAGAAGGAAAAACTAACAAAATGAATGAGAACTGAAACTAAACTAAAATACAAAAATATACAGTGTCAAAACCTTGTCCTGATATGTTAAATAACATCCATCTCTATTCTGTAAACTTTTTAAATTTCAAATTTTGTCAAAACTGTTCATGTTCTGCCCATTTCACACCATTAAACTTCAAATTTTTTATAAACTGTTTATACTGCATTTTAAAAGTAACCATTATACTAAATTTCAAGTTTCTAATTCCAACTAAATCGTAACATTTTTAGAACGTTTTCTGCTCATTTTATTCTTTTAAATTTCCAATTATTAGAAACCGTTCTTAGCGAGTATTTATATCTTAAAACATTGTGCACTTATTTAAGTATTGCGCGGCAGCGCAATACTTATTTATTTCCAGTGTCACTTCTCAATGTTAATTTAACATGGAAAAGCCTATGGAGATCGTAACTTTTTCATTTTTTCTTCCCACCTTTTTGTCCCTGATGCCATTCATTTTTTATTCTTTACTAATTCTATTGATATTATAAATTTAAAGTGTAAAAACTTTTGCCTGACGTTAGGGTCAAAACGAATGGTAAAATGCCTTTGTACATGGATGAATTATAACCCAGAGAGAAACATGGGCCAATTTTTTTTACATTATTAAAATATTTTTCTTAATAATTCCAATTTTCGCTTTTTCTATTGAAAATCAACGGACATTTTTCATAGAAAATGTAACATTTTTATTTCATTGTTGCAAAAATTTCAAAAGCCGTAATAATAATTTATTTCTCTTTAGTTGAAAGATTTTCACATGAATTAAATTGAGCTAGTTTTTTTTTTTTTCAAAAATTAAAAAGGTGAATATGGCGTCATAGTGGAAATTAAAAGGATATTTTCAAAATGAGTTTTTGCTTTGGTCAAGTTTATATTTTAGTAAAAAGTTTCTAGTGGATAGCTATTTTTACGCAGGTAGCGAACTTAGTGGGGAATTACATAACTTAAATTTTAAAATGTATTTTTTTTTTTCAAGATGAGAACTTTTTATACCCAAGTTAAGCTTAGGTAATAATTTTCTGATGTGTTTACATCACCCCTTGGGAGAGAATAAGGTTTAAAAATTTAAGTAAAACTTTTATTTTTTGTTGTATCACAGCTATAATATTGTTAAATATTAGCAGTAAGGATTCAACACGCTTTACATTTACATTCATAGCGTTCCTGAGTGGGAAATAGGTTATCTAAATTTAAGTGAAGTTAATTTTTTATGTTTTGATTATAGATTTTTAACGTTCAGATTAGAAGTTTTTGTCCAAACTACCGGAACCTGCATTACTACAGTGGTGAAACATTTTGAATTACACATTGGTAAACTGCATCCCACATTGTGATGCAATACTGCATACATCAAAGCCTGATGATGATACTCTCTATTAATTTTGAAATGCGTTCGTCTGAGTGCATTAGTTATTAAAAAACTTGACTCATTAAACTAAAACATAATTTAAAGAACAAATTAAAAAAAACAAAATTTATTTCCTACATTGTTTAAGCCCGAGAAGGGACAGATATTAAGTTATTTCATTCAATTAGTTCTACATTTAATGTTAAATTTTTGTAACAAATTAGTTAAGCCAATTGAAGATTAAAAATTAAAAATAAACTTCATACAATATGATACTTTAAACACCCTAAAAAATTAGATTCCGTTCAAATGAAATCGAAATAAATCTTAGACTTTTTTTTAAGTTTTGTATTTTGCATGCATCTTATCATTTTATGCACAAGTGTCATAAACATAATACAAATATTTTCAATTAAAAATGGAAGAAGTCTAAGATTTATTTCGATTTCATTTGAACGGAATCTATTTTTTTAGGGTGTTTTAAGTATCATATTGTATGAATTTTATTTTTATTTTTTAATCTTCAATTGGCTTAACTAATTTGTTACAAAAAATTAACATTAAATATAGAACTAATTGAATGAAATAACTTAATATCTGTCCCTTCTCAGGCTTAAACAATGTAGGAAATAAATTTTGTTTTTTTGATTTGTTCTTTAAATTATGTTTTTGTTTAATGATATATTAATTCACCGCAGTCTTATGAGTGTAGCAGGCATTTTTTCGTGGGAATTTATTCATTCAGTAAAAGCACAATAAATTGAAAACTACTACTTTTTTATGAATTTTTTTTCTTTTAACACAAATATATGCTCCATGATTGTTGTTTAAAAAAACAAAATTTTTTGAATAGGTAAATGTAGAATAGTAAAGTAAAAATGAAAACTCTCCAGCACAAGTTTACTAAAAACATACTTTTATGTGACCCACACTCAAGTGACAGACACCAAAAAATGTAAAAGTACGTTTCCTGCATACATTGTGTTAAAAGTAACCACCAAGTCAATTTTCAAGCTTCTATACCAACTGTATTACCGTGTTTTCCGGGAATAACGCCGCACCGAGTATAACACCGCAGTTACTTAAACAAAAAAAAAAAACCTAGTTTAACGCCGCATTGGGTATATTGCCGCGCTGTGCATAACGTCACATACGTTATAAAAATATACCAAGTGCAATTAATTAAAATTATTAATTGGCGGACATAAAATTAAACATTTTGAACTTAAATAATTTATCTTTTAATTAATTGAACAATTAATTCCATTATAAACGTTATTTATTTTAACAAACGGAAAAAAATAATAATACAGTAGTAACGAATAATTAATATTATACATTTGAAAACCCATCAAAATCTTTGTCCTCAGTATCACTGTGGAATAATTTTTAAATTTCAGGTGAGAAACTGATTGGTGCCTATGAAATCATCTGCATCATTCGTGTCATTATAAAAAAAAAAATGAGCCGGCAGATCGCATCTCGTTTGTTTTGGATCGGGCTTGCACACTTGATTGTGTTTAAGATTAATCAAGCTGTTGCCAAACGTAATGCTGAAAGTAATTATGAACATAGAGTAAAATAGTTTTCCTGTAGTTGGCTCTGGCGAAGAATGAATGGGGAAGAAAGTGGGAGGAGTTATTCCTTATATGACATGCAAGATGCCAGGCGAACTTGAGGAGAATCATTGTGATTGGATGCTATGCCCGGACAAAGTGCAATTTTTTGCTCATGAAAATTGCATTGTTTGTAAACACGTTGATACCTTTCCGCCATGCGAGACATTGTTTTTTCTTTTCAGAAGTACGACATAAGATCATGGATTTTTTTTTTTCTAGCCAGATTTCCAAATTTTTAAATAAAGATTGGCAGTAAATTTGGTACTACTTACAAGCCGCACCCAGTTATTGGCCGCATTTTTGTTTTCAAACCAGAAAAATCTAGTTTAACGCCGCAGCGTTATTCCCGGAAAATACGGTACATAAATCACAATTTTAGAACGTTTTTAGCTCTTGTGCTCTTTTAAATTTTAAATCTTTAAAAAACTGCCCTGGGTAAGCATTTATGTCTCTAAAGTAACAACCATTTCAGATTTCTTGCAGTAACAGTTCCAAATAAATCACAATTTAAAACACCTTTAGAATGAAGGGAACGAATATTTTTACGAACTGGTCCAACTAATAAGAGTGAATTATGTCAGCCAGGTATCGGTCCGGATAGCCTAACAGGTAAGGCATTGGCACGGCACGCCAAGTATCCAGGTTCGATCCCTGGTCTGGACATTTTTCGCTCTGTTGGAATAAACTTCAACTGTGCTATTCCAGCCTTGAATATGATATACACCTTTAGAATGTTTTCCACTCATTTCCCCTTTTAAGTTTCAAATTTTTTAGAAACCATTCATAGCAAGTATTTACACATCAGCACTTCAAATTTCTAGCCCCAACAATATCGCAAAAATTTCAATTTAAGAACATTTTTTGCTCTTGCACGCCCTTGGGGTTTGTTGTACTGACATAAAATTTAGCCTATGTTGGAACAGAGATGGTCATCAGCCTTTTGCCACAATAATTTTCTTAATCAGTTGAGTGGTTCCAGACCTCTTACAAACAGCTCTCTGTTGATGCTCTTTTTACTTTCTTCTAATCAAAAAATTTTTTGACGATTGGTTTTGATGGATTTACATGTTTTAGGGGTCAGATATCTCAAAAAGCACATTTATGCAAAATGTCTCTATATCCGTCTGTCGCCTTTGTATGTACCATTGAAAAGTGTATGACGTTATGCGTAGAAATGAACCAAACTTTTTGTGTATGAGTGTATGTTTTGGCTATGGCCAGCAGATTCTCCTTCAATTTGGAAATATTTTGCTGGAAGGGGGTGCTGTAGTAGCGATGTCTGTGCCATTTTCATTGTTGTACCATCAAAAAGTATATGAAGTTATGCATTGAATTCAACCAAATTTTTGTATATGTTTTTGGCTATGGCAAGCAGGACCTCTCTGAATTTGAAAAAATTCTGGCAGAAGGGGACGCTGTAACAGCGATTTTTTGTGCCATTTTCATTATTGCACCATCAAAAAGTGTATAAAGTTATGCATACAATTGAACCAAATTTTTTGTATATGTTTTTGGCTATGGCCAGCAGCTTCTCCTTGTATTTGGAAATTTTCTGCCAGAAAGAGGCACTGTGATAGTGATTTTTGTATAATTTTCTCAATTTTTCGTAGTTCTATTGTCCATTGGCGGCTTGTGCAGCAATGGGAACTTGCATCCTGCTAAGCCGGCTATTCGCAAACAGCTGATGTGCAACAAAATAATGAAAAATTATTGATTTTAATAAATATCAGGTTCGAGATTAACTCGTTTTTACTCCAATTAATTGACAAGCAGAAATTTAAGATTAAAATCTAAGTTGGTATAGTTTTGAACTAAGAATATTGAAGTATTAACATCTGTAACTACTTTTTGAAATGTTAAGGTGTATGAGATAGAAGAAAGTTTTGGGATTGGCACATCCAACTAGTTTTCCTTGTTGATTGAAAAATCCCTTTAACCTATGGGAAAATTGAAACAGCTGATTATTCATTACCTACAGTAATATCAAAATACAGTTTTCACCATCAGAAAGCATACATCTAATACTGACGTGGCACATTTTTACAAATTGTCCCCTGAAATTTTAAATACTTTTTAAAAGATGAAAAAAATTTTCCACAAGTTGAAATTTCACAGTTTATGGTTTTTGAAAATACACTATATTGACATCACAGATTTCTTTCCTCATGATGAAAACCGTATTTTGGCAGATTTTCAATTAATTAGCAAATTATTATGTTAAATTGATTAAAATATGAGGAGCAAACATTCAAACTGTGTTTTTTCACAAAAAAATAAAAAATGAGTTATTGTTAGTTTTATGAACTCTGTGTTAAATTGCACAGAAATAAATGGTATTTTTAATCAAAAAACATTTTTCTCCAATAATAAACCAATTTTAAAACTTAACGTTCCAATCAAAGAGTGTTTCCTCCAAAGCCTGCATTCAGTCAAACAGTGCTTTCTCCAGTCTGCCAATCACAGTTGTCACTTAATGTGTACTTTCGAAACCTACCATACATATCACAATTGAAACGGATTGTTTTAGAGAAAAATAAGAGAACTGTTAAGGTTTAAAGGCTTCCAGAATTATAGATTTCAAGATCTAAGTGAAGAATATGATGTAAATCTTCTTGAAAAGGGAGTTACTGTTGCCCGTGTTCAAAGGGTTGTTTTAAAATCTCTTGTTCTTAGCCATGCTATATAAGTTGAAAAGAAAAAAAGATGTTGACAAACTTTTTAAGGTAATGTATGGTGAACAGTGGCAAAATCAACCTGATGATGTCTTCAAATGGTACAACCACATTATCGATGATTTACCATCCTGCAATGAAGAAGAGGGGGTAGTGTGTGACTGTCTCGATGAAGATATTGGTTTTAAAATTTGAGTGGATTTTTGGCAAACAAGTATTTATTTAGTAAATATTTAATGAATACTACTAGGTACCGTAATCTGTCATTTTATTTTATGAATCATCAACTGAAGTTCGGTACTTGCTCAAATAAAAGAATGATTTTGTATTATTTGTGAGTTAGAACTTATTTCATTCAAAAAGCGTTTTATCCACTTGTCAAACAATCAAAACATGTTTCCATTCTCTGAATTCGGTCAAAACGTGATATCTCCAAATATTAAATGCATTTTATTAATTTGTTTTATGTTTAATATCTTATGTATGCTTGCAATTCTTTCTAATACCAGTAATAAAAATAAGAATTAAATACAAGTTATTTTCTAATTTATCAGTTTTTTGAAAATTTGTATTTAAAGGAGAAAGCATGGTTTGAATGTTTGCTCCACATATATGTTGGATCAGAGTATGCTAGAAATTATTTTTATCTTTTTAAAGATCCCCAATTATGGAAAGCTTATGAAGAAATCATACAAAGAAATTATTATTTGAAAACTCTAAAAATCTGCCTCATCTGTAGTATCCTCATTGTATATTATTATTGTAAAATATTTTCTCATTTTTTACATAAAAATTGATTAACAAACTATTGATAAACAAATTTGAAACAATGAATACATTTTAGAAGATATGAATTTGACTGGTTGAAGAAAACATTAACCTTGAATTTCAATGGGTTCCACATTGTACCTATTTAAAACAAGTTTTTGGTGATCTCTAGATTTTCAATTGGACAAATATGTTGATAATATGAAACATAGTTTGCCAAAAGTACATATCAGTGTAGTATAGATGAAAAAGAAATTAAAATGACTGAATATAGTAAGAAGTGGTGGGATTGTACTAAATTAGTGGCAGATTAAAGTTAGAATCATATACAATAGACTCCCTCAAATCTACACTGCTTGAAACAAGAGTTTGTGCAGATTTCTAGTCATTGTTTTGTTTGCATTTTTCAAAAAGTAATTTGGATGCAGTTTAAGCATTGGAAATTATAATGAATGCTTACAATAAAGTAAATTATTAAAATAATTAAGTAAAACATTAAAATAATTTAACAATTAATGATTACATAAAATAATAAAAATTTAGCTTTAAAACAGAATCAAGCTTTTTTATGATCTCTACTTTTGTGGAACTAATGTGTCTTCTTTTCCTGTTTTTTCATTTAAAATATTGGAATCGGCAATATTAGACAGAATTGCATCGAAATCCTGAAGAAATAAAAGTCATTACAGATTAAAATGAATGCAAAAAGTAAACATAAATAATAGGACTTCAACAGTTGTGGATATTGTGCGAAAGCTACTGTTGTGTTGTATTTTTTCTTAAATAGAAATGTATTTACACCATAATCATAAAATAATGGAATTTCATGTCATGCTTATCCAGATTTAATAAACAAAAAGCTTGATTGATTAAAAAATGTCTTAAAAAGATTGCAATCGCCATTGATATTAGCGATATCTTTATTTTTTTCGGAAATAAATTCATATTTTCTTCATGAAAAAACTTGAGTTCTGTCATATTAACCAGAATTAAATCCTCGCTGATTTCAGCGCCATCTTGAATTTTGTTCTTGCAACTGTAAGTTTCACTGTTTACATCTGAAATGATATGCCATGTGAATTTTAGACATTCGTGGATTTAAGGGAGTCTACTGTATTTAAAATTTGAAGTACCAAATAGAAAAGTTTTAATTAAACAATAAAACCAATTTTATACAATACTATTTATTTTCAAAATGAAGTGCTGAGTAACTTTCTGTTATATTAAGGCACTACAGAAAAATATCTATATAGTACAGATGTATTATATTAATAAACATAAACATTTATTTAAAAAAAAAATCCAATAGCAAATAATCAAACACTCAATCAAATACATTAATAAATTCATTGATAATTCTTTTTATCTTGTCGTCATTTCGTCTTGTTTTCATCTTGATAGCTTGTATCGAAATGTTTTAGTATAATTTCTAAAAGAATTTACAGTATACAAAATCACTCAACAATATTTATATTTTTTAACTAGTCTGCTACTTTTCTTTTTCTTCTTTTTAAGAAATTGTTTTTATTTTGTGAAAGATATTTCTTATTTAATCCCCTAAAAGTCAATGTAAATCCATTTAAATATAAATCTTTTTAACAGAATAATATCTCAGTTAGAGCAATAAAACATTGTGTAGTTACTTCTTTTCTGAGTACTTTATGCTGATAAAATAAAAAAATATTCTGCCAATTTCATTTTTTTCCCTATAACTTTCTATTTAGATTTTATTATTATTATTATTATAGAAGACCACTAATCCGTACAGCTTGGTTCCGAGTGTTTTGTGGATAAGAGACTTTTTGCAGATTATAGGTTGTGTATAATTAATATTAGTTTGTGTTAATTTTATTCATATTCTGGGCAAATTTAGATTGTTAATGCTTAAAATAAAGAAATCACACACTTAAACTCATGATTTTTAAAAATTATTTATTTAAATAAATTATTAATTAAAATTATTTATTTACTTATTTAAAAAGTAATTTATTTATTTTTATATATATTTTTAAATATATCATCAACAGTTGTTTATATTAAAACATGTTTATGTTTCTGTATTATATCTTAGTCTTCTATCTATAAACAGCCATATTTATCTGCTAAACCAAAAAATCTTGTTTTTAGAAATAAATATCCTTTATCAAATATTGTAAATAAATGTATAAGTATTAAATATGATTTTATTGATATTTATAAACATGATTAAGGAATTAATTGCTTGATTTTTGTATAAACTGTTTTATCTTCAATTCCTTAAATTGTAATTATTTCTTGATGAGAGATTAATATAGTGTCTAAGTAACACATCTTTCGTTAATACAAATACTTTTTTTTTAAGGGCAGTTGGAAGGTCAAAACCTAAAATATATCGATTTTTTTAATATTTTGAATCACCATTTCTCCTCTTTCTACTGACATATTACTTTTGTTTCTACGGCAACCAGAAGTCGGAAAATTTTTAGTAATTATGTTTATTTACTTTACTACTAGTGCGTTTACTACTTTAAACTTGATTTTCTCAAAATGTTTTTTTAACTTTGATGTACCTTTTTGATAAAACTATTATACATTATGCTTGAACATTCTATACATATCCCTGTTTAATCTGAGGTGAATTGTTTAAACTCATAAAAAGAACTTTTTCTTAATTATTATCATTATCTTTGAAAAAATTGTATGTTTTTTGAAATTTGAATGTGGCTTCTACTTCAGATTTTTTTCAAAAATATCTAAGCTTTATTTAATTATAAATTTAACTAAAAATTGTTTATTTTATGCATAAAAAAAATTTCAAGTCCATATCTTAAGTAGTTTATGAGAAAAGGTACATTAATTTAACATGGCAGATATAGGGATTCCGACTGCCCTTAGGTAAATTTTTGAAAATGTTTTTTTTTTTTATTTATTTACCATACAAATCATTTAAATAAATAAAATATTTTTATGCATATTATCATTTCAAATTGTTACCATTCAGAAATTATTTTTTGAGATTTAAAATTTTTATGTTTATATGCAGTGTTATTCATGCAGTGTGGATTATAGAAATTTGCGAATTGCAGGTTTGTAGATTAGTGGTACTCTACTGTATTGAAATACAGCATTGAGAATTATTTACACAGATTTTTGATGAAAACTTTATAACATAGAAAAAAATTATAAATTACTAGCCTACTTTGAGTGCATACTTAAAATTTAAATTTGTAAAAGTGCATCATGGTACATCATTACTATAGTTTTATATACAGGTTATATGTATATCACACATGTAGTCATAACTGAAAGAAAAGTTTGTTTTTGAGTTAAACTCACAATCAGTAAGTGCCACACTTACCTGGATCAACAATGTCATACATCTGTTTGCAATGCTAACCCCCCCCCCCCTCCCTTTCACAATTCTATGCAATACAACTAAAATTCTGTTCTTTTTCCCCTTAAAAATGTATTTTTAAAAATTTTAGTTATGATGATGATTTTGAAAGATTTGAATTTTAGTGTGTGACATACGTATATTTAACTACAACATGCTCAGTGTTCCAGGCACTAATGACTGACAAATTTAACAAGATCTTGGTGATTATATAATTCTGCAAAACAGTTATCTATTGTTTTTAAATATGTTAGCTAGAGATCTGCATGGGCCTATTTTCATTCATGGCACTCGGCCCGGGCCATACTTTTTTCTGTCGGGCCGGGCCTAGTCACTACTCTTTATGGGCCAGGCTCGAGCCTTACTTTTTTTCCTGAAGGTTCAAGCCGGGCCTAACTTATTTTTTCTGCACAGACCTGGGTACTGGTTTCATTCCTAATCTTCACGGTCTTAAATTTTCATTCCTAGTTTTAACCCAGCCCGTATGAAAATCATTGTCTCAGCATAGCCTGGTCCGTTCAAAGGTCAGTAAAATTAGGCTTGGCACAAATTTTTTTTCAAAAAATATATACATTTTAAAATCGCTATTATTCTACAATTAAACATTCAAATTCATTCTTTTTAAGGAATAGTAGATTTCTACACTTATTAAAATATAGTTAAATTAAAATATAGTAAAATTTGTGAAAAAGAACCTGTGTATGATGGAATCTTGTTTTAAACTGAAAAATGTGTTGATCCATGCAAAATTAATATACTACTACATAAGAAAAGAATATATAACACATTTACACTTGCTAAGAAGGGAACTTGTCTATAACGCATTTTTTTTTTCTTTTCTATGCAATTCAGTCTTAGATTTTACTGTATAGCATTTTTCAGATTTTTAACACTTCAATACATGGAATATGGATTAACAATATTAATGATAACTGAAACATTTACATACAAGAAATACAGATTCATTAAAAAAATAAATATCGCACCCTGTGGCACTATAAAAATGAAGATTTTAAACATGAAAAGAAAAGTTAAGATAATTATTTTTGGCTTGAACTCCTCGTACGAGAAAAACTTTTAACCAAATCAACATAAAATTCAATGTTTTGTAGAAATTTACTCAGGCCGGGCAAAGATTTTAACTTTTTTTTGGGCCGGGCCAATAAATTTTTTTCTATGGGCCAGGCCAAATTTTTTTTTCTCTGAGTCAGGCCGGGCCCGGAACTGGAAATGTCAGCCCGTGCAGACCTCTAATGTTAGCAGTATATTAATTTTTAATAGCAGAAAAGCAATTAAAGAAAGGCAATTAAAGCAAAATTATGGTACACTTGCAATAGTGACAACCTGATAAAGCAAAAGTTGAGTTACTTTATAAAAATATACACATTAGTTTTTATATGTCTATTTAAAATGATATTTTTTACAGAAAATTGTAATGTCTCAGGAGTTGCAATAATAAGTAGATAAGTTAAGTAGCAAGAAATTTCGTTTTCATTCAAAATCCACTTATCTACTTATTATTGCAATTAATTATCTATGTATTAATCCTAGTGATAAAAAAATGTGTATAAAATGGTACAGGAAAATCACTTGCAATGATAACAGAATTCATTGAATTGATAACAGATTCATTTAATTTATAAAATATTAAATAATAATCTTATTTGTATGAAAATATATATGATAAATATAAACATTTGAACAAAAAGGTTCAAATAAAAACAATCTGCAAAAGTATATTTAAAAAAGTGCATTTTCTTCACATAAATTAATGAAAAAATTTATTTTAACACATTCACGATGGGAAACAAGAAATTTCGTTTTCATTCAAAAAACATCATTTACTAAGGGCATGGCTTCTACCTTACAGAAAATGCATTTATATCATGTTGTCCATATATTTTTAGATTGTAAGACATTTTATATTAAATCCGTATATTGAAAGATATTTACCGATGCATAAATTTGGGAAACCTGTCTAGAATACCAATTTACAAAAGACTTTCAGAACAGGGAGGAGCTACTACTGTTTAAAAATTCAGATTTGATAAAAATTGACCATCGGCAATGTGTTAAAAGTAAAGAACTGTATTTAGTAAACATTTCAAATTATTAAAATTTTGAACAAAAAAGAAAATTTCAACTATTATTAATAAAGTAATTACATCATCATGAAAAATTTTCAAAATATACAGACATTTACCATAAGAGAACATAGTAAAATATATACATGGAATGAATAAAATACAAGTATGTAACCACAAAGATGTGTTTTAACACTAGTAATTAGTATTTTCATGATATCTAATTGAAGATAATTAAAAACATCATGTAAAAATGATTTTAAATCAAAATAGCATCATTAACTTATATAATTTTTTGGCCAGATAAAAGTTGAATAACACTCTTATAAACATTATGCAACTAACAATTCACAACCAGGTAAAATGCTGTGGATTAGTTAGCATTCATCAGTAAATTAAATTACATTTAAATTCACATAGTTGCAGTTTAAATAAGAGCCTATAATGATACAATCAAAATATACAAAAAATTTCATTATTATCATAACTTTTTTTCTCATTTATGGATCTTGCAGTGATTTATATATATATATATATATTTTACACATGATAGGATGATAAATTTATAAAAGTTAATTTTACTTCATGCTATACTAACTAACAATATTGTGCAGCATTGCAATCATTGTTGCTTAAAAACAGAAAAAAAATAAAGCATAACATTAATGTTAAAATTGTTTGCACTGATTAGGAAAACTTTCAAATTAAAATTAATAATTAAAGAATATATAATAATATATAATTATTATATACATTATTTATTATATAGATATTATTATACATTTGTATATATAATATGAATGTATATAATAATGTATAAAGAAATTTGTAAAAAAAATTGTCTCCAATTTGTTACAAAATGGGGAAAAAAATTGTAATTAGCCATTAATTTGAGATCATATAAAAAGATGAATATTGTTAATCAGGGTGGCAAGGGAAAGAATGTACCAAAATTAATGGCATATACTGTGCTAAAATTTATTTAAAAATAAGCTCCATTTTGATGACAGTTATATTTTGATAACAGACTTAAAAAATAATCTGAATACTACAATAAAACATTTAGGAAAGAAAATTGCTACTAAATAAAATTGACCATAAGATTTCAATGATAAATTGATTAAAAAATCCGACCTTTTAATAAACACAACAGTAAATTCTAACATTTATCGGTTAAATGTCACAGTATACACGGCATGGCACTTTTAGTTATTAGCCATGGGGAGAGGGGATCCAGAAAATTTAATAATCAGGCACTTTGTCTAGTAAAATCCTTGGAATTGGTTTTTAAATTCAGGGATAAAATAACAGAACAGAGGAAATTGCACATAAGTAAAATTTACATCCTATTTCACAATATTTAGGCATGAATTTTGTGAACTATTTGTTTATGATACACTATAAAGAATAAAATTTATAACAAGCTATTTTTTAACTATCTTAAAAAAAGTGAAAGAAAAGCAAAACTTATTATTTTGTAAACTTTTAACAGGGTTCCTACACAATTACGGTAAAAAAATTCCTTGACTTTTCCAGGTTTTCCCTGACCTTTTTCAAAAATTTTCCTGACCTAGTAAAAATTCGGCTTATATATTGTTGTAAAAACCCCCACAGTGGATAACTTTAATCTTGATAAATGCTTTAAAAAAAAAAAAAAAGTGTGCACTGTATGAATTTCCGATTTTCAATTATTTTTCATAATTATGCTATAGTTATATAGTTTGATTAAAGCCCAGTAGCATAATGGTCAGCACTCCTGTCTGCCACACTACAGGTCACGAGTTCTGCTCCCGGCTGGGCAAGGTTGACTCAACCTTTCATCCCTTTGAGGTCGATAAAATGAGCACCAAGCTTGCTTGGTGACTAAACACTGAGGGCCTTGCGCTGGGCTAACCACCCGGCCAGGGCACATGCTTCTTAGCACCTCAGGGCCCAGGGTCAAGTAAGCAGAGTTGGGCACCGTAGGCCCTGATTCTTCATGGATCGTACAGCCACAGGTTTAGATTTTTTTTTATATACTAGGTTGAGCAAAAAGTTCTGGGAAATTCGGGAAAATTGCATTGTTATGCACAAATTAACAACAGCAACAAGGACTCTTCTTCAAAGTAGAGACTATCATAGTCCCCGACTTTCTGCCATCATACTGCCGGATTCCGGATTTTCTGGAAGTAAGAAGTTTGCCGCCATACCAGCACCATTACCCTCATTAATCTCATAGGTGGCTTTCAGAATCGTTAGACTTTTTCTGCAATAATGCCGGATCAACACATGCAAATCATACTGTTCAATCAGCATTTTGGAGCCGAATTTTCCTAAATTCCTATAGATAATACCACTAGTACTCCTACATACGATACAAACTCTGGTAATTATTAGATAAAAATTTCCCAGAACTTTTTGCTCAACCTAATAGTTTGATTAAATTTTATATAAAAATTTTAGATTGGATGAATAATTAATTAAAACTTTCTTCATTTATAAGTAGTACATCAAAAATTCCCTGACTTTTTCCCTGACCACTTCAAATATTTAAAAACTTCCTTGACATTTCCCTAAATTTTCAAATTCCCCAACTTTTCCCTGGCCCGTAGGAACCCTGTTTAACATTTGTGTCTTTCTAAACGCACATTGGCCAAACAGTTTTTAATATGCTGTTAATTCACTGTGCATGAAAACTTATACTAATTTTTCTTTAGTTCACAATATTTTATAACAACCCAGCAACACATATTGCAACACTTTAAATCAATTGAGGTGACCCAGCAACAGATTCAATGAACTCAGTGATGAATTTTGCTATGAGAATTACAAAAAATGTCTATAAAAATTAAAATACCCAGGTAACCCAGCAACAGATGCAATGACATCAGTGAAGAATTTTATATTGCATCACTTTAAATCAATTGAGGTCACTCAGCAACAGATTCAATGAACCCAGTGATGAATTTTTGCTATTAGAATGACAAAAAATGTCTATAAAAATAAAAATACTTATGCAAGACATATTGAAAAGTCTTTCTTTTAGGTTTTAGATTTTAATAAAATAAATTTAACAATTTCTGACATTCATGTTGTGGAAGGAGAAAAAACGAATGCTATAATAAGTCTTGTTGCAACTTTTGTTGGCATTAAATCATTAAATTTTTTTTCTTTAAATTCCTATGCAGAAAATAGTAAATTTTGGGAGCAATTAACGTATTGATGATTTTCACAGCTTTTTTTCTGCGACTCTACGAAATTTGCGATATTTTTACCCCATAAATGATTAATGAAATTTCAAGTTTTTTCTGTGATCAATTGATAAAATTCAGAATTTTTTCTCCTCAAATGATTAATAAAACTTGTGATTTTTTTAGTCACTGATTGAAGAAATTCACGATTTTTTCTGTGATCGATTGATGAACTTAATTGTTTTATTCCACGGAACGGACAAATAGCGAAATTTTGCAGGGTATTTTCACAATCATTTGACAAAAATCATGATTTTATTACACGATCGTTTCACAAAAATTACACTTTTATTTCATGATTGTTTGCCGAAAATTATGGTTTTATTTTGTGATCGTTAGATAAAAATTGCAGCTTGATTTCGCGATTGTTTGACAAAAATTGCAGCTTGAGTTCATGATTGTTTGACGAAAATCACTGAAGATATTGCAATCGTTTACGAAAATTGTGGGGTGATTTCGCGATTGTTTGATGAAAATCGCTGTCTGATTTCATGACCATTTGATGAAAATTGCAGTTTATTTCAGGATCATTTGATGAAAATCACAATTTTATCCATGATAGTTTGACGAAAACCTGGATTTTATTTCAGGATCATTTGACAAAAAACGTGGTTTGATTTCACAATCATTTGGTGAAAATCGCAATTTTATTTCACGATTTGACAAAAATTGCAGTTTTTTCTCCATAATCAATTGATGAAAATCTCAGTTTTTCCCGCAATCGATGAAAACTGCAGTTTCCCCCCTGATCATTTGATGAAAATTGTGGATTCTTAAAAATTAAAAAAAGTGGAAATCTGCCATTTGGCATAAAAGTGACATCCCTGTAAATTGCTGTGATAAAGGAAAATCAAAGGTAAGCTTATGTTGTTAGCATCTGAAAGTCATGTAAATGAGGTTGTTTAAAGTGTTATTCCTGAGTGAAAAAAAATTTTGACTTTAAAAGGGAAAGGAAGTTTCTATAAGATCCCTTTTGAAATAGAATATTTTAATTTCAGTGATACATTTTTCGAGAGATATGCCTGGAGCAAAGATAAATTTGCTATGCATATATTTATTTATTTTGCAAAAAGTGGGAAAATCTTAAACAGCCTGTGAAGGCGTCTAATTTCACATATTAATAGTTTCCCCTTCCCCCCCCCCCTCTTTAAATTTATGCCTTTTTAAATTCTTAAATTCAATTATTTGTCTGCATTTGGATTCAATTTATTTTTATCGCTCTT
This sequence comes from Maratus speciosus, assembly GCA_963932465.1. NCBI lineage: Eukaryota > Metazoa > Arthropoda > Arachnida > Araneae > Salticidae > Maratus > Maratus speciosus. The sequence goes on along the minus strand of OZ010793.1, from coordinate 255,685,336 downwards.
TTCCCTTTTATAATTTAAGCAGTCTATTCTCAGTCTCTTTAATATTTTAACCGCAGCGCACTGCATTTAAAAGAAAAGAAATAATATCCTTTTCCCGCCTAGCAACTGCGTTCTAATTTTCCTCCTTCTGCCTTACTTTTGATAATATGCAGAAATTAGTCAGACATATTACCTCTACATTTTGTAACCGTTAGTCCAGATGCAATATATTAGTCATTTCATTATTGGTACCCTGTCTTTATTTTTGTTTTAATTTATTAACGTTTGCTTGCTGGCATTTCAGCCCCATGAGATCTTTGGCAACTTCTATAGAATGTTCCTTCGTGGTTTCTGAGCCATAATTCCTACGCAATCAGTTGGCGGTAAATAACTCATATTACCCTTTTACGCCACCCATTCAAATACAATTAGCGATCTCTGACCACATCTCTCCTCTCATGGTATTCTTGCCATATAGCATGCATAATTGGTGAACACTTCCTTCTCTACGCTGATTCGGTGAGCATAAAAAAAATGTAACACTTTGCTTCCTTCTCCAACATTGGCTTTTGCCGAATAATCTCGGTGTGGTTGAAAGAATCCTGGGGCGTAATAAAGACCCTCAGTCATCATACCACTGAACCCATTTATTTCAACTGCTTCTTGTCTTACTCAAAATAATCAATATTTGATTTGCAGCATACTTATGTGCCTGAAGTATCAACAAAAGGGAACCATCCTATTCAAGAAACCTTCGTTATAAACGCAGCCAAACCATTCAGAATAATATTTATTTTGATAAATTAATCACTGTATTTCATTGGATTTACATCTTACTGTCTTCAGTTTTCTTTTTTGATTCAATAAAAATTCAAATCGTCAAATTCCCATTTATTTTTACATTAATTTCAATTGCTAAGAGATGCAATGGAAATTAATGTAATATTGCAAGGTGTTAATTTGCTATACATACATTTATTTTTAGTTTAAATTTGTTTTTAATATTTTCTAAGTTACGAAAACAAAATAACAGTCATACGTGTAGTTATATTTCATTTTATTCTATAAATAACTATTAAAATAAGTCTAAATTATAAGAGTTTGGCGCCATTGTATAGATGAAAAAATTTTCCACCTTTTTTCCCATTTTTATGCTGAAAAGGACATCATATTTAAAAGAAAAAATATTGGTAGTTATAAAATATTCTTTTGCAGCATGTGTGCACATGTACGTACATAATGATGTATGCTGGAATCAAATCTTCACGAAACTTGAAGATACTTTGTGAATTAGCGCCAAATTTGACAGCAAAAACAAGGCCATAAATGAAGCTAATTTGGGGATAGCTGACTAGCTTGGTCTCAGTAACAAGTAAGCTTGAAATATTTCTGGATCATTAAAGCTTAAAACACAATTTGAAATATTCAACTGTAATTTCTTAGTTATGAAAATCAAAAGTAGAAACACTAGAAGAATAAATAAATTAAGGATATACCAGATTACAATGAACAAAATGTAAAAGATAGACATGTGCCATACAAAAGTTTATTTGTAAAAGAGAATAAAAAATTAGACCTCTTTTTTTTCTTAACTGTTCAAAGAAACTCACAGGAAATTTATGTTCTGAAGTGAATCTGTGCTTAATGGAATATTTATTATAAATATTATAAAAGTCAATTATCTATATAAATATTTTAAATTTGTTTGATGGAAGACATTAAGTCTAAATATCTTTCTCTTTAGAAATCAAAAATATCCTGTAACTTAACCCTTTCAAGGGCAAAATAATTATATTGTTAAAATGATTGACTGCCACCAGAATTTATGAACAAATTGATTTGAAAAAAATATTTTTTGTTTTTCATGTCCATTACAAAAGCAAATTTATATTCAAAACTTCTGTACAAAAATGGCAATTGAAGGTTAAAATTAAGTGGTATAAATAATATATCACTGCCCTTCAAAGGGTTAACATAATCAAAAACAAGCTAAAATAAAAAAGTTATAAAAACAACAAACAATTCACGGTTATAGATTTTGGAAACATATGATGTAATGTGGATAATGTATATCATTGTTTTCTTGTGCCCTTTTTCTTGAAAAGGCATAACCAAGAAAAAATGCTTATTTGAAATAAATAAACAAATATATTGATTTCACATTTTATCAACCAATATCATTTATAGAATTATCAAACAGTTTATTTAGTCTTTGCAAAAATAATTGTATTAGTTATGTGAAAATATGTTCTCAAAGTTTTATTAACATAAAATATAACCTAAACTAAAGCATGAACTGTGATTTAAAATCAGGATTTTTGAAATTTTGCATTAAAACTTTAAGGAGCTTTTTTACTTTAAGAAAACTTTAAGAAAAAAATACAAATATATACTGGATGTTTCAAGTTCGGTGCAAAAGTAAAATGCGATAAAAGAAATCTATGGATCGGAAAGACATGCAGTTTGAAGATAGATATTCAGTGTGGTATGGGATTTTGTATGAAACCAACAAAAAAATTGGTTCAAAATATCGACAATAGAGGGCACTACTGCAGGTAATTCCATATTGCTCACATGACGTAAGATTTGTACGGTATTCTCTAATGTACCCAAACGGTATCCAAATTTTGCATTGTGTGAGAAATACGCTACCAAAGTGATCATGTGATTTTTCTGATTTTGTTTGCTCTGGCCACATGAGGCTGAGCTGCTAATGTTACGTGCCCATAGAAGTTATATTAAAAAATCATTATAAAATAAATGTCTCTTTTTTTTTCTGAAATTTTTATCCCTTGATTTGGATACATTGATATAAGAAGTATTATTTGCATAAATGTAATTTATTTTTAGTTCAAATTTGTTTTTTAGTTTTAAAATTTAAAAACACTGGTGTTCATACACAAAATCCCAGCTATTTAAGTCTAGGCGTGGTGTCATCTATGATCAGTAAAGGTTATCTGTTTTTCATATTTTTACAGATTGTACGTAATTATTAATATATTGATGCGAAATAATTAAAAAATATCTTATTTACCTATATATTTTTTACTGAATATTTACGTTTTTCAATCATTTAATTTTTTTTTTTTTAGAGAGCAGAAGAAAATTGATATTTTAATAATCTGATCATAAAATACAATGTATTTACCTAGCTTAATATTAATTTCCATCATATGATGGAATTTTTTTTATTTAGTAATAACCTTAGAAAATAAAAAGTGTTAATGTTATACTGTTTTATTATACGTATTTGCAAATATGGCAGCCAGATTTGAAATATGAGAATGTTAAAATTCAGAGATTATTTTATATATTTTTTAAATCATACTTGCTTATAAATTTTCCTTTGATGAATGTTATTTGGGATAGATTAACTTTTTTTTAAATTAAAAATTATGACATTAGTAAATTTTTTTATATTGTGATAGTTTGAGAGGGAGGGTGGGGGTGGAATAAGGTATTTGTGATGTTATAAAAAATTTAAAAGTTTATATATGTATATATATAAAGATTAACTCACATATGCACTAAATCTTTATAGATACTTTTTTTTTTTTTTTCAAAATTTGTTAACATAAGAAATATAAGTTAGTGAGTTATGACAGACAATATTAAAATATTGTCATAACCTTTAATTTAAAAACTTGAAGAAAAAAACTAATTAATTTAACAAAAATATCCATGAATTTTTTTTTTTTTTTTTTACCTTAATCACAATGCAATTGATATCTTTTATATAAAAGTATCCAAATCAAGCAATAAAAGTTTTAGAAAAATAATATTTAGTTTAATATGAATTTTTAAAACAAATTCTCTAGGCATTTAACACTAGGCGATCAGCCTCATATGGCCAGAGCAGACGACAAGAGATAAATGACATCATACTTCAATAGCATATATGGAATTATCTGCAGTAGCACCCTCCTTTGTCAAGATTCCAAACTAATTTTTTTGTTGACATCACACAAAATCCCGTACCACACTGAATACTTATCTGCAAACCGCATGTCTCTCCGGCCCATAGATCTTTTTTTATCGTGTTTTACTTTTGCACCTTTTGAAACACCCAGTACATATCTAAAGTGTGCTGATTATTATCATAATAGTAAGACCTTGAAATATCAAATCTCTTTACATCATATGTTTTTTCATTCATGCCTCTACCAGAAAAAAAAAAAAAAAAAAGGTTCTATACAAGTTGCATTTTTAAATAATATGTCAGAGGCATGTGGCAGGTTTAATGCACCCAGGTTGTGTGCTTACAGGAAACCTAAGCAAGAAGAAAGACAATTTTTTTAATCCTTTTTTATAAAGAGTTAAGATCCCAAAATGCTTCACACCTGCTATACTGATGTTTAAAGAGTCATGACTGTAACTCTAGTGAAGTTTTCCTATAATTTCTTTGGAGACTAAGCAGTTTGAAGTCTCTAGTACAGATTGGCATATAATGGTTCTCCTCTTTTTCCCCTCCTTCACCGAATCTACTCAATTTTAAATAGTGATATTGGTAACTAATATTAATTATTATTATCCAATTATTATTAATAATAATAATTGGATATAACTCATTTATAACATCGATCTCTGAAAAAGAAGTATACACAGTTTTGTTGTTTGTAACATGCTTTTGATCGAATTTTTTTAAGTGATGTAGAAATATTTTTATTCAGTTTCTGATTATTTTAAAGCAGTTTATGAAAAAGACTTCACTTTTCCTGACAAACCGCCCCTGACATGCAGTTGTAACAGCATTTAAAATTGGATTAAACACTACGAGAATAAAAAATTAAGAAGCTTCTATTTCTTGATTGCATAGTCTATTTACAAATTAACAAAAGTAAATAAGATAATATTAACCCTTTATGTCCCAAATTATGAATTCATGAAAATTTCATCTTCTAAAGCCTTTTTTGTGAATTTTTAAAACTACATTAGAATATTTACATAATCATTTAATAAACTTTCGAAGGATTTTTCAAATTAAAATTAATTAATTAAATTTGAATTTATAGGGATTTTGTGCGATATTTATAACTCCACTCAAAGATTTTATTTAAAATAATTTTTTTTAATATTTTGTAGAATTAGGAACTGTACAAATATAATAGTCTTACAATAAAAATATTTCCGAACTGAAACATTTCCTCCCCAATCTTTCAACATCAAGAAAGCTAAAAAGATGCAAAGGCAAAAGAAACCATCCTTTAAAAAAAAATTTTGTTTTGTGCAACCAATAATGCTTTTGAAAAAAGAAAAAGTATCTATAACTCATTCTAAACTGTATTACTACTAATTGATGTATTAAATAAATTTTATGACAAGTTATTTTAATGATACTTAAAAGTACCGTTGGGACATGAAGAGTTAAATTTAAACTAGATATACATAGCAATTATTTCTATTTTTACAAGTCTTGATATATACTTTAGCATATATGAAGATTTGAATAAAATTAGACATATTTGACAATATTTGTCAATCTTAAGATATCTTGCAAAAGTTTCAATGAAAATTGATATTCATTTTGATATTTAATGTTTTTAAAGACAAAAATGCCAATTTTTGGATTAGAATCAAGAAGTTATTTTAACATTCATATTACTTCAAGCACATTAAGATTTATTTTTGCATATTTACAGTAAACTGTTTTACTAAGATACAATATATTTTTAAAGGTTTTAATACCATCATTCATGACAGTAATTTTGAAATAAATATACATTTTTATCATATATATATGTTAAATTGAAAAACAGTTTTTAAGACACAAATGATATCATATCTCATTTTCCTACATATACATATAAAACATAATTTACATCAGATAGTGAAAAACAATGAGAAAATAATAGGTGAAAGAGAAAGTAATTATAGTCCTTCCACAATAATTTTTATAATGATCTTGAAAGAATTTGTGATACTAGAGGGAAAGAAAGTTGGTTAGAGACAAAAAGGATTTTAAAAATGTATTATTTAATTAAGAATCGATTCTGGTAGGTTGCTAGTAGTGATTGTTCACTTATTTAATGAATGAATAAATCTAAATTTGAGTTACTTATTGACTAAGTTATAGTGGAAGGATTGATATCAGAAACTTAAAATAAAAAGAACAAAAGCAGGTGTCATAAGAAATGTGTACAAATAAAAATCATGGGTACAAGAAGTCATCCAAGCACAAGACTGAAAACATTTTAGAGTATTACAAATAACCAAATTAAAATTGAGTAGCAAATTTCTGAGCTTTGTGTTATGGCTAAAAATTGATCGCTTACAGTAAAACAAAATGATTAAAAGTTTTTGATAGTAAAATTGCTATTATTTAAGTAGATAAAGGTGAATTTACTATCATTTAAAAATTTCTCCAAGACAAATCAGCCCTGAAACTGAAGGTCTTGCACCCATGACAAAAATGTATTATAAGAAATTTCAAATTTTTTTATTAAATTTATGGTTATTTTTTCTTAATATATATTTTTGTCATTATTCTATCAATTTTGAAGGATTGATTCATTTATTACTCTATACACATAATTAGTAACTGCTACAACTTTCAGTTAGCATATGTTATTTAGCTATGTTTAATCATACGGTAACATCTTGTAATCCGACAACGTATTATGGGACCTTTTGTGCATCTGCACATGGGTCAAATTATTAAGTTCACCCTTAAAATAAGAGAGACAGGACAGATGTTTTAAAGAGAGCTAAAAGAGAAAAAATGAATTTAATACTATTCACAGCCCACCTGCCTACTTCAAATTCTTCCAAGAGTTTCGAATCCACTCTCCACCAGGTGGTTGGACTTGTACCATAATAAAAAATAAGTCAAAAGATTAATCATAGCTACATATTTTTGTAGAATTTGATTGAAACAATCATACTTTTAAATATCAGAAAGGTTTGATTAAAACGAGTCTTTGCCAAAAAAAAAAAAAAAAAAAAAAAAAAAGATAAAAGTTCTAATTTAATTGATTATACATATGCTTTAAACTAATTTTAATTATTATGACATCTTATAAAAAACCTGGAATAGAAGAGATGCACATGATGATTATCATTATTGAGCATTAATATAGTTTAAATTAAGTAGGAATTATTATCAAAAAATATTATTACATGTATTTAAATATAAAATCATAATCTTATAATATCAAGTAACAAAAGTATTACAAAACACCTAACAGAAAAAAAAAAAATTACACAAAGAAATTGTAACAGAATTTAAAAAAAAAGCAAAAATATTAGAAAACATGTACAAATTATGAATGAATGTACACAAACTTTGAATGAAATGAAAATAATAAACAAAAACAAGAACATAAAATCTAACAAATATGTTATAAATATACCTTTGTTACAAAATATACAAATAAATGACAGAAAACTTTTATACAAATATAAACACTTTTGTCATGTTTTATCAAAACAGTCTTTGTCTGATAGCATAAAATAAAATAACAGTATCTGAATTAATCAACCCCTTAATCACCACGCCTGATACATTCATGTGCAAATTGCATGTGAAATGAAAACTGCAACAATTAAGGGGTTAAAGGTAACAAAAAAAAATTTACAAAACAAAATAATAATCAACTTATAAATCATAAGTGCAAACTACTATGTATGTGTACATAACAAGAACAAATAACACTAATATGTGAGGATACAATTGATGATATAGCTGCTTTTATGATTAAATGGGGAAAATCATATCTATTAAAATATACTTGATTAATTAGAGAATGATTAATGCTCATGAAATAATTGAAGATCAAATTTAATAACAACTTCTCCTGATTCTACTTCATACAAAGTAAGACTTCTTATGACAGGTTCATGAGTTTTTCGTGTTTCTTTGTAGATATCAGACACTTTTATTTCAGTTCGACCAAGAAATTCTAAAAACACAAGAGAAACATGTATAATTAATCATTTTGAGAATTCCAGGATAGAAAAGACAGTAAAAAAGCCAACACAATAAAAGTCATAAAAAAAGATATTAGACTTTGATGAATTATTTGAATTAGATATTAAAACCATATTTTTATTAAAAAATCCACCTTCTGGAGTTACTTTTCCTTGATATGACATGCAAAAGTGATTTTATCTGAAACTGATTAAACAAAAAAAACATTAAAATCTACATAATTGTCGAATCCTCAGCCAACATTTTTTTTTTTTTTGCCGTTTTTAATAAAATGGTGAGGTGTCAAACTTACTTTGTTAATTTTCAACAAAAAATCTAATTTTATTTTGTTTATAAAAAAAAAAAAAAAAAAAACTCAGTCAAAGACGAGGGAAATATATAAACTTTTATTTTAAAATACAGCAAGGGAATAGATTCCGCACATAGAAGTTATACTATGTCTTGTCACATAGTTTATGAGCAATTGGTACTTATTGCAAAATTTTAAACCCAATTTTCCTGAAATAATGTTTTTAAAGACAATATCCAAAATATCTCAGCAATGAATGAATCTATTCCGTTTCTGTATTTTAAAAAGTTTACATATTTCCCCCGTCTTTGCCTGAGATTTTTTTTTTTTTTTTTTTTTTTTCATTTGTTTTTATAAACAAAGCAAAATTAGATTTTTTTGTTGAAAACTAACAAAGTAAGTTTGACAACCCACCATTTAATTAAAAATGAAAAAAATGTTGCTCGGGTTTAGACAATTATACAGATTTTAATGTGTTTTTTGTTTAATCGGTTTTAGATAAAATCACTTTTACATGCCATGCAACATCAAGGAAAAGTGACTCAAGTTTTTCAATAAAAATATGGTTTTTGAAAATTCAAAATACATGGCACAAACATCAAGAGATCGTATTGCGCACCATTATAAACCTTTTTTTAATGGGAAACTAGTGTTGTGAGTCATTTTTTCACTCAAAAATATAGGGCGTTTCACTTCAATCAGAAGATAACTATCTTAAGTAAAATAAAGATATTGTCAGCAATTTTCGACAGACTTACTTTGCTTTGTGTAAAATGCACAGATGTTATGAAAAATAATGAAAATGTATAGCATCTCACAGGAAGTGAAACCTTATGAACTGTCAATTAAATGTGGAACACTGAGCACCTCGCTTAATGCTATTTGGATAAGGGCGATAGTCACTTCTATAATTTTTCATGATATCCTTATAATTCATACAAAGGTTTCGCTGTTTCAAATTTTGTTAAAATATCTTCATTATTCTTAAAGTTACAAACAAAAATCCAAATTTGGATTTGAGTGATGCACCCTATTTTTTTGACTGAATAAATGAATTATGAACCTAGTTTCTATACAAAAATTGTATGAAAAAAAAAAATACATTGAAACTCGTATTGAGATTTTCAAAGTCGATTTTAAAATAAATATGTATGAAATTCCTCAAGAAATATTTTCTATAACAGTAATATAAAAAATCCTAAACAAAGATTTTTCACGTCAACAGTGTTGTCTTTTTACTTTTACAACAGGAGTTATAATTTTCCTTTTATGCAAAACTAACATATTTGCACATCATTCCGAGTCGCCAAAACAACTTCATTATAAATGCATATTTTTCAAGTAAAAAAAATCCCCTAGTTCTTTTATTAATTTGCAAAATAATTTACAATTTATTCCATCAAAATCTGTTAAAAGGAAGTTAAATATAACTTCCTTTTAACCATGTCCTTTCATTAATAGAATCCCTCATATAAAGCTGATGAAAGTGATTTTCAGTCAGTCTAATTTTGTTTTTATAAAGTATTTTTATAGTGTTTCATTTGATACCCATTTTAATGGGATTCTGAAAAATTATTATTTTATTTTATAGGATATTTTGATGTCAATTGTCTGCCACAATGAATTTTCCATAGCCCATACGTTGTATAACATTTCAAGATTACATGAATATGAAACCTTTCTTGGTGTGTCACAGTCCAGTAAAAAAGGAAATAAAAGTGAGTATTACAGAGAAGAATTAATAAAATTAAAGCTTAACTATAATAATCAATGTACAGTAATACCTCGGTTTTTTGTTGACTTCGGTTATCGTCAGTTTCGGTTTTTGTTGGTTACCTTGGATTTCATCGGTGTACCCTAGTGATATCGCTGCATTTTGTGTAAACAAAAGGAGCAATCACTTGTTCTGCTCAGTGTGATGCTGTTTCTTGTTGTGTGTGCATCAACCCACGCATCTAGGCAAACAATTTCATTTATTTCCTGGGTATTTTTGGGCATTTTTTATTGATTGTAAGTGATCCATCATGGGGCCAAAGAAAGTTTCTAGATCCAGCAGACCCTACACGTGTGGTGCAGTCGATTATTGATATTGGGAAGTCCATGGATTTGGAGGTGAATGGTGAGGATGTGGAAGAGTTGGTGGATAAACACAATGAAGAACTCGCCACTGAAGAGCTGAGAGATCTTCACCTAGAAGTACAACAGACGACAGATGAGGAGGAAGAGACGGGAGAATGTGCCTTCTTCAGAGATTAAGGATATCTTCTCTATATGGAGTAAGATGGAGAAAAATCATCCAAACAAATCTGTTGCAAGCCATGTCTTCAACTCGTTTAATGATAATGTTTTGCCCCATTTTAGGGAAATTTTAAAGAGGCGACAGAAACAGACCACTTTTTTGAGCGACATAGATCCTTTGACACTGAAGCTAGTCCTACTGTCAAAACACCAAAAAAGGAAGCACCCCAAAAAATAGTGCCTTGATACCATACGCCAAGAACACTATATTAATTCTCATTGTTTTTAATATTAAATGCTATACTTATTCTCTATAAAAGGTGTTTTTTGGTACATATTTTGGAGTGTTTGAATTTACATAGATTCATATGGAAATAATTGCCTCGGTTTTTGGCGGTTTCAGATTTCACTGATTGTTTTTGGACTGATTATCGATGAAAAGAATGGAATGTTACAAATAATGGTGAGAGTGGTATATTCTGATGAAACTTTAAGTAGTTTGCTGTATGAGAGAAATAGGCTTTATTTTAAATATTTTATCTCTTTTGAAGTTATATTAAAAACTTGACAATTAAATAAATTTGAAGCAATTTATTAATAATTATTTTTATTTTATTATTGTTTTCTCTTTCAGTTACCAAAAATGGTTCTAAATCCTGCTCTAGTAATACAACACCATAAAATCAAAATACACAATTTATTCAGGAAATGAAAGAAGTCTTTAAAAATGATTAATGTTTATAAAAATATTCATTTTTTATTTTTACCCAGAATAAATTAATTTTATTCTAAGCATGCAGAAGCATAATATAATGATTAAATTATTTTTGTTATTAATCATGCAAATCTTCAGTTAACAAAATTTTACTTAAAAGAGAGATTAGTATGCAAAGTCAACTCTAAAATGTAAAGTAATAGCCAGGTCATTATTCTCTAACTAAAAAAGAGAAAATTTCTTACAATTACATGAATTACACACATAAAAATTTACATTAAAAAAATAAGATACAAAAAACAATTATGAATTTATTCTAATTCAATTCTAATAATATACTAAACTACACTAAAAACTCTGTGGTGATATAAGTCTACTTTCTTGATCATGACTATATAGTGATATGGTAAACCTCATATGAAACCCCAGTGTTTAGTTGTCAAGCATACTTGGCACTCATTTTATTCACCCAGAAAGGATGAAAGGTTAAATGGTTCATGTCCAATTCTAGAGGTGAACCTCAAATTGAGCTACGATAATAAACTAATATAACATCCCTAATAGTTTACACGTTTAAAAATTCACAACAAATTTTTATCCATTTGGGAGAATTTTTTTTTTTTGCATTTTTTAGAATTTATTAAACATGTATTTCTAAACAACAAAAACTATTACCATTTGGAGAAAATAAATCTCTATCAAAAACAGATATGCACAAAACATCTTCATGCAGATTCTTCACTAAAAATTGCATGGAAGCATTCCACCTTGGATTTAGAGTATTTGCAATAACTTTGGTTTTATGTTCTTGGGAGCCCATACTAACTTCACAATAAGGATTGCTTTGACCTGTTATGAAATGTAAAGACATGTATAATTAATATTAAACACCATTAATTTTCTATTATGTGTATAATAACTTCTAAAACTGACGATAAATCATTCTCATTATTTATATATTCAAAAGTATACTGTTAAATTATCCTTTTAATAATAAAAAAAAAATAATGAATGATAAATTATATATTTTTAGAAATATTTTAGTTTAAATACCAATGTAATGAGTTCATAATATGTTATTACATGATACTCTTTGTCAAAAAACTATTTAAGCTGCTTGTTCAAGAAGATGATGACCTGAGTTATCCAACTATATTGGTTACCCAGGTTGCCAGGGTTGGCTTGATTTTGCCCAATCCGAAAAAAAAAAACACTTGAAAAACCCAAGTAGGTTTTTTCAAAATCCATTTTTAAAACTGCACATTTCTAACTTTTAAGGAATATATTTATTTAAACAAAACATATCATACATATTAAACGAGCAAGCAATTTTCCGATTATGGATGATATTGTAAACGAATGGAACAATTTTCACAAAACTTGCCTGCTATACTACATTGAGCATGAGAAAAAGATTAGCTAGGTTTTGAATTCAAGGAAATTTGTTTTGAGATGGTAAAAGAAACTCAGCGCTGAAAATGCTGCTTAGCTTGTCATAAATAGAAAAATTCTCATGTGATTTACACGAAACATGCCTCCTATACTAATTTGGCCATGAGAAAAAGAATTAGCAAGGTCTCAAATTTGGAAAAGTTCATTTTGACAGGTTAAAACAAACTCAGCACTGAAAATACTCCTTTATATCGGAAACGGCTATATCTATTTTCATAAAACTTGGCTCCTATACTAATTCAGGCATGGAAAACAAGCTAGGTCTCTAATTCAAGGAAACTCATTTTGTATGGTTAAAGCATGATCATTACTCAAAATGGTGGTATCAATCGAAAAAAATGTTTATGAAATATGCTTTTTTCTATTATAAAAAAACCATCCAACTAAAACTTAGAAAAAAATTTTTTTGTTAGTTTTAAGGAATTTTTTTATAGTTAATATTCTGTAATCAGAATTCTTGCCAATACTAATGATCATTTATGATAAACACGTTAAAAAAATTATCTTGAAGGCGGAACTAGCAGCTTGCCTTCTGTACTAAATTGAGCAGTAGATAACGGCCTATGTAGGTCAAAAATTCGGTAAAATTCATCATAAATTACAAATAAAATTAATTGATTTTACCAAATGTTGATTTCATGAACTTAAATATTTCTGTAAGCATTTTATAAGTATACTAATATTTCTTGATAGATAACTGTGCTTATGCTTTTGTTATATTTAAAACCATTACCATATTGCTAAAAACATCGCTATAGTTTGATGCCATTGATACACCCGGGCTCAAAATTAGAACCAATTTTAAAATCGACAATTTTTCTGCAAGACTTGCCACATATCTCCCAAAACAGCTTATTTTTTCTACCAGTTATTGACTTGGACAACGATTGTTGAAGAATAATCATTTAAATTTTTATAAACATAGAGAATAGCACTCAGAGAGGATCCCATTCATATAAAAAATATTTATTTTTATAAAGAACAATTCAAATTTCTTATTATATGTACAAAGTTTTTTTTTTTCTTTTTGTACATTAAAATCTCTTTTTTACATACTCGAATGAATGCTTCGGAATTCAAAATCTAAGTTCTACCGTTCCTCCCTGCTGGAATCTATTTAAATAAAATCCAAGTCTCTATGTGTGTCTCTCACAGTTCCGGTAGGACCGCCTCATTGTAATGAGTAATTGTTGAAAATTACTAATGCAGGGTTACCACAGTTGCACCAAATGTTGACCAACTTAGCAAAATATCACCAAATTCAGCAACAAAAATAAGTTGTCATATATGACGCCAACTTGGCGATAGCTAGCTAATTTGGCAAAATTCCCATTTAAAACTGTTAATAGTATTCATAATTCAGGTCACCACTATTTAATTTAAACTCTGTGCTTTTAAGGAGTTTTTTCAAAATCTATGAGTGAGTATTTAAAGTGTAATATATGAAAATGTGCATCTTTAAATCTTCATCCCGATGCTACTAATAAATTAACAGCCAATAGACAGCGCTATACTATCTGAGCTCCTAACTGCCCGATTTTAGAGTGCTTTAGGTACTTTTCTAGTATAGGGGCCTTGGCAGGATAGAGAAAATGAAATTTGGCAGCATATTTTCTAGCAACTTATTCACTGTTTCATATACATAACTAATTTTTCAATATTTATACAATTTATTTAATATAAAGAAGCTATTTAATTAATTTTGTATACAAACTGAAGTAAATTGTATAAAAAAAAAACCAATTATATAGATATAAATATATTGTTTATAGATTACAGAAATAAACTTAAAAGTTCATTATCTTTGTTTTTAAAGCTGTTTACATCATTCGGCAAAAAATCTCACTTCTGAAGCCCAAATTATGACAAACTTTAAAAAAAAAAGTACACAAAGGCCCCTATACTGGAAAAGTACTGTGTTTTATAAAGTTGGATACAAAAATTAAATTCTCGGTACTTTTCCACTTGTCCAAGAAGGAAAATTGGCAACATATTTTCTGGCAACCTATTTGCTGTTTTATTTCATATACACACACATTTTTTTTTTTTCAATATTTACCCAATTTATTTAGCATAAAGTAGCCATACATCTAATTTTATAATATAGACATGACCTGTAATCCACAAAAAGCCTCAAATCCGCACAACACTTGGAACCAAGCTGTGCGGATTAATTGTCTTCTATTGCATTACAGTTTTTCATAAATGAGTTTCGCTTTAAAAATCTGTTATTTTCTTCTTTCTTCGTTTTTTTTAAAATCTGGCTTTTGCTAGAGAGTCTTTCATTCGGGACGTGGCTGGGGACCTAAGAATCCTGCTTCCGCAAAAGAGTCGGAGTAGAGTAGAAGAATAAAGGGCTGCGGACGAAGATGGGCTGCTCGCCGCGGCGGTTCACTGTGGAACAAGCGAGAAAAACTCATATTCTTGCACATGTGTTGTATATATCTTTATATCTCATATTCCGTAATTTTTAATGGGCTATCTTTCTAGTAAGAGACATATTTAAAAGGAAACAAGCATTTTTATATTTAAAACTGAAACATGTCATCACTTTTGCACAGCTATGACATCATATTCACCGACTTTTCACTTTCGACGATGTTAAGAATACGAGCCACAGATATAAATGTATGGATGAGCTTGATAGGGCTTGAGCAATAACCTCCATAACTTATTGATTTTTAGCATACTGTAACTTTCACTTTTTTATGTTTATTGAAGATTAAAATTAAAAATAGTGTACTTCTCGATTACCCCATAGACCAATTTCCATTAAAAAAAAACAGCTGCTAAACAGCATGATTTTACACCAAAATTATGTGGTCATGGTGTAACATTTCACTTGATGTCAGATGTATTGCACATGTTTGTTATGTCATCAAATGATTTTTTAATTTGACATTTATCTGTATTTTTAACGATGTTTTACTGATTTATTTGTTATGTCATTAATTAAAATGACAATGGCATTATTAAATGGCAACAACATGAATTTAGAGAAAAAGCATTGAAAAAATATTGCAATGCATAATTACGAACAATAGATTATTTTCAATGGACGTCAGAAGCATTCACTAGCCAATAGGGATAATTAAGAAAAATAATGTAAACAAATAAACATCCAAGATTTTTTTTTTTTTCATTAATATATTGTAAAATTGTTTAGTTGACATTTTAGTGAATGGGGATTTTCCAAATTTCTAGTATTTTTTTTAGCTTCCAATAGCAACATTCTTCCATTTGTTTATCGGGCATTATAGTCTGCCGAATAATTTGGTGATACTTTATTTTATGGCAAGAGATCGATGGAATAATGAAGAAGTCCCCCCACCCCCCAAAAACCACTTTTATGAGCATTCAATGGTTATTTTGAAAATACCTCTGAAAATTTCGACTGCAATTCATATTTTTCCAAAAAATATTGGTTACAATACATTAATTTGGCTTGAGCAATGATCTCAATTATGAAAAATTCACTGTTTTTTTTTACGCCAGCTATAAAGCTCAAACAAAAGAATTCATTAAAAAATATATACTTTTTGACCAGTTTATTTTTCAACAAAAGGGAACCAGAAAGAAAAAAATGAAACATTATTTAAATTATCTTTTTAGCCTTTTAAATTAATTCCACATCCTATAATCATAAATGTATTAATATTAAATATTAATTGATAAAAGGTTTTTTTTAACCATTTGGAAAAATGGTTATTGTCCTCGTCAGGGTAGGAAATCAAAAGCTTTTTATTGGTTTAATCATCATTTTATTCGTTTTCTGATTGGTCTATACAGTAATCTGTATTTCCCTTTACTTTCAACAGAGATGGACAACAGAGTGTTGCCACTAAGACAAAAAAGTAATAAAAACTACAAAAAAAATTAATAACTCAGAAACAAATTGAGATACAGCTTTCAAACAAATTGCATTTAAAAGTACATTTTTTTCTCTATACGACGATATAAAAAGTAATATTGTGGGAGGTTTAGAAGTTTAAGAAATAAATTTCATTTAAAATCGGCCGTCAGATTTCATGGAAATCTGACGATGGAAAAGTCTTTTCCTGAACAGCCAATGAAATGCTTGGATAATACGTATGTTTCAGGTGGATAATACGTACGAGTCACAGGCGATTTCTGTCGCTTGCAATTTTTACGTGTAATAACACTATTAATGTTTAATTCATGCCGTACATAATGTATGATCAACTCCGTGCTATTTTTTATGTCTTAAATTTTAGTCTTTGAAAAAATCATTTTCCAAATGGTCGTTGAAATTTGTTAAATTGCTTTTTCTTTTTTTTTTTTTTTATTACATTTTCTTTAAAAAAAAATTATTTTATTCTTTTAAATCTTTAAAATTTTTCACTGTTGCAGTTTTACATCGCTTTGGCATATTTTGTCGAGAATTTATTGGCAACTAATTAAATCCATTGTTTTTTCAACTCCTATACAATTGCATAGGTTATGGAGAATATTTGGCGATTTATCACCTGTGGCTGGCTAATTGAAAAGTGCCTTTAAATTATATTAATTTATAATTATCTTGTAAAAATATTAAAATTTTGTATTGTCATTGGAAACACACCTGTGTACATAATTTATATAATATTATATAAGAGGGTTAAAAATTGATTACAAAGTTCCATCTTTGCATACAAAAACCAGTTTGAGTTAAATAAAATAGTGTAAAAATAAACAGATGTTGAAAAAACTACCGTGCGAAGCTTGGTCTACAGGATACTACATATATTATCTCAGACGTAGCATTTTTAGAAATACTGGTTGAGCCCAAATTGCTCTCTTTGCATAGCAAAAACTTAAAATATCGTCATCGAAAAATAATTATCTCATTGATAACACACTGAATAAAATGATGTAAAATGGTGTGATACCAGGAAACAAATTGAATGAATATTCTTGTTTGAAAATTTTTCAAGTTAAAAGTGACCAGTAAACAAGAAAACTGACCAGACAAGTTCAAGAAAGGATAAATTTGTGTGAGTAGGCCAGAAAGAAAAGTAGAAATGTTTCATTGATGGAAGTAGTCAATGAGGGATGCTAAACTGTACGAGAAAAATGTACCAGCGACTTTCAAGAAAAACGTACAACCTGGCATTCCTAGTTGACTATTTCCAGATTTTCAGACTTTTTTGTACATTGTAGGCTTAAACAGTTTCGGTATGATGATTTTTTCCCAACATATCATACTCTTAATATTTTCAAGTACCTTCTCACTTTACTTTTTTAATTTACTTCAAAAATTTTACTTTTTGATTCAAAAATGAAGACACCATTTTTGTGCCACAATGACACAGTATTTCACTCAAATGTTGATCAAAACTAACAAGGAAGGTCTCCATACCGGCACATTCAGAAAAATCTGAAAAAATTACAGACTGTTCTTCTCGTGTAGATATATATGATTATAAAAAATTTTTGGCAGAATCTCGATAGAACGTTCATAAAAAAATAATGAAAATTTCGTTTATTTGGCGATTTATCATCGGTTGGCGATGAAATGAAATTTCGAAAAATACTTTTTTATGTTGAATAACTCTTTAAGATAAAAATGCTTCATATTGAACTTGTTTAAATTAATTTAATGCAAATAACTTTAGTTTTGTCATATATATATATATATATATATGTTACCGGCCAAACCTGAATTTAAGCCAAACTAGTTTATCCTAACACGCGCCGGATAAACTAGTTTTTCCTAGGCCAAACTAGTTTATCCTAACACCCATAGGATAAACTAGTTTTTCCTAGGCCAAACTAGTTTATCCTGATGCCGACAGGATAAACTAGTTTTTCCTAGGACAGACTAGTTTGGCCTAACACTCATAGGATAAACTAGTATAGCCTGCTATTCATTGGTCTGAACTAGTTTATCCTAGGCCAATTCAATTTGGCGTGCTTTTATTGATCCTAAAGACCGCTTTGTCGCCAACCTTCTATTTTATCTTTGGCCAATTCAATGTGACGTGCTTTAATTGATTCCAACCAATGTCAAGCACACTCACAAAAAAAAAAAAATAAATAAATAAAAAAATGCAATTTAACAAATTACACAACGACCATTTGGAAAATGATTTTTTCAAAGACTAAAATTTAAGACATAAAAAATCGCACGGGGTTGATCCTACATTATGTACGCCATGAATTACATTTTTCGGTACTGTAAATTTTAAAACTTCTACGGAGCTGGTCATAAATTACGTACGCCATGGATTAAACATTAATATTCCTGGACCAATTTTAAATGAAATTTCATTCTTAAACTTCTAAACATCCCAAAATATTACTTTTTACACCGTCGCATAGAGAAAAAAATGTACTTTTAAATGCAATTTGTTTGAAAGCTGTATCTCAATTTATTTCTGAGTTATTAATTTTTTTCTGTAGTTTTTATTGCTTTTTTGTCATAGTGGCAACAGAAGTATCCATCTCTGTTGAAAGTAAAGGGAAAATACAGATTACTGTATAGACCAATCAGAAAATGAATAAAATGCGGGATTCAACTAATAAAACGCTTCAGATATATTTTTGATTTCCTATCCTGACCGAGGACAATAACCATTTTTCCAAATGGTTAAAAGAAAAAAAAAAAAACGATCGAATTCAAACTCAAATTCTCAAAAATGAATCAAGTTTACGCTCAAATTTAAAAATTTTTAAACAAATACGCTCAACTCAAACAAATCTATGGAAGTGAGCTAAGTTCACTAAAAATTTCTTTATTATTATTTTAATGCTATAATAGAAGTTTAGCATCCAGATTTACAAAATTTTGTGAGCTAGTCTTTTGGTTATTCGATGTAAGGGTCTTTAGGTCCGCCCAATTTTCCTTCCCGACACTCGGTCCGGGCTTAGTTTTAGGATTACTATTTTCAAGAGGTTCGGACCGAGATGTACATGGGCTCAATTTTTCTCCAGCTTAAGTCGGCACTGGACTGCATTCTTTTTGAAGTCTGCACAGGCAGAAATTTTTAGTCCAATTTCCAACCCAGATCATATGAAAATCGTTTGGGCCGGCAGGATCTTTGGTCTGTTCACTAAAAATATCAGTAACATTTGGCCCTGCTCAACTTTTATTTTAATGCACATATTTTTAAATCGCTATTATTTCACAATTAAAATTTATATATTTATCATTTTTGTAATTTTTTTAAGATGAGTAGATGCATTTTTAGGTAATAAAATTAAAGTACGCTAAAACCTTAGAAAAATAACCTGCCTATGGCAGAATCCAGTGTTTAAAAAAAAATATGTTGATCTATGTAAAATGAGGATATTAGTACTTGTAAAAAGAATATAATGCATTTACAACAAACGATGTGACCTTCTAATAAGGGAACCTGCCTATAACAGTTTTTTCTTCTTTCCTACCCAAGTCTGTCTTAGAAGATTTTATTGTATAGAATTTTTAAAAATTTAAATATCCAAGCCATAGAATGTGGATTAATAATATTAATGATTCTATTGTAAACTATATTGATTTTTTAATGAATCTCTATTTGTATACGACTTGGAGACTAGAAATTCTGAAAAAAAATATAGAACACCTTCTAAGACGGAATCACATAGGAGATAAAAACTTTGTTGCAGTTAAGTTCTTTTATAGCAGGTCTGTCGTCTCTAGCAAAACTATTATGTTTTTTAAACGGATTATTATATCCAATTTGCACCGATTAAAAAAAAAATCCGTTTAAAACACAATTTTGTCATACAGAGATTCTTGTAACAGGTTTTACAGTACTGTATCTCTATCCGTATAAATGTATGTGTACTATTCTTTAAAGAGAATTTTAATTGTGGAATAATGGTAGCTTAAAAAATTTATTTTTTAGGCCAAACTGGGACTGGGAATTTTGAAAAATTCTGAAAGAATATCAAGCGTATTTCTGATATTCTTAATGGTGCATTTATTCATAATTAATACAAAGCCAAGTGATATTTATGCGAGAAAAAAAAAATATTAAGAAATTTTTTTTTTAATATTTATTATTTTTTCTCACATAAATATCATTTGACTATGAATTAATTATGAATAAATGTACCATTAAGAATATCAGAAGTACAGTTGATATTATTTCAGAAATCGGGAATTTTAAAAAATCCGGCGAAGTCTCGGTCCCGACGATGCCGGATTTTCGAGGCTATACTGCACATTATTATAGCCAATCCTCTAATTCTTCCTCTCCTAAATTTTATGATAGCCTCTCATCCCATTCTTTGGCCCTCAAGCACACAATTTGTCATATGGAACATATTTTGTAACTACCGACGGCTGTGAAAAGGAGAAGATAGGGGGACATCAAATGAAATCGAATGAAATATAATATACAGGGGTGACGGCAACACTACTTTGCACAAGGTTGCCATCGGCACGATAGTTGGAATCAATAAAAGTACATCAAATTGCATTGGCCTAGGATAAACTAGATCGGCCTAGGAGAAATTAGAAGTTTGGCGCCCGGGCGGTTTTGGTATCAATAAAATCACGCCAAATTGAATTGGCCTACGAACGTTGGCGCCGAAGTGGTCTTTGGGATCAATAAAAGGACGCCAAATTGAATTGGCCTAGGATATACTAGTTTAGACTAATGAATAGCAGGCTAAACTAGTTTATCCTATGAGCGTTAGGCCAAACTAGTTTGGTTTAGGAAAAACTAGTTTATCCTATGGGCGTTAGGATAAACTAGTTTGGCCTAGGAAAAACTAGTTTATCCTATGAGGGTTAGGATAAACTAGTTTAGCCTAGGAAAAACTATTTTATCCTATGAGGGTTAGGATAAACTAGTTTAGCCTAGGAAAAACTAGTTTATCCTATGCGCGTTAGGATAAACTAGTTTGGCCTAAAATCGGGTTTGGCCGGTAACATATATTTATAATGAAAGTTAAATATCAAATTTTATGAATTAAAACAAAATTAAAATAAATTAAAATTGTTTCAGTATCTCAAAATTAAGTCCAATTGCGCAGTTTCGATTCCATTTTGTTGCTATGGAAACAACGAATTCTTTGATATTGAAATGAATAAATGGTAAATGAGTCTTGCCTTTATTTTGAAATACGCTTAAATATATGAAAGTATTTTTTATATATGACATTGTTTTTAAAGTAATAAAATTAAATTACAAACAACATAAATATGTAATACGAAAAAATGTATTTATTAAACTATCTCATTGTTTAAATTTAAATTCATTAAATACTATTTATACACATTCTAAAAATCAATTAACAAGGAATTTACAGGTTCATTAAAATCGTTTGCTTTTGGCGAGGAAAAGTACTGCTTGCCAAATCGCGTGACGCTTTCGTCTTTTTGCGCCAAATACTCAAAAGTATTTTATTTTTTACAGACTTTCTACTGTACTTCCGCCGCTAAATATGACTGATCTTTTGTTATACACATAAGTAGTTTAATTGGAATTTTTTGCAAAATATTCTAAATATGCCCAGTAAGGAGACCTTCCTTGTAAGATTTATCTCTTGTCTAAACTTGAGATTATTGTAAGTTAGCATCTTTTCATTATAAAATTTTTCATTTATTATGTTTATCTTAATTTATGTAATTTTTTTGTTGTTGTTGTTTAAATACCTTACATTGATTCTAAATACAATTTTTTTTTTTAAGATACTCATTACTAAAATTTTCTTGACTATAGCCACAGTTAATTTTTGATTCATAATGGGAAATATTACAGCAAAATTAGTTAAAGAGAATAATACAGTGAAAATGCAGTTGGAAAATAATAATTATAACTATTAATTAGTAAATTATTTTTATAATAAATTTATGAAAGAAGATATTATGTGCTCTATTAATATAGTTTAGTAGGATGTGGAAAATGCCAGTAGTGCAACAGACCCAAAATTGACTAATAAGAATAAAAATCTTCTCTTTTTGAAAAAAAAGAAATCTGGCAACCAAGGTAACCCTCATTTTTGATTTAAGGAGAGGGTAGACAGGGTCCTTTCAACAGGTAGCATGTGAATTATATTAACATCTGTCTCTTGCACAGAATAAGAGAAATTCTTTATACAAACTTCCTCTCTTCTTGTCCTCTATCCCAAGAGGTCAAGAAGAAACACATGATTAAGAGTAATAAGACAACAAATTATTAATGAAAACAAAAAATCTAAAAGTATATAAACAAAGTAATTTTACCTCCATTTAGTCTTAATTGAAATACCTTGTATATATTTTTTAACATACAAAAATATTTACAATCAAAAATAAGTAAATGTGAATATGAGAATAACTTTATAAACAATTCTAGTACTTATCATCACATATAACTAACAAATCAAATAAGAAAACATCTGAACAATTTAACAACAAACTACTGCTAATTAATAGAATGGAAACAATTCAAAATAGTGGAAGGAATTCTATTAAACTAAAAATAATCTAATGAAACAAAATTAAATAATTGATTATTTAAATCCAATTTTTATTTGTAAAAGTAAAAGACACATACACAAAATTTTAGAATATTAAGTGTTTTTACTTTCCTTTCAATTCAATCATAAAATGTTTTTAAAAGAATTATAGATTTGCAAAAATAATTTTTACATTTTTTGATGGCATTTTTAAAGATTAATATTTATTTATTTCTTAAAATCAACATATACATCCTCTTACAAAACAACAACAAAAAAGACCTCGAAAAATCCCCAAAACCAAGAAACCAACCATGAAAAACCTACAGGAAATATCAAAACCACAAAAATACCCCCTAAAAAACAGAAAAAACCCAGGTTTTTGCTAACCAGGAGGTAGCACAAAGATATTGCTCAATATCTAAATGTAATATCAGCCAATATCAAAATTTAATATTGCCCAACTTAACATGAACCCCCTCTAAATGATATTCATGAATATTATTTTTTGACATTTGGCAGTGTTGACCAATATTTCCCAACATCTGTGAATATCACAATTCAACAGTTAATGATATTTTTTTCTGTCATTGCTGAATATCATTACTTAACATTGAGCAATATCTTTTTGCAACATTGTTGAATAACATTTTGAGATATTAAATGATGCTTTTTTATTCATTACTGTGGATTTACTGTGTGGATTATAGTGAATATCCATTACTTCTTGTTCCAAGATAAAATTTTGTTGCTTAAGAAAATTTAAATAGTTATACTATCTATTCCTGCATCTGAATAATCATTTTCAGCATGATATTGAGATATTTTATTTTTATGTCAAGAAAACACTATGTAGAATAAATAGAGTCATATAAATAATTCAGCAAATCTATTTAATTCATTCTGTGTAAATAAGATTCAAAATATTTTTTTTTTATGTAAAAATATAATTGATATATTCAGAATACTAAAATTAAATGAATATTGGAAAACTCAGATAAATTTAACTGGATTACAGTACCATTTGAACATGCTCTTAAGTTTTTTCCTTCCACAACCACTACTAATAGCCGACCAACTCCTTGAATCGCCTGAGATCTCACTATAAAAAAAAAAGAAAAGAGCGATCTAAGTATAAAATTACACAAAAGAAAAAAAATCATATAGGTATATATTTCTAATTTTTCTTACACATTCTTTGGTTACTTAAATTTTTCTTTTCTATTTCACAATAGTTTGTAGCAGCAGCTTCAATTTTTTTAAACCACAATTGCCTATAAAAACATATTTATAAAATATACATAAGTAATGTAACACAAATTTCTTAAAACAAAATATAATTTCTTTCACTGATACATATATACACAGTGACACCCGATTTAACATTATTAAACGAACCACAAAGAAAAGATGCTAAATGCAGGAAGAACGTGACTTGTACATTTAAAGGTAATTTAAATATTGCTAAAATTTGTAATTAAATTATCAATAAAATTTACTTTTGCCAAAAAAGTTATATTAAAACATACAGAGAGACATAAGACCCCATTAAGATGTATATATATATATTAGGGGGCTCTGCCCCCTGCAAGCTATGCTCGCCAATCCCCGCTCAGACAACGCAGAATCTAAAAGCACGCTAATTTGATTGGCATTAAAAAGATTAGAGATGATTGTATTATAATGAAAAAGCCTATAGTGATCTCCCTCTAAACGGGTTTCCATTAAATTCCTTTTGATTACGAAAATTTAAGGCCAAATCAGTTGCTGTTAAGGCATCCAATGGTTGTTTTCATGTTTGATTAAATAAGACCAGTTAAACATTTGAAAGGAAGCTAAAATAAAATGAATTAAGTAAACAGAGTCTTAGCTTTCCGGCATTTTTTAACAGCGTTAGAAAACGATTGACATAATACAATTTACTGCTTTAACCCCCTTCAAGGGCGGTGGTTCATTTTTTGGACCACTTAATTTTAATTCTGAAATGGCACATTGGCACCAGAATATTGGAATGAAAATTTTCCTTTTATTAAGTAAGTGAACTAAATCATTTTCGCATTTCGAAATTTGCTTGTAAATTCTGATGCCATTCACTGATTTCAACATTTTACAAATAGAAGTGCCTTGCCCCTGAAAGGGTTAAACGCATATTAATGTATGTATTATTTTAAAGTTTCCTTTCTCTTTTAATATTCACGTGTAAATACAATTTTCAAGACATAATTTTCAATATTTTCATGCTTTTAACATGTACTCAGGGTTCGTAAATATCATGCTATTTTCGAAAATATCAAAAATATCCGATATTTTGATATATATCCGATATTTTCAAAATAGTCAACTTTGCTGATAATAAATATTTTCAAGCATAATATACATTAGAAACTAAAACATATTGCACTTAACGTGAAAACTTAAAGAATATGCAGTATGGAACCATTTATCCAGAATGATATTTCAAATTGACTTATTTTAGAAAAGAGAGCCATACAGTCTCAGTTTGATATGCATATTGCTTTAAACATTATAACATGCATGATATAACTTGATTCCAACAACTAAGATTGCAAATAGAAGCATATTTAGTTGTATATTGGGCATTTTGATTTTTATGCATAGGAAAAAGAGGAGTTTTTATTTCCAAGGTATTTCTAAAAATTGCTTTCTTTTGAACTTTGATTAATGTCTGATCTTGTTTGGATTGATTCTTTCTGAATAGTCTAATAATTATTTGAGATCAAAACACTGTCATAGCCACATATATTCTACAAATCTGATTAAACAGATGTTGGTTTAATGCCCAACCAGTTATCTGGAATACATCTGACCCTAACCATTCTGGATAAATGGTTCTGTCTAAAAGCACATTTTTCTTTTTTTCTTTTTTTTTTTTTTTTTTTTTTTTTTACTTAGAACAAAATTGAAGATCAACTAATTGACAACCGAAACAATTTACTTTATGCACTTACATTTAAAAAAAAAAAAAAAAAAAAAAGCTATAGGATTCAGTATCAACTATCAAGAAATCCGAAATTTATAAAACAAAATTTTAAATACATAATATTGTTTTAACTGAAAATGTTTAACATTTTTTATTCCCAAAATGCTATACAGTTTAAACTGAACTAAATCAATACCAGAACAGATTCTTTTCTAATGAAGTTGTATATATATAACTGAGTATTTAAATTAGACAGTTTATTATTCAGTGTCTGTTCTGAATTAATAATGTCGCTCATAATTTACAGTTAAAAGTAAAAAATTCAAACATAAAAAGCTTGAAAAATATATTTTTCTTCTTCGGCTAAAAAAGTCACTATCAGAGACAAAAATTCTTTATTTACAGAACAATACAGTTAACAACAGTTGGAAATTTTATTTGCACTTTTTTTTTACTGAAAATATCAAAAATATCTTGAACAGTGATATTTTGAAAATAAATATCAAAGTAATATGAAAATATCGAAAATCTTGATATTTTCAAAATAAATATCGGATATATATCATGATATATATCAAGATATATATCGATTGATATATATCAACGAAGCCTGCATGTACTCATTTAATAGTAATTTTAAAGGGGTTTTTAATAGTCACATGTAAATAAATTTTTAATCGTTAGGAAATATTATTCTTTGCGCTGTTTTTAGAATTGAAAACAATCTCTTTAATAATAGCCTAAGTCGTGTGACTATTATCAACAGTTCCGGGCGGATCCCTTCGCTTTTTATATTCCAGACAGCTATTTTGGTACTTTAATGTTAGCCAGTCACAGGAGATAAGTCGCCAAATATTATTCTATAGCCATCATTTCATTTATATTATAATAGTCCAAGTCATGTAACTGCCACAAACAATTACAAGCCTTCGCTTTTCATAAGAAAGGTTTCCATTTTGATTAAAGAATCAAAGTTATTTTTCGAATAAAACTACATAAAAGTTGCCATGATCGCAAAGAATTCTTGGTATTTTTATGTTAGCCAGGTGCAAATCTCGCCAATAGCTTTTTTTTAACTCGCCAGTTAGCATTTTTTTATTTTTCAAGTGGTAAATTAAAACTACTTGGTTATCCCATCGACCAAAAATCTATCGCCAGACTATAAGATTAAATGCCAATAATGGCTTATCGTTCACATTCACTTGACATTAAACACATTACACTTGTTTATTACGTCATCAAGTGTTTTTTAATTCGATGTTTTATTTGTATTTTTATCAATCTTACTAATTTATTTGTTCTTTCGTTATTTAAAATAAAAATTACGTCAATTTGTATAATTTGGTGAGTGGTTTGGCGATTTATATAATTTGGCGAAATTGGTAGACAGGATAACTAAGTAGTACCATTAAAACATTGCTTTGAATTTGAAATTAAATGTCAGGATTTGTTGCTTTATTCAATCAGATTTGGTGTGATTTTGTTTTACGACAATTTGGCGAAAACCTCGTTTTTGAATACCAGTTACACATGTATTTTTAAATTATTTTCTATTATTTTTAAAATGAAATAACAAATAAAAAAAAATTAATAACTATAAAACAAAACAATTTATAAAATTTTTTTTAATAAAAAGAAAAATGTAAATAAACATTTATTAATAAATACGCAACAATAGCCAGGTTACCACGTCAGACAAAATAATGCCATTTTGGCACCCTTTAGGTATCCCGGTGCGTATATGACATCTGCACCTAATATTTTTCTTTTTGTTTCGTTTAAAAAAAAAGAAAGAAGTGAAAGTCATTAATTTTAAACTTTTCACTTTTGAATGAAAGTTTTGTATTAAATAAAATGATAATGAAATACAAAAAAAAAGCATTGTTCTTAGCATATACATTTAAGGGAGGCCAAACTGGTCGGCAAATTAGTTTAAAATAATAACCTTTACTAAAATATGAAAAAATATCTGTTATGATTAAAATTTGAGTTGCCATCATTAGAAAAAAGTATTTAAAATTAGAAAAAAGTATTTAAAATTAGAAAAAAATTAATATTTCGAATTTAAAAATTCGAATGCCAGTTTTGAGATCTGCTGATCAATACCAATTTTTGGTGTTAATTTCATTGCAAAGTATCCCATATTTTAGGAGAAATCGCCGCAAAACATAATCAGTTGTTTAATCAATCGTTTCATAGAATCATTTCATTTCAGTCGTTTCATAAATTCGTTTCATTAGGATTTTATATATATAGGGTAGATATATAAACATATGTACATTTAAACAAGTTAATAATTATATATTTTTCTTGCTTGCTTTGAGCATAAATATGTTTAGTATTCATATGGTGCTCTAAACATAAGCTACACACAAAAATAGTTTATTTTCTATGTGAAAAATTGAAAATGTAATAATAGATTTAACCTTGCAATTACTATATATACACACATTTTAATATGATAAAACTAACCTTTCAGTAACGCTTGTTGCTCTTAGATGAATACGCTCAGAGTCTGAATAGCATATAAAGAAGGTTGTTTCATCTAGATTATTTTCATTATCAATGCATTTCACAGTCACATCATTCAAAAATATGGGCTGAAAAAAAAAAGGTTTTTGATCAAATTACACAATAGTAGCAAAATTTTATAATTATAAAAATAGTATGTGTTTTTAAAAATTATATATACTGATTACTAAAAAAAGTTTTTGCTGCACCACCTACAGACTAAAATATAGACTGACTGATTAATTAAGCAAAAGTAGGGCTGATAACCAGTCTCACTTTAGCTCTTGTATTTATATTTTGTCCTCAAGAAGTATTCATTCTTTCAAAACTCACAGCTTTCCTTTATTTCTATAATGTTTTAAAGAAGTTTAACTCTTAAAATTTCATTTTAAATGAGCTTCAATACTTTGCCTCTTTGTAAAGTTTAATTCTGAGTCCCAAGCTCGAAATAACAAAAAACCTCTGAATCCCACCAATATAACCCATGGTTCCTGTTTTTTTCTTTCCCCCTCCTTGTTTCCTCAATAGCGGGAATAACAACCCACTGCTGTGTTCTGTTCATCAGTGTCAACTAGCTGTTATGCACCTATATTTATCAATATTCCTCACCGCTTTATTTAGATGAGAAGGTTGAAAAACATGACAGTTGTAAAATTGCTGAAATGAACTAACCATTTATTGTGCAATGTTTTATCAATTTTCTTTAAGTTCCAAATGAATAAATTTATCATGCCTATAGAATCAACTCACATATGCAGAGGGTTTTGATTGAATTTTATTTTAAATTAAATTCAGTTATAAAAATGTTTTCATTTAAAATGTTTACCTTATCAAAATATAAAAGTATATGTAAAAAATATCTTGTTTTATGTATTTTATAATTAAATATATATAACTTTATAGTAAAAAAAAATTAGAAGATTAATCTAGAAATTATCTTTTTTTCTTCTTTGTGTAATCAGGAGGAAAATAACTTCTATTTTTCCTTATGCCATATATTTTTTTCAGAATCATGCAAATCACATTAAAATTTGTGTTCTATTTTCTGAATGCATCATGCTGTAACTTTACTTTTACTTTTTAAGAATTAAACGTGTGCACCATTTCAGCATTTTGCAGGCAGCTTTCAAAGATATTATCCATAATAACTGGTGCAGAAATTTATACACTACTTGCATTTCAAATGGACTTTATCCTAGAAATCCTTTAAATTTCCATCAATACATTTTAAAGTATAGTTGATTTTTTTTTTTCTACTAGGGGGCTCGGCCCCCTACGAGCTACGCTCGCCAACCCCCATCCAGACACCGCAGACTCTAAATGCACGCTAATGTGATCGGCTTTAAAAAGATTTCGAAAGATTGAATTATAATTTAAAAAACAGTGGCGATCTCCCTATAAACGGATTTCTATTCATTTCTCTTTGATTGGGGAAATTTTAACGCCAAATCCGCTGCGGTACTACTTGATTATCCCGTCGACCAATTTCGCCAAATTATACAAAACCACTCGCCAAATTATATGAATTGACATAATTTTTATTTTAAATAACGAAAGAACAAATAAATTAGTACAACATTAATAAAAATACAAATAAAACGTCGAAATAAAAATAACTTGATGACGTAGACACGTGTAACAACATTTCAAAATAAGCTAATATAAAAGGAATTAAGTAAAAAGAATCTTTGTCTCCCGGTATTTTTTAACAAAGCGAAAAGAAAGTTCTTTTAAATGAGACATTTTAAATTAATCATTTTTAATCTGACGTAATTTTGACCAAACTATTCTTTCTCTTTTTAATATTCACGTGAAAATACTTGTGTTAGAAATAAAATATTATTTGCGCTTTCCTAAGAAAAATAGTTGAAAAGTATCCTCTCAAAATATCAAATAAATGTCTAGCGCAATTTGTAAATTTAAACCGTTTTGCAATATTATTTTGTGTTCATTTTATGTAATAACTGTAATGTGACGTAAATATGACGTAATTTCTCCTATTTAAGACTTCTAACACATGTTAATAAATTTATTATTTTACAAATTCCTTTCTCTCTTAAAATTCACGTGTAATTATAGTTTTTATGACATAATTTTTAATAAGTTCCTGCTTTTTGTACATAATTTTTTAATTCTAATTCCAAATGTTTTTTTCTGTTTATAATAGTCACGTGTAAATAAATTTTTAATTTATTACACATATAAATATTTTTTTTTTTTTTTAAGCAAACATTATTGTTTCTGCTGTTTATACAGTTGGCAATAGTTTAAATTAATATCACTTTCTAAAATCTGTAAAAAATATCTCTTGAAATGCTGAAAATTTGAATTTAAAATAGATATAAAACCTCGAAAAATGAATCAAATTAAAAAAATAAATCAATTCTGCACACCGGGAAATTATAACGTATAAAATGAACTAAAAATTATTAAATTCCGATGTATAGTTTTTGCTACTATAAAACTTTTTTAGTGGAACGATTTTGTCCAACTTTAACATTAAATAGCTCTTAAAATAATTCTTCGATTTGAAAACTGTCTGCATCAGCGTGTTTATCAAACATTTCTGTATAACACTACCGATTTTCATATTTTTGTATGCATTATTTTTCTTAATATTATCGAAGAAAGACCTCCAGTCACAAAAAATTCAAAACCGGCGGCGGCGCCGGTAGTTACTTTTTTTTAGAATAGAGAGATTTCAATTTTAAATGAAAAATAAATTTCAGAAAACGCACGTATTGCTTCTCATATTTTATAAGGTTTAATTTGTTTTATGATTTTATTTTTTTTAATGTAATTGTCATTACAAGTATTTATTTTAATTTAACAATGGCTTTAATTTATTTAATAATTTAAAAATTTTCAAAGTGATATTATCACAGTCAAATCAATATAACAACATAAAATATATATTAGTATGTGATAACATACTGAAGATGGAAAATATGTGAAATTAAATCTTCATTTATATATATATATAAATGATTAATAATCATGAATGGAGAATAAATTAGTCATTAATCAATAAATAGGGAAATAAAGAAAATTTACTTTTGTATATATCAGTATATTAATACAAAAATATATTAACACAAAATCTTTGAAATTTTGTTACATTTTCCTTTTTTCTAATTTATTTACTTATTGAATGTTTCTTGTTCATTTAGCAACTGAAAATTTGACCCCATCCATTACCAAAGACCACAGTCCCTGTCCCCGCACCTCTACTTACAGGAGAATTGAAATCCTTTTAGATAGACCAAGCTATTATGGAATTCTAAGCACTGGTAGGGTTAAACTATTGTAGAATCTAAGGAGTTACTATTTGAGCAACTAAATTCAATAAAAGAATGAAAATTTACAAAAAGATATTTAACTCTTTTGCATATAATTATGATTTTTTCTTTCTTTTTTTTCTGGAGGAACACATATACCTAAACATTTTGTGATTTATTATTATTACTTTTTTTTTGTTTTTTGTTTTGGTAAATAAGTTTTAAAGATACTATGGACATTCTTGTGATTTGTTTAGTTTTATGTTTATATTTAAACTCACTATTTTTCTTTCTTTTTTGTTTTAAGGGTGAATATTTTTTTAAGCATTGGACATGCTGCTTGAATTTTTTGCATAATTTGTGTTCATTTGGATGCAGAAAAATACAAAATAAGCTTCCAGCTATACTGAGATGGTGGTAGAAATCATTCAAAGACAAATTGCTAAAATGGTGATTTTCTTGAGGCAATTTGAAGTATTACTAACAATTTTTTAATAGAAAAAACACACTGATGGTGATAACTTCTAAGAACATCCCCTAAATTAGAAACAAATTTATCTATGATCCTCACCCAGAAAATTACATAGTTTTCAAAGACAACTGTACAACACTTACGTTCCTATAAAGGGTCTAGCCGGATAAGCATGGCGAAATGGCCCCCACGGCCGATGTTTGAAATAACATGTGTGGTAATAAGGCTCACCATGAGAATGCAATATAGTGTTTTTAGCCTCTGACCTTGAACTGTCCTTGAGATAATCGAGGAAGTATGCACGGCGCTACTATTTTTCAAATACGTTTTTCTCAAAAAGTACAAAAGTTAAAAAAACGAAACCAACGCCAATTACTGAAGAATATATTAGTTCACATTATATATTTTTTTTCACATTTTTACAAAAATTTTAACATAGAAAAATAAACAAAAATATTTTTTAAAAAAATTATTAATGTAGTAATTTTATATTTACACCAACCAAAAAATTACAGAATAAGCCTCAAAGTATGTACTTTTAAGAAAAAAAATTTCGTTAAAATCGAAGATGCGCTTTTTGAGTTATAAAAAAAATAGTGTTAGCAACTTTCTAAAATATTCGTATATTTCCCTGTTTGCATTTGCAGAAATACGCTATTATCAATGCATTGGTCGATTCGGGACATTTCCACTCGGGCAGGATGCGCAGTGCGCCAAAATAAGAGAATGTTTCCATACATACCACTTCCCTATAGGTTTGTTTCGTGTTTGTAAACATTCTGTTATTTTGGCGTACTGCGCATCCTTCTCGCATAATAATATCAAGAATTGACAAACAAAATGGTAACATTTGCCAACGATGATTTTCACATAGAAGAAAGCTATGGGGCTGAACAGTGTACATATATAACGTATCACTTTAGGGGGAAGTGTGTGTGTGTATGTGGGGGGGGGGGGGGACTGGCACTTGACATCATAGGATATCTGTAGGGGAAGGGAGGTTATCATTTGATATCGTTATCATTTTTGATCAAAACAAAATTTATTTTTTTGGTATTTTTTTCTTTACATCTGTTATCTTAAATTTTTTAAGTCTGTTTTCTTCTTTTTATGAAAATGCAAAGTTCTAATTAAGACCATTGAATGATTATAAAACATTTCATTCCAAAATAGGGAATAACCCAACATTCGCCATTAATATTCTCCTGCCATATGCGTATATAATTCGTTGTTAGAGAAACCAGATTCGAAATTATACTTGTTATTTTTGGTAGTAAAAGATGGAGAAGAATGTTGTCAGACTATTTTGTTTACAAGAAGTTCTGTTTAGCCCCGTGCAAGGGCGAAGTGCAAGAACACAATATTATTGCTCAATGCATTATGTAACAAAGAGTTATTATTAAAAACTTTTAAATAATATTTCTTTAAAATGTTATTTGGTATAAAGGTATTTCTTATATAACAGTGATATCTTATAAATTTCTTCTCTTTATTTAAATAAGTAAAATATGCAAATCAAAAATGTACAACCATAACTGTATATCATTGCAAACACATAAAAAGAAAAAAAAAGGGAAAACAATTGTAAAAATAAAAAGAATTTTTAAACACTGATAACAATATTATTAGGGGGAGAGGGATTTGAGGAATGATGACGTAAGATATCAGAAGTTTGGGAGGGGGTACGGAATTACCAAGAAGTTGATAACCTTATATATTTACAACCCCTACAGCTTCACCTGCACAATGGACTACACCAGGTATGGCGAACCTATGGCATGCGTGCCAAACTTGGCACGTAAGAAAACTTCTCTGGCACACGAAAAAACTTAGACTTATATTCAGTTTATGGAGAACTATCCTTTTTTTTTTTTTTTTAGAAGAAGTATAGTTTTGTGTAACAGGTATATAATTTACTTCAAAATAATCCGTTATTTTTGAATGAATTAAGGTATTACAAATTTCAATGAAAGAATCTCATAGCGTCATTTTCTTGTCAAATCATTCAACATATAATGATTTTTCAAATTATTTTGCTTCATTATCAAATTTCAAAGGTTTTAATTTTGAAAATTGAATTTTAGGAGATAGTTTGCATATTAATATATACCTAATTGACAAGCTTTCGTCTTCAGATTAGGTTTATGTTATTTAGGTTTAGATTTTAAGTTACCTTAGGTTTTATTATATTTAGTTTCAACTTTGAAAATTGAATTTTAATTGTTAGTGTAAATAATTATGTATCTATTGAACCTGCTTCTACCTAAAGAACTAAAAATGATCTGCTTCGGAAGTATACAGTAAAAGAAAAACTCATTTATAGATTATTAATACGGAATTCGATGCGACATGGCTATATTGTTGAGTAAATATAGCGTAATAAATAAGTTAGGAATCGAATTTAGTATAACTGTAAAAAAATATTTAAGTAAAAATTCTATAAAAATTAATTATTGGATTTTATCTACATTAAAGCGTTACTGGCACGTTAGAATGCTGGTACATAATAATTTTGAAATTTTTGGCACGCATACTCAAAAAAGTTTGCCATCCCTGGACTACACCATCGACTGTATATTATTATGAGAGAAGGATGTGCAGTACTCCAAAATAACAGAATGTTTACAAACACAAAACAAACCTATAGGGAAGCGGTATGCATGGAAACATTCTCTGATTTTGGCGCATTGTACATCCTACCCGAGTGGAAATGTCCCGAATCGACCAATGCATTGATAATAATAGCGTATTTCTGCAAATGCAAACAGGGAAAGTTACGAATATTTTAGCAAGTTGCTAACATTATTTTTTTATAACTCAAAAAGCGCATCTTCGATTTTAACGAAATTTTTTTGCTTGAAAGTACATACTTTGAAGCTTATTCTGTAATTTTTTGGTTGGTGTAAATATAAAATGACTACATTAATAATTTTTTTTTAAATTAATTTTATTTATTTTTCTATGTTAAAATTTTTGCAAAAATGTGAAAAAAATATATGATGTAAACTAATCTATTCTTCAATAATTGGCGTTGGTTTCATTTTTTTAACTTTTGTACTTTTTGAGAAAAACGTATTTGAAAAATAGTAGTGCCGGCGCATAATTCCCCAATTATCTCAAGGACAGTTCAAGGTCAGAGGCTAAAATCACTCTATATTGCATTCTCATGGTGAGCCTTATTACCACACATGTTATTTCAAACATCGGCCATGGGGGCCATTTCGCTATGCTTATCCGGCTAGACTCTTTAATGATCTAGTAAAAGAATAGAACTTGATAAGCATTCATACAATTGGTAGGCTACACAACTTGTACTCCTTTTGTTATTGTTTTAAATAATTTTTCCCCTTATAATCCTGGTAAAGATTCTTTACAGGCATCAGTCTCACTGAAATTAATTTTAGATTATATTATATATATTTCTTTATTTTATAAAAATAAATCTTGTTTTTATACTTGCTAGGCTTAAAAAATGCAAATTATTTATTTTAAATCTTTTTCTAAGTCCACTTAAAATTAGGGTGTAAAAAAATCATGATTTAAAAAAAAATAATAATAAATCTGATTTTTTTAAAATTTAAATCAGATTTTTTTGATTTAAATCGGATTTTTTCCCAGCATTCAAATACTGAATAGCTACCAAGAGTTTTAGGTCTCCAAAACAGTTAAACCTCTAATTGCTAACATAATCTGTGTTTTTACACTTTAATTAATAAAATTATAATTATTAGATAGCAATTACATAAATTATAAAAACTGCAAATTAGTATTTCATTAGTTAGTAGCATACAATGTCATATACTTATATTAATATTTTGCAATAATTATGTAAAACTATTAAATACTGGTGATATTTACACTTATTAAAATTATTAAGCAATTAATTTTGTAATTCGGAACAATATACATTTTTATGCTTTAATTACTAATATGATAATTAATAATTTAGTACTCATTCTAGAAAGAAAAGGGCAGGATGCTAGTTCTATAAAAGGGCACTATTTCATGAGGAGATATTAGTAATGTGCTTAGTAATTATACAGTAGACTCCCTCAAATCCGCACAGCTTGGAACCAGAGGTTGTGCGGATTTTAGGTCATTGATTTGTTTACATTTTTGAAACATTAATTTGATTGGTAGTTAAGCAAGGGAAATTATAATAAATGCTTACAATAAAGTGAAACATTAAAATAAGTAAAATATTAAAATAATTTATTAGTTTAAAAGTAAGTAATTATTAAAATAATTATGTAAAATAAAAATTTAGAAAAATATTAAATTATAACCGATGAAATCGATTCAATTCGATTCCAAAAGGCTTATGCTGCCATCTAGTGGTAAAGCGATCATAAGATCGATACTTTATTATTCCTTCTTAGCACTTTTAACTTTTGTAACTTTTTCATTGTTATTTAGAGTCTTGAATGCTTTTCTTATACTGCTTTGTATGTTTAGAAATAAATTTGTCTATAATTAAAAAAAAAAAATTCTGCGAACAATAATTTTAAAATAGCGTTCTGGTTCGTGTTTTTTTCCATTTCGAACCCTGGAATTTTTTATATAGATATGCTAATTTATATCAAAATCAAAAGTAATGTAAATTTATTTAGTAATAAATCTGCTGTAATAGCCAAAAAAGAATGATTAACAAAAAATTTAGTAAAAAAAACATTGTGGTAGTCGCTGATTTCGGGGGCATCTTGAATTTTGTTCCTGCAACTTAACTGTAGATTTCATTGTTTACATCTGAAAAAATATGCGGATTTTAGGGTCGCGGATTTAAGGGAGTCTACTGTATGAGGGAAAAAAAAGTACACAGTTTCTTAGTATGATAAATAAAAGTATCATTTAGTTTCTTTTACTTAATTTCATCTTAGTGTCATTAATTTTAATAATTTTATGAATTTCAAATTGAAAATACAATTAAATACTAATACATTTTAATTTTTTTTCTAAAGAAATAAAGTTCTATCACTTTTGCAAAGTCTTGGGCACATAGATTTAGAAATACTGTGGAATTTGGAAGTTTTTTACGAGAAATGTCTGTCTACAATTACAGGTGAATTTCATTATTTTTTTTAAAGGCAGGGTTCATTTTGCCAATTTCAAAAGGGGCAGGTTGTGGTGCTCTAAAAAAAATTACCTAGAGGAAACAGTAAGTAATCACAGAATTAATAAAAACTGCAAATAAGTAATTTCATTAGTTAGCAGCACAAATAACAAAACTAACAAATATTATTTGCAGCTCAATTTGCATTTGTCTAAATCACCTAAATCTAAACTTACACACATGTATGCATATACTAACTGCTAACCCTCCAAAAATATGAAAATGCTTTAACCCATTCATACACACATACAGAGTAAATATAAGGAGTAGCCAGTTATATCTGAAATCCTCAAAACATTAAACAGCAGTATTATTAGCACTCAGTGAGGATCCTCAGTATTCAGTATTTCAAATAGTTTTGCCACCTTTTAAATCCCTAACAAGTTTTATTTGGTGTATTATGAAGTTCAAAAATTAGAAGAAAAAAAAAAACATTTATTCAGTCTTTACTGAAGAAGCTGTTGCTGTGCGTAACATTTTATACCAATTGGTTCTTTTTCTCTTATACATTCTTTTACAATAGCGCTTCAGTCGATTTCATTCTTTATCTCCTATCTCCTGTATGTGCTATAAATTTATTATTGCAAAAGTAGAATGAGAAAATAAGATTCTGGCTATTTTATTCTTTTACTTACAGAAATTTATTATACTTGCTATGCTTATTTTATATAAAAGAATGAATAATTTGATTACTAAAAAGAAATTATGACACTGCAAGTTTACATTAGATATAAGTATAATTTTTAAATGAATCCTTTTTAAGTCACAAAAGATAAAAACTAGGCTTTTTACAAACTTACTGTACTTAAACTTTTTACAACAATCAGGAATTAAGCTAAGAAACAACTAATTAAAACTTTTTTTCATAAGTCAAAATACCTGTAGAAACTTTCCAAATTATGTTAATCTTAGATTTTAATACTTTTTTATGTCATTTTAAACATTTAGAAAATTTATGATTTTAATCAATGATTTTTTTAAAAAAATCAGTTGATTAAAATCATGATTTAATCGCTGATTTAAATCAACTGATTAAAATCAGTGACACCCTACTAAAAATACTTTTATATTTTTAACAAACATAAATTAAGTAAAGATCAAACTTTCTTTTATATGTATGTTATATGGTTTTATTAAGTTCCTTGCCCCAACAACAGAAACAAAGCTCTCAAAATTATTTTTTATTACACAAAATGTTGATTAGTTTAATAAATGCATTTTCTGATCAATATAAAAATTCCTCAAACAAAGTAATTAGATCAAAATACTAATTATAAAATTAAACAGATAATGCTATAAAATTAGATATAATATGAATATTAAATAATTTTTCATATTATACTGTAATAACTGACTAACATAAATTATTTTTCAGGATTTATCTTTAGCTACTTAAAGTTATAAGAACAGAATGGACAATATGAATTTGTATGGTCCTGTTTTATATTCTTCAAAGTAGCAGAATTCATAATGAAAGGATTAATTATCATAGAATCTTCTGAACAAAGGTTAATCTTACTTGTTTG
Organism: Maratus speciosus; assembly: GCA_963932465.1. Classification (NCBI taxonomy): domain Eukaryota; kingdom Metazoa; phylum Arthropoda; class Arachnida; order Araneae; family Salticidae; genus Maratus; species Maratus speciosus. The sequence continues at coordinate 255,646,509 of OZ010793.1, read as the reverse complement.
TACATTTTGTAAAGAGACGTCATTGCTTTTTCAGAAGTAAATACATTAGTAATTTTTCCAAGTTCTTTGAAAGGCTGAGTTAAAAGGAGAAAATCATTAAAAAGAAAAGCCATCAATTCTTTGTTACTTTTCACCTAAAAATAAAAGAATAAATGAATTAGTTAATAAGTTTACAGATAAAATGTTAAAAATAAGATTTACTTTATACATTAAGTCTCACAATTGTGTATGATTCTATGCAAATTTTGCTTGGAAAATGCAGAAATAATTTTAACTATAATTTTTACCAGGGCCAAAACTAGCCATTTTTGTGCCTGGGGCAAACATGGATTTTGCCCTACCCCCCTTCCACAAAGTATATTTACAAAGAGAATTTTACTAATTTTCTAACAGCCGACTTATTTTAAAAATTTAAATATGTAATCATAAAATATGTAATACTGAACTACGTAGTCTACAACAGCGGATCCAAGGGGGAGGTCACGGGGGTCATGACTCCCCTCTGAACACCAACAAAAATATTCTAAAGCTCATTTTTTAAATGAAATGTACAGTAGAGCCCCGATTATTCGAGTCCCACTTAACCGAGTTTCCGCTATAACCGAGTTATTTTCTTTTGATGGACTGATGGCTTCCATTATTATGAAACAGCCATTATAAATGAAGTGTTAGGTGAAGATAAAAGAGCAGTCGTAAAAAGTAGGGATGCAACGGATATCCGGCTGACTTTTCAATATCCGAAGTACCATCGGATATACGAATCACAATCACCGGATATCCGACTTCTCTGCCGGATATCCAGCAGGGCGCAGCAAAGTGAATGAATAAGGATAAGAGAAATCGTTTGACCCCAAACAATGCCGAATAGCTTTTTTTTATAATGCAAAACATGAAAGTAAGTTCACTATTCATGAGTAAAAGGTAAATTTTCAAAAGTTTAAAGAATTGCCAGCTTTCCTAACATTGATATTTGAACTCTTTATAATAAAATTAAGAATTTATGTTTAGATCTTTTAGAAAACTGTACCTTTACTTTCAGAATGTAAAACAACATTTGAAGTTGCTTAATAAAGTATGACTTTATTAATTTTCTTTCTTTCTTTTAAGTTTAACAATTAAACAGGCCTATTTTTACTTTCTTCTATCTCCAATTGAAGAAAACCATCGAAAAATGTATGAAGTTATCCATATAATTGAACAAAATTCTTGTGTATGTTTTTGGCTATGTCCAGCAGGTTCTCCTTTAAATTGGAAATATTCTGCCAGAATGGGATGCTGTAATAGCGATTTTTGTGCCAGTTTCATTTTTGTACCATTCAAAAGTATATGAAGTAATGCGTAGAATTGAACCGATTTTGGGGGTATGTTTTTGGTTATGGTCAACAGTTCCTCTTTCAATTTGAAAATATTCCACTGGAAGGGGACACTATGATAATGATTTTTGAGTTATTTTCATTATTTTACAATCGAAAAGTGTATGAAGCTAAGCACAGAACTGAACCAATTTTTTGTGTATATTTTTGGCTATGGCCAGCAATTTCTCCTTGAATTTGGAAATATTCTGCCAGAAGGTGGCACTGTAACAGTGATTTTTGTAAAATTTTCTCGATTTTTTGCAGTTTTTTTTGTACTGCATATTGCGGCTCATGAAGCGACAGGAACTTCACATCCTGCTAAGCTGGCTATTCACAAACAGCTGATATACAACAGAATAATGAAAAAATTATTGATTTTAATAAATATCATGATGGCGATTAACTTATCTTATTCTGATTGACTGGAGCAGAAATTTTAGATCAAAATCAAAGTTGGTATAATATTTAACTAATAATATTGAAGTATTAACATTTGGAGCTACTTTTTGAAATATTAAGATGTATGAGATAGAAGAAAGTTTTGGGATTGGCACATCCAACTGGTTATTTTTGTAACTTCATTATAAATATTTAAAATTAAAAGTAATTTTCCTTTTACTTATAACTATCAAAGCAATTTAACTTAAAATAAAACTAAATGTGACTTAAAACAAAGCAGTATTAAATAATTAAAACAGAAAAGAGGCATAAACTAAACTTATGTTTGGAGAAAATAACTCTTTAATCCTGGGTATATTAGTAGATATTTTATGTTTAAATTATAAAAAGAAAGTATGTATTTCTTTGTGAAAATACTCAACAATTATAGGCTTATTAAATGGTTAAAATTTGTTGTACAAATTATCAGCTCAATTCATTGTACAAATTAATTAATTAATAGCAGTTACCAATGTAGTCAATCCCATATTCAAATAATCCAATAGCAATTATCAGCATTTCATTGTACAAATAAACAGAATATTTTAATGTTTAAAGTACAATTTTTATACAACATTATTAATATACATTACAGGGCTTGAATTTTGAGATGGGGGTGGCAGGATTTGTGCCCTAAAGTATATTGTGGGCGGGAGGCTCCTATTTCCAAAAAATCATTTTCCGAAAATGTTTCTTTGTAAAACGAGGATCGAGTCTCAGGACCGACTGACAAATTTCGTGATATTTTCCGCTATCAATTGGCAGACTTCACAGTTTCTTCTTATGACAGATTGACAAAATTTGTGAGTGTTTTCCTGCACCTGACTGAAAAATTTTGTGATTTTTCTCCACGACCGACTGACGAATTTCACGATTTTTTCTGGAGACCGATTGGTGAATTTCATAAATTTTTTTTTTGCGATCCATTGACAAATTTTAGCAATTTATTCTGTAATCAATTGGCAAATTTCCCTGTTTGTTCTTGCGACATATTGATTAAAGTAACGATTGTTTTTCTGCATCCAATTGAAAAATTTTGCGTTTTTTTTCTGCGACTGGCTGAGGAATGTCACGATATTTCCTAGTGACGGACTGGCAAATTTCACGATATTTTTCAGTAATCGATTGACGAATTTCGTGATATTTTTCTGATGCCGATTTCCAATGAACTTAAAGTTTTTTCTTGCGACCAGTCAACAAATTTTTACTTTCTTCTATCTTCAATAGAAGAAAGTATTGTAATCGAAATTTTTTTCGACTTCTGGTTTTCGACGGATTTACATGTTTTAAGGGTCAGAGATCCCAAAAAACATGTTTATAGAAAATGTCTGTCTGTCCGTGTGTCTGTCGCCATTGTAGCATCAAAAAGTGTATGAAGTTATGCATAGAATTGAACCAAATTTTTATGTTAAGTTTTTGGCTATGGCAAGCAGATCCTCCCTGAATTTGGAAAAAATTCGCCGGTAGGGGGCGCTGTAATAACGATTTTGAATATTGTACCATCTAGGGATGCACCGGATATTGATTTTGCCGGATATCGGATATCTGAAGCTCCTTTGCCTGCCGGATTCGGATATCCGGCACTAGATATGTTTTTAGTTAAATGGTGAATTATTTCTTTATATATCACCATCTCAGAACAATAAATTGCAAACATGTTTCACACATCATTAAAACATTTTAAATGTATTGAAATATAATTTACAAAAACTATATCTCTTTGAATATCAGGGCTTGAAATTCAAGTTTTCCCCAGGAGGGGAGTTTCCCACCCAACATTTAAAAATGCAGGGGAGTTGAACTGTTAGAAAGGGAAAAAAATATCTTTAAACAACTTTATTTTGTATGTGCCATTAAATTACATTTATACAGACATGACAAAATACCATTGAAATAATTAAACACTCAAGATAATTATCCAAAATGTTTATTTTTATTAAAACAAAGGAACCAAATCAAGTTTTATATATATCATGTCTATTTTTCAACTTTCACCTAATGTTATGGGAAATTAACAATTGGGTTGCTAAATGAATTTCTTAATTTAGATTTTATTCCATTTTGCGTGATTTAGCCTCTTTCACAAGTTACACTTTTGACAAACAGCACAGACCAACTTTTATAACTTTAGAAATTATCGGAAACGCATGGTTATACTCTGTTAAAAAATTTTAGAAAACTTTGCAAAATCTTATGTGCATTAATTTTTAACTTACTTGCATGAATAATGCATATTGGTGATTCTATTGTCAATATCCTACAGTGATTGTATGTCACTTCTGAACAAACTTGTTTTATTATATCCTTAATGGAATTATAGTCAAAACTGTAATCCCTGGTATTTTCGTTAATTGAACTATGTTCTATGCATTGGAATTTTAAATCCGTGTACAAAGTTTGAAAAGGAAATAGTCAATTGACTTCTATTACACGATAAAAGGTTGATTTCAAAAAGTCATGTCCTAATTTCTGTGAATTGCAAGAATCAACTAGTTTGTTATTTCTAAACATGTTTTTTTAAGTTCATCAACTTTTTTTTCTTCATGTGCACCACAAGTGTAATCTCATTTTGTTGAGTGCTGACTATTGGCCAATTTGGTAGGGCTCAGTCTCCGGTGGCCATTACTCCCCTTTAGGTTACTTCCTATTTTGGGCACAGGGAGAAAACATCGCAAAATACATAAATCGGTCATGAAAAAAATATCACCGATTTCGTCAATCATGGTGAAAATAAATAAAAAAAATTGTCGACCGGTTGCAAGGAGAAAACTGAAGTTCATGGGAAATCGGCAGCGAGAAAATATCACAAAATTCGTCAATCGATCATGGGAAAATATCGTGAAATTTGCCAGTCTGTCACAAGCAAATATCGTGAAATTCCTCAGCCAGTCGCAGAGAAAAGGCGCGAAAATTTTCTATCGGATGCAGAAAAACAATCGTTACTTTCATCAATATGTCGCAAGAACAAACAGGGAAATTTGCCAATCGGTCACAGAATAAAATTGCTATATTTGTCAATTGATCGAGAAAAAAAAATTATGAAATTCACCGATCGGTCTCTAGAAAAAATCGTGAAATTCGTCAGTCGGTCCTGGAGAAAAAACACAAAATTTTTCAGTGAGATGCAGAAAAACAACCATGAATTTTGTCAATCTGTCGTAAGAAGAAACTGTGAAATCTGCCAATCGATAGTAGAAAATATCACGAAATTTGTCAGTCGGTCTTGAGACTTGATCGTCGTTTTACAAAGAAACATTTCTGGAAAATGATTTTTTGGAAACAGGATCTGCCCGCCCACAATAGGGCATAATATAATAAATAGGGCACAATAATAATCTTTAGGGCACGAATCCTACCATCACGTCTCGAAATTCAAGCCCTGTATCTGCCATTCAAGCCCTGTAATGTATATTAATAATATTGCATAAAAAATGTAATTTAAACATTAAAATATTCTGTTTATTTGTACAATGAAATGCTGATAATTGCTACTGGATTTGGATATGGGATTGACTATATTGATAATTGCTGATAATTGCAAAATAATTAATTTGTACAATGAAATGCTGATAATTTGTACAACAAATTTTAACCAATTAATATGAGTATAATTGTAGAGTATTTTCACAAGGAAATACTACACACTTTCTTTAAATAATTTAAACATAAAATATCTACTAATATACCCATGATTAAAGAGTTATTTTCTCCAGATATAGGTTTAGTTGATGCCCTTTTTCTGTTTTAATTATTTAATATTGTTTTTGCTCTAAGTCACGTTTAGTTTTATTTTAAGTTAAATTATTTTGATATTTATAAGTAAAAAGAAAATTACTTTTAATTTTAAATATTTATAATGAAGTTACAAAAATAACTAGCTGGATTTGCCAATCCCAAAACTTTCTTCCGTCTCATACATCTTAATATTTCAAAAAGTAGTTCCAGATGTTAATACTTCAATATTATACCAACTTTGATTTTGATCTAAAATTTCTGCTCCAGTCAATTAATCAGAATAAGAATAAGTTAATATCGATCACAATATTTATTAAAATCAATAATATTTTCGTTATTCTGTTGTACATCACCTGTTTGTGACTAGCCAGCTTAGCAGGATGTGAAGTTCCCTTCACTTCATGAGCCGCCAATATACAGTACAAAAAAAAAAAGCTAAAAATCGAGAAAATTTTACAAAAATCTCTGTCACAGTGCCACCTTCTGGCAGAATATTTCCAAATTCAAGGAGAAATTGCAGGCCATATCCAAAAATATACACACAAAATTGGTTCAATTCTATTCTTAGCTTCATACACTTTTCAATGGTAAAGTAATGAAAATAACACAAAAATCCGTATTATAGCGCCTCCTTCCAGCAGAATATTTTAAAATTGCAGGAGGACCTGCTGGCCATAGCCCAAAACATACCCCCCTCCCCAAAAAATTGGTTCAATTCTATGCATAACTTCATACACTTTTCGATGGTATAAGAATGAAAGTGGCACAAATATTGCTATTACAGCGCCCCATTCTGACAGAATATTTCCAATTTAAAGGAGAACCTGCTGGGCCATAGCGAAAAACAAATACAAAAAATTTTGTTCAATTATCTGGATAATTTCATACACTTTTCGATGGTACAATAATGAAAATGGCACAAAAATCGCGATTACAGTGCCCCCCCCCCCCTCTTTCCAGTAGAATGTTTCCATATTGAAGGAGGGCCGTCTGGCTATAGCCAAAAACATTCACAAAAAATTTGGTTCAATTCTACGCATAACTTCATTCTCTTTTTGATGGTACGAAGGTGACACACGGACAGACAGACATTTTGTATAAACATGTTTGGGGATCTGACCCCTAAAACATCTAAATGCGTCGAAAACCGGAAATCGAAAAAAATTCTATTACTATACTTTCTTCTAAAAATAGGCCTGTTTAACTGTTAAACTTAAAAGATAGAAAGAAAATTAATAAAGTCATACTTTAATAAACAACTTCAAATTTTGTTTTACATTCTGAAAGTAAAGGTACAATTTTCTAAAAGAAGTAAACGTAAATTCTTAAATTTATTATAAAGTGTTCAAATATCAATGTCAGGAAAGCTGGCAATTCTTTAAACTTTTGAGAATTACCTTTTACTCATGAATAGTGAACTTACTTTCATATTTTGCTTTATAAACAAAATTGTTCGTCAATGTTTGGGGCCAAACGATTTCTGTTATCCTTATATATTCTCTTCACTGTGCTCTGCCGGATATCCGGTGATTGTGATTCGGATATCCGACGGTATTTCGGATATTGAAAAATCAGCCGGATATGCCGGATATCCGTTGCATCCCTAGCTACCATCCAAAAGTATATGAAGTTATGCATAGAATTCAACCAAATTTTTATGTTAAGTTTTTGGATATAGCAGGTAGGTCCTCCCTGAATTTGGAAAAAATTCGCCGATAGGGGGTGCTGTAACAGCGATTTTTGTGCGATTTTGAATATTGTACCATCCAAAATTATATGAAGTTATGCATAGAATTGAACCAAATTTTTATTTTAAGTTTTTGGATATGGCAGGTAGGTCCTCCCTGAATTTGGAAGAAATGCACCGGTAGGGGGCGCTGTAACAGCGATTTTGTGTGATTTTGAATATTGTACCATCCAAAAGTATATGAAGTTATGCATAGAATTGAACCAAATTTTTATTTTAAGTTTTTGGATATGGCAGGTAGGTCCTCCCTGAATTTGGAAAAAATTTGCCGGTAGGGGGCGCTGTAATACCGATTTTTGTGCGATTTTGAATACTTTACCATCCAAAAGTATATGAAGTTATGCATAGAATTGAAAAAAATTTTTATTTTAAGTTTTTGGATATGGCAGGTAGGTCCTCCCTGAATTTGGAAAAAATTCGCCGGTAGGGGGCGCTGTCACAGCGATTTTTGTGCGATTTTGAATATTGTACTATCCAAAAGTGTATGAAGTTATGCATAGAATTGAACCAAATTTTTATTTTAAGTTTATGGATATGACAAGCAGCACCTCCCTGAATTTGGAAAAAGTTTGCCACTAGGGGGCGCTGTAATAGTGATTTTGCATATTGTACCATCGAAAAGTGTATGAAGTTATGCATAGAATTGAACCAAATTTTTATTTTAAGTTCTTGGCTATGGCAAGCAGGTCCTTCTTTAATTTGGAAAAAATTTGCAGGTAGAGGGCACTGTAATAGCGATTTTTGTGCCATTTTGAATATTATACCATCGAAAAGTGTATGAAGTTATGCAGAGAATTGAGCCAAATTTTTTGTGTTTCTTTTTGTTCATGGCATGAAGGTCCTCCCTGAATTTGGAAAAATTCCGCTGGAAGGGTGCGCTATAATTACGATGTCTGTACCATTTTCTTTATTGTACAATCGAAAATTGTATAAAATTATGCATACAATTGAACCAAATTTTTTGTGCATGTTTTTGGCTTTGGCCAACAGGTCCCCCTTGAATTTGGAAATATCACGCAGTAATGGGGCTCTGTGATGGCGATTTTTGTATACTTTTCTTTATTTTTCGTAGTTCTATTGTCCATCGGCGGCTCGTGCAAAGGCGGGAACTCACTTCCTGCTAAGCCGGCTATTCAAAAGCATCTGATAACAACAGAATAAGGGAAAACTATTAATTTTAACAAATATCAAGATATAGATTAACTCGTTTTTAGTTCATTTAATTGACTGAAGCAGAAATTTAAGATGAAAATCAAAGTTGGTATAGTAATGAACTAATAATATTGAAGTATTAACATGTGTAACTAGTTTTTGAAATATTAAGATGTATAAGATAGAAGAAAGTTTTGGGATTGGCACATCCAACTAGTTTTTATTTATTTTCACCGTGATTGATGAAATCAGCAATATTTATTTCTATGACCAATTTACGTATTTTGCGATGTTATTTCCCTATGCCCAAAATAGGAAATAGCTAAAAGGGCAGTAACGACTACTGGATACTGAGCCCTACCAAATTCGCCAATTAGTCAGCACTAAACAAAATGAGATTACATTTGTGGTGCACATGAAGAAAAAAAAATTTGGTGAACTTTACAGTTTTGACTATAATTCCCGTAGGATATTGATAATACAATCACCGATATTCATTATTCATGCAAGCAAGTTAAAAATGAATGCACATGCCATTTTGCAAAGTTTCCTAAAATTATTTTAAGAGAGCATAACCATGTATAACCGTGTGTTTCCGATAATTTCTAAAGTTATAAAAGTTGCTCTATGCTGTTTGTTAAAAGTGCTACTTGTGAAAGAGGCTAAAGCATGTAAAATGGAATAAAATCTAAATTAAGTATCATTTAGCAACCCATAGCATTAGGTGAAAGTTGAAAAACAGACATGGTATATATAAAGCTTGATTCTGTTCCTTTGTTTAAAAAAAAATAATAAACATTTTGGATAGTTATCTTGAGTTGTTAATTTAAATTATTTCAATGGTATTTTGTCATATCTGTATAAATGTCATTCTTTAAGTGGCACATAAAAAATAGCAGGGTTTAAAGATATATTTTTTTTTCTAAGAGTTCAACTCCCCTGCATTTATAAATGTTGGGTAGTAAGCAACTCTCCTGGGAAAACTTGAATTTCAAGCCTTGATATTCAAAGAGATATAGTTTTTGTAAATTATATTTCAATACATTTAAATTGTTTTTAAGATGCGTGAAACATGTTTGTAATTTATTGTTCTGAGATGGCATTTTATAAAATAAATAATTCACCATATAACTAAAAACATATCTAGTGCCGGATATCCGAATCCGGTAGGCAAAGAAGCTTCGGATATCTGTTATCCGACATCTGGCAAAATCAATATCCAGTGCATCCCTAGTAAAAAGTTGCCATTTTTTCCCCCATTCTGACCAGAAAATCAGAGTTTTAACTTTTTATGGCTGCTCTTTTATCTTCACCTAACACGTTTCATAATAATGGAAGCCATCAGTCCATCAAAAGAAAATGATCCATTCCAACGGTATAATCCTTCATTTGGTGTCCCTTCGTTCCCCAACTGCCCCTACCTTAGTTTCGGCCCTCCCTGATTTTTACAAGTTCCGCAAGGTTTCTATTAATAATTTATTTCTAAACCAAAGATTTAGTATATATTCTTTCATTACTGTAAATCTTCACTAGTGAAATTTACCTATTAAAAAATGAAATTTGAGTATTTCTGCTTATTAACAAACACCACAAACTATAACATAATAGATTAGATTTTAGAAAAATGCATACAGATAATTGACATTAAAAATAGAAAGTATAATATTAAATTCAAAAACACATTACAAAATAAGTAAATAAAATAATGTGAACTTTTTATTTATCCCACTGTAATAAAAAGATTCAAAAACATTTTATTTATTTATTGTTGCCAAACTATGGAGAGGGAATACTGAAATTTCAGGAGAGAAATTTAGATGATTGGTTATTTATTCATTGTCATTACAGAGTAACAAACAGAGCAGAAAAACTTAAAAATAAATAAATAAAAGTTTTAAACTTTGTATGTTTGGGTAGAAAAACAATGAGAAAACAGAAATTTCAGAGGAAGTGTGTGGCCATTTAGATTTTTTTTTTTTTTTAAGTGAAAAAAAGCAGACATCTGTCAAAACACAGAACAATCTCACCACTGTTTCTAAATATATTTGTGGGAATATGGTTGTAATAATACATCTTCGTCTTTAATCATAAGATTGAATGCATTACACATGCAGATCAATCTATTTTTCAATTTATATAAAATGGATATTCATTTTAAAAAATTTAAACAAATAAACCCCTCTAAAAAATTATAATACCTTATATGGCAATCCAACCCAAAAACATTCATAATAAAGAAAACTGTTTTTTTTTATTTATTGTATAATTTCTAAAAGATCCAAATTTATTGGAAATATTTTACATACGACATTTTATAAACATAAATTTTGCTAGCCTATTATTTATTTCCTTTATGATTACTCTTTTGAAGATTTTAATGATAAACCCTGGGTGGTATTTATCAATTACTATCAAATTGAGTATCTATAAAAAAAATTTGTAACTATCAAATTTGCAAGCTTTATATGAGAATAGGAAGATAGAAAAAAAAAGCTTTGAATCCAAAAAAGTTTTCCAGTTCCAAAACAACTTTTTCCATGAAAGTCGTGTCTATTTATCAATTTATAATAAATATGTATTTATCCTATAAAAAAAAAGTTTTTTATTTCCAATAAATCATTAAGGATTTTATAAATTAATTCAAAATGAAATTTATTTTACACTAGCAGAACCACCCAGTTTTACCCGTATTAACCTGTACTTTAAGAGTAAAATGAATAAAAATGCAATATCATAAAAATACAACGATTACAATAATGGAAGTCTATGTTTTCACATCCATAAATTGTTAAGATTACAATCAGAAAAAAATATAACATCATTTTAACACAATCATAGTAAAATCCCCCAGTTTATAAATGAGAATGCAGACTTTCTTTGACACATGTGAAAGAAAAATACTATATGATTTCTATGACAATATGGAAAAAAATGCGAAAGAATTTAACCAAATGATGTAGCATTTAATGAAATTCTATTTTACGTACCATTTTAGTTAAAACAGATATTTACATTTTCATTCATATAAACTAAATCTAAAATGATTCCTAGAAAATAACATCATTTTCCAGACACTTTCAGCCATGACATGAGTCATGAAGTGTGATTTGAAAGAGAAATAAAAACACTTGTTATGATCCTTAAAAAAAAAAAAAAAAAACAGTAGCTATGCTTCATTTTCTATTTAATAAAATCATGGAAAATGTTACCACTGCATCTAAAGTAATACAACACTTAGCTATAAGATATAACTGTAGTGTAGAAATGAAGTAAGAAATAAAACACGGCAACCATTTGTGTTACATTACATCACATTGAAAACATCTCATACAAATTCACATTTAGTAAATTATTTTTTTTTTAATCTGATGTTTTTTCTAGAAATTTAAATGTCTATATTATAGCAGATATTTCAGCTCCAAATATATTTAAATGGAAGTACTATGTCATTTTAACACACTTATAAAAACTATATGCATATTATCAGCTCAGAATGATGTCAATTTCAGATGACAAAATATGCAGAGTGGGTCTGAAATTTTATTGGCTTAAGAGAAAAGTACACATGTTGTTATTATTTTTTTAAATTCTTGTGCTATTTTATAGGATGTAGTAACAGGAAAGAAAAAATTGCACTAAAAAAATTTGTTTGATTAAGTGAAATTTTATTTTGTATGACATTATTTTTAAATAGAAAATTATAATTTCATTTATAGAAACTTAATCTATAATAATTACACGAAAATGATATCAGGCGCTTCAGTCATGACATGAGTCATGAAGTTTTGTTTGAAAAGAGAAAGAACTGACTCAAAAAAACGGTTGCTATGTTTTATTTCCTATTCAATATAAATCATATAAAATGTCACCACAGCACCAAAAATATTAAAACACCAGGTATAATTATAAGATATAGTTGTTATAATATACAAACTAAACAGGAAATAAATCATAGCACTAATTTGCTTAGAGTATATTTGACATCACACTGAATGTGCCTCATAGAAAGAGCTGTCAAGTTTAGCAAATTATTATTATTATTATTTTCCTGAATTATTTTCTTCAAACTGAAATGTTTGTATTATATAGTAGATATTTTAACTCCAATCATTTAAATGAATGTACTACTACATAAATTTTTTAAGTACCCAGTAATTTTACTCTTGTTCTAAATGCATGTATATTAAATTTTGTGCAAATCAGTCAAAAATTCTAGATTTGTGTAAAGAACACTGATTTTTTCTATATACAGATTCTGTTATTACCAAAACACATACAAAAGTCTTTGTTTCTTGATAAAATTTTTAGCAATAAACAAGTATTTACATTCAATTAAAAAATGTGAAAAAAAAAGGCTATAAAACATCGATAAGAATTTATAAATCTGAATATATTCTATGTATTAAAATATGCATATACATATTTGGCTATGTTTTAAAAAATGACAAAACTTACTTTGGTTAAAATTCCAGCATGCAAAAGTTTTCTTGGACCCAGACTATTTGTTAAAGAATTAAATGTAATTTGCTGAAAATAAAGTTAAGAATAAATAAGGAAATGCAATTTTATTTAACATTGATATTTTCTAATTCACTGATTATGAATTCCGGTTTACTTTTTAATATTTACACACAACCAACCTTTTATATTAAATCTTTTGTCACTGATTTGTTTCAATTTTAATAATCATAAAGAATTATAAAACAACATATATAACTATAAAATGCCACATATATTGTTATTTTAAATTGTGTTTTGCAAACTAATATTATTCCTAAAAGAAAACTCATATTTTTTAATAGTTTTTGTAAAATTAGAAAGGTTAATTTTTTTTTTTTTTTAGTTTTTAGTAATGCAGTTAAATAATTCAAATTTGCTATTTTTAAATTCTGTTATATTTATTGATAGATTTGTATAGATTTACATATACATATATCAAAATTTATTTATATAATGACAGCACTGCAGTTAAAAAAAAAATACAACAAAATGTTAAAACATCTTTATACTCACTTCACTGAGCCCATCACAAAGAACATGATTCTGAATCCATTCCAGTCGATCAGAATTCTCCCTTTCTCTAACACCCTCATTCACTTGATTGCACAACTGTTGAGCTAAATTCATAGCTTCTTTAAGGTAGGAATAATCAGGATGATCCTCAGGTGTATTTTCATAAATCTGCATTGAACATCCAAAAATAAATACAATGTTTCTAGCATAATTACTTCAAAAAAATAAACAACAAATCATGATTTAAGAAAGGCAATTTCTCAACTCAAATACACATATTTAACATTCATGTTAATACATATGAATAGTAATATGACATAGAATTTTTTTCATATTAATAAAACTAGAAAGATGGCATTTTTTAAGACTAAATTAAATACTGCCTTTATTTAAGTATTTGTGGTAAAACAAAAAGATAAATGAAGAAAACCTCAATTCATAGCAATAAATAAAAAAAATTTTCACATGGCTCAGATAATATACTTTATAAACAGTAAAAAACAATCATCTAGACACTCTTTATTTATTTTTCAAAAATATGGCAGTTAGCTGATCTTCAAACACATATGTTATAGTAGTTTTATTTCTTTTGTATCTGTTTTCGATATTGTTAGACCATTTGATCATGGGTCCTGTTCTTGTCAATATCTCTGAAGTAATCTGCAGTATAGTATGGGTACACTAGTGGAAATGGAAGTTGTTACACACAGAAGGACTTTGTGAACTTTTATGAAATTTGGACCAAAGCATGTCCGTATGAAGGGTATTAAATGATTAACATTTAAATGCAGTATATATAGTACTAGCAGTTACCCATGACATCGTTCACGTAGCATGAAAAAAAAGATAAATGCATTAATTAAGCAAAACATTTCACTCATGATAATTTAAAACATACATACCTGCCAACATGTCAATTTTGAAATCCTTACAATTTTTATGATGTATTCTTACATGCCTAAAAATTTCATAACACATTTTCTATGCTATATTCATGTATAGTCTTTTTTTTTTCCAAAATAAAAACGTGAGATTTCATAAGAAAATTTTTTTGCATGGAAAATTCTAAGTAAAAAAAAAAAATCTGAAATTCACAGCAAATTTTGTGAAAGGTTACAGCCAAGGGATTGGGGAGGAAAGGGGGAGGGATTCCCTGCCGGTGCTAATTATGAGTTTTTTCGAAGCCCTTTGATGAAATTCGCGTTTTTTCCTTGATCTTGTGAAAGATTCCCATTTTTTTCATGATCCTTTGACGAAATTTGCTTTTTTTTCGCGATCTTTTGATGAAATTTGCTTTTTTTTCGCGATCTTTTGACGAAATTTGAGTTTTTTTTCACGATCTTTTGACTTGACGAAATTTGCGTTATTTCCACGATATTTTGACGAAATTTGCATTTTTTTCGTGATCTTTTGACGAAATTTGCGTTTTTCGGCGTATTTTGACGAAATTCGCGGTTTTTTCGTGATCTTTTGAAAAAATTAGCGTTTTTTCTGCGATCTTTGACGGAATACACATTTTTCTCACAGTCTTTTGACGAAATTCGCATTTTTCTCGCGACCTTTTGACGAATGTCGCGTTTTTTTACCCGACCTTTTGACGAAATTCGCGTTATTTTCCGCGTTTTTGACGAAATTAGCTTTGTTTCAAAGATTTTTGATAAAATTCGTGTTTTTTCACGCGATCTTTTCACGATCCTTCGACAAAAATAGTGTTTTTATGCGCGATTTTTAACGAAATGCGCGTTTTTTCCGCGATCCTTTGACAAAATTTGCTTTTTTTTTTCAAATATCTTTCATAAAATTCGTGTTTTTTCCCGAGATCTTTGACGATATTCGCGTTTTTTTCCGCGAACTTTGACGAAATTCGCGTTCATTTCGCGATTCTTTGAACAAATTTGCGTTTCATCCCCACGATTTTTGACGAAATTCGCGTACTTTTCACAATCCCTTGAAGAAATTAGTGATTTTCACGCGATCTTTGACGAAATTCGCGTTTTTTTTTTTTCAAAAATTAGGTCTTTTTTCGAGATCCTTTGACAAAATTAGCATTTTTTTCGCGATCCTTTGACGAAATTAGCATTTTTTACGCGATCTTTGACGAAATTAGCGTTTTTCTCGCGATCTTTGACGAAATCAGCGTCTTATCACGCGATTTTTGACGAAATTCGCGTCTTATCACGCGATTTTTGACGAAATTAGCATTTTTCCGCGATCGTTTTTCCGGCGCGCAAAACCGTACAATCGTACTGTTCATCCGTACAACCGGACACTTAGAGCAAAATCCGTACATTGTACGGCCAATCCGTACAAGTTGGCAACTATGAGCATATACAGTTAACCCACCTTTTATCACATTTTATAGGAGACAATAAGGTAGTTCTTATTTATAGGGGCCTTGACATAACTCATACAAAACTGCAACCACTTATACTGAACAATTACTGTAACGCTTTGCACTCCCATGTTCTACAGAAATCATGTTTTATTGCAGATCAGAAATTTATAGCAAAAGAAAGGAAAATTATGCATAAAGCCTAGATAATTAAAACCTGTTCAACACTTCCAGAATATGTAAATAAAACTTCGCAGTCCCATTCTTTTGTGCAGCTCTGTATATGATCTATATGTTTATATATACGCTAAATAGTATGCTAAAATTTAGTTTAATTAGATAAAGCATAACAAAGATTAAAATTCACCTTTAGCAATTTCTAACAATAGACAGAAATATACTTGAATTCTTTTGTACAGCCCTGTATATTACATGTAGATTTTTTATATGTGCTACTGCTACATAATAAGCTTAAATTTAATTCAAGCAAAAACCCACTTAAAACTGTCACAATCATATTTCAGGGAATTACCATGCATAGGTGACCATATATTCAGTTTTTTGTATAACCCTGTATATGACTTCATTTAAATTCTACAAACATTTCTTATTATACTAAATGTAGCTGAGCTTGAAAATGTATAACTCTTGCTCATTCTGAGTAATGCTTACGAATTATTTTGTGTAGCCAGTGGCACCAACTTATATGGGCCCGTGAGGCCTGATCCCACCCAATAATTTGCCCTTAGCCCACCCAATTTTCTTTATTCTATTTTGTTACTTGTTTATTTTTCAATCGCTGAAAAAAAAAAAAATTCTTACACTGAAAATCATTTTGTTTGAAAACACAGCAAGAATAGCAGTAACAATAGGACCCTAACCCAAATAATCCAGTTAAAATATTACTGTATCTATATGACTACTAAAAAACAACTTTTCAAAAGTAAAAAAAAAAAAAAACAAGCAAAAAAAAAAGGGGGGGGGGGGAAGTTGTGGCTAAAAAATAGTGTGATATCAAATTAAGCTTATATTATGGTACTTATTTAACATTTTTTATTAAAAATTTACCATACGTAAGTCGAGTACCTAAGTATGCGTTGATAGAAAGCCTTTTCTCCTTTACTAATTACATCATAACGTGTTTCTGAAAATTAATTTTTTTTTAATTATGCATGATGGGCTTGGCGGCCATCTTTCCATATTTTACACAAATTTCTAAGCACATAAGTACATTGTTAAGATCAGAAATTCGAAATTGTTGCTAAAGCAAACATTTTATGCTTTTAACTTATGGAAATGAGTGCCCAGAAATTTGTGTCTTAAAATAAAGTTGAAGTAACTTCAGGTTTCATCTTATGATTCTTTTTTTTTTTTGGAGGGAGTTAATTAATTAGTTAAAGCAGTAAAAATCAATTTTTTTTTTTTTTTTTTTTTTTTAATAAAAGACTTTCTTAATTTATCTGTCTGTAGCCAAAACTAGAAGTTCAAAATTCTTAATAATGCAAACATATTATGAGCTTGTCTGCTTAGAAATTTGTGTAAAATATGGAAAGATGGCCGTCAAGCCCATCATGCATAATTAAAAAAAAATTAATTTTCAGAAACACGTTATGATGTATTTAGTAAAGGAGAAAAGGCTTTCTATCAACGCAAACTTAGGTACTGTGGTACTCCGATATCTTGGCATTTCAAGTGGGGAGACTCGGACGATTCTATTCTGGATAATCGGTAAAAGGTTGTAACGTACAAGGGAGAATGGCATCCATAATTGGCGCGTTAGCCTACATAGTGACAATCATGAGCAGAAATGTATTTTGTAAAAAAATATAAATGTATCGTTTAGCTGTGGTCGTTCATAACAGCAATACTTTTATTAATAATTATGGTATTTGAAAACTGAAGCAATGATTCTGACAATAAAAAAGATGATACTAGTGATCGGAATGAATTGTAAAAGCACATAGCCAATAGCCATATTCTTAATGAAGTCTCTTAATGACGATTTCAAAGCAAGTGAAAGAATTGATGCTCATAGATAAGAAATATTTTACTACAATATTATGAAGAAATTTTCAGAATAAATAAAAGAGAAGGGTGAAGATCTAAAATAAGAGTCCTGCATCGGTCAGGTTACCGTCTTTTACCCGAACCCGACCCGACCCGCGGTTCTGGTCGTGTCGGGGCTATATTTTCCCGTTTCGGGTCGGGTCAGGTCGGGTTGACTTTAAATTTTTTTGGTGAGGGTCGGGTTGGCTTTTACTGTTTCGGGTTCGGGTTGGCTCTTTTACTCTTGCGGGTCGGGTTCGGGTTGACCCGCTTTTTTAAAAGAACGTTGAAAATATTTTTTCCCGTTTAAAGCCTAATTCAAAGTTTAACAGCAGTTAAGTTAAAACCCCAGATCAAAGTTTCAAAAAAGTAAAATGTGTGCCTGTCTGTTTTATCTTTAGTCATCTCATCCTTTCACGAGTCTTCGAAATAACAAACCGCATTATATTTTTACCGTATTTTAAAAATACAATATGCAACGAAACGCTAAATGGTCTTTCCTGCCTAATATATCAAGTTAATAATTAAATTGTGGTGATACGCGATGCACTATGTTAGACGGGAAAATTTTCAAACTAATAACGGCTGATAAACTAAAGACAGATGGTCAATTCTGTAAAACAAGGTGTATCGTTATAAGTGGAACTTTTAAAACAGCAACTAATTTTAAAGCATATTTAAAGATTACAGTTTTAGTTTTGTACCATTTAGAAGTTGAATATTAAAGAATATAGTTTGTTCATTCTTCTATGTAAAACATAAAAATGGTATTAGAGAATTAGAGGTGTACACGGGCCGGAATTTCCATGCCCGGGAACGGCCCGCCCCGCTCCGTTCAGTCCCGTGTAAAACTTAAAAGTTTGGTCCTAGCTTGGCACGGTCCGTATATAATTTTATCGGCTTCGTCTAAATATTTATATTGGGCCGGTAGACCCACTTAATTATAGTTATCGGCCCGGCCTAGCAACGCCATTCAATTTTTTTTCCGGTCTGGCCGTTTGTTTTGTTTATCAGCCCGGACCGTTGAAAAAACTGTCCTTAAAGATACGATTGTAGATTATTTTACATAATAGTATTAAAACATGAGTTGCTTACATTGCGGGTTCGGGTCGGGTTGCGGGTTGAAGTATTGCGGGTTCGGGTCGGGTTGCCTGAAATTATTTTTGCTGGTTCGGGTCGGGTTGCGGGTTGCCGAAAATTATTTTTGCGGGTTCGGATCGGGTTGCGGATTGACTTAAAATGGAATCTGCGGGTTCGAGTCGGGTAGAAACCGACCCGCGCAGGACTCTGATCTAAAATAAAGAAATGTGTTTTGTGGTTTTTCTTTCTTTTAATTTTCGCCCTGAATAGGGCTTAGCCCCCGAAAGGGCTTTTTTAGTCCTGAAAAGGACTGTTTTTTTCTTTTTTTAGTTCAGAAAGAGATTTATCTTTCTAAAACTTGTATAAAAACTTTTCTTACGACATTTCAGTGTCACTTATGGTAGAATCAGTGTCATAATTTATGTCGGATTCGCCAGTTTCGGTTGAAGTATCAGAGCCATTTTCACCTCCTACAACAAAACTGATATTTTCTATCTTTTGCTCTACTATATTGTCTGTTTTCCAATATTCATTTTCTATGTTAATTACTCGCTGACAATATTTCGACCATCCATTCTTCATTATGCTCGAAAAGCTTCGAAAGTTAATTTTTTCATTTCAGTTAAATTAAGTTCTGAATTTACATTTCTGTTTTTGATGTAGCGTTTTGTATCAGCCCATGCAAATTCAATGGCATTTAAATCGCAATGATATGGTGGTATTCTCAATACATCGTGTCCTCTCTCTTTTAAAAATTCATCGACACAGTACCTTTTTGTGGGGGGTGCATTTGCGACTACCAAATCATATAGGTCTACTTTTCTCATTGCAATAGTGTGTGGAATTTGGTTTTCTGTTAACCATAAAGATAGTTCCTTTTTTGTGGCATATTTTGATGGTGTTTTGTTCAGAATTTTTGTATGGTAAGGAGCAATGTCCATACAAATGACACTATTAGCTGGGATGTTCGGGAGCAATTTTTCCTTCAACCACTTTGAAAAATTATCAAAATTCATTTGCCCGTGGTAATCGCCTGAAACGGTTCCAGATTTGAATACCAAGCTTGCGCCTGGTATAAAACCATCTTCGTTACCGGCATGTACTACGATTAACCGGCTTCCTGCATTTTTTTTAATATATGCTCCAGTTTTTCCAAGCTGCCAGCATTTTCCAAAACTCATGTTACTATCAATCCATGTTTCGTCTATATATATAATCGGCCTCTTATTATTCCTATGTTGCCTTATTTCACGTAAATATTTAATTCTCCAGTGTACAATATCTTGCCTTTCCATACTTATTTTTCTTTTGTCTTGACAACGTTTCCACCGAAATCCGATTTTATGCAGTATTCTTCGCAAGGCTTCTCTTTTCCAAGGAAATTTTATTTTTTCTCTTATAGCGAGCAATAGAGCATCCAGATAAGGCATCCTATTATTTTTATAAAACTCATTTACCGTTTGTCGAATAACACAAAGATCAAAATCATCTATATTTAATGATACATTACGATTTTTTTGAGGTCTCCTTCGTTTACCAGGGGATTGTAGAATGGGAGAAAGCATAACCTCTTTCTTAATTCGTGCAATTGTTCGCAATGACACCCCAGTTGCAGCAGCCGCTCTCTTCTGAGCCTGTTTAATAGGAATCTTTGGATTTTCCAACTTTGCTTCCTCCTCAAAAAATTTTAAAACTTTCAAAATAACATTTCGCTCATTGGAATGAATAATTTTCTTTTTCTCTTCCATTTTGCCAAGACGAAAATCGATAATAATAATAATAATAATAATAATAATAATCTAAAAAGAAAGAGGAGAGATCAGCTTCAAATGCAAGCATGCGCTTCGACCTGAAATACTAAACTCAGAGATAACAGATAAGAGTAAACCTGTACTAAACTAGTACTGCATATGCAAACCCCTATTTCCGGGAATTGGCGAACTGACCGCTCGCCAATTACGCACTTGTACGTGGCAACCTTTGACCCTGAAACTCCCGGTCAGAAATAGATTCTTCCAAAGCCGTCTGCCAAGATACGAGAGCTTAGCAGTACTCGACTTACGTATGGTAAATTTTTAATAAAAAATGTTAAATAAGTACCATAATATAAGTTTGGAAATTTGATATCACACTATTTTTTAGCCACAACTTCCCCCCCCCCATTTTTTTTTTTTTTGCTTGGCTTTTTTTTTACTTTTGAAAAGTTGTTTTTTAGTAGATATCAGTTCTTTTTTTTAAACAGATTATATATAATTGAAATAATTCTACTCGCTAAAATTAGTCCTTGTATAGCCTTTATAAGCAGGGAACAAACACAATAGTATACATTTTGTTTGCCTATCATTCATTTTTTAGAGTAATTAATAATTTAAAAGTAAGGAAAGTCAATTTCTTCTTTCAAAGTATCAGTCTTTCTCAATTTATATCTCCTTAAAATTTTCTATGAAGGATGAAAATTTAGTAAAAATCAAATAGAGTCAAAATACAATATATATTTACAGTTAGTCTGTCAGTTAATTGTTTGTTCTAACTTTTTTTGCTGACGGTTTTGCAAAATAAATTTACCTTTACAAATACCTATGGATGATCCGAGAATGAAGCCCTGCAGGCATCTAAAGAATTGAAGATCTGTCTAAAGAAGTAAATCTAGCAATTCTAGACATGATGATGAAACATTTTTGATAAAAAAAATCTAAAAATTTAAAGATATAAACTGTACATATAACTTCATCTTCATATAGATCGTGTTATAGAGAAGAAAGAATAAATATGTAATTTTACTCAAGTCTGTTTATCCATACCTATTTGCATAAATGTGAGAATATAATTTCGTATAAAAATTCCCGTAAATTGATTATCTTTAATAGTCTATTATTAAAGCCGCATAAACATTAGAATTAAATTTTTTCCAGTTAAAAATTGCCTGAAATCTATAGTCTTATCGTTTGTCAAATTTGTTTTGTGTTTTTTTTAATACCCAGACACCTTTTCTAAACTCTGACAAAAGATCACAAAAATACTGAAGTTATCCAAATACTTATATATTTCTATCATTTTTTTTTTGAGGGGGGGGGGGGGGTGAGGAAGAGTGCTTAAGAACTTCGTTTTGTTCTTAGAATTCTGAATTTATCATTGAAAAGATCTACCTACATAAGTCTTGTTGCAGAATTTTCATTAGCTAAGAGTTGCATCAACTTATACATCATGTGAATATATTAAATTACTTTTGTAAAATACTAGATGGGAGCCATTGATATTTTCAGAGCATTTGCCTACATTTTAAACTTAAGTCATTTACAACTATTAATTTCTTTTCGATACGAATTAAAGAAGTCGTTGTTTCCATGGCAACTGTTCCTTTCACTATTGCTTCTTTGTTTGTTTGATTGAACACATACATATCAGATCATGTCGGAATCATGGCGGGATTCGAACCCGCCCCCCACCTACACTCTCAAGCGATTAGCGGCATGGTGTCTTATCCACTCAGCCACGGTGGGTCACTATTGCTTTCTCTAATACCCAGATACTCAAATTTAACCAGCTACGCTTAGAATCATGCTCATAACAGAGTACATTTATATGTAAGAGTGGTGACATATGCACAAGTCGTGTACTCATATTCAAGTTTTTGTCCAAAGTACAGTAACTCAGTTTTCAGCAATAGACGTGGAATATTTCGATTAAACTAACCAGAAAAGTTAAAAAACATTAACTTTCTGAGTTGATTTTATACAAAATTGTCTTAACCAACCAAAGTTAATGTCCGGGATCCAGATAAATTTTTCTCTGTTAGTAAAATTAGATTGACCAATCAGTAGCCTCCATCCTTGCAGTCTTTTCGGTGTTTACTGCAAACATAAAATGTTTTCAAAAATGCAGGCTTCTGATTGATCAATCTCATCTCGCTAATAGCGTAAAATCTATCTTGATGCCGGCCTATTCAACGCCCTTCAAATATTCGAGAAAGCCTTGACATGCGTCAGGAAAATATCACACAAAGCAGGCAAAACAAAGAAGAAAAATCATTCATTGGCTCGTTCATATCCACGAGCCAATGAATGATTTTGTTCCTTTGCTTTTCCTGCTTTGTGTGATGTTTTCATGACGCGTGTCAAGACTTTCTCAAATATCTAGGGGGCGTTGGTTTATTTCACCATCATGAAGCTGTGAAAGGAGAGGAGCAGACATGTCAATCTTCCTGTGAGAAAAACTACATAAAAAAAAACGAGTTCTTTCCCCCTCTTCTGCCCTTTTCTCTCTTGCTTTTGACCGATAGCAGCCCATTTAGCAGTCTCCAGTGCAAGATGCCGCTATATATGGCGGACGCAAGGGAGAGGTTGTTAGCGTGACCAATGACATAATAGGTGAGCTCATGACATTTAAAAGTCACGCGGAGTTGGATCATCTTTACACGATGATTAGTACAAAGCGGTGCACCGATTGTTTTTTGTGTCCATTGCCGTGTACAGATAATCAACTCCGTGTGGCGTGATGAGCTGTCCACACTTTAGGAACAGCTTCAAATGACGTCATCTATATCTACTTCGAGGCAAACAAAAAAGATAGGCTACCGCGGTGCTACAGCGTCTAGAATATATGGTGTGGAAATCCAATCAGTCGATCACAGCGATATCTGCAGGATATTCCCCAAAACTCCAAGACAATTTGGTCTAGACGCTGTAACTTTTTTTTTTTTTTTACGTTTTATTAAGATACATCTGACCTGTGTGCTTGGCGTCAAACCTGCTGTAATAATACGATGTTTACTTTGAAATTTGAAAATATATCGCAGATGTCGCTGCGATCATCTCCCTGGATTTCAGCGTCAGTGCACATTTAAGGGATACACTTTTTAGCGGTTCTTGGATAGCAAATTTCCACATTATGTATTCTAGACGCTGTAGCGGTGCATTACACATGTCTCTTTCTTCTTTAAAAAATATCCTGCAGATGTCGATGCAAATGATTGTTTGGAATTCGACATCGTTGTACATTTAAGGGATTCAATACTTCCGCGCTTTTTTAAGTATTGCTGGGATAGTTGATTTCTACAACATATAATCTAGACACTATAACGGAGCCATAGTTTCTAGAAGATATATTTTAAAAATCGGCTTATTAAAAAGTTGCTAAAAAATTGTATCCCATAAATGTTGAACGAGGCTGAACGACGAATGTCGATTACAGCGACATATGGTAATTCCAACGTAACTATTTCAGAAGAAAACATTTCGCTCAGAGAAGATCTAGAAAATGTTGCTCCTATCGACATTTGTCATTCAGTATTTTTCAATATTTATGGGATTCAATTTTTAGCACTTTTTAAAGCATTACTGGAATAGCCGGTTTCCACACTATGACCATGATCTAGGTAGATTTTTCTCTGTTATCGTAACGAGATTGACCAATCAGAAGCCAGAATTTTTGCTAACTTTTCACTGTTTGCAAAACTCTACCTGGATCCCGACCTATATTTCTAGCCGCTATAACTGAGCTCAGTAATAGTACAGAAAGCAAACTCCGTATTTTGATACATTAAGGCTGGGATCTAATTAGGAACAAGTGTGTCTCTATAACGAAGTAGCAACATACAGCCAATAAAGGTTTATTGGTAAAAGTGATAAAAACAAATCGTTAAAGTTCTTTGCGAGCATGCCATTATCGTCAGGCTAATGCATGTTGAATTATTTCCCTAGTCTAATAGAGACCATCCATGCGCGTATCTTCTAATGGAGGATATTCCAAATATGGGTTCGAGGCTGAAAAAGTCACGTGGTACTGGTAATTTACCCAAAGAATTTCTAACTGATAAGAAGGGAAACAGGAAACTGCACTGTTAAAAATATCGTGAAAAATTACCTCTGTTCTTAAAGTTTCTCTATTTTCTGATCAATGAGAACGCTACATAAACGCCTATGAAGCGTACTCATTGGTCAGAATACAGATAGCCTTTTAAAACAGAGGTAATTTTTCACGATATTTTTAACAGTGTACTACTGCTTTCTCCCATGAACTGTATCATTGGCTAGCGGGAATTTACATTACGTAGACGGAGCCTTCCTTTCTTTATGCTAGACGTTCTTGCCTTGACCATGTGATTATAACGTAGATTGAATATCCTCTATTCAAGAAAGCGGATTGCCGTACTTTCGACAAAAACTTGAAATGAGCATGCCTCCTGTGCATATATCACCACTCTTATGTATAAAGGCTCTCTGTTATGGTGTTGTTTCTAATACAGTGCCTAGAATACCTAGTGTGGAAATATGCTATCCAAACAGTTCTAAAAATTTGTATCCCTTAAATGTGCGACGATACTGCTAAAATTTCAAGTGTCGATCGCAGCGACATCTGTGGGATTTTCGTATTACTATTATTACATTGTACAGACTAGCAGTTTCTTGCAGTTGTAGAAAATATCCTGCAAATGTCGCTGCGATCTGCATATTGCAGCAGTATCATTGCACATTTAAGGGATACAATATTTTAGCGCTTTTTTAAGTATTACAGGGTTAGCCGATTTCAACACTATATATTCTAGGCGCTATAGTTTCTGAGCGCTGTTGGTTAAATTTCGATATTTGTGTTTTAGAGTGAGCAATAGAGAAAAGTACTAAAACTACTGAAACAACAACTTCTTTAATATTGAAATGTATAGCAAAGGAGTTCAGAATCAATGCATTAAATAGTTTCGAATATGCACTGTTGTTATGACATCAATAACCTTCCTGGATGTGGAAATGCAAAATTATGTTCAACATAATTGGCCGCAATCTAGATAGATTTTTCGCTGTTAGCAAAACGAGATTCATCAATCAGAAGCTTGCACTTTTGGGAACTTTTCGCTGTTTGCAGCAATGCAGGCTATTGATTGGTGAACCTTGTTTCGCTAATAGCGAAAACTCTATCTGGATCCCAGCCTAGATTTCTGTAAACATTGCACTTCATCCATGGCACTAAGAAAATGACTCAAAACTTTTATGACATAGGCCGGGATCCAGAAACAGCAAAATTTCTCAAACATTCTGGCTTTTGATACGTCAAACTCATTTCGCTAACAGCGAAAAATCTATCTGGATCTCGGCCATAGTTTTCTTCGATGAAATCAATGCAAAAGGATAATATAAAAGAATAGTATAAGACTTTTAAAATGGTTTGGCAGGTTTATCGCTGTTTGGCATAATTTATAAATTTTAGAATTAATTAACAGTTTTTCGCTAATTAAGAATAGAAAATTTGTGTTTTTAAAGCTGAATTTTATAAAAGCACGTAGATTGAGTAAACATCTGTCCAAAAATGCAATCCTTACTTTTTTATGTCCATTATTTAAGTCTCTACCACGATTGTAGCATAATGTGTGACGAAGAAAATAAATCGGTCATTTTCAGTATCTCGACGTTATTTTAAAAAATCTATATCTCTGTTTATAATTAATTTATGAGGATGCATTTGGTCTCAAATTGAAGATCTTTTCCATTAGGTCCTTCTGGTTTTATTTTACGCTGGCATGTTTGGTTGATTTAACATTGAGAAGTTGTCTTCAGTATAATAAGCAGATACGGTGTTTTGCATTTTATTCTTGGCGTTTGTTTGTTTGGCGTGGTTAGCATTTTTTTTCAGCTTGGCTTGGCAGAACGACCGTCCTGCTTGATAGAGAGGATAATGAATGGTTACAATATATAGATGTACTTTGCAAAGAAATTCCCGGTGAATGCATTCAGACTCATCCTTTTTATGTGTTATAGTCTAATTTTATAGTTTAAATTAGCAAATAAATGCATATAAAAGAACTAATGGTAGGGTTTTTTAAACTAGAGATTGACTATTTTCTGACCCATTTGCAAATTCATTTTTCACCCTAAATGTATGAAAATCGCAAGTGTTCAGAAACGAAGAAATCAAATAGTGTTTTCCACTTTTTTTTTTTTTTTTTTTTTTTTTTTTTTTTTTTTTTATAAGATTAAATGATTTTTCAAAACCCTCTGTCAAAGATTTTTAAACTGATTTTTGACATGCTTCACTTTTTAGTCCTATGAGTTTTAGTTTGTAGTCATATTCATAGTATAATAGTAAATATTAAGAGTCCATAAAATGAAGACCTCATATGAGAATATAATTTAATGAAATCACAGCTTTATAGTCTATTTTAAAAGTTCTAACTTCACTTTCGCAACTTTCCCATCATATGCTGTAGCGACAGATCATTTCGAGTATGTTATTCAATTCCTACTATTAGCTCACACTCTCCCTATATTTATTTATTTATATATTTATCTTGTTCAAATTTTCAATCCTTAATAAAATACTCATTATTCATCCTATCAAGTTGAAATAAATTTTTTTAAACTTGTACTGGATGACAATTGATGTTAATACAGTTTTTTCAAATATTAATTAATTAATTAATTTTAGTTTTGCATGGGAAACAAAATGGTGGCCATTGGTTATTGAAGATCAATGAAAGTATTTTCAATAAGGGGTTACCATAGGGGAGACCCTGTTCTGTCGCCAAATACTGCCAAGTTTGTCGCCAACTTGGTGATATATCGCCAAGTTTGGCGGCAAAATGAGTCGCCAAAAGTGATGTCAACTTGGCGATATCTCTAATATTTTGCCAAATTCCCATAGAGTTCCATTGTAAACCTACTTGCTTATAGAAAATCAACAAATTGAGATATTTTAATGCAACAAAAACTAATATTAGCTTAAGGGATTATTTTAAATTTTTCTTTGATGGCCTAAGTAGGAATTGATTTTAAAAACAAAGTTTTTATATTACTTGTTTTATTTGTTAGTCCCCTAATAGCCCTGTGATCAAACCTTCACTGAAAAATATGAAGTCAGACATTTTCTTTATATTCCCAAATTTATAGAAGAATTTGTCAAGCATTTTCTTTTGATATTCAACAAAATGTCTAAAATTCTAAGTGTCTGGTAATTTTTGGCAATATAATGTATTAATATAAAATTTATAAGGCTTCATGGTTGGAAAAATGGTTATTGAGTGCAAGTGCTTTTACGAATGTGGCTGATGACGCTTGGTACAGCCTGTTAACCAGCTTATTTTCCTAAGAATCACTCAAACATACAAGAAAAATAACAGCAACAAAAAAGAATTGCAATTAATACCATAAATATCAACAAAAGAAGAATCCTCACTTCAAAATATGCAATTATGTAATAGGAGAAACTTTAATCAGAACAAATTAATGTAATTTTCCAAGAAATTATAAGTATACTAAAACTTTTAATTCTTTTAGATAAAAACTTGCAACAAAATTATGCCCAAAGAAATATATAAAAAAATAACTATAATCACCAACTTTAGAGTTGAATGAATAAGATATGAATTAAAAAAAGCCATGAATTATTAATAATATGATAAAGGTATGTATTTTAAAAATCATAAATAATACTGCTAGATAGACTATAAAGCTGAAAACTTACTTTTTGAATAAGCAAGGGGTATTTTGTGATTCGCTGCATTGGTTTTAGAAGAAAACTACTCAAAGGCATACCTTTGGTTCGAGTATCAGCTGAACATTGCTAGAAGAAATAACACATATCAATAATACATCCCGAAAACATCAAAAAACAACTTATCGCTCCTGAATTGCTCTTTAAATATAACATTTTTATTTTAGTTCTGTTACTTTATTTGATTTTCAAAGGGATATAAAAACAGACAATAAAAAGCAAGGTTTAAAAAAATTGTAAAACTGAAAAAATTTCAAAGTAATAATTTTACAAATCCAAGATATATTTTCATCCTTGTAATACTGAAAATATGTTCAGTAATTATAGGTTACATTGCATTTTTCTGGAACTTTGGGATTATGAAGAATATCTTTGACCTCATATTTATCAATGGCAATTTGATTAGTAGGACAATTTGGGGACCAACAAAAAATCAAAGAAAAATAATAATGCTTGGGATAACCCTGTAAAATAAAATGCATGAAATGCTCTATCGCTATAGCTTATGAATATGTGGATATTGTATAATATGTGTATTCATTTGTGCAAGAATAGCACATATATTCATGGAGATATACTGATTTTTTTTTTTTTTAAGTTAAAATGTTTTTTTGTGTTTTCATAACAATTACATAAATATTTTAAAAATTATCTTTGATTTATGTTTCTGTTTAAA
Organism: Maratus speciosus; assembly: GCA_963932465.1. Lineage (NCBI taxonomy): Eukaryota > Metazoa > Arthropoda > Arachnida > Araneae > Salticidae > Maratus > Maratus speciosus. The sequence goes on along the minus strand of OZ010793.1, from coordinate 255,617,455 downwards.
TTATCAGAAAGGAATGAACAATGTTTTCCACCAAATTGTTTTAAAAATTGCTCAGTTTTGCATAATTTTAATCGATTTTTGGCAGATCACCGATCATCTATTCACAAATGTCACGTAAATATACTAGAGATACATAAATATGCCCGAGGTCCAAATGGCTGAAATTTTCAAACCCAGGTCCAGCCTTGGCCTTGGAAAAATATCTTTACTCGGTGTAAAATCTGAAAATTCGGTACCGGCTTGAACCGAACAAAATTCATTAAAATCAGGTCCAACCGTTTCAATTTCTACAAAAATTCCTGATATTTGTAAGCCATTATTATGTGACAATTAAAATTCTTTAACACTTAAAACGTCCGGAAATTTTACTCAATCTTTATAAAGATATTAGACACCAAAATTTTTATTTAAAACTATTTAACTTATTTTTGCGTAGTTTATGTTTAACATATTTTATGATGAAAACTCTGGTTCAAATCGACAATTTAATCATTTGGCCGGAGTCGAATTGACTACTGCTGGTCGTTCAAGTATTGAAAGAATATTGGATGCACATTTATGAAAACATTTTAAAGTACAGTAATACCTCGACTTACGTCAGCAATTTGTTCCAAGACTAGCGACGAAGTCGAAAATGATGTAAGTCAAGGTACATTCAGATGAGCAAAAAAGGATAAGTAATAAAAATTCACCAAAATCTAATGAACATATTCTATTGTGTTTGGGGATTATGTTACATACATGTGTGAGATGAAATCTCACATTTTTTTCAGGCTGTAAGTGTGCGCATGCTCAGTAGAAAACGGGCGCTTGCTATGATTTCAAACGAGTGACGTTTCGTTTCACGAACAAATTAGATTGCGTTACTTTTGGTTTCGCTTTCTCATTTGTTTTCCGAATACCGGTGGCTTTTGAATTTGATCAATTGTTTTAAACCTCTCGCTTAATTACTTTTACGGGCCCCGTAGCGATGTTTATATACTGTCTCCCTTAATTTTTTTAGGCAGTTAAAGTTCTGACGGGATGTCCGAAACAACGATGTCGATATCTGGTTGTAGTTGTGCCATTTTTTTATCAACGAAGTTTTTGTTCTTTGGTGTTCATATGTTCAGTTCATATTCGATATTCTCTCGGGAATTTTTTTAATATAAGTGCTGGTATTTTCAAGAACAATTTACGGGTGATCAAAATTGAAAAATATTCATCTTCATCTAAAAATATACTTAAATAAAGATTGATTTAATCTCAAGAAAGTGTAGTTCCTGTCTCTTCCTCAACACTGCTTGTTTCAAGTAAGATCTTTTCAATTTTCTCCTTTTAAAATGACCTAAAAGAACTAAGTGTAGGGTTATTGTCTCCATTTCTAAAAGAAGAATTTTTTTACAACAAACTATTTCCAAAATACGATCACAACAATTTGTGAATATTCTAATATCCACGTCACAATTCTTGGTGCCGACTTTGGAGAAATTCTTGAAAAATGCACCGTGGAATTATGAGAGACAGAAATACTTATTTAATTTTAAAAAAATAAGTAATAATAATATGTTATAATGCTGTGATATTTTAATATTTTAGTCTGAAACTGTTACTTTTTTTGAAGAGTTTATTTCAATATATTATTTTGTTGAACTTATATTTGTATTTGGGGAACAAATTGCTCATTTTTATGTACTTTGAAGAGATTTTTTTTCTGTTCTGAGAAGTAAATGGTAGGAAATATCTCCTTTTATTTTTGCAGAGCATGATTTTTCTTTCGATTGTATGAAGTGATGGAAGATATTTTTGTTCTTAGTATGCAAATATTTTTACAATGACCTATAATTTTAGATTGTTTGAAGGGGCATATGGCAAACATTAAGGCACAATTTATTAGAACTATTGATGTATTTATATATTGTTGAGATTAGTAATTTATTTGAATGCTGTTTGTTTGAATTATTGCATTATTTTTGAATTTTGTTGTATTTATTCATCATGACGTCAAAAATTAAACCTCTAAGAATAATAGTGACACCTTTTTCGGGTGATCCCGAACTTTTAGATTTTTTTGCTGAGCAAGTTAAAGCGACCATTTCTTATTCTAACTGGAGTAATGAACAGGCACTTATTTTCCTCAAATCTAAACTCTCTGATCAGGCATTAAAATTTTATGTTTCCTCTAATGCATGTAAAAAGGCAACTTCTCCTGAAGACTTGTTTGATATTTTTAGAAAACATTTTAAGACGGAGTCAGCTACCTCCATTGCTCTTAAATACAATAGTATAAAGTTTCTACCTTCAGAATCTATCCGGAATTTTGCTACAAGGTTAGATGATGTTGTTCGTAAACATTTTCCTCAGTTGCCTGATCCCTCCATTGAACAGATTCTAATATCAAAATTCACTGATCTCATCCCTAATAATTTAAAAGTTCACATTCTTACACAACACATAGATTCGTTTGACAAAATGATTGAAGTTGCTGCTTCATATCAAGAGATTCTTGATTCTGTTCAAGCACCTATAATTTCTAATTCGGTCCCACCTTCATACAGTATGTTACATAACTTACATGAACAACCTGAGGATTCTCTGTCTCATAATAGTCATTCTGCGGACTCATCGGAGGTGTGTAACTAACCTCACACAGCTACTTCAGATGATAACTCATCTTGCGATACAGAGTCCAGGCACAATTCTTCCAGAAACATAAGACTTAGTCATCATTTCAAATATTCGTATAAACGAATTATTTGCCAGTGGTGCACAAGACCTGGACATTCAGCAAACAGATGTTTCAAACTGAAAGCAAATTTAGCTTCCAAATCAAAACAAGCATCTTTTAAAAAACGGCATCACAACTCCTCAGATGATAAACCACATTCATCCGACTCTCGACATTCTTCCTCTAAAGTTTCGACCTCCCGTCAGAACTACTCAAATAAAAATCCTCATAGGTACTGACACGATTTGGGGAGAAGTGGGTGTGGAGCTGCTTCACCCCTGTGTCATTTTTCTCCACAGTATAACTCTCAAGCTGTCTCTTTCAATAATGTAAATTCTGTTAAAGACCTTGCTGTTCCCGTTTTTCAATGTGAAAGAACATTCTATAATTCAAACATAACTCCTGAATGTTTTCAAGAGTTATCTCCAGACATAAATACTCAACTTCCGTCCTTTAATGGTTTTTCTGCCTTAAGTCGTGACTTTACGCCTTTTCAAGTCCAGAATGATATTATTGTACCGCGGTCTCCATTGACTAAAATTAACTATCCGATTTCATCACAGAGACTTGTGAAATCAGTTGCTAGTCAAACAAATAAAGAAATTCCACTTTTTGCAAACTCTGCTATACAAACAACCTCATCTGAAAATGACATAATCTTTGTTGAGTCCATCGAATTTCTTCTCCATGCGGAAGTTGATCAACCTACCCTTCCAATTATTCAATTAACTATTAACAAGAATCCTGCAAATTTTCTTCTCGATTCAGGTGCAAGCATTTCTCTATTATCAAAATATTATTTTCAACGTATAAAACAGCATGTACATTATAGCAGAATTGCTTCAAATGTAAAAATTACCACAGTAAATTCTGCTGTTATTTGTTCTGGTTGTATAAACTTGTCATTTAAGATAGGGAAATTTTTCTACAAACATTCTTTTTTTCTCATTGATATTCCTGAAGATTCTAAGTTTGTCGGTATCCTTGGCTTTGATTTTTTGAAATCTCATAGAGTTGTTATTGATCTACATAATAGCCAAATTAAGATAAATAATAACCTACTTGACATCTTAGACTCTGTTTCTGCTCAAGAGGTTGATCAAACACAGGATTTACAAGTCAACACTTTAACTCAAAAGAGGTCTCTACCTGAATCTTCCAATAAAAATGTATCAGTGTCTGTTAATTCCAATAATAAAGTACATAGTTCTCTTCCTTCAAATAATTCTTGTTATTCAAGAAAGAAAGTCGTCATTCCACCTGACAGTACTGTATATGTACCTGCGGTGTCTTCCTTTCATTCTTGTGATCAATTTTTGTTTGAACCAAAGGAGTATGAATTACCAACTTGTGCATATCAATCCATAATTTCTGCAGAACTTAGCTCGAAATCTAAAAATGCTAAAAACCTCAGTAGTTACTTTTATATTCCTATCACTAATAATGCTGAAGAACCCATTCACATTAATAAAGATTCAGTTTTGGGAACAATTCACGAGATAGATGAAATTCAAGAAGATTTTGATACTCAAAATATTAGTTCTCCCCATGAAATTAATTTAATTCAAGCTTCTACTGACATTTTAAAGTTAAGAAAATCAGAGTTTAAACTTAGTAATTTTAGCCTAAATCATCTACTTCCATATCAGAAAACAGAATTACAAAATTTATTAACTAAATATGATACAGTGTTTTCTTCTTCCTTGAAATCTTTGGGTCAAACGGACAGAGTTATACCTCATATCCAATTTATCTCAGATGTTCCTGTTAAGACCCTGCCCTTCCCTGTGCCACAATCTATCCAAGAAGAGGCAAAACAGCAATTGGACACGTTAGTTGATGCAGGAATTATTGAAAGAAGTATTTCCGAATGGGCATGTCCAATGCTTATGGTTAAAAAGAAAGCATCCTCTCCAAATGAGAAACCAAAATTTCGAATGGCACTTGATCTAAGATTAATTAATACCATGATTCGTAGTTCTTCTTACCCATTACCTAGAATTGATACTATTATTAACAATATTTTTAAATTTAAATACTTCACCACATTAGATTTTCCATCTGCATATCATCAGATAAATCTCCCAGAAGAATTTCGCAAGAAACTCTCTTTTACTACCGAATGGGGTACTTATAGTTTTTCTCGTTTAATGTTTGGACTCAGATCCGCAGCCTCTTCATTTCAAATGTTAATTGATGCAATAATCGAAGAAAGTAAATTACAAGGTGTTTATGCATATCAGGATGACATTATTGTTGCTGGTGATTCATTTCAAGAAATGATTCACAAATTAGATGTTTTGTTTTCAATTTTACAGAAACATAACCTTACCTTGTCTCCTGCTAAATGCAAATTTCATCAAACAGCCATAGATTACCTTGGTTTTCATTTGCAGAATCATACTATCCAGCCAGTGTCTTCTAATATAACCAAAATTACATCTTTTCCAGCTCCAAAAACTAAGAAACACTTAAAAAGATTTATTGGTCTATGTGGTTTTTATCGCAGACTTATTCCCAAATATTCTAAACTTATGGATCCACTAATTAAACTTACCTCTCCAAAGGTTCCTTTTACATGGACGCCAGATCATAATAAAATTTTTACAGAAGTTCAAAACATTTTTTTCTCAAAACCTTTTCTCTCCTTGCCTGATTGGTCCAAACCATTTTACCTCAATACAGATGCAAGTGGTATAGCTATTTCCGGTATCCTTCTACAAAAGCGAAATGGTCATCTACTACCTGTGAGTTATTTTAGTAAATCTTTATCTCCTTCAGAAAGAAAATATCCTGCTCTGAAGCTAGAATTGATGGCAATTGTGAAATCAATTAATGCATTTAAATTTTTTCTGTATAATAGACATTTTACGATTTTAAGTGACAGCAAACCTATTGAACATTATAAGTCTACTAGTTCACCAGTTGATCTGACTACGAGATGGTTGGTTGACCTTTACAATTATGATTTCACCTTTCAATATCTTAAAGGCGAGAGTAATGTGTTAGCAGATTATTTCTCTCGTGAAGATTTTACAAATAATTCTCAAGATCTTAACACTAACCCTGCTTTAATAAGAGATAAAAATATTCTTCCAGTCACTACAAAGTCACCAACTATTGAGTTGCATCACATAGATGATCAAAACCAACAATCTCAAGACCCAAAAATGGAAATTTCTGAGTCCACATTCCTCTGTGAACAGCGTACGGATCCTAAAATAATGAAAATAATTGACTCCATAACTTCAGATAAACCTAATCCTAAGTTCAAAAATTATTTTATTCATCCTGATACAGGTTTACTTATGATAAAACGTAAATTCTTACAACCTGAAAATTCACCACATATTAAAATTATTGTGCCTCATATTTTAAAGTCAAAAATCTTGCATATTTGCCATATGCCTCACTTCGGTATTGGAAATACTTATAGAAGACTACTCAAAAAATTTTACTGGTCAGGAATTTATAAAGATACAAAAAATTTTGTTCTGTCCTGTGAGTTATGCGTTAGACATAAACCACGAAGAATACCTGCAGCACCATTACAAGAGATGTTTATCCCTTCTAAACCTGGTGAGCTCGTCTCAATGGATTTCCTAGGCCCTTTTTCGAATAAATTTTATGTGCTGACATTCCTGGATCATTTCTCAAAACATATAGAGTTATACCCGATCAAGATTGCTACTGCTCAGTCTGTTGTTAAATCCCTGACCAACTACATCACCACCTATGGTCGTCCGGCTTCTTTAATGTCTGATCTGGGCCCTCAATTTAATTCACAAGTATTTGATAATTTTACGGAGAGCCTCAAGATCAGTATTGTTCATTCATCCTCTGGGCATCCTCAAACGCAAGGATCATCAGAGAGAATAAATACCAGCATTAAGTCATCAATTGCTACATTAGCTCAGGAGGGATATAATTTTCAACAGTCCCTAATGATACATAAAAGCCTATATAACGACACAATACATTCTTCAACTGGATACTCACCATCTTTTCTGCATTTTGGCAGATCTATATCCAATATTTTTGATCTTTTCGATTATCCTGATCTGGAAGCGTTATCATATCCATACGATTACTATCAGCATATGTCAACAATGAAACATGTGTACCAGAAAGTTTATGGAAACATGAAAGAGGCTCAACAGTTACGTAATCAACGTCAACATAAACGTGCTCATCTACGAAAGTTCCAGTGTGGTGATATTGTTTACATTAGAACTAATGATGCATTCAAGCCAAGAAACATTGGTCCTTATGTTGTGATAAATGTAATTTCAGATGTGCTTCTTTCTGTTAGGGTTTTAGAAGATGAACTGGACAAGCCTTTCACAATAAATATTAATAGAGTAATACCTGTACAGAAACGCCAACAACACTTAGTGTTGCAAAGTCCTCATCAGATTACACCTCTACCCCACAGCTATAATTTACGAAAAAGACATTAATATTTGCATTTAAATATGTATTTTCATAAATATTAATAGTTAATTTTTTTTTTGTATTTATTTTTAGGTTTATGAGTAGTTGCACCTGACAATGTGATGATGTTAAGGCAATAGTTTGTTCACCTAGTATTCTAAGTTCTAGTAAATTTCATTTAATTTTAGCAAAAACATGATGGTAATATCTGTTCTAGGTTATCTGTCTATTCCTTTTTATTCTTTTTGGTACCATGTTTCTCATTTATAAATTGACATGATCAAGCTTATTACATAGAAATGTATAATGATTTTGATAGTATATTTTTAGTTTTTTTTTCTTTTTTTGGAGATCTCCACTTTTTTTTATTTTTATACAGCAATATATATATATATATATATATGTACCATACCTAGGTTGATGAATTTTGAGTAATTATGTTAAATATTTTTGTTGAAGAGTAATTTATTGATGTTGACTTTTTTTATTTTAGAGGTTATACGTGTTGTTTACTGTTGTTGATATTATTTTGATATACATTTTATCTAATATGTTAATGGTAGTGAGTAGCTATATAAATATCTTCAATGAGTAAACAAATTATACTAGTACTCTTGATTTATGAGATACTTTGATTGATGAAAACTTGAATAGCTGAAGATGTAAGTTATTCTATAATACTCTTGGTCGACCAATTTTACTTATTATAGTTGCAACTGTTATTTTATATTATTCGAATAATACATGTTTCATGATATCTCTTGACAGCAAAGTTGTTTGCTTTTTTTGGTGAAATATTAATGTTTAATATTTTTTTGATATGAGATCTTTTTAAAGATATACTACGTGCACAATTATTTTTATGGCATGCCACATGTAAATAATTGGAATACTCATTCTAAATGTACATATTTATATTGTATATACTACATTGATGTAACATTTATGTATTCCTTTTCCTTCTCTTTTTCCTTTTTGATCACCACGTTTTATTTGTAGGGCTTGTTAATTGGCTTTCAAAATTTTGATTTCCCCATCCTGATGCAAAAGGTCACCTTTTTACATCTGTCTGGCACATCAAAATTTTATTCGACGTTGGGGGGTATTGTGAGATGAAATCTCACATTTTTTTCCACCTATTCACCGGTCTGCATCTGTGACGGTGTCGCAGCCGTGCTTTTGTTTTTTTTTGTTTCTTTTCTTTTTCTCCCGTCTCTCTCGCTGACAACCTTAGCGTAGACCTGTAAGTTGGCTTTCCCCCAGTGCTTGCATACGCACGCCATTCATTCATTATTCTTCCCTTCCTTTTTCTCTCCGTGTTCCATCCAAGGCTGTAAGTGTGCGCATGCTCAGTAGAAAACGGGCGCTTGCTATGATTTCAAACGAGTGACGTTTCGTTTCACGAACAAATTAGATTGCGTTACTTTTGGTTTCGCTTTCTCATTTGTTTTCCGAATACCGGTGGCTTTTGAATTTGATCAATTGTTTTAAACCTCTCGCTTAATTACTTTTACGGGCCCCGTAGCGATGTTTATATACTGTTTCCCTTAATTTTTTTAGGCAGTTAAAGTTCTGACGGGATGTCCGAAACAACGATGTCGATATCTGGTTGTAGTTGTGCCATTTTTTTATCAACGAAGTTTTTGTTCTTTGGTGTTCATATGTTCAGTTCATATTCGATATTCTCTCGGGAATTTTTTTAATCTAAGTGCTGGTATTTTCAAGAACAATTTACGGGTGATCAAAATTGAAAAATATTCATCTTCATCTAAAAATATACTTAAATAAAGATTGATTTAATCTCAAGAAAGTGTAGTTCCTGTCTCTTCCTCAACACTGCTTGTTTCAAGTAAGATCTTTTCAATTTTCTCCTTTTAAAATGACCTAAAAGAACTAAGTGTAGGGTTATTGTCTCCATTTCTAAAAGAAGAATTTTTTTACAACAAACTATTTCCAAAATACGATCACAACAATTTGTGAATATTCTAATATCCACGTCACAACATGTAACATTCGTGAAAAAATGCTTTTGCAAAACAAGAATTTGGAATAAATTAATAAGTTGTTAAGTTACGGTTTATTATTCTTCTAGCTGCTCCATGAGCCTTTGAGCACGTGAAAAAATCTTGCAATGAAGTTTGTGTGGCGGTAATTAAGTGATCGTTTAAGTGGTTTAGAACAAATTGCGAAGGTCTTTTAATATATTACTATTGATTGTTAAAGAAATAATAAAACTGGAAACGTCTTACTTGAAATGTAGACAATGAAGAGGCAATTTGATGAAAACAAATAATATTCTTTATTTCGGTCGTTAGTAGCAGTAGAAGGTTAAGAAAATACTTGCTTCTGGTCACCATTTTAAAATAGAAGAACTAATCTTTTAAGAAGAACAATAGCAGCCAACATGGAATAAATCCATGGGATTCCTTTTAACGAGAGCAGCACAACTTTAAAGCATTAAACTTTGAGAAAAAAAAAAAAACATCCACTTAAATAAAATATCAAACTCATTCGGCAAAAAAAAACGGCACGGCATTCGAACGGCCGGCCAGCGGGCTGGCGCTCCGCTAAAATCTGCGTTAAAAGACTACATCTTTTTCAGACAACATCAAACCAAATTCTGAATTGAAAATTAACGAGTTTTAGTTTTTAAATGATGAATACGGGGTTGACAAAGTAATTAAAAGGCAGAATTTAAATTGATTAGCTAAATTAACATTTACGGGAAATTAATGAAAATCGAATTACAAGCTGCAGAATTAAAAAAGTTTCCACTGATTGGAAAACGAAACCAAACGATTCTCCTGTCAGCGATCGGCGTCAAAAGAGGGCGGAGCATAATTTCAATGACGTCATCATAATGCAAGCTGTCTCCATCGAAACGAGAGCTCCAGAAATGTGTTCCTAAAATAGTGGAGTGCGCATGCGCAAGCTGCCGATCCGCTCCCAAAGCAGATATGAATATCGGCGGTGAAAAATGAACTTGCTTTACGGTGAGGGATAAAAGCGTCAGCATCGCGGCGTAAAGATTGAGTTTAAATGGACATCAATGCAAAAAAAAGGCTGAAAGGGAATAAAATTAAACCAAATTTAAATACTGTGAGAAGTATTCTCACATTACCTCCCTTCACCGAGAAAATTTTGTAAGACCAGGAGATGTAAAAGGCAAAATTGATCAAAAACCTTTTACAGAAAATGGGATGACAAAATTTTGAACTGCCAAAGCGAAAAAAATCATTAAAGTCGAACAATAAAATTTAAAGTTAAGGTGATGGAAAAAAAATTGGTGATTTAACAGTTGAGAAAAGAGAAAAAAAAAAAATTTGGTGCTGGAAAAAAAAATATTGGTGACCAAAAGTAAGAGAGAGAAAAAGAATATACATTGCATAAAGTACATTCATAATCCAAAAAGTATACAATACATCAAGTATACAATAAAAATGCCAAAAATACAGTAACATTGGCAAAACCTTCTATTTGATCTCATAAAATTATCCCAAAAATGTTAATATATTCTGAGTTAACAAAATTGAGATCATTGACTAGTCATAACAATTTTTGCTATCTTGGTACCAAATAAAAACAGAATTAACTTCTGATAAAAGTTGCAAATACAAAAGCAACAAAAAAGTCAGGAAACATTTTGTAGTTTGACTTTTACAACATGCCTAGGACTTTTTAATTTTAGAATTATATCTAAAAAGGAAAGAGTTTTCTTTATTACTCTTAACATGAAAGGAAATGAAATGGCCATATATAAATAAACTTTCATAAAACTTAATGATATCATTTTAGTGTATCAAACTTTATTTCATTTAAATTAAAACAGACAACCAATTGTATGTGATACCAATTGTGTAATTGAGTCGTGCACTACCCAATCACCCAAACAAGGTATCCCATAAAAACAAGTTGCTATTTCAATTAAAAGACATGTCATAATTAAGTGTCATAAATCCCATCTTAGACACAATTTCTTTAAACTTTATACTTTACTAAATAAAAATTTCAATGTATTAGTCATAAGAATTCTTAATATATATATATGAGACTCAAAAGATTAGGTAAATATACATATACCATGGTTTTTCTTTAAAATGTGAGAGACTGGTTGGTGATCACCAAAAAAAAATTTAAGTACTTCCATATAGAATGAAAGAAAAAATTTGACAAAATCATGAGTTTATAAAACTAAAATACCATGTACCAGGAATATAATTTTTAAATAATCATTTAAATATAATATAGAAATAAAATTATTACAATTCAATGATGATATGATGATTGATGATATGATGATGATCATTCAATGATGCTCACAATGATGATAATGACGAAGATGAAATCATCAGCAACACTGTAAACAAACTAAAAAAAATTATATATATATATATGTAAATATTGAAGTCCACAACCATGTCGATGACCATCATGCCCTAGCCATCAGCATGTACATGAACAAAAATAAACACATATATGAACTCCTACGTAAAATTTTAGGTGGCTTGGATCTCCTAACAAGGCTCCTAACATCTTAAGTAAAAGAAAATTTTAATTATAAATAAGAATATAATAACACTGTGTAAGTGCAGGAGGTAAAGGCAATGTTCTTGGATTCAAAACAATGTTTATTGAGTCCAGAGCCATATGGAACAAGGCTATTTGAGATAAATAGATGTCACTGAATGTTTAGTAACACAACATGAGGTGGTACACTGGTATAGTGCTGTCGAAAAAAACTGGAACATTCACATAATAATCATCAAAATAGATGATCTTTGCATGATGACATTAGAACATTTTAACATGACGAGACACTTTGTAGAAAGTGAGAATGCATTGCATTCTCTTTGAAGCACTTAACTGACGACATCGTACTCATTACTGCAGAGCAATCATACTTCTGCGACACATACATGAATCACTTTTGCAGAGATTAACAAGGACGAGAAGTCGGTGGTGCACTTATGATGAAATGTAGTATGATAGGACATAATCGGTATTTGAGGTCAAGAAGCACTTTTTTTGTAAAAAAAATTTACTAGATGATTTATAGAAAAAAAATTCTATATATATATATAAATGCGCTGGTAAAAAATTTCCATCTAGAATTGTGCTTTTCTGTGACATTCTTGTATTATTTATAGGTATGAAGAGAAGACATTAATAAATTTCACTTTCTTCATAAAACATTGAAAACTTCAAAATGAAGATCATTTTTACTATTCAATTCTTCATAAAACAAAAAAAAATCTTCAAAATGAACGAATCATTTTTTAAATCAATGAGGCAAATGGCAAAATAAAAACTTAGAGGCTTTGGGTATGAAATAAAATTAAAGTAAAAGGCACTATGCACATAATAAATAAATAAATATGGGAACTTTTCAAAATAACTTGATCTTGCATAAACACTGTAACAAATATTCACAAACTTCTTATATTAATTGAGAATTTACACTTGATTATCAATGAGCAAAAATTTTGCAATGTGAGGATGAATTGCTACACACAAGCAAAAATTAACTCTGAATACTTTTAATTGCACGTGCTAGAATATTTGGAGAAAATGCAGCATAAAATTATGTTATTGAAGGTAAAACACATCAGTAATTTTCAGGTAATATAAATTTAAACTTCCTTGTTTTGAGAAGACTTAGAATAAAGATATGGTGTGAGTAACTGAGTTCTAGCAGCAGACAAGTCAACAATTTCACTTGATGAGGATATTTGCTCTCACATGAGAAACGTTAACTGGCACACTATTATAATCAGTAATGAAAGCTATTTATTTATTTTTAAGAGAACAAAGTAGTAAACAATATTTGTAGCTTCACAAACCGAAGAACTCTAATGAAGTGGTTTCATAAATGGATATTTGCCTATAAATGAAAAACATCTCCACCAGGCATCTTATGGCTGAATACGAAGCACACAAAAAATTAAACTATTGTAGATGTAGGAAACTTTTGAAGAAGTAGGTAGGTAATGTTATAATTTTTAGCTTCCATAACATGTGCAACAACAGAGAAGAGACCAGAAGAAATGGATGTCACACAAAACCACTGACCACCTTCATCAGGTAAGCAACAAATGAATGGAAGAAAAGTCTGAAGAATGTCATTACAGGTAATTAAAAATTTTTCTAGCAGCATATACAGGAACAGTCATAATTAAATATGGCAAAAAGCACATAACTTAAGCGCTATTGATAATTAATAAATATAAAAGTAATCATCACTATTGGCAAGGAAAAAATATTTTTCTTATGGTGAATGGAATTTTTAAGTAGAACTGTTACAGGATTGAAGAAGCCCCATTTCATTTTAAATGAAAAAAAACAATAATGTTGCTCTTTTTATTTTTATAAAGCAACATGAGAATGAGGTATGATGATGTCAATGTGGATATGTCATGCCTAGACTTATAAATTTGTGAAAGAATTGAATTTGCCAAAGAGAATTGAAGCAATGAAAATTTTGAATATTTTCAATTTGTTAGCTGAGAGTTCTATAACAACATCAACAGGTAAATTTAAAAACAGGAACAGTTCTTTAAATATTAGAAACACTTCTTTAAATATTAGAGATGAAATCAAACTAGTCCACAAGACAACATGCTAACTACACATACAGCATATTTCACAAATCATCTAAGGAGCAAGTCTAAGAACTTTTCAAAGGGGATAACTGTTTATAAATTTTCATATTATATATTTGTTATTAAGAGAAGCAGGCAATACTTCAAAATAATCATACAGGATAATTACTACTATAAATTACTTGAAGAATACCAAACTTCAGTTTGAGAAAATAGGCATAATTGATGAGATGAGAATAACTTCAGGTGAAGAACAAAATTTCTCAGCAACAAGAATAAAAAATAATACTTCAATAAAATTTCAATCTCTTTTTTTTTTTTAAATATATATATTGAAATTCAAATTTATAATTCATTTAAAGTGCCATTAATAAGTAGAAAATTAAAAAAATATAACCCAAAAGCCATGCCTCCTAAAATATCACATTATGTTCTTGAGAACAATTTTTGCCAATCTTCAAATTCATTGAAATTATTTGAGAACATAAATTCATTTATACAAATATTTCAATTTCAATAATTATTCTTCAAAATTATTTTTAATTCCACAATTTTCAATCAATTAAAAAAATATGTAACTGCCTCAGAATTATATTCTTAAAAATAGAATATTGCTATTATTTGCACCAACATAAAATTCATTTTCAATATTGTAATTATATAAATTCATTTCTTGATTTGAATAATAATATATTCTACAAAATATAGTAAAATTTAAATATGAATTGTTTAGAATATTGTAAGAAAAAAATGCAACTATTTAACATAAAAATGGCATAACTCAAGAATTTTTCAGAATGAGAACATCAAATATTTTACAATATTTTCATAAATTATATCCAATAAATCTTGAATTAAATAAACCATTTTCCTTTTTTTAACTAATGAGAACAATTACTCAAAAAAATTTTACTTGACTTTCCTGAATAACGATCTTAATATTTTTCAAAAATTAGAACAAGTTTCATGAAAATGTAGCTTCTATTAAAATATTTCAACCAAAACTCTCATAATTCTTAAAAAAAGAACAAAAAGTTCTAAAAATTTATCTTCAAGAATCATTATTTTCAAAATTGCAATAATCCCAAAGCAACATCGTTGCAATTCGAAAGGTACTACGGCGCCAAATGTGGCGATAATAAATGATCGTTTAAGTGGTTAAAGTACACGTTGTGAAGTTCTTTTAATAAATTACTATTGATTGTTAAAGAAATAATAAAACTGGAAACGTCTTACTTGAAATGTAGACAATGAAGAGGCAATTTGATGAAAACAAATAATATTCTTTATTTCGGTCGTTAGTAGCAGTAGAAGGTTAAGAAAATACTTGCTTCTGGTCACCATTTTAAAATAGAAGAACTAATCTTTTAAGAAGAACAATAGCAGCCAACATGGAATAAATCCATGGGATTCCTTTTAACGAGAGCAGCACAACTTTAAAGCATTAAACTTTGAGAAAAAAAAAAAAACATCCACTTAAATAAAATATCAAACTCATTCGGCAAAAAAAAACGGCACGGCATTCGAACGGCCGGCCAGCGGGCTGGCGCTCCGCTAAAATCTGCGTTAAAAGACTACATCTTTTTCAGACAACATCAAACCAAATTCTGAATTGAAAATTAACGAGTTTTAGTTTTTAAATGATGAATACGGGGTTGACAAAGTAATTAAAAGGCAGAATTTAAATTGATTAGCTAAATTAACATTTACGGGAAATTAATGAAAATCGAATTACAAGCTGCAGAATTAAAAAAGTTTCCACTGATTGGAAAACGAAACCAAACGATTCTCCTGTCAGCGATCGGCGTCAAAAGAGGGCGGAGCATAATTTCAATGACGTCATCATAATGCAAGCTGTCTCCATCGAAACGAGAGCTCCAGAAATGTGTTCCTAAAATAGTGGAGTGCGCATGCGCAAGCTGCCGATCCGCTCCCAAAGCAGATATGAATATCGGCGGTGAAAAATGAACTTGCTTTACGGTGAGGGATAAAAGCGTCAGCATCGCGGCGTAAAGATTGAGTTTAAATGGACATCGATGCAAAAAAAAGGCTGAAAGGGAATAAAATTAAACCAAATTTAAATACTGTGAGAAGTATTCTCACAGTTTGAACCGACAAATATCTCTTTTTTTTCTCTTAGAAGCTCTTTGTCACAGCAGGGTGAGTTTTCTAAGCTTTTTCTAGTCGTTGCTACACTTTTCTCATCTGAATCAATATTTTGAAGAACCGTCATTCCATCTTTAATAAGGTTTAGTCCTTTGGTTAATTTTGCAACCTTCATAATCTTTCTCCTTCCCCTTAGGCTTAAAATCTCCATTGGTTTCTTCCACAGTACTTTGTTTTTTTAACTCAATAAGTTCGTCGATGGTTAATTCCGGATCAGGGGAATTTATGAATTCAACAACATCTTCAGCATCCATCTCTAAATAAGTTGAGTTCTCTTCCATTTTCGACGATGTCATCAATTAAGAGAAATACAGAATCACAATTTTCACATGTTTTCTTAGTTTCTGCGAAGGAAAAGGGCACATTCTTTTCCAGGCATTTCTCATTGTTTTTTATTGAACTTCATCCAATGAATCCCCTATGACTGTGACTGCATCTGAGATGTTAAATTTCTTCCAAAAGTCTTCAAAAAACTTTTAATTAAGGAACAAAATTTTTCCAGGCCAGGCGATGTAAATGTGGGGTGACGTAAGTTGGGGTCAGGGGCTTAGCCGCAGATATTTTTTTTTTTGGGGGGGGTGGGGGAGAATTCGAAAATTCCCCAACTTGAAACAAATTGATCCAATTTTCGACTAAAATGATATGCACAACATGTGTAATAATTATAATGATACTTTTGCATAAAAAATTCCTTTCCAAAGAAAAATTCTGAAATTGAAAACATAAAAATTCTAATTATGGGTTCGTTTACTAAAACAATAAATAAGCTTTTTACTTTCTTCTATCTTTACAAGAAGAAAGTATTGGATTCGTGAAAAAATTCGACTTCCGGTTTTAGACTGATTTATACGTTTTAGTAAGTCCTGAACACGATTCGACTGTTTTTAGAAAATATCTGTCTGTCTATATGTGATACAAATTTTGTGGGCGCTCTAACACAAGAACTACTGCACGAAATTTAATAAAACTTTAGAGATTCCCTTATACAGTCGAACCTTGTTAATGTGAACACTCAAGGGGAAACTTATTTTGTTCGTATTAAAAGTAGCTTGTGTTATCGGAACTTAACTGCATTACATACAACTGGACAAGACAATCGGAAACAGTTCGTGTTAACAAGGTTTGATTGTACCTTGATAAAAATTGGTGCTGATTTGTTTTTGGTGTAAATCGTCCAACAGGTGGCACTGCTATGCGGCATTTTTCACGATTTACATGATTTTAGCGATAATTATATCTCAAAAACTATTGCGCGGAATTTGATCAAACGCCATATTCTGTTAAACCTTGACATAATTTGATTCAGATTAGCTTTTTATGTATATCATATAGCAGGTGGTGCTGCTATGCAGCATTTTTCACGATTTTGCGATAGCTGTATCTCAAAAACTAATGCACGGAGTTTAGTCAAACTTCACATTCCACATAAGTAGCACTTCCACATAAATAGATCCTTATTAGGCTTGGGTCTATACTGCCCAAAGCTATCGCTTTTGTGCATTTTGAGTAAGGAATTTTGGTTGTATACATCTAAGAGGCTGGGTGCCAAAATTCAATGATTTGTTTGAAAAATGCTATGCTTATATCTCCTTTTTAAATGCACACAATTCAACAAATCTATATCTTTAGAGTTTGTTATTATAGGCAAAGAATTGTCATTTAATTTTAGCACTGTGATTGAAATTTTGAGGCATTAACATGTATGGAATAGAAGAAAATTTTGGGATTGGCGCATCCGATTAGTTTTCACTTAATATTAATTCTTGTAGTCTTCAAAGAAGCCCATCTGTTAATAACATCGCTTAGTTTAATAAAATTCTCTATTTCACTGTCATATTTTAAAAGCATTAGGCTGTCAAATCTGTCATCCCTCATTGTAGCTTGCAATATATATTTTTTAAATTTTTATTTGACTAAAGATCCTTTCATAAGATGCAACGCCATAAAGATAAGCTGCAGTGAATGTTAAGGTACGAGTATATAGTTTGACGGCGTGACCCAAATAGTCTTTGAATTTCATGGCATGAGTAAAAGGTTTGTTAAGTGAGTTGGGATTTGGTTTATTTCTATTTGACTCTGCAAGTCATATACATCCGGTTTCTCATATCCAGGTGGAAACATTATTAACTTTTCCCTTGCACAATTGTAATTTAAATATGGAATGCATTGCTGCAATATTCTCTTGATATAGGGAACATTGTCATTTAAGCCCATTACTAAATTCCTGAAATTTTCTTGTATTTCTTATAATTCTTTACTGTAAAACTTATGTGTATCAATGTCCAATGCTGTGCTATTATTTTTATCTATTGCCTTTGGTGAACCCGTTTTCCTACGGTGCTTTCGGAACTCAGCTTCTCCAGTCACATCCTAATATTCATAATTGTTTGTGAACTTGTCTGTAAGGAAATCTTTATTTCTTCAAAATTTTATTCAAGTGCAACGTGTCAGTGTTACAGTGCACGTCGATTTTTTCTTCAGTTGATGGACTGCTTTCATGGTCATATTTCTGTTCCAAATTAAAATCGTCCATTTTTTACCTTTTTCATCCTCGAATGGATTTTTAGATGCTCCAAAATCTTGCACGAAAACTCTTTTCCTATTAAGAAGGGTTTCTTCATCCTGAGATTTATAGTAACTTTTTAGAACAGCTTTAAACACAGAACACTAGACTTTTGGTTTAAAATTTTATAAACACATATAAATATAAACGAACAGGACTGATATATATTTCCGCACACAAATAACAGTAAAATGTGACAAATTTATCTAAACTAACGACTTCTTATATCCGCATTTGCTCATATAACGCTTTTTACTTGACAGCGAAGGTTTAACTAATTTTTGCGGCAAAAAAATCCCGAGAATGAGTAAAATATTGTCCAAAAATCGTAAAATTAGTCAAAAAAGTTGTGAAAACTCATCAAATCTTCTTGCCCATAGCTGTGTTTCAAGTAGGTTACTACAGTCCTTTCTGTTGTGCTACAAGTGATCTCCAATTTTCAAAAGAAGCTGCAATCCCTTTAGATTAAAATAGCTGGATTCTCTTTTGGGAGGAGAAGGGGAGGTAGGGTGAAATTTTTGAGAATGGAACAAAGTTTTGGAGGAAATAAAGGAACTGGTTAGTCAGTTATTGATGGACAGGAGTAGACAAATTTAGGTCTGGTAGATGTACAATATTTTTGTAGAACTGAAAAATACAATGATAGATTGAGTGTGGCTGATTTCTTTTGATAATTTAACTTGTTTACTGTTGCAGTACTCAAAATAATCACCAAAACAATAAAAAATTCGTAATTTTTTTACTATTACTTTTAAAAAAGAAAATGTCTCAAAAATCTAGAATTTCCCAACTCTAAGCTCAAATTTCCCAACTTCACATATATTGGGGGGGGGGGGGGGGCATGGCAACGCCCCTGGTTGGGGTACTACTGTACAGCATTTTTCAGATTATTTGTCCACAAGGCATGATATACAGAATTACAATATTAATGATCACATAAGCCACTTTACATTCAAATGAAGACTCACTAAAATTAAATAGTTCAGAAAAAAAGAAAAGGATGGTTAATTTTAAAGCTTTATAAAGGGAAAGAAGTAGATTTTTAAAAATATTTGTCTTTAATTTATTAACCCAAAATACATTTCTAAAAATTTGTTAACAAATCTACAACGTTCAAGAAAGAGAGAGAGACAGAGAGAAACACCCTATATTTTTTATCCATCATATTGTCGTGCAATGCCAGGGGTGTTTTCGACTCGGAATTTTATATACTTTCAAAATATATGAATGTAAATTTTGGAATAAAGGCCTTCTACATATTGAACATTGTGCCAACTTTAAACTTTCAGATATTAACATCCACTTTTGACACCACATTTGAGTTCCTTGAGTAAAGACAGACCGAAAAAAAAAAGTAGCATTTACATACTTTTTTTAAAATCATTATAGAGTTATAAAAGCAAATGTGCTACGATTTATCTATAAATTTAGAAAACTAAAAATATCTTGAGATATATCAGGAACATTTAAATGGCTATCCGAAAAAATATACAGAAATTTTTAGTATAAAACAAGCTCGCCTTATCTTTAAGGGAATTTTTTTTTCCCTGGTTATTCACAAACATTTTCTTTTCTGTATATGCTTTAACCCTTTACACTTGTATGTTCAGTCTGACTAGACATCATTTTTCTTTGCAAAATATGTTTTTGGCACCAGTAATAAAGGAAAATAAAATTTGCCTTATTTAATTAGAGCATTTTTAAAATTGTGTACCTGAAGGAAACTTCTTTTAAAAAAGTGGTGTCAACTAGGGATGCACCGAATATTCGGTATCTTTTTGGTATTCGGCCATGTTACCGAATACTCGGTTTGGCTGAATGTCAAACTATTCGGTATGCTGAGCAAACTATTCTTCCTGCCGAATATTAAAATATTCGGCTGAACCGAACACTGAAAAAAAAAACTTTTAAAGCAAATTTTAAAAACCCTTATACAACTTCTATGTTTAACAGTCAACTTATAAAGATATTCAGAATAATTAGAAACATAATCATATTTAAATAAAAGAGAATGTTTTCACATTATTTATTTGCTGTTTGTTAAGTATTATTTAAGAAAATTACCCAATCATGTGGATTTTCATAGGAATTAATTATGTACAAATGCAAGTTCCTGAACATTGTCCAGTAAATACACTGTTTCTTGCTAAGATTTTAAGAACAGCATTTACAATCTCTTAAAATGATCGCCCACTCCAGACACCGATCTAGAATGCATTTAAAAACTTCCTTGTTTAATCAAAAGGAGTAGAACAATTATTCTTGCTGAGTTGCCACCATATAAAATTTAAATAGATTGTATTATTTATTTACTTTTACTTTAGTCTCTTCCTGACAAACAAATAATATATGATCCTATACAATTTTTCTTCCAATTTTTTTACATTTTCTCTTTGATTTTAAAATATTTGTTTTAGAATTCAAGAAAATTTTATTCGGCCAAAATCACTATTCGGTGCATCCCTAGTGTCAACCGAATTAAATTTGTGTAAGAGATGCCAGAGTCGAAAGGGTTAAATAACAGAAGACGATCCCTTCAGGCTTGGACCATCAAAAAGTAAAATTTATCTCGAAAACTAATGATTGGAACCAGCTGCACACTTACATTCCCATGTATTAAAAATTAATTGGAATTTTCTGGAAGGAAAATAATAAATTAAAGTTTTTCACTGAATTAACATTAGCATCCTCAAACTTCGACAAAGTCTACAAAGATGTAAGAAAAAGTACGCCCAAGTATATATATATTTTTACTTTCTTCTATCTTTACAAGAAGAAAGTATTGGATTCATGAAAGTTTTCGACTTTCGGTTTTCGACGGATTTACACGTTTTAGGGGTCAGAGATTCCAAAAAACATGTTTTTACAAAATGTCTGTCTGTGACTCTGTGAGTCTGTCTGTCTGTCTGTCTGTGTGTATGTGACACAAATTTTGTGGGCGCTCTATCTCAAGAACTAATGCACGAAATTTAATAAAAATTTATATTAAGTGAGTCCCTAACACAAATTGATGCTGATTAGTTTTTGGTGTAAATCGCTCAACAGGTGGCGCTGCTATGCTGCATTTCCCGCGATTTCTGCACTAGCTCTATCTCAAGAACTAATGCACGGATTTTCATCAAACTTCAGATTTAGTTAATCGTTGATATGAATTGGTGCTGGTAACGTTTTGGTGCAAATCGCCCAACAGATGGCACTGCTATGCTGCATTTTGCAGCATTCACACGATTTTCGTAATAGCTCTATCTCAAGAAATAATGCACGGATTTTCATCAAACTTCAGATTCTGTTAGTGCTTGACATGAGTTGACGTTTTGCACCTTGTGGTGTAAATCGCTCAACAGGTAGCGCTGTTATGCTGCATTTTTTGTGATTTCCGCGATAGCTCTATCTCAAGAACTTATGCTCGGGTTTTCAACAAACTTCAGATTCAGGTATACCTGGATATGAATTAGTGCTGTTTATGTTTTGCTGTAAATCGCTCAACAGGTGGCGCTGCTATGCAGCGTTTTTCTCGACTTCCACAATAGCTCAATGTCCAGAACTAATGCACGAATTTTCATCAAATTTCAGATTCAGTTAGTTCTTGACATGAATTTATGTTTTGTATCTTTTGGTGTAAATCGCTCAACAGGTGGCGCTGCTGTGCTGCATTTTTTGTGATTTCCACAGTAGCTTTAGCTCCAGAACTAATACACGGATTTTCATCCAACTTCAGATTCCGGTATACGAATTAGTACTGTTTGTGTTTTGGCGATTCCGGTTTACGATTCCGGTATATGAATTAGTACTGTTTGTGTTTTGGTGCAAATCGCTCAACAGGTGACACTGCTATGCTACATTTTTCAAAATTTCTCCTACAGCTCTATTTCAATAACTAATGCACGAATTTTCATCAAATTTCAAATTCAGGTATACTTTTATATCAATAAATTGATGTAATTTATTTTACTATTTAAATGATTTAATTGACGTGATTTACTAAATAGAAGAAAGTTTTGTGATGGCCACAACATACTAGTTTTGTTTCCCTTTGTTCAAAGGAACTAAAATATTGTGTCAAAAGTGGGTGCTACCATTGAAAAATTCAAAGTCGATACAATTTTTAATATGTAGACAACTTCTATTTCAAAATTTGAATTCAAATTTGAAAAGCACACATGATTCCTAGTTGAACAGAACCTTTTGCATGTCTCTGTGCCTATTTGACAATTGAAAAATATGGAGATGGTCTCTATTTTCAACATCGGCTGTACAATATCACTAATTAAAAATAAAAGAGAAAAGAGAGACAGAGAGAGAAATGAATGTTGCTCTGACATGAAATGGCAAGTGGAAAGAATGAATCCCGCTCAACCCAAATTTACAGAAAACAAGAACGAAAAATCATGCGTTAAGCACAGTTTATGAAACACTTTCCAACACTTTTTGAATGCTTTAACAAAACTTTGTTATTTAGGAAAATAAGGTAAATAAGATAACCAATTAAACATTTTTGAAAATGCATAAAACATTTGAAAAACTGATTTCAGCAGTTAATGTCCATAGCCAAATATGTATTTCAATTCTTTTGAAAAGCCCTGTTTATGATCTGTAGGTTGATATATATAGCATATAATGGGGAAATTTACTTTAGCAAAAAAAAATGCATAACAGGTTAAAATTTCTCTTTCAGCAATTTATACTAATAGATTTCTATCTATTAGTATATTACATACTTGAATACTTTTGTACAACAAAGTACGTTAATTACATGCCACTATTTAGCTAAAATTTATTTCAAACTAAAACATTCTTAAAACTACTGAAATCACATTTCCAGGAATTATCATTTATAGATGGCCATGCATCCAATTCTTTGCGTAACCCTCTATATCATTTTATCTATATTCTACAAACATTTCTTAGTAAACTAAATGCAGTTCAGCGTAAAAATGCATAACTTATTTTAAAAACACCTTTAAGCAATTTGCGCTTATACCGAGTAAACATTACGGATTCTTTTGTATAGCCCTGTACATGAATTAAGGTTAGTTGGGGTAACTGGACCCATGAGGTAAATGGGCCATAGGCTATTTTATAAAAAACCATTGATGTATTTTAAGTTTTAGCTTTTGTGAACAATGCCCCTTAACCCCTACTTCCTAAAACAACATGTGTCAATTCAATCATAACTCTCTTTTTGCTGTGATAGGTTGTCGAAAATTTATGTTTCTTTTTTAAAAAACAACGTCAATTTGGTTGAGCTTCCTCAGCTTTTTATTAAAATACTGTAAGTACTTTTATTAAACAATCTTTTTTTTAAAGAGATTAGGCACATAACTACGTTAATATTATTAATTATCTATACATATTTACTTCATGTTTCAAATGCAAGACCGGTGTCCCAGTTACCCCATAAATTTTTCAAGAATGGGGTAACTGGGACATGTATCTGGGGTAATTGGACCATGCTGGATCCAGTTACCCTAATAGTTATAAATAATTTTTTGAGTTTCTCTTACAACAGGAAGTAAAAATTCTCCATTGTTTTTTGCTCACAATAAAGAAAATTATAGAATACCTTATTAAAATTACGTAATAAAATTAAAAAAAAAGCATATTGGGTTATCAAACCAAATTTCTTGACCCCTTGAGAGGCGGCAATGCCATTATGGCACCACAAATTTTTAATTCCTAATTGCCACACTGGCACTGGAACTTTATAATGAAAATTTCACCTTTATTAAATACACAAAAATATACTTTTACTTGTTTTCAAATAGATTCTCTTGTAAATATTGGTGTCATTAAATTATTTCAACATTTTAGGAATGCAAGTACTTTGCCCCTGAAAGCGAGATAGCCAAACCTTGAAATTGTAAGTACTTATGTAGCCATTTGTTCATAGATTTACCTTGCTATTTTTTCCCTTAAAATACCCATGTGACTTTTATACTTATTACCTATACTAAAGTACATAAGTACTTACTTAATTTTTATGTTTTTGGTATAAATAAATCTAATATTTTCACTTTTAGTGCTTTTTTTAGACACATTGGCAGCAAAGGTTTCCCTTACAACGCTCTTTATTGACATATAATTTACATGATCTACCTGGTTTAAATTTTTTTAGGTTGTTTACACTTTTTCAAACAGGATCTGATATCCCATATGCAAAAAAATAAGCGCGTGTGGAACATAGACCCTCCTGGTTCACTTACCCCATTTTTATGGGGCAACTGGACCCATGAGAAAAGAAAGATGAAATATGCATATTTTTATATTTTTAAATATTGAAATGTAATTTTGAGGATTTCTGCCTGATAGAGGAAACCTAACTGAACACATTTACAGTAGTTCAGACTTTAATTCAAAGGAACATTAGCTTTTGAAGCTGAATTGTCAAAAGCTCCAGAGTCACATTGTAAGATCATGGCCCAGTTGCCCCAACTAACCTTTTAGCATTTATACACACCATATACTATGCATAAATATAGTGAAACATACCGGGTGTCCCAAAAAGGACTGACTGATTTTAAAATTCAATAACTTGCAAACGGTGACAGATATTAAAAAAATTCTTGCAGGAGGGTTATGCATAAGGTCAAAAGTTTTATTACAGTGATTTTCAATTTTAGTTCGATTTACAAACAATAGATGGCGCTGCAAGCAATAGTCGCTAAATTCAGGCTCGATTTTTGGTACTTCGTGGCCCGGATAATACATTTCCATCTCCTTTTTATTCATGGAACAAGATAAAGGACCAAAAATCGAGCCTGTATTTAGCGACTATTGCTTACAGCGCCATCTATTGTTTGTAAATCGAACTAAAATTGAAAATCACTGTAATAAAACTTTTGACCTTATGCATAACCCTCCTGCAAGAAATTTTTTAATATCTGTCACCGTTTGCAAGTTACTGAATTTTAAAATCAGTCAGTCCTTTTTGGGACACCCGGTAGAAAGAAGCACATATCATAATTAAAAATGCATTCCAGCAATCATCGCTACTGTATAATACTTCGGATACAATATAGTATCTGAAATCTTTTGTGTGTCCCTGTAAATGCTATGCACTTCATATTATACATGAAATAAGATATAGGAAACCTCAGCGACATATATCTATATACTATATATATACAAAATAATTTAACATAATTAAAATACGCCGTAAGCAATTCCCTCCACCCTTATATCATTATGTATCAGAATACTTTTCTGTGGCCCTGTAAATGAATAACTATTCTTTGCACCGCATATTTTACAGAATGCATATTTTAGTGCTATACATAAATACATATTAATTTTATTATGTTTGAAAGCGTGTAACATCTTTAAAAATCATTTTAAATGATTTTTTCCCATAGGCCACGATGTAACGGAAAACTTTTGACTGCCCCTGTAAATGAACTAAACATGCTACAAACTTCATTTGAAATAGGTAACGTGCTATGATAAACATCAATAACATCCAAAAATTTCAGAGCAATCCGATTATATTTATGAGAGTGAGAGCGCGGCCAGACGGCCAGACAAACCGAAGTCATAGTTAAAAAGTATTATCCGACCCCTTACAAGTTCGAGTATTATAAAGGGAGACACGGCCTCAGTATGTAAAACCTCTACTAAAACATACTATCCCCACCCCTCACCTTCAAAAAAGTGTAATCCTCTGTGCGCGCCTGTGTATGCTATGTGACATGTTTTAAAAAGGTGATTGCGTTGAGGGAGGTTCAGAGGTAGTATTGTCAACTTAACAGATTTTTTTAATTAAAAAATACCTACTAGAATTTCCAAATAGTTACTTTCACTTTATTTAAACACGGAATGTCTGTCATTCAAGAAAGCAAAAATTATGAATCGAAATTTCTGGCAGAAGAATGAAAATTATCAGCTAAATGGGCATTATTGGTTGGAATGAGAGGGAATTGACTTGTTTCAAGGGAAGGGCCTCACAAAAATTTTTGCACCTGGCCTCACTTTCGCTAAGGACAACTCTGCTAGTGTGTTTATCATACATTTCTGGATCAAACTGTCAGTTTTCAAGTTTTTATAGCAATAGTTGTTGCAGGATAAACTGAGAAAATGAAAAGGTCACAATAACTTTAATTTTGGCAGCAGCATTAGTTATTATTATTTTTTAAATAGAAAGAGTGGGCATTTTGATTTTGGAAAGATTATAAACAAATATCACTTACTTTAGCTATTTCTTTGAATCTTGGACAATTCTCTGATTTATTTTGAATCAATGCAGCAGCATTGAGTTGACAGCTGCAAAATCTTATATATGGAGTGAAATGAGGTAACTAAAAATATTAACTATCATAAATTTCAAAATTTAAAGCATAAAATAAAAGACAAAAGTACTTTTTTTTACATCATAAATAAAACAAACAAAATAAAGCAAATTTCATTTTCAAAAATATTTAAAAAAATTTCCCACTTTTATATAATGTTACAAAAGTGCATGAATCCCTTTTCCCTACAAAAATTTGGTTGCATGGAATAAACGGATTAACTGGAAATGGAATTTTATAAGGAGTCTATTTTATGAAATGGAAAACAAAAAAATACAGACATACAAAAGGAATAAACACATGTCAAACAATTTTATATCATTATGTTAACTCTAAGCACATACAGAAAGAATAAATTGAATATCTATAGCATAGCTCTTTATACTTTAGTTCAGATATTTTATAACATACTTTAATTTTAAAATGCTTTAATATTCTTTAAATTATGCTTAAAAAAGTAAACTAGGGAAATATTTAATATTAGTAGTTACTGGTATTTGCAGTTTCTCTTATTGTTCAGAAAAATTGTATCTAATGTTGGCTAATTGATTTTCATTCTCTTTATTATTTTTTTAATTAAACTGAAAAAAAAATCCACACTGTATGTACTCATCTGCATCTTAGAAACTATCTCTATCCTAAATTTAAAGTGTTGACAATTTCAGGGAAATTACACTGAAAATTACACTGAAAATAAAACTGTAAATAAAACTGTTCCAAGATTTTGAAATTCAATTTTCTTTTAAACTTTCGTTTGAAGAAATCATACTCTAATAGGAACCTGCATATCAAATTAAAAAGTTCTATTAAAAAGCAGAAAAAACAACGTTTAAAATGCACAAATAATATATGAAAAGCAGCAAACAGCTGTTTCGAATCTACTAGTGAGATTCTTCTTCAGTGCAAAAGGAACAGCGTGCTAGAAAAAGCAAGGCTGAAGCCTTGCTTTTTCTAGCACGCTGTTCCTTTTGCACTGAAGAAGAATCTCACTAGTAGATTCGAAACAGCTGTTTGCTGCTTTTCATATATTATTTGTGCATTTTAAACGTTGTTTTTTCTGCTTTTTAATATTGTTGCACAAAGGCTTTATTTGCTATTTTTATATAAAAAGTTCTAGTTTTGATAGTTTCAGAGTAATCATGATTATAGAGTGTTTTCTAATAATTTCATCCTTTTAAAACTTAAAAAAAAAAAAAAATTCTTACTGAGCATATACGTCTTAAAAGTAAGCACCATATCAAATTTTATATTTTTAGCATTGACAAAAAAAAAAAAAAATTCTGAATTTTAAAAAGTTTTTCACTTTTGCACCTCAGTGAGGTTACCGTAAAATCCCGTTAATCCACCCTTCCCGATTAAGTGCCCCCTTCCACTTTGTAAACAAATTGGAAAATTCAAGAAATCCCGAGAAAGCGCCCTCCCCACAGTAAAATTTCGGTGCGCAAGTCAAGATCAATTTCAATCATTTCTTTACTTTTTCTTTTCAGCTAAGTCTATTATTCTACTTCCCTTTGATTCATTTATTTCTTTCAGTTTATTCAAATCTCCTTTGGGCGTTTGCACTTATCTTTTGTTTTCATATCGTCCTAAACCTCAGAAGAAGCCGTAAACGCAGTTCAGTATTTGTTTTACAATTCGATTAAGAATCGATTCACATCATCGAACTATCGAACTACCGATCGGTACTTCCATTCTGTACAGCTATGTAACTTCATATTTATACGTATAATTAATATTTTTCATAATACCATTAGCCTTGTGTATTATTATTACTAAATGTATAAAATAATAGTGATAATAACAATATACAGCCTTTTTCTTTTTAAGTAACTTTCGAAACTTTATATCGTGTTGGTTTTCTTTCTTCTAAGTTATGGTAGATGGCGCCAAAATAACGTGAAATCGGATTTATAGGTATTATTTATTTTATTATTATTATTATTATGTATTGAATTGGTGATTTAATTTGAATTTTGAAGGTGATATACATAATATTTACTTTATATATCACTAATTAAAATGAGTTAATGTAGTGATAAAGTTATTTTTTAAAATTAATTCTATGTCAGTTTGTTGTCAGCAGTAATTAATTCTATAGCCGTTTTTAAGATAAAATTTACATACACACACACACACACACACATACATACACACACAATTTTTGCTCGCATTATAGTATAAGATTAGTGTTATTATTTATCTAAGTGCATTCCAGTTTCAAAGCTTTTGAAATCCAGAATTTTCTATAATTTGAAATCGCCGTTAGTCTGTTTTTCTATTTCATATATACTTTTTTTTTTCAAAATGTTTTTCTTTTCTCACTTTATTAAAATAATGCGTATTTTGCGACGATCGGTCATTACCATCCCCCACCCCACCACCCATAGATATCATTACTACAATTTTAATACCGTGTAAGCACCCCCTCAGATTTTTTTACGATTTTCCATTGTGTTTGGGGGGCGGATTAACGGTATTTTATGGTAGTTTGTAATGACCTAAAATATAGTTTATTTTTTAGTAGAGACTGTCATCACTATTATGCTGAGAAAATATTTGAAATCGGTTCAGTATTTCAAAAGTAATCGTTATTTTAGAATGCTTTCTGCTCATTTCATCATTTTAAATTTCGAAATTTTAGAAACTATTCTTTGTGAGAATTAATGTCTTAAAGGTAACAGACATATAAAATTTCAAGTTCTAGCCTAAGTAATTCTAAATAAATTCTAATTTAGAATATTTTCTGCTCATTTCATCTTTTTAATTTTCGATTTTTTTTTAGTAACCATTCTTATCGAGCATTTATATTTTAAAAGTAATCACCATGCCAAGTTTCGAGTTTCTAACCTCAACAGTATCACAGAAATCACAATTTTAGAACGTCTTTTGCTTTTGCAGACTTTTAAATTTTGATATTATAAAAAACTGTACAGTGGGAGCCTTTATGTATCAAAAGTAACAGCCATGTCAAATTTCCAGTTTCTGTTCCCAACAATTCCAAATAAATTGTAATTTAGAATATGATTAGAATATTTTCCTCTCATTTCACACTTTTAAATTTCAATTTTTTAGAAACCGCTTTTAAATGAGCATTTACATCTTATAACCACCACCATGCCAAATTTCAAGTTTTTAGCCCTAGTCAATAAAATTGTAATTTTAGAACTTTTTTCTCCTGCACCTTTTTTAAATTACAATTTTTATAAAAAACTGTTCTGTGTAAGCATTTATGTCTAAAAAGCAACAGTCATGTCAAATTTCAAGTTTCTATCCTTAATTAATTCCCTAGAAATTGTAATTTAAAATGTTTTCTGTGCATTTCACACTTTTAAAATTCTAATTTCTTAAAAACTGTTTTTAGAGAGCATTTATAAGTAACTACAATGCCAAATTTCATGTTTCTAGCTCCAACGGTATATCAGAACTTACAATTTTAGAACTTTTTTTTTTTTTCTTCTCAAGAACCCTCTGTTAAATTTCAAAATTTTAAAAAACTGTTCTGTACAAGCATTTACGGATTAAATGTAACAGCCATGAGAATTTTCAAGTTTTTTCCCTAATCATTCAGTAGAAATAGTAATTTAGAATACTTTTAGAACATTTTCCACTCATTTTGTCCTTTTAAATTAAAAATTTTTTAGAAACCATTCTTAAGGAACACTTGCATCTTAAAAGTAAAAGCCATGTCAAATTTCATGTTTCTGCCCCTAACAATTCCATATCGAAATTTAGAACATTTTCCACTCATTTCATTCATTTAAATTTCAAAATTTTCAGAAACAATTCTTAGACTGCATTTACCCCTTTTAAGCAACCACAATGCTAAATTTTATGTTTCTAGCCACTTGACTTCAGTATAACAAAAATCGCAATTTTAGGACCCTTTTCTGCTCCTGTACTCCCATGGTTACCCCATGTTGGAGCCGAAACTGTCACCATCATTTTGCCACCATTACTTCTGAAATTGTTCAGTAGTTATAGAGACTAACCATTTTACCAGTTTTCTCATTATTTCTTTCCATGTTGAATGGAGAATTTAGCAAAACTGGTTCTGTTCCCCTCTATAGGTGAATATCAGATATTCACTTTCCTTTTTTCTTCATGCAGATGGCACATTTTATTGGAGGGATGATATTCACCTTAACCCTTAAATGCCTGACTTTTCAAAAATCATTGTAATAATGTTTTTCGGCTTTCATTTTTTAAATAAATCATGGGAAAAATACTTAAAAAAATCATATTTTGTTTTAAGTATAGTTTACGGCTAAAAAACAGTTTGTTACTAATCGGCAATACTGGTGTTTAATTGAAAAAATAATTTCCCTTGATAAAATTCTATAATATTAAACACACAAGAATTTTAGGAACTATAATAAGAAATAAATTTTACTTGCTCACTGCAGCTCAAAATAGAGTATTTCGCAAGCTTCCAACAAAACAAAAAGAACAAGTAGCAACATTTGAAAAAATAAATTTATCTTTATTCTTAAACAGCACAGGTGTTGCCTTCTAAATGTTGAAAATTGATTTAATAATATTTTCAGAATGTATGTTATTGGCAACATTAGGCATTATAGCTTCAATATTATTCTAATAGCATTTTAGAGCCTAAATTGGGTATGTTGCCGAAAAGCAACACCAGGCATTTAAGGGTTAAAGTTTCAAAATCTGAGCATTGTGAAAACGGTAGCATTCTTTATTTTTTGGCTACAGTTTTCCCATTTTTATATACTTTTGTAATTTTTTTTTAAATAATGAAAATAACTCCAATGCTGTGTCATCTTAATTTTTTGTTGTTGTTGTTGTTGCACTTCCGGAAATTAACCAATAATGTGCAATTTAATCTTCTGGAAATTAACCAATAATGTGTAATTTAATCTTCACATTATTGTATCTATAATCTTCAGTGTATTATGTAAAACATGTAAAAATAGGCCAAGCTGGCTTGAGAGTCTGAAGCTGGAAAGAAAAAAAAAAAAAAAAAAAAAAAAAAAAAAAAAAAAAAAAAAACTGCATTTAAAATTTGGTTAATTATCTAGGTGAGTTCTTCAGACCACAGTTCCACAGTAGGCAAGATCTGTGGCTCTCATTTTTATAAGGGAGGATATGACAAATGACAGGATAAAATGTAGAGCCTTTTTTAAAATTCAAAATCCTTAACTTCTTTTCCTAACTTTAAATCTAACACATAAAACTAACTTATCATCATAAACATCTTTGATATTAATTGGTATTTTAAAAACATAAATGAGTACTTAAAATCATAAATCATAAGAAACTTCATCATTAGGACATTTATGGAGTTCATAAAACCAAATTAGAGTTAAAATAAACATTAAATGATTCTTCAAAGTCATAAATAACAATTAACTTTTCCAAGTATGACAGTTATTAGATTCAGTTGATAAATTCCAGTTAACTGATTATATTTAGACCATAAATTTTAATCAAGTTTCCTCATATTTGACTGTTATTAAATTTAGAGCATATAAATAAAATTAAATAATTATGTTTAAAAGATAAATTCAAATTAATGTCAAAATAAGTATTTGTTAGCTCATAAAACTTAATTAGCTTTTCTCTAGCTGATATTTA
This sequence comes from Maratus speciosus, assembly GCA_963932465.1. Lineage (NCBI taxonomy): Eukaryota > Metazoa > Arthropoda > Arachnida > Araneae > Salticidae > Maratus > Maratus speciosus. The sequence continues at coordinate 255,585,109 of OZ010793.1, read as the reverse complement.
TTAAATCATAAATAACAATTAAAGCCAAAGATGGAAATTATAATAAGTGTTGCAATCAGACTGAGGCAAGACTTATGTCCTCTCAGAAAATCCATCATTTAAAATAGATTTAACAAATCAGGGTTGAAAAGACCACAAACTTTGACACTTAGGTCCCATGCTGGGAATAATCCAAATTACTCCATTATATACCAGGACAAGATGAAATCATGTGGCTTTTTTCAGAATATGATGTGCTAACATAAACGATTGTCACTCAGACGAGTGTTCCTGCATATAGGGGCATATGGGACCACCAGTTCCTCTCAAACTGGCTAAATCTAATTTTAAAAGGAAACCATGTACTAAAGAAGAAAAATAAATCAAGTCTCCAACTAAAAAGCCTGACTCTTACTTGAATATCTTGGCTAAAAACGTTCTACATTGAAAAACGACACCACATCATATTGCCTGTTTTTTTATACACACACACATATATACATATGAGGACGTGAGTTTCAAAATTCCCCTTATCCAAAATTTAAAAACCGAGTTTTCTCTGTCAATCTATTCTAATAGTGAACATGCATCGAAAAAACACTACAATCTGCAAAATGTCTAGATTTATTGCGTATTTTTTGCATTGTAAAATCTTGCTTTACAATGAAAACCAGTGGACGCAATCAGAGATTTTTCCCGATTTCCCAAAATTTGATTTTCTAGATAAGGTGAGTTGTGAAACTCATGCCCTCATACATATATAACCATTATAAAACAACACAGATAAATCATAATACATATATTAGCAGATAAATACAAATGAACTAAAGACATAATTTAAAAGAATATAACAGTTCAAAAAATAATTACACACATAAAAGGAATGACATACATTTTCACACAACAGATCTCCTACTTTTTGGATAATATTATTTGAACTCATGCGTCGTCTTACTCTCATAGCTCTAAAAATAAACATAAATTACTTTACTTATTACTATGTTTAAAAATATACAAAATATGCAAATAGTTGCAATAATTAAATTGAAAAATTATAATTTAATATATGAAACAAGAAATGTAAATTAAAAAATTTAAATAACACACTTTTATTGCTCAATTTTCTTGTGCTAATTATTGTTGCAACTATCATATAGTTAAGACGATATTGTTGCTGTGATTTAGAAAGCGTGGTTTGGCATAAAATTAATATAATTTTTGTAACCATTCTTAAGATGCTGTCGCTGCCAGCATCATTCTTGTTTGATTTGTTTCTATAATTTCCCCCCTATGCAAAAAATGGGTTTTTGTCCTTGGGGGTGCTGTTTCCAATTAGGTATGACTCTGAAAGTACTTTATTGCAGTATCAATGAATTTATGTGCAACATTTGAAGAAAATTAATTTGACAGAAGTGTTAAAAATCGATTACAATTTTTAACCCACACAGACAGACAAGAGGCAAAGTTAAATAAAAGTGTGTAAAAAATAGCATGTGTATATGTGCAATCACATTAATCAGTCAACTACTAAAGCAGATCAGAAAGCAGGCCTAATTAAAATACCTGTTCTTTGAGGAAAATCATATTTATTTTTTTATAATTTCTAATTGTTTCATTCAACATTAATAAAAATAAACACATTTGTTAGTGCTAGAATATTTGTCACATTTTCTTTTCTCCTCAGTTAGAAAAACACTGTGTAATTTATAAACAAACATTTGACGTAATCTGAAGCCCATGAGTATGGTAATTAAATGTAATTAATTAATTCTATTTAATTTTATTGTTTCAATCTTCTAAGCACCTGTCCTGTACATTTTTTCATATCTTAAAAAAAAAAAAAAAAAAAAAATATTGTTAATGGAATTTTACTTAATATATAAATTATATACCAGAATATTTCTACCGATATTTCTGTTTATAGCATCAACTTACAGTTTGAAATTTTTTTTTTTTTTTTTAGGAATATTCGCCGTATTGTGGGCAGGTTAATTTTTGAAAAGAAATCTTTATCAGATATGCAGCATGGTAATACAATAAAGAGCATTAAAAAGTATAATATTTAGAAGAAATATAAATAAAATACGCAAATGCAGAGTGAGGACATACACTACTGCTAAGCAAAGCCTATTTGTTTGAATCTCCACAAAGCGTTTGGAATTGTGCTGTTGTTCATTCAAATAAGCACGTCTTTTTTCTATTGTTCATTAATATACAAATCTCAATTCTTATGTTTCATTTTTAAGCTTTCATTTTTAAATCCAGTGTATAGCGCACACCTGTAAATTTTCATCAATTTTCTTGATTCAGAAGTACGCATTATATGCTGGAATTTATAGTACATAAGTATAACACTGAAATTTTTTAAACAGTAAGAGATGACATGTGCAAAAGAAAAAAAAAGTTGGAATTTAAATTTGATTATTTTATGTTCACAAACAATAATTTGTAGTAACAATTGGAATTTAGCTATTGAGGAGAAATTTTGAAAGTACAAGAGTTGACACAAGAGCAGTACCAATCTATGGTTTTGTATGATTTTAAAATAGTGCTAAATGATGAAGAACGCCTTCAATGTCTACAATTATCACATGGATATGAAGATCATTTTGTGCCACTGTATTCAGATGGTTTACAGAAATTAGAAGATGTCGAAATTCTCTCATGGATGAAAAATACACAGGAAGACTTTTATCAGCCGTAGTTTCAGAAAATGTGTTGAAAAATGTTAATCACTGCATCCACAAAATGATACAGAAAGAACTTAACATAGATTCTTCACTTAGAATTTGAAATCTATAATTCTGGAAGGGTTTAAACCCTAACAGTTCTCTTATTTTTCTCTAAAACAACCCGTTTCAATTGTGATATGTATGGTAGATTTCGAAAGTACACATTAAGTGACAACTGTGATTGGCAGACTGGAGAAAGCACTGTTTGACTGAATGCAGGCTTTGGAGGAAACACTCTGATTGGAACGTCAAGTTTAAAAATTGGTTTATAATCGGATTTTTTTTTTTTTTTTTTTTGTTAAAACAACCGCTTATTTCTGTGCAATTTAACACAGAGTTCATAAAGCTAATAATAACTCATTTTTTATTTTTTTTGTGAGAAAACATGGTTTGAATGTTTGCTCCTCATTTATGGGCCTATATCCCTCGAGTAAATAATTGGCCGTCAAAAATCAACCCAACCCAACTTATTTATTACGCTGTATTTATTCAACAATATAGCCATGTCGCATCAAACTCCATATTAATACTCTATAAATGAGTTTTTCTTTTATTGTGTTACTTCCAAATCAGATCATTTTTAGTTCTTTAGGTAGAAGCAGGTTCAATAAATACATTATTATTTAAACTAACAATTAAAATTCAATTTTCAAAATTAAAACCTAAATATAATACAACCTAAAATAACTTAAAAACCTAAACCTAAATAAAATGAACCTAATCTGAAATAGAAAGCGTGCCAATTAGGTATATATTAATATCATAATATAATCATTAACATATATTAATAAAATTCAATTTTCAAAATTAAAACCTTTGAAATTTGATAAAGAAGCAAAATAATTCGAAAAATCACTATGTCGAATGGTTTGGCAAGAATGGTTTGATGTCGAATGGTTTGGGTACAAGATTCTTCCACCGAAATTTATAATACCTTAAATCATTAAAAAGTAATGGATTATTTTAAAGTACATTATATACCTCTTACACAAAACTATACTTTTTCTGAAAAAACAAACAAACATAAAATGGATAGCTTTCCATAAACTGAATACCTATAGTCTAAGTTTTTTCATGTGCCAAGTTTGGCACGTGTGCCATAGGTTTGCCATCCCTGCTCTACACCATCCCATACAGCAATAATGGATAGCCATTTTTCATGAACATGTCATCCTCGACTTGCCTCCAAGCTCCCCAAGCAAAGCGTTATAAGTAAGCGAACAAACTTAATGCTGGAATCAGGCGTAAATTGACACAGTTGCGCCACCTTGTGGACGGAGTGATAATTCACATACGCCGGCTTTTAGTGTGGCGCGTATTGTCTAAACCTTCAGTCGCTCATGAAAATGAATTTTGTTTGCCACATTTATTTCAAAATAATGGCATAGCGAGTGGGGTATCCGGACGCACTTGACACCACGAAGTTTTCTTCGCCCTATCAGGAAAACTTCAGTTATTAATCAAGTGGAAAAAAACTTTATAATTTTAGTGATGTGAGTAAGAAATCAGTTAGGTAAAACCTGTAGTTCACACTCCATCCGCTACGTGGCGCATGACCTTGATTGATGTGACCTCGCTTTTAATCTTGCGGATACTTCTCCCATTTAAGATAGGACGCTTACTTATATCGCTTTGTCCCCAAGTATTAACCTGGCAGCCTATTATGTATGTGACATGGTTAAGAAGGACTCCAATAGGCATCCACACAACACTGTTGAGGAGCTCAGGGCAGCCGTTGTATTCAACAGAAAATGTTGCAAATCTGATTATTGCCTGCAGTTGATTTCGACAGCATGTAGAGGTTGTTATTGTGGCTGGCAGTGTTTTGAGTGCATGATGCCATGCATTGTGTATGTAGTCACCTATAAAGAACATTAAATGCTTAAAAAAAATGCTTCATCTCTAATGTTTAATTAGGTTTGAAAGCAGGCGTTATTTTGTTCTCAAATACCTGCCGCACCCTGTATATGCTATATCTATGAAGAATATACAGTAGCGCTCAAAAGTATTTAGACAACCTTATATTCTCTCTTATTTTATTTAATATAAAAATGTAAAAGAAAATATATTCCCTATAATTGAGAACACTATGACTGCAGTTATTTAAGTGTATCAACTTTCAACTTGTTTGTTTACATTCAGCGCCACCGAAGAAATATGACTCCTCCTTAGCTCACAAGTATTTTGACAATTAGTTTGCATTTAATTGTTGAAGGTGTCAGTGGCGCTATAGCTTCGATTAGTGTTTATAGTGACTTATTGTGATTATTTTTAAGGATCAGGAATGCTGAAAATTAAAAAATATTGAAGTGATTCTAGAAAAGCTGCTGTAAATGCCCTAAAGAAAGGTAGTCTGCAAGCAGAACTAGCTCGTTCTTTTAACGTGTCTCGGCAACTTGTTATTACATGGAATAAAGTTTTTAATAAACAGAAATACATCGAAAATAAGCCTCAAAGTGGCCATCCGAAAAAAACAACTTGCAATGTTGACTATATTATAAAAATGATATCTACAAGTGATTGTCGTAAGTCCGCTGTGATAATAAAAAATGAATTGAAATAAAATTACAGCATAAACATACACGTTTGATCAGTCAAACGACGCCTAAAACTCTATGGTTTACAGGGTAGAAGACCAGCAAAAACACGTTTGTTATCTACTAAGAATAGGAAGGCTAGAGTTGCATTTGTAAAACGGCATAACCCTTTCAGGGGCAAAGCAATTCCATTGCTAAAGTGTTGAAATTAATGATTGACACCGGAATTTGAAAACAAATTTATTTTTAAATAAGAAAAAGCTATATTTTACACACATAATAAACCAATTTTTTTTAAACCAAAATTCTGGTGTCAGTCATTAATTTCAACACTTCAGCAATAGAATTGCTTTGCCCATGAAAGGGTTATGCCGTTTTACAAATGCAACTCTAGCCTTCCTATTCTTAGTAGATTAGAAACGTGTTTTTGCTGGCCTTCTGCCATGTAAACTATAGAGGTTTAGGCGTCGTTTGACGGATGAAACGTGTATGTCTATGCCATAATTTTCTTTCAATTCATTTTTTATTATTACAGCGGACTTACGGCAATCACTTGTAGATATCATTTTTATAATACAGTCAACATTGCAAGTTGTTTTTTTTCAGATGGCCACTTTGAGGCTTATTTTCGATGTATTTCTGTTTATTAAAAACTTTATTCCATGTAATAACAAGTTACCGAGACACGCTAAAAGAACGAGCTAATTCTGCTTGCAGTCTACCTTTCTTAAGTGCATTTACAGCGGCTTTTCTAGAATCACTTCAATATTTTTTTACATTTCGGCATTCCTAATCCTTAAAATTAATCACAATAAGTCACTATAAACACTAATTGAATTTGACGAAATTCTGTTTTTTTCCATGATCCTTTGATAAAATGGTCTTTATTTTTCGCCATTACTTGACGTAATTTGCATTTTTTAGCGACATTTTGATGTAATTTTCGTTTTTTCCACGATCTTTAGGGGGTGCTTTCTCGGGATTTTTTGAAAATTTCAAATTTGTTTATAAAAGAAGGGGGGGGGGGGGGGGGGCGTTTGATCGGGAAGAGCGGATTAACGGTATTTTACGGTATGTAAGAAATTTTAGCACCAAAATGTGACACAAAATTTTAGTTAATCAGTGTATTATGGAAGTGAAAGTAAACCCTCAGTTAGTTGCACTTTTGAATTTCTTCATGAAAAATGTTTTTAAAAACTTTTAGACTAATAAAAAGTAAATAATATAATAAGAAAAATTATATGGATTGATTTAATCCAATAAAGGCAGGGAATTCCAATTTCACTGTATTATTATTATTATTATTATTATTTATTTTATCATCATTTTTTTCACAGCTAGCTATTTTTAACTTTTGATTTATTGAATGCCCTTCTGAGGAATTAGATTTTAATTAGAGATATTTTACATTCAATTCAGAAAGATATGAATGACTTCTTTGAGAAATATTGCTGTAATATTCTTAGAAACAACTTGGATGGTATGAAAATTCAATAATAATAATAGACTTTGGGCTGTTTTCCTGCAAACTGTCATTAATAGATTAAAATCTATCGATTGAACTTAATGTATTTCAATTACTGTAGCCAATACTAACATTGTGATGATATTTTAAGGATCACCATAAAATTATTTATAATTTTATGTATAAATGAATATATAAATGATGTTTATGTGTATTTCAACATCTTTGAGACTAATCAAATAACATATACAGAATAAAGCATCATTAAAAAATAAAAGAAACCATACCTGAGTAACTTAGTATTACAAACAATAAGTTCTTTCCAATTGACAAAAATGGAGCGTAATTCTTCTTTGGTCAAGATAGATGATTCTCTCAAAGGTTTTTGGAATGCCTAAAAGTAGGCATAAGAGTTAGATAATAAAATATCATGCAGAAATTAATCATTCAAATGACATCACAATGTACTAAGCTGAGTTGTAAGGGAAAATATCTGTTAAGTGTATCATTTACAGCAATCTTATCAATTTGATAAATTTCTAAAGACTAACCCATATGTAGCAAATTAACACCTTGTAATAATATACTAATTTCAAATGCTAAAAGGTGTAAATTAAAACTTTAAAATCAGTAAAAATACGTTTATTTCGACTCTCCCCGAGTCATTTTCAAAACGAATAAAGAAAACTATTCTAAATTTGCACGGTCTATGAATTGCCATTATTCAGTTTTCTATGTATTCTTTCATATTATGCACGTTATTTTTTATTTTACTTGGAGGTTTATTTTATTTTCTTTTTCATAACCATTGAGTAGTTTGAGTCATATTTTTGGTAAGTGAAATGATGCTGTATCGTTACATATTGATTTTTTGTGTGTTACAATCTCTATGGTTTCTCTTATGATGGATGGATAGTATAGACTAGAGGGAAAAATTATTTTACTTTTATTGAAATTATTTGGATGGTTTGTTCTCCAGTCTATACTATCCATCCATCATAAGAGAAACCATAGAGATTGTAATGTGCAAAAGATCAATATGTAACGATACAGCATCATTTCACTTACCAAAAATATGGCTCGAGCTACTCAATGGTTATGAAAATAAAAATAAAACAAACCTTCAAATAGAATAAAAAATAATGTGCACAATATGAAAGACTACGTAGAAAACTGAATGATAGTGTTTCATAGACTGTGCAAATTTGGAATAGTTTTATTTATTTGTTTTGAAAATGATTCGGGGAGAGTCAAAACATGTCAACAGTCGAAAAAAATGTGTTTTTAATGGTTTTAAATTTTTTATTTACACCTTTTAGCATTTGAAATTAGTACACTAACCCCATCTTGAAAAAATCCTTTTAACTTTCAAAATATACATGAAGTGATAGCAGTTATTCCGTTTATTTTAAATTAAATAGAAAGTTAATGAGTCAAATCTTAATTGAACACAACAAAAGCTATAATAAAGAATATACGATTATGTGAGAAATGTAAAAGTAGAATTTTAAATATAGTGGTACCAGAAATTAACACTGCAACTGAAAATTTTGCAACGACAAAATCCAAGTATACTTGCTTCTAATTGGTTATGAACAGGTTTCTTTTACTGTGATTTTTGTATAAATAAATTTTGCACTCATTTTCAAAAAATCACCTGCATGCAATGCGTTAACAACAAAAATAAAAGTTACCTCCACAAAAATAAATGTCAAGTGCGAGTATTACGCTTAGAGGGTTCCGTACAATAAATATATGATTATTAAAAAAACTGTTGTTAAAAGAATAATAAGACTTTGTAAAAAACTATACAACATAGGGTTGGGTATAGCTCTATATACTAGAAAAGTATGAATGTGTATGCCATAAAAGTTCAAAGATATATGAAGCATAAATAATATCTGTTGCATCATAAAAAATATAATGCATCATTTCCCATTCAAATTAATTTAAATAATATAATTTATTTCAATTTTACAACTTAAATTAACATTTTCAAACACCTAATTTCTAATCACAAGTTTTAAACTTACAATGTAAATTTTAATGATAAATAATTCAATATTTCCTTATTTTTCAATGTAAACATTATCTCTTATTAAGATTATTTAAGTGCAATTAGTATTTTATTATATTTCAGTAATTTAACTTTCAAATTTCTTTCAACATACATCGCGAATGTGTAAACACATCGGAATTTTCTAAGTCTAAAATATAAAAAATGGAAATCTTTTATTTATCAATATTTCCCTTTTAAATCATATTATGTGGATAGAAATATTTATTTCTAGCCGATTGCAAAATTTTCAGTGACTTGTGATAAATACTTTGGCAGAAATACGCAAAAATGTATTTTCTATCTTTTCTCATTTTTAATTTCGGCGCGCGACGCCATGAGATCATTCTTTCCGACATTTTGAAAGTTCCAGCAAGAAGGGTATTCCCCTTTGCCAAACAGACGCTTAGTTCAATACCGGACGTCTGCTAAATCGTTTAACATTCCTTTTGGAACACGCGCGTTGTGTGTGACGTCAGGCGCGGGGAGGATAGGCGTTTTTAATTGGCTGGCGCGCTCTGTAATGGCTTTTCATGTTTGAAACTCTTCTGGAAAAGTCATCATTCTTCACCAGGGAGCCGTTGGAGCAAGTAACTTGTGGGGGCTGCGACGCCGTGCTTTTTTAGCCGGTTGTTGCGGCAGAGGAGTTCGGCGAGTGAGTGAGAAGAGATCGACGTTTCGTTAGGCCTTAGCGGCCGTATATCATCTAAAGGAAATATAATATTTTTCTCTTCAAGAAGCATTTCTAAGTAAATTTCATAGAACATTAATTGAAAGCCCTGAATGGTTCTTCTGCTCATCGACATTTTATTGTTCGATCAACAAATATGAATTGAACATCTGTTTTTTTTGTCGATGCGATAAATAGTAAATTGCCCATGTAATGAACTGAAATCGTCAAAATCTGCATTCCTGAAGGAAGTCCTCAAACATCCTATTTCCAATTCTCCAAATCCGTAACTTCTCGTTCGGTTCAGATTCGCATTGAATAAAAAGAAATAGAATCTACATTCCTGAAGGAACTTTGTCTTCAGCGTGTTTCCAGTTGTCTACAGCATGTTTCCAGTTTTCCAAATACAAGAGTCCTTCTACGTCCCTAGTTGATCTTGACTTTACACTCCTGAACTTTAAGCCCTAGTTTAACTTTACATTCCTGAACTTTAATCCCTAATTTAACTTTACATTCCTGAACTTTGATCCCTAATTTGCAAAAAGAAATATTACGTAAACTTCTGCTTTTTCTTAGATGATAATATGTCTCTAATTGTCTAAAATTATAGTAAATTTTACATTCACTTTGATAATCTTTACATAATTCATAATGTAAGAATGCATTCAAATCAGCAAGTTTTATATATGTTTAAATAAACGTCATTTGTGAATTATCTTTCTGTGTTCAAGTACTTGGGTGAGTGTTTACTTTTCTTTATTTCTTTTCAGCTACGATAACTAGTAAATATAATTTTATTTGATCTTATATAATTTAAAATAATTCTTAAAAAACACATTAAGCGATGTCAACCACTTACGTCATCGGCTGTAGTGTAATTTTGAGCTTATGAATCGGAATTAATTTTTGTTCAATTCAAACTTTGGATTGAATTTCACTCTCCGATTCATTAAGCCCAACTTTACAGTACATTAATGGTGCCGTTAACTTAGTGATTTCATTCTTGGAGTTATTGTTTTAAGCCTTTTTAATATTAATTTTTTCTTTTCATTCATAGGCATTAATTGATGCCATAACTTTAAAGATCGGAGATCGGGTTTCATTACTTTTTCATGATAATAGATAAAGCATATTTATTAATTAACTTATTAATTATTTAATCATTTATTTTAAAAATAATACTCACTAAACTTATATATATTTTTTTCTCTCTATTTCATGTGCGGACCCCATATTGGTGCAATATATTTTTAAAATATACATGATTTATATTTTTATTTATTTTCCTTTTAAGATTTGATTCTATAAATATATGTAAAGAAAAGAAATTTGATTTTTCAAAGATTTATTTGCTATTTTTTCATAAATTGAAAAAACGAAAACTTTATATATTACACTTTGAATTTATAATGATTTATTGTTGCATGTTTTGATATTTGTAGTTATTGTGTTCCTTTTTTTTCTATTTTGGGGGATTTGTACATTTTTGCGTATATTTATTTACTTTAACTGTATTGCACATTAATATGCATTTTTAGAAAATTTTTAAAAAAGTAATCTTCCATTTTTTTTTATGATTTTTTTTCTTTCCTTCATCATTTTAACAAATTTTTCCATTATTATTTTTTTATTTGCTTTGCTTTAAGATAATTTATTTGTCATACATCAGTGTTTTAGTATACCTTTTGATTTTTCACGTGTATACAAATTATTACGATATGGCAAATGATTTGCAATTAAACGCGCTTATGGCAGCGATTCCCACTTTCCATGGAAAAGAAGGGGAAAATGTACATTTTTTCATTAAAAACATTAGTGATGTCTGTAACATACAGAATTGGAACGACGAGAATCGTATTCTACTCTTCCGCCTGTATTGTAGAGACAAGGCGCAGGAATATGTTGCGAGCGATCCAGAAATTAACAATATTGATAATTTTGAAAATTTTGTGCGTTTATTTAGAGCAAAATTTAGCAGAGAAGAGAATTTCCAGGAAACCTCTTATCAGTTCTCAAATATAAGACAAAAACCTAAACAGACAGTGAAGGAGTTGGCTGAGGTAGTAAAAAAATTAGTCAATCGATTGGTTCCGAACGCTGAGGATATTCCTCAAATGGTTATTCTAAAGCAAAAATTGATGTTTAATAAATTGCTCGAAGCTCTTAGACCGGATATTAAAACAGAGGTACTTAAACTTGGAAAGGAAAATTTTGATGATCTGGTTTCTAGTGCTATGGATTGCGAAAAAGCTTTGGAACAGCAATGCTCTTTCTCAGTCAACACCATCAACGCGACGCAGGTTTCAAACAACAGCAGTCAGGACTCGTTGATTACAATTTTGTTGAAACAACAAGAAAATTCAAATAAATTATTACAGAGTATGGCGGAGCAGTTAAAAGGATTAAAAGAAGAGCGGACTGTTTGCCATATCTGTAACAAACAGCATAATACGCGCGATTGCTGGTTTTTTCCGTCTTTGCATAATAGGGGATTTTTTTCGCCGCAGCAAAATTTTTCTGGTCAGGGTAACAGTGCTGCTAATCAAGCAAGTAATTTTTTAAGTCCTAACAGTAATTCTCCAAGTAATGATAGATATTTTGAGAATCAGGGCAGAAACTTTGCTGGAGATTTTAGAAGAGGTAGCGATAACAATGTGCAGAGATTCAATAGGGGCAGAGGTAGAAATAATTATCGACCATATCGTGGCAGAGGCAGAAGAAATAATTTAAACTTCTAGAGGGTTCTGATGATATTTTGCACAATTTTTCCCCTCAATCTCACAGAGCCCTAGATGATAAATTTTTGCACGAGGGTATGAATTATTCTGATACTGCTGTTAACATTCCCAAATCACTTATGTCATGTTTTTCTGATGATTCTCCACTTCCTTTAATTAAATTAACATTTGGAAAACATAACTTTATTGGTCTTCTGGATTCTGGTGCAAATCTTTCTCTTATACAACCTAAAACTATTAACTTACTTAAACAAAACAATAAACTTAACTTTTCATCTAGATCTGTAAACATCAAGACCATCAATAATTCCAGTGTTCCTTATTTTTCTGCTGTACAATTAAACTTTAAAATTCGTAATAAATGGTTCAGCAATGTGTTTTTCGTTACCCATGATAATTGGCACTCTAACTACCAAATTATTCTCGGTTATGATTTTTTAAACCGAAATAAAGTTTTGTTAGACTCTGCCAACTCTCAACTTATCATGGGAAACCTCACATTTCCTTTCGAAAATAAAAATCCTGATTCTACTCAAACTTCTAATTTTAACAATGAAAATCTAAGTTCCAATGACAATAATACTATTCATGATATTTCAAATTCCAATGCTGAATCATATGAAAATATTAATTCTCTCTCTAACGATATTAATCATGAAGATTCCAAAAACTTTGTCACACCAGCTAACCGTGTCATTATTCGGCCAAATCATGGCAGGATTATAAGACTTAAAGCATTACATAAAATTAACAATTCATTTAACTATTTATTTGTTCCTTTAACTACCAAATTGCCACTAAACTTAGATCTTAGCCTTCATGAAGCAAATGTTAACAATTCTATTCTTCTGTATGTATTCAACAACAATAGTCAAAAAATTGTCCTCAACAAAAATACTAAATTAGGTTACTTAAAACAAATTTCTAACGATCAAATTTCTACGCATGACAACAGTAAAACATACCAGGTAAATTCGCTAATTTGTGATGATATTTTAGAACTTCGTAAAAATGAACTAAAAGCTAATAATTTTCAAGTTGATCACTTACCTGAATCAGATAGGAAGAGAGTTCTCAAACTTCTTATGAATAATTCAGCTGTTTTTTCTTCTTCATACAGTACACTGGGATGTACAGATAAAGTTGTTCCTCAGTTTAACTTACTGCATGATTTTGCTTTACAAACAAAACCATATCCCATTCCTAGAATTGCCAAGGAGTTTGCTAGAAATGAAATCGCTGATCTTCTGAAGGCTGGCATTATAGAAAATTCAACCTCAAACTACTGTTTTCCAGTCATTTTTGTTAAAAAGAAGACGTTACCTACTGATGACCCTAACAAACTTAAATTTCGTATGGTTATCGACTATCGATTACTTAATGCAATTACTGAACCTTATAAAATTTGTTTACCAAAAATCAACGACATTATGCAAAATATATCGGGCAAAAAATTCTATACTGTTTTGGATTTAAAAGCCGCATTTTTTCAAATTCTTCTTCAACAGAAGGATAGGGCCAAACTGGCATTTGCAACGGAGTATGGGAATTATCAACCTAAACGCCTGCCATTTGGATGTGTGAACTCAACTTCTTATTTTCATACTTTAATAAATAACTGCCTTAGCTCATTAAGAGGTAAAAATGTTCAATATTTTCTAGATGACATAATTGTTGCTGCTGATTCGTTGGAGGAAATGTTAATATGGTTGCAGAAAGTTTTTGACAAATTGAGAGAATTTAACCTCACTTTAGACCCTAAAAAGCTTCAAATATGTAAAGAACAAATAACATACCTAGGTTTTAAATTACACAAAAATGGTCACTCTCCTTCTACTGATAATGTAAACAAAATCAATAGATTTCCCATTCCTACAAACCTGAAACAAGTTCAAAGTTATCTGGGTATGATAAATTATTTCCGTCATTTAATTTTCGATTTTGCAAAAATAGTACAACCTATTGTAAATTTAACGAGAAAAAAGGTAAAATTCTTCTGGAGCAATGACTGTCAAAATGCTTTTCTCAAGATTCAGGAAATTTTGCTTACTAATCCAACAGTTAAAAATTTTGATGATAGTAAGGATGTTTATTTGGTTACTGATGCATCTATGGTTGCAATTTGCGGAATTCTTATGCAAAAACACAATGACAAATTCTACCCCATTGAATTTTATTCCAAGCAATTAAATCAGGCAGAATCTAAATACCCTTCAATCAAACGTGAATTTTATGCTATCTATTCCTCTGTTAAACATTTTTCTGAATTCTTGTACGGTAGACAATTCAAAATTCTAACAGATGCTAAAGCTTTAACCTACCATTTAAACCTAGAAAAACAGGCTGAAATTATAACTAGATGGCTTTTATATTTGCAGAGTTTTAATTTTAAGGTTGAGCACATTCCTGGGCTTGTTAATCCAGCCGATTTTCTTTCTCGTGTCGTGGACCTTCCTAATAATCCTAATTTATATGTAAATGCATTAAATATTTTTATACCTACTAACGACTCACTAACTACCGAAAATATACTAAAAGAGCAGCAAAATGATGAAAAACTTAAAGAAATCCGCGAAAAAATAATTGCCAAAACATGTTCTAACACTAATTACTCAATCAATCCTAATAACGATCTTTTAATGTTTGCTAAAAAGAAATCTGGTAATGTCAATAGAGTAAAGAAAATCGTTATTCCTAAAACATTAATCAATAGTTGCATTGCCCTTGCTCACCAAGCTCATTTTGGAATGATAAAAACGGTTGAGACAATTTCCAGGAATTATTTCTGGCACGGAATGGTTCAGGATGTTCAAAATTTTGTAAATAACTGTGAAAAATGTCTTCCCTACAAAAGTAAACAAACCAACACAAAACCTTCCTTCATTTCCAAGTGTGAATTAGCTCCCGGAGAGATGCTTGCAATAGATATTGTGGGTAAACTCCCCAGGTCACATGACGGTAAATTTTTTATTCTCACCATCGTTGACCACTATTCACGCTTTCTGGAAGCTATTCCGCTTAGAGATGCTACTTCTCCATCTATAATTAAAGCTTTAAACGACTACTTTTCGAGGTTTGGTATACCAAAAATTATATTATCTGATAACGCCAAAAACTTTACCTCTGATGTCTTTCTAACCTTTCTTAAATCTCTCAATATCAAACGTAGAAATTCGTCCATTTACTTCCCGAGGTCGAACGGTGTTATCGAACGTATTCATCGATCCCTGAAAGAATCAGTTGCTTCACTATCTGATCAAATAATTGAATGGTCTGATAGATTGAAATTTTTTGTGCTTCACTACAATAATTCTAAACATTCTGTAACTAATTTTAGTCCTGCAAACTTATTTTTTGGCAGAGATTTAAACTTACCTATTGATACTTTCTTACCACCTAAAGATGCTGAAGAACCCTCCCAATACTTTAAACAACAACAAGAACATATCAAAACAACCAGAGAATTAGTTAAACTTAATGAACAAAAATATTTTAAAATGAATGCAAAATTTCTTAAAGGTCGTTCTCCTCCAAAGTTGAAAATTGGCGACAAAGTTTATTTAAAGAATTTCAATCATACTAATACCTTCCATGCAAAAAATTCAGGTCCTTTTAAAATTATCCAGATATGCAATAACGATAACTATCAAATTCAACATATGACTGATCCAACAATCAGAATTATGACAGTGAATGTATCAAAACTCATCTCAACAGGATGTTAGTTTTATTTGTTTTCTACTCACTTAATTTTCTTTTGTTATGGACATTTAAATTTTTTTGGGGCACTACAATCTTCCTACAAATGTAAATCCCATTTTTTCTAATTTCCATTTTAGTGTCTTCATATGTATATATATCTCTCTGAATTACAATTTTTTTTTTTAAACAATACAGTGGTAACATCTGTATCAATTCTATGAGTTTTCAATATTTTGCTGGCGAAATACTAGTGGTCACAGAATGTAAGCGCTTACGTACTGTCCATTACTGTTCACTCATACAATTGATTAAGCATACTGATTTATTGATTTCATTATTTTACAATTCTATATTTTATAATAGGTACTATCCTTCATCTAATTTTTTTTCTACCTTAATTTAAATGATGGGAATGCAATATTATGTTGCCACAGATTTTTTTTTGTATGTTCATCTTTGCTAATTTTTGAACAATATATATCCATATCATATTGAAATTGAGGGGTGATCTCAACATATAAACTTTTACTGCTTATCCATGTGATGTTTTATTTTAAATTTAATTATAGGATCCTATATAACTATTATTAAAAATTATGAGAAAATATATATAAAAAAAAAAATTAATATATTTTTGAGACAACTTTAATAAATTACAAAAAAAAAAAAACACAAATGAAAATTTATATATGTTCCAGAAATTATATGAAAAATTATCAATGCTCAAATCTCCTAGCTGCAGCTCTTTGAATACTAGTGGAGATATTTTATGAGAATACGATGGAGCAACTGCTCTAAGTTATTTCTCCTTTTCTTTCAGTTCCCAACAAATTTATAGCAAGCACACACAGAAGGTAAATTCGGCATAGCTTGGGGCAAAAAATAATCACAAAATTAGTACCCTTCCGATAAATCCTTCAAGGTGCAACTATTCATAATTTAAAGGGAATAACATTCTATATTGTAAATTTCAGTGTCCAAGATCACATATGATCTATTTTAAAATTCACAGCTTAATGTCTTAAATTTTTTTAATTTAATGGGCACAACTATCATTCTGAACAATGTACATTTGTTTTTTGTTCAAGAAATTGATGGTATTTTACAATGTAAACAAAATAAATACTACAAATAATGATATACAGTTGTCTCAGCTACATCACAATTGCAGTATTATCCTGTTTTAATTTTATTGGTTTGATTTTGCAATATTTGAAAACTTTATGCAGCATTTTGTTTGTTTTTTTAAATATGATTACACACATAGTTTTATTTTTATCATAGTTGCAATATGTCTACTGTTAGGGGTTTGCACATGAAAAGATTACATTTTTATAGGCCAATTGGAACCTCACCCATGCAGTGTTTTGTTTATATATAAATTTTAGTGGTTTGTTTCCACCTGTACCATGTTTGTTATTGTTTGATATTGTGTTACAATTCTATTTCTACTTGTACTGTGTATTCTTGTTTGGTATTGTGTTTATATATTGGTTTTGTTGTATTGTGTTTATTGTTGTTTAATATTGTGTAGTTTACCTTTAAATTTGAATAGAATTATCTGTAGATGGTTCATCTTTTCGAACCTGTCAGCTAAAATTTTTTTTTATCCTTTTTTTTTCTGCTACCGGGAGATAAAATGTTGCATCATAAAAAATATAATGCATCATTTCCCATTCAAATTAATTTAAATAATATAATTTATTTCAATTTTACAACTTAAATTAACATTTTCAAACACCTAATTTCTAATCACAAGTTTTAAACTTACAATGTAAATTTTAATGATAAATAATTCAATATTTCCTTATTTTTCAATGTAAACATTATCTCTTATTAAGATTATTTAAGTGCAATTAGTATTTTATTATATTTCAGTAATTTAACTTTCAAATTTCTTTCAACATACATCGCGAATGTGTAAACACATCGGAATTTTCTAAGTCTAAAATATAAAAAATGGAAATCTTTTATTTATCAATATTTCCCTTTTAAATCATATTATGTGGATAGAAATATTTATTTCTAGCCGATTGCAAAATTTTCAGTGACTTGTGATAAATACTTTGGCAGAAATACGCAAAAATGTATTTTCTATCTTTTCTCATTTTTAATTTCGGCGCGCGACGCCATGAGATCATTCTTTCCGACATTTTGAAAGTTCCAGCAAGAAGGGTATTCCCCTTTGCCAAACAGACGCTTAGTTCAATACCGGACGTCTGCTAAATCGTTTAACATTCCTTTTGGAACACGCGCGTTGTGTGTGACGTCAGGCGCGGGGAGGATAGGCGTTTTTAATTGGCTGGCGCGCTCTGTAATGGCTTTTCATGTTTGAAACTCTTCTGGAAAAGTCATCATTCTTCACCAGGGAGCCGTTGGAGCAAGTAACTTGTGGGGGCTGCGACGCCGTGCTTTTTTAGCCGGTTGTTGCGGCAGAGGAGTTCGGCGAGTGAGTGAGAAGAGATCGACGTTTCG
Source organism: Maratus speciosus (assembly GCA_963932465.1). NCBI lineage: Eukaryota > Metazoa > Arthropoda > Arachnida > Araneae > Salticidae > Maratus > Maratus speciosus. The sequence goes on along the minus strand of OZ010793.1, from coordinate 255,566,755 downwards.
TTAGGCCTTAGCGGCCGTATATCATCTAAAGGAAATATAATATTTTTCTCTTCAAGAAGCATTTCTAAGTAAATTTCATAGAACATTAATTGAAAGCCCTGAATGGTTCTTCTGCTCATCGACATTTTATTGTTCGATCAACAAATATGAATTGAACATCTGTTTTTTTTGTCGATGCGATAAATAGTAAATTGCCCATGTAATGAACTGAAATCGTCAAAATCTGCATTCCTGAAGGAAGTCCTCAAACATCCTATTTCCAATTCTCCAAATCCGTAACTTCTCGTTCGGTTCAGATTCGCATTGAATAAAAAGAAATAGAATCTACATTCCTGAAGGAACTTTGTCTTCAGCGTGTTTCCAGTTGTCTACAGCATGTTTCCAGTTTTCCAAATACAAGAGTCCTTCTACGTCCCTAGTTGATCTTGACTTTACACTCCTGAACTTTAAGCCCTAGTTTAACTTTACATTCCTGAACTTTAATCCCTAATTTAACTTTACATTCCTGAACTTTAATCCCTAATTTGCAAAAAGAAATATTACGTAAACTTCTGCTTTTTCTTAGATGATAATATGTCTCTAATTGTCTAAAATTATAGTAAATTTTACATTCACTTTGATAATCTTTACATAATTCATAATGTAAGAATGCATTCAAATCAGCAAGTTTTATATATGTTTAAATAAACGTCATTTGTGAATTATCTTTCTGTGTTCAAGTACTTGGGTGAGTGTTTACTTTTCTTTATTTCTTTTCAGCTACGATAACTAGTAAATATAATTTTATTTGATCTTATATAATTTAAAATAATTCTTAAAAAACACATTAAGCGATGTCAACCACTTACGTCATCGGCTGTAGTGTAATTTTGAGCTTATGAATCGGAATTAATTTTTGTTCAATTCAAACTTTGGATTGAATTTCACTCTCCGATTCATTAAGCCCAACTTTACAGTACAATATCAAATATTGCTATTCTGCATAACTCTTTTAGCTAGATTTCGTAAGAAATACTACCTATTGCAATCTCCCCTATGTTGGAATTTCTGAATATTTTTTGCAGATCTATGCCGATCATGACCCCTAGAACACAAAACCACCCCTAGTTCAAAACTTTATATCTATCTATCTATCTATCTATCTATCTATCTATCTCTTTCTCTCTCTCTTATATATATATATATATAACTTTTTTATGGACACAATAACTTCCATAATTCTGCACAAATCTCTTCCAAACTGATACATAAAATCAAGGGGTAGAAAATCTCAGTCAAGTTTGTTAATGGGCAAAATCAGACAAAGGGGGTGGAAATAGGGAGGGGTTTGTGAAAACCGAAAAAACCCCATGACTTCTTAGTTATAATACATATCAAATCAGTTTAAAGTTATTAGTACTTCTAGGAAAAGGGCCAAAAATTTATGTATCACAGATTTTTGATAAAATTAAAAATGGGCTCAAGGGACACAAAAAATAGGAATTAAGGGAGAAAAAAAATCACAACTTCGTCAATTCTTAAGATATCAAATTCACTTAAACTTATTATAAATCTTCTTAATATTATCTACAACTTTTATACTGAAAAGTTTTTGATAGGATTAACATTTACCGAAAAAAAAAAAATGGTGGTGTTGAAGAAGAAAATGCATAACTTCATCAATTCTCAAGATATACAATCTGCTTGGATTTTTTTATACATCTTCTCAATATTATCTACAACTTTCATATTGACAAGTTTTTGATAAGACCAACTCTTATAGCAAAAAACAAATTAAACAATAATAGGGGTTGACAAAAAAATTATCGTATTAAAGGTGTACTCAAATGCCTTATTTTCTGACTCATTTTGAAATTCATTTTTGCTCTTTAATGCATCCAATTGGTAGGTTCTCTTATTCAGAAACTATATAATGTGCTACATTGGCCGATTTTTTGATAAAGACAGAATATATTTTTAAAAATGCAGTCAAAGTGGCTATTTTGAACTGATAGTACTGGAAAAGAAAAAAATAGTCTTGCTGAGAAAATAATTGTTTGTAAATCAAGTTCTAATTAATTTAACGAAAAATAAAAACACAGGTCACTTATAAATCTCTTCAAAAAATCATGTCAGCAAGTTTCATGTTTTTACTTTTAAAAATGAGTCTGAAAGTTTCAAGTTGTTGAGCATGAAAAAATATTTTTTTGAATACCGCCTTAATATGATTCTGATAAAACCAGCTCTTACAGAAAAATTAAATTAAAAATTTGTCAAAAGCGGCCAGTAAAATTGTTAAACTGCGTTTTCTCTAATCTTGATTTAGTTTTTGTTGGTGAAATTAGTACTTAACTTCGAAATCTATCTCCGCTTGTAGGTCGAGTCGGCTGGGATTTTTTTATATTAACCTAAACTGTTTTTGATGAACTTAATTCGGTACTTACAATAAAAGTAGTGCATATTTAAACTTCATTTGGCATTTCATAAAACTAAATTCACCGTAGTAATAATCTTTTCTTTTTACAGTGTGTTAAACAAATCCCTTGTTCAAAGTTTAAACTGGCATTGTGCTAAGAGCGTTTCGAAAGGAGGTCACAAAGTTGCAATGCTGCCTTGGTCTGTGCCACATTTTTCCAGATAAGTTTTTGATTAACTTTTAAAGACACGGGAGGCACGTTGAGAGATCTACTCAATGAAAACTAGTCACGAATCCCATAGTATTTATGTGATTACTTCTAATTAAATTAGTCTGCTTTTAACAATTTGACGTTAATCTTTAAAAGCCGATGGTACATAGATTATGCCACCCCTGTCATTATGTATGCCCAAACCGTCCGTGTCTTTAAGGTTTAATATCTCGGTTAATTACCGATGATTTTTTTAAAAAACCATTGTCAAGAATGCTTTTATAATACTGCTACGATAGGTACCTCCAGCGTTCCTCAACACCTTTGTTGAATGCCCGCAAATCGAAATTTGTGTGTAACAGAAAAATGTGCTTTTCTCAAAAACTACACATCCTAGGATAATCGCTATAATTTTCCTGCAAGGTTTAATTTAATGTCTACCACCTCTAATTTTTTCATAATTTTAGTTTCAGTAGATTCGGAAATAGAGGGGGTGAACATATTTTTGCACTACACTTTCGATGATATATCTGAAAACATAATACCTAAAATTAAAAGAAATGTATTTTTGAGTTCAGTGTTCCGAAAGCTTTCACATGATACCCTACACTATATTCAAAGAAATTTTTTTTTTCCAAGTAACTTAATTAGCCCCTCTACATTTTTCCTAAATATATTTGTGAATCTTCAATAATCTGTAAACATGTAGGCTAATAGTCTTTATTACTTCTCCCAATTTGAACTTTCTATGTTACATAGTTTACAAGTAAAATGGCTATGACTGAGGGGCAGACAGACACAGGAGTGATCTTATAACGGTTCCGTTTTTACTTTTTAAGTACGGAAACCTAAAAATAATGCTAAACAGAACAAAATGATGGTTACTGAAGACAGAATAATTATTAAAATTTACACTTAAATTATTTATAAAAAGAACTAAAAAAATGTTAAACAATTTTGTTCCAGAAAAACTTTTACACAAATTCAAATTTTTCTATTAATTTCAGGTAACTAAATATTCATTTAATAATTTATCAGCCCCTCACTTAACTTTCACTAGCTTTCTACAGTACCTATTAGTCATAAGAGAAAAAACAAAAAAGGAAAAAATCATACAAAACAGATAATTATAGAAGTTAACAAGAAAGAAAAATCCTGCATAAACCATAGGTTATGAAACACTTTCCAACACTTCCAGAACACTAATGAAACCATTTTATAAGGTGAAAAAGATCTCTTAAGTAAACAATTTAGAAAATGTATAACACAGCAATTACCATCCATAGTCAGAAATGTAATTTAATTCTTTTATGCATCCCTATGTATGATCAATAAATTAGTATGTATACTACATAATTCAGTTCAGTTAGAAAATATATAATACTATTGAAAAGACACCTTCAGCAATTTCTACCAATAAACAGAAATATATTTGATTATATAAATAATAATAGTGGATGCTAATACAGTTTATGATACATATATTTATCAGTATGTAGAAATGTTGTAATTTGTTTGTATATACACCCCCCCCCCCCCAATCTGTAAAGAAACAATTTAAAATTTATAACATTAAATTAATTAAGTGATTAATAGAAACAAACTTTTATATTATTATAACTGTAACTTATTTGAAATTATTATTAATTTACTTAATTTTAAATAAAATAATTTGAAAAATTTATAAGCATTATATTAACGATGCTAAATTATTATTATCGATATTCTGTTGAGCTGTTTTAGAATGATATTGTTGTGCTGTTTTAATGCGAATTAATGAGGTTCAAATATTTGCATTTTTCTACAGTTATTTTTGGTAATCTCCAATAGATGGCACCATTATTACAAATTATTTCTACTTCTTTTAGCCGTGTTGGTGAACACATGTTTTTACTTATTAATTTTTTCTAAAATAATTTTGTTGCCATACTTTTTTATATTATATCATATATCTTTTTTATTACCTGATTATTTTAAACATCTACTTTTTTTTTGTACTTTTTAGTAATAATTTATTCCAGAATCCTTAAAATAGCATAAAATAATTTTTATTATACAGACTATTTAAGTTTATTATAATTATTATATTTATAAGAATGTTAATATTATCTGCAAGCTGTGATGATTTGAAATCGTAAGGATTTACTTTTAACTGTACCATTTAATTAGGCGGGATTTTTGCTGTGCTAAAATGGGAAACATGTTTGAGATTGTGATATGGTCACAGCAATTCTATTGCTGGGTATGTCTTAAATTTAAATGTTAAATTTTTTTTTCTTCATATTGTTCATTATTACGGATCTTGCATCAATTAATTTATTTATTTCAATTTAAATGGCATGGTAAATTTATACTTTTTGGTGTATAGTCGATCGGGTACATAATGGAATTCAATTTTTAGATTATTGCTGGATTCTATTACAGAAATCGACTATGTTTTTGCTTATATTTGTGTTTCATGTACCCCTGAAGAAGTGAAATGCTACATAAGCTTCCAGCTACATCCATCCAATTGATCTATTATTTGTTTACTGTAAAATCCCATTAATTCGCCCTTCCTGATCAAACGTCCCCCCCTCCCTCATTTTATAAACAAATTTTAAATTTTCAAAAAATCCCGAAAAAGCACCCTCTAAAGATCACTGGAGTAATGTAAATTATGTCAGAAGATTGCTAAAAAACGTGAATTATGTCAAAGAATCGTGAAAAAAAAAAAAAAGAAAATTTATTAAACGGATTGTGTGAATTACGTGAAAGAATCACTATAAAAAAAAAACGCAATTTATGTCATAGTCGCGAAAAAACAAAAATTTCATGAAAGAATCTTGAAAAAAATGCAAATGTCATCAAAGGATCACAGTAAAAATGCTAATTAAGTCAAACGATCTCGAAAAAAGCACGAATTTTGTCAAAAGATTGCAGAAAAAATGCTAATTTCGTCAAAAGATCATAGGAAAAATGTGAATTCCGTTAAAGAATAGTAAAAAAACGCACATTTCATGAAAGAATTCTGAAAAAAATGCACAATTTGACAAAGCATCGCAAAAAAAAAAAAAAAAAAACGTGAATTTCATCCGCAGTGAAAAACATGAATTTTAACAAAGAATCGCAAAAAAAAACCACGCGAATTTCATCAAAGGATCGCGGGAAAAATGTAGTTTTCATCAAAGGATCATGAAAAAAACCTGCATATTTTGTCAAATATCGTGAAAAAACTCGCAAATTTCTTCATATATCCCGAAAAAAAAAACCAGCAAATTTTTTGAAAAGATTGCGGAAAAATACGGACTTAATACTGAAGTATTCAATAGGAATATTAAAGTTTTTACATCCATTAATAATATGATTATAATCCAATTTATCCTAGACTAAATCATAATTTAAATCGCAGAACAGCATGTAACAAACGTGTTAGATGTTCTTCTTCAATAATTATCTCTAAAAATACTATAATTAAACAGTTAAATAGCCTTCATAGTAAAAATTTAATTGATTATGATTGGTTATTAGTTCAAAAATATATCTTTGCAATAAAAAAGAAAAAGCTTGCACAATATTTAAATATATTTCTTAGTAAAACTTTCTCAATACATTTCTCGGATAATATTTTTATAATCAGAATCAATCAATTTAACATTAATTTACAAAAAAAAAAAAAAAAAAAACTTAAAAATACAAATACACAAATTCTAATTACTTATACAAATCAAATATTTAATAAAATTAATATTAATTCTATTATAAATGACAAAAAATGTAAATTTCCTATTCATAGTATTCAAATATCTAGAACATTTAAATATCCAATTCCTTTACGAAGAAATATTTTTAATTATGATTCTTTTTCAAAAAATACATCTGCTATAAGTATTTTCCCTTGTAGCTACAACGACCCCTCACTACAGCAATACATTAATAAAAATAATAGTCATATAATCACTGGTAGTCTTAATATTGTAAATGATTTTACATTAAGAAAATTAATGGGATATGTCACTAAATATAGACTTCCATCAAAACTTAATTTAAATTCAATTATAAAGCAATTTACATATGATATCAATTTGTTTATATATAAAATTTCTTTATATTACAATAAGCTTATTGCATATTTTAATCAAATAGTCCATTCAAAGGTCAGTAAAATTAGGCCTGGCCCAAAAAATTTTGCAAAAAATGCATACATTTTAAAATCGTCATTATTTTACAACTAAACATTAAAATTTATTCTTTTTACAGAATAGTAGATTTCTAAGCTTATTAAAATATAGTTTAAAACATGTGAAAAAGAACCTGCCTATGACAGAATCCTGTTTTAAACTGAAAAACGTGTTGATCCATACAAAATTATACTAATATGTAAAAAAAAAAAGAATATATAATACATTTACACTTGCTACGAAGGGAACTTGTCTAAAACGCATTTTTATAACTTTTCTATGCAATTCCGTCTTAGAATATTTTATTGTATAGCCTTTTTCATATTTTTAACACTTCAATACATGGAATTTGGATTAACAAATGACGACTGAAACATTTACATACAAGAAAAACAGATTAATTAAAAAAATAAATATTGTAGCCTGCGGCACTTCTATAAAAATGAAGATTATAAACATGAAAAAAAAAGTTAAGATAAATATTTGTGGTCAGAACTCCTCGTACGAGACAAACTTTTAACCAAATCCATGTAAAAATCAATGTTTTGTAGAAATTCACTTGGACTGGGCCAGGCCAAACTTTCAGCTGTTATACCGGGCTGGGCCAAACTTTTAACTTTTTTACTGGGCCGGGCTCAGGCCAAACTTTTTATTTTTGTAGTGGGCCGGGCTGAATTTTTTTTTTTTATAAATCGGGCCAGGAAATTTCGGCCTCTGCAGACCTCTAGCAGCTATTGTAAATGTTGCAATTCAACTTAATTACCTCTGCATTCACAAAATCTGGAACAGGATCATGCTTTAATGCATGTACAACAATTTTTGAGTTAAGAGTTCGGCCAGTCTTCTTAGCCTGAAAAATTATGTTGAGCATTCTTTTGAAATTTGAGTCAATCCGAATCCGACCTACTAAAGTGCAAACCCAACCCGAAACCAAAACAATGAAAGTCAATCCGATCCGAAACTGACCAACAGCAAAAATATCTAGCATCAAACCACCCAACTTGAACTGTGTGTCGCGTCGGGTGTGGGTAACACGACCCAATGCAGGATTCTAGCTTAGACTATTCATGAATGTGGGTAGAAAGGTAGTAAATACATAGGACAACTGGGTTGGGTAATAAAATGATAATGAGTTAAACTGCTGGTTTCTTTTTTTTTTATTCATAAGAGAATTGAATGGGCTTCAGTTTCGTTTTTTGAGCTAAAGTAGGATTTTCTTGTTCGTTTGTGATAGGGAACTACTTTTGTCACTTTTTCTTTCATTTTCCATTGTGTAATGATTATAATCAATATTCTGGACTTTTAAGAGTAAGATAAGGTTGACTCCCTAACAGCCGAGCAATAGGACAAAATAGTTATGTTATTTTCTCTGTATTTTTTTTATGTTAAAAAAAAGATGATTATTCCAACATAATATAAAAAACTTAATTACATATATGAATATATTCCTTGAAAGTACTAATCATTTCTCAATGTTTTAAAACTGGATTATATCTCTAGAATTATATTAATTTAAATAATGCTTCTATTGCAGAGAAACATGAAGCTTAGTGAACAGATATATCAGTTCACGGCAGTGAGAAGGTTAAAGTTTAAATATTTATTTATATAAACTAAATATGTATTATTTATATATTTTCTATGGCATTGAAAAATGCTTAAAGTTTTATGGTGATATAGAAAGAGGACTCCTGATGAAAATCAGATATTTGGTCCCTACTTTGGCTTGATCAAGCCCTATTACTGATAAAATAAATTTAGAGAGGGGAAAAAACACCAACAAATTTAAATAATTCAATAATGAATTTCAATACCTATTTCCATATAAATATAATATTTAAACATGTAACCATATTAAAATGGCTATAAAAATCATAAAATAAAATTGATATGTTTGAAATATTAAGTGCTTTCATTTATTTTTGTTCTTAAGATTTTTAACTATTGCATAAATGATGATATTTATGTTGTGTATGAAGAAAGATTGAACACAGCAAATTATGACATGCCAATAGATGGTGAATTGTTGAAAAAGATAAAATACTTTTAAGAACAACAAAAATTTGGGAGAAATGCACTGTTACAGCGTATGGATAGAGCTAAGGTTAAAAATCAGTCGTTTTCCACTGAAATTGAAAGTAATGACATCTTGACACTATATCCAGATTGAAAAAAATAATTTCTGTTTTGTAAAGGAAGTTTTTACAGATCATCGAAACACTAGGAAATTAAAAAAAATTATACTGAAATGCAAAATTAGGTAATCAGGCTTAAGGGAAAAAACAAAACATAAATCAGAAGAGTTGGCAGCTTTGGGATTGATGAAAAATCTGTTTAGTACAAAAACAGTAGCCAGTATAGGAAAAAAGTTTTTTTTTCTGATTTTTATCCAAATTAGTCATATTTGATGGGTTTTCGGCTAAATCATAGTACCATAGTCACCTTATTCTGAAATTAACCACTTTTAATAGCATTTTAGTTGCAAATGGTAGTCGTGTAAGATTGTTTTGAAAAATTTTGCAACCTTATTTTAAATTTCATCCTTTTTTTCTGATTTTTTAGAATATTGAGTATAGCACATCCTTTTTTATCAAATCAATACATAAAATCATTATTATCACTACTGTAAAGACAAAAGAAAGGAGTTAAGAAAACAATAAATATCTGCCCATACAATATGAAATTGGCAAAAGAAAAAATTTAAAAAATACCCGTCACATCTGAAAATATGAATCTAATTATATCTCTTGTTGAAAACAAATAACAAGAAATTTCTCATGCATTAGATCCATGAACAATAAATTATTCTTAAAAAGTAAAATATATAAAAAGTTATTTAACTGAACACAATATCTAGCTGAAGTTGTATCAAACTTTAAAAAATGGTTAGCCTGGAGAAAGCACTACTTACGTCTAATACTATTGACATGTCTTCAACATAGGATTCCTCAGTTGAAATTAATTCATGAATATGATGTTGGCGTTTTCTTTCTTTGTAAGATAGGGATTCAAATGATAGAGAATCATCAGAACTAATTGAACCTAAACAATAAAATAAACAGTAATCAAACACAACCATCATTTGAGATTATATAAAGTACAAATAATGTTATCAACATTACTTCCATATTTTGGTTTCATTTGAAAACTACAATTCCTGAACGGTTTAATATAATTTAAATGCAATGCTTCCCTCTTGTGTAGCAAAGGTAACTTTTGAAATAATAGTAAAATTAATATAAAAGTTTTTAAATATCACTGAAAAACTTCATCATAATAACTTTAGAAGAAAAAATCATGATTTTAAATATTAATACACATAGGTTGTCCCAAAAAGTGAAATGTGCTTTAATTTTTTAACTGTTGGAAACAGATAAGCAATATAAATTGCAAAAGTGTTCAAAATAAAGCATGGAAATAGTTTTACCATTATTCTTCAAACAGTTACATTTCTTTAGTTTTTATACAACCCTTCTAGACAAAATTAGTCAATTAGAAAAATTTTCCATTTGTAAAATAAATAAAGTTGCATACTTCTGTCCTTAAAAATGAATAAATTATGCTTACTTCATAATTTTTTTGCAAATTCTGCATAGAGTCACAATGCCTTCATAAGATCTAGTGTACGTTTCACATTGGCAAGTTTTTTATTTCTTAAAAAAAAAAAAAAAAAAAAAAACTTACATATTTACATTTAACTTTTAAATTCTTGAAATTTGAATTAACAGACGGCTTTTTCTTTCTTTAACTCCAATCTAGCTTTGTTTGAATATTTACAGAAGAGTTCAATTATGCAACGGAGTGGAAGGAAAACATTGTTAAAATATTTTGTGAATTTGCTCCTTTAAAATAGTTTGTCGTATTTAAAACTACATTTATCTCTTTATACAATTTCTACTGGCAATGCTTTATTTAATATACATATATTTGTGATGGATTTTTTTGCACTTGTTAACATATATTTTTCATCTTATGAATATCATCGTCAATTTGTATGTGATCCATATTTTCACAGATGAAATAGCATTTTAAGTCATACGAAAAAAGGATGTAAGTCAGTTTTTCTCCTTCATTACAAATTAGCAAAGATGCAGGTTTTTGTAATGATCATATAGCAGCAAAAATAAAATTTTCTAATTTACCAAGTTTGACCAAAGAATTGAATAAAAATTTAAAAAGTGTAACTTTTTGAAAATTAATGGCAGAAGTATTTCATTAACATAATTTTTGTATCTTATTTTGAACACTTTTGCAGTTTATAATATGCATTTATCTCCAACAGTTAAAAAATTAAAACAGGTTTTAACTTTATTGTTATACCCAGCATATTCAATTTAGCATAATACACAAAGGACAAAAGAAATCTCCAAAAATGAAGGTTTGACAGATGATTTTCTTGAAAATATATTTCATTTTATTCAACAGAGTAAAAACTTAGGCAGTTAGTTACTGTACAAGTTATAATTTTTCCAAACTGAGTGGGAAAAGTCTCCAGGTTGGGATACAAACCAAGATCTTGTTTTTTTCACTCAGTTGGAAAAGTTACAACTCATATGATGCCTTTACCAATCAGTATGACTATATTAAAATATTAAAAGTCAGTTTACTGTAACATAGTTTATTGTAAAGATATACATGTTCTTGGGGACATTTTCTTACAATCATGAAAAAAAGCTTTGTCTTACAAATATTATATGTTGATTTCAAAATAGCCATTTTTATGACTGCTTATTAACTATTTGGCGAAGAGAGCCAATAATAATTAATTGATCATGAAACTACAGTTGTGTTCTCTACTCATTATATGGAGAAAAAAATCTTGTTCTATAGATCAGAGGCTGCCAACTGATGGTCCTTAGAAAAATCTTAACGTTATTTGTATTTTTTATGTTTTATTGATAATAAACTGAAAATAATATTCTATGAAATTCTTATATTTATAAATCAAATAAGAATTAGAAATATGTAATTTAAATGCAATAATTTAAATGCAAAAAAATAAAAAGTACAGTCAAACCTTGTTAACACGAAATTGAAGGGAGAGGGAATTTTTTTCATGTTATCCGGAATTTCGTGTTAAGCATCAAAAGAGTAGTTACCATCTATGTTAGATATAAATAATAATCCCTGAAAATATATCCCTGCTCTTAAAATAATAAAGAAATAAGATATAGAAAATTTAATTAAGAAATAAAACAAATTGGTCATCATTTCATGTAATAATAAACTTATTTACCTGCTAATAATTTTTTTAAAGTCCTTTATTGACTTTTAATTTAATTTTTTTAGATTACTTCTTTTTAGGAACAAAAATCATAGTGAGTATAGTATTTGGCATTTCACACTTTGTTGCAATTTCTGATTTTTTCAGCACTTTATCACTTACTTTGTTTAAATTCTAAAAATACAGCTTGTTGTTTTCAATTAATTTTTCATAGAATTTTACAGAGCAACTGAGAACAGAGTTTCAATTACGTTAGTCAGGTAGCGAAGTAGGGATTGTTTCTTCTTTCACTCGAAGATAGGGCATTTTGGAAAACCTGGTTTATGGCTTACCTCACTGTCAATACAGTCAAGTGAGTATAATGGAACAACCAGTTTCAAAAAAGAATTCCATTTACCAAACTTTCATTGTTATCAATCTTTAGGTTTTTTGTAAGATAACTAACTGCATGTCAGAGGACAAAAAAAAAAAAAAAAAAAAAGAAGGAATTAGTCAAGATTTCAGATTTTACCATTTTCTAAAACCTTTTCCACTTTAGGTCATATTCAAATCGTGAGAAAAGATTCCTTTTTAATAAAAGGATGAGACATATAAATTTGAAATATCCAGAACTTCAGATAAGGAATCATGTTTTAACTTTGAAGAAAAAAAAAAAAAAATTCAGCTTAAATGGGGTTTTACAAAATTCTATTTCATGTCAAACGATTTAATGAACATTGATTTCAGATTTACTAGATGGGGCTGCAGTATTATTTCATGTTAAGTGATTTTTTGTTAATGAGGTTCGACCTTATAGCAGGCATTGATAATTTTGAAAATGAATGTTAGTTGTTATTCATTTGCAAAGCAGGTAAATTTTAATTTAAAAAAGTTCAAACAAAAAAACAAAATGTTCAAAAATTTGAACATTTTTATTAAAAAGGTTCAAACATTTGAGGCAATAATTCTCGATATCTAATTCTCCAACATTTGATGCAATTGTGAAGAAATGATTTCTCAGTATATTCATCTTTTTCATTCTACGAAGTGAGATACCTGTTGATGGAAAAAATACTAGCCCAAGTGTTTGTCCTGCATGAAAAAATCCATTTTTTCTTTTCAAGAATCAAATAAATCTCTAAATTTCTGGAACTCTCGCCTAACAATGAATGCGTAGTCAAACTTGAATACTTGAGAGACATTTTTAAATGTATAATAAACATTAAATGAATCAAATATAACATTTCAAGAACAATTTCAAAATGTGTTCAAACTATGAAGTAAAATGCATGATTTTCAAAAGAAAAAAATGCTATGGTGGTTGGCTGGAGAAGATCTTCAAATTTTCAAAGTTTTTAGAAATATGTATGAGAGAGATGGACTGGCTTGAATTATCGGCAGGTGGCAACCATTGTTCAACAGCACTTACATTACTCACAGAATCTATTGATCATTATTAACGAAAGAAAAAAGATCCCAGACATGGCAATATGTGAATAGAACCATTTTCAGAAAACTTTGGTGGTGGTCATTGATGGTTGAGCATCATCTGGTTATACCCATATTGCCAGGGGCATAGCTAGAGATATTTTTTCGGGGGGGAGAATTCGAAAATTTTCCAACTTGAAACAAATTTCTCCAATTTTCAACTAAAGTGATATGCACAACGTGTGTAATAATGATAAGGAAACTTATGCATAAAAAATTTCTTTCCAAAGAAAAATTTTTAAACTAGAAACATAAAAATTCCAATTATTGTTTTTTTAATAAGAAAACCAACCAGCTTTTTACTTTCTTCTACCTTTACAGGAAGAAAGTATTGAATTCGTAAAAAAAATTCAACTTCCGGCTTTCGACAGATTGATATTATTGGTTCAGATTCACGATCGCCAGTCCCCACGTGGCGACTTAATTTTTTGCTTTGGCGACTAATTTTAGGCATCTAAGTCGCCATCCTTTAGCGAATTTCACGTTTTTTTCCAGTGATCCTTCGACAAAAATTATGGTTTTTTTCGAGATCTTTTTACGAAAATCACAGGTTTTTTCGCGATGCTTTGACGAAATTCGTGGGGTTTTTTTTGCACTCCTTTGATAAAATTTGCATTTTTTCTGCAATCTGTTGACGAAATTCGCGTTTTTTCTGCAATCTGTTGACGAAATTCACGTTTTTCTGCAATCTTTCGTCTAAATTCACGTTTTTCTGCAATCTTTTCCCGAAATTCAAGTTGTCTGATTTGCGACCCTTTGACAAAATTATCATTTTTTCCAAGATCCTTATAGAATTAGCGTTTTTTTTTTTTTTTTTTTGTTATCCTTTGACAAAGTTGATTTTTCTGCAAAGAATGGCAAAATTTGCATTTCCCCCGCAATTCTTTGACAAAAAGACGCGTGTTTTTTAGATTCTTTGACGAAATTCACATTTTTTTCTGATCCTTTGACGAAATTTGCGCTTTTTCTTGCTAACGATTGACAAAATTGATTTTTTCGGCGTCCACTTGTCGAAAATATTGATATTTTTCCTCACCCCTGTAATAAACTGTGATAAGTTTGTTTTTTAAAATAATTTTTCTTATGTATTCTTGAAAAACAAATGCTTGAATTCTGTTTTGACTTTTATAGTGCAAAATAATTTTACACACTCTTATTTTTTTCTTTTATGAACTCTTGTATGGCAAAATGAAAATAAGAGATATTGTTTTCCTAATATTCCCCACTACCATGATTCCTCAGCTTATTCTTATAGATATATATTTTTTTACCTCTATCTTGCCCAACTTTATCTTCTGACAGTACATAGCTTAAGATTTATATTATACTTAATTTATATCCAAATTAAAAGAATTGGGTGACTAAATGAACTATACAAATTTGATATAATTAGTCTGTTTCTTTTGTACATTTGTAGATTATTTTTCACTTTGATCTCCTGAAATTTTTTCTCATACAATTGCTATTGCTTATATGCGTTTCTTTCACAATGTAGCCACTGGATAATTTCGGTTTAGGAGCCACTGGCTCCTTAAAATCTTTGGAAATGTGCACCTATAATTGATACGTTTTAGAACGATTTGACTGTTTTTAGAAAATGTCTGTCTGTGTGTATGTGACACAAATTTTGTGGGCGCTCTATCTCAAGAACTAAACGCGGAATTTAATAAAACTTTAGATTTGGTTATACCTTGATAAAAATTAATGCTGATTAGTTTTTGGTGTAAATCACCCAAAAGGTGGCGCTGCTATGCTGCATTTTTAACGATTTACATGATTTTAGCGATAGTTATATCTCAAAAACTGTTGCACGGAATTTGATCAAACTTCATATTCTGTTAAACCTTGACATAATTTGGTGCTTATTAGGCTTTTGTGTAAATTATATAAAAGGTGGCACTGCTGTGAAGCATTTTCCATGATTTTTGCGTTAGCTATATCTGAAAAACTAATGCACGGAATTTGCCAAATTTCATATTTGGTTGCAATTCCTTATTGGGCTTGGGTGTACACTATCCAAAGGTATCGCTTTTGTGGTCTTTGGGTTTGGAATTTTGGTTGCAGACATCTAACAGGGTTTGCGCATAAATTCAATGATTTGTTGGAAAAATGCGATGCTTCTATCTCCTTTTTAAATTCACACAATTAAACGGATCTATTGTCTTTAGAATTCGTTTTGCATTGTGATTGCAAATTTTGAGCTATTAACATGTATTGGATAGAATAAAGTTTTGAGATTGGCACATCCGGCTAGTTTTCCTTTAACATTAATTCTTCTGGTCTTCAAAGAAGCCAACTTGATGATACATCATCCAGTTTAATAAAATTCACTATTTCACTTTCACATTTTAAAATCATTAGGCTGTCAAGTCTGTCATCCCTCTTTGTAGTTTGCAATATATATTTTTTAAATTTTCATTTGACTAAAGATTCTTTCATTAGATGCAATGCCATAAAGATAAACTGCTGTGAATGTACATCCAGTTTCTCATATCCAGGTGGAAACATTATTAACTTTCCTAAGTTAGTGATACTCAAATTTGCCTTGCACAATTGTAATTTAAATATGAAATGTATTGGTTCAATATTCTCCTGATATAGGGAACATTGTCATTTAAGCCCATTACTAAGTTTTTTTTTTTTTGTATTTCGTATAATTCTTTCCTGTAAATCTTGTGTGTATCAGTGTTCATTGCTGTACTATTATTTTTATCTATTCCCTTTGGTGAAACCATTTTTCTACGGTGCTTTTGGAAGTCAGCTTCTTCAGTCACATTCTAATATTCATAACTGTTTGTGAACTTGTCTATAGGGAAATCTTTATTGATTCAAAATTTTATTCAAGTGCAACGTGTCAGTGTTACAATGCATGCCGATTTTTTCTTCAGTTGATGGACTGCTTTCATGGTCATATTTCTGTTCCAAATTCAAATGGTCCACTTTTTACCTTTTTTATCCTCGAATGGATTTTTAGATGCTCCAAAACTTTGCACGAAAAATCTTTTCCTTATTATGAAGGGTTCTTTCGTGCTGAGATTTATAGTCATTTTTTAGTACAGTTTTAAAGACACAACACTGGATTTTTGGTTTAAAATTTCATAAACACCTATAAATATAAACGAACAGGACTGATATATATTTCCGCACACAAATAAATGTAAAATGTGACAAATTTATCTAAACTAGCGACTTCTTATATTCATATTTGCTCATATAACGCTTTTTTCTTGACATCGAAGGGTTAACTAATTTTTGCGGAAAAAATCATGAGAATGAGTAAAAAATTGTCCAAAAATCACGCAATTAGCTCAAAAATTAGTGCAATTTGTGAAAACTCATCAAATCTTCTTGCCCAGCTGTGTTTCAAGTAGGTAACTACATTCCTTTTTTTTGTGCTAGAAGTAATCTCCAATTTTCAAAAGAAGATGCAATCCCTTTGGATTAAAATAGATGGATTCTCTTTTGGGACGAGAAGTGGACGCAGAGTTGCAAAGTGTGGAAAAAACCGGGTTTATTCCCAGGAATAAACCGGGTTTTTTGGAAAGGAAATTTTCAAAATTTCCTGGAGTTTTCCGAAAGTTTTAAGCATGGAAAATTTTTAATTTATTACTTTCAATTATTTTTAAAGATTTCAATTTTTTACAATGTAAACAAAACTGATAACATAAAAAAATAGTATGTTTTACATGAAAACTAACTAAATATAAGCTTAAGCTACAGTAATATTAATTAAGAAAAATTAAAATGTCATAAATAATTTGGTATTTTAATCCTTGTTTGTCAATAAGTAAAAAATGAAAGAAGCAGATGAGAGATTCCTCTTCTCTGACATGAATATAACCTTCACCTCTGTTCTTCGAATCAACGAATGTAAACAAAACAGAAAATGAACAAAATTAAAGAAATTAATGCAAAAATACAATTCAACTCCTTAGTAAAATAATATAAAGTATATCTGAATAAGTAGATATGCGAGCAAACAGAAACTAAGAAAAAAATATTTTTAAAGAAACATTTAAATCCTCATCAATTTACAGCCGCCAATGAGTTTTAATAAATTATACAAACTTAGACTGTAAAATCATAAGTTTTGTGAATTCATAATGCAAAATCTACCTTTTCGGAACATTCTTCCCTGAAATTCTTTAAAACAACAATTTCAAATTGAAAAATAACTTTTTTTGTTTATCTTCAAAATTTCCAATATTCCCCAAAATTCCGGGTTTATTTCCCTAAATTCCCGGGTTTATTCCCGTCCCTCAAAAAGTGCAGGTTTTTTGCAACTCTAAGTGGACGTAGGGTGAAATTTTTCAAAAAGGAACAAAGTTTTGGAGGAAATAAAGGAACTGAATAGTCAGCTATTGATGGATAGGAGTAGAGAAATTTAGGTCTTGTAGATGTATAATATTTTTGTAGAACTGAAAAACACAACGATAGATTGAGTGTGGCTGATTTCTTTTTGTATTTCTTTTGATAATTTAACATGTTTACTGTTACAGTATTCAGAAACGTAATCACCAAAACAAAAATTTCCTAATTTTTTTACTAAAAAAGGAAATGTCTCAAAAATCTAGAATTTCCCAACTCTAAGCTCAAATTTCCCAACTCCACATATATTGGGGGGGGGGGGGGCTCCCCCCTAACCCCCCCATGGCGACGCCCCTGCATATTGCCATAGGGGAAATACCTTCAGGGGGGTGGGGGAGGACTTTTGCAGGGAAACTGACCCGAATTATTTTTCTATACAAGAAAAACTTTGCACAACCACCACAGAATGGAGGGAGAAGGATACTGAAATGAATAAAAGGTTTCTCGATGCGTATTGCCAACCTCGATTGCGAATGCTTTGCTCATCCACCCTAAAGCCCCAAGCTCGTTCCATGCTTTCCACCTCTTTTCAGAATAAAAGACAACTTTCAGAGGAAGGCCATTTGGCATCAATGAAGAAGTGAAGACAGCAATGAAACAGTTGTCAAACATGCAAGACAAGCATTTTTAGAGTTATTTTCAAACTTTGGTGAAAGTTATGGCAAATACACCAGCAACCTTGGTGGTTATGTGGAAGAATGAAGTAAGACTACTTCTTTATATATGCAATATATTACTTGAGCGAAATGAAAACACTGCTCTAGCCCAGTAAAACTTACTTTCTGCCTAACACTCATAAGTATTTAGAAATATCATGTGTCATATTAAATAAGCGCATTTCATATTAATAAAATGTTCTCAGATCATCATCATTGTACATATGTATTTAGATTTCACAAAAATTAATATTAATGGTGAATTATGAATTCAGTGGTCCATGAGGTCTGAAAGGTTGGCACAGCAGTTATACATGTTTCAGTCTTACAATTAATGATATCATATCTGATATAAATTCTTTTATCGCTTTAATTCAACACAAAAAGATATTTAAAATTTTAATGTCAAAATATTTCTTCAGTTTTAGCATAAAATAATAATGAAAATCTCAAATACCACTTCTCCAATACAAGAAATAATATGATTATTCTACATATGTCATCCGATAAATACAGATCTCCAATGCAATTTCATCCACAATTTTTTGAAAATGAATTTGCATTAATTGCATTACTTATCCATTGTATTTTCATAAACATATAAATATTTTCAAATGCAAAAAAAAAAAAAAAAAAAAAATAAAGTGAAACTTTATTTTTAAAAGCATGAATTTTAAGAAATTGATGATGTATTATAATAGTAAATGGCAAAAAACATGACTGGGAAAATTTTATAACTAAAACTAAAAATTTTCAAAAGTGATGCAATAATAAAAATGCTGTTCAAACTTCAAAAATAATCCATAGCTACTCTAAAACACAAATTTTCTTAAATAAAAATAAATAACAAAGGCAGGTTTAATAAATTCCCTCAAGATAGAATTATAGTTTATAAAACATTTCAGTAAATTTGATCATTCATATGTCCCTCTTTTTAAGTAAAAGAAACTGCCCTTTCTTTTAATTATTGCATTTAAATAAATAGCTTACTTAAAACCCATGCAATCAGTATTAGTAAAAACAAATTATTATATTATTCGCTTATTATATGTTACAACCTATCCAAATGTTGCAGCACTCAAAATATCTTAGTTAATGACTTTAAAGATGATTTGTCCCTCTTTTAGACCTTTCGACTCTTTTAGACCTTTAGACCTTCTCCTTTAGACTTTTCTGAAGTTCTGAAAAGATTTTTTTTTTTTTTAATCATAAATAAATATTTTAAATTTTTTATTAGTTGTAACAATAGAAGCGAAACATACAGACCTCTTTTTTAAAAAACCCTTTCGGCTTGGCCAACAGGAAGACGTAGATTTTGAAGTTAAGTACTAATTTCATCAACAAAATCTAAATCTAGATTAGAGATAAACCAAGTTTAAGAATTTTATCTGGCCGCTTTTGACAAATTTTTAATTTCATTTTTCTGTAAGAGCTGGTTTTATCAGAATCATATTAAGGCGACATATTCAAAAAAATATTTTTCCATGCTCAAAAACTCAAAATTTTCGGACATATTTTCAGATTCATTTTTAAAAGTAAAAACATGAAACTTGCTGACGTGATTTTTTGAAGAGATTTATAAGAAACCTGTGCTTTTATTTTTCGTTTAATTAATTAGACCTTGACTTACAAAAAATTATTTTCTCAGTATGACCATTTTTTTTCGTTTCTAGCGCTACCGCTTCGGGAAATTCAATTCAAAATGCCCACTTTGACAGAATTTTTAAAAATATATTCTGCCTTTATCAAAAGATCGACCAAGACAGCACATTAAAGCCGTTTGGATTTGAGTACACCCTTAATACGATAATTTTTCCGTCAACCCCGATAATTTTCTGAATTGTCACGATATATGACTGGAGTTTTTTTATGAGTTGCTCCATAGAGTCGACTATTAAATTATGTAAAAAAAAAATCGTTATCATCATTTGTACATGCACAGATAAAAATTATTTCATACAACTGCTCATATTTCATAAAATATTTAATATATTTATATTCCAATTGCACTACAACATTTCTACTACACTTAGCTAATTTTTCTGAAACTGGCGTTGAATTTGGTTGAAAAACCTGCATGATATAAGGGGCTGTGCATACATAACGTTATCATTTTAGGGGGGGGGGGAGGAGGGGGGTTCTGGTACTTGATATCGTAAGATATCTCTGAAGGAAAGGGTGTTTGCTTTTTGATATTGTTACATTTTTGATCCAACTAAACTTTTCTTTTTTCAGTAACTTTTTCTTTACCAAATAATTTGTTACCTTTATTATTATTTTTATATGTTTTTAATTAAAATACAAAGCTATTATTAAATTCATTAAATGTTTATAAAATCATTTCATTCCAAAATTTTGAATACCTCAACGTTTGGCATTCCTATTCTTCTGACATATGAACATATAATTCGCTGTTAGAGAAATCAGGAGCATAATATGTAGAAAATGCTACTTGCATTTACCAGTAAAGAAAGTCAAAGAACGTTGTCCACTGTTTAGTTGATAAATTTTGATTTTAACCTCCCTGGGCAGGGGCAAGTGCAAGAAGACAATATTACTTTTGAATACATTATGTAACAATAAGCTAATTACTAAATACTTTTAAATAGTAACTAACTCTTTTAGGTGTTATTTGATTAAATTTATTTCATGTATTGATATTTTATTGACTTCTTGAATCTGTAAAGTATGTGACTAATAAATGTATAATCATATGTGTATATCACTGCAAGCATATACAAAGAAAGAAAAAGAATCTAAAAATAAAAGAATTGTTAGACATTGATAACGATATCATTGGGAGGTGGGGTTCAAAATTAGTAAAATGTAGATAGTGTTATATATGTATAGCCCCTAAGCTAAAAACATGCAAGAATTTTTTGAACTAAAAAAAAAACTCTGTATATCCATGAATATATGTGGTATTCTTACAAAAATCAGCAAACATGTCGTACAATATCCACAAATTTGTATTCTGCAGTGATAGATTATTTGGAATATTTTAATTTACAGGATGATCCCAAATATTATTATTTTCCATAATTTTTTGTTGACCCCCTAATTGTCTTCCTTATCAAATCAATGTTGATAACTATGACGCCAAACATATTCTTCATAATTCTGAAGTTCCAGAAGAATCCGACAAGTACATTTTCAAATATTCGACAAAATGTCTAAAATTGAAAGTGCCTAGTGAATAATGGTTATATAGTGTATGTGATGCTTTTATTTACACGGGTAAGCATACCTAAGGTGAAGATATGTGGCACCTTTGGGTTAATTGTAAAAAAATTCATATGTAAGAGTGTACAGGGTGTTTGAATATCATCACATAAACTATGCAAATGAGAATTCTTGCTATAAGTACATAAAAGTTGTTTGAAGAACAAAACCTCAAAGATGCTTGTTTCCAAGATAAATGCATTCGATAAAGTATGTCATCACAGTTACACCCTAGCATTTTGTAATGCATTACCAATGCACTGACAGAAAGTAAAGTGCACATCACAATACTCGCTGATAGTTTCAAGCTGCTGCTTTTAAAAATGATCAACGCCTCTTACATACAGGCCACAGAGCTCTTTTCCGATGTCAGGAACATCAGACTGACTGTAGTTAAGTAAAGATCAACGAGGCATAAGTTATCAGAAATAAAATGCACGTTGTGCTGTTTATTAAGAATAATATTTTATTAAGTTCAAAATCTCTATGTAAATGTTTTTTTAACACTTTCCAACAAAGTTGAAAAGTGTTTATGACTTCGGTTTGTCTGTCCGTCTGTCCTCTCGTTAATATACTCGGATTGCTCTGAAATTTTTGGATGTTATTGATGTTTACCATAGCACGATTCCTATTTCAAATGAAGTTTGTAGCATGTTTAGTTCATCTACAGAGACAGTCAAAAGTATTCCATTACATTATGGCCAACGGGAAAAAATCATTTCAAATGATTTTTAATCAGTTACACGCATCCAAACATAACAAAATTTACATGCATTTATAAGTGCACATTCTGTAGAATATGCGGTGCAAAGAATAGTTATTATTCCTTTACAAGGCCACACAAAAGAATTCTGTTACATAATGATATAGGGGTGGAAGGAATTGTTTGCGGCGTATTTTAATTATGTTAAACTATTTCATAGTGAAATTGATATACATCGCTGAGATTTACTATGAGTTATTTTAGGTATAATACGAAGTGCATAGCATTTACAGGGACATACAAAAGATTTCAGATACTATATTGTATCAGAAGTACTATATATTAGCAGTGATTGCTGGAAATCTATTTTCAATTACGCTTTTATGTTTCACTATATTTATGCATACTGTATGATGTGTATAAATGCTATAATTTATATGCAGGGATACACAAAAGAATTCATAAGGGTTACTGGGTATGAGCGCAAATTGCTTAAAGGTGGTTTTTAAAAGAGTTATGCATTTTTATGCTGAACTGCATTTAGTTTATTAAGAGATGTTTGTAGAATATACATAAAATGATATACAGGATTACACACAGAGTTGGATACATGCCATCTAAGGATGATAATTTCTGGAAATGTGATTTCAGTAGTTTTAAGAGTGTTTTCGTTTTATTTAAATTTTAGCTAAATAGTGTCGTGTAATAAAGGTACTAGGTAAACTACAGAGCTGTACAAAAGTATTCAAGTATGTTTCCATTTATTAGTATAAATTGCTGAAAGAGAAATTTCAACCTATTATGCATTTTCTTGCTAAACTAAATTTTCCCATTATGTAGTATATATATATATATATATATCAACATATTGATCAAATACAGGGCTGCTCAAAAGAATTGGAATACATATTTGATTATGGACAGTAACTGCTGAAATAAATTTTTTAAATGTTTACTTAGTTATCTAATTTACCTTATTTCCCTAAATAACGAAGTTTTGTTAAAGCTTTCAGGGAGTGTTGGAAAGTGTTTCATAATCTATGCTGTACACAAGATTTTTCTTTGTTTTTCTTCTTGTTGTTTTAATATTAATTATAACACAAGAAATATACAAAGAGAGTAGAATTTCGTTTTTAAGCTTATGTATAATTAATTGAAAGAGGCTAAGTAAAAATACGTAGAAAGAAAGCTTAAACAGTGGAAGAAAAAAAAAAGACAAATTTAGTATGCATTCTTATTTCATTGTGGTAATTTTCAGATTTTGCTAAATCTTGGAAAATGCACAAACAAGATTTTACTCTTTATATTTTCAGCCTTAAAATAAAGTTTAAGTTAGGCATTAATTTATATTTTTAAAACCACTAGAAAGGTGTCTTTTTATATAAATATTTAACTGTAAAATTTAAATTGCAAATAATCATAAAATATAAATAAAATTAATTTTATCATATTATAGCCTGTGTTTTAAAGCTTTCATTAAATTTCCTCCAAATCCCCACCATGAATTATCTCCTTAACCCCACCACCATCCAGGCTTGCCGGCTTTTTTTGTTTTAACCATTTAAAAAAAGCCGACTTTTATTGAAAAAGCCGGTTTTTATTTTTTGAAGTTAATTTACAGTTAATTCGTTTTAAATTTGGATCAATTAATTTTTAATACACGTATAAATATTTTCTACTAAAAGAAGTTATGGATTTCTATTAAATTTTGTCAAATAAATAACTTCTAGAAGGCAGCTGTGAAGGCATTATGTCTGAATATATATATATATATATAAACATTGAAAAAAAATATATAAGTTAGGCTCCAACTGGTGTTTTAAAATTCTATATTGCATAGCTCCACATATACTACACATTTTAAAGATTATATTTAATTAATGACAAAATGTAACACATCAAAATGGAAACATAAGAATATTTCCATATGTAGAGATTAAGTTATAATATGTTAAAAGAGAAATTAGAAAAGATGTAATATTTGAGGAGAGTGGTACATAAGTGTATAAAAGATAGAGTATTTAAATAAGAAAAAAAATATCTAAATAAAATTTTGAAAAGTTTGTTGCTAAGCATATTCATGCATATGCTATTCACAATGTTTTTAATAGTGAGAAATAGTGTTTTATTAATATGACTACATATAATTTAAATGTTTTCTAGAAATAAAATAAGACTTGTATACAGTCGAACCTCTATTTAACGAAGTCGCTAAATCCTGGAAAAAAGTTCGTTATATGGAAAATTCGTTAAATAGAGATTCACCTTTTAAAATACTTTAAACTATATAAAACAGATTTTAAATTCATAAACACTAAATATTTTTACTAAAAGTAATTAATCACATTTTATTTAGTAAATTATATCGATTTGTTTTATTTATTTTACTCACCAATATCCATCATCAATTTATTTTTTTTATGTGTTTAAATCTTTGAAATCGGCAAGGAAAACAAAATATTATCCGGGAATACACTGTATTTTCTGTTTAAAGTAAATAGTTTTACATCAAAATTAACGAATTTTAATGACATTATCGCATTTATTATTATTATAAAAAATAATTTTAATCATACATTAACATATGCATCCTTAAATTTGATTTCTGAAAAACTCTGTTAATTTTGCCTGAGTTTTTTATTTAAAAAAGTGCTTTATCTCATAATACGTCTCGCATCTTTACAATGCACCAAAAACCCCTTCATGCGTATTTTCTTCTAACTATAATCCGCGTCGGTTGTTTCAAATGATTTTAGCATTTCATCATACGAAGTTTTGTTAATTCCTGCATAATGATCATTTCCATCATCATCATATTCGTCTTCATCGCAATTCATTGCTGTATTGTTTTTATTTTTCACACTGTCGAAAATATCCAATTCCGATAGTGTTTCCGAGGCCTCAATTTCAGAATTAAGTGAAATACAATCATCAATCAGCACATCATGGTTAATTTCTCATTGAATCCACATTTTTTTAAGTTACTCTAAGGGATTATCGCCTTCGTCCTCCGTACTTACCAAATTCTCACTGCTGACAAAGAAGATGCCTGGTAAAACCAGTTCAAGACCATTGAACATCATAAAATGTGTTTAAAGAAAGAATAAGTTTGAAATGTCCAGAAATATTTTAAGAAATGGGAAGAAAAAAAATTTTGGATCACAAGAAAAAGTTCGTTAAATAGAGAATGCACTTCGCTATTTGGAGGTTATTTTACGAAGAAATTCGCAAAATGTTCTTGGTTCCAAGGAAAAGTTCGCAAAATAGAGGTTCGTTAAATAGAGGTCCGACTGTATTAACAGCTCTTAAGTAAAAATAAAAAAATTGGCAGTTGGTATGGCCCTTTTAAAATTTAGTTGACATATTTGCAATTCTGACTACAAATTACTAGCAAAATTATCTAAGTTTTATTCCAATATTAATGTCCTCATTATTGAGAAATTGGGTTACGTAATAAACTCTAAATCAATTAAATGTCAAAAAAACTAATTAAAACTCTTTAAAACGTGTAGTTTATCATTACAATGCTTCATTGTATAAAATCCGGTTAAAACCAATAAAAGCCACCAGCCTTGCTTTTTTTAATTTTAGCCGCCTTTTTTGCAACCCTGCCATAATCCCAAGAACGCAAACACTAATTTTTTAAAAATTCAAATTAGTTCTAATTTAATTCAGATCCCCCCGTTGCCTTCACTGAAAGTTTACAAAGTTCTAATTTTTTACACTACCAGTTGATTTGAAAAAACAAATAAAATAACCAGTCTTCTTTAATAATAAATAATCAGTCTAATAATAAAATAATGCTTAATAATAAATAGACTAATAAATAACCAGTCTGTTTAAATTATGATTTAACAGTAAACTTTAAATTGCAAATAATCATAAAATATAAATAAAATTAATTTCATCATATTAAATTTCCTCCAAATCCCCACTGTGAATCTTCTGCCCCCTCAAAGTACGTAAACACTAATTTTTTTAGAAATCAAATTGGTTCTCATTTAATTCATATTCATCCCACCCCCCACCCCCTATTTGCCTACACCAAAAGTACAGAACTTTTTTTTTTTTTTTTTTTAAACACTATCTGTTAATTTGTAAAATCAATAATTATTTGAACTGGTTCTTTACTCCATATTCAGGCAACACCCTCCCCCACAAAGCACACCAGCTTTAAATCTAATTTTTGATAATTTTAGATGTCCATTTTTACTTAACATGAAAATATGTCATTAAGGGGATTCTTCATGCACTTGAAAACACACACTCCATAATGTTAATCCTATGGGTAGGTTATTTTCGAATTTCTTGTTCCAATTTGAAATTTTTAAACTTTTTTTTTTTTTTTTTTTTTTTGCATAGGATAGCTGAGCTCAATCTTTAATATGACTCTTTTTTACTTTTTCGATTTTGGTTGCAGATTTTTTTTAAAAAGGTACTTTCAGTTTCGAAATCGGTTTGGAAACTAAAAGAACCCTTTTAAAAAAATTCTGCAACCAAAATCGAAAAATTAAAAAAGAGCCATATTAAAAGTTGAGCTCAGCTATCCCATACAAAAAAATCATTTAATAATATTCAAATTGAAACGAGAAATTCGAAAATAACCTGCCCATTACGAAGCGTAACATAACATAACCTAACATTACGGAGGGTGTGTTTCCATGTGCGTGAAGAATCCTTTTAATAGAAAGTAATAAACAGTCCAGCCGACATGGCCTGTAATGTAGGGAAGCATTGATTAGACACATGCCTACAACCCATCTATTACTTACCCATCATATGTAGTATAGGGTAAATCTTGTAATCATTTTAAAAATCAAAAAATTTTTTTTCACGAATTTACACGTTTCAGACACTGGAGATTCCGAAAAATATATTTTTAGAAAAAAAATTTTGGTGTCTGTCTGTATGTGTGTCGGTGTGTGTGTCTGTAATCGCTCTATCTCCTGAACAAATTGAGATAGAGACTTGAAATCCGGTGTGTACTCAGGGAGTAATAATGGGAAGAAGCCTATTTAATATCAGTAACCTCGATTATCCGGAACTATTTTTTTCGGACTCTCGAAATATTTGTTCTGATAAAAAGTATACAAAAATTTTCAAAATTATTTATTTGAAGGAGTGAATATAAAAGACAATAAAAAAACATAAATCTTGCATCATGAATGAACTCGATCGGATAATTAGTTGCCGAGACATATGTAATCCTATTTTTCACACTCTTCGATTTTTCATGACCCTGTATTTCATTCAAATTTCAATTCAAAGATATATTTTAATTGGAAATGAGACGCTTAATCTGACGCAGTAAACTGTTAGTTAATATGATTATAATTTTTCGAGTTATAAGGATGTTTCTTTTACGCAATTCGGTACTACTCGATTATCCCGCTGACCAAAAAACTATCACCAAACTATAAGATTAAATGCCAATAATGGCTTATCGTAAATGTCAAGCATTTAATGCAAATCCATACCTTATAAGAGGGGTTACCATAGGGGGGACCCTGTTCTGTCGCCGAATTCTGCCAAGTTTGTCACCAGCTTGGCAGTATATTGCCAAATTTGATTTATAATATTTAACAAATATTAAATTTTAATTTTAGTTTTATATGGGAGACAAATGGCAGCCATTGGTTATTGAACAGCATTTAATGCATCTTCATATCTATAAGGAGGGTTACCATAGGGGGGACCCTGTTCTGTCGCCAAATACCCCCAAGTTTGTCGCCAACTTGGCGATATATCGCCAAATTTGGCGAGCAAAATGAGCCAACAAAAGTGACGCCAACTTGGCCATATCTCTAATATTTCGCCAAATCCCCATAGACTTCCACTGTAAACCTACTTGCTTATAGAAAATCAACAAACTGAGATATTTTAATGCAACAAAAACTAATATTAGCTTAAGAGATTATATTAAATTTTTCGTTGATGACCTAAGTAGGAATTGACTTTAAAAACAAAATTTTTATATATACTTGTTTTCATATGTTATATTATGTATATCCATAATGGGTAAGTATTACGGTGCCCCCAACGACTAGTTTTTAAATTGCCATCTTTTCATAAGCCTATGAAGTGCAATTCTTGTGTTTTAAAGTCTCTTACTGTTTAAAAATCTTGTTTCTCATTTGGTATGGAATTTTGTGAGGTTCAATAAAGCTTATTTATGATGCTCCAGTTGTAACATCACACTTTTCCTTTTGCATTTTTCTTGAAAACTAGGCAGGGGTCTCTCCAGACTTTTTTCCCAGGGTCCTGTTTTTGTGAAATTGTGAACAGTTTTTTACATTTGTGAAAAATCTAATCCTAATTTTGTGAATGTGAAAGGATTGTTATATCCAGGTTCTTTTTTATACATTTTTAAGAAGATATTTTTATGTAGAATGTATTTTTCTTTATATATATAAAAATGAGAGATCAGATTTTACTTTTAAATGTTAAATTTGAGAAAGGTTCATTTTAAAGATGGGAAAGATGAACAAAGAATTTTGTGAAAGATCCTGTTTTAAGGTGAAAAGTTTTGTGAAGGGTCCTGTTTTGAGATGAAATATTTTGTGGAGGGTCCTGTTTTGAAATGAAAAATTTTGTGGAGGGTCCTGTTTTGAAATGAAAAATTTTGTGAAGGGTCCTTTAAAGGACCCGATTTCCTGCTAAACAAATCCCTGCTAGGTATTTTAGAGGTATGGTTCTTTGGATACTTTTCATGAACTCTGAGCAAGGATTATCATTCTGTAAAGTTTGTACAGTAATATCTTAACAGCCTGCATAATTTAATTAAGATAAAGAATTATATAGAACAGATGTCAACACTAGGACGCCTAGAAATTTCACTCAAGCTTCATAAAAATATTTCACACCAGAATTTTTATTTAAAATTATTAAAACATTTATTTAATATATTAATGTGTCGTTTAAATTTAACTTATTTTATGATCAAATTTCTAGTTCCAATTGACATTTAATCATTTGGTCAGAGTCAAATAGACTCCTCCCAGGCATTCTAGTGTTAATAAATGCAACTGCTTTTCCAAACAGTCAATCTATTATCATTCAGTCATAAGCAAAATTCTGTGTACTGGCATGCTTAAAATGTTATTTTAATTTATGTAGAAAAAGAATAATTTCTGGAAACCTAAATCTATCAACCTTTATGTCCCAATGATACTTTAAAATAACATGCAAGAAAACTTGTTATAAAATTCATCTAACACATTGAATGGCAATAATAAAAATATAAGCATTCAATGATCATTTCAAAAACCATGCCTATTTTTTTTTTTTTTTTTTTTTTTTTTTTTTTTTTTACTGCAGTTTTTTTTCTTCCAAAAATTTCCAGTTAGAATACATTATTTTAGATTTGGCATCAAACAGGATTATGAAAAAATTCACTGCTTTTTTATGGCTTGGTAGAAAGCACAAGCAGGTGAATTTATCAAAAAATCTATAATTTTTGCTTTTTTTTTTTAATATATGGTAACAGAGAAGAAGAAAAAAAAATGAAACATTATGTAACCTATCTTTTTAGGATATCTAAATTGATTTATCATTGTATAATCATAAATTAATTGCTATTAAACTATTAATTGATAAAAGCATGTATTTTTTAAATATTACACACTTCATTTTTTATCTATAATTTAATTTTCTACTTTTTAAACATTAAAATGTTTCATTGTTGCAGTTTCACCGATATTTGGCATATTTTGTCGAGCAATTGTAGTTGCATTGTTAAATCAATCCATTGTTGTTTCAACTCCCATACAATTGAATGAGAGAATATTTGGATGATTTATCATGTGTGACAAGGTAATGTAAAAATGCCTTAAAATTAATGTATTAATTTATAATTAAGTTCTCTAAAAGTTTTAAAATCTTACATTGACATTGGAAACACACCTGTGAATACAATTGATAAATTCTAGTATATCAAGAAGTGAGTAAAAAATTGATTACAAAATTCCATCTTTACATGGAAGAAATAGGTTACGTTAAGTAAAAGTGTACAAAAGCTATCTAACGAGGCTTGGTCTACTAGGTACTAAGACTATATACATATTTACCATTAGGTCCATATCTGTCAGAGGTATAGTATGGTATAACCTAAAAATTAATAAAACTTCTAGTGTATAATTGGAAAAAATATGAAAAATTATCTTCAGCCAACATATTATTCAGATCTCCCTTTTTGCATCTCTGATAGAAACCTTTGCACAGCAAAATTAATATATATTCAATGTTTACCTATGTTAGCAAGGAAAAAGATACAGTGAAACTTCCATTTAACAAAGTCTCATCGTTACACTTAAACACTTCGTTAAAGAAAATTTGTTAAATAGAAACCAACTCAAATTCATGAAATTTGTACAAAAAAAATATACATGCATAAAATGAAAAATACACGTCAAATGGAAATATTGGAAAATAGTGTTTTAATTTGTGCAGTAATTTTTTTAATGAAATGTAGACATGAGAAAAAATTATCATAATCTCTCTTAAAAAACACATAATAAAGAGAGGTAAATAAAATCTGAAGCAGAGTGTACTTTCTCTTTTTTCTCAGTATTTCAAATCCTTATTTAAAAAAAAGTCTTTATTAAAAAAAGTCTGCAATAAAAAATACACTGTTCATAAAAATTCTCACTTTTATTAGAATCCCAAGAATTCATCTGTATCGTGAAACTGGAATCCCCTTCTTATTATATCAAAAATTTTTAGCATTTCTTCTTATGGATGGAAATGTTGAAATAGATAATTTCATTTTCATACAATCCACTGAAATAAATTCATACATCTATCGCAAAAGTAACCTCTCTGTTTGAATGTTGTACACACAAGGAAGTGGAATAAACTTTGTTATATAGAATATATTTTTCGTAATATGGAGATTAAATTAGATGTTAATGGTGTTCAAAGTCAAGATGCAGCAAAAAAATTCACTAAGTAGAAAATTTTGCTAAATAGGGACTTCGTTAAAGGGAAGTTTGACTGTAATTTGTATTTTAAAATAAGTCTTCTAATGAGCAATCAAATGGTTTGCTATTTCCTGCTTGTGACTAGCCCGTTGGCGGTCCTATTTAAAATCGCATGCTCATTTACTATAAGCAACATGTGAAAAACGCACAAGAATTATTTATTTGATAGTTGTTTCAGTAATGAAGCTACAAACTGTTAGAAGCCAAGTTCTGATCAAGACATGACATTTCAATATAAAAAAGACTTTTTCAAGCTATGACTTATTAAATATTCAAAAATATATTATTTGCGATGGATCAGCAGTTGAATCCAGCAACTGTAGAAAATTGTTTCTCCAATTTCATGAAAATACATCTGTATATGCACTGAATAATATTTATGTTGAAGACTTATGTTGACCATGAAGGATTTAAAGTAAATCTCTACTACAACTGTATCTCTACTACAATTGTATACTTTGTGAAAGTCTTCAAAATAGAGAATGTTCTGTCTTTTATAGAAATTTATTAAATTTGAAACAGATTGAAAAATAATTATGAAAGCTCAAGAGATTTCCACCCCCCCCCCCTGAAAAAATGAAAAATTAATCTTGTTTTTCAATGAAAAGTTTTAAATATGTATCTATATTCTAAATTTATGGAAAAAAAAAAAGAAAGATTTATTGGCAAAAAAAAAAAAAAAAAAAAAAAAAAAAAAATGAACTGTGTGAGATATTGTAATAAATTTTCTTTATATAACAGGGTTGCCACTCTAATCTTGAAAGAAAATTCCCTGTGTTTTCCCTGTACTACAATGTGTTTATTACTATGCTGAGCAGGCAAAAATATATGCGTGTATGTATACTTCCAACATTCGGGAATCAAGCACGTACCGATTGCATCAGCATTGTTTTGATTTTGCGGTACCAGATGCATGCACGATGAAGGGAGAAAAACACGACGAAGAGAAAGAGATGGATGGGATGAGTGCAACCGCTTTATGGATTCAGCCATACGCAAGAAGAGGGGGTGTAGGCAGAACCATGCTTTTATGAAGTTTTGTTGAAAATAAATTTTTGCGTCGCTTTTTCCTTTTTTTCTTCTGCTGAGCGATTTTTTTTTTTTTTTTTTTTTTTTTTTTTTTTTTTTTTTTTAAGAAAAGAAAAAATAATTTCTGTTTGAAAATACCACACACACACACACACACACAAAAAAATCCCTGTGTTTTCAGATTTTTTAGGAAATTTCCAAAATTCCCTGCACTTTCCCTGTTTTTGGAGGGGAATTTGAAATTCCCTGTGTTTTTCCTGTTTTCCAGGTGGCGTGGCAACCCTGTATAAAATAATAAAAAATATGTTGATTTACACTTCTTGGTATTCATTTGATCTTTTTACCTCATGACTGCAATAAAGATAAGTATGAATAAAATATAGCTGAAAAAACCTTTTATAAGAATTCAATGTTCATTTTGAAAATCATACTTAATTTTTGAACTGAAATTCATATTTCCCCCTTCTCCACCTCTGTTACAATCAGTAGAACTTTTCAAAAATATTGGGTGGGCTTAAAATTTTTTTAATAAAATAACACATATAATATTTCCCCCTTAGTGTGTATATGTGTAAAGAGAGAGAGAGGGGAGGGTGAATGACTACAGATAATTCAAAATTAAATTTTTTTTTCTAAGCTAATTTTTAAATTATTATAATTGTATAAAATTTTTTATTAAATAATATTCTTATAAATTCGTTCTTATAAATACATTAATATTTATGTTAAATAACATTGGAATTGCTATAACTATTGAAAATGCAAAAAAAACAAAATGTGCAGGGCTGCCAAAGGCGACTATTTTTTAATTCTATCTCGCAACATTTTTTTAAAACAAAAATTCTTCACATACACTTTGACAACATCGGCAAAAGAAATATACTACAAAATTTATTTACTTAAAATAGTAATGCGAATAGAAATAAAAATAATTGGCTGTGGCAGCCCTGAATGTGAAGAAAAGCATACATTTTAGTCACTTAAGTGTTTTATCAATTAAAGACAACAAAACAGATGGCAAAATATGCAGGAAATTTGTTTCCATAGAAATTTAACTATACATCTACTGATAGGATTTACAGTACTCCTGTAACTCATAATTTATGTCCTTAGTATTTTTTTAAACAAAATTACTTTGAGAACGTTAATAAAAAAGAATTTCATTTCAGCGATTACATAACTAAAAAAATGAATTATGAATTAAATCAATTGAAATTGGGTGGGAGGAGAGATCAAATTATTGGGTGGGCCTGCACCCCATTAGCCCATTTAAGTTGGTGCCACTGGTTACAATATATTAATTTGGTGTGAGCACCAAACTTGATTATGAAAAATTCACCTTTTTTTTTAAATGTTTGGTAGAAAGCACAAGCAAGTGAATTTATTAAAAAATAAAACACCATTTGAACTATCTTTTAGGATTTCTCAACGTATAATTATAAATTAATATTACACTCTTCCTTTTTTATGAATGTAATTTTTATAGTTCTAGCATATCAGGAAATGAGTTAAAAATAGATTACAGAATTCCATCTTTACATATACAAACCAGGTTGAGTGTAATAAAAGAGTAAAAAATAATGATTCATGATGTAATTCTATAAATTTCATTCAACATTACAGGTACAGAAAAAAATTAGATCATACTTTCAAAATGACAGAATTTTCTTTGTATAAAGTTGTTGATTAAAGAAACTGTGCACTGAAATATAAGTAATATTCATTTTTGGTTTGTGCTACAATTTGCCTTCAATAGGCATGAAACATCATATTCTGTTTTCTCAAATCTTACCCGGCAATGTTGAGTTCAGACATTTTTCGACAGGAAGGATTTCTGCAGCTCTGGAGAGGAGGAGATAGGTATTTTGAAGAACTGGGAAAGGGATGTCCTTACGAGCCACCTTCTGAATTCATTCCTGTTACTCAGAATATATAAATTTTCTCTAATTTCCTAATAACATAGGGTTTCATACAACTGACACTAACCTATTATTAACATTCTAGGTTGATAAAATATTTAAGCAATTAACCTTTAATTTGAATGTAAAGATTTTAAAGGATTGAAATAATTTCTTCAATGATTTGAAGGTGGCAATAACAGTTGTGAAATCACATGTAAAACAACTGATATTAATGTACCTTTTTCACAGGAACTACTAAAGGAGATTTTGTCTACGAAATTGCATAAGCTTTGTATTTTTTATTTTTGTTTATCACTAAATGATCAATTTAAAATTTAGAAACTGACAAAACTAAATACATATATTTAAATTCCTTCAATAGTTCACAATTAAAAGGTGCATCAATGCTAGTTGTTTTACATGTCATTTATTTTTTTAGTTAGTAAAATCACATAAATATTATATTTACTTTTTTTATTCCTTGATGGACAATCAATTCATAGTTCAACTGCAGATGAAAACTTAAAACTACAAAAAGGATTAACCTGTTAGTAGTTTTCGAAAAAAAGATATTGATGCCAGTTGTTTTAGATGTGATTGTGAAACTGTTGCTACCCCATTAAAGATGATTTTTAATAACTAAAATAACTTTCATTTTATATTAGTGTTTCAAAAACAGAGTTTTTTAAAAGAATCTAAAATTCATTAACAGATAATTATTATTAAGGGTTAACAATCCCGGCCATTAGCTTATCTTAGCTAATAATAGTTCTAAATCAAGTAAAGTTCTTTTGAAAAGTGGCAGTCGGCAAATACTTTTAACTAAAAGGTTAGCAAATATTCTACATTTAAGATTAATAGATCATAAAATTGTCAAATACTTTTTCTTGATCAAAGATATCACAAAAATAATGAAATTTTAAAACAAAAGTATAAAGTGATTTCAGAATGAAAAATTGAGCACTTTTAGTTTTTAGTTCTAATAATTTTTATGCCTTTAGTTAAGAAAAGAATTAAATTAATTAGAAAATAAATAAATTTCAAAATTGTGGAAAATAAAGTGCAAGCACTAAGTCCAACAATTTAAAAGTTCCATCAACACTGTCAAATTATTACTAACTAGATAGTACCTGTGAAGATTTGATGGTAAATAACTTGATTGTTTCATTAGAAAAATTCTGGAAATTTTAATTAGTTGCTTTTAAATTATTGAAATCGTGACATTTCTATATTGCATAAGTGATTCCTATTTCTTTAAGGCGACAGATGGTGTTGTCAGCCAAACCTATTCAATGAAGTCAAAGAATTTTAAATTTATAATTTACAACCAATTATGCTTGCTTTTTATCAGATATTTACCTAAATGTATTGGAAAGAGCATTTACTTTTGCTTACTACAGTCTAATATATATATATATATTTTTTTTGAAAAAATAATATTTTTATTTTATTTTATCTTATTTTTTTAACTACACGACCGCCATTAAAAGGTGCCATGAGTTTTATTTGTAGCGGTCTCATCTCTAAAAGCCTAAATTTAAAACTTGATGCAGCTAACAATTTATAATATATATTTTTTTATTACTTTAATTTGATTTTATATTTTTTAAATATTAAACCATAGATATCGAAGTAATTTCTTATATAGTTCTTATAAGAATATTTTTCTTTCTTTCAGTTTTTTTATTTTTTACGAAAAAGGAAGGCAAACTTTTCTTTCTGACACACACATATATATCCTTGATAATAGTCAGAAAATTTGTAGATCAGCTCAATTTATTTAATTGATAACTACACGCAAAATATTTTAAATATAAAATTATTATTTTTTAAATATTGTTCAGTGTTAATTTTATTTAATTATAAAGCTTTCCAATAATAATAATAATAAAATAAAACTCATATAACTTCTCCTCATAATAAAATATATCATTATTTAAATAAATTATCGCAAAAAATAATACAGAAATCATTTTGTCAGTTGTTAGGATTGAACCTGTGCCATCTACAAAAATTCAGAGTTTCAAACTGCTGCTTTAGACTGCTCGGTCACCAGGAACTAGTTCTAGTGACCTCTAAATTGAATAGGTTCAAAAAAGAATTGACGCATGTGCAGGTGTCCCGATTTTGCATAATTAAATTCTTACCTTTGCATTTTAATATATATGATAATACATTGGGACTAGAAAAACAAACAAAACTCCCCATACCATTCACCAAATAGAGATACTACACTACCAAACTATATCAACAGTTAAAATACTTTGTATAGCTGCCCTACATAGCACTGACTTCAAATTTAAAAACTGACAAGTTGCAATAAAATGACAAGTTTTAAAGAAGACAAATGAAAAAAACACACAGAGCAGAACTATGAATATGATTTTATTTGCTAAGCATCAATGATATACCTGAAACTAACTTACACATCTTCACTTTTATGAAACCACTAGCTACAACTTTGACATTAAGTATATCTCATTTCTCAACATAAAAAATCATAAACTTTGTTAATATTTCAATTTATATATTCAACAAATTTTGATATAAAAATAACAAACAATATATTTAATTATATCTCTTTTGTTAAATCTGATAGCGATACACTGAGAACCAAATATTACATATTTAACATCAGAATCACACAGATGCCTTTTGATAATATACAAGTGAAAAAACAAAAAACAAAAAAAATGTATAAATAAAATGTATAAATAAAATGAAAATGATTAATTGTCTCACGCAAAAACAACATAACCAGACATTTTATAAAGTGGAATTCAAACTAGTCTTTGAAAATGCACTTAAAATGTTAAAAAGAAATAAAAAGATTTCCTAAAAATCAGACAGAAGTTACCTTCACTATTGTTATTTGTTGGAAGGAAATGTGTAAAATTTACATTAAGCTTCACCAATATTTAATATATAAATTTTCAAGCAGCAAAAGATAAAACAAGTATTAACATAAGCACATAACAGAATAAAAACAAAGCTTAAAACGCACAGAATTAAAGAATTCCCCACTCAATCCATAAAGATTTGTTTTGCATAAGAGTTTAAATGATTTTATGGTAAAACTAGTAACTTAAAGCAATAAAAGATTTAGAGTTTTCTTTTTTCCTATTACCATTCATAATATTTTCTGAAACATACTTAAATGGTAAATTTCAGTAACAAAGAAAAGATCATCACAAAAACTTTCAATAAAATCCCCCATTTATAGAAAACTATCCACTTTATATAGCAAAAATGAAAGATTTTTAAAAACTCATTTTAATACGTAGTATGCAGAATATTAGAAACAATCAATAAAAGTGCAAAATCTTAATGAAGACTAAAAAAAATTATTAAAACAGTCACTATTCATTTTTATGTATTTTTGTGAATTAAGTAAATAATTATGCTTTCCCTCCCTCTCATAGATAATTAAATGAATATGATACATTTATTACAATAAATTATAAATTCTAAAGCTAAATTTGGCAAATTAAAAATAGGAAAGTCCTAATATATATTTTCTCAAAAAGAGAAAATAAATCAAATAAAGGATTAAGAGAAAAATCTTGCAAGAAAAAATATGGAACAAAGGGAAATAAACATTTTCCCACTAACAACAGTTTACAGGGATAAAAAATATATATACAACAATGATATTGACAAAGATTAATGTTTTATATTGAATATCAGAAAAGAGAAAAATAAAGTTTAAAACAGAGAATAATATTCCTCTAAAAAATCAGTAAAACTAAAAGTTGAAAACTATTTCTATAGATGTTTTGTATATTTAAAATAAAAAACATCCATAAGTCACTAAAATCTTTTAAATCTTCAAAATATCAATAGGAATAGTCTTCGAAATATCTCTTCTTTTTTAAACTTTCCTGAGAACAAAACAGAAGTATCTGGTGAATACAGAAAAAACAGCCATTGAAGTAGCACAGTGAGATTCAAGGGGACAGAGACAAGAGACAGCCTTGCAGCAGGATTTCCAGCACTCAGCAGACAATTTCCTGCAAAGGACAGAGTACTAATTTAGACCAAGCTAACCAGTGTAATATTAATAATAAATAATGAGAAAGGAAAAAGAAAAAATAGCTGGCCAAGAATAAGCCAGAAACCTAATTTTAAAATATGGAACAAGACTTTTACAACGCATTCCAATTTAATATTCATTTAAAATGAATTTTTCTTTTAAAGAATGAAATTTGCTTGAACATTCTAGAGTAATGAAAATGACTAATACTGAACACCTTGAAATGAAATGCTACATAGAGAATTTGAGCACAAAAGTAAACACTTTGATAAACAGAAAATAAGATTTACCAATTACACACACACGCACACAAAAAAGTACTTTTAAAATACAAAACTGAGACAATATTAAATTAGGAAATTAAGAAATAAAAACTGTGACTACATTCAAGAATAGGGAAAGATGCAAAAGTAACTTAAAACCAGTTAAAAAAAAAAAAAAAAAATCAATGCTTTACTGAAAGAAAATCTAAATAACAATAACAAAAAAAAAAGTAGCTTTAGAAAAAAATAAGAATGAAAACTTAGAAATTTTTTTGTAAATAAATTTTAAATTTAACAAAGGAAAAAGTAAAAAGTTTTAAAAACTAAATCGTTAAATAAAATCTTCAAAGCACAAAAGCAATTTCATAACAACATTATCATATAAAATTACATTTGAAAGTGTAAGGGAGGGGAGGGGGGGGAGTTAAAAAAAATACGAGAACTTTATTATAAGAAATTGCAAGTTTAACAAATTTATAAATGAATAGAGAAAATTTTTATTTGCATAATTAAATAAAGTCTAAAAATGAAAATTCCAATTATCCTAGCGATTATAATTTTTTAAATAATGGATATGAAAAGTTTTATCAACACAAGCAGTTAAGAAATCAATTTATCGAGTGATAAAACACTATTATTCCCCATTTAAACTTACTTAATGTGAGTAATTAAAAGTAATACAACTTGAAATCGTTTTTGAATATCAATAAATATACATATTGTAACAAATATATTTTGATTCCGCTAGATGGCAGCACTTAACGACAATCTGTGATTAATGTCTGTCATAGTTTTCCTAAGATTCCCTGTGGTTGTTTTCCCCAGCAGAGAGTTCTATGGCTTGCGATAGGGAGGGTGCAAAATGCCCGCTATCTTGTTCCCCCCCCCCCGGAGTTTAAAAGGAGGAAGTGATGAAATGTTTGCAAATCAATTGTTTTCACATGCATATTTCTTCTGTCATTCTTTACTTTGTAAATATGTACAGCTATCATGTAAATAGATATAATTCTTGTAGTACAGAGATTCATTAAACATTACTTTCTACTAAAGTAGAGTGGCGTTTCCTTTTGAAGTGATGAGTCGATTGATAAATATTGTGGCGCCTATTTTTTTGGAAAGCAGGTAGCGATAATATTGTATATTCTGGCCTATAACAGACTTCTGGAATAAAAAAATGATCAAACCTAGATGTGCACATTTTTGGATATCCTTTCTTAACATTTGCTCATTCTTTTCTAAGTTTTTCCTAGTTATTCATTGTTTGTTCTTAGTATTTTATGCTACATACCTTATGAAGGTTTCTTTGTAAAGAAATACGGCAAGTATGGCACGTAATATGACAAAAAATACACAGAAAAATATGCTCTGTTATCATGCGTCCCAAAGTATGTTATTTGACTGCATATATAAATTTACTAGTGTCTTATCCTGGGCTACCCTAGGACAATGGGTAGAAATAGCTTTCATTTAAAATAACTAATAAAAATATTCATACGCTATTCACCTACAATAAATAAAACTGACATAAAATGTTAAGTTCAGGGTGTGATTAATGCATGGTAGTGATGGGCAATGTTGATTTTTTTAATCAATTTAATCAATACTAATAGCCGACTCGATTCAATCAATGCTATAAATTTTTTTATCGATATCCCTACAGGTAATATCATTCCTCATACATGTTAATGCTTCAAATTTTTAGTTTTGTCCAAACTTTCTTGTGTAACATTTGCTGGGTAGATTTTAATGCCCTCGTTAAACCTCTTCATCCCCCCCCCCCCACCCTACGTGCACTTGCAACTTTTTTTGTTACAGTGTGTGCACTCTGCACAAAAAGTTACATGACTCCATTTTGCTTTTGGTATTATTTTCGCTGTCTAATTAAAAATAGAAATTATTCTGCTATGTTTTGGTTTCCATTGGTTTAGTCGCTATTAAAAGACCATTCAAAATATGAATGCAATTTTTTAAAATGTCCAATCTTATTATAATGTCCCCTTTTTGAAACCGTGACCATGCCAAAGGTCTATTTGATGCTGCCAAATGTTTTATGTCCTTAGTTACTCCCTCCGAGATCATTATGGGCTTAGTTGCCTCCTCGGGAGGAACTTTCTCTTTTTTTTTTTCAGACCCCATCATGCCAAATATTGTTGGAAAGCTTATTGTCCCCACATTCATACTTTGCTTCCCTCTCCTCCACTCACCTTTCTCATCGGTATCTTACATTCTATTGCTCTGTTTTAGTCTTGTCTTGGAAATGAGTAACCTCAGTGCTTGGTTGTTCTATTCCCTTCTTCCCCTTGGTTACTCTTAGGAGGGCTTCTCTAAGCTTTCTCCAAACCCTACAAGCAATATATCATCAGAAAGCTGTTTTTTTCCCAAAATATAACCTGATACTTATTCGATTTGGTAGGTAACAATCGTGCTCTTACTTTTGTATTGTTGGCTTAAGTTTAAATATATAAAGTTTCAGTAAAATTAAGTTTATTATAAAAGCATTTCTATATTTTTCTCAGTTTCTCTGTTCAACCAATAACACTTAATGCTTTTCTAAGAAACAAGTAAAGTTTTCAAAGACTTGTTTAAAAATTAAACGTTTGAAGCTTATTTAAATAGGTGTTTAAGATATCAGTTTATTGTTTTTGAATATTAATTATTTACTTAAAGGATACTGTGGACAATGGTTTGATAAGTTTTAAGCATGCACTTTCACTAACACCTATGCCACATCACAATTTGCTGTGTTTACATTGTAGATATGGTTGGTTGGCTTCATGGTTGAATGAGTGTGTGACAGGTAGAGATGTTGCAAACCGCATGCATTCGTTATTGAGTAATGAGTATTCTCTCTAATGCGAAGTACGGAATCGTTACTTAGGAATTTAACTCTTTACTGCATAAATGTACAGCAGAACTAACTGAAACGAACTTCATTTTGAGATTCATGAAAGGAGCTGTATAGCCTGATAGGGAAAGATAAGAGTTTGTGTTCGGACTTTAGACTTGGAATCAGTTGTTCCTGTATTAGTATCACATATGGGTTTTTCATTTAGTCGTTTCGTTATTTCAGCACCCGCTCATTTGCCGAAAATGTCCGTGTGAATTTGGAGGGAAGTTTTTGAAATCACATAGTCAATAACAGAAAAAATGCTTTTAGAAGAACGATTGCAATGAGATCGTTTATTCTTTCAGGGATTGTGCTTTTTTTTTATCTTACAGATATGAAGTATTACATGCATTTTTATACCATGGGCAAAATAAATATTTTATTATTATTTTCTTTACCAAGAGATTATTAACATTTCCGTATATGTATTTTAA
Organism: Maratus speciosus; assembly: GCA_963932465.1. NCBI lineage: Eukaryota > Metazoa > Arthropoda > Arachnida > Araneae > Salticidae > Maratus > Maratus speciosus. The sequence goes on along the minus strand of OZ010793.1, from coordinate 255,524,824 downwards.
AAAAGGAACCATCGATCTAAGCAATAAAGAGACAACATGTGTTTATCATTTAAGGTTTTAATTAGACTAATTTTGTATTAATTATGCATTTAATCTATTAAAATTTCTCAATTTTACTGTGAAAAAAATGGAAGCTTATAATAGAATAAAATATTTGTTATAGCTGTATTTAAGAAATGATAAAGTATTTTTGGGAAGATTTCTATTTGAAGGGCCATCATACAAAAATATTCGATTATAACTTTGAACTTCAATACATTTATCGAAAAATGCTATTTGATTTCATATCATTGCTATTGCCATCACTGTCAATTTTATGCATTAGACAGTGTCTATGAATGTGTTGGAAAGTTTTGCGATGTTGAGTGGGGGAAAATATATTTTTGAGAACTGGCTCAATGCTAGTTTCCGTTATAGACAGGTTCTGTTGTCGCCTGTTTTATTGGTTTCAGTAAGCAGTGGATATCTCTATTGAGATACTCAATTACTATTTTTCTCTTTCATATATACTTTAATATATTTGTTGAGATGAAATCACAAAAACCAACCAAAAACATTCTATTTTAGACAGATATTTCGTCTTAGCAGACGAAATTGCATTGTAATATTTTTATGGACATTTACATTGTAATATTTCCATTCAATGTAGAATTCCACTTTCATAGGATGAATTTATTATATTGTGATTGTTTACATTTTTACGCAAATTTCCACTACAGAAAGGTTTCATACAAAATTCCATTATGGGTCTAGGTAACAGTAACGAATTCTTGCAAAGACCTCATGTATGGTCTGTAATTAGATTTGCTGCAGTCTTGCGACCAGACTTGTATAAAACCAAAAACTTTCTGTGCACGCAAATATTGGGCCAAAAGCTTTCTGCAAATTAATTTAATGTTTAATAAAATAATGTGTTATATTATTTTAATGATATTAATTAAAATCAGTAGTTTTAAAGTAATTACCATTTAAATTAAAAATTAATTGATATTAATAAAAGAATAATTATTTTAGTTAATAAAGCAAAAAATCCATGATAAGAAAATGTTTTATCAATTATTTTGTTAATAACAGCCCAATCCTTAATATTCTAACCTCTTCGTACAAAATGCCAGTCACTCTGTTCACAGAAATAAAACAGCATTGCTCATGAAACAACAGAACATTTTATAAGGAGTGGTCTATTCATAGATATCATATCATCATTAAAGAGATTGATACATGGATGAAAGTGCACTAAAGCCATTTTGGAGCAGTAAAATCCATTTTTGGATAGCAAAAATCTGATTTTGGAGCTGTAAAATCCATTTTTGGACAGCAAAAATCTGATTTTGTAGCAGTAAAATCCATTTTTGAGCAGCAAAAATCTGATTTTGTAGCAGTAAAATCCATTTTTGAAACAGCAAAAATCTGATTTTGGAGCAGTAAAATCCATTTTTGAAGCAGCAAAAATCTAATTTTGTAGCAATAAAATTAAAATTCTGTTTTTGGAGCAGACAAATTCTAATGCTAATAAACGCCTAAAAATTAAAATGATTACTATCTTGAAAATATTTTCACATTTGAAAGAATAATTACTCAGTTAATATTTGTTCACACATTTTGCTAATTCTGGGCATTCTAAACGACAATTCGGTACAGATTGCAGTAAGGAAAAATTAGCAGCAGGAAGAAAAAAAAAATCAGCTTATTTGGCTTTAAAAAATATTATTTTAGAACAGTAACTTTAACTAATCAAAGAAAAAAGCCTATGAATACAACATACAAGACTCTCACTTAACTTTAGTAGTAAAAGATGGTAAAAGGGACCAAAAAAGCCATATTTCACATAAAAAGGCACCTAGGGACCTAAATTCAGCAAATCACAAAATAAAATAAACAAAATATCCGCAACCATTTCACGAAATTGCCATGTTTTTCATGATTTCACAATCTCTTACCCTAATTTGAGTGTTTTTTGTGACCTTTTACCGAAATTTGAATGCCTTTTGCAATCTTTTGAAGAAATTTGCTTATTTTTACGATTTTTTGATTAAGTTCACTTATTTATTGCGATCTTTTGACGAAATTTGCATATTTATTGCAGTCTTTTGATGAAATTCGCGTATTTTTTGCGACCTTTGGACGAAATTTGCATATTTTTGCGATCTTTTGAGAAAATTTGCAATCTTTGTGTTTTCGCAATCTCTTGAATAAATTCGCTTTTTGGGACGTTTGGGCAAAATTCACGTGTTTTTCGCGATCTTTGGAAGAAATTCGTTTGTTTTTTGCAGTCTTCTGATAAAACTTGCGATCTTTTGAAGAAATTTACAGGGGTTCATTTTTCTCTTTTGACTGTGTTCGTTTTTTCTCAAAACTAGCTTTGAGAAAATTCACGTTTTTTTTCGCAATCTTTCGACGAAATTTGCATGTTTTTCCTGGTATTTTGATGAAATTTGCTGTTTGTTTCGTGATCTTTTGATGAAATTCATGCTTTTTTTCATAATCTTTTGAGAAATTCGCACTTTTTCAGCGATCTTTTCACGAAATTAGTGTTTTTTCGCGATCCTTTGACGGAATTCGCACTTTTCTCGCGGCCCTTTGACGAAATTCGTGTTTTTTTTCGCGATCCTTGGACGGAATTATTTTTTTTCCGCGATTCTTTTATGAAATTTTTATATTTTCCCCGATCTTTTGACAAAATTCGGGCTATTTCCGCTATGTTTTTCTGAAATTCGTTTTTTTTCCAGCACTTCTTTGATGAAATTTCGTAGAAATTCACGTTTTTTCCCACGGCCCTTTGATGAAATTTGCGTTTTTTCCGCAATGCTTTGACAAAAGGGATGATATTTTTCTGCGAACGATTGACAAAATTGGTTTTTTTTGCCGATCAAATTGTCAGAATCTGACAGCCTATTTTCCTTGATACTTATACACCCTGAAATGGTACTTACCTTTATTCTATTAGTTTTCCATATTTCCATTCTAATACAATTCAGTTACAATAACCAAGTTTTCTTTTGGCTATTATTTTCATTTATTTCTTAAAGCATCCATCCAGTTTTATTTCCAAACTTTCATTCACGCATCGTTCATTATTTATCGTTACGATCGCTCTTCATGGCTCCGATCTTCGGCGTACCGATGTGACGCCACGCCTTTCCCCAATCGCTGAACTTTGGACCGTGTCGGAAGATATGATTTTTCTCCTTTCAGTTTTGCCGTAAGGCAGAAAGCGTTTCCCTCAACTCCACAGATTGGGTAAGAATGTTTTGATCGTAAGGGGGCGTGTTGGATATAGGGAATATATGCCGGTGTTTTTGAAGTTGTGTTGGTTTTTTCTTTGAAGAAAGTTGGTGTTGGTTCTTGCTGTTGAGTTTTGAAGGAAGCTGGTCGTGTTAGTTTTAAGCAGTTTGTCATGTTAGTTTTAAAAGAAGCTTGTGTTAGTTTGTGAAAGCTTGTGTTCAGTGTTAAATAGCTTGAGTGTTTCTTAGCTTGTTCATTGATGATGTTCATTTTTAAAGAACTCATGGGATGTGAAACTTTACTAGTTTTTTTGGAAGCTCGACTTGATATTTTTAGAAACTTTGGAAACTTTTTTCTTGTTTAAAGTAAGCTCCAATATGTTTGTCGACTTCAACATTTTTTCGGATAGCTACGATGTATTTACGCTATTTCGTTAAGATAAGTAAAGGATGAACGGTTTTGTGTTAAAGATAAAGATAGTCTACGATATTGTCAGTATTTCAAGTTTACTTAGCTCTTCATAATTTTTCATCTATTGCAAAACATCGTCACTTGTGTTTAAAGTTATTATTGTAATATTAACAATGGCCGTATGTCAAAGGTCACAAGTTGTGCTCAGCCTAAAGTCAAGCTGTAAGTTTTCCTTTTTCATTTTCCTATTTTTGAGTGCATGTTGACATTTAAATATATTATGAATAACCTAACATTATTGAACTGTTCAACGATTCAATTCATGCTGTTTACTGCCAGTTGTCATTAAATTACTTCATCATAATTTATTTATTTTTATTATGTTTGATAATTATTTAAGTCATGTTTTTCGTTAAAATAAACGTTAGTTTTACTTCAAACTTAAATGCATCTTTACTTGTCTATACACTTTTACATTTTCTCTCAGTCACTATCCTGCCATGGTTACCTACAACACTTCAACTTTAAAAATATCTTCCACACTCTGCTACAATTTTAGTAATCTTAGACCGGTCCTGGTTTCCGGCCCGAGAACACATTTGTTGAAATTCGCAATATTTTTAAGTGATTTTTCTTTATGCCTGAATTTTTGGCCTGATGGTCGATTTTTTTTAATTTTCGGAAAATTCGGAACTGAATCACCCCTGGCAAACAATAAATAAATCATACATAAAATTGGGAAATATTTTTAACATTTCGGTATTTAAATTAAAAGTTATAAAAACAAAATTTACGTTTTTTTTTCTCCAAAAAAATTTTCCACAAAGTTCCAAATTTTGTGGAAAATTTTCCACGCATGGTGTGCATCTGTATTATACAACTCTGCTTGTGGCCATATATTTCATATGTAGCATTTTAAGCACCCACCTTTATACTTTATGAAATTTTAAATCACTGCAGTTATTATATAGATAGATTTTATCTTCATTTTAAGGAATAGCTAAAACTAACGAAAAAAACCTCAGAAAATTAAAAAATACACCAAATATATGTGTACTTGTACTTACGATTATTTTTAATATTTGTTTTCTAAAGAATAACGAATGATGAATACTTTATAACAGGTAGGGAGTTTGAAAGTAACGAATACATACAGGTGCTCATTTAGTCATTACTTCTACAGCACTAGTGGCAGGATAACTTTTCATGTCAGTTAATTTCCAATTAATTGGTTTTGCTGCTTCACTCTTATCAATTAAATTTGCATATTAATCTTTAACTGTGTTCTTTACCCTCATTTCATTTTGTATTTAAGCCTGGAGATTTTTCTTCAAGGTATGAAGGAGCAGATAGCAGCAACTATTCCTGTTTTGGCTGCAGCCATGTCTTAATAGCTTATTGGTGTTGCGCTCATGTTTATGCTGTTCAGTACAGCCATAGTATTTTTAGATTATCTCATCCAGGCATGGGGCTAGCTAAAATATGGGAAAGTTTGTTCTGGAGCTGCCATAATGTTATTACAGTTATACTTAAGCTTTACTTCTTATTATACTAATAGTTTTTAATCAAGTCATACTGACATTGTTTTGAAGAATAAAATTGTTACTATTTTACAACTTTTATTTTAAATTATGGCCTTGTACACCCAGTGAAGACATGCATTATGAAGGTGAATTTAATCATCCTTTAGTATAGTGATCCACATCTCTACATGTATCTATATTTCTGACAGAAATTTCAGAGCAATATATATTTATTCTTTAAATTTTACTATTTTAGTGGTAGAGCTGCTGTCAAATTTTTTATAACAGCCTTTTTCTTTCCAGGTTAAATTGTTATATTTTTAGTTTAGAAATCGAGTTATTTGGGCTACTAGTTTACTAAGCTGTACTTTTCCAGTGTCATAAGTCTGCCTCCCATCTTCCCACCCTCAAATCCTATTTTTCTTAATTATGGTCCACTTTCAAATGGGACCTTTTTTGACTTTCTTCCCGAGTCATTTAGTTACCAACTAAACATTGATATTATATCTGCAACTCTTGGTGACCACTATTTATGAACAATAAAAATTTTTGGCTTTTTCCCACTTCAAACATTTCACCCTAGGTTTAAACCCACATTACTCAGGCTTCTCTTTAGTTAAGTTGTAACTCTAAGGTTTGTCAATGTATTTGTGTACGTTACATTTTAAGAATTCCAGTAACTTACAAAACTTACTGAGTTATGATGCTTTGAATTTTAGGAATTTTTGGAGCATTTTGACACTAAAGGATCTTCTGTGTGTTAATATTTTTCAAGAGTACATGCATGAAAAAGCATGCTAAAATGTGTTAAAACTTACTTCTTCAAATAATATATTAAACAACAAGATAACAAGCAAGTCACTGCCCGGCCCATTATAATAACCTTAAGCAAAACTTAAGTTTATATGATTTTATATCTTCGGAAAATCTTTCAAATGAAACTAGTTTCGTCCCCCCCCCCCTCCCATTGCCTTTAGCAGCAGAGAGTGTTTCAAATGAACTTTCTCTCCAGGGCCCCAATGCCTTCGGCAGCATATAATGTGTTCGCAACAAATTTCTTTCCCAACCTGTGACCTAGGTCAACGCTGCCTAAAGCAGCATATATGGGGAGTGCTCCACATGCGCCGTAGACTCGAAAGCACAATCGAAAACCGAGTTGAATTATCTAAATCCCATAGTAATTGAGGCCCATATAACCCAAGGAAAGAATGTGTGCCCAAGCGGTAGAAGGTCCCACCTCTCCCTTTGTAAATTTAACGAATTAACTTAAACATTAACACAATATTTAAGTTATGGAATGAAATCCCTCCACCTCTCTGAAATTAAATTCTTACTTTTAACAATAACAATTTTTAATTTATGGTAGTACTGAATAAACAAATTGATGCTGAAAAAGGAGATTAATATTCAAAAAAAGGCAGTAGCTGGAGTATAAATGTTTTAGTAGTTATAAGGTAGAGTATTGTTGAAATAAATAAAAGGCAGACATAAAGGCGTGGATTGAATTGAGTATATTTGATATTAACAAGAACAATTACACAAACATACTGAAAGAAAACAGAAAATTTACAGGTATTTATAGATTTTGCAAGGCCCATGTTGGGGAGTTGGCAGCTGTGAAAGAAAGCTACATTAAACAACCAATCACAAGAAACATAGTTGTACAAAAAGAAATTAATAAGAATTTAATGTAATGCTATGATTATTTTCAACACCCGCCCATAATCTAGCATTACATCAGAAAACAAAGAAATTTCTTGAAATCAATCATTAATAATAATATGACACAATTTAAACATTACTTGTACAAACAACAAAGAAATAATAGTTCATAAAATTTAACTTTAGGTAATGCCTTTGTAAATAAATCAGCAATTTGCATATTCGTAGGAACATATTCAATTTTGATGTTCTTTTCTTTTATAATATTGCGAACAAATTTCAATTTGATATCGAAGTGTTTCATTCTACCATAATTACTCTCATTACTGATACATTTTATACATGATTGATTATCCTCAAAAATTACTAAATCCTTAATATTTACAATTTCACTAGCAATATTTTAAAACCATAACAAGTCTTGCAAACTTTTAGTTAAAGCAATGACTTCAGCTTCAGTTGACGATAAAGCAACTGATTTTTGTTTATTACAACACCACAGAACAGGCATGTTACAAATCATTAAAATATAACCTGTTACTGATTTGCGGTCATTTGTGTTAGCCCCCCAATCAGCATCAACATACATGGATAATTTAGGATCAGAATTTTGCTTTTTATACACAAGTTTTAAAGACAATGTTTCTTATTGGCAAAGTAATGCTTCGTAAACTTCAGGATCTGGATACCGTACAGGTTGCTTTTTAAATCTTTCAGATTTTCTTGTTTTGTCTTCTTTCTCTTCAGGATCATCTAATTCATCACTCGTATTTTCTAGAACATCTGGATCAATTTCATTATCGACTGGTTCTGAATTTTCTAGAATGTATTGTTTCGACTGAACATTTTCCTTTTTCTCTTCATCGAATTTCACATTTCTTGATACAGTTATGCGTTTCGTTTCAGGATCTAGTAATCTATATCCCATTGAAGAATAACCAATGAAGATCATTTGTTTAGACCTATCGTCAAGCTTCTTTCGATGAACGGAAGGAATTAACATGTAAGCACTGCATCCAAAAACACGTATGTGCTTGAAATCGGCTTCTTCTCCATATTTCAGGAAGTACGGAGTTTTGTTCTCAATAGTGTTGCTTGGCATTCGGTTTTTCAAGTAAGCTGCTGAAAGGATAGCTTGACCCCAAAAAGTCTTTAGCAAATTTGATTCAGCAATCAAAGCACGCCCTATATTCAGAAGCGACCTATTGCAGCGTTCAGCTACTGCATTCAAAGATTGCATGTATGGAGGAGCGGGATCGATCACTATACCAAGATCTCTAGTAAAATTCACTAAATCATTAGAAAAATATTCCTTCCCGTTATCACATCTAATTTTCTTCACTGTAGGGTTGGATTTTAAGAACATTTTTAATTCTTCTGAGACTTCACTTTTATGTTTCAGTAAACGTACTTCAGTAAAACGAGAAAAATCATCGATAAGAGTCATAAAATAGCACTCGCCAGAAAAAGTTGTCGGAAAAATAGGTCCACAAATGTCACTATGAATCAAAGTCATTGGCTTGGTTTCTCTTTTTCTTGGTCCTCTTCCCATTGGTGTTGCACTCTGTTTTGCACGAGCACAAATATCACAAAAAGAATCGAATCAGGTACCGGAAGCTTCATATCTTTCAATACTTTGTCACTCGGATGACCAAGTCTGCGATGCCAGATATCACAATGATTTTCCTTTGATGTAAGAACGGTTTCGTAAACAGGGACAAAGTCACTTACGTATTGTCCATTCAAATCACGTTCACCAAAGTAAAAACGGTTTCTCCCTTTTTCGATAAATACTTTTTGATTCTTGAAAATAACTGTATAATTTGCACTTTCAATTTTCCTAACGGAAATGAGTTGCCCATTTAAGTCTGGAACATAAAGCACATCCTTTAAAGTAATTTCCATTCCATTCGACAGTTTTCCATTAATATTTCCAATACCTTTGATTTCAAGATTCGTTGTTTTCGATGTGCATTTAATTGTTCCTGAAGAAGGTACTAAGGATGCGAAATAATTCTCATTAGAACACATATGGGAAGTTGCTCCGGAATCTACTATAAATTCATTCTTTTTAATGCTTCCAGCAACGAAAGAAACAGCTGAAGAGGCAAATTTTTCTTCATTTGAATTTTTAACAGCTTTACAGTTACGTTTTATGTGTCCGGATTTTCCACAAGAATAGTAAGTAATTTTCTTTCTACAATATTTCGCTGTATGCCCTTTAGAGTTGCAAATTTTGCAAAAGAATTCTTTGCGAGTCGACACAAATGCAGTATTATCATGAGCAGCCTTAGTATATACTTTTTCTTTCTTTGAATCCAAAAGAAGTGCTTCAGCATCTAATAATCTTTGTGTCACGAAATCTAATGTCAAAACAGAATTCGGTTGGTTTTCTAAAGCAATCTTAACATTTTCAAATTCCTGAGGCAATGACATCAAAATATAAACAATACCGTATTTTTCGGCCTATAATCCGCAGCCGCAATTTTTAGTGCTTATAGAAAAATTTCATCAGATAATCCGCATCGGCCTATAATCCACGGATAATACTCCGAACTATACGAGGATTACTCACTGTTTTCAACATTCTAAAGTACTACTAATAAACCACCTCCCTATTTATTTAGTTGCTCTATTTAAACGATAATTGTAATAAAATTATTGAAAAAAATAATTATTAAATAATTACAAGTGAAAAATACAAATACTTTTTTTCATTGAATCTTATATCTAAAACGTAGACTGTCTTGTGAATACAGATAATTCTATAATAATTGCTGTTTTTAAATCATTTTCCGCTTTTATAATAATGTTCAGTTTAAATTCTGTAGTGTTAATAACACGTTTTCTGTCAGACATTACTTATTATATTGCATTCCAATTTTTGAAAGAGAGGAGTTGAGAAATGCTTTGTTCTTCATAAAAACATGCTGCCAAAAAGCTAAAAATTATAACATAAAAATCAGAAGCCACTCCCACTAGCACCTCACGTCATATGTGAACGAATCACGAGCAACTCCGCAAACATTCGATAGTAAACAATCGTGTGATAGCTGTTTACATTTTTATTTTGACTGCCAGTCGAAACAAGATATCTGGCATGAACTTCTGCTTAAAAAAATGTCAGCAAATAATCTGCACCGGTAGATAATCCGCACGTAAAATTTGAGTTTTTTAACAGATAATCCGCGGATTATAGGCCGAAAAATACGGTAGTATCCGTTTCATTAACTTCTGCCCCAGACAGCTTAAGATCTGAAATTAATTTATTTATTTCATCAATGTGATTTCTCATAGAAACTGTATGATCTTTCTTAATCGTTGCCAATCTCTTCCGAATTAAAATTTGATTCACTGCACGCTTTGTATCATAAGTGCGTTCTAATTTATTCCAAATTTTATGAGCTGTATTTTCATCTTGAAGTGACGTAAGAACATTATCACTTAATAATGATAATAATAAAGCGTAAGCCTTTTTTGCTTTCACGACATTGGCGGCACTGTCTGGAACCGCTTCATTTTCCAGGAATTTTTCCGATTCCTTAGCAGCAAAAATTGCCGTTACTCTTCGTTTCCATACTGAAAAAACTTTTCCATCACCTTCAAAAAGAGGGATGCCGTAAACATCTTTTGAAGAATCCATTCTGCTCGATAAAATATATAAAAAAGAAAGATAAATCTTTTTCACTCAAAATCCCAGCAGAAATGAAAAAACAGAAAGATAACGGCATCAGTATGTCTCGCAGCTCATTTCAACACTTGCTATAACCACGCTCTGCTGTTGAAATAAATAAAAGGCAGACATAAAGGCGTGGATCGAATTGAGTATATTTGATATTAACAAGAACAATTACACAAACATACTGAAAGAAAACAGAAAATTTACAGGTATTTATAGATTTTGCAAGGCCCATGTTGGGGAATTGGCGGCCGTGAAAGAAAGCTACATTAAACAACCAATCACAAGAAACATAGTTGTACAAAAAGAAATTAATAAGAATTTAATGTAATGCTATGATTATTTTCAACAAGTATAAATAAATGTTTTAGTAGTTTATAAAGTAGCCGGAGGACCTTGGAAATATGTTAAAGAAAATTACAAGGGAATCTGATTGTTTTGAAAGAAAATGCACCAAGTAACCCGAGAAGGCGATTAATATTCAAAATTGGTGGTAGCTGAAAAGTGAGAATTTTTTTTCGTTCATATAGTAGTTGGAGGACCAAAGAAATAGTTCAAAAAAGCTAGTGAATCGGATCACTTTTAAGGGATATTAAAAAGCTTTGAGGTAATTAAGTTCAGTACTGAGTAACTGAGGAGTGGAACAAATATTGATAGCCCGAAAAAAGAAAAGTATTAAAAGCAGTGAATTTCTGGTTAGGAGGATGAGAAGAATATCTGTGAGGTGGGAGACTGACAGCAAAAGATTTATGAAAGCCGGTAGTCTGGAAACCATTATCACAACAAATAACAAGGACATCCAGGAAAGAAAGACAGTTATTGGTCTCAATTTCGGAGGTAAATTGAATGCAGGGATCAATGAAATTCATAATGGGAAGAATATGATTAATATCCGAATTCATTTCAGCCAGGACATAAACATCATCAACACAACGAACATAGAATGGAAATTAAAATATTAAAATTTCAAAAAGTTTGACCTCAAATGAATATCGCATAAAATTGGATTAAGAGGATTACCCATAGCCAAATCGTCAATCATACGAAAGACATTCCTGTTAAGTGAGGTGTTTGGTATGTTAAGTGAGGTGTTTGGTATGTGAATTCCGAGAGTATGAAATGAATTTAAGATAATTTATTCATATATAATTACCCCAAATTCACATTTGAATTCTCAAAATCCACACCCAACATCCCACTTTGGCCGGAGCAAAAGTAGGTGTACTTCGAGCCATGAAAAAATAATTTAAAGTTAGTACAATTAATATTAATCCCCTTCTATTTATTATTCAATCTGAGAATCTTAGCTGAAATAAAAAAGATTATAATAATTAATCTCATCCTTCAAACATCTACTGAATATACCTGAAATGCTATTCTTAAAACAAATATATTCAAACACAATAAATATATCAAAGAGATAAATTTAAATGAATATTTATTTAATATATTTGAAATTGATTATATATATGGAAGTTATCTGCACAAATAAAAAGGAAAAATTACAACATTAAAATTACCAACAAACATTCATGAGTAATAGATTACAGCTCTGTAAGATACATCATACATGAATTTCTGCGATCTCCAACTGAGATGAAACATTTTTTGAATCTGTTCAAGTAATGGTGTAGACGCGTAGCATGCAAATAGAATAACGTTTCAAGATTAAAATCCAGTTATGAAGAGTTAATTAAAATAAAGAAAATTTCTATTATTTCTGCTTCAGGATTCAAATCCTGAAATTCGGTATCAATTCAGTATGCTGCTAATTTACAGTCACAAAATTAAACGTTCTCACAATCTTCTCTTTTTTAAGTGGATGTAACGGCAAATATACATCTAGGATAAAAGGAATGTTCTCACCTCTGAAGTACGAAGATTTTTACTTGATATATTTCACACTAAAATACCTCCTAGAATGGAATTGCTCACATTGAGGTTTGGCACTTTCACTTTGAAATAATTTGGGAGGCGATCGGCTCCCAAGACGCCAGATATCTAACATTGAAGAATAAGTGAGTCGTTGATACCTTCTCCAACCGCTCATTCCTATGAGTGAACTGAATCAAACTTTCATCACATCTCATAACTTTAATCTTGTTATTATTAGTATTGAAGAAAATATCTGTAATAAAGTTATATCTGTAGTAGAGCCAGCCAACTGATGTGCCGTTATTTTAACACGGCATCACCAGCCGGCCGCCTCCTACGTGCTTTTTCTTTCAGAGCTAACGCCTAAGAGAGAGAAAATCGCGTTGCTTGGGGAGAAACGAAGTTAGCGGCCAGCGCTGTGATTGGCTGGTCTGATAGCGTTCTCAAACGAACTCAAAATGAATATTATTTGAAAAATGAATCAAAATAAATTGTTTTTGAATGAAAATTGAAGTGATCAAATTTATTATAAATGGGAAAAATTAATTTAAAATGCATATTTATTTTATAAATTAATTCAGATGATTATTTTAATTCTGATAGATTTATTATTTCCCAACGATCTTGATATTGAAAATAAAACTTTTATTAAAATTGGAAGAACATTGTTAATTTATAATATAAATTAAGTTAGGTATTATTTCTTAATTTTTGATAGCTAAAAAAGTTTAGAAATTATATTTGAAATATCTTTTTAAAGATTGGCAACACGAAAACGAAACTTTGAATTTAAAAAGTAAATAAAGATCGTTAAAGATAAATAATGTCATAGGCAAAACAAAAGTATTTTGCAACAAGCAAACCCGAGTGAGAAGGATAAGCTCTTCGATTTCAAAATAAGAGAAATGGAATTCACAAAGCCTTTTCATGTGGCAATCTAAAGCCCCCTCAACCAGAACATTAGTGAACAATGATTTAACATCAAAGGAAACCATCATGTGTCCCTGTGGCTTAACATTATGAAGTTTTTTAACAAAATCAAAAGAATTCTTAACAGTGAAACAATTACTGCTCAAAAGTGGAGAAAAAACAAACTAAATATTTGGCAAGCTTATAAGAAGCTGTACCAATACTAGCAACAATAGGTCTGAAAGGAATGTCAGGTTTATGGACCAGGGTGGTTCAAAAAAATTTTTTTTGAGCCAGAGTTCAGGCCACCCCTAATTTTTTTAGACTTATCGATAGAATAATACTGGTAAATTTTTAGCTTCTTACTCGAATTCTAAGAGGGTGCTCAATTATCCCACAATTTAACATTAGCAGAAGCATAGGAAATGTAACAATAATTTACACTTCAGAAATATTTAAATTTTCCCAGAAGTTTTTAGAAGAAATTTATTTTGTTTTATTATATATTTGTATTTAAATATTTCTGAAATATTTTATTATATGTAGCAACATTTCTGAGAATTATTTACATGATGAAGTTACAGACAACACTAAACCAAAACAAGAATTCTACCAACTCCTTTTACAAGCAATTGAAAACAATTTCTCAGTGGAACATTTAATTTTTCATAATTTTTATTTTAAATTATTATTTTTGTATATTTTCAAATTATGCACCCAGCAACAAGCAGCTGTCTGATAGTTGTTTACATTTAGTTCACGGCTATTCCTAAGTGAAAGGTGAAAAATGAAAATAATATTTAAAATAGTTTTAATTATCTTTTAAATAAGTATCAAGAATTATATTTAGTTTGCATTACTTACAGTAAATATTAATCTACTGTTATGTGAGGCTAACATTGTTCATGTTACAGTTAATAAGACAAACACTAAGCCAAATATGAAATAAACTAATCACAAAATTTGTGCATTAATCAACAACTTAAATTTTATGAAAAATAGCTGTTCTTTTCTGTTTAAAGAAATTTCAAAGCCAAAAATTTGTAATGGCTCCGGTTTCAACTTGCCTTAGTAATGAAATTTTTCTGATTTGTCTAAGATCAGTAGGCCAAGTGACTAGATTGAAACAACTAACTATGACAAGGCAAATCCTTCAGTGTGTTCATTATCAGTTGAAAGAATCAAAATTGGTACAATGTCTTAGTCTGTTACAGTTAAAGAATTAATGCAGATTTGGCAGAAACCTGCAATTCCTGCAAAACAAAAGAAACACATATATAATTAAAAAACTAGAAAAACATTCATTCTCATTGGCTTTTGTGGAAGAAAAACAAAAGTCTTTTTCTACAGCCCAACGGCAAGGAGTGGTTAGATATATTGGACACTTTCTTTGATATTGGTCATGAAGGTGTTATAAAAATGATAAGAATTAAAGAAGATTCTAACTTTCTCCAGGATCAAAGAACCAATTGTAAAATGTATATGGGTTTAAAAGATAAAGAGTTCCCCCCAAAAAGCATGAGCATTCTCGTCAGAGACTAAAAGAAGAATAAAGCATTAGAGCCTCTTTATCTTCAGCTACCATTTGTCCATCCAATATTTGTCTAAATAGTGTAACGGAAAACTCTGAGCCATCAGACGATGAATTTATTCTAACACAGTTAAAGGTCTTGAAAATTATCTATCAACAGACAGAGATTGCACTTTCTGCTGGAAAAGTGATGGAACATCACAAGTCTGAGTGTTCTGATAACAATAAGACTTTCTCTCTTTTCTGACAGAATTTCAATGGAAGAAAAACAAATTGTTGTAGAGCGATTTACAGCTATGTAAACACTTAAAAAGCGTTATGAGAACTTGAGATTTTTATAGAAGATGATGTGCGACTGTCAGATTGTGACAAGGAGAACAGCAGAACTCTTAGCCTGTATGAATATAAGCAAGTCATTCGTTAGCCTTTCTCCCGAAAAATTAAATGGCAATGCTGATTATACCAAAGGAAAGGAGTGGATTCAAATTTTACAAGTAGTGAAAGACAGTGCAGAACGAGGGGTAAAGCTTATTGGAGATTTAAATAAAAATCATAACAAATGATGAAGATGAAAGTCAATTCTTGCTGCAGGTCCAGGTCGTAGAAACAAACAAAAATGCATTTCATCAGAAACAACAAAAAAAATCAATTTTAGACACTATTTTGTATTATTAAAGACCAAGTATGATTACATTTCTATTGTTTACTTCTATATTGTTTTATTCTTTTCTAAGAAATTAATTTTGGAGGTCTTTATTTTTTTTTAAACAAACTAGGGGGCTCGGCCCCCTACGAGCTACGCTCGCCAACCCCCGTCCAGACACCGCAGACTCTAAATGCACGCTAATTTGATCGGCTTTAAAAAGATTTCGAAAGATTGAATTATAATTTAAAAAACAGTGGCGATCTCCCTATAAACGGATTTCTATTCATTTCTCTTTGATTGGGGGATTTTAACGCCAAATCCGCTGCGGTACTACTTGATTATCCCGTCGACCCATTTCGCCAAATTATATAAATCGCCAAACCACTCGCCAAATTATACAGATTGACATAATTTTTTATTTTAAATAACGAAAGAACAAATAAATTAGTACAGCATTAATAAAAATACAAATAAAACGTCGAAATAAAAATAACTTGATGACGTAGACACATGTAACAACATTTCAAAATAAGCTAATATAAAAGGAATTAAGTAAACAGAGTCTTTGTATCCTGGTATTTTTTAACAAAGCGAAAAGAAAGTTCTTTTAAATGAGACATTTTAAATTAATCGTTTTTAATCTGACGTAATTTTTACCAAGCTATTCTTTCTCTGTTAAATATTCACTTGAAAATACCAGTTGAAAAGTATCCTCTCAAAATATCAAATAAATGTCTAGCGCAATATTTAAATTTAAACCGTTTTGCAATATTATTTTGCGTTCATTTTATGTAATAACTGTAATGTGACGTAAATATGACGTAATTTCTCCTATTTAATACTTCTAACGCATGTTAATAAATTTATTATTTTACAAATTCCTTTCTCACTTAAAATTCACGTGTAATTATAGTTTTTATGACGTAATTTTTAATAAGTTCCTGCTTTTTGCACATAATTATTTAATTCTAATTCCAAATGTTTTTTTTTTCTGTTTATAATAGTCACGTGTAAATATTTTTTTTTTTTTTTTGAAGCAAACATTATTGCTTCCTCTGTTTATACAGTTGGCAACAGTTTAAATTAATATCACTTTCTGAAATCTGTAAAAATTATCTCTAGAAATGCTGAAAATTTGAATTTAAAATAGAAATAAAACCTCAAAAAATGAGTCAAAATAAAAAAATTAATGCAATCTGCACTCCGGCAAATTCTAACGCATAAAATGATCTAAAAATGATTACACTGCCATGTATAGTTTTTGCTGCTATAAAACTTTTTTAGTGGAACGATTTTGTCCAACTTTAGCATTAAATATCTCTTAAAATAATTCTTCGATTTGAAAACTGTCTGCTTCAGCGTGTTTATCAAACATTTCTGTATAAAACCACCGATTTTTATATTTTTGTATGCATTATTTTTCTTAATATTAACGAAGAAAGACCTCCAGTCACAAAAAATTCAAAACCGGCGGTGGCGGCGGCGGCGGCGGTGACAGCGGTAGTTACTTTTTTTTAGAATAGAGAGACTAGGGGGCTCGGCCCCCTACGAGCTACGCTCGCCAACCCCCGCCCAGACACTGCAGACTCTAAATGCACGCTAATTTGATCGGCTTTAAAAAGATTTCGAAAGATTGAATTATAATGTAAAAAGCAGTGGCGATCTCCCTATAAACGAATTTCTATTCATTTGTCTTTGATTGGGGAATTTTAACGCCAAATCCGCTGCGGTACTGCTTGATTATCTCGTCGACCAATTTCGCCAAATTATATAAATCGCCAAACCACTCGCCAAATTATACAAATTGACATAATTTTTTATTTTAAATAACAATAGAACAAATAAATTCTTACAACATTAATAAAAATACAAATAAAACGTCGAATAAAAATAACTTGATGACGTAGATACGTGTAACAACATTTCAAAATAAGCTAATATAAAAGGAATTAAGTAAACAGAGTCTTTGTCTCCAAAAGCGAAAAACAAAGCGAAAAGAAAGTTCTTTTAAATGAGACATTTTAAATTAATCGTTTTTAATCTAACGTAATTTTTACCAAGCTACTTTTTTCTCTTTTAAATATTCACGTGAAGATACTTTTGTTAGAAATGAAATATTATTTGCGCTTTCCTAACAAAAATAGTGGAAAAGATCCTCTCAAAATATTAAATAAATGTCTAGCGCAATTTCTAAATTTAAACTTTTTTGCAATATTATTTTGTGTTCATTTTATGTAATAACTATAATGTGACGTAAATATGAATATGTAATTTCTCCTACGACTTCTAACGCATGTTAATGAACTTATTATTTTACAATATCCTTTCTCTTTTAAAATTCACGTGTGTACTTTTTATGACATAATTTTTAATAAATTCTTGCTTTTTATACGTAATTATTTAATTTTAATTTGAAAGTTTTTTTTCCTGTTTATAATAGTCACGTGTAAATAAATTTTTAATTTGAAGCAAATATTATTGCTTGCGCTTTTTATACAGTTGGCAACAGTTTAAATTAGTACAATTTTCTGAAATCTGTAAAAAATATCTCTAGAAATGCTGAAAATTTGAATTTAAAATAGAAATAAAACCTGAAAAAATGAGTCAAAAAAAAAAAAAAAAAAAAAATACAATCTGCACTCCGGCAAATTCTAACGCATAAAATGATCTAAAAATGATTACACTGCCATGTATAGTTTTTGCTGCTATAAAACTTTTTTAGTGGAACGATTTTGTCCAACTTTAGCATTAAATAACTCTTAAAATAATTCTTCGATTTGAAAACTGTCTGCATCAGCGTGTTTATCAAACATTTCTGTATAAAACGACCGATTTTCATATTTTTGTATGCATTATTTTTCTTAATATTAACGAAGAAAGACCTGCGGTCACAAAAAATTCAAAACCGGCGGCGGCGGCGGCAGTTACTTTTTTTTAGAATAGAGAGATATATAGAAAAACTACAATGGAATGCACTAACTTATGAAGTTAGTGGGTGTTGAGCACCCTCTTGCAGTTGAAATATGAAGTTCAAATTCTGCCAAAATATTACTGAACACAAGTCTACAAAAATTGAGGGGTGGCCTGGTATATATGTGAAAGTTTATTTTTTTATATAGATGGCTGAACCACCCTATTATGGACCTTAGGTAAATCATAAAACCTGGCACAATGTGCAATAGAAGGAATAAGAGACTTAAAGTTAGCAGAAATAATGGGAGAAGACTTAATAGAGTTAATTTCACTAGTGGAAGGGTCTTTGCGGATGTCCACATAAGGCCCATCGTTAATTAATTTATGGTATTTCTCCAAATATGAAGATTTGCTGAGAAGAACAATCTGACCACCTTTCTCAGCCTTGGTAATGATTAAATTTGGATCAGAATGCAAAATTTTCAGACACTGTTTAACAGGATTTTTAAGATTAGGCTTATAAACATTAGAATTGAAATCAACAGTATTGGCAATGAGATGCCTGATGGGCTCTTTTTGAGAAGAAGATAGAGCGCTATGCTTAAAGGCTCTTTCAATAGGAGCAATTAGATTAGGTAAAGAAGGAATAGCAGAGACAGAGAAATTGTTATTCAATTTGAGAGCATCGAGCTGATTGTCACTTAAAGAAACACTAGAAATATTGACAACAACATTTTGGTTAACAACAGGCAAATTGCTGGAGTTGTTAACAACAGCTAAGTCTGTGAGATGAAATCTCACATTTTTTTTCACCTATTCACCTGTTTGCATCTGTGATGGAGCCGCGGCCGTTTTGTGTATTTTCTTTTTTCTCCCGTCTCCCTCGCAGACAACGTTAGTGTAGACCTGTAAGTTGGCTTTTCCCCAGTGCTTGCATACGCACGCCATTCATTCATTATTCTTCCCTTCCTTTTTCTCTCCGTGTTTCATCCGAGGCTGTAAGTGCGCGCATGCTCAGTAGAAAAAGGGCTCTTGCTATGATTTCAAACGAGTGACGTTTCGTTTCACGAACGAATTAGATTGTGTTACTTTTGGTTTCGCTTTCTCATTTGTTTTCCGAATACCGGTGGCTTTTTAATTTGGTCAATTGTTTTAAACCTCTCGCTTAATTACTTTTGCGGGCCCCGTAGCGATGTTTATATACTGTCTCCCTTAATTTTTTTATGCAGTTAAAGTTCTGACGGGATTGCCGAAACAACGATGTCGATATCTGTTTGTAGTTGTGTCATTTTTTATCAACAAAGTTTTTGTTCTTCAGTTAAATATTTGATATTCTCTCGGGAATTTTTTAATTTAAGTGCTGGTATTTTCAAGAACCATTTGCGGGTGATCAAAGGGGAAAATTATTCATCTTCATCTAAAAATATACTTAAATAAAGATTGATTTAGTCTCAAGAAAGTGTAGTTCCTGTCTCTTCCTCAACACTGCTTGTTTCAAGTAAGATCGTTTTGATTTTTCTCCTTTTAAAATGACCTAAAAGAACTAAGTGTAGGGTTATTGTCTCCATTGTTTTAAAAGAAGAATTTTTACAACAAACTAATTCGAAAATACGATCAAAACAATTTGTGAATATTCTAATATTCACGTCACAAAGTCCTTGATGGATTCTGAAAGTTTTTACCTTCTTGGTGAAGAGTTTACTAGAATTATAAAAATTATGTGCATATGTATATTTTTGATGAAAAACAGAAGAAGCTGTGAGAATCTACTCCATGACCTTCTGTCTATAGACTCAAAATCAGATGTAGAATTAGCGAGGCTGATATGTAAAGAATATAACTCACGCTCTATATGAAAAATTTTATGGCGAGTCTCTTGAATCAAAGTTCTTAAAAGAGCTAATTTAGAACGAAATAAGACCTTATCAATTCTATTAGAAGAAAATAAATTACAACCTATACAAATGAAATTAGGAATAACCTTCTTACGCCTACAGTCAAGTAGGAAATGTAAGTGTTCCCAAAAACTGTACTTTTTTTAATCGTAAATTACAAAACCTATTAATTTTACACTGGCAAGAGATCTTGCCAGTGTGGTTTATCTTTCAATTTTTCCTCAGCCATCATTATCCAGAAATGTTCTTCTAACCTTGATCTTGATTTTTGGAAAGCTTAACACATCATTAAAAATTCTCACTCTTTAGTCAATGACTTATCTAATACTCCTGATTTTCTAAGTATTTGGAAAGCATTAATTTAATTTCCCCTTTTTGGTTTATTTTTCTCTCGTTCTTCGGTAGATATTGCTACTTGTCCACTCATTCGTTTCATCTGCTTCTGTCTCAGGCACATTCACTACCCGTATTGGATATATAAGCTGGCGCGTCTGTCATTTTGCTCAGCCTTGCTTTTTCTAGCACGCTGTGTCTTGCTCTACCTTGCACTGAAGAAGAATCTTGCTAGTAGATTTGAAACAGCTGTTTGCTGCTTTTCACATTTTATTTGTACATTTTTAACATTGGTTTTCTGCTTTTTAATATTCCTGCACAAAGGCTTTAATTGCTATTTTAACACCTTTAAGGGAGCTGTAATAGGGGGACAACAGATAGTTGAAAGCAGGCCCTAAATATGATGTAACAAGAACAATGACACATCTCAAAAGCAAGATTTCCATAAGTGCATACTTGAAAAATTAACTAAAAAATAATAAATAAATAAAATACTGAAGATTTTTTGTGTAATATACACTGATGGACAAAACCTAAGGATGGGTGTTTTGGTAAATGATGGCAAGTGCAGAATCAAATGCAGCAGCTTGTGGAGATTTACATGAAAGCGTAAGGCATTACAAATGAAGATAGCAATGTAAATTTTTGGTTAGTGTATGTCTCATAGCATATAAACAGATTTACAGGTATTTGGCACATGCAGCCAGTGAGTTTTTGATGTTCCATTTGAACAAGTCTTGGAGAACGTTGAAGTTTGGAAGTGAGGTCCTGTCTAGCAAACATCATTTGGATGCTTTTACACACGAATGGATAATTGAAAAGTTGGAAGAAGAGTGATAAATTACAGATGTTGCTACAGAATTCAACGTTGCCCACAATGTTGATTCTGTAAGAATTAATTTGGTAAAAATAATTAAATTCAACATGAATATTTCACTGGGTGTATAATAGTCATAATAAATGCAAAGATTGTAAACATCAATAAATTTATTCTTCCAAAACAAGAAAGATTAATAAAACGTTCTTTTAAAATATGGTAACTAGTAAAAATAGAACAAGACTTGAGTATAAAAGAGACTTCCATATGAGGCACATCAGCAATAAGCTAACAGTAGACAAATCTCTACAGGAATTCCCATTAGCAGGTTTCATAGCTACGGATGAGATGATGGCTTAAGTAAAATTTGGCTGTTCCAGACAGCATTACGAATAAAGACACCCGATTGGACTGAGCTGCTAAACCACAACTGCAACCAGAACTGTAACTGAATGCTGTACTGCAAGTGTACACCTTGAAGCAAAATCTCAAAGCTTAAGTACTGAAAATAAGATTAAGGTATGCAGTTAAAGAATTTTATGCGAATTCTGTATAGTAATGAATCAGCAGAATTAATTAACTGGAGAATTGACTGATATGAAATGATTTTCCTGCTACATGCTCATCCAACCATGAAACCAACCAATCATATCCAATTATGTAAACACTATAGCAGGTAATGATGTGGCCAAAGGCTTAATGAGATTACTCATCTAGAAATAAAGTCCACAATCTCTTTTTAAGTAATTTATATTAAAAACTTTAATATTTCAAACATATATTTAAGTTAATTTCAAAACTTTGATATTTAAACAGGTCATTGAAACTGCATCTGTTACATAAAGAAAACAATAAGTGTTAATGACTGAACAGAGACATTGGGAAAACTAACTGGGAAAAAATATAGAAATGCTTTTGTAGATAAACTTAACTTATATATTTATTGCACACTTAAAACAACAGTTTCCAGGCTTTGGGCAATGTTTCAAACACCTGAACAGTGTAGCAGACTTAAATTAGGAGGTCGTATCGTAGTATGATGGACGAAAACAATCAGTACTACATGAAAAAAATAGGAAAAAAAAAAGAGTGCAGTACAGCTGGTCAAATGGCAAGTCAATTTTGCATAGTCGCAGGAACTCAGATATCTGGAAAACAGTTGCAAGGTGTTTGTGACAGACAAAAATATATACCCGAAGACATGTTATGTAAGTCCCACTTGCATGAGAGCCTGTTCATACTTTCTTCTAATAGAAGATGGCAACCAATATGGCATGAAGTTGGTAGTGCTTATCGTCCAGAAAATATCCAGGAAAGGGTCTGATATGGTACTTGTAGCATCATGGTCAATGCCCCATCCCAGTACATGTGCTTGAAAAAGGGACCATTACAGTTGCACAGTACATTGCTGAAGTTCTGCTGTCTCATGTTCGCCTTTCCCATGTTGTCGGCGATAACTTTCTGTTCATGGATGATAACATGCCCTGTCACCGCACCAGCCTGGCTCAAGGCTATCTGAAGAGCAAGGGTATTCATTGTATCATATCACTAGCTTGTTCACCTGAACCTTATGGAATAGAAAATGTAAGGGATGCCTTGCTGCTAATCCTTATCCTCCAACAAACAAGCTGTCTTTCACACGTGCAGTGAACAAGGAGTGGGACAAGTTGCCTTAAAATCTTATGAATCAGATCATTCAAAGCATGCCACAATGGGTGGGAAGTTTCATTAGATTAAATGGTAAGCATATCCCTTATTGAATTCAATTTCAATTTTGCATAGTCGCAGGAACTCAGATATCTGGAAAACAGTTGCAAGGTGTTTGTTATGTTTATCTCAATTGCCTGTCATAAGTAATCTGCATTCTTTGTATAGTTCTGTTTCTGGGTCAATATGTACCTTTCCCTGAAAGAACCTGTTTCAAAACTTTACATTAGTACTTTTCCTGATAAATCTATCATGTCTCACATTTTGTCTTTATCTATTTATCCCACTTGACATGAAACTGTACCTGCAATTTTTTTTTTTTAAACGTTGCCATTTGTTCACCTTCCTTGGTTTTATCCACCAGTGTATAATTCAAAACAAAATTGGGGTGAAAATTCGGTATTGCTTTAGTTTAAAAATCAGGAAATGATAGAGTAATTCATGAAAATTTCATTATTTGGTGAAATATCGCCATGTTGGCAAAACAGAGTAAAATTTTTGAAATCTAAAATAGAAAAATTGATTTGCAGTAGTTTCATTTTGAGAAATTTTTAATACTTTTAAACACATTGGAGAGAAACAAGATAAAGTGAATGCAGTCTAATTCCAGAATAACACACTTAAAAGTCAGTAAAAACTCATGTTTTCTTTAAGCCTTTAGATGAAGTAACGCTGATTAATGACAAAAAAAAATTAATAATGTAATGAATAAAGTGATGTTTTCTTATAATAAATACAGAACCATTTTACCTGTAGTAAATACAATTACATTACATCGATATTGATAATTACAAATACACTTTAGACTTTTAGTATACAAATTAATAAATATACAACACAGATTAATATATTTTTAAAATGTTATAGAAATATTTGGACATTTTTCAGCAATCAACCCTTTAGGAACTTCCATTCCACATATATGTTAATGTGTTAGGAATTGAGCAGCTGATGAATGGTATACAGCATTGATGTTTTCCATGATATTTACAATATCATCTGAAGTTATTAAAAGAATATTTTTTGAATACTTACAGATGATATTGTTTTTATTTATTGCTATTAATGCTATATACCCAAATATGACCCCGTGAAGGGAAAAATAATTCAGATCAAAATAAATTAGATCTTAATAAATCAGATTGAAAGTTAATTGCTTGAAAGTCATTTTAACTTTCTTTTATTATTTAAACTTATATAAACTACATTATCAGCTACATTTGAAATGAATAACAGAATTGCAAAATTTACTTGTTTAAAAGCAGTGTCAAAATTGAAATCAGGGCAATCACAAATGTTTCACCATTTTTCTCATAAATTGCACCAACACAATGTTCGTCAAATTGTAAATGTCATTTAGCGATATAATTAAAGTTTTTCATTTTAGTTGGGAAAGTCGACCGACATTCCGATGATAAATTTGATTGGTCTTTTAGTGTGTACATTGATTCTGCAATATTTTATATTTCTTTTATAAATTTTTGAGAATGTGCTTTAAGGAGATTATCCTTGTGAGTAGAAAAATTAGTAGAGTATTTTGAATTGGGGTCTGCTCTTCTATCCATTCATCTTAAATTTACCTTACATTCTATCCGTATTTTTATCAGTATTCTCCCCCCCCCCCCTTCTTCTGAAACTGGTTAATGCAGTGTTGTGTATCTAATAGATACATTGCAACCAATTGCGACTTACGCTGGGTTAACTACTGAACAAGCAGAAATGAATAACCTGCGACAGAAACTGATGCATATTTACTGTGAACAGTTTCTGAGATAAAAAGAATAAAAAGTTAGATTAACTCATAAAATATTGTTTCTGTACTAAACATTACGTACAGGACTAATATAATTAAAATTCACCTATTCAGACATCTCAAGGCTATTAGAGCTCCAAACGAAACAAAAAATTTCCCTAGTGTGTATAGGTAAACTATAAGTTACAACTTAAACTGTGATGATTGAAAAAAAAAGCAGCCTGTGAGACTGCTAACAACAGCTAAATTAAGGGTTAATTTAAATACCTAGAAACCATTCAATGAATCTGCAGTTGATTCTTATTTTGATAAAAGCTAATTCTAAAATAATCTACTTCTAACTCATCTATTCATGAAATAAAAATTTTCACTTCTATTAATGTAAATTAATCTGGGTTTATATATTTATTTTCCATAATGAAGACTGTTTCTAGAACATGGTTAATTTTTTTGGTCAGTGAAAGCAGAATTTTGGCACCAAATAGATAATTTTAAAGTAAACTATGACAATATTTTACAATAAGTAAATAATTTGGGAAAATAAGTAATATTTTCACATATATATTCCAAAACAATCCTTCCTACCCCTTACCATACACACAAATTAAAAACAATAAGACCCCCCCCCCTCCTCCTCCTCCAAGAAAACTGGAGATTGAATTAGTCAAAAACAATAATAAGATGCTGGAAACACTGGTCTAGTAAGATAAGATATAAGGAAGGACGTGATACAAGAATTTAAAATATTTATCAATCAAGCTCAGCAAATAATTTCTTTAGAAGTGGGATAGAAAAGTACTTGGCTTAGATTGCTCTTCTATCCTACTTTTAAGAAAATTATTTGCTGAGTTTAATTGATAAATATTTGAAAAACATATATATATATATATATATATATAAAAGATTGCTTATGCTAACACTTAGCCAACCATTCTTATATATATAAATATATAAGATACCATTGAATAAGAATATTTTACAATTCAGAGTGAAAAGATATAAGCCTTTTAATTTCCTTATTTTGCTTGAATTGATTATACGTTTTTAATCCCCCCCCCCCCCCCCCCTAAAGATAGGGTATCATTTTTGATTTGCAAAAACTTCATTTATAATTTACATATTCAATTTCGTAGATGATCATTTGTATTGGTTTATAATGATTTTACCCCCCCTCCCCCCACTTCTCTCACACAGCACACAAACATATGAAAGGAATTTTTTTTCTGTAAGGGAGAATTTGTCTTACACTATAGTCCAGTCAAATTAGTCATATTTGAGTCATTTTGGGACATAATTATGAGAGTTTTGAAACTTGGTAATATTGTTTGGAAGGGTCTACCAATGAACATACTAAAAGTCCTGATGGATGGGGGGGTGAGCACGAGGGGGAGGGGGTAAAAGAAAGTACCATTTTTCGGTTTTTTGTTAGTATCTCATAATCTATAAGTCCTACGGAAAAATTTCTAATGCAAAAGTTAAGGAAAATTAAATTCTCTACAAAATAGATTATATACATTTTTCTCTAGAATCCATTAGTTAACGAGATAATCGCATTCAAAAATGAAGAAATTTGCTGAAAGTCACACCAGTGCCAGAGAGCGGGCCAATGGCACTTGCATTTCATCTATTTAACTTAAATTTAAATGACTGTTTATAAATGTTGTGGTCAGGTGAATGGAAGCCTGAACAATAACTTCAACAAATGACATTTTTCTTAACTATACATTATGTTATATAGATTGTTCCGTAATCGGGTTTGCAGTCATTTTAAAAAGCATGGATTAACGCCAATTTAATTTCCTTCTGTAACTTTTGTTTGGTATACTTTTTTTTTTACACAGATTATAGACATGTTGAGCCTTCAATCCGTCAGGACCAAAGAGGAATACGACAAGGTTGTTCGATAGAGCTATTTAACGATTCGACGCAGCGACAAGTTTTGGACAGGAGTTTGGTTTGACATAACCAATGAGCAAAAACTAATGCTATCTATGAAATGCTCTGTATGGCTAACACATGGATGAGGAATAAGTGGGGTCTGGGCGCCACAGCTACATTTCATATTTGTACCGCCCTGGAAGAATTCTGTGGTTTAACTCTTTCTTCTGGTGAACAACAGAAGGATTTTCGTGAAGCTCAGATGAATAGAGATGCTGTGGATATCTCCAAACTTTCAACTTGGTTTGAAAATCACCGCCCTTTCCTCAGATAGATGCAATTATATCAATATCTTCTGGGGTTATTGGAGATGAAACTGTCACCTGCTTCAAAACTTTGAAAATCGGGAGTAAAAAGATGATTCAGGTGTCTAAGCAAATGTTACTCAGACGGGAAACTAACTCGGAAAGGTATAGCACAATCACTCAACCGTATGCACAATTCAATAAAATTTCATGATACTACTAAAACTGTGGATCCTCTAGTTATATTCCAACAGATTTCCTTGAGCAAACGTAGTAATGATGATTTAGCAAATTACCTACAATATGAATCGACTCCTTATCCTTTCTCTCTTTTCAATGATTGCGGAATGTGCAAGACCAAGAAAAGTGCTTTGTGTCAAGTATTTGAACAATCAGGTGAGATATTATACCCACAACAAACAATAGTTGTGGACGGTGGCTTCCTGTTATATGAGGTGGTGTGGAAAAAGGGATCAACAATACAGGAATTTGCAACACCAAAATAAAGTACGTTAAGAAACACTATTGTGGAAAGGGACTCAGAATTGTTTTCGATGGATATACTGACACTGTAAACAGTAATAAAGTAGCTGAACAAAATAGAAGGTGCTCAGTGAAAACTTCAGTTGACATATATTTTGAAGAACATGCTGTCATCAGTGTTCCCCAAAATCAGTTTCTCTGAAATAAGAACAATAAGAAAATGTTGATTCCCATTCTATCCTCTAATTTAAATGACAAAGGAGTCTCATGACAGCAAAGTCTTAATAATGCCGCTCCTCTGACTGTTCAGATTGCTATAGATGCACTGAGTGAAAGTGACAACGTTACTGTTGTTGGACAGGATGTGGATATACTTGTTCTTCTCATAGGCTTAAGCTCTTCAGATAAAAATATATGCTTACAGATACAGCTGTGGCAGGGAAATGAACTGGCTCCTGAGATTTGAAGTTGGAAACGTAAGCTCGTTCATACATTAGTGCCTATCATAACCACCGATCTTGCTGCCCCTGGAGCACTAAACATCATTCAGTGTACAACTGGTTATAGGCAAAAATGTTAAACCTTAGAAACATTTGCTAGACACCTGAGTCGTCTTTTTACTCCCGATTTTCAAAGTTTTGAAGCAGGTGACAGTTTCATCTCCAATAACCACAGAAGATATTGATATAATTATATCTATCTGAGGAAAGGGCGGGTTATTTTCAAATCAAGTTGAAAGTTTGGAGATATCCGCAGCATCTCTTTTCATCCCAGCTTCACGAAAATCCTTATGTTGTTCACCAGAAGAAAGAGTTAAACCACAGAATTCTTCCAGGGCGGTACAAATATGAAATGTAGCTGTGGCGCCCAGACCCCACTTATTCCTCGTCCATGTGTTAGCCATACAGAGCATTTCATAGATAGCATTAGTTTTTGCTCAATGGTTATGTCAAACCAAACTCCTGTCCAAAACTTGTCGCTGCGTCGAATCGTGAAATAGCTCTATCGAACAACCTTGTCGTATTCCTCTTTGGTCCTGACGGATTGAAGGCTCAACATGTCTATAATCTATGTAAAAAAAGTATACCAAACAAAAGTCACAGAAGGAAATTAAATTGGCGTTAATCCACACTTTTTAAAATGATTTCAAACCCGATTACGAAACATATAATCTATATAACATAATCTATAGTTAAGAAAAATGTCATTTGTTAAAGTTATTGTTCAGGCTTCCATTTACCTGATCACAACATTTATTAACAGCCATTTAAATTTAAGTGAAATAGATGCAATGCAAGTGTTATTGACCCGCTCTTTGGCACTGGTGTGACTTTCGGCAAATTCCTTCATTTTTGAATGCGATTATCTCGTTAACTATGGTTTCTAGAGAAAAATGTTTATAACCTTATTTGTAGAGAATTTAATTCTCTTTAACTTTTGCATTAGAAATTTTTCCGTAGGACTTATAGATTGTGAGATATTAACAAAAAACCGAAAAATGGTACCTTCTTTTACCCCCTCCCCCTCGCGCTCACCCCCCATCCATCAGGACTTTTAGTATGTTCATTGGTAGACCCTTCCAAACAATATTACCAATTTTCAAAACTCTCATAATTATGTCCAGAAAGAAACCTAATTTGACTGGACTACTATCATTCTTTAACTGGAAATTACAGTCGTTATTTGTTTTAAGTGGTAACAAACAGACTACCGTAAAATCCCGTTAATCCGCCCTTCCCGATTAAGCGCCCCCCTCCCACTTTGTAAACAAATTGGAAAATTCAAGAAATCCCGAGAAAGCGCCCTCCCCGCAAAAAAATTTCGGTGTGCACGTCAAGATCAATTTCAATCATTTCTTTACCTTTTCTTTTCAACTAAGTCTATTATTCTACTTACCTTTGATTTAATTTATTTCTTTCAGTTTATTCAAATCTCCTTTCGGCGTTTGCACTTGCCTTTTGTTTTCATATCGTCGTAAACCTCAGAGGAAGCCGTAAACGCAGTTCAGCTATTCGTTTTACGATTTGATTAAGAATCTATTCACGTCATCGAATTACCGATCGGTACTTTCAATCTGGCTACGTAACTTCATATCTATACAATATTTTTCATAATACCATTAGCCTTGTGTATTATTTTTACTAAATATATAAAATAATAGTGATAATAACAATATGCAGCCTTTTTTTTTTAGTAACTTTCAGAATTTTATATCGTGTTGGTTTTATTTAAGTTATGGTAGATGGCGCCAAAATAGCGTGAAATCGGATTTATTGGCATTATTTATTTTATTATTATTATTATTAAGTATTGAATTGGTGATTTAGTTTGATATTTGAAGGTGATATACATAATATTTACTTTGTATATCACTATTTAAAATGAGTTAACGTACTGATAAAGTTATTTTTTTTTTATTAATTCTATGTCAATCTGATTTAAATTTTCCACTATAACACATTTCTTCTCTTTTTTTTAAAAAAAAATTAGTTTCATTTGCAATATTTTTCATGATATTATTGTGATTTGTATTATTTATTTATCCTTTATACATAAGAAATGATGATTTAAAAAAAAAAAATACAGTTATTTAATGTCCCTCATTTACAACAGATGGCGATACCGCATAAAAGTTACTAGTTTTAGAAAGAATTTTAGGACATTTTCAAACGCAATTTCTTGGTGTTTTTTAATTATTTTAAATTATTAAGCTCCTTTTATTTTTCTGTTACCATATTAATGACAAATATTAGTGTTGTTATTTATCTTATGACAGATATTAGTGTTATTATTTATCTAAATGCATTCCATTTTCAAAGCTTTTGAAATCCAGAATTTTCTATAATTTGAAATTGTCGTTAATCGAGAAGTTATACTGTTTTTCTATTTTGTATATAATTTTTTTTTTTCAAAATGTTTTTCTTTTCTCACTTTATTAAAATAATGCATATTTTACGTTGATCGGCCATTACCATCCCCCACCCCACCCCACCCCCCATAGATGTCATTACTACAATTTTAATACCGTGTAAGCGCCCCCTCCGATTTTTTTATGATTTTCCGTCGTGTTTGGG
Source organism: Maratus speciosus (assembly GCA_963932465.1). Taxonomy (NCBI): domain Eukaryota; kingdom Metazoa; phylum Arthropoda; class Arachnida; order Araneae; family Salticidae; genus Maratus; species Maratus speciosus. The sequence goes on along the minus strand of OZ010793.1, from coordinate 255,494,205 downwards.
AGGGCGGATTAACGGTATTTTACGGTAGTTCTTTTGATAAGCTGATCTTTTTTTTCTTCTTCAGTTGCATGATAGTCCTTGTTCTGTAATCATAAGGTGTTTAATCACTATGACTCTCAAAGGTTTTAGGTCTCACTTAAAAGATCTTTTTCGGTTCTGTCATTCATTTTTATTACTGTTGTAATATTTACCACTAGGAGGCTAGGGTTGATGAATAGGTATTACATTATTAATGATTAAATTAGGATCATTTGATTGATATCTAAGCTAGACTACACAGGAATTCCCCAAGAATATTTCTTGTAAACTGGCCAAAAAAGAGGAGGATTGCATTTACTTCATCACTTTTCACCTTAAAGTTGGTTAGAATTTGAATTTTGGAAGTAATAACTCTTGGGCTAAGGGGGGCAGGGAAGGGGACTTTTCAGGGAAAGATTTAACTTTGAGCATTAGACTTTAAAGTTAAAAAAATGTAGGAATTTAATTTTTTTTCAAAGGTTTTATTATTTTTTGAGATATATGTATATATTTATGAAATGATAAAAGAAATTACCCATCATAGACATATTAATGTCTGTGAAATCAATTTAATAAAATAGAAGTTGATTGTCATGTTTATTTTTAGATAAGTACTTAAAACTGTAAATCACAATAAACTATCATTATGACAATTATTGGGCTCATAAAATCAAACTAGAATTAAAATAAACATTAAAAGAATTTTAAAACCCATAAATAGTAATTTACTCTTCAAGTATGAAAGTTGATTATATGTAGGCTATAAATTCTAATTACTTTTCTTCAAATATGACAGTTATTAGATTGGTGTTATAAATTATACTCAATGTTAAAATAAGTTTACATTTAATCCATAAATCCTAATTATCTTTTCTCTAGCTAGCAGTTAATAAAACATAGATAATCATTATTAATAATGATCATTAATGTCAAAGGTGGTAATTACAGTTTAATGGTGCAATCAAGCTGGTGTAAGACATGAGTAATCTTAGAAAACCCATCATTAAAAATAGTTTTAACCAATAAAATTAAAATTTCCTCCCAAATTGACACTTTCGCCCTCTGCTGGAAAATATTCTAAATTCATAACAAAAGTCATGTGCTCCTTTCTAGAGCTGTTTTTAGAGATTTGTGTATGCTCTGATACCTGCATAATGTGACTCAACAAAACTATGGTTTCTCTAAGTCTCTGGCAGACTCCCAAGTATCTTGTAATGCGAATGTGACAAATAAACAAAGTTTACTGAAAAGAGCAAGGTTCCGAGTCAATTATTTAATATACCAGCCACTTCTTTTAATTATGACCACCTGCCAAGTCGTTACATATATGTATGTATGTATGTATGTATTAGGACATGAGTTTCAAAACTTGCCTTATCCAAAGTTTTAAAAAATAGAGTTCTCTCTATTAATCTATTCTTTTGTCATCTATTCCTGCATTAAAAAACACTACAATTTGTGAAAAAAGTAGTTTTATCGTGTAGTTCTTACGTTGTAAAATCTTGGTTTTATATACTAATGGACGCAGTCAAAGGTTTTTCGCAATTTCCCAAAATTTCATTTTCTGTAGAAGGTGAGTTTTGAAACTCGTGTCTTCACACACATATATATATGTGTGTGTAAAAAGGCACATTATCACATATTTTATTTCTGGTGTCAAAATCACTTTTCTATGCACAATACTGAATGAGGGATCATATAAAATATTTTGAAAGGTTTTGACATAGTACGCACACTTTTTGATAAAACATGTTGATTGATTAAAAATTAATGAAAAAACAAATAATCTCAATCATTTTAATAGAAAATCCTTACACGAATCCCCTGGTAAAAGAAAAATAACAACAAAATCTCTTTTTATTACTACTGTAAAGAAAAAAATTGTACTAAGCAAGAAATTACTCTCATATTTATGCTTGTTTATTTAACAATAATTTTGCTTTATGCTGATATGGAGAATTATGAGTATCAACAGATCCCATTTTTTAATCACAAGGTCTCTACCACAGCTGAATACTTTTAGAGAAATAAAGTGAAGACAGTTTAATTTATACCTGGGTATCCAAAATCAGTCACAGAACCAGAGATCCGGGATGCATTAAGAACACAAGCTTGTAATAGCTTAGAATAGACAAATCAGCCCAGGGCTTATTAACACCAATTTTCAAGAGCTGACTTTTGAAAATATGACTAAAGTTGAAATTGTAGACTCAGAGTTCACATCCCTTTCTCAGAAGAAAAAAATAAGAACTTTACCGAAACTTTAAGTACCTTTACAGAATTTTTAGAAAAAGAAAAATTTATCATATTGCTGATACGATAAAAAATTTCAAGTGTAAAAGAAGTTCTTTTTTCATTTTCATCATTTTTCAGAAAAGTGCAGAACAGTAACAATTAACCCAGGAGAACTTGCTGCATGAGATTTTCTCTCACAGTCGTACTTTTTAAAGACTCTTATTTAAATCATTTTTCATTTTAATTAAAATTTCAAAATGTTTTACTATTATATTACCTATTTTGTGAATAAAAGTACTAAGCCAACCAAAAAAAGTTGATATTATATGAATGTAAAGTAAAAGAAAAGCAATTGGGCATTCTCACTAGCGAGTTCTCTCCGGGTTAAGATAAAACACCTGAAAAAACATGGAAAATTATTTTGCAAGCTTAGATATTTTTGGTCTAACACTTAATTTTCAATTTTTATGATATTATACAATGCATAATTTTTATATGACTTGCAGGTATAACAAATCACCCATGTCTTTTCATTGTATTTTTAAAAAATATTTTTTTCCATAAGTATCCTTAAAAAACCATCACTAACATTTAAACAATTCCAAGCACTTTTAAGGACTTTTTGGCTCTTTTAAAAAATCAAGGACTTTTAAGTTTTCTAAAGGACTGTATGAAAAATGTAAGTTTTTGAAAATTACTGTTACCTACAGATAGTGATTCTGAAAGTGAAGAAATTGGAGAGGTAAAAAAGAACAAATACAGAAAGCCCAGGATTATATGAATAAATTAGCACTACTCTAAATAAAATGACAAAATTACTCCACAACATTGGACCACCTCCCAGACCTGTAGAAATCACCAGAGAAAAATGTCCAAATTCAACACTAAATTTAGGTATACTTAAGGTTATTATTTCAGGTCCGGACAATACTGAGAAGATTAGCTAGTAAATAAATAAAAATAAGTTATACAATCTTTGAAAGTTTTCAACTGTTTAAATTTGTATACTAATGTAGGTTTTATTTTTAAATATATCAACTGTGCATTAATAGATAAATTAATCTTAAAAATCAATTGCACATATAGAAATAATTCAGAGTTTTATTTAGAAAAGACTGTATTTTTATATCTCAAATTTAAACTGAAATAGGTGAAAAAAATTATATGAAGTTATAGATTATTCCAGAGAACTGATATTTAAAATGAGAATAATATATAAATGCTAATAATATATTTTACTGAGAATGAATAAGGCATTTTTAAAAACATTAAGATTTTTACAAAGTAGCCACTATAATTAAAAATCATTAAATAAAGCTAAAGACTTACAATTGTCATGGGTGGAAGTATTTTGTTTCAGTAACACTTCAACATAATTTGATGGGAATAGTCCCACAGCACCATTTATTTCGCCTTTCCACCAAGAAGGATCATCTGTATTTACAAGAGTAATTATATCTCCTTTCTGGAATGTCAACTCATCAGCATGCTGTCCACTGAAGGGGTACAAAGCTACCACTTGATCTAATAAGAAACATTAATTTGTTTATAAATTATAACTATTGTGTTGAAAAAATAATTCACCAGTAAATTTTACATGAAAAGACCAACTTTTATTAACAAACTAGAAAGACAGCCCATCAAAAATGACGGAAAAAATATATAAAGATACATACAACACATGTACAAGAATGAGTTTTTATCACTTGTTTTGCAGGGACAGATGGAAATAACCCATTTTAAAAAAGAAAAACATTTATGAAAAACTATATATAGTATATGGTGCAGGTAGGCAAAATAATGGAGAATTTGGTACATTTCTACTATAGAGGCCTTAGAATGTTTTTTTTTTTTAAAGCTTGGCTTAATTTGTGCATCAGAGAATGAAATTTGGGCACAGATGGTTTGGCAAGATATTTTTTTTTTACACCAATTTAACGAAAACATTTTTTAATACTAGTTACATATATATTTTTTAATTATTTTCTGTTATTTAAAAAAAGAAATAACAGTAAATAAAAAAAGTTTCATTAACAACTATAGAACAAAGCAATTTACACAGTCGAACCTCCATGTATCAAAGTAGAAAATTTCCGGAAAAAAATTCGATATATAGAAGTGATCTTAGTTTTATTATAATTACTTCTAAAACATTAAAATTAAAGCTAATTTTCGTATACGGAACTCCATTTCTAATTTAGATGCGAATCACATTAAATGAAAGTTAATAATTAAAAAAATTAATTAGTATGAAAGATTTATTGAGTACTACATACTTTTTATAAAAACAATAATCTAGACAATGGTTACAATGATCACAGTTACAGTCTGTTAAAAAAACTACGAATATCTTGCTGAACAGCCAGTTTTTGCGGAAAGTTCATCAAAGAAATATTCGCATTTATTCAGCCCACTAAAAACTACATCAGGAACATTTTCCGCAAATTGAAGTCCACAACATATTGTTTCAAACTCCTCTTGCATTTCTCTTTTCGATGGCTTGAAAATGTTTTCAGATTCATTTACTTCCTCTGATTCTTCGATTTCTTTTTCAGATTCATGAAACGAACTCAGTATGCCTTTGTCTGTAGGATAATCAGCAACAATTAACTTATCGACTGTCAGGAATTCGTTAAGAAGAATACCATCTGTAATGGCCCCACCAGTGGCCGAGAGGTTCTGCTCTCGAAGCTGGTAGATGGGAGGGGCTGAGTTCGAACAATAGCGCCCGTCGGCCTAATCGTTCGGAGTTTTCCATTGTTTTCTTCAAACCTTGGATTTCCTTGCATAAATGTGGGTTAGGTTCTTTTAGAAAGACCCCCATGGAGTGCACTTCCCAACCCTTTGGGCCTATATCCCTCGTGTTGATAGTTGGCTGTCATAAAACAACACCCAACACCCGTATGTAATGTGACCTTGGAAGCGCAAAATTTTCACAAGAGTATTGGATTTGAGGGAACACGTCTTGTTCTTCGATTTCCGGTAATACACTGAACCCAGTTTTTGTGAAATATTTTTTTTATTGCTGATTCAGAAATGTCATTTTTCCAAACTTTGGGCTAATTCTGCCACACATATCCTCAGATCAATTACCTTAAGTAAAGGTTTTTCATTTTCAAATGTCCATGTAAGTCGTCAGAGAATGCATTTTCTGTAATGAAGTTTCAGGTTTTTTATTACACCCTGGTCCACTGGTTACAATTTTGAAGTAGTGTTTGGGGGAAGAAAAAGCAAATTAACATTTGATAATTTTGAAGACACATTAGGATGGGTCGGGCAATTGTCTACAACTAAAGCAATTTTTCTATTTCGATCACACATTTTTTTTATCCAATTTCAAAATCCACTTTTCAAAAATTTCACCTGTCATCCATGAGTTTCTATTAAAACAACAGTCAACCTCTAAAGCCATTACATTTTTTAATACTGTAGGATTCTTACTTTTACCTACTATCAATAATCAAAGTTATTTTTTTTGCCACTGATGTTAGCACCTACCAGCACGGTTATTTTATCCTTACTGTTCTAGACTCCATGACAATCATCGTCTTTGAAAGTTAGAGTTTTGTTGGGTAAACACTTATAAAAGAGTCCCATTTCATCAGCATTAAAAATATCATCAAGCTGATAATCCTTTAGAATTTTTTTCAAATCATTGCTTTTCCAGTCATCACAGACTGCTTCAGATACACTTTTACTTTCTCCGGAAATAACATTTTCCTTGATGCAATGCCTTTTCTTAAATTTGTCCATCAACCCCGAACTTGCCTGAAATTCATTAGATCCAAAATGTTTAGCATACTCCAATGCCTTCTTTTTTATGAGAGGACCAGGGATTGGCAAGTTTTGGTCTCGAACACTCTTTATCCATTTTAAAACGGCCTCGTCCACTGTATCGTAACTGCATGTTTTTGAATGTTTTCTGTTAGGTTCTTTAGGTAATACTTTCATAGGATTTGATTACGGCATTCCGATTTTTTTTTTTTTATAATTGTCGACACTGTGCTTGCAGGAATACCTAATTTAGCTGAAATGTCTTTTTGCCACATTCTGCTATCCACATTGTTCCGCAATTCAACTTTATCCACAACACTAAGGGATTTCCTTTTTGACATTGTGATCGAGAGAAACAATAAAAGTTCAAAATGAATTTATAAAACACTACTTAAATTTTCAGTGAAACTAAGCAGATTTCAGAGCGAAGAACAATCATCAGACAAAAGGGATAGCTAGAAACTGGTTTTACTACAGGACAGGTCACAACTGAAATTCGAAAACAAGTTGGGAGAACAACAACCTGTTTATCCATCCTTCACCCCCAGCTGACATGTGGGGCTTCCTAGTGACCTTCACTAAACTTTCTTTATCCCCTGACCTTCATTTTTCGTGAGGCAACAAGCAAATGGTCTAAAATGGAATAAAATATCTCAATATGTCTTGGTTACCATGTCATGCAAAATAACATGACACCTGTGCCGAGATTTGTTGACAAATGATACACACAGTTATGATAACAAACTTGATGAAATTTTTTGTTTGTTTATATATGTATTTTAATTAATTAAATGTATATTATTGTTATTTTTTATGTACAAATTACTTCTGTTTATAAGTAAAATTAGATAAATGGCTCCTTTATGTTAATTAAATTGAATAAATATTGAAAAAACGCGTGTGTATATGAAATGAAACAGTGAATAGGTTGCCAGAAAATATGTTGCCAAATTTTGCTAAGGCAGTTTTCTCTATTTCAAGTACCGAGAATTTAATTTCTGTATCTGGCTATGTAAAGTACATTAAAATTGAGCAGTTAGGAGCTCAGATAGTACAGCATCATCTAGTGACGGTTATTTTATTAGTAGCATCAGAATGAAGATGTAAAGACATACATTTTTGAGTATTACACTTTAAATTCTGTCCCATAGATTTTGAAAAAAGCCTTAAATACGCAGAGTTTAAATTAAATTGCAGTGAGTTTAATTATGAAAGATTAATGGGTTTTAATGGGAATTTTGCTAAAATTAGCCAGCTATTGCCAAGTTCGCTTCATATATGGCAATTTATTTTTGTCGCCAAATTTGGCAAGATTATTTTGCCAAGTTGGTCAAAGTTTGGTGCTACTATGGTAACCCTGACATTAGTACTTTTCAACAATTACTCATTATTGAAGCTGATACAGATTTCTGCATAGAAAGTCTAACATGGACATGATCAATGAGGTGCCGAACCGTGTTATATAATAACATCCTTTCCAATTAAAATTAATTTTAAAAAACTATTTTAAAATATTTAAATTAAATCAAAAAACTTCTTTACTTTCAAATTTTAAATTCTACCTTTAAATATTCATTAATTTTCGTTAAGTTCGTTTTTCAGTTAAATTTCACTTTAAGAACATTTTTAATTTAATCGCCATAAAAGATCATCAAAAATTATCAATAATAAAATAATAAATCTTAAAATTAATACATTCTACCGTAATAAAATATTTTTATAATAATTTTCAAATCTAAAATTCATCATTTGACGTTATTTTATTCAAACACTTCTATTACTCTGTGTGGCATCGTTTTTTTTAAAAATCAACCAATCGGCATCGTTTGTGCCTAACGGCGGCTCTTTGGGAGCGTCCTTGGAGATAGCGTGGGTTCTCTCTTGCGAAACGACTCCAAGATGTAAACACGTACCTCTCGGTCCCTCCTGGGACTTTCGTCCGTTGACGAAAATTAATTTCAACGGAATTGGATTCCGTTTATTTAGAAAGAGTTCTGTAAAGAATTTGTGCTGTTGCTTAACAATCCTGTATTTAAAAGGAAATATGAAAATATCCAGCTTTAATGAAAGCAACAACTCGATGAAGGAAACCAACAGATTGATTTTCCTTAGTACTCCGAGTAAGTCTTTTCTTCAGGTGGAAAGCACCAAGCATATAGCATTTTTATAAGTGGTATCACCCGAGAAGTCATCAAACATCGATAGGTTTATACTGCTTTATGAGTAGTGCTCCACTGATGAGAATTTGTTATTTTTAGCAGAGTTTGGATGGAAGTAAATAACACACATGCGACGATGTGTTCCCTTTATTGATCTACATTGTATATTCCGTTATTAAACTTCAGAAGTGTATGAAAGATGACATCCTATGATCCAAAAACATGGATTTTAAATGGAAACTTTCTCTGAACATTAATTTTGAGTATCTGGACGATGTAGCGTCAATTCAGGGAGTTACGGTGAAACTAATACTATGATATTGTGTAGTGTAAAAAGAGATTAACTTACATTACAGAAGAATGTCTGTGTGAAGATATGTGCTATATAATAATAATGTTTGATTATTTTAATAATAATGAATGTGGTAATGTTTTTACATATAGTATGGGTAAGTGCACTTATTTCCTCCCCTTCCCCTCCTTTAATGTGTTTTGAAATATAATAAAGTTATTTGTTCGTACTTATTTCTCGTTATGTTTTATGTCTATCTTATAATTTGATTATTATGGTACCTGTTATGTAATAACATCCTTTCCAATTAAAATTAATTTAAAAAGCTATTTTAAAATATTTAAATTAAATCAAACAACTTCTTTACTTTTAAAAATTAAATTCTACATTTAAATATTCATTAATTTTCGTTAAGTTCGTTTTTCAGTTAAATTTCACTTTAAAACGATTTTAATTTAATCGCCATAAAAGATCGTCAAAAATTTATCAATAACAAAATAATAAATCTTATAATTAATACTTTCTACCATAATAGAATATTTTTATAATAATTTTCAAATCTAAAATTCATCATTTAAAGTCATTTTATTCAAACACTTCTATTACTCTGTGTGGCATCGTCGATTTTAAATCAGCCAATCAACGACGTCCGTTCCTAACAGCAGGTTTTTGATAGCGTCTGTTTGGGAATAGCATCGTCTCTTCCTGCCTGGATTCTACCGCGAGCAGACGTATTCCGCTCTCGGCGGCTTCGCCTTTTTTCTTTTTCCTGGCATATCGGCGTCAGGCTAAACGGGTCCTTCGCTTGATATTGCCATTTTAATATCTTACTTAAAAATAACCTTAAAGTTAAATCTTTCATTTAAGAAAATTTTGTAAGGGCATTGGATGATTTACCTTTCACAATATCGTCTTATGTTAATCTGTTGTCACCGACGCTATGAAAAAGTATTGTCAAAATGATATGACGAAGAAGGAAAACTTCAAGACGTGGATCAACGGTCTTCATAAAAAATTCAAATATGTGCTGTTCTACGCCATCCATCCATTTTCTTGTGAATATGCAATTGTGAAAATATGTTTGGATCTACCATTGTGTAATATTTGAATGATGCTATAAACAGGTATGATTTTTTACAGTTTATCTGGGCGTGGTCCAACAAGATTACCGAGATCGTTTTTCCTTTTTGATGTTTAAATCTTGCCGTAGTCTTACTGTGTATTTCAACAAGAAATGTAAAATATTATTGTTTCTATGAACTAAAAAGCAAACTATGTGGTGGAACTCTCACAGCAGTAATCTATTAATTTGATTATTTTCATTAGAAGATCATAATGAATGACGATATTGAAATGATCAGCATTAATCTATCCTTAATGTTGTTGAAGTAAAATTCTGTGTACTTTCGATATTCTATAGAGTAAAAATTTAAATATATTCGAATATAATAATGAAACATTTTGATATTATAATTGTAAAGAACAGATGCATCTCGTTTTCTCTCCCCATTCCCCCCATTTAATTAAAATAATACTTTAATAAAGAAAATTGTTTATTTAAATATATTTGTGTATTTTTCTGTGTTTTGATTTACGTGTCTCTTAATATTATCATAAAGTGCCAAATTAATTTATTACAATTATATATTAAAGAATTATTAATTATAAACGTTCTAAAGTAAATATTTAACACTTGGCACAATTTAAATATGTTCAACATATACAATTTTCAAGCAAGAAGTATTTTCTTAGTTCAGGTGAGTCTAAAGTTTATTATTTATATTTTACCATGAAGTTACAAAGTTATATTTATTTACATCTCTCACATGCAATGTTTATCCTAACCACTAACGATCATTTGGCCATATTTAATAGGAAACTTTCTCCTCTCTAATTCATATTAAAAATCACATAATATATTTATTACTCCTAATTTTAATTAATCTAAAATCATTTTATCTTTTCCCTTTCTTTTCTTTTTTTCTACATAACAGTGCCAAATTTATTATTAGTAATAAATCCTTTAAATACATACTTATCTTCAATATTATAGATTTTAAATAATATATATTTAGATGAAATAATTTATATTCACAATATGCGAATAATCTTATGATTTATTTGAAATACATAGAAGAATAAAAATATAAAGTATTTAACAAAATATAAAAATTAATAATTGGCACGAAGTTAAATTTATTTTGTATATCTATACACTATCACGATTTCAGGCAAGATGAAATATTTTCTTAGTTCAGGTGAGTCTAAAGTTTATTATTCATATTTTACCATGAAGTTACTAAGTTATATTTGTTTACCTCTCTCACATGCAATGTTTATCATTAACCACTAACGATCATTTGGCCATAATTGATAGTAAACTTTCTCTTTTCTGATTCATATTAAAAATCACATATATTATTTATAACTTCTATTTTTAATAATTTAAATTTAAAATCCTTCTTTCATCTTATTTTATTTATTTTTTTTTTCTACCTAACAAACCGGATTGCGAGGGACACACAGAGTTGGATTTTATATAAATAGATGATTCCTGAGCATTTCCCTTAACCCATGCAAATATATTAAGATTTTATAATATTACAGTGATGGAACAGCATGGACCTCATTTTGGAGCAGCAAAAAGCCATTTTGGAGCAGCAAAAATACCAATTTTGGTGCAGAAAAATGTTCGTTTTGGAACAGAAAATAACTATTTTGGAGCAGCAAAATGTCATTTTGGTATGTTTTGATGAAATTCGTGCTTTTTTTCTGCAATTCTTTGATGAAATTTGTGTTTTTTCTGCAATTTTTTGAGAAAATTTGTGTGTTTTTTGCGAACTTTTGATGAAATTTGCATATTTCTCGCAATCTTTTGACAAAATTCGTGTGTTATTTGGACCCTTTGTTGAAATCAGCGTGTTTTTCGCTATCCTTTGATGAAATAAGCATGTTTTTCGAAATCTTTTGACGAAATATGCAGGTTTTCACGATCTTTTGACAAAATTTGAGGTTTTTTGTGATCTTTTGATGAAATTTGCAGTTTTTTCCACGATCTTTTAACGAAATTTGCATTTTTTCACAATTTTTTGACCCTGTCTTTTTTGTTTTTGATGAAATTAGTGATCCTTTGAAGAAATTCGCGTGTTTTTCATGATCTTTTGACAAATTTGGCGTGTTTTTTGCAATCTTTTGACGAAATTTATGTGTTTTTTGCGACCTTTTGATGAAATTTGCATTTTTTTCGTGATATTTTAACAAAATTAGCATTTTTTCAAGATTTTTTGACCGTGCTTTGTTCATTTTTTGACGAAGTTAGCTATCCTTTGGTAAAATTCACGTTTTTTTCGCGATCCTTTGACGAAATGTGTGTGTTTTTCATGATCTTTTGACGAAATTCTTGTGTTTTTCACGACCTTTAGATGAAATTTGCGTTTTATTCGCTTTTTGACGAAATTAACGCTCCTTTGACAAAATTCACATTTTTTTCGCAATATTTTGATGAAATTCGCATGTTTTTTGAAATCTTTTGATGAAATTTGAGACCTTTTTATGAAATTTGCGGGTTTTCTTCTCTATCTTTTAAATAAATTAGCGTTTTTTCACGATCTTTTGACCGTAATTTGTTCGTTTTTTGACAAAATTAGCGATCCTTTGACATAATTCATGTTTTTCTAACAATCCTTTGCTGAAATTAGTGTGTTTTCGTGATCTTTTCACAAAATTTGCATGTTTTTCGTGATCTTTCGACAAAATTTGCATGTTTTTAGCGATCTTCTGACAAAATTTGTGTTTTATTCACGATCGTTTAACGAAATTGTGTTTTTTCGCGATCATTTAACGAAATCATGTTTTTTTGCGATCATTTAATGAAATCTCGTTTTTTGGCAATCATTTAACGAAATCGCGTTTTTTTCCGCGATCTTTTGACTTCGTTTTGTTTGTTTTTTGACGAAATTAGTGATTGAAAGTAATAACCAAAAGGTTAATTACTCCTGGTAACTATTAAATGGGAAAGTTATCACACAAATAGAAACATCTGCTGACTTTGTCTACCCAGAAACCTGTTGACTGAAGCTGATAAAATAAATCAATATAAAAATACCTGCAAAAGAATATTTAAAGAGAAATCAAGCCAATTTATAACAAATAACAATCTTTATTAAAACATATTTAGATCAAAAACAAATATAAAATTAAAATCATTAAAATAAAATAAGTCTATCACATGACATAAGTTCTCTATGACCCTATATCAATATGAACTGGAGCACCAAGAAAGTAAAAATTATTTCAAAGAAAAATATATTTATAACTTTTATTCTAATAACCGTAATTAAACCAATTAAATTAAATTTTAAGTTTACTTTAATCAAAGACTATTAACTTTATTTAACTGATTAAAAGTAAAGTTTAATTTCAAAAAGGTATTTACCTCAAAAGCAGAATGTAAATTTATTTCAATTAACTATTAAAAAAATATAAACTTAATCCAGTTCAACTGAGATAACAATGTTAATTATTGACGTTTAAGAAACACAAAATAATTAAGAAAAGATTATATTAATTAAATCCAATCGCTCTTCCTTATATAAAATATTTCCAAAAGTCAAGCACAACATCATTATCAACAATAGTTTAACTGACAATTTCAGATACCCCTAACCGCCACTAAAAAGTATACTGAAATACAGAAGCAAGACATTAACTAAAAAGTTAACATTAAATGGAATCCCGAACTGTAGCAAGCCTAATGGAAACTCCCTAGTGAAATACCGTCTGATAGAATTTCCCCAGGAATCACAAATAACAGTTCCGAATACACCACGCAGATCTCCGCTGTTGCGTTAGTATTGGACCATTCCTATCACGACATAGTTGTAGCATCGAGTCGGGAAAAACCCTGGTTTCTTAGAAACCATATCATAATCCTACAGTCCGTTCCTCCACTATAAAAAGTAAAGTTGAGAAGACTAAATTTAATAGATAAACCAGAATAGTATCTGGACCTTAAAAGTACTTTAAAGAAAAAGAGAAAATATAAACTGTAAATGAAATTAATCTATTTCAATTAACAGAAAAAAAAGAAAAAGAAAATAAATATCGGAACATGTGGTAGGCAGCTGGTTCTCTTCCCAACATCAATTAAACCAAAACATCTCGTTACACACGCCTCCAGGCATCTTCTTAAACAGCCGAGAACATGACGAGAGTCTTTCATAAAAAATACACCACAGGAAGAAAACTCAATGATACGAAATATGACAACAAAGACGTGCTCTTCACTTCGTTACACAGATGATGACTTGGTGATTTCCCAAAGGTAAAACATCCTAAAAGCTCTCTACTTCATTTTAAAAAGAAACAATAGCAACATTAAAAACATTTAAAAGTATGACATCACTTTGCCTGGCCAACAAGCACCTCTCCAAAGACACAAAACGAGACAAGCTATAAATAGCATTTCCCATCCGCGGACACCCCCCGTGACTTCTGATCACCTGGCATACGTCACTTCTGACGATCTTGGGAATGACTGACCAGTGAATGGGCACAAGGTATAGTATGTCACGACGGACAGGTTACGCCATCTGCCGATAGCCGTTTCAACTCTTTCAGTTTGTGAGCTGATCCTTCATTGTAATGTTGACACCGACAAAAGCGAAAGAAGAGGCTGAATGCTGGAAAACATTGCGATAAAAGATGAACATATTGAGCGTGCCCAAAGGAGTTTATTTAGGAATAAAACAAGGTAAAGTAAAGAGATTATATTTATTGGAAACTTATATTTAAACACTGAAAATAAAGATAAATGAATGTGTTTAAATATGAGACTTAAATTATTGAAAACTTATATAAATAAAAGCAAATAAAGTATGTTACAAGAGTTAATATAGAAATAACTGCAAACTAAAATAAGGAGGATTAAATGGAGTTTAATGTAGTAATAGTTGTATGAAAGGTTAAATTAAAAAAAGGTAAATTGAATAACAAGAATAGAGAAAATAATATATTTTTTCCTGTCAGCGATCCTTTGTCAAAATTCATGTTTTTCTTCCGTGATCATTTGACAAACATCGCATGTTCTACGCAATCTTTTGACTAAATTCGTGTGGAAAATGATCGATTTGGCTCAAGAATTATTATCGAATTGACGCGGTTGGGTGCAATTTTGTTGAAAAATTATCGTTTTGCAGCAGAAATGTGCAGCATTATCAATTTGGCGCAATTGGAGCAGCTGTTCCATCACTGATATTACATAAATTCATGAATTGAGGACTAAGATTGGAAAACACTGAAAGCCCAAAAGAAGAAAGTTTTCAAGAGAGCGAAAAAAAGAAGGCGAAAGCACCTCATTTACCACATTTGATGTACAATTTACGACTTGTTTGAACTATTACTCCTAGAGTAAGCACTTCAAGCGTTCTCCTTTTTGTTAAGCTTGGCACTTAAGGGAGCTCGTCACTCAGGTTCGGGATTCTCCTCCTTAATGTTAAGTTTATGAACTTTTGATGCATTGGTATATTTAAAATATCTTCTCGGTAAATTCATATTTTTAATGTATTTTTTCTGTGTACTTTTCTAAAAAGGTGTATCTTTTTTTTCTTAGTTTTCAAAATATTTCTAAAATCTATGCTGAATTTAATATTTTGTGTGTTAAAAGTGGGCGAACTGTGAGTAAGGTTTTAACACTTCACATAAAATTAAGCCTATACTTTAGAAACATTTTGAGAACCAAGAAAAAAAGAGACATCTTTTAGGAAGTGTACACAAAAAATAGAAGTCAAAAAATTAATTTCCCCGAGGAGATATTTTAAATATACGAAGGCATCAAATGCCCATAGACTTTATACATTAAAGAGAGGAAATCGGAAGTTGGGTGACCAACCGCCTTTAAGACTTTTGCAAAAAAACTCGATTTTTTGGTACTTTCAGCATTTTCCATTCTTAGTCCTCAATTGATAACTCGCACATTATGCCTATTTTTATGGAATATTCATTTCCCTAGTACAATAAAACTTGTGAAAAAAGTACTTGTCTATAACAGGGGGAAAAAAAAGAAGTCATTCTGATGATAGGTATAACATATAAATTGACCTGCTTAAATAGAAGACTGTCTAAAAACAATTTTTTTTTCTTCCAATCTTTTGCAATTCTGTATTCACAGGTTTTATTGTATTTGTAACATTTCCTGAAATGAGAAGATTTAAGTTCATAACATAAAAAAATAAATAAAAAAAATGTAGAAACTAGAGGAGGAGGAAATATCTGTAGAAATATTATTATGATCTTTAAATTTTGCAAGATTTCAGATACATTTTGATTCATTCAATTTTTTTTCTGAAAATGTACAATTCACTGTAATATATAAATTAAGTTACTACAACAGGTCTGGTTCGGATTTTTGAAAATAAAGACCAGAATATTAATTCAGATGGAAAATTAAATTTTGAATAAAAAACTGTTTAGATGTTCATTTTTAACAAACATAAAATTAATATTAGAGATAAGATTACATACTAGTTTTCCATGACATTAAATTTTCTTTTATTGTGGATTTCAAGTTGCCCAAGATGTCTGTCTATATCTGGTCATAGACAGAGCCAATGCCAATTTATTTTATTGCAGTTCGAGTTGCCCAAGATGTCTGTCTATATCTGGTCATAGATAGAGCCAATGCCAATTTATTTTATTGCAGTTCGAGTTGACTTTTACTGTTTCGGTATAGGTTGGATTTTGATTCTTGCAAGTCAAGTTCAGTTTAATCAGAATTTTCAATAAAAACCAGAACAATAGTTGAAAAATTACACATCTAAAGAATATGAATGACTGTTTAGATGTTCAAATTTTAACATAAAAGGAAATATTAAGAGATTAGTTTATAGACTAGTTGTTCATTACATTAAATCATGAATCAATTTTCTTTGATTGCATGTTTTAGGTTCCCAAAATCTTTTTTTGTCAGGTGTCAGGTAGACACCTGCAATGGGTCCGGTCAGATTGTCACTACCGTATTTTCGGGAATACCCGCCGCACCCACAGTAAGCGCCGCACCAATGAAAATCTGTTTTAAAAAAAAAGTTCATCGAGGTAAGCGCCGCACCCAAGAAACTGATATTTGTACAATCTAAATTCCGGAATCGTTTCGGCCACGGCTTTTCCGGATTTTAGAGGTCTTGAAATATCGTATAGAGACACCTAGAGGTCTGCACGGGCCGAAATTTCCAGGCCCAGCCCGAAATTTCTAGGTCGGGACTGCCCGACTCGTAGAAAAAAATTCGGCCTGGGACGGTCTGACTTGCAGAAAAAATTCGGCACGGACCACCCCGATACAAAAATTAAAAGTTAGTATGTAAAAGTTAATGTAGAATAATGGTGATTTAAAAATGAATGCATTTTTTGCAAACATTTTTGGTCCAGGCCTAATTTTACTGACCTTTGAATGGACCAGGTCACGACGAGACAATGATTTTCTTACGGGCTTTGTCAAAACTAGGACTGAAAATTTTGGATCGTGAAGACTAGGAATGAAACAAGTCCAGGCTCTGTACAGAAAAAATAAGTTAGGTCCGGTCCGGTCTGGTCCGGCCCAATCTTTCAGGAAAAAAGTAATGCCCTAACCCGGCCCGGACAAAATCTTCAGAAAAGAGTATGGCCCGGCCTGTGCAGATATCACACTGCCGAAGCCACTTTAGGATAACTAGAAACGCCCCCTTTTTCTTTTTCTTTCTTTCTTTTTTTTTAGCAGTTCACATATTGATGTTTCATTGATTCTGTTTGTGGCAGATTTTATTTTTTATTTGCTACATAAGCATCTTTTCTTGTTCATTTTTAAAAATAATTTTGTAAGTTTTAAAAATATTTCTTGCTTAGAATTTAGACTTTCCTTTTCATCATAAGTTATTATGATGATAATTATTATGAAGATATATATCATAAGTTTAAGGAAAGAGAAGAAAATTCATGAATCCACTTTGCATAAATCTCTTATCTCGTTACCTCTTTTTTCTACTGCATTCAAAGTTTTTTTTCAAAGAAACGAAACAGAAACTATTAGCCCAACTACACGTCAAGGTCATAGGGTAATGTGTCAGAACGTTCGGTCCGAGGAGTGAGGAGATGGAGTGAATTTGAAATCAAGTGTGTTGTTTATCTTTTAAGTTCAGTCAAGAGATAACAAAATTACGTTTGTTTTTTAGTTATAAATGCATACTTGAGTGATTTTATTAGGCGCTTCTTTAAAAATAAAGATTATAAACATGAAAAAAAAAAAAAAAGATAAAATAAGTATTTTTGTTGCGAACTCTTCGTACGAAACAATTTTTAACCATATCAGCCTAAAAATCAATGTTTTGAAGAAATTCAGTCGGGTTGGGCCGAGATTTTAAATGTTTTCCGGGCCAGGCCAAACTTCTAGCTTTTATGCCGGGCCATTAATTAATTAATTTATTTTTTGTGCGGGCCGGGCCGATTTTTTCCCCTATGGATCGGCTACTTCACTCAAGGGTAAACGGGTGTTCGCTGCTAATGTTAATCCTATGGAAGAATTTTTTTTAAAAATACAGGGTTTGCATTTCAATATGCTTAAATGATTTTTTTTTTTTGCGTCGAATAACTGAGGTCGATCTCGACCCTTTTTCGATTTTGTTTACAGATGTTTTTCGTAGTATACTTTGACTTTCGGAATCAGTTTCGTAAGTGAAAGTATTCTAGTAAAAAAAAAAAAAAAAAAAAACCTCTAAACACGATTGCAAAAGTAAAAATGACTCTTTGTAGAGACCGATCTCAGCTACCCAATGCAAAAAAGATCATTTAAAAATAATGGAATGCGAACGACATATTTTTAACCCAATATTTATATCGCGGAAGTCGTCCCACTTAATTTGTTATATTGGTCAGGACCGTTTATTTTGTTTATCGCCCGACCCGGCTCATAAAAAAAAACTGTACTAATTCTGCTGACCCGGCCGGTTTCAAAGTTTGGATTCATTTTGTCTGGTCGAGTCGGGTACAGCCTCTATTTTAGGGGCCGAGTTTATAGAGTCCGGTACTGAAAAAAAAAAAAAAAAAAAATCTTGCTCCCCAGTGTTTTTATTGTGTAGTAGGAGACCCATTCTACAAAGTTCTGAGCCTTGATTTGAGATTTCTCTAGTTAGAGACCAATAATTTCACAGAGTGAGCACTCTGTGAGCAGTTTTGCTTTGCAAGTGGAAGGAAAGGGGGTTTATTAGAAGAAAAGCTCGCGACAGCTGTACATTCGAGTATCCGAGGGGTAAAGTAATTATTGACGGATGGGCGAAAAATGTAATAATTTTTAACTTGAGAAACGGTGAGACAAACGTTATTCATCCCGCTGATTGTTTCAAAATAAACAAAATAAATAACATTTCTCGGACATCTGCGGTTGAGGGACTTTTCTAATATTTTGGTATCAATTCGAGAGCATGAAACTATTGATCAAAGGGGGGAAAATGGCATCCTAAAATATTGGTTTGACAAAAAAAACCATAAGATACTGCTGTAAAAGAAAGAAAAAATCACTGTATCCGCCGCCCTGTCTTAAGAGCCGCACTTAGAATATTTTATACTTTCTAACTTGTAATCGCCGCGGCTCATATGCCCGAAAATACAGTAATTTATTTCATTACGAGTCAGATTCGAGTTGACCCCATTTTTCAAAAGAAAGTCCTGATTTTCTTTGAAGTATTTTATAATGAAAAAAAAAAAACAATACATTTGAGTATTAATGAGTATATACAAGCTCATTTTTCTACATAAGAGAAAAAAATTATATTAGAGATAATTGTAAACTATTTTTCCATAATTGTATTGAAATGTAGATTAATTTTTTTATTTCGTGTTTGGGTCAACTGTGGGTAATCTTTTTATTTCGTGTTTGGGTCAACTGTGGGTTGAAGTATGTCAGGTTTGAGTTGAGCCGTGGAGAATATTCTCATACATTGTATAGTTATACAAATAAAGATAAGTGACATGTGCAACAGAGGTCGTCTATTTTATCTCCAGCACCCAGTTGTATCATATCTCTCAAGCGCATTTCCTTCACAATTGTGGGGTGTAGAAGATTGTTATCATTATGTTATGTAATGTCTGAAAAAGAGATTAGCGTAGATTTAAACAGACAGTGATAAAGCATATTTTGCTAAATGTACTCTAAACTATTAAGAATGAACTGCTAAAATAAAGATATACTTGAAATAACAATTGAAGTATTAAAAGTAAAGAAATGTGTGTTGCCATAAAATAAAAAGATTAAAAAAAAATTAACATTTATTAAATCGCTTATAACAAAAACAATAAATAAGATTTAAAAGAAATAAAACAGTTTTACAATGGCTGTCAGTTTGACCCTCCAGCAGCATATAGATCTAGTGTAATTCCAAAAACAGAATAAAAGTTATTCAGCGGATCAACTTAAAATAGCCACGTAAACTACAGAACCTTTATCAATAAGTAAATCTGCCTGATAATGTCTGAAAAAGGATTTTTGGAAAATAAACTCATCAGATAAACTTCATAACTAAGTAAAACAAGAACTTTGAGAAAACCACTGCCATCACCCACAGGCACATCATATCACCTGCACTTTAGTACTGAAACATTAGGTAATATACTGGTGAATTGGAGTGTATTTTATATGATCCAGTTCACCAGTTACCAAATGTAAACCAGATCCAGACACAAAAAAAATAATCTATTACACAATGTAAGACGCAGCTACTGGCATTCTGACGTCATCTGGAAAACTGACACCACAGTGTAAAATGCATTATCAACATGCAGTAATCCTAAACAAACAATGTAATCTTGTGACGGTTATCAGAACTGACATCAGTAGCAAGGATGAAATTGATGACAGTGATTAAAAATAAAAATATGTGATAAATAAAGAAACTGAATGCTTGGATTAAGGAATATAAAACACAGGGGGTTGTAAAAGATATGAGGTAAGTAGATTTATAACTTGTTTCAGTAACAATTAAATGAAGGATAAGAGTAATAGGAGATAAACTCGTATGGTGATAAGAAAAGGCATGCATATTCCACACACAGAATGCAACATGGAAAACATTTTACTCTATCAAGAGAAAGAGGAGGGGAGGGGGAGGAGAGGAGGGAGCGACAGAAATCAGTGCTTCTCAATCCATCTCCTTTTCTACAAATAAATCAAAAACAAAAGGGTTGATTTAAAATTGAAATTAATACCTGATTGTTGTGGGCCTCCATTGAGGTTTTCATTAAATCTGGAATACAGCATTGGTTCAGGCGTACTTCGAGCACTACTAGCTCGACTTCCACTCAATTCTTTAACATAAGAAGCAGGAAACCAGCCCACTTGCCGTTTTTTGCCTTTAATCTATACAATAATTACCGATACCAATTACTACAAGTTTTACATCATCTAATAAATAAACAAATTATATCAGAGGTTAATTATGTAAAAAAAAAGTCTTGACTAAAAGGAAAAGAATAAAGCTCATCACAAATTCACAAGCAGTCTATTTTAGTTAGTAAAATATTTAACAAAGTCAGATTATTTTAAAATCAAGATCAACCAGTTTTGTGATCCTTCATTTTAAACAGAAAAAAATTCTTTAAATTACAAAGCCACAATAAATGGTGGTGCAATCATACTAGGCGCCGTCAGGTACAGTGTGGGATCTTTCTTCTAGAATACTTGTATCCAGAATACTGAAAGAAAACCGGGATGAAAAATGATAACCAAAACTTAGTTTTTTTGTTTCAATCTGTCATGTAAAAAAAAAAAAAAAGCCAGTCAGTCACTGGAAAAAAAATCATGAAATTCGTCGATGGGCTGCAGAAGAAAAAGCTGCAAAATTTGTCATTTAGTCATAAAAGAAGATTGTTAATTTCCCCCAGTTGATCATTGGAAGAAAAATTTTTTTTCTTTTTAACCTGTCGCTTTAAAATATTGAGAAATATGGCAATCAATCGTGGGAAAGTGAAATTTGCAAGTCGGTCACGGAAAAAATTGCGGAAAGAAACCTATGTTTTTTGCCAATATGTTACAAGAAAAAGCCACGAAATTTGACAATCAGTAGAAAGAAAACTCATTAAATGGGTAGTTCTACGCAAATAGGCCATTTTCATCATAGGGACGAAGAAAAAATAAATCATGTCAGAAATTTCTAATTTTTTGTAACAAGGTACTAGAAAAGATACTTATTGGCAAAAAAATAGCCGTCAGGCTTAATATTAAGAAATTCTATAATTATTAGATTTTTAACACTAGAAGTGCCGGAAATTTCACTCAAGTTTTATATTTTAAAAAATGTATACCGGAATTTTTATTTAAAGCTTTTTAAATTATCTATTTAACTTATTTTTGTGCGATATATACATTAATTCTTTTTTAAAGAAATTTCTGGTTCACATCAAATTATACATATTTGAAATTCTTTTTGGTTTCCTTATCGACTTTTCTTTACCTTTTACATAATAAATAATATTTTATACACCGATTTGTTTAAAAATATGCTTTTATTTTCATCAAAAGAATTAATTTTCAATAAAAATATCTTTTCTGCAAGTTTTTAAAAGTAATAGAACAATTCTCTCCCATAAGAATCATTCCCTCACACGAGGGAATGACTAGTGAGGGAATGATAAAATGTACATTTTTAACTTTTAAAATTTGTACGCTTAAAACAAAAGAAAAAAACAATATATGTTCTCAAACTATCCCTTCAGGGAAAACTAAAACACCCATTAATACATTTTTAGAAAATAAATTATTTTTACAAATTTAAATGAGGGAATGATAACATCATCTTAACATTTGCCCAATCTGCATATTAAATTATTCCTTACACACTAAATTATTTCTCGAGGATGGCTGAAAATTGTTTTACAGACAAGTGAGATTCATGCGCTCAGCAAATGAACAATGTTTTCTGTCTACAGTAGTACCACCTATCTCAAATATCCAGAATTACTAATGAGTGAGGGAATGATCTGAAATATGCAAACATTTGCATACATACACATTGCAAACATTTTTGACAAATAAAAATTGCATGTGCAGACCAAAAAAATAATGTAATACATAGAAATAATACTTTATGTGTTCATATTAAAAGACAGAAGTCAGACAAAATAAATATAACTATTTCAGTGAGAAATGATATTTTTTATATTTTTGGGTGGTAGCAGTTGCATGTGAGGGAATGATATTTTATAGGTTTAAAAATTTATTTTAAATATATATTTTAATTAATGCTTCAATTTTATGAGCTAATATGATAAAACCATGTCTAAACTACATGATAAAAAAAAAAATCATTAGGTTTTTCTGTTGAAAAAAAAATTAAATATCCTTTGGTTTCATCATTATGGCCTATTTGCGTAGAATCACCCAAATTCGTCTGTTGATTTTCATAAAAAACCTCAAAATTCTTTGATGTGTCGCAAGAAGAAAAATCTTGATACTGATAAAAAGGGAGCAGTAAATAAACCAGTTTAAAATACGTTTTTTGAACAGGGTGAGAGAGTGCCCTTTTTTAAAAAAGTTACATCTAAGCAATTTTCTTCTCTGGGGTCAACACAAAGAAAAAAATTCATTCATTAATTTACAAATTTAATAAATAAATAAAAGAAATGAAAAACATTTTGATGAAAAATCAATAAAACCATATTAGTAACTTATATTTTCCACTGAACAAGTGATTTGTGGGATCCAGCAGAGATGCTACTTCCATGAACAGAAAATCATGTCAGTGCACAGATTAGAGGTCTGCGTGGGGCGAAATCTGCAGGACCGGGTCCGACTCGATTCATAGAAAAAAAAAAAAAAATTCAGTCCAGCCAGATACTAAAATTAAAAGTTCAGCCCGTACAAAAAAAATATTGGCCCGGCAAAAAAGGTAAAAAGTTTGGCCAGGCCCGGTATAAAAGCTAAAATTTTGCCTGAGTTCATTTCTAAGAAACATTGATTTTTATGTCGATTTGGTTAAACATTTGTCTCGTACGATGCGTTCTGACCAAAAATATTTATCTTAACCTTTTTTTTTTGTGTTTATAACCTTCATTTTTGTAGAAGTGCACAGGCTGCGATATTTATTTATTTTAATGAATCTCTGTTTTTTGTATGTAAATGTTTCAGTTATCATTAATATTGTTAATCCATATTCCATGTATTGAAGTGTTAAAAATCTGAAAAATGCTATACAGTAAAATCTTCTAAGATGGAATTGCACAGAAAAGTAAAAAAAAACCTCACATTATAGACAAGTTTCCTTCTTACCAAATGTAAACATATTATATATTCTTTTCTTATGTATCAGTATATTAATTTTACATGGTTTTTCAGTTTAAAACAGGATTCCATCATAGACAGGGTTTTTTTTTTTCACATGTTTTTCTATATTTTAATAAGCATAGAAATCTACTGTTCTTTAAGAATACATATTAATGTTTAATTGTAGAATAATGATGATTTAAAAATTTATGCATTTTTTGCAAAAGTTTTTGGGCCAGGCCTAATTTTACTGATATTTGAACAGATCAGGCCACCCCAAGACAATGATTTTCATACGGGCTGGATCAAAACTAGAACTGAAAATTTTGGGTCATTAAGACTAGGAATGAAGCCAGTTCCAGCTCTGTACAGAGAAAATAAGTTAGGCACGGCCCGATCCTTCAAGAAAAAAGTAAGGCCCGAACCCGGCCCATAAAGATTAGTCACTAGGCCCGGCCTGGCCCGGCCCAAGTGCCGTCAATGAAAATAGGCCCATGCAGATCTCTAGCACAGATACAGGAACAATTAGTTCAAGAGACATACTGTAAGCATAAGTATCCAACTTTAATAGAAATGTTACAAAAATCCAAATCAAAGGATTATGTTTCCAAATTTGTATTATTGCTATTTCTGAAATTATTTATTTTGTACATTTCATAGTAAAGTGTTCTGAAAAATGAAAAACCCTTATTCAGAAGACCCTAGGTCTCAAGCATTCTGGATAACAGATCTTATTAGCAGGAGAGCTGTTAAACATTTTAGGGTAGGTATTTGAAGCACCATGAAAATTTGTGAAACACTTCTTTTGCAATGCTGAATACAAAATCGAAGACCAGGCTGAAGGATCACTTAGCCGAACCGTGAATTTTTAAATTTCTGAAATTTTCGTTGCAAAAACAGAAAATATCCTTGAAGCATTTTGAAATTTTAATACCTTCAAATTTAGTATTTAATGAAATAAATATAAAAGACAGACTATTTAGTCGAAACCAAAAACTGTGCCAGGCGGTTTCAAGCGGTATTTTATAACTATAAAAAAAAAGTATTTGTAGCATGCCGAGATTGAAACAGAATAATATTTATGTCTAGAAAAAAATATTTAAAAAGGACAGACGATGTTGATGAAACTTTGTACTTGCCAGGCGAGAGGGAATGTTAAACGCAAGTGCCAGTAAAGCTGGGCTTGTACTGCAGTGATGAAGATCCATTTACTGACTTACAATACAAACAAAGCGTAAACCATGTTGCAGTGTCTCGCGAAAGCTTAAGATTAATTTCAACTGGATGCGTGTGCAATCACAACAAATCTAACTGTGATAGACTCTCACAAGACCATGTGACTCATAGTAAGCGTGCAGTTGTTTGAAATATTGTGGAGTAATTAAAAAATTCTTATTCTTAGTGAAACATGTGCAGCTTTAGAAGTGCTACTTTGTTTGTATATTAAAATATTTCTCTTTTTATATAATATTACTTATATATATTAATCATGGAAAGTACAAAAATTGTGTTATTTGCACAAAAAGCGATGGAAAAATCACTGCTTTTAATGAAAAAACTCTACAAAAAAAGTCGTGAAGGGTTGAAAATTCAGAAAAAACAGTCTAATAGCTAGAAACATTAAAAACGTGATTTTAGCAAGCCTCATTTTTCTACATGCCCTTTCGTTTTATGGTGTAGTACGTATGCGGACGGCTGCCAAATGTTGCATTTACCTGTAAGGGTAGGGGTTATGCAAGTGAAAAAACTACAAAAAATTAGCATGACTTTCGTTTATAACATTTGTTTCTATTAACAATTTGTGATATAAATCCGTTATTGCTAGACGTTTCCAAGGCTGTTAAGACCCTGCCAGATCCTGATTTATAGATAAAAAAAAACGTCATCTTCACATCATTTTAGCAAGTTTGAAAATTGTAATATATTACTCTTTGGCTACCAAACAACCTATAATTAATTTGCAAGACAGAAATTCGGTTGATAAGTTAATGCCAGACGGCTTTAAATCTGGCAGCAAAACTGCCTGTTAGAAGAATGGTTTATCAGTTTAAAAAGATATGTCATCTTCAAGTCATTTTAGCAAGCTTGAAAATTATAACATATTACTCTATGGCTGTCAGACAATTTGTAATTAATTTGCCAGACAGAAATTTGGTTGATAAGTTACTGCCAGATTTAAAGGCTGGCATTAACTTATCAACCTAATTTCTGTCTGGCAGATTAATTATTGGTTGTCTGGTAGCCAAAGAGTAATACATTTCAATTTCCAAGCTTGCTAAAATGACTTGAAGATGACATTTTTTTAAACTAAACCATTCTTCTAACAGGCTCTTTTGCTGGCAGATTTACAGCCATCTGGCATTAAGTTTTCTCTCTGGCAGATTAAAGGTTGTCTGGTAGCCAAAGAGGGATATATTACAATAATATTGTAATAATATAATACAGTAGACTCCCTCAAATCTGCAAACACCTAAAATCCATACATAATCGCAGATGTAAACAATGAAACTTTCAGTTCAATGTTAGTTCAATCAGTAAACAATGAAACTCTCACAGGTAATTGCAACGTTTCCTGCCAGCCAGCCAGCCAGCCTGTCCACATATGTACTACACCATAAAACGGAAGGGCATATAACAAAATGAACCTTGCTAAAATCGTGTGTTTTTCGACATTGCTAGCTTTCAGACTATGTTTCGAAGGGAAAATGTATGCAGTAGAAACGTGGTTTCCACGTCTGAGCAGTTCCCCTTAGGCAGTCAAAAAGATCATGTTTTGGCGGAATTTTCAATATTTCATGACTTTTATTGTACAGTTTTTTTCACTAAAAACAATGATTTTTTCATCGCTTTTTGTGAAAATAACAGACAAATTTTTTATTTTCCATAATTAATGTACAGTGGACTAGTGATGGGCGACAATGAGATGATTTTCTCGATTGTATGGACATCTCGATATTTTTCGATTGTGTAAATTTTTTCTCGATGACTCCAGTTTGCCAATTGCTTTTATACATCATATATTATATACGTCATACATTTATCAAGAATCGTCTGCGGGTGAACTGGAATGAGTCGGCGTTAATAAAGACTAGGTGACTTCGCCCGCTAGTGGGGCCCTCCTTTAATCAGGGCCCCTAAGTTATACGTAATCTTGTAATATGAAATCACGAACAGGTTACCCGCTATATACGACACCATATAGCAGGCGTGGTGTGCACGCACTACAAAATCTTGATAAAAAATATATTCTTGAAACGAATGAACCTCGGACCAGATCTCTTGGGGGAGGGGGGTCAAAGTGAGCGGAGGGACACAGTAGCTGCATAATATGAATAAGTCGTCACAGGTCTTTAGGCCTTTCGAATCATATGTCACATGAGTGGTCTGCATCTGAATTTATAAAAATGCCCTTCCGGTGGGGGCAAAGAGGGGGGAGGGGTGCGGGAGGTGGATAACATGAGTAAGTGGTCATAGGCCTTTCAAACAATATGTCACATGAGGGGTCTCGGCTAAATTTAGAAAAGTGGCCGCTGTGGGGGAAAAGTGGGGGGCGGTCACCGGAAGTGCAGAAAATCAGTAAGTAGTCACAGACTTTTCCAACAATATCTCACATGTGGGGTCTTGGCTAAATTTGAAAAAGTGTCTTCTGGGGGGCAAAGTGGGGGGACGGACTCCAGAGGAGCATAACATCAATAAGTAGTCAGAGACCTTTCCAACGATATCTCACATGAGGGGTCTCTGCTAAATTTGAAAAAGTGTTCCCCGGGGGGGCAAAGTGGGGGGGGGCTGTCACCGGAGGAGCATAACATCAATAAGTAGTCACAGACCTTTCCAACGATATCCCACATGAAGGGTCTTGGCTAAATTTGAAAAAGTGTCCCCCGGCGGGCAAAGTAAGGGGGACTGTCAACAGAGGTGCATAAAATCAATAAGTAGTCACAGACTTTTCCAACAATATCTCACATGAGAAGTCTTGGCTAAATTTTGAAAAGCACCTCCCGGGAGGGGCAAGTGTGTGTGTGTGGGGGGGGGGGACGAACACTGTAGGTGCATAACATAACATCAATAAATAATTACAGACCTTTCTAAAGATATTTCACATGAGGGGTCTTGGCTAAATTTGAAAAAGTGCCCCCCGCGGGTGGCAAAGTGGTTGGGATGGACACCATAGGTGCATAACATCAATGAGTAGTCACAGACCTTTCCAACGATATCTCACATGAAGGGTCTTTGCTAAATTTGGAAAAATGTCCCCCGGGGGGGAAATGGGGGGGAGACTGTCACAGGAGGTGCATAACATCAATAAGTAGTGACTGACCTTTCCAATGATTTCTCACATGAGGGGCTTTGGCTATATTTGGAAAAGTGTCCCCCGGGGGTCAAAGTGGGAGGACGGCCACCGGAAGTGTATAACATCAATAAGTAGTCACAAACATTTCCAACGATATGTCACATGAGGGGTCTTGGCTAAATTTAGAAAAGTGTCCTGAAATTTCATATATTATAAATAATATTTATCGGAGGGCTCCATAAAAAAATCCGATCTAAAATGATAAAAACGGAAAAACTACCCGCCGGAGTGGGAGCCAAATTGGGGAGGGGAGGAGAAAGTCTCATATGAAAGAGTCATTCGAGAGCTTCCCAATAACATATCACATGACCGGTCCAAAAAAAGTTTGAAAATTGCTCCCCCCCCCCCCCCCCCCCTGGGCCCACTCTTTTGCCCCGGAATTTACGCAGCCCCTACTTTAAAATTTTTATGTTCCATAAATAATTTTTACCGGAAGACATCTAAAATGATATTTAAATTTATTATAGAAATCGGCTAGGGTTTTAAAAATTTGTTCGCCCCCTTCCCACCCACTGAATTTCACCTTCGGGGGAAGAAAGGATCATAATATGAAAGAGTTGTCAAAGGGCTTTTCGATAATATGTCACAGGAAGAGTTCGGTAATTTTTTTTAAATTGCACCCCGCCCACTCTCACGTCCTCGGAATTCACCGGACCCACCTTCCTCTTTGAAATCTTTATATTTAATAAATAATATTTATGAGAGGGCTCCGGGTATGTGACAGCTTGGCAGGGCTAAAATAAGAAAAACATTGAAAATTAAAGCTTCATTTCACAGATCATTGTGTCATGCTTATTTCTCTGTCCAGCTCACCCCTCGATATCTCATCTCGGCCCTTCTTGGCCGAGCGTGAAATGACAATCATCGAGAGTAACATTTCGAGGAAGGACGAAAACTGATTTCTCATTCTCGACAATGTCATATGAAATGTTGAACAGAGACTGAGAGCGAGAAAGGCAATGGGAAGCGATGAGTTACAATCGGTGAGATATCTCGAAGCAAGCGAGAGGTTTGCCCTCGAGAGAGTTCTATCCTCGAGGTAAACGAGGAGTTTGCAGCAGCAGAAAATATATCTCAAAGTGCGAGAGAGAGGGCCAGAGAAAAGAAGCTTTCAGAAGAGTCAAACTTACCGCGCTTCTGGTGTAAGTCATAATTTCCCAAAGGAGTACATGTTCTTTTCCATTCGCTTTTGTTATTAACCGATATTGGTTAGGAGGCATAGTGGTTTAAGTTATCAGTTCGGGTTTCAGTTGTTGATATAGAAGTTTTCTAGTGAATTTGGCGGCGCCAGTTTGATTTTCAATGTTTGTCTTATTTTAGAGCTCCTAAGCTGTCCCATATCTCTTAATATTAGAATGCTATTGTTAAAACAAAACTGCACTGCAATTATGTGTTTTCAAGATTTTAAGTATCACCTCAGGAAAGAGGATTTTTCAAAATTATTTTACCCCACTCATCTCTCTATTCTAAAAAAAAGTAACTACCGCTGTCACCGCCGCCGCCGCCGCCGCCGCCGCCGGTTTTGAATTTTCTGTGACTGGAGGTCTTTCTTCGTTAATATTAAGAAAAATAATGCATACAAAAATATAAAAATCGGTGGTTTTATACAGAAATGTTTGATAAACACGCTGAAGCAGACAATTTTCAAATCGAAGAATTATTTTAAGAGATATTTAATGCTAAAGTTGGACAAAATCGTTCCACTAAAAAAGTTTTATAGCAGCAAAAACTAGACATGGCAGTGTAATCATTTTTAGATCATTTTATGCGTTAGAAATTGCCGGAGTGCAGATTGCATTAATTTTTTTATTTTGACTCATTTTTTGAGGTTTTATTTCTATTTTAATTTCAAATTTTCAGCATTTCTAGAGATATCTTTTACAGATTTTAGAAAGTGATATTAATTTAAATTGTTGCCAACTGTATAAACAGAGGAAACAATGTTTGCTTCAAAAAAAAAATATTTATACGTGTAAATAAATAAAAAATTTCTTTACACGTGACTATTATAAACAGAAAAAAAACATTTGGAATTAGAATTAAATAATTATGTGCAAAAAGCAGGAACTTATTAAAAATTACGTCATAAAAACTATAATTACACGTGAATTTTAAGAGAGAAAGGAATTTGTAAAATAATAAATTTATTAACATGCATTAGAAGTATTAAATAGGAGAAATTACGTCATATTTACGTCACATTACAGTTATTACATAAAATGAACGCAAAATAATATTGCAAAACGGTTTAAATTTAAAAATTGCGCTAGACATTTATTTGATATTTTGAGAGGATACTTTTCAACTGGTATTTTCACGTGAAGATTTAACAGAGAAAGAAAAGCTTGGTAAAAATTACGTCAGATTAAAAACGATTAATTTAAAATGTCTCATTTAAAAGAACTTTCTTTTCGCTTTGTTAAAAAATACCAGGATACAAAGACCAGGTTTACTTAACCAGGTTTACTTAATTCCTTTTATATTAGCTTATTTTGAAATGTTGTTACACGTGTCTACGTCATCAAGTTATTTTTATTTCGACGTTTTATTTGTATTTTTATTAATGTTGTACTAATTTATTTGTTCTTTCGTTATTTAAAATAAAAATTATGTCAATTTGTATAATTTGGCGAGTGGTTTGGCGATTTATATAATTTGGAGAAATGGGTCGACGGATAATCAAGTAGTAACGCAGCGGATTTTGCGTTAAAATTCCCCAATCAAAGAGAAATGAATAGAAATTCGTTTATAGGGAGATCGCCACTGTTTTTTAAATTTCAATCTTTCGAAATATTTTTAAAGCCGATCAAATTAGCGTGCATTTAGAGTCTGCGGTGTCTGGACGGGGGTTGGCGAGCGTAGCTCGTAGGGGGCCGAGCCCCCTAGTGTAATATATTAAAATAAGGGTAATCTCATAACCTTTCTAAATCTACTTTCCTTTTGTCAATCCACCGTTAATTTTAGACCCCTGGGCTTAAAATGCTCTAAAGGAATATACTTAGCAGCGGTTTTTTTCGTACTCTCGTACGGTATCTTTCACTTATAGGAAAATTATAAGACTAACATCAAATTGTGTCTAAAAACGAATAAAAAATATGGACATATGTTTCTTAATTTTAACTCCCTTCTTCGCCTCAAGAGGGCGCTTTAAAGTTTAGTTTCTTCAAACCTTTAGTATACTGTTTGTCCAAAAATTATAAAATTCACAAAATAAAGTCTTTTCACTCTCCCCTATCTTCTCGTATCAATTTTATTTTTACCACCACCAGGGGACGCCGCCCAAAGAAACATTTTACTTTTAGCCTCAGGCTATTGGTATTTTTCATCTGTTTTTCATAATGTTTTGTCTCATTGTTTTTCTTCATTGTAGATACTATTCTCCAAGTTCTTGACCCATTCTGACTACTTGGGCACTCATTCTGGACCAGCTGTGGCCCATCGGGGGCCCTCTTCATTAGTCTGGCTCTAATCACATGCTTCACTTGTTCTTTTACCATTTTTCTTTTCTTCAATTTTTTTCTTATTCAATGGTTTAGATTTTTTATCATTTTCAACTTCTCCTTGTTCTCTCTTACATGAAGTTAACTTTCATCCTTGGTCTGCCCTGTCAGTTTGGGGCCTACTACCCCCCCTTTTTTTTTTGGGGGGGGGGGGGGGGCGTTTCTTCTACCTTTTCGAGACCCATCATCATCTAATACCATATTTGTAAAGATTGGAAAATTAAAATTATCCAAAATACCAAAAATGAAGTCCATTGATGTTTTATTTTAGTTATAGAATTCCCTATTAGCGGATATATTTGTCTGTTTACTTTTCTATTTTTCGATAACACTTCTTTGTTTTCGATAAACGGAGAAATTCAACAGCATTAGACACACTTTAGACATTTAGGGAACTTTCACTTGTATCAAACCTTTTGCCTTTATCGAAAAGAAGAAAATGCTAATTGATTCTAGCTAATGCGCCTAAAATAAAAAATGAGCTAGTAAATGTGTTAGAAACTAGCTACTTCGGATTTCGATACAGACTTGAAGAGTCATGTTGGAATCCCTAGGCACTGGAAAACAATTTCTGTTTTAGACAGGTTCCCTCTTAGCAGTTGTATTTGTCTGGTTGCCCTTATGTTTCTCCATAAACGGAGAAATTCAACAGCATTAGACACACTTTAGACATTTAGGGAACTTTCACTTGTATCAAACCTTCTGCCTTTATTGAAAAGAAGAAAATGCTAATTGATTCTAGCTAATGCGCCTAAAATAAAAAATGAGCTAGTAAATGTGTCAGAAACTAGCTACTTTGGATTTCGATACAGACTTAAAGAATCATGTTGGAATCGCTAGGCACTGGAAAACAATTTCCGTGTTATGCAGGTTCCCTCTCAGTAGTTATATATGTCTGGTTATACTTACGTTTTTCGATAAAGCTGTCTTGTTTTCGATAAACGGAGTTATTCCACAGCATTTGATACACTTTAGACATTTAGGGAACTTTAATTTGTATCAAACCTTCTCCCTTTATCGAAAAGAAGAAAATGCTAATCGATTCTAACTAATGCGTCTAAAATAAAAAATGAGTTTTTAAATGTGTCATAAAGTAGCTACTTTGGATTTTGATACAGACTTAAAGAGTCATGTTGGAATCGCTAGGTACTGGAAAACAGTTTCCGTGTTAAGCAGGTTCCCTCTTGGCAGGTATCTTTATCTTACTATCCTTACGTTTTTCGAAAGAAACTTTTGTTTTCGATCAATGGAGAAATTCCACAGTATTTGACATTTAGGGGAACTTTAAACTGTATCAAACTTTTTGGAGTTATCTAAACAGTAGAAAGGTTATTTGATTCATCAAATGTGCCATAGTTACACGATTTGGACATTGCAGTTTCATAAAGAAGAAAGGGGAATTTATTCCAATGCAAAGAAAATCATTTTAAAATACTGAAATTCAAATGAGATATCTTTATAAATTTTTTCCATAAGATTAGCATTAGCGAGCAGGTCTTTTCAATTGACTGAAGTAACCCCTTAAGCCTAAATCAGGAGAAAATAATTACGATAGCAGAATTATCGAGCAAACCCTATCACTACTATGAAAATTTCGGCCAGAATAATAGCTAAGTTTTCCAACAATTGTTTTTAGCTCTCTCGTTATAATCGATTGTAAAACATCTCGATTGTAGATTCTAGGAATTAATCGATGGCTGTATCGATTGTGATTTTTTACGATGACGATTTTTCTCGATTGTCGAATTTTCAAGAATCGCCCATCACTACTATATAAATAACACGTATTATATAAAAGAAAATATTTTAATGTAAAAACAAAATAGCACTTCTAAAACTGCACACGTTTCACTACAAATAAGAATTTTTTTACTCCTCCAAAATTTTTCGAACAACTGCACACTCACATGGTCTTACCAGAGCCTATCACAGTTAGATTTGTTATGATTGTGCACACATCCTAGTTGAAATTCATCTTAAGATACCTTTCCCAATGTACTGCAGTGCAGTTTACACTTACTTTGTATCGTAAGTCAGTAAATGGATCGATCTTCAGCGCAGCACCACAAGCCCAGCTTTACTGGCACTTGCGTTTATCATTCCCTATCACCTGGCAAGTACAAAGTTCCACCAAAATTGTCTGCCCTTTTCAAAATATTTTTTCCTAGGCATAAATATTATTCTATCTCAATCTCAGCATGCCACAAATATATTTTTTCGATAGTTATAAAATACCACTTGAAAGTACCTGGCACAGTTTTTGGTTTTAAAAAGAAAAATATTTTAATGTAAAAACAAAATAGCACTTCTAAAGCTGCACATGTTTCACTACGAATAAGAATTTTTTAACTACTCCAAACTATTTAAAATAACTGCCCACTTACAATGAGTCACATGGTCTTGTGAGAGCCTATCACAGTTAGATTTGTTGCGATTGCACATGCATCCAGTTGAAATTCATTTTAAGATAGCTTTTGCGAGAGACTGCAATGTGGTTTATGCTTTGTTTGAATTGTAAGTCAGTAAATGGATTTTCATCACTGCAGTACAAGCCCAGCTTTACTGGCACTCACGTTTTAACATTCTCTATCGCCTGGCAAGTACAAAGTTCCATCAACATCGTCTGTCCTTTTAAATATTTTTTTCTAGACATAAATATTATTTTGTCTCAATCTCGGCATGCTTCAAATACTTTTTTGATAGTTATAAAATACCACTTGAAACTGCCTGGCATAGTTTTTGGTCTAACTAAATAGTCTGGCTTTATATTTTTTATTTCATTAAATACTAATTTTAAAGGTATTAAAATTTCAAAATGCCCCAAGGATTTTGTTTTGGAACAAAAAGTTTGGAAATAAAAAAATTCACGGGTTGGCTAAGTGCCACAATCCTTCAGCCAGCTCTTCGATTTTGTATTCAGACATTACAAAAGAAGTGTTACACAAATTTTCATGGTGGCTCAAATACTTACCCTAAAATGTTTAACAGCTCTTGGACATGCCAAATAGAGGCTGCTACATAGCTGATTACATATTACACATTATAGATGAAAGTTTCAAAGTTAAGAAATTACACAAGTTAATTATCTTTCACCTTTTCTCTCAGCAATAACATTTTATGAAATTTAAAATTTACAAAGCAAATTAGGATTTTATATCATTTCCAGCTGATGGCATAAGGCTAAGTACATTTGTATATCTTTAAATAAAAGTGAACAATTAGTTGAAGTCTCTGAAGATACCATATATCAGACTAAGTTGGATTAATTTCTAGATCTTATCATCATCAGTGAAAAGAGAATATAATGAATCATGAGGTGTTGATTTAAAAGATATGATTTAGAGATAGCTTCTACACATATCTACGATTTTTATCACTAACTGAAACAAAAACAAAGTATCTTGATTTAAGTGCCAATCATGGATTTAATCTTACCAATATATATCAAACATAGAAAAACTATGCAAGAATTAATAGGCTTAATTATCTTGTTAAAGTGGACACTAACCTTTATTTAATTTTTAGTTAATAAGGTAAAGATTATCTAAACTTGAATTATTAAAAATAAATATGATTTTAGTTTTATTAGCTTATTTACTAACCACTTCACTGGCGACAGGTATGGGGAAACAGTGCTTTTACCCCCGACTTATCTCGGGGCAGCCGGTGAAGTGGTTAATACCAACATACAATTAATGGAACTTTATTTAATTCTATTTCTAAAAGTTAAGTGTACTAGTATTAATATATGTTAAAACAAAATGAAAAAAAAGAGGAAAATTTGCTTTTGAAGAGAACAAGAGTAATGTGGTTCACAAAACATTCAGACTTAAATAGGGATAAAATTCTATTGAGGACAAAATGAAAGTATTCTCACCAAAAATTGTGAAGCCTGCTTCATCGAAAAATGTTAGGGCAGGAAACTACTATCTGCAGGAGGCAGTATGCCTACTGATTACAAAAATTTTTAAAGTTGTAAAAAAGTAACAAATGCAGTTATTCAGTCATGACGATAACAAAAAGTCATGAAATTCATCGATAGGCAAAGTCGTGAACTTCAACAAATGAGTCAAACATCATGCAAAGGCATAACCCTGTTCAATAATTTTCCATTCACAATATTGATGTAAGCATTTATGTAACAATTCACTTAATTTATTATGATCTAAACCTTAAGAAGGAAAAAATGGTGCTATATTTCTTGCATATTTGTTTTATGACCTTTTTTCTGACATGTTAAATGAATACTTGAAATCATCACTACAGTCATAAAATTGGAGAGCTACATTTCAATAAATTCAAATTGTTGTGTCACTAAAGAAAAATCTTTATTAAATAGGGATTATAAAAAAATAATTCCTACTAAAAAGTTTTAATTTTTCAAATTTATGCCAGTAAAATTTTCACTAAAACGTATGAATAAGGAAAAAAGGCTAGAAAAGTAAAAATATTCCAAATTTTATTATACGTTTATGGGGCAATAATTCTATACTATCAATTTGTATTTAAAGATTTCAGTCTTCTGAAAGATATTGGTAAAAGCTAAAATACTTTTAAGGTATTTTTTAACTAAAGTGCTAAAATGTTTGTCAGGTTGCAATCTTTTCAATTTACAAATGTTGAAGGGGAGCCTTCCCTACACTTTTCCAATATTTGAGAAAAGCTGACTCAAAAGATTAAAAGTTGTAAAAAAGTAACAAATGCAGTTATTCAGTCATGACGATAACAAAAAATCATGAAATTCATCGATAGGCAAAGTCGTGAACTTCAACAAATGAGTCAAACATCATGCAAAGGCATAACCCTGTTCAATAATTTTCCATTCACAATATTGATGTGAGCATTTATGTAACAATTCACTTAATTTATTATGATCTAAACCTTAAGAAGGAAAAAATGGTGCTATATTTCTTGCATATTTGTTTTATGACCTTTTTTCTGACATGTTAAATGAATACTTGAAATCATCACTACAGTCATAAAATTGGAGAGCTACATTTCAATAAATTCAAATTGCTGTGTCACTAAAGAAAAATCTTTATTAAATAGGGATTATAAAAAAATAATTCCTACTAAAAAGTTTTAATTTTTCAAATTTATGCCAGTAAAATTTTCACTAAAACGTATGAATAAGGAAAAAAGGCTAGAAAAGTAAAAATATTCCAAATTTTATTATACGTTTATGGGGCAATAATTCTATACTATCAATTTGTATTTAAAGATTTCAGTCTTCTGAAAGATATTGGTAAAAGCTAAAATACTTTTAAGGTATTTTTTAACTAAAGTGCTAAAATGTTTGTCAGGTTGCAATCTTTTCAATTTACAAATGTTGAAGGGGAGCCTACCCTACACTTTTCCAATATTTGAGAAAAGCTGACTTAAAAGATTAAAACTAACTTCTACCGAAATAGATTAAATCTAACTTCTATTAAAATAGATTAAATCTAACTTCTGCAAAAATAATTTCTATCTACTTAAAACTTTTCGATGTGTATTTCACAAAGATTAAATCTAACAGACTCAGATCAAAACTAAGGAATTGTAAAGATTCAATATCTTAGCAATAATCCATTTCAGAATTGCAAGAAAGGTCTGTTTGCAAAGATAAATTATAGACAATTTAACTAGATATTTTATTATACAAGGGATACAATTAAAGTTATTTTAAATAACCAATAAGATTGCAGAAAGAAAAAAAAAAAAAAAAAAGAAAGAAAAGTGCTAAATTTGATCTATTCTGAAAAAATATCCAGTTCAAGTAATAAAAATTGCTTTTACCTGTGTTTCACCTTCCCACCAACCTCCAGGAGTTTTTTTTCTCACAAGGATTAGCTGGCCTTTCTCTAATGACAATTGCTCAGGACCAGTTGCTTTGTAGGGAGCAAGAACAGTTACTATCTCACCCTTCCTATATTTCCCCTAATAGATATAAATAAGCTAGTAAATAATGGTGACAATGGAAATATTTCAACTTTCACCAGAAAACTAATTTTAGTAATGCAGTAAACTGAATGATATATTACAAAGAACTAAAAATATAATTAAGAACTATTGCTATTTTTGGGCTTTCTATAAAGTTTTGAAATTGACTTTAGGCTCAACGTACAATAATAAAAGTAAATAAAAAAGAAAAGTGCCCAGCTAAACTGATGGCATTGAGCTCACAGGCTATTTACACTAATTGTATATCATACTCTTATTTTAAAGAATAACGCCCCTCAAAAAAATAAGTGAAGGGGAATTAGCCCCCGTTTCTCCCTTTATACTTAACCAGTGAACCTCCAAATCTAATCAGGGAAGCTCCTTATCATTATAAACCGGCATACCAAATTTGGAGCAAATCGAATAATCCTGCAAAAAAAAACCCATTTATCTAAATTAAGGGGGTGGACTAGCCCCCCCCCCCTTTATCCTTAACCAATGAATCCCCAAAACGAATCAGGGAAGCTCCTTAACATAATAAACCGGTATACCAAATTTGGAGCAAAGCGAATAATTCTGCATGAAAAACCCGCTTATATAAATTAAGGGGGGTGGACTAGCCCCCCTTTCCCCTTTATCCTTAACCAATGAACCCCCAAAACTAATCAGGGAGGTTCCTTAACATAATAAACCGGTATACCAACTTCGGAGCAAATCGAATCATTCTGCATGAAAAACCCATTTATCTTAATTAAGGGGGTGGACTAACACCCCTTTTCCCCCTTTATCCTTAACCAATGAACCCCCAAAACTAATCAGGGAAGTTCCTTAACATAATAAACCGGTATATCAAATTCGGAGAAAATCGAATGATTCTGCATGAAAAACCCATTTATCTGAATTAAGGGTTGGACTAACCCCATTTTCCCCCCTTTATCCTTAACCAATGAACTCCCAAAACTAATCAGGTAAGCGCCTTATCACAATGAACCTAGAAAAAAATTTTGAAGCAAATCGGATGTTTCTATCAAGAGTTATTGCGTTACGTACATACATACATACAGAACGGGCGGGCACATTAGCTCTCGGGCCTTGATAGCCTGTGAGCTAAAAATGAAATAGCTTTCAATGACATATTAAAATAATTTTTAGCTCACAGGCTTTCAAAGCCCGAGAGCTAATGTACCTGCAGGTTCTGTATGTACATAATGCGATAACTCTTGATATGTATATACGTTCATTCTGATAAGGCACTTCCTTGATTAGTTTTGAGGATTCATTGGTTAAGTATAAAGCGGAGGGAATGGGGGCTAATCTCCCCTATATTTAGATAAATGGGTTTTTCATGCAGAGTTATCAGATTTGCTTCAAATTTGGTATACTGGTTTATTCTGATAAGGTGCTTCCCTGATTAGATTTAGTAGTTCATTGGTTAAGTATAAAGGGGGAGGGGGATGGGGGCAAACCTCCCTCTTAATTTAGATAAATGGGTTTTTCCTTACAGAATTATTCGATTGCTTCAAATTTATATGGTTTATTCTGATAAGGTGTTTCCCTAATTAGATGTGGAGGTTCATTGGTTAAGTATAAAAGGGGAGAACGAGGGGTGGGATGATCCCCTCCCTAATTTAGATAAATGGGTTTTTCATGCAGAATTATCCAATTTGCTTCAAATTTGGTATACTGACTTATTCTGACAAGGTGCTTCCCTGATTAGATTTGGAGGTTCATTAGTTAAGTATAAAGGGGAGAAATGGGGGAACTACCTTCCCCTTAATTTATTTTTCGAGGGGCCTTATTCTTTGAAATAATCGTATAATATACAATTAGTGTGAATAGCCTGTGAGCTCAATGCCCTCAGTTTAACAGTGCATTTTCTTTTTATTTATAAATTATATAATTCTTATTTGACAACAAATGTGAGTAAATCTATACAAAAATGAAAATAATTTGAATTATATTTAAAGATTTTATATATTACACAGTTTCTTTATTTAAACTTTGTAATTTGTCTTCTGTATATTTTCCTTAGTTAAATTTCATAACTTTAATTCTGAATTATTTAAATTTTAGATTTTATTAATAATTCAACATATTCAAAATTTTACTTTATTCAATCTACCTATTATGCTTTTGAACCATTTGGATTCCGTTTATAAACTAGGTAATATTTATTTACATAAATCTTTAATTAATTACCATTTTAAAATAATAATTATGACTAAATATGAATAAAAACAACTCTTAAAAAGTCTTAATTCACTAAAAAGCTTTATAAAGCATTTATGTTCTATTAATAAACTCAAAATTAATATTTATTTATAGAAATATACAGTAAAATATGTAATTAAATATCATTTTAATAATGTAAAGCTCTTAAAATATAAACATTACGGAATATCTTACGAAAAAGTTACTTTCAATAGCGTATCTAACATCGGCTAACTTCTGAAAATAAACTTTTTAAAAGTTATTTAATATTATTTATTTTTATTTCAAACTTAATTTATTCAATTTTAAGATTTAATTCCAAGCGATGGCCAAAATTTCATCAATTTTGGACTGTGATTTAGCGAAATATTCAAATTAGAAAATTTTAATCTTTGCTTTCACTTTTCGAATATTTCACCATGTTTTTCCTTCCCAGATGTTGTAAACAACATGATCCTCCATCTTGTTACTCGTACCAGTCTGGGACATTCCATGAGTTCTGGAATATGGGGGAGTGCAGATACGATTACGATAAAAATTGCTATCGTTGCCTGAGTTCACGATAAGCTTTGCACCCGATAGAAGCAGATGCGCATCTGCTAAACATGTACCATGGTTTGTTGGATGCTGATTGGGTAATTTTGATTTGGCGTCCATTTTCAATGGTTTTTGCCTGCTGGCTTTTGTCAATCTTCACTCTTGGATAAAAAATCAGACGCTTCTTTGCGGAAGGGGCCATGGGCCCGCCTCAGAGGATGGAAAATGTCGATTTGAATAAAGAGATTCTTCTCAGTCGCATGCAACAAGGATTCATCCACTATTTAATAGCCAAAGCAGACTTCAATTGTAGCTCCATTTCTATAAATTGGAAAATCTTGGTGGAAATTTCACCTCTAGATTACTTTTTCAAACTTAAATCTGCAAATATAGTATTTATCATGGATCCACTCCCAGCATAATTAGCAACAGATCCGTAATGTGAAAAAGCTTGGCATTAATTTCATCTGCAGATTACATTCTTCAAACTTAAATCTGCTAAATACAGCGTTCATTGTAGACCCCCTTTCATCAGACTCAGCTCCAGGGAATCTTGGCATTAATATAGCCTCTAGATTACATTCTTCAAACTTAAAATATTTTAAGTGAAATCCTTCTCAGTGTAATCAGCAATCACAACGTTATTGGGAAACAGTTCAAGAATTCTATTCCGTATCTTCATGTCTGCCACCTATTATTGAAACTACTTTCCTGCCTTTTCCTCCTTTAATATTGACTGAATTAAGCCGCAAATGGTGAATAAATTAACTATATTTCTACATTCTTTAGTTTAAATACTTTACCTAAATCAAGTAACGAACTGTGTAATGAACAATTAAAGAATTTTCTCGTTATTAACAATCTTTTTTTTCAGATTCAATCTGTAATAATTACAATAACTTAAAAATTCAACCTATATCTTGAATCTTAATGACAAAATCTAAATCCAATAGTAACATAATTGGATCCTTAAATAATTGTTAACAAATATCAGCAAGCTATTAATTACTTTTGTGTACATTTCTACTTGGCCAAGTATAGTGTTTGTGTTTTGGTGAAAATTAAAAAATATGTATATTTAAATTGGATTCCATGTTTTTACTTCATAAAGGGGCAAGTCTGTTCTTTTTTTCTTTTCAACTTGAATTTACTTTGTGGCAACTTTTAACTTTATTTACTAACGTAAGTTGAATTCAAATTTAAATCATAAAATTTTAGTTGCCAAGTAATGAGAAGTAATTTCACTAATGACACGGTCAGATGTGGTAACGGAATAGTATTTTGAATGCCAGATCTTTTTCAACCGTTTTTAATATTATGATATCGGAAAAACAAAAGAGGAGTAAATGTGGAATTAGTGATGAAGAAATTAGACATGTTTTTGAGTTATTTTTTTTAAGTTATAGACAATATAAAACATTAATAGGACGTGAGTTACAAAATTCGACAAATCCAAAATTTAAAAAATAGAATTCTCTATAAATCTATTCTATTAATGAGCCTGCATCGAAAAAACATTACAATCCAAAAAACTAGTTTTATAGCATATATCTGGTATCGTAAAATCTTGGTTTACGATGAAAACCAATGGATGCAGTCTGAGCTTTTTTTGAGATTTGCAGTCTGAGGTCTTTTTGAGATTTTCTAAAATTTGATTTTCTGGATAAGGCAAGTTTTGGAACTCATATTCTCATAAACTTATAAATTTAACACAGTTATAACTAGAGGTTGACCAAAAATTTGGTTTCATTTTCGGCCCAAAATCTGAGTTTTGCCGAAAATTCTGCCAGATTAGTCCTTCGAAAATTTTCAACATCATTCACTGATTTGAGCTTTATCAGTTCAAATGAGAATACTACGAACTTCATTGTTTATAATTATCAGTCATGACTGACTCAAGACGTCAATGCAAATTATAAAGCAAGCAATGCATATATAACTAAACTTTTTCTCATGCTCATTAAAAGTTGCAGACATAACAGCAATAGAAAATTTTTCAGTTTGAAACTGCAGAAGTGTTTTGAATACTCTTTGAGAAAGTTCCAGTATAACAAATGATCATTTACAGAAATCATTATAAAAGATAAATCGAGGAATGTATACATAAAACTAAAATATTTTTTTAATTAAATGAAATTTGTATAATTAGAAAATCTTTCTGTGTCATCGATGAATTAATCACATTTTATTTTACATGAAAATAAAAAGTTTTGAGTCTAGAACAGAGAGCCAATTTAGGTCACATGTATAATTAATTAATAATTATGTATATTTATGTATGTATTAACTACTTTAATTACTTTTAAAAAAATTGACATTTTTGTTTTCGGCCGAAAATAGGAAGAACACCGAATTTCGGTTTTGTCCTTCAAAACCTGTTTTGGTCGATCATTAGTTATAACACAAGATCAAATCTAGTATTACATGTTGCAATTTAATTTTAAGAGATTACAATATAAACCCTGAAACTAATCATGCAAATTATGTTTATAAGACACAAAAACCTAAAAAATTTAAGCATGCAAAACAAATTATGATCTATTTATAAAACATCAACACATGCAGATATGTGCAAAAGGCATAAGCATACAAAA
This sequence comes from Maratus speciosus, assembly GCA_963932465.1. NCBI lineage: Eukaryota > Metazoa > Arthropoda > Arachnida > Araneae > Salticidae > Maratus > Maratus speciosus. Next base: position 255,451,335 of record OZ010793.1, on the reverse strand, counting down.
TACTCATTAAAAAATATATGCTTGAAAAAGTTTTACCCTGGGCTTTGGACTATAAACTGATGTCTCATACTGTGAGCATGTGAAAATAAGTATTGTTTAATATTTAATAGGTTTTCATACAAACAATGAATTTTACAAAAGAGTTACTAAGCAATACAAAATGAATGCAACATGTTAATTATACAGGGTGTCCACTCTCAACAGTATCCAATGGCTAATTCATAAACCGTTAGTCATAGCCATATAGTTCCAATTGCAAAAAATGTTTTAAATGAGGTAAAGAAACATTTTGAGTGCGATTTGGGTCAATAAAAACATTTTTTAAAAAATAACGAAATTTAAATTTTTATATGATCCCCCGGTTCTATAACTTATATTTAGTAAAATTTTCCTATTACACTGTCAAGTAAGAAAAAAAAAGTCCCATTCATATAACACTAAAATTGACAGAGTTATGAAACTTTAAAAAAGCCTGACTTATACCACTTTCCCGCATATGAACACATACCATGGTTTGAGGGATCATATACCAAGTGCTTAAAGTATTCAAAGAACTTATTTCATGTGTATCTGTGCCTTGAAAAAAATCCTACAAGTATTACCATTGAGTTAACTTTAATTAAGTTTCAGATTGGCTAAAATAATTGTATTTTATCATATGTTTTATTTTCTAAAAATTTGAGATAGTTTCTTTTGATGATTTCTTTTAACAAAAACTTATTTTATTTTTATAAGTTTTTATTTAACTTCAACGATCGTATGTTTTTCCAGTTCAAAATTCGTACTCTAACTTTAACTCATTTTAAAATATGCGATCGATCTTAAATTTTACATACTGACGTAAATCCGATGATAATCTAATATTCTGAATTTCGGCAGTTACCACTAATACTTTACAGGATTTTACAGGTTAACACAAAAAATTTTGGCTACATTATTGCTAAGAAGTTTAAGAAAAAGTTTTAGATTAGATAACACAAGGCTAAGATGGTTGTGTTTTTTAGCACTGAATTCGAAATTTATCTTAATTTTTAACCATCATGTCAGGATTTTTCGCAAATCGTAAATTATCAAAGTTAAAAAATACAAAAATCGGATACTTTGAAATAGAGGAGATGACTGTGTTTTTTAACTTTTGATAATTTATTTTTATGTATTTTTTAGCACTGAATCTGAAAATAACCTTCATTTTTAACCATCACGTTAGAATTTGTTTGCAAAACGTAAATGTCAAAGTTAAAATATAGCGAAAATCTGATACTGTAAAACAGATGTAAAACTTTATTTTATTCAATAATTTATTCAATTTTCTGGCTTAGACTGGAATTCTTATAGCTAAATAGCTCAGGGGGTTCGATGAGATGAGGGAAAAGATTCAATTTTAACTTTGAAATTTACAATTTGTGTAAAATACTGACATGATGGTTAAAAATGAAGGTCATTTTCGGATTCAGCGGTAAAAAATACATAAAAATTAGTTATCAAAAGTTTAAAACAACAACAACAAAAAAAACAATCACATCTATTTTCTTTCTTTTTTAACTTTAGAATTTACGATTTGCAAAAAAAATCTTTACGTGACGGTATAAAAATGAAGGTCACTTTCGAATTCAGCGGTACAGAATACATAATAATCAATCATCAAAAGCTAAAAAACATGACATAACTCAAATTTTCTAGTGTAATCTAACAGCATTTTAAAATATGCATCATTTTATAAAGAATTGAGGTTGTTAATTTTCATCATTTTATTTAACAAAAATTCTGTTTTTCTTCTTCTAATATGTTTATTACAAATTGCATATTTTGCATTAATATGTCAGAATCATTAAAAATTTCAAATTTATATTGCAGTGTTAATTTTACTCTCAACCATTTCTTTTAACATAGCAAACGGAATTATATTTCTACTAAATTTGTGAATGACCCCTAATTTGCAGCAAAAAATATGCTCCAACTTTAAACAGCTATTATTACTCTGTCAATTTTAATCATAGAATAACGGGACTTTTTTTGTCTTACTTGTCATTGTAACAGGAAAGTATACTAAAGAAGTACAAGATAGTAACAGGAAAATTTTACTAAATATAACTTATAGGACCTGGGAACCGTATAAAAATTAAAATTTCGTAATTTTTTTAAAAGTATTTTTTTATTGACCCAAATCACTTTTAAAATATTTCTTTACCTCATTTAAACATTTTTGTAATTGGAACTATATGTCTATAACTAACGGTTTAGAAATTAGCCATTGGACACCATTGAGAGGGGACACCCTGTGTGTATATATATATATATATATACTAAAAATTGTTCTGTTTTGAATTAAGCTTAGTAAATTTTGTTTTATACACTTTATTTAATAACTATTTAACACATTATTTAATGAAGTGTTTAAAACAAAACTTAAGAATGTAAAGCAGATGAACACATACATTGAAAACTCAAAGTCTAATAGATTGAAATAATTCTAGACATAAAAATTATATTGCTTTAAAATATTTTATTAGTATAAAAATCGTCAAAATAATAATAATAAAACAGTCCTTTTGCCTTGCATCAGGAGAAAAAGGTAGCTTCTCTATTCATTGTTTTTATGAATTCAGCTAATTTTAATCAAACACATGAAACTAAAATGCATGGAATTCAATTATAGAAGATTCCCAATGTTCACCAATACTGAATATGGCATTTCAAAAAATTTGTTAGCTATCACCAAGTTGGCTTAATTTATGGTGACCTACATTTGTTGTCAAATTTTGTGATATTTCACCAAGTATCACCAAGCTTGGTGAGAATCATATGCTGGTGAATATGAATAAGTAGTTTTACACATATGAGAGTTAGAACATTAATATTGAATATATTAAAAATTACACCTGTTTATGGAGGAATCCTTTATTTTTAATCTGTTGATATGTTTCAAAATGTCAGTCATGATAGAATTTAATACTGCTATATCTCCGCCATTTTTCATAATAGAGGCAAATTAAGAAATGCTCCAAAAACTTGCATCAAGGACGAACTCTTAAGATGAAAAACTTTAGATATATATATTTTTACATATTTTTAAATTATACATTTCATGACATTTGTCATGAAATTCTCCCAGCCTAAACCACAATATTAAACACAGACTCCTTGGCTGCCGTATTCATGAATACAGTGGTGTGAAATCTCCTAGCTGAAAATGTTTTTGAAGAGGGAAAGTGATCATTTTGGTGTTTCTATGAAGGGCAATAAATATTGTACATGTGGTTTTCACGTGCGATAACTGACAGTGGATGATATTGTTTTTATGGTATTGACAGAACAAGCTTAAACTTTGAGCGCATACAATGTAATTCCACATATGCTACAGACACCATGGCTTTCATTTCATTATGATACAGACGAACCTCGTTAACCTTAACACGCTTAACAGAAATTACTTTTAACATGAACTGTTTCCAGTTGCCCCATCAAATTGTATAGGAATTTACTGTGATTTTAGTCCTTTTAACACAAAATATTGTTTATCATAAATTGAAAAGAATCGGCCATTGAAATATTTTCTACTCATAGCATGAATGAAGCAAGTTTTTTTAACTTTTCGAAGCAAATGTACTGAATTCTATTTTTTTCTAACCCTAAATTTTTGAAAGAATATTGGTCTCCGAAGGGAAAGTCTTCAGTTTTGCAGACTAGCAATTGCAAAATTGTCAGGCAATTTCTCCTTCTATCCACTCAAAAGATAAAATTCTATAGTAAAGATTGCATTGAGGGGTGGGAAAAAAAGTATGTAACGCTAATTAAAAGTTGTTTTCACAGAGCTGTTTACATATAGTAATTAAACAGAGATCGTTGTGGCGGTAGATTGTAATCCACAAGAAAAAATAGAGTTGGCTTTCCGAAGCTTTGGTGGATTTCTTCAGGTGTAACATAAATACCAACCAGTTCTCTGGCAAAAGACTTTCACCGAGAGATATCTTACATGTAGATGTATATTCTTGATGGATACATCTTATAAACAAATTCAACACCAGCAATACTGTAGATTTTGAAGATATGTGTGTATATTTATTCTTGTTACATGGAATATATAATATTTTTAAAGTATGGATAATGAAAACAACTTTTAACACAAACAAAAAAATTTCCCCATGAATATTCGCGTTAATGAGGTTCAACTGTATTTAGATTTCAGCAGTGTTGATGAATATTTGTTCTTTGTTACTGAAAAATGTGTGAATAAAGGCAATTAAAAACAAAGAAGGTATTACATTTTATTTGGAACAGTAGATCCCAAATGAAATAATAACAATAATTCTATATTAGTCTATTCTGGGATAAAGAAGGTTCTTTTTAAAAATGCAGATATTTTTGTACATCTGTGCCCCCCCCCCCCCCCTCTCACAATTTCTTTTAAAAACCATTTGCGTGATATGCGAGTATTTGGGATTTTATTGCCTCTGTATATATGACCATTGGTCAATGCCTACAATCATTTGGTGATAATTTTGCATTTAAATTTTCAAAACCATTAAGCTTTATTATATATTTTTGCAATGGTGGAAATGAATACTGTGCAATATTAACACAATGTGTTCAATTTTAATATAATAAATATGTTTGAAAAGTTTTCTCCATTTTTTATCAGATTCTCCCACTTACCCACAAATGAAGTATTAAACCAGTTTACAAGAGAGAGTGGTACACAATAACAAAAAAAGATATATTTATTCATTATTATAAGCTGTAAAATATGAATGTACTGTATGACAAAAAATAATCGAACATGCAGATTATTAATTTAATTATTTGTTATACTTCCATCCATTTTTAACACTTTCTATATTTCGCTTGGATGGAAAAATTACTACTTTCCAATATAACTGAAAAGTGTTTATGACTTCAGTTTGTCTGTCTGCTGTTTGTGTTCTAACTCTCATAAATATATCTGGGTTGCCATGAAATTTCTACATGTTATTGAGGTTTACTATAGAATGTTTGGTATTTATAATGAATATGTAGAATTTATAGTTATTTTTCAGAGGTACACAAACAATTTCATTACATTATGGTCTATGAGGGAAAAATTGTTTGTGGTGCATTTTATTGTTGTTGTTGTGATAGAGATTCTATCTCATATCATGGCTGCTTCTAAATTAATTTAAATCATTTTGTTTGTCTTTTAAAACGTGTTGTTATTCCCCCTCTAAGTTAAAATTTTATAATCTGAGTCGGCACTTATAATTATAGCACATTTTCATGTAATGGTCGTTTTTATCATATGAAACATTATTAAGCATAAACAAATTTATTCAATTCAGAACTTTGATGCCGCTTTGATTATGCTTTGTGACAGTTATTTAACAACCATTTGATTGATGCCTTGAGGAATACCAGATTGCATGGTATAATCATTTTGCACGCCAATAAACCTTTGTTCACTCTTCGTTCACGATTATAATAGTAAAAGTTGGCGATGGATTTGTGTAACGCCAATTTATCGAAGTTGTTTGTAAAATGAGTCACTTCTATGCTGACCATGTACTGAGAAGGTACTAATTTCCTGTTTTCAGCACTTTGGTGCATTTGTTTAAATGGGGCCTCTCTCTCCATTAATGCTAAGAAATCCATTTCCCCCTATTGTGATTCTAATTTGCTTTCTAGTAATTTTAATAGTTAAAATAAAGTTTTTGTTCCCGTATTTTTGTGTTGGAGTTTTTATTGCATGTATGAACCTAAAAGCTACTGAACCTCCTTCATAGTTGTGATATTTCAAACTTAATGAGAATGATATACACCATTGTGATGGACTGCAAAAGGAGTATAGAATAAAAGAAAGAAAAAAATAATCTATTAACTAAAAATCGAAATTGAATATAATAACTTAAGAAATGTAGGAATATTTTTTGAGATTGTTTATAGATTTAATTTTAATTATTATTTTTAGTTAATGAAGATATTTACATATTTTTGCTGAAAATGTCTTAATTTGTAGCAAGGATCTAATTATGAATGTATTTTTTTTAGTAGTGCTGCACAAACTCATTTGATAATAAATAAAAATCCCCAATTAACAACATGAAACTTTTTGACACAGTCTTAAACATAAAAGCACCACACTTGCAGGCAGAGTTGTATAATATAGACGCACACGCGCACGCGGAAAATTTTCCGCAAAATTCGGAACTTTGCGGAAAATATTTTAAGGGGGAAAAAAAACTTAATAAATACCGAAAAATTAAAAATATTCCCTAATTTTACATACGATTTATCTATTGTTTGCTATGTGTGATTCTGTTCCAAATTTTCCGAAACTTTAAGGCATTCGGTTCCGAAAATTAAAAAAAAATCAGCCATCAGTCTGAAAATTCAGACACTGAAAAAATATCACTAAAAAATATGTCAGGAAATACAAAGTATTTCCTGGGGGTTGGAATGAGCAGAGTTACTTAATGCAGAAAGGAAACGCTAATGCTGATTTTTACAACCCCGAGAAAAGAAAACTCAAGATTGATTTGCTGAACTAAATTTAACTGAAAAACAAATTTAAATTACTGTGGTGGTTTAAAAATGATGACAATGATTTTTAAAAACTAAACATATTTATTAAAAGCTTAAGAAACAAAAACAACATAAATAAACTCATATAAGAAAAATATGTATTCATTAATAAATTAAACAAAATGACTTAGCTGACTTTAACAGTGTTTAAACTTTCATAAAATTATCCCATGACACAATAGGAAGTAAAAAGAAATATCACAGTATCACATGTCAAGAAAAAACGTCGTGAATTATTGCACAGGAAAAATTCACACCGTAACTGAAGCTCACCATTAACCGGTAAGTAATATCAACTTCCTCAAAGTTATCACGATGCTATAAACAACTTTTATACATTCTAAAAGAAACCTTAAGGTCGATGAAGTATAATGTGCAGATCCATACGCATGACTATTTCTCAGGCTTTCGTAGAAACATAAAGAACAACAAATTGAAGAACAACAACCAGCATGTTGATGATTTACCCGACGAAGTGCAAGCTGACTCTCTGTTTAAGTTCCATTTCGATTCGACTAATGCATGTGGGAAAAGTCACTACTTAAACAGACTTAACATTCATTACACTGCAGAATTCATTTCAATTGCAAAAACGCCGAAAAGATGAACTAACTCATAGCCGATAATTTCGTTCAAGAAAAGCCAACGCACGAAAAATACAGAAATCGGCAGAAGGGAGATTCCACTTAGGTAACTGCTACTGCTCACATCCTCTTTAAACTAAAACAGGTGAAGTGCCACGAACGCTTGAAAGTCCGAGCATATATCTGTCTCGGGCGAACGAAAACTAGACTTCCACACATCGCTAAACAATGCCCTCTCACGGCCTTGACAGCATGCTGCTAGAAGTTTCAGAGTGACGACATCGGATTTGCATGAGCAAATCACGATCGTATCGAACTGCTTACGCCCTCTAGTAGAGACAGGCAAAACAACCTTGAGGTCAAAGAGGGAAAAGAAAGATATCATGATATGGACATAAACAAATGTATTTCGAAAATGGACGAAGTCAATTTAAGAGAAGCAGTTAGCTGGAAAACTATTTCAACAGGTAAATACAGGAAACTTATTTTAATCGAATTAAGTTATTCATTAGATTTACAGATTTAGTTTAGAATAGGACTTTAATAAACTTAAGGAGGTGAAAAGAAAAATAAGTAAGCTGTTTTAAATAAAGGTAAGTGGGTCTTATAGGTTTAATCAAAAGGAAATGCTAAATAGGAATATATAAGTGTACAGTGACAAGACTAGTGTTGCACTTAAAAAAAAAATGCCCCCTCCCCCTCTTGTCACATGTACCATATGAATGGCTATGCCAAAGGAACACCATAAAAAGTACAACTGCACAAAGTTGCAACTCTAAGGCATTCACAATGGCTAACACATACCACTCCTTCAATCCCCAAAAACAGTTTTCACAAATCCATTCAAAAACCCACTCATCAAAAACAGTTCCAGCACATCGAAACCTCAGTTCATCTACCTGAAAAATAAACCGAGTGAAAAGTCTAAACCAGTGACAATGAGCTCCAGTGCATCAAAATCCTGTATAAACACATTTACAATATTCATTACAATAAAAAATACATACACATAATAAAAATGAGATAATAAAAATTAACAATATCCAGTTCATAATTTAAAACACTTCACCACAATATCTCAATATGTACTGCACTCATTTTACACTTATATCTCGTTTAAAAGAAAAGTTAAAAGTTGAGATCCTAACACTTTGATCCAAAAATACGTAACCCCATCTAAAAGAGTATGCTGCTATTTCAAGATAAAAGTCACTTAACATCATTTAAACTTAGCAATGTAATGGTCCTTTCAGCCAAGCAACATCAATAATTCACCTGAAAAATTCCGGAAATCAACATTAACTAGAAGAAAATTAAAATGAAACTCAAAACCAGTAATTTCCTTCTCGCCAACTACCTACGACTCCGGGCCCGAAGATTCTCCTAAAATAATTAAGAACATAGGCAGCAAGCGATTTCTGTAAAAATGAGATTTAACTAAGTAGTAATAAGGGAAATCAAAAACTTCATTTCACGATAGCAAGAATTACCATGAGAACAGAGCATTAACCTTTCAATATCCTTTCAAAAACTAGCCAAACAATGCTACAGGTAATCATCCTTACTCCGAACACATCCCCCAATAGCAACATCAATTCTTGACAAGGGAATGACTACTAATTGCATATCTTCTATATACTACAATGATTAACGACGAGCATAACCCGGAAATTTTGCCATGACGGGGGGCGAAGTTAAACATCTGAATGTAAAGATATATTTGGGATTAAAGGTAATATATAAGTGTACAGTGACAAGACTAGTGTTGCACTTTTCTAACAAAATATTGTGAATTTCAGCAATAATCGCTGAACAAAAACCAATTTCGTCAATCGTTCGCAGAAAAAAATCACCAATTTCGTCAAAGCATCGCAAAAAAAATGCGAATTTCGTCAAAGGACAGCGGAAAAAACGCGAATCTCTTCAAAGGATCGTGAAAAAAAAAAAGATAATTTCGTCAAAAAATCACAAAAAAAATGCAAAATTCATCAAAGGAGCGCAGGAAAAAAAACGAATTTTGTAAAAGTGCAGCGGAAAAAGCCCTAATTTTGTCAAACGATCGCGAAAAAAAAAGACCGCAAATTTCCTAAAAGAATAGCGAAAAAAAACTAATTTCGTCAAAGGATTGCGAAAAAACAGTAATTTCGTCAAAGGGCTGTGGAAAAAGCGTGAATTTCGCCAAAAGAATCACGAAAAAGCGAATTTCTTCAAAGAATCTCAGAAAAAACGCAAATTTCGTCAAAAGAGCGCAGGAAAAAAAAAACAAATTTCGTAAAAACGTAGCGGAAAAAGCGTGAATTTTATTAAAAGATCGCGAAAAACAAGCAAAATTTGTCAAGGGATAGCAAAAAACATGTGAATTTCATCAAAGGATCGAGAAAAAACCGCGATTTTCGTCAAAAGATCGCAAAAAAACACAAATTTCGTCTAAATATCGCAGAAAAAATGGGAATTTTGTTAAAGGATCACAGAAAAAATGGGAATTTCGTCAAAGGATCACGATAAAACGGGAATTTTGTCAAATGATTACGGAAAAAAACGAGAATTTTGTAAAAGGGCCGCGGTAAAAACTCATTGGATTCTTTAATGATATCTACGAATGAACCTCTCCCTATAAGATGTAGTTCAGTTGTTTCAGAAGCAATGCCACATTATTTCTGTTAACAGAGTGACTGGCATTTTGTGTGAAGAGGTCACAATGTTATGGATTGGGCTGCTTCTAAATGCATTGACAAAAGAATTGATAAGAATTCACCATTTCTTATCATGGATTTTTAGCTTTATTTTTTTTACCAAAACAATTATTTAATTGATATCAATTTATTTTTAATGTAAAATGGTAATTATTTTAAAGCTACTGTTTTTAATTCATGCTGTCAAAATAATGTAACACATTATTTTATTAAACATCAAACTAATTTGCAGAAAATTTTTGACCCAATATTTGTGTGCGCAGAAAGTTTTTGGTTTTATACAAGTCTGCTTGCAGGATGTGTTGTAATCAGTTTTTCAATTTCCAATAAATTAATTATATCTTGAATTATAAACAATTGTCTCAGGATGGTAGTCTTTTCCTCTCATGCACCATCGTGTCTGGAAATTCGGTTCAAAATGTCAACTTCAACAGCATTTTCTGAACAATCTTCTACCTTCATTGAGAATGGAAAGAACAGTTGGTTTACATAGTTTCTTAATAACAGCATCTGCCAATTTTATATGTACGTAAATAAAAATGAATTAAATAATGTGTCAGAAACAGCAGGTTTGGATTTGAGATTAGCCTTAAGCTGTTATAATTTTAACCGAGATTTAAAAAAGTTATGCAGTTTTTTTTTGGCAAAGATTTTATTGGGAGCAGATAGATAAGGAAGGAATTTCGTTAACTGGGCTTTCTCCACTACCAAAAAAACTTTCAAAAAGAATAAGAATCAAAATAGATGTCAATGCAGGGTTTTTAATTTAGTTCTTATTTAGCGAAAAATAAAATTTTGTAACAAAAAGTCAAATCCAGTTATTCAAATTCAAACTAAGCATCTGTTAATATTAATGTTTTTAAGTGTTTCTGCTAAAGTTTTATTTCTGAGCAGAATTGATTTCTTTGTAGAATGCACATTTTAAAATCATAAAAAATAAAGAAAAAATTCACTTTTATGGAATAAAATTTTGTGAAGAGTCCTTTTCTACTAAGAGGAAGTCTTGTGAAAAAACCTTTTATTAAATGAAATTTTATGAAGTGTTCCCAAAACTGATCCAATTTTTGATTACACTGACTTCTGAAAAGAATAAGATTAGATATGGTAATAATTCATATAAAAGTTCACCTTTATAAGAAAAATACACAGCAAAGAGAAGTTTTTCAAAGCAAATAACCTATATGAATGCACATAAATGTTTCTAAGAAAAATATTATCAGTATGACAAATATGCCTTGTAAACAATGCAAAATTTAATTTTAAAAAATCATAAAATAAAGCTTACATCTATTGAGGATGTAAATGAGAGATCAGCATCACTTCTACTTTCAGTTGCAGATGTGGTAATAGCTGGAGTTAACTACATGAAAATTAAAAGCATGTCAAACAACAAGGGAATTATGTACATTTCAATTTATTAACTGTTCTACTCATAATTACAATCATTACACAATAAAATATCATTTTTTTTTCCCCTTAGAACCGAAGTAAATGCAAGCAGCACAAAACATATTCATAAAAAATAAAAACCATTGTAAATGTAAAATTAAGGTTTTACCAGATTTTAAAACAATAGAACAAAGAAAATTTTTGTATCATGGTTCATACACTTGAGAACAAATAAAATTCAAGCACTATTTCAAGGACTGTTTAGATACATGCAATATTACATTCATATACACATTCATACAACATAAGGGAAATAGTCACACACTGACTTTTTATTTCAAAGTTTTTTTTTTTTTTTTAATAAAAGGCATTTTCAAGACACATATTATTAGAGAATTTTTAAAGAATAAAGTATTTTAACTTAGTAAGGCACCATGGAAAGAAATTTCAAACATAATAAAAAGTTAACCCTTTAGGAACCAAATATTAGCATTTCAGAAATTGTACACAATTTTTTTTCAAGCTATACTTTTAAATATTTTTTATAAATATTCTCTGAATTCTTAAACCTTACAATATTCGTACTCATCCATACAAAACAAATATAAATGAAATAAAGGTTATATAATTTAATTTACTTTTTAAATATAAAGGATTTTTTAAAAAAGGAATTTATAAAAAGGAATTGAAATTTTCTTATCAGTACCAAGTCCAAATTTTGGGATTGATATAATTCTGTGAAGTTTCTACTGATTGACAAAATTCACAATTTTTATGAATGACCGATTGACAAATTTAACAATATTTTTCTGCGACTTATAAATAAGCTTCACATTTTTATTTTCAATGACTGACTGATGAAACTCGAAATTTTTTTTCTGCAACCGACCTACAAAATCCTCAATAAATTGGCATAATCTACATTTTAATAATTTATCAGGTGGAAGAACTGAACTTCTTGAGATTTCATATTATTCATTATGGATTTTTATATATATATATATATATGTAATGATTTAACGCTCCGTCTGTTGTGTTTCTTCTGTCTAATCGTGGATCCGAACGATGGGTGCCGGGGCGCGGGCAACAGACACGTCCGTGCCGATGTAGGATTGCTCCCTCTGAGTTACTAGCATAGTTTTGTAGTCGCAGGCCGTGAGTGTTGATCCGGTAGCTAATAAAAGTCAGATTAAGTGAGTGCCGGGTTAAATGAAGACAGTTTTTCCGGGGAACTGATTTATTAGTCTTTTGTACATCTTTTTGAGAAATCAGGCCCCTTTGACATGAGAGCTGTTAGTTTAACCCTTTCTAGGCAGGGGGTGTATCGCAAAGCGATCCCTGGAGAGCAGAGTGGCGTGAAGTTAAAGCATTCTTTAGATGGTAAAAAGCCCTCTCTTGCCGCCCGTGCAGCGGTATAAGTACGAGGTATTTTGCATTATTCCTGCTAGGGGACGTTGAAGTCAAAGGAGGCGTATTTAAAATTCAATTGGTCACTAGCTGAATGATTGATTCCCCGGGCCAAAGGCGTTGGCTCAAGATCGGCCGACAGGTCGCCGCATGAACTTAAAATCGCACTTACTCAGCAAAAGTATTCTTATGAAATGGGCCAAAACGATCTTTGAAAGTTATAAGATGCGATGCTGAAAAACTAATTTACCAGGGGCAAAGGCATTCAATCAATTGAGACACAATTACTAAAGCATTTAAAAAGTTTTAATTTTAATTTCTAAATTTAAATTTCTGTTTTTTTTTAAACGGGGATTTAAAAGGGGCAAAAAGGGGTTTAGCTTTTATCGTTTCATATCCCCCTCCCACACTAAAACAAGAGCCACAGGGCACGCCTGCAAGACCTGTGGGTCTTATCGCGTGAATTTAACCCAAGGTGTTTTTTTTCTTTTTTTTCCCATCGGTTTTAGATTATTTTCCCCAGCTCTCGAGTCAAGTGGACCTATTTTTACATTTATATATCAAGTTTATATAAAAATATTGGGTACACTAAAACACTGGAATTCTTTCAATGGTGCTGCAGCAAAACAATAATATCTCAAGACATATCTGGATTATAAAAAAATTTTGTCATAAAACAACAGCGTTTTTGATGTTTCCTTTTCTTTCCAGTTTTTGTTTTAAAGTTTTGGGTATAGTTCGTTGGGAAACATCCTTTTTGTGTATAATTGCAAATTTGCAACCATAAAATATATAGTATACTAAAATATTCAAAGATAAACATACTGAAAACTAAACAACATATTCAAATGTAAACAATATTAAATACAAAATATTCAAAAATATAAAATATTAATACACAATATTCAAAAATATAAAATATTCAATACTACAAAATGTTCAAAAATATAAAATATTCAATAATATAAAATGTTCAAAAATATAAAATATGCACTAATACTATCAACACAAATGTATTGTCTACCAAAATGCAATTTGGAAAATTTGCATTTCTAAAAATACTGAATTTTCACACTGAGATAAAATAAAAGTAAAATACACTATAATACTAATAACAACAAACACATAATATTTCTTCCTATACCATTCTGTTTCGGTAGGGACTTTACTACTTCTTTGATGCAGCGAAGGGTTATCTTTATCAAAAACAAAACTATGTTGTCTTAAAAGGAAAACTATAGCTAAAAAAAAAAAAAAAAAAAATACAAATATACACTTGCTATAAATTTCACCATGCCCAGGGTCAGTGTGACATTTGTGCCAAATTGTGTGTGGGTTTTTTTCTAACAGGGGTAGACGTAAAGACATGGGGACCACAATCTTATACAAACTTTTCTTTTTAATTACAACAACATCATTTATCTCAGTGTACTTTTTACCATCAACTGTTACATTTTCTTTTTTCTGATTATCTCTTACTTCATTCAAGTCAAGGAGATGTATAATATGGGGTAAATTTTCTGAAAAAGGCTGTCTAGATAGCATATCAGCTTCAACATTAGTGGAGCCTTTTTGGTATTTAATTTCATAATCAAACATACTAAGTTTTAGGGACCAGCGGAAAAGACGGTCCTCTTAAATTTTTAACATTTTTGAGCCTAGTAAGTGCCGCATGGTCTGTATGTATGACAAATTTTTGACCGTGTAAATAATGATAAAATTTATCTAAAGCATCCACAATCGCCAAACATTCTAATTCAGTAATTGCATATTTTTTTCATAATCGCGAAGATTTCTAGGGTGATATGCTATAGGATGTAATGTTCCTTTTTCATCAACTTGTTTCACAACACATCCCACTTCATGACTTGATGCATCAACAAACAAATGACAAGGTGTTTTGGGACCAAACAACTTTAATATAGGTTTTTCAATTAAAGCATTTTTTAACTTTTCAAAAGAATTTTGACAATTTTGGTCCCACACATAAGGGACATTTTTCTTCAACAAATTGTTGAGAGGGTATCGAATGTTAGCATATTTTGGAATAAATTTGTGATAAACATTTATAGATCCCAAAAAACGTTGTAATTCCTTCACATTCGTAGGTGGTGTTAATTTCTTAATTGTCTCTATATTAAGGTTGTCAGGTGTGATACAACCATTCGAGACTTCATATCCTAGAAAATTAATTTTGGATTTAACAAAGTTACACTTTGACAATTTGAGTTTAAGGTTTTCTTGGACACAGATATTGAATAATGTCTCTAAATGACACAAATGTTCCTCTTCATTTTGGGAGAATACAATAATATCATCAAAGTAACTACAGGCAAAGTCAATTTTGTATTTATTAAGGATTCTTCTGAGGGTACGGTTAAACCAAGCAGGCGCGTTTTTCCATCCGAATGGTAAACGATTCCACTCATATAATCCAAAGGTGGTGGCAAATGCCAGTTTCTCAGTGTCCCGAGGGTGGATAGGAATGTGCCAATATCCAATGGCCAAATCAAGAGTGGAAAAAACTTTAGCATGCGCCAATTTATCTAACAGGGTGTCTATTCTAGGTAAGGGTTCTGCATCTGTTTTTGTAATAGCATTTAATTTACGAAAGTCAACACATAACCGGGTTTTCTTCCCTTCTTCACGTTTATACACCAAAGTTACGGGTGATGAATAAGGGGAATAGCTTTCTTTAATGATACCGGCTCGCAATAAATTCTGAATTTGTTCTCTTTAATTCCCTCTTCTTCCTTAGGGGAAGTGCGATATGCTCTTAAAGAAACGGGGAGGTCTGATGTTAACTGTATTCTCTGTGGTTCAATGTTTACACAGCCTACATCATATTTATCTTTAGCAAAAATACAGACATATTTGGCTAGAAGAGCAGGTAATTGTTCCTTGACAGTCTGGCACATGTTCAGTGATCTCGAACAACTCCGGCTCAAAATTTTCTTTGAATATCTCTGCATTTTCAATTTCTGACTGGCTAGTATAGGTCTCTGATAAATGTAATGTATGATGAGATGAATTTGTTGAAATATTGTCCATGAGAGGTACTCTCTTATTCTCTTGAGTGATTTGCATTTTAACACAGTCAATATTTAATTTAAACAGTTTACAGTGGGGTAGCCCAATCAAAGCATAAGGTAACTGATTATTAATTATAAAAAGTTCAATATTCTTAGAGATATGTCCTAATTTCAAACTAACACGGCATTTTTCTTTCAAAGCAAGAACACCTTGTGTTTGTGTGACCGATATACTCTGCTGAACTTTACATATTTTTAGGTTAAGTTTGTGGGCTAAATGACAAGGAATCACACTGATTGAACTCCCTGTATCGATCAAACAAGTTAGTGAGCCTTCACTTTTACATCAGCAATTTTTTGACAATTTCTATTTGATTTTTTATAGCTAGCTTTTTCTTTTTGTATATGTCCGAACATAAGAAACCATCATTGATTACTAGATGTATTTTTGGATGACTCATTAGCTCCAGGAACGGGGATTTAAAAATTTTAAAAGGGGCAAAAAGGGGATTTTATAAAGGGGTTTAGCTTTTATCGTTTCATATATATAGGTATGTTTATTAATATTTTTTTCTAACAGCTTACACATATGTATACATTTATTGTTATTTTGTTTATATATTTTTAAATGTAATTTTTATAACATTAGTTTAAGAATGAGTTAACCTTATAAGTAGTTTGCCTGTATTTTTCAGTTTCCCAAGACAACTTAAATCGATGGTAGATGATAATATTTTTAACAGAATTGTATTTTAAAATGCATGCCAAATACAGGAGAATGAATTACTTCAGAAAAAACAGGGAAAGAAAATTTAATTAACTTTAGTTTTATAAGCATTTTTATGAAAATGCAAGAAAGCCCTCAGATGCTCAGAAAAGAACAAATACTTCTCATGTGACCCAAGATACTATTTACAGACACCTTTTAATTCTTTAAATCTTTCCTTACTGATGTTCTTACTCTTTACCTTTATTCCCAACCACAAACCGTGCACTCTGTTACAACAGTTTCAAGCTTTTAAAGTTTAAAACGGAAAACTTCTTCCCTATAACATGACAGGAGATTATGAGCTTGAAAGACAAGAGTTACTTGAACTCCAGGCAGATTAATGCAGTATAAGTTAAAAAATTACAGCACTACAAAGCCCATGGATAATACCACAAAAATTTAGTGGCAATATTCTAAATTTATAAACTTTTACATGAATTATGAAAGCACTTAAATTTTTCATTAAAAAGACACTTAAAAAAGAAACAAAATTAATAAAATCTGGATAGAAAATTACTCACTTGTCCTTCTACTTTCTTAACATAATTACTGGGGAAAATGCCTGTTCGGTTTCCTATTGTTCCAGTCCACCAATCTCCTTCTTTTTTAGTGACTAAGATTGTCTCACCAACTTGGAAGCACAAATCACCTGGTTCTTGAGATTGATAAGCGTATGTAGCCACATAATATTCAGGCATACCCTCTATAATAATAAATTTTAAATTATATTTTAATTTCATGAGATATATTTTTTAAAAACATTCATGGGAGTTAATCCTAGCCATACTTTAAAAATACAAAACTCCTATACATTTTGGAAAATTTTTTGAATGAATACAATGGAACATTACCAGATGATTTTCATTTACATGTATTATCATTAATATTTTTGTGCTTAGATCTCAATTCATTTTTATAGATTTTGAATTTCATTTATGTTTCCAAATTAGAGGTACCAAAGTTCAAAATCCAATACCGGGTTGTTAAAAAGTTACATTCTTAGCCCAGCTTTATGTGTTTACCTTAAATTGTCTTATTATAGTGAAACTTTGATTATCCAGACTAATATATTCTGAATGCAATCCAAATAACTGGGACAATAAAATACATAAAAAAATTCTTGAAAATTGCCTTTGTTTAACAAAAAAGCTAGGTCTAATGCATGTAGGAAATAAGATAATTTTTACTACAAATAATAAAGCCGCCAATGTACAACAGAACTATAAAAAATTGAGAAAATGACACAAATTGCTATTACAGTGGCGCCTTCCAGCAGAATCTTTCAGGCATAAAAGTAGGAAATGGGAAAAAAAAGGTGGAAAATTTTTTCCATTTATACAATAAGGCCAAACTGGTATAATTTAGACACATTTTAACAGTTATTCATACAATAAAATGAATAATAACTGAACATATGATTGTTATTTTCTTTTTGTAACTTAGAAAGTATTAAAAGAAAAAATAAATGAATAACAACAAATGTATAAATTCATTAAAATAAAAAAGAAACCTGGAAACAGTTTGCTAAAAGTATAAATCCATCCAAATGTACCTGATGAACTTATGTGAAGTGCAGAGATTAATTTTTCAAAATAAATGTGTCATTTGGAACAATTTGACTGTTTAAGATTTAAAAAAAAAAAAAAAAAAAAAATGCTAAATATATGCATGCCAAATTGATCTTTACTCCAGAAATACATCACTGAAATTACACAGAAGTATTTTATAAATACAATAAAATATTCCATTCCAAAAAGAACCTTATGGAAACTTCCTTTCCCTAGTTAACTCTTTAAGCGTCCTAACTGTGTTTTTCCGTCACGTAACTTTTGGAATCAAAGGCTGATTTAACACAAAATCGATATTAAAGCTAATTTTTTAAAGTGAATAAGTTAAATAAATATGTAAGGTTATCAAATAAAAATTCTCATACCAATACATTTCATAGCTACTATTTTATGCATCGTTGAACATGAATGGAGAAATCTGCAGGATGCTTAAAGGGTTAAAGAACTTAATTTACATGATTTTCAGATGCTTATAATAAAAACTCACCTTTCATTTGATAGTGTAGCAATTCAGAAACAAACTCCAAGGATTTGGAGTAGAGAAAATATCTAATTATTAAGTTTTCTAGACAACCTGCCCTCACCCCCATATGCTTCTAATGTTTTCTTTGCATTTTTGCATCAATCCAGAGAATGACCAAATTTGCTTTTTAAAAAGTGGAATTCTTCCTTCAGGAGGAACTCTTTCATGCCTGATCTTTCCAAATTTAAGGAGGATCTGCTCGCCACAGCCAAAAACATATGAAATTTTGTTCAATTCTATGAATAACTTTATATACTTTTCGATGGCACAATAATGAAAATGGTCCAAAAATCACTATTACAGCCAATGCCTCTTTCTGGTGGAAAAATTTCAAATTTGAGGAGGATCCACAGCCATAAACTCTATTTTCATAGTGTTGACTCTAAGCCGCTTTAGCAGGGCGTAGCGCCCGGCAGCCCTTTTAATTTCTATTTTTTTTTTTCTCTTTTAAATCCTTCCGATGCACCCGGCTGCCTTTTTAACACTTCCTACCCCGTGGCAATTCAGTTGATTTCGGGATCGCAAATTCTAGGGACTCTAAACAAACCAGTTCAAAATATTTTTGTGAACAAGGTACAAGTGTGCTCTTTTTTTAGAATAGTGTTCCCTTTTAGAAAAAATGTACCCTTTTTTAGAATAATGTCCCATTTTTGAAAAATTCCCGCCCGGCGGCCCTTTTTTTTTCTAGAGTTAACACTAATTCATGAAATTTGGTTCTATTCTATGCATAATTTCACACCCTTTTTGATGGTACAATAATGAAAACGGTACTAAAATCGCTATTAGAGCATTCCCTTCCAGCAGAATATTTCCAAATTCAAGGAGGACATGCTTGCCATAGCCAACCCCTCCCCCCTCCTTCCACATGCATGAAATTTAGTTCAATTCTACACATAACTTCATATACTTTTCGATGGTAGAGTGGCAACACACATTTGCATAAACTTGTTTTTGGGGATCTTTAACCCCTAAAACATGTAAATCCATCAGAAAAATTTTACAATACTTTCTTCTATTATAGATAGAAGAAAGTAAAAAATAAAGATTCATGGGGGATTTTTTATAGAATTTTCATTAAGGTTTGTATATTTTCAAAGTTACCAAAATATAATTCATAATTAAAAAATAAAGAACACAGAATAAAAAAAATAAAATCTTTCAATGGGATACTTAGTCCACTCTCCTTTTTACATACAAATGTACAAAGAAAAATTGGATACTTAGTCCACTCTCCTTTTTACATACAAATGTACAAAGAAAAACTTACCTGGAGGGGATGTTGTGACTTCAGGAGGTTCTTGCAATTCATTTCTATCAAAGGCATTGTCTTGAAAACTACAGGAACATAATTTCAAACTTCAAAACACATTCACATTTCAACACCATACTTACTTAAAAAACACAAACTCACTAAGTAACATGCATCAGAAACATGAATAAGACTACGATTTTTTTTATTATTTTAAATTATTGAAAACTAAATTATATAAATTGTATTTGGCAGCAGTTGGATCATTTAAGAGTTGGATGGTACAATATTATAGTAATTTTTTTTTTATCGCTCATGATGGCTAAACAGAACAGGAGCTGTAGTCATTAGAGTAAAGTATATACCACTAAATTTCACAAAAATCAGCACAATAATATATCAGAGGCATAGGAAAGGAAGGGGCTCAAGTTCTCCTTATTCAGGTAAAGACACCTTCTAAACATCATAACAATTCAACAACTGTGCTTAAATGGTTGATAATTCATCTCTTTCAGAAGGACAAAAAGTCTAATAAAAAACACTATAAATATTGATTACATTACATCCAGCAAATTTGTAGATCATGGGCCTGAAACTCAGTTCTGTAAGTCATATTCAGTTTATTTAATATTTGAAACTTTCAACCACAGTTTCATTTCTTTCATATTACTGTTGTTCCAAATAAAATTTCAACTGGTTTCAGAGATTTAATTATTATGGATTGTAATGTGAAATATGATTAAATGCACAGACACAGATACACTAATCCAGTTTATTTTCTGCAAAAATTTAATTGGGGAGAGGGGGAGGGGAAAGCTCTGAATTAATTAACCACTTCACCAGCAGCAAGAATAAGAAAACGGTGCTTTTACCACTGACTTATCCTTGGTAAATGTTGAAGGTGGTTAAACCCACTGTTTCATTAATTTCATAATCGTAATTCTTTACAACTTTCAGCATATTAAAATCTTTTATCTTAAACAATCAAAATGTTGACTTTGTGATAATGCAAGAGAGAGAGAGATGAAACAAATAGTGAATTTTGCACCATATTAAAGTTCCCTTTCACATATTTGAATTATATAATAACAGTACAGACATCATTTTATAGCTTTTTATTATGCAAGTTAAAATAAAGGATTCATGCAGTAAATTTATATAGTAGCTAAAATTTTAAATGTTATGTACCATTTTAAGAGTAAAATCATGAAAAATCTTTATTCTTTTAGTAAAGATAAATCAGAAAATCAACATCTGGTAAGATAGATAAATTCATGAACAAATTGACATGTTCAGCTTGTATACATTTAGTAGAAAAGCCCATATCATATAAAAGCAATGTTTTATTCTTAAAATAATGAAACCTTATAGCTACCTTACTTTCCATAAGTAGGCGCCATAATATTTAACAATCGACTCATCACTTTAAAAAGAAATGCCACTCTATACTTTAGTAGAAAGTATGTTTAATAAAACTCTGTACTACAAGACATATTTCTATTTACAGGATGACTGTACATATTTACATAATTTGGAACTTCAGAAGAAATCTCTCGGGGAAATACTACATTTTCACCCTTCTTCCTGCATCTTATAAAAACTTTGTGAGGAATTAAGAAAACGCAATATTTTCAGGATGGAAATCAAATTTATACTCATTCATAGACAACTGATAATTTAGGGGTCATTTTGTAGAATAGATATAAGCTGAAACTGCAAAATTTAGAATAGCTCATTTTACATGCCGAACTATAAAATATATTTGAAAGTTACACATTTTATTAAAAATAATTAATGATTAAATACTTACTTATCATTGACTTTCATTGGTCCAGATATAAGTTTTACATAAGATTTAGGAAACCAACCAAGCTAAAAAATAAAAGGTTTTAAAATCAATTAAAATTTTCAGTATATAAAAGAGGTGACTAAATTCATACAAAAATACCTGAAACAGCAAAAATGGAAGGTTCCTCTTTCCCACCCTAAGAAGAATTACTTTATACAAGGAGTAACTTTTGCTTTAACTCTTTAAGGGGCAAAGTACTTCTGTTGTTAAAAGGTTCAAATGAGTGATTGACGCCAGGGTTTAAAATTTATCTGATAAGTTTTTATATACATACATTACAAAATCATAACTTTATTTAAAAATTCTGGTGTCGATGTGATATTTGGAAATTAAAACTAAGTAGGATATGTTATATCCCACCCCCTCGAAGGGGTTAACTGATTTATTTCACTTGGATAGATTTACTTACTGCCAAGAAATATTTTCACGAACCTTACAACTATTACAAGAAGGAATGTCTTATTTATCAACAGATATTTGCAATTAAATAAGATTGCTATTTTAAAATAGCGGTTTTGAAAAGTTAAAAGAAAATCATATAATCCTGTTTTTTGCACCAACGCAGATGAATTGAATGTAAAACAAACAGCAATTAAGTTTACTACTTATCTGCAACTATCAATTATTACATTAAAAAAGAAAAGGTTTTATCAAAGAGATTAATGGGCCTGGGTCAAAGAAATGTTTGAGTAGTAAATTACTTTTAAAGGTAAAACAAAAATCTTTTATTCCAACTGAGGGTCCTTACAAGTATAAGGACCAGGAAAGCCCAGGTACAAAACATTTTAAGTACACTTATAAACACTGGGCCAGATTCATTGCACTGCCTTTATAGTACGAGATCCGGTATAAGAAATATATACCCTCATTTGTTGCTTAATGATAATAAAGAATATATGTTAGATAATGTATGCATTGATACATCGCAAATAGGCTGCCTAGCTAAATCACGTGCCGATAATGTTAAACAATAAAATGTTTAATTTTTTTTTGGTCAACTTCCTCGATTAGTTATTTATGAAACTCTATAATCAGCTGAGAGAATATACCCCAAGCAATTCAAAAAATAAAGTTTGCCTATTCTCGACTCTGCCCAACTATGGGGTTGCCAGGTGCGTTATTAATATACCTTCATAAGTTATTTAATCGAATTACACATAAAATGAAAGCTTATTTTATTCCCATTCCAACCGTATTAGGTTGCCTTATCAAAAAGTTTGTTGAATCCATGGTTGCCTAGATTTAAGATGATCAATTTTCTGCATGAGCATTGAGAGTGACAGAGAAGCGTGGCACGCACAATTCCATTTGACAAGGATACAGTGAAGCATAGATTAACATACAAGATCAGACAGTTCCATAGAACGTAATGGTAATGCAATTACAATCGCAGCACCTTTAGTAATAATGGGGAAGAAACTTCCCTTTCTTGTAATATTTTTGTTATTTAGCGTCTACCTTGTTGTGGTCTTTCTTTTTTTAATGTTGCATGTTTACGTTTTCAGATATTTCCATTGAAATGGATTTACTGAGGATGATGTCTTTAGCACGACTTGATTCAGTACCTATGTGGTTAGGCTACAATTGCATGGTTACGACCGATAGTAGTCAAACTCAAACCATACATTATTTACCTTCAATTAATTCTTCGACGTCATATGCTATAGTAAATGAAATGCTCATTATTGCAAATGAAATTGCTGAAGAGAGTAATGAAGAATTAATAATTGTCACATACGACTTAGCTATAGCTAAAATGGCGATGCAAATACAGCAAAGTTAAAAGCCGATATACAACACTATATTTATTAATTTGGGGGCACTTCATACTCAGATGGCATTTTTTAAAGCCATTGGTAAATATACAGACTGCAGTGGATTAGTGGACGTTTTGGTTCAAGCAGAGGTCTTAGCAGGAGGCTTAACCAATAGATTTCTAGACAGCAAGCATTTTAATCGCTGCAAGCGTCTCCATTCATTGGCTTCCGCTGCACTACAAGCACTTCGAGCAGTATTTGTCTAAGCATGAATCAAATCCTGAGATGCTTGGCGAACTTTTACAAATTTTGAAGGATCAAATTGTAAATATCATTGGGTACCAAATTGACTTACCTCAAGTACTGAGGAAAATCGTAAATGGCTACAAAGAATATTGCAAAAAAATTTTGCTCGGTGAGCATGGGAAGACAGCTCAATACGATCTCCAGTACTGTGAGTTCATTAATTTGTTTCTTCGGTTTTCAAGAAGCATCCGGTGTAGTGATTTTGAGTTGTATATAGACTCCATTTACAACATGTCCGACTGTTCTTTTCATTGAACGAGCCAAATTATGCCAGGTGGTCCATTATGTACGTCAACAATCTTATGAAGGCACAGAACAGCAACTCGCGTGTGGTATCTGAATTTAGATGAGGAGCATTTGGTATCCGACGTACTAATATCCGACGTACTAATCCGATACCAATTTTGAATTCTCCCGATCACCCGTTGACTTGACGTTAGAACAGACTATTAATGCTGATGCCTCAAATCAATTAACATATAATCTTGCAGAAGAGTCTATATCAGCGCGACAAAGATGGGCATTTAGTCACAGCATAAGGACCAAAATTGTATTCACCGTTAAAGGAAATGTCGGTCTATCGCAAAAAGATGATACCTGTCATGCCTTGCACATGAGTCGAATAAAAAAGGATAACTAAAGTCTTCAGAGTGTCATTAAGACTAAGAAATACGCTGAATCCTTTCGTTGAGAGTATCGATAAAAATATTCTGTTCAATATTTCAATTAGTAAGGCAGCATCTACTGAAGTTTGTGATTTTCTAATCAAAGTTAAGTCGGTTGGAAATCAACAAAAATTGACGTTTATTTCAGAGTGCAATTCCACTCCCGGAAGGTTCGAAAAAACAATAAAACATAACAAAATCCTGAATTTCGCTTCACAGTTTGCCGTCAAAGCTCAAACCAGCAAAGATAAAACTCAAAAGGCTTTTCTTAAAATGGAATTAGACATCTTTGGCCAATTACTTGCGATTAGTATTGAGAAAGACATAAACACAGAGTACTGCTTAATGTTTCCATTAGCGCCTGTACCGCCTGCTCTTTTCTCGTGTACTGGTGACTTGCTGAAGACTGACAAATTCAAACTAGCCCAAATATTAAAGTCTAACGTCGAAACAGTTGAGCCTACTGGTATCGATATTGAAATAATAAACGGTTTTTATTACCTGTATGTTATCGGATCATCTATGCCGCAGACATTTGACAAGGTTGCTGAATCAATCTTAATAAAACTGTGCACAAGTAATACCCCTGAAATACACAATTTTTGATGGACACATTATACCCTCTATCAAAGACTGTGAACGACAAAGTCGACTGGAGTTCGATAGACCGTATGTCATCCAAGGACATCTTCAACCAAGACCTAGCGATTTTCTCAGAAATCTCAAAGAAGCCCTGGTACAATTCTTCGCTAATTACTGGGAAAATGATAATCTACTTTCAATAATCCAAAAAAAAAAAAAAATTATAACAGTTGGAGAACACAGTTTTTCTTACCAAACTGTCGGAAACCACGTCGTGAAACGTGAAAAAGAAGATTATTTATGTCAACATGAAGAGCAGATACGCGGATAATGTTTCATATAACAAAAGCGCCACCTAATTCGAAAATATTGGTCAAAGCAAATGACACCAATGTCTTTGTAATTTTACTGGCCACTATCCACAATATTCCGCAGACTCAAATTTAGTTGGCGGGTTTATCATCAAAGAAAAGCAATGAGAAAGATCTTGATTGCATTAAATGTACTGAGCTTGCAATGAAATTGGGTTCTACTTTATGCCTGACTTTGCCAGCTTTCCACGTGTTTACGGGCTGTGATTACACAACGTTTTTTTATAATAAAGGGAAAGTCAAGCGTTTTAAAATATTTTCAAGACTAATGGATTTCCAGGAAATATTCGCATCATTGACAGATACAGTAGATGTACTCCTAGAAGATAAAATTCAACCTGTTCAGGAGTTTACTGCCCTTCTTTATGTGATCAAGCAATGTTATAATATCAATGACACTAGATATCAGCTGTTCCAAAAAACATATTCAATGAACAAAGGCAAAGAACAGTTCATGAAGAAGATTAAAGGCATCGACTCCAATATGATTCCACCATGCTGGATCTCACTGAAACATGATAGAAATTAACATCAGTATTCAGTCTTATTGCTCAAAAACCCCACTCATATACTCACACATTTAATGCATTTATTCATTCATTCACATTCATTCATCCTCATAGTTAATTTCATTTCATAGTTTTTAGTTAAAAGATCGTTTTACTTTGTTAACATATTACACAATAGTAAATGCAACTTTTTCTTTTATTAAATACACTTTCGTTATTATGTTTAATTGTTAACTTACCCTTTAATAGTTTGCTGTCAAGGTTTTTGCTTTACAATAGGTTTTGTTTAAGTTTATTTTACTTTAAAAGTTTATTAGCGTTTTAGCTCTTTCACGGCATGACAGTTGAACACAATATCGATTACGTCGTAATCGAAGTAATCGATTCAGTCGGTTTGCTGTATGGCACCAGATGGCAGCATATCGCGAATCATCTGATTCATCGATATATTTTAATTATTCATAAAGTTTGAGTTCACGTCATGTCACAGAACATTCTAGCGAATGGGTGTTTTCCCGGCACGTGCCATCGATCGGATGGTTTTTACACCGCGGTCGGAACATTCAACGGCAGACGCACGTCTGAGTTTTAAACTTGTTTGGATGTTTCAAGCGGCGGTAACGTTTAGTGTTGCCGGGGAAATAGTCTTTAGCTATTTAAGTATATTTGTTGTATTTTCATTTTCCCCATTTACTTAATTTATGTTTACCGGTGATACCTACAAATTCAGTTACGTTTTTGAAACAGCTTTACTCAAATTGGTGATTGGTATGTTAATTGAATCTAGTCATTTTTCATCATGTTGCATTTTATCGTCATTTTAACTTATATTTGTTTTTAAAAGAAATATGTTATGGTATCTAAGCTGAAATCAAGAATGTGAATATTATCTTCTAATAAATTGCTCATCTTCCCCAGAACTTATGACTCTGTGCTTTTTCTTCAAATATAGTTTTATCTTAATGCTGCTTACCCACATTTCAGTTTAACTTTTACTTTCTTTATACTCTGCGTTGCAAGTCATATTTTCCAGCGAAGCTCTCACTGTGCACGTTTAAATATCTTTCAGGCTCTGTCCTTTTTAAATATGTTAGATAGGTCTTACCCTATTAAAACAGAAAATTTCGCGCACAATATATGTTAATTCTATGCGGCTTCATGCAACCGATGCATGCTGCGTTAAAGTCAATCCTGAAGATTGTGGTTGGTTTTTGGATGGCTATTTGAAGCCTACATGGTTTAAAGGGGACCCAACACCCTTAGAAATTCATGACGTATTAAGAGAATCGAGAAAGAGAAAACGATGAATAATTAGAACTAGATTGTGACATCGGCACTTCTGACGATTTTGAATCTGAATGTTTTATATAAAAAATTTGTATTTTGCTATTGATAAATTTATGTATTGATAAAAAAATATTTATATCATTATGTGATATTTTATTTAACTTTTACCAGTATTTAATCCGCGCTTAAACGATCGACAAAAAATCTCCTTTTGAAAAACGGACATTTTGAACGGAAAAACTTATTTCATAATTATGTATTGTCGTAGATAAATGAATGTGTGAGTGAAAAGATATTTGATATTGTTGTTAATATTTACACTATTGGAGAAATCTTTAAAAAGAATTAGCTGCATCTTTGTCTGTCAAATGGAATTGCACGCGCAACGCTTCTCTGTCACTCTCAATGCTCACGCAGAAAATTGAACATCTTAAATCTAGGCAACCATGGATTCAACAAACTGTTTGATAAGGCAACCTAATACATTTGGAATGGTAATAAAATAAGCTTTCATTTGATGTGTATTCGATTAAATAACTTATGAGGGTATATTAATAACGCTTACTTACCTGTTTATACCTGGCAACCCCATAGTTGGGCAGAGTCGAGAATAGGCAACCTTTATTTTTTGAAATGCTTGGGGTATATTCTCTCAGCTGAGTCTTGACTTTTATAAATAACTAATTGAGGAAGTTGATAAAAAAAATATAATTAAACACTTTATTGTTTAACATTATCGACACGTGATTTAGCTAGACAACCTATTTGCGATATGTATACATTATCTAGCATATATTCTTTATTAGCATTAAATAACAAATGAGGGTATATATTTCATAGACTGGATCTTAGACTATTATGGCTAACCGAAGTTATAATTAATAATTGCATTAGAAGTAAAAGGATTAAACTGACATTGCACTATATTATTTACAATAAAAGTATATTGTCAGTTATAAGTATAACATAAAGTGCAACAATTCTACTATAAAAATATAAAGCATTTTGCAATGAAAATATTTTAAATTTTAAATATTTGATAAATAAAGCTGCAAATAAAATACACTGAACAGACAGTATAAAAAAATTAAAAGCACTTTAATTTTTTTTCCTCATTCCTAATTTTTCTTTACTATTAAAATATATGGTAAATATGAAAAATGCAGGTTTACACTTTTAAAAGGATAAAAATTCTTTATGAAATAAGAATTATTGTTTAGAAAAATTAAAAATTAAATTTTTACCAAAGAACCATATAAAAAATCGATATAACATTCAACATTGTGAGCTACTTCTCTCAGAATAACTGAAAATCAGTTTTGAATCAGAATAATATACAGGAATTTCAGTGTATAACTTCAATACAATCACCCCTGATTTAATAAATAATGAAAATTGTAGATACAGCAGACTCGTGATTTAACGACCTTCATGGGATTTCAACATATCGGACCTTAAATCGAATTGTTGTTAAATCAAAAGTTGGTAAAAAATATATATTTTTATGCACTTCAATAATTCCTAACATTCTAATCTAATAATAACTAGGGTGTAAAAAAAATCATGATTTTTTAAATTTAAATGAGTTTTTTTGATTCAAATCAGATTTTTATGATTTTTTTCCCAGCATTCAAATACTGAACAGCTACCAAGTGTTTTAGGTTTCCAAAACAGTTAAACCACTAATTGCTAACATAATCTATGTTTTTAAACTTTAATTGATAAAATTATAATTATTAGTTAATAATTACAGAAATTATAAAAACTGCAAATTAGTAGTTTCATTAGGTAGTATCATACAATAATGTTATATACATTAAGATTGTAATAATGATGCAAAACTTTATTAAATACTAGTGATATTTAACATTTATTAAAAGTATTAATAACTGCATTTAATATTAAATAGTTAACACTAAGGTAAAGTATCCAGTAGTTGACACTGGACCAACAGTTGACACTTTTGTAGAAACAGTAGTGTAACAAGAAAACGTCACAGGTAGGAACATGAGAGACACAGAATTTTTAAAATCTATCACCTTGCGGCAAAACTGAGAACTAAAACTATAAACAGTCGAGCCCAATTCCAATATGGCGGAAGACAACAAAGAAGCATGCGTGCAAAGTTGAATTTTTCGAATTTATCTTAAGAAAAATGATAAGGATAGCATGTTACAGTAAGTATTAAAACCCGTAATTTATCTTAATTTCTGGTTATGTTTTGATTGATATTGATTGTTTTGATGTCCAAGAACTGTATTGAAATAAAATTGATGCATTTTGTGCAAAATAGCGGGAGTGAGTGTGAGTGTCAACTATTGAATATGAAAAGAAACAGATTTTCAAAAGTTGACACCCAGTGTCAACTACTCGTTCATGTTGGGGTTTTATTAATCTAATTCAGTGCAATGGAAATAAGCTGGAATCTACCAGATAAATTCATGACTGACCTTTGAACTTTGAAATACAAAGTTGAGGGAAAAACCCCAATGAAAAGGTAAAATATCGGCCGTTAGTGCTTGATTTTGCACTTGATCTTTCATTTTTGTTATTTGAGATTAATTAAGTAAGTGGTTTTATGTTATAATTTCAGATCTATGTGACTTTTATTATTTTCATTAAAACTTCTGATTAAAATTCTGATCTTTCATTAAAACTTCTGATTTCTTTAAAAATTTTTGCTAATTAACGGTTCTTATCATTATGTCTTCATATGGGGCAATTAATATAATAATATAATAATAAAGAGTATTTATTATTATTAATTTAGGCCCTGTCGCAGTCAGTGTCAATTACTAGTTCACGAAGGTGTCAACTACAAAACTCTCACGTTCACGATGGTGTCAACTTCTAGACAAAAATCATGTTTTCATATCCCCTAGTAATTTTTACAAAATGTATTCATTCCGGGACATTAAACGTTATGATTTTGTGGAAAAATGTTCAAACCCCCTAGTAATGATCAAACTGTTTCCCTTAATTGAAAACTGCACAAACCAAAGGCGACGAACAGCGAAAAATTCCTTAGTGTCAACTACTGGGTACTTTACCTTAATTCAAATTAATAATTATTAAACAATTAACTCTCTAATTAGGAACACATTATACATTTAAGTTTTAATTATAAAAATGATAATAATGCAATTCATTTTAGAAAGAAAAAGGCACTGGGTGCTAGTTCAAAAAATGGCACTATTTCATGAGGAAATATATTAGTAATGTGTTTAGTAATGATATAAGAAAAATAAACGGGCAAGTGTGAGTATTACTTGCACACAGAGGATTCCGTACAATAATATATGAATAAGTAAGTGTATTATTAAAAAAACACCGTTGCTAAAAGAATACTAAGACTTTGTAAAAACTACAGGGTGCAAAGGAAAGTCCTTTTAACCTGAAAATACTTGCGAACAGACAGAGTTACAGCTATACAAGTGAGGTAACGGTACAATAAAGTGACTACGCCTGACCTAATGCAAACGACAGCAGCATTCCTAGTGGTGAAATTTGGAAGATAGCCATTGCAAATCGAGAATGAAAAGAGGTAGAGTAAATTTTCCAATTAGAAAGTTTTAGAGCATCAATTAATAGGTATGAAACGACATCTGGTTCACACGGATAAGATAAATCATTGCCTGCATACTCAAAAATGTCCGAAATTGATGAGCGACGATTCTACTTTGCCTATTTACATTCCAGAAAAGTAGCAGTGCACAATTGCAGATTGTGACGTTGTACTGTGCTATAATAGTCCGTAAAGATTTAATTTCCAATGCATGTAAAATTGTAGAATAAACCTTTCAGGGCCAGAAGAATTCTGTTTGTAAACTGATGAAATAATTGACTAACACCAGAATATTCAAATGAATTTCTCAGAAAACAAAAACCCGCTAATTTGCACTTTCATTACAAAAGCAAAATTTTATTAAAATATTCTTGGTGCCATTTGTCAGTTTTGGAATTAAAATTAGGTGGCTAGATCACCTAGCCACCACTATCGAAAGGGTTAAATCTATGTCGTCATATTGAAGAGGCTTGCAATAGATGTTCCATGCTGAGAAATGTGAATGCAGAATTACTCTCACAAATACAAACGTGTATCGTGAGTTATGGTGAACTTTTCGACCATACTGAATATTAACTTTTTATCACTGTGAGAGTCTTTTTTTTTTTTTTTTTTGCATGATGTTATCAAAATGTATTGAGATAGATACACATTTATAGCATAAATTGTGCGTATTTCTTCATACTTCAGAGTATTCCATTCAAACGTTTACACAAAATGGAGTGCATCGATTTCGGACATTTTTGGGTAAACGGGCGAAGATCTTATCCATGTAAACCAATGTCGTGTTCTACTAATTAATTTATGCTTTAAAACTTTCTAACTGGAAATTTTGCTCTATCTCTTTTCATTTTCAATTTGCAGTGGCTATTTTCCAATTTTCGCCACTAGGGGGTGCTGCTATCATTTTCATTAAATCGGGTGTAGTCGCTTTAACCTTTACCTCACTTGCATAGTTGTAGCTCTCTCCATTCACAAGTATTTTCAGGTTAAACAGGAATGCAAGTGCAACAATGCTTCCAAAAAAGTGAGAAAAGTGACAAAAAGACCAAAATAAGTGACAAAAAAGTGACTAAAGCATGTCAAAAAAGTGACTAAAGCGTAACAAAAAAAATGGGGGCTAAAGCACCAAAAAAAAGTAACATGAATGGTACGTGACAATGATTTTTTTTCAATTTACTTGTAAGTTAAATTATGTAAATAAAACACCTTTTTACTTTTAAGATGACAATCCTCTATCAAAATGACGGATAAGGTAAAACCTCAGTTTTATTTAATCATATAAAACAAAAAGTACAATGTTAGCATAATAAACTTTTAAAATTTAATTATAAATAGTAAGGTTGTTTGTCATAAAAAAAAAAAAAAAAAAAAAAAAAAAAAAAAAAAAAGGCAGGGGTCCTACCTATCACCTTTTAATTACCACTATTTCTAAAGAACAATCTTCATTTTATTTCTACAACATTTGTATTAAAAATCTATTGTTTGCAAATAGTGATATGACAATAGGTCACTGGTAGGATCCTTGCAATATTTTCTGCGAAAAGTTCCAATTTTAACTGCAACTAACTATAAAAAAAAAAACTAGATGTTTAAAAAAAAAAGATGGAAATAAAGAAAAATTAAAATTCTATTGCTAAATTCACCCCGAGTAAATAATTAAAACTCTTAGAAAAAGCGCAAGTACCAAATTGTTTACAGTGCACACATCTATATCTATAAAAGAGTTTGTCCTGACTGACTCATAATCAACGCACACCCCCTAACTACTGAACCTAGAAGCATGAAAATTGGGGACAAAATACTTCTTATAACATAAGCACACACTAAGAAAGGATTTTTGAAAATTCCCTCCTAAGGGGGTCAAAAGTTTTATAACTTCTGGCCATATCTCAGCAGCCGTTTTAGGTAGGAGTGTCAAAAGCCATAAAATAAATCTATTAAAAAATAATTAAACCCATATTTCAGCGATTTTATAAATTCCCCTCCTAAGGGGGTTAAAAGGGGGAGCAGAAAATTTTAGAACATTTGGCATACCTCAGCAGCAGTTTTAGGAAGGAGTGTGAAAAGCCAGAAAATAAATCTACTAAAAAATAATTAAACAAGTATTTCAGCAATTTTAGAAATTCAACCCCTAAAGAGGTTAAAGAGGGGAGTCAAAAATTTTAGTACATCTGGCCATATCTCAGCATCTGTTTTAGGTAGGGCCATGAAATTCCAGAAAATAAATCTACTAAAAAATAATTAAACACATATTTCAGAAATTAATAGAAATTCTGCCCTAAGAGGGCCGTTTAATAGGGGGTCGAAAATTTTAAAACATTTGGCCATATCACAGCAGCCATATTAGGTAGAAGCATGAAAGCCAAGAAAATAAATCTACTGAAAAAGTAATTAAACATGTATTTCAGCGATTTTAGAAATCCTCCACTGCCCCCCCCCCCCCCCATGCAGGTTAAGGGGATAATCGAAATTTTTAGGTCATTTTGCCATATCTTAGCAACCGCTTTAGGTAGGAGCATGAAATTGCAGAAAATAACTGTATTCAAAATTAATTAAACATGTACTTCAGTTATTTTTAGAAATTCCCCCTAAGGTGGTTAAAAGGGGGGGGGGGTCAAAACTTTTAGAACATTTGGCCATATCTCAGCAGCCGTTTTAGGTAGCAGCGTGAATGCCCAGAAAATAACTGTATTTCAGTGATTTTTGAAATGCCCCCAATGGGGGTTAAAGAAGGGTAAAAAATTTTAGAGCATTTGGCCATATCTTAGGAGCCGTATTAGGTAGGAAGATGAAATTCCAGAAAATAAATCTACTAAAAAAAATAATTAAGCACGCATTTCAGCAATTTTACAAAATCCCCACCTAAGGCGGTTAAAAGAAGGTCCAAAATTTTATAACATCTGGCATATCTCAGCAGCCATTTTAGGTAGGAGCGTAAAATTCCAGAAAATAAATCTACTAAAAAAATTATTAAACACGTATTACAGCGATTCTAGAAAATTCTCCACCTAAGGGGTTAAAAGTGGGGGCAAGAATTTTAAAACATTTGAGATAAATCATAATAAATAAAGATGGAATTGTGACTGGAACTGAAATTCAATGAAGAGTGCGCACGCTATGAATCTTACAGTCATGTGACGAGATTCCTTTTTAAGTTTTAACCGTGCATTCAAATTAGCCGGTCTCGTATTAACTGAGTTTGAATGTATTTACACATGGCTTTTTGTGCAAAAATATCAATTATTGATGCTGAGGATATCGACAAATCTGAAAGATAAAAATATCGATTTTAGTTACCCTCCTATTTTTTTAAATGTGAGCAAACCAGTTTCCGCACCTTGCTCACTTTTAGAGACTTCATCTCTTTTAGTCAAAAAAAGTGACTAAAAGTGACTTTTTTTAAAAATAGTGACAAGTGACAAGTTTTAAAAAAAGTGACTAAAAGTGAGAAAAGTGACTAACTTGCATCCCTGGGTTAAAGGGACTTTCCTTTGCACCTTGTATACTAGAAAAGTATAAACGGATATACCATGAAAGTTCAAAGATATATGGAACCTAAATAATAGCAAATATAGGTATTCTGTATATTTGTTATTCCATGCAGGTTTTTAGTTAACCTTTAAAGACATAGTAGATGTATTAAGAGAGCCACTCAATGGAAACTAGTCGCGAAACCCTTAGTATTTATGTAATTAATTCTCTTTAAATTAGTCTGTTTTTAACAATTTGACGTTTACTGCTTTTATCTGCTACTGGGCATTGCATTACATAAATATATCCTTAAAATTTGTTATAAAGGCTTTAAAAGCCGATGGAGCGAGTACACCGTCCCTATCATTATGTATGTTCAAACCGTCCGTGTCTTTAAGGGTTAATATCTCAGCTAATTACCGACGATTTTTTCTGAAATTCATGATCAACAATGGTTTTATACTTCTGCTACAATAGGTACCTCCAGCTCTGCTCAACACTTTTGCTGAAGCCCATAAATCAAAATTTGAGTGTAACGGAAAAATGCGATTTTCTCAAAAACTATGTGACCTAAGGTAATCGCTATAATTTTCCTGCTTGATTTAAATTAATGTCTACTACCTCTAATTTTTTCATAATTTTAGTTTCAATAGATTCGGAATTAGATAGAGGGGGGGGGGGAGAGGGGAAACATATTTTTGCACTACATTTTCCACCATAACTTTGAAAATATAATACCTAAAATTAAATGAAATATATTTTTGATTGCAGTGTTATGAAAGCTTTCACATGATACCCCACATGATATACAAAGAAAAGATTTTTTTTTTCAAGTAACTTAATCAGCCCCTCTACATTTTTCCTAATATACTTATGAATATTTATTAAACTGTGAATATGTGGGTCAATAATCTTTATTACTTCTCCCAATTTGAACTTTCCATGTTGCATAGTTTATGAGTAAAAGGGCTGCGACAGACAGACATAGGAGTGATCTTATAATGGTTCCATTTTTACTTTTTAAGTACAGAACCCTAAAAAGAATAATTTTTAGTATGATAAATAAAGTGCCCTTAATTTTTAATAATTTTATGAATCGCAAATTGAAAAATACAATTAAATAACCACATGTTTTAATAATATCCTGCTTTTTTTTAAAGAAATAAAGTTCTATTATTTTTGCAAGATCTTGGGCACATGAATTTAGGAATACTGTTGAATGAGAAATCTCTGGCACAACTACAAGTGAACTATTTATTTATTTTTTTTTAAGGTAGGGTGCATTTTTAGCAATTTCAAAAGGGGCAAGGTGAAAAAAATTGCATAGAAGAAACAGTAAGTAATTACAAAATTAATAAAAAATGCAAATAGAGAATTCCATTAATTAGTAGCACAAATAACAAAACTAACAAATATTATTTGCAACTTGTTTAACATTTGTACTCAGAAAAATTACTGTTAATCACCAAAAAAATACACATATAGAATAAATATAAGGATAGCCAGTTCAGTGATGGAACAGCATGGGCCTCATTTTGTAGCAGCAAAAAGCCATTTTGGATCAGCAACAACGCTCATTTTGGAGCAGCAAAAATGCTCATTTTGGAGCATCAAAATGTCATTTTGGTATTCTTTGACGAAATTCACATTTTTTTTGCAATTCTTTGACTAAATTCGCGTTTCTTCTGCAATTCTTTGACGAAATTCGCGTTTTTCCTGCGATTCTTTGACGAAATTAGCGTTTTTCCTGCGATTCTTTGATGAAATTTGCATGTTTTTCACGATCTTTTGACCAAATATGCGTATTGTTCGCAATCTTTTGACCAAATTTGCATATTGTTCGCAATCGTTTGACCAAATTTACGTTATTCGGACCCTTTGTTGAAATCAACATGTTTGTCGCTATCTTTTGACGAAATTAGGGTGTTTTTCGAAATCTTTCGACGAAATTTGTGGTTTTTCGCGATCTTTTGACAAAATGTGCGGTTTTTTGCGACCTTTTGATGAAATTTGCGGTTTTTTCCCCCGCGATCTTTTAACGAAATTCATGTTTTTTTCACAATCTTTTGACCCGTTTTTGTTCGTTTATGACATAATTAGCGATCTTTTGACAAAATTCACGTTTTTTTTTTTTTTCCCTGCGATCCTTTGACAAAATTTGCATGTTTTTTGCGACCTTTTGATGAAATTTGCGGGTTTTTTTCACTGTATTTTAACGAAAGTAGCGTTTTTTCACGATCTTTTGACTGTGTTTTGTTCGTTTTTTGATGAAGTTAGCTATCCTTTGGCAAAATTCACGTTTTTTTTGGGTGATCCTTTGACGAAATTTGCGATCTTGAACAAAATTCACGTGTTTTTCACCATCTTTCGACAAAATTTGCGTGTTTTTCGCAATCTTCTGATGAAATTTGCATTTTATTTGTGATCTTTTAACGAAATCCTTTTTTTCGCGAACTTGACCGAGTTTTGTTCGTTTTTTGATGAAAATAGTGATCCTTTGTTAATATTCATGTTTTTTTTCGTGATCGTTTGACAAAAATCCCATGTTTTTCGCGATCTTTTGACCAAATTTGCATGGTTTTTGCAATCTTTTGGCGAAATTTGGGTGGAAAATGACTGATTTGGCTCAAGAATTATTATCGAATTGATGCAGTTGGGCGCAATTTTGTTGGAAAATGATCGTTTTGGCGCAGAAATGCGCAGCATTATCGATTTGGCGCAGCTGTTCCATCACTGCCAGTTATATCTGAAATTTTCAAAATATTTAAATATCTGAAAACCTGAAAGTATTTAAATAACAGCATTATTACATCTCAATGGGGATTATTAGCTTTCAATGGTTCATTTTTTTTTTCTTTTTAAGAAAAGTTTTGCTGCCTTTTCAATTCCAAATTAATTTTTTTTATTTAATATTTTTTTTATTAGTAATAATAAATATACCTAATTATTTTTTATTAGTATATATGAGTTACAAAGTAAAAAAAAAAAAATAATAACAATAATTCAGCCTATAAGGAAGAAGCTCTTGCTGTGTGCTTAACGGTTTTATACCAATTAACTCTTTTTCTCTTATGGATTCATTTACAATTTAGCTGTTGAGCAGACGTCACTCTTTAATTCTTCTTTAACTCGAGATTGCTATTAATTTATTATTACAAAAATAGAACGAGAAATTAAGACATTTTTTCTTTTACTTGCAGAAATTTAGTAAACTTGCTATGTTTATTTTATATAAAATAAAGCATAAATTGATTATATAAAGGAAATTATGACATTACAAATTATGTTAGATTTAAATATCACTTTTAAATGAAACTGTTTTATGTTGGATAAAAACAATGCTTTTTACAAACGTAACTGTTTTTAATTTTTTACAATACTCAGGAATTAAGCTTAGAAACAATTATTTAAGAGCTTTTTTTTTTTTTGCTTATTCATAAGTCGAAATACCTGTAGAAACTTTTAAATTAAGTTCATCTTAGATTTTAATACATTTTTTGACTTTTTAAACATTATAAAATTTTTTGATTTTAATCAATGATTTTTTAAAAAAAGTTGGTTGATTAAAATCATAATCATGATTTAATAGCTGACTTAAATAAACTGATTAAAATCAATTACACCCTAATAATAAATATTGATTTATACATTTTAAAAATATATACATTTGTTAGTTGTTTTAATCTTTAGAATTAAAAAATGCATAAAAATGATAAAATAATTTTATAAGAATTAATTTAAACATAAAAAAAAAGAAAAATGATTTATACTAGGTAAAAAATATTTTTGGAAAATGTTACACTTTTTTGCTTTAAATGGCAGCTAGAAACTTCCAAAATGGGCTAATTGATTATCTGAAAGTAGCTGTTAGAATTTTTATGACAGGTGTTTCTGGAACACCAT
This sequence comes from Maratus speciosus, assembly GCA_963932465.1. Classification (NCBI taxonomy): domain Eukaryota; kingdom Metazoa; phylum Arthropoda; class Arachnida; order Araneae; family Salticidae; genus Maratus; species Maratus speciosus. Next base: position 255,413,301 of record OZ010793.1, on the reverse strand, counting down.
CAATTTAGTTGTCAGAAAAATTATTTGGAATGTCCTGTTCAGGACTGAGTCATCTTCCGAAAGTTCTTCCTCAATTTTCAACTTACCGTCAACGGCAACAAAATTCTCAGATGTTAGAGATTTTCCAGAAAAACAATATTTTTTTCATAATTCTTGCATTAGATGATAGAAATCTTCAGTTTCTGTGTTCTCAAAAAGGTCACAAAATCAAGATTTAAATTATTTACGAGTCATTAAAACAAGAGAGGAGAACCATTATGATTATTGGAATATGGTCGGGATCTGATCCAATGGTTGCTAAGTCGGTAATCACAAAATTGCGAGTCTACTGTAATACATAAAATCCCACAAATAAACCCAGGGCCTGAAATTCACTGTGGGATGACAGAATTCATGACCAATATTTTGAAATCTCACTTAAGACAGTTTTGCAGGCAGGAGACTTCTACACCAGAAATTCTGCTAATTTTTGGAACAATTCATTAGAAGAAGCAATGCTGTGATTACTGTGAAGTTAAAAACCACAAAAGCTGAATGATGCCTAATTGTTAAATGAACATTTGATTCAAATTTTATGAAATGTTGATGCAAATTCTATCAATGATACTTTGTATGGTTTAGTACTTATGCTGTAGTTAAATAGCATGTTAAAACAAATGCAGAGTTGAAGAGAATTTTCCCTCCATTCAAAACAGTTCTTTTCCTTCTATTTACAAATGTTAGTAGAGGAACTTCCCAGCTAGAGAGGGACAAAAGAAGAGATTCTAGCCCTGATACTACTTTTAATAATAACTGAATATTGATTTAATAAATTTTGAAGTAAGGGGACATAAGCACACACACACAGATATATATAGGGTGTCCTTGAATTCATGGGCCAAACAGTAAGCGATGATAGAGGACACTGAAATAATTATTGTATAGGAATCTATGGGTGCAAGCGACACATTGAGGAACAAACACAGGGAAGAGACACAAAAGGAATATTTATTGAAAGCATTATTGACAAATGCTTTGTTAACAAGTTTTCAAAATTACATCAACCAACAGTAATACATGCCTAGCACTGTCGATGGAGCGATTGGCATTCAGATTCAAAGAAGCCAGGTATTTCACGCTTACATGCAGCAGCAAAAAGATATTCAAGTGACGATATTCTCCTGGAATTAAATGTACACTTCCAAATCCATTATGCTAAAAAAAGTAACATCCAGGTAATTGTGAACAATAGTGGTGAAATAGGCTGGCATCCCATCATGCTGAAACTACCGTTGCTTACGAATGGTGACCAGAGCATCTTGAAGTAATTATGTTTAAACTGCTTTAAAAACAAACATAACAATTGCCTAATTGGCATGCCGGATCAGTCCCTTGGCCATCCCAATCTGCTAATTTATAGATCCTTGATTACTTGTTATGGGAACATCTGAATAGTCTTGTTTATGCAACTCCAGTTGAATCAGTTGACGATCTCGTCGCTTGAGTATCTGCTGCTGCAACAACTGGCATCTTTGAATCTGTATGCCATTTGTGCCATCAATGCTGCCAGGCATGAATTACTTACTGTTGGTTGAACCAATTTTGAACACTTATTGTAAACATAGCACTTTTGAATGACACTGTCAATAAACATTCCCTCCATGTCTCTTTCCTATGTTTGTGTCTCAACGTGGCATTTGTTGCCTATACATTCCTATATAATAAATGACTTTTACAGTGTTCTCTATCAAGCCTTAAATTTTGTACCATTAATTGGAATCACACTGTAATAAATATTCATTGCTTTTCATTTAGTTATGGGTATTCACTTTTTAATGAGAGAAAAAATTGCCTATTTTCCATAAGTAACAAATAACATCTATTAACATAATTGTCAATGACACTGTCAATAAATATTCTTTTCATGTCTCTTTTCTGTGCTTATGCCTCAAAACCTCACTTGCACACATACATTCCTATTACAGTGACCTATATCAACCTTTACAGTTTGCCCATGAATTCAAGACATCCTGTGCATGCACGCACACACACACTATATATATTCTTTTGAAATAAAAAAATAACTTACAAGTTCATATATTTAATTCTAAATTTAACAATGATTTCCAACAAAACAACTAAAGCAGTCTTTTTGTCAACTGTTGTTTGATTTAAAAAGATAATTGGAGAGCAATATTACGTTACACAATTGTGAAAACATTTTAATTACTTATTTTACGGAATGGGAGAGATGGGAGGAAAAGGAAAAATTGCAAGTAAGTTTTTCAGTTGCTATTACAAAATTTTAGAGTTGAATTATCTACAATATGAATCCTGAGAGAAGATACTGGTTATTTCCAAGTTTAACGGAATGCTATACATAAGCTACTACAAAAGTATTAAAGCTTGAAATGTATTTTGAATTTATAAATTTTATTTTCCTTCTTCTAGCCTTTAATTTTTCCAGGTAACTTAAGTATATTTTGACACTGATTGCATGTAAAACCTTAATTTCAAAAATACTGTTTCGTTTGAATAAAATAAAATGAAAAAAGAATAAGCAATATATACCTTATCTTGAAATTCACCAAACCACCACATATCTTGTTGTTCTTTAACTATAATAACATCTCCTTTATTGAAAGTTAAATGGTTTTCTTTTTTAGCCTTCCATGGAAATAATGCTTGTGCCTGCAACACTTCTGTTTTTTGGCCCTTTAAAAATAAATTTGGCAGATGTTTCATTCAAAAAATCTTTTTTAAAAATACAAATCAACTTATGCAAAGCAGAAAGTATAAATAAAAAGAGATTATAGTTTTCTTAAAGGCAAAAACTGAAAGAAAAACATTTCTCATTTCCCTGGGATTAACAGCAACAATTATAATTTTAACTATCTACAAAGGATATTCCAAATAGGTTGAAACATTTTACCATTTGGAGACTAATAAGCAATGCAAATTTAAGAAAGCTAGTAAATAACAACATACTAAAAATTTCATATAGTTATTAGTTGAGTTCGGCTCTTATTTAGAGCCTAAGCTAAGATAACTTGAAATCTGAGACCACCTGAAACCGAAAAATTTTGTGTCATCACAGTCTGAATCGGATATAGAAAGTATGCAGCACAAAATTTAATAACATATTTTTCAAGATTCCTTTTCTTGTTTAAAAATATATTCTGACACAAAAATAACTATTAATCCTAAATAATCTCTCATGATAGTGCTTTGCGATTGCCACGTCTCTGAAAATATGATAGCAAATTTGTTATTTATACCTAACCACTGGCAGAAGTCTACAAAATCATAATTCTTATTATTTTAAAACCACCTAAAAAAGTTACTGGTTCCTCACTGGAACATCCGCAGAACCAATGGGGGGGGGGGGGGGAGGGGGGAGACAAAATGGCTGTCTTTCCTAGTTTCAATTACATATAGATGGCACTATTGCTACTTTCGGTAAAATATTTAAGGATATTTTGCCAAACGAAGTGAAGGGAATTAAGGGAATGATTATGTGAGTTTGTAGATATTCTGTGTGTTCAAAGATGTATCTCGTCTAGAGATGTTCTAATGTTTGTATAACCAGAATTATGAATGTTCAAAATTTTTAATGCGCTTTAGTGAAGTGAGATGTAATGTGTTGTGCTGTCTGTATTAAAAACATGATTGTCTAAGTTGTATCCAGTTTTTGAAATGACCAACACCATCACAAAACTTTAAAATAATTTACAGGTGTGTGTATGTGGGGATGGGGAGGGGGGGGGGGGGAGGGGAATTACATAAATCTCTTGCCAATGTCAAGTAGATTTTCTTACAAGTTGTATGTGTACGAGTTAATTTTTAGGCAATCTTTTAAATACTGCTGCAGGCTATAAAATTACAGAAAACTTTTATTTGCTGTTCATATTTCTGTTTATTTGCCCCTCCCCAACTGCAGTGATATAAACACTGCACTAAAATCTATGCTACAAAATTTTTTTGTTTGTTGCATATATTTTTAATTTTATATAAAAGTTGAATATGACAGTGCATGGTAGAAATCAATTATTTTTGGAGTCATGTAAATTTATCATAATAATTTGACTGTAAATTTCATGTAGTTGGCGAATAAAAATATCTTTGGCTAGCACCATTAAAAAATATCACTTCAGGTAAAAATAAAGAAAGAAAAAATATCTGTATAAAATAAGCATAGTTTTAAAGCTAAGCATACCTCTCTCTAAATAATATCTACAAGGGAGAAATTTGAACATGCACTACTTTTATGAGCTGAAGATTATCTGAAATACTTTACTCTAATTCTAAGAAATAATTCAGAATGATTGTCTTTATTAAACTGTAGCTCATAAAGTAATAATCTTTTCCATAACATAAAATAATTTGAGCAGAATTACTGATATTTTTTTACATTAAAAAAAGTAAGGAATAAACTATTGCATGTAAAAGGAACATTAAAAATGTTGTTCTGCAACATATCAGATACTTAACAAAATTTTCACCTTCCGGTGATCTGTATATCTATTTTTTATATTACCTTCTCATAAACTTCAGGATAATCGAAATGGAAAAAATATGAATATTAAAAAAATATATTCCATTAAACACATTTTTCTAAAGCAATTTTCCTAGATTTTTATCATATTCTTATTTTTTTCATAACTTCACATTCAATTTGGTATTGTTTAGTGGAAAAAAAAAAAAAAACCTGTCAAGTAAAAATTTTAATTAGGAGAAATGTAAAATTAACAAAACACAAAATAACAAACTTTAATGAAATAATTGGCTTACTTTATTCCTATATCATAAAAATATCTCTGGGTACTTTTCTACTACAATACATTTCTTGAGTATGGATACAAAAATGCTTTTTACTTGTAGTATTCATAACCATGCATATTCATTGAACCACATCATTAAAAAATACATGGTACTGTCAAATTTTTTAAGCTGACACAGATTATAAGAAAGAAGTTTTGTGACAACCATATCAGAATAGAATAAATATTCTTTTTTCAACCATTTTTAGAAATATCTGTACATCCTTCTTGAAATTTTTATTAACAAATGTTTTAAAGATTCTTAAAGTATAAATTTATTTATTTCATATCAAGATAAAGCTTTTTTTTTCAAAGAGGCAGAAAGATTAATCAAATCAAATTCAATATTAGTAATTAAACTTGTTAAAAAACAAAATTTGTTTGTGGAATATAAATAAAATAGGGAAACACTATTATACTAAATATACTCTTAAAAATGTTACATCACTGTAGCTGTTTTGTTTCTAAGCTACAATTTTAATAAAGTCATTGCGAATGGTGCATTTTAAATTGCTCAGCTTTTTAGAAATTAAAAAGCATACACTTAAATTAGATACTGAACAAACTTTGAAAAATATTAAGCTAAAAATAAATAAAATAAAATGTATCAATAGAAAATAGCCATATTTTTTACAGATAATCATTCAGCTCAGAAATTACCACTAAGCATGCATTTGAACTACCTGTCCAGGCTCAGGAGAAACTGTTTCTACAGAGGATACTGGGGGATTAGTTTTAAGTGGCTGGGTAAATGATGAATTTTCGGAATGCTGAAGGACATCATGAACTACATTACTCACTTCTGCAGTCTCGCTACCATTCTCAGGGGCTTCTGAAATGCCTCTAAAAGAAAATTATAAAAAACATGTAGAAACTTAATAGCAAAACACACTATCAGTTGATAATAAAATATCTACTCATATAAAATCCAAGTGTAGGAAAGTGCAAGCAACCATTCCAGGGTGAACTGACCATAGCTAAACATCCTGTTAGGTTTGATAGAAAACATATGCTAACGTATGACCACTAAATGATAGTTTCTTTTACTTCAAATCCTGACTATTCAATATATTTTCATATAAAACATGTATATCAACAAACTGTACATAATTTTTATGTTTTGCACATTTTTTTTTAGAAATAGTGTAAACAAATTGAGACAGATTCACATGATATTTAAAAGAAAAAAAAAAAACTAACAGATTGAATATTTAATTTTGATGTTTTGTTAAATCTGCAGAAATTGCTTTTAACTTTGCTAATTATTATTATTATTGTTGCGATAAATAATGCTGAGTGGTGAGTCATTCACTTTTGAGACTCACTCATCAAAATTATGAGTGCTGATTGGTAATGGGTGTTTAAACAACTTGGTTCATTTAAACATTGTTTTGAAGATTTATCATTCATAATCTTTACAATCCTTTTTATATTTCATAATCTTTACAGAATTCTTTTTATAGTTCATAATCTTTACAGAATCCTTTTAATAGTTCATAATCTTTACAGAATCCTTTTTATAGTTCATAATCTTTACAGAATCCTTTTAATAGTTCATAATCTTTACAGAATCCTTTTTATAGTGGAATCTTTAAACTATTAAAGTTCAATGAAAGCAGTTTTTCTTTGGAAAAGTCATTTATACAGACTTGCCAACCTTTGAAAATGAAAAATAGTAGCACACAAAATTCAAATTAATGTGGAGTTTGGTTGGTTGTTGCAAATCGGGTTAACTCTAATTGTTTTCGGTTTGGACTGAGTTTAGATTCCTGCAGGTTGGGGATTTTTCAAAATTAGTTCCTTTAATTTTAGTTCTGTATATTCTTTCAGATTAAAATCTATACGTATTATAAAAATAAACATGGATGTTTGTCTGTGTGTGATGTTTCTTGAAGAGAGAGAAGAACTGCAAGATTTGGCAGAAAGGTACCTCCATACCTGAAGTTATGTACCTTGAAGCCAGTGTTAGAATTTTTTGATTTTGACAGTTTTCTTATTTTAATTTTTCATGAATCCGTTTTTTCTGCATTTCACGGCGAATTTTCTACATTAGTAAAAGAAATCTGGAATTCTATAGTTATTTTTGAATTATTTGCAAATTTTTAATTCAATTTCGTGTTTCACAGCCATTTTTTGACATTCATAAAAGGAATCTGATTTCAATCCTTCAGCTCAATATAATGAATTTTTTTCCCTGCAACTTTTATACGATTTTTAAAGTTTTTTTAACATTTGTAAAAGGAACCTGGTTTCATTTTCTTTCCACGATCTTTCGATGAAATTAGTGCTTTTATTCTGTGATCTTTCAACGAAATTTACATTTTTTTTCCTCGCGATCTTTCAATGATTTCGCGTTTTCTTTCAGTGATCTTTTGACGAAATTCACGTTTTCTTTTTGCAACCCTTTGAAGAAATTCACGTTTCTACCACGACTCTTTGAAGAAATTCACGTTTCTACCGTAACCCTTTGAAGAAATTTACGTTTTTATCGCAACCCTTTGAAGAAATTCACGTTTTTATCGCAACCCTCTGAAGAAATTCACGTTTTTATCGCAACCCTCTGAAGAAATTCACGTTTTTACCGCGACCCTTTGAAGAAATTTATTTTCTTCTGCGAGTGATTAACAAAATTGATTCTTTTACATGGTCATTTGTCAAAATTCGTGATATTTCTGCACAACCGATGGACAAAATTTGAAAATTTTTTGCTTGACCTTTTGATGAAATCTGCAATATTTTTCCTCAATTGTTTATCAAAATTAGTGACTTTTAGCACAATCTTTTGATGAAATTCGGGATATCTTTCTGCAATCTTTTGATGAAATTTGAGATTTTTTTTTTCAGTGACCAATTGAAGAAAAAAGCTATTTGTTTCTTAGATCATTATTGAAATTCACAATATTTTTCCCTGATTGTTTATGCTGCATGGACTGAAAAACCGCAACTAGGAAAAAAAGTAGTAGTGTTTAGCTCCAAACCATAGAAAATACGATTTTTTTTATAACAGTTGGCAGCTCTGTTTACATCAAAGGATCGCAGATTATTTCATTGAATTTTGTGAAACTTTTATTGTTGTTTAATGCTGTTATTTGCAGGGCTAACATTTTGGTATTTGTAAATATCACGACAGAACTCTGCATTATTGAAAAAAATAAATAATTCTGGAACTTATATATAGTACTAGCAGAACTACCCGGCTTCACCTGTGTCAATTATAAGGAGCCTTCCAGGTAAAATAAATTAAAACAAACTAATACGGCAATCACAATAACTGAAATTTGTGCATTCCCATCCACAAATCGTTAAAAAGACAATCAGAAAACATGACGTTATTATCTCACAACCATAGTAAAATCCTTGAGCTTTAATAACAGAATGCACGTTTCCTTTGGCGGATGTAAGAGAGAAATTATTTTCCTGACAATATGGAAAAAAATATATATATCCACCAAATCGTGCAATGTTTAATGAAATTCTCATTTGTATGGTATATATCACCATTATAAAGTAAAAACACTATGTCAGTGCCCATAAATTGCACCTTTACTGCAATTTTTCTAACTTCTAAACATCACATAATTTCATTTTTTTAGAATGTCGAATAGAAAAAGTTCTTTCAAATGAAATTTGTATGAAAATTGTATCTCAATTTTCTAATTTTAATGGATTTTAAAGCCATTTTCAAGCATGGATATTTTTAAAGTTGTGTGCAACCCGATTTCGAAAGATGAACCCGTTTACTCTTAATGCAATAGTATAAAGAAAAGATATGTCTATGAGTAACGCTGGTATCATATTTTCAGTAGCAATAACCTAACACAACAATAAATTTCCCTTTTACTGTGATTTAACCTAAAGATTGCACATTGGATTGTTCCAACGTCTTATCGAAAACAAAATTACTTTTTTAATATTTCTTTGTAATGTTTATCACAATTTACAGATTTTTTATGGATTTTAAAGTAATTTTCAAGCATGAATACTTTTTAAATATGCTTGCAACCCGATTACAAAATATTAACTCAATTGTTCAAAAACATTGTAAATAATTCAGAATTAGTTTGTTTTCGCGTAATATTCAAAATGGGCAAACGAAATTAAAAAGTCAAAAATAAAATAAAATATGAATTTAACAGATATCAAACTACTCAAAATAATCTAATAAGTATATAAAATGCAAATGGGAATTTCGTTCCAGGCGCATATAACTTGAATTCTTCAGAACGGATTTCCATACAACTTTCACTATTAGTTTTCCAGGAAAGATTTTAGTCCTTAACATATTGTTTTCTGTTGCTTAGTCATAGAATTATAGAGGAAAGTTATATAATCATGTGAACCCAATCATGAAAGATTAGTCTTATTACCTGAATGAAAAATACAGAACTATTTTTTATCTCTTTAAGTACTGACGGGTTAGTCTTCAGTAATCAGGCTATGTGCTAGTTGGCGTATTCGTATTTTAATGGGTGTGCCTCCCACATATTATGGCATGCACTTTTGTTTATAACAATAAAGGATGACTTATGTTTTAAGCGAATATCTGGCATGCAACTCCATTATAAAATACTAACCTGCAATAATGCTTAAGGTAGCGCTCCAGTTCCCTGCTCAACAACACGAAATTGTTTGACACATTTTCTGACTCATTAAGCGTAAAGCCTTAAAATTTGTAGGTGTAGGCCTGACTATTAAAGCGATTTGGAATTGAAATGAGTTTTCCATTTTTTGATAAATAAATTAGTTATCGAGTTATGAGCAATTGTGGTTTGTGATGACCAGTTTATTCTTTTTTATCACGGTGTTGTGTCCGAAATTCAGCTCAAAACACCAAGTGAAATATATTATACCCTTACCAAAAAATGGAAACTATCTTTCGTTTACATACTTTTTAAATAAGAACTCTCGCAAATTTCATGCGTTTCTGAAGAAAACCGATTTAAAAAATATGTCAGAAAGTTGCTCCTTTGGATTTGAGAACAGCCTTAATTTGACTATGAAAAAACTCACATTTTTAGTTCTAATTTTGGAACTCGCGAAATTTAAATTCAGAAAAAGGATTTATTTTGACCCTTTCTTTGATACGCGTAACAAAAGTGTACGATTTCTCACAATACGGGCAAAAATACAATAAATGCATTCAAATTAGGCAGCAGTTGCTGAAATCTTATTTGGAAAATTTGAGATTTTATTTGCTTAAAATTAAAACATTCACTTTATGTGTAATTATAAGCTTTAATTAAAGTATTAGATCAAGAAGGTATCCACTCTAAATAAAACATCATTCTTAAACTTAAACTTATCTTTTTCATTAATAGAAATTAAATCTACAATGATTAGACGAAATGATGTCATTTTCCATAAATTTTAAATTGTGACATCAGTCAAGAATTTATTTGAAAATGGAAATAACTGCTCTCTTTTTCTATAAATCACAGAAAATGTTACAACTCTGAATCTAAACCAATACAACACTTAGCTATAACGTATAGCTATAAGATATGGCTGTAGTATACAATCGAGGTAGTAAACAAAATATAGGAGCCATTTATTTACAATGAGTTTGATTAAACGTTGAAAAAATTTGATAGAATGTGACGTCATATCTAGACTTTTTTTTTTCTTTTTCCTAAATTGTTTTCATGAAATTTGACTGTCTGTATTAAAGTAGATGTTTTAATTAAAAAAACATTCAAATTGAGGTGTTACGTTATATTTCCACTCTTATAGCTAAAGTTTTTATTTTATATACAAAAAAATGTGAATTTTCTGTTTAGAATGACGTCAATTTCAAACATGCAAAAATATAGCAAGAAAACTGAATTTTTATTGGCAAATAGAAATAAAGTACACGCGTTATCCTTATTTTTTTCACATTGCGTCATTTTTTAGGGTGTTGCAACAGGAAAGAAACGTTTCAATTAAAAAAATTTAAAAAGAGATATTTCTATAATGTTAAATTATGGAAGGTGGTAGAAAAAGGGATAAATAGTAGTCTGATAATTTTTTTAAAGTAGACAGCAATCTTTTCCACATTCTAAAACATATGTACATTAAGTTTCGTGCAAATCGGTCAAAAATTGAAGATTTGTATAAAGGACATACATTCAGAGAATGGCTTTTATATATGCAGATTATCAAAAACTCACATTCATTGTTATACCCAATCTCTAACTGGTTTAAATATAGTTGGATCGCCAGGAAATTCATTATTAACATTCACCATGAAATGTTCGGTATTGAAAATGAAGTGTGTATCAGTTATATTCCTACTAGAGATTATTAGAAGGGAGACTGTGTGATATAAAAATAATCATATTTAAATCGTGTAAGACAAAGGTAAGACAATTCAGCTTAACTTCTTTTTCAGGATTGTCCTCGGCTTATTATCCTATGGTTATTTATGTGAAGTATCCATTGCTTTGACCTATAAAATCTTGAAGGTATTTTTATTAATGTGCCTTACTTAATTATTCAAGTTATTATACCACTTTTGGCATTAAATTTATATAGGACTAATTGGATATACAATTTTACATCTGGAGCATTCCTTTTTGCTCCTATCTTGTTTAAAATACATAGAGAGAATGAATTAATAATACAAAACATTTTTTAGATGAAATTAAACACATAAATAAATTCAAGGTTATAATTATAATCAAAGTACTTATTTTCTTTTAAAGTCAATAAAATTAAATATATAGTTCTTTATGTAATCCATATTGCAGCTTTATGGTAAACGTTTATTTCTTTTATCACATTGCAAACATTAAGTGTTCTGAAAAGTAATTAAGTTGATTTATGATAAATTTTTCTGAAGAGATTAGTATTTTTAACAGTTCCTTTATAGGGGCATTCAAAAGAATTACATTACATTATGATCTATGGGGGAAAATGATTTGCCATGGTTTTTAATAATGTCTCACAATTTCAAACACATTGAAATTTCCATACATCACTGAAGTGCAATAGTATGAATAACATTCATCATTCATTTACAGGGACACTCAAAAGGATTTTGTTACAAATTGTAACATTCTACCTGCTTTGTGACATCCACTTTCCTAACACTTATAGAAAAGCTTGTTCAATATGAAATCCACTAAACATCACCAAGAATTTGGTTTCTTCATACATTTCTGGATAATTCCACTGTATCAATTTCTCTATTATGAATAACGGTTGGTCAATGGCTATAACAGTAATCTGATTTCCATTAAGAAACTGTGTAACCTGTTTCATTGCATAGCACGTTTAATCATAGTGAATGACGCAGAATCTTCCTAAAATAGTGGTAAAAGTGTTGATATTCATGGAATGAAATCGATTGAAGCTGTGGATTACTTGTGTGGAAAGCTGCCCATGGAACATCAAGCCCCATATTATTAGTATTTTGATTCAAGACATGTTTAACCATGCAGTCTCTTGTTTCTTCATGTCTTTAGATGTTGTATTGTAGACAACATGAATTTTAACATAGCTTCCAAGCAATGTGAAATAGTATGTTCTTTTGAATCTAGGAATGCTGGTAGTACTACAGCAAATTCTCCTGGCAGTGTGGGTACACTTCACTTTTTGAAGGAGATTGTGTCATAAGTCAGAACTTGTGAAGTAATTTTAAACAATTAGGTGGATTTTGAAATAATGATACATTTGTTTCATGAAAAGAATTCTTTGAGGTTGAACTGCTTGGATTGTGATCCAAGTTATCTTATGCTTGAATCATGAAAATCCCTTGTCGTAGTTTTAATGGAAAAACTTTTTTTTTTTTTTTGAACTTAACACTTACAGCTTCATACATGGCTGCCGAGAGTTCCAGTACACAATGATATGAGATTGAAAGTATAAGTAAACGGAGGCTGAATGATTTCTCTTTTTCATGTTCTACCAAATATTAAAAGACCCGTGTAAACTGGCAAGGGAGTTTGTCAGTTGGATGCCTCAATTTATTTCCAGTTGGTTTACACGATTGTGTATTAAAACAAGTTAGCTGAAATATTGAGAGAGATGGTTGAGTAACAAGTTTATTGACTTCAATATTTACTCCATATAACAGCATATTTAAGATACCCAGCAGGGAGCTTGGAATAGATTTACCTTTTCATTGATTCTCAAAATCATCGTTGAATGAGTTCGTATGTTGATGCATATATTTTTACCCTTTTTGCACAAAACAATAAAGCAAGTGCATCTTCATCATGATCATCTTTACATGCTTGCAACAAATCATCAGCAACAATTTTGTCATATGCTAAAATATACTCTCTACCAGAGAATTATTCCGTCGGGTATGCGGAACTGTTCAAAAATACTCTGTTGTAAACTTGAAGTGTGTAAGTCAGGTACTGTATTTTTGGGCATATGAGCCGCGGGGCATACGAGTTTGAAAGTATAAAATATTCCAAGTGCGGCTCTTACGCCAGGGAAGCAGTTACGGTGATTTTTTCCTTTTACAGCAATGTCTTATGGCATCTTTTATTTTATTTTTTTTATTATACCAATATCTTAAGACGCCATTTTTTTCCCCTTTGATCAAGTTTCGTGCTCTCAAATTGGTACCAAAACTTTAGAAAACTTCTCTCAATCGCAGATGTCCGAGAAATGGTATTTGTTTATTTTTAAACAATCAGAGGGATGAATAACATTTATCTCACAGTAAAGGTCAAAATTAACGGTCGCCACCGGCCACAGGGCAACTGAATGATAAAAAGTGGCGACTAAAAAATGATCTGTCAATCGCCACTCTAGTCGCCACTTTTCTCATGCCTTAAAATTTCCAAAAAATTCAGCCCAATACGCTCAAATACGCTTGCTTTTGACTCCCTGTCTTACTGTTTCACGTAAGATCGGCAATCGTTTTCGCGTCATCCTCCCGAAATCCTGAAGGCCAATGAACTACGATCTCTATCGAACTTTCACCCCGCCTACTGACATACAGAGAAATCAACCTTCAACCATTTCATTCTTATCGTTCGCAAAAGTATTTTACGGACAGATTTTACTACAGACAAATAACATGGAAGAACGTGCAAGTGGGAGAAAAAGAAAAATCCTGAAAGGCAACGGCAAGTCTGCGATAACTGCTTATTTTGCTAAAAGGTAAGGACTTCAAATATTATCAGACTGTTTTCCTAATTTATTTTTTATCAACGGTCTTTTCATTTATTTAATTTGTATTTATGTCACTTATTTTTTTTCCCCTTAAAGAATATCGCAAATTTCGCTACTTGTTTGTTTTGAGTAAGCGACACAGTTCAAATTAATTTCTTTAATGTAATAAAAAATAAAATTCAGCATAAAAGAAAGCATTAGTTTCTTTAAAAAGTAGAAAATATATAAAGGATATTTTCTACATAAAATTTCATTATGCGGTATTTGGAAACACAATCTATTTGATTGATGATTCACAATTTCTATTTGATTAAAAAATATATATATTTTTTAAAATAACATTCAATTTGTCCATTTTTTAAATCATTTAAATTTTTAAAAACTTCCAATTACCTATTGTATAACGAAAGTTTTGATGACGATAAAATTAGATCGTTCACATTACAAAAAATATTTTTTTGTTACCTTTCTATTTTGATAGGAATAGACTCATGTTACTTTTGTGCCCCCCCCCCCCCTTTTTTTTTTCTGTTTTTGGCTTGCATAATTTTTAAAGCTGTAATTCTGTGGTTCGAACACTTTACTTTTTATCATATTAGGGAGAGAAAGAAAAAAAAACTTTTTCTCTTAGTTACTTTTCCCATTACATTCAGTTCATTCTTTTTTCTTTACAAGATTCCATGAACATTTTTAAAAAATCTTTACCATCGATCTACTGCTAACATGTGAGAAACGTACTTTTACGTTTTTTGAGGTTAGTAACTTCTGCATAAAACGACTAAAAAGTACATTTTTAATAGACATGTGCTGGAGAGCTTTCATTTTTACTTCACAATTCTATAATTGCCTATTCAAAAAAATTCATTTTTAAAAATAATAATAATCTTAGAGCATATATTTGAGTGTAAATTAAAAGAAAGTTTCTTAAAACGAACAACAAAAAATAGTTTTCGAGTTGTTACTCTTGCTGAATGATTAAATTCGGAAAAAAAATGTCCGCTACTCGCACGTCCACGGCGAAATATGCCCGCATGCAATGTGTTATCTTTTAATAAATCCCTTAATAAAGTTTTATCTTTTTCCATACAAAGCATATTTAGAAAATTTTGCTGATAGTAAGAGGCATGAGGTTTACCTGTGATTTTTCCTTCTCTGATCCTTAAAAATTGAATACATTTTATCAGTTTGCCCAGAATGCCGCGATTCTATAAATCAGTAAACATAATATATTCTTGATATACTTAAGAAACTAATAATTTAGCCATTATAACTAAAATATTAGAAACATGTGCATATTTTGTAAGGTATTTACGCATACGATTTTCTCCCCCCCCCCCCCCCTTTTTTTTCTCTCTCTCTTCTTTTTTCACAAAAGTCCGCAGATCAGTTACTTTTCACAAAATTAAGCTAAATAATTATTTTAAGATTTCTAGAGGCACAGGGGGAAAAAAAGCGAAAAAATATTTTTAAATTTTGTAAAAACGATGTTTATTGACAATGATGTTAATGAAAGTCTAGGAAAAAGTTTTGAATTTCTCCAGTCTTGAATTCTGTACAGGAATAAAAAATACATTCTTTAAACATCTGATCAAATGGGGTTTACAATCCTGCTCCATCTACAACATGAATTCCAGCATTTATTTTTAACTTATTTTATTAAAATCAGAAACCTGAAAAGATATAAAACTGCAACATATTTATTTCATATGTGTTTTATTTTAAAAGAAAATGTAAAGTTTTTTTTCCTGAGTTTATTGAATTGAACCTTGGTGTTTTACTGTCACTAAAGAAAAATCATGTTTATTAAAGTTTATATTTACATAAGTTTCCATGCATGATGCATAGCAGTATTAATATGAAGATAATGAAAATTGGGTGGGTGGGTGGGTGGGTGGGGGTACTTATGCTGTTGAATCCTTCTCCATCCACAATATGAATATTAGCATTTGCATTCAACTTATTTTATTAATATATACAACTTAAAAGGAAATGAAATTGCCTCTTATTTCTTCCATATCTGCTTTAATTATACAAATACTTCTTTTCTTGTGGTAAATGAATGGTTATTCATTTCTGAACTCATTCCATTTTTTTTTACAAGTTTATTATATTTACATAATAAATTAAAAAAAAAATTTTTAAAGAGGGAGGAAAGAGTTAATACTTACTTGTCAGCCATAAAATACTCCTTTTAATCAATTTCCTTTCTCATTTTTTATTTATTTATTTATTTATTTTTTTTTTTATTTAACCTTTCTAGAGTTGTATGCCTATTCTTACAAAAGTCAGGCTTTTATTTTCAATTTTCAAGCATTCCAACTATTTTTTTTTATAGTAATTTCATTTGTTATATGCCATAGTGTGTCAACAGTTTTTTTTTTCTTTTTTCATTGGTGGAAGCTGTTGCATGTGACAAAGTTTTAAATCATATATATATATATTTGCAAAATAGAAAACAATATTACTACTACATATATATTTTTTTTCCAGTAGACTAAATTGTTTTGCTAAATCTTTTTTCTTTTTTAAAAACAAAGAAAAAAATAAAGAGGCTCAATAGTTTCACAACCAAATTAAAAAATGCAACAGATAGAGCAAAAGTAAAGACAATTAAATAAATAACTTAAATAGCTCACTGTGTAGCTAAGAAAAGCCTTTACAAAAAGCTTTACAACTAACAATTCCTTTTTTTATATATATAGGATTTGTACACCCACACCTGAGCCTATACCTGCAGTTGATTCAGAGGGCAAGGATGATCCAAATAAGGATAAAACATTTTCATCTACATTGGAAGCTGTACCCGAGGAGGCAGATTCAGTAGACGACACAATTGATACAAATTTGTCATATACACAACTGGATATTATGTCTGTACAAAGTATGCAAGTAGCACAACCACCACCTGTATCTGAGGTAGATTCAGTAGATGACCCAAATAATGTTACAGAATTTCCATGCACACCTGTAGCTGGACCCAATATTCAGGTACCGCCAACAACTGTATCAGAAGTGGATTCAATGGATAATACTGATGTTTTTAGTATTCCAATTCAAAAGGCCCATGTACAGCCAAGAGAAAAAGAGATCACGGAAAAAAAAAGATATTATCGAGAAGAGTGGAAAATGGTTAAAGATGACAAAAAGGCAACTGAAGACCGATTAGAAAATCTGATTATTGATCCTAAAGATGATTGGGGTATGTGGTGTAAAGCATGCACGAAATTTGCACCTAGAATGGGACTGAAATCTTGTTCTAATTTTGTGAAAGGACATGAAAATTTTAAACCTCCTCGCCCTAAAAAAGAGACAGTAGACTGCCACTTTTCCAGCTCTGCTCATGTTAGGTGTGCAGAAGTAGCTAAAGCAAGTCGACAGCCTACTGAAGCAGCTCCAGTCTATCAAAAGCTAATAGAAATGGATATGAATACTAAACAAAAAATGGAAAATCTTTTCAGAATTGTTTTTTATTTCGCGATGAAAGACAGAGCAGCAAACGAATTTTCGTCTGAGTGTGAACTGCAAAAAATGAATGGAGCTAATTTAGGAAAAACGTATCAAAATGATATATCTTTTAAAGTTCTTCTCAAGTATGTGGCACTGTCGTTCCAAAATAAAATTATTTCTCAAATAAATAAAGCACAATTTCTGTCTATAATGACAGATGGCAGTACGTCGAAAAAGTGTACAGAATATGAAGCTGTTGTTGTGAGGTATGTAAACAAGGAAACTTCAAAAATAACAAATTCCTTCATTGGACTGTGCAACATCGAAAATGCCACTGCATCTGGCATAGCGGATGTTATAACAAACTGTTTAGATGGTGCAGGACTTGAGAATTGGGAAGAAAAACTTATTTGTATGACAGTAGATGGGGCATCAGTCAATGGAGGAAAACACAATGGCATTGTGAAGCTCATTGACTCACCAACATTTATTCACTGCTACAACCACGTTTTAGATCTATGTTTAAAAGATTCCATTAAAGGCAATGCTGCAGCAGTGAAATGCATGGCATTCATTAAGCAACTTAGCACATTTTATAGAACCAGCCCAAAGTTTCTCGATAACTGGCAAGAGCTGGCGAGGTGCTTAATGTAAAGTTAATTACATTTAAACCGGTATGTGACACAAGATGGGCTGATTCTTTAGAAAATGCAGTGATGCCAGTTGTTAGAAATTATAATGCTGTTGTTCAGCACTTGACAAATATTGTGTCAGACCATAATTCTGCATAATATTCAAGCAACATCAAAACAATGGCAAAAAGTCTGCTTTCAGACTTAACAACGTATGAAGTGTTGCACTTCTTTTATGCATTTGCAGACTTCGTAACAACATTTTCAACAACGTCTAAGAAGTTAGAAACAGCAGACCTGGACATTGTACAGGCTGTACAATCGGTTAAAAGTCTCCAAATTGTCTTGCACGGTTTCACTGCTGTTCCGCAGCAAAATGAAAATCAGAAGCATCTGAATTAATTTTTAAATAGCACTGATGCTACAAATGATTTAGTATACAAAAATGTTGTATTACGTAATGAAAAGAGCAAGAGAAATAAGGATAAGGATGAAAATAATTTCATGAATTTATGCGAAAAAGCACATGAAATTATAAAAAAGCGTTTTTTTAATAATGAAGAAACTAGTTCTGTCATTATAAAAATATCCAAAATTTTGAATACAGTGTATTTCCCTCCAATTTTGCCTGAAAATTTCGGTGAGCCTGAAATTGCTGAATTTTGTTCAATTTTCCATCTGTCAACCCAACATGCCATTTCAGAATGGAAGGAGTTCAGAGACATTCTTTCAGAAAATTTCAGACCTGAAATAAGTCTGAAAGATTTATATAAAAAACTTCAGACGGAACATTTTCAACATGTGAACACAATCAGGCAAATTGTAGAAATCATTCTTACAATTCCACCCAGCAATGCTGAAGTGGAACGTGTATGGAGCAACTTTAGTTACATTTTAGATGATCGAGCTCTTTCAATGACGAAAGAGACTTTAGAATACAGACTGAAAATTAAAAAGTCTGATTGTAAATTGGATGAATTTAATCCAAGTGATGCTTTAGAATTGTGGTGGTCAGACACAATTAGAAGTCGAAGGCCCAATTTGAAATAAATTTATTTTCTTAATTTTCTTATCATTTTTCTTAATATTTATTCTTTTTTTATTATAAAACTGTATTAAATTCTCTGTGACTGCAAAACTTCAATTTTCATTAAACATTTTAAAATTTAATTTCATTTCTTGTTCATATTTACAAAAATCCTTTAAAATTTATGAAATGTGCAGTTTTTGTTAAATTCTATGTTTATCCATCTTAATATCAATATGGTAAGTAATATTTTGTATAATGATTTTTACATAAGTAAATTAAAATGTGCATAATTGTTCTAAGTAATTGGGGAATAATATTTTCCTCCAAAACCAAAATAAGATCTCTGATTTCATTTTATATTATATATTAATAATATTAACATATATATTAGAACTATTTAATTTTACATAACAATATCTGATTTTTTTAAGTACCATTCACGTTTAATATTTTTAACTAAAAAGAGTGGCCACTGCTTTTTAAAAAGTGGCCAATGTAGAAACTGCTACTACTGGCCACTGGCCGCTAGTGAAATTTCCCAATTTTGACCTTTATCTCACAGGTTCTCAAGTTAAAAATGATTACATTTTCCACGCATCCGTCAATAATTACTTTACCCTACGGATACTGGAATGTACAGATATCGCAATCTTTGCCTCTAATAACATCCTTTCCTCCCACTTGCAAAGCAAAACTGCTCGCAGAGTGCTGACTCTGTGAAACTACTGGTCTCTTAATACAGAAATCTCAAATCCTGGATCTCCTAATACACAGTAAAAACACTGAAGAGCAAGATTTTTCTTTATTTTTTTCAGTATCGGACTCTTTTTAAACCTGGCCCCTAAAATAGAGGTCCGTACCTGACTCGACCAGGCAAAATGAATTCAAACTTGAGCCGATGCTGGAATTTTACTCACGCAAAAACACCGGCTTATTAATGTAAATCCTAAGAAAGATTTTTTTTTTTTTTAAATCTCATTCTCATTCCATTATTTTTAAATGGTCTTTTTTGCATTGGATAGCTGAGGTCAAGCTTTACAAAGAGCCTTTTTTACTTTTTCAATTGTATTTAGAAATTTTTTTTTACTAGAATACTTTCACTTTCAAAACTGATTCCGAAAATTAAAGAACACTACGAAAAACATCTGTAAACAAAATTGAAAAAGGGTCTTTTTCACCGACCTCAGCTATAAGATACAAAAAAAAAAAAAAAAAAATCATTTAAGTATACTGAAATGCGAATTATGCATTTAAAAAAAATTCTTCCATAGGATTAACATTAGCGAGCAGGTGTTTTCCCTTGCATAAAGTAGCCAATCCATAGGATAAAAAAAATCGGCCCAGCCTGTACAAAAAAAAAAAAAAAACCCAACCTGACTGAATTTCTTCAAAACATTGATTTTTACATTTATATTGTTAAAAATTGTTTCGTACTAAGAGTTCTGAACAAAAATACTTATTTATCTTTTTTTTCATGTTTATAATCTTTATTTTTAAAGAAGCGCCTAATAAAATCACTCAAGTATGTATTTATAACTATAAAACAAACATACAATTTTGTTATCTCTTCACTCAACTAGAAGAAAAAAACATTTGATTTCAAATTCACTCCATTTTCTTCACCGAACGTTCTGCTCTATGACCTTGACCTGTAGTTGACTGATTAGTTTCAGTTTTCTTTCTTTGAAAAGAACCTTGAATGCAGTAGAAAAAAGAGGTAACAAGATAAGAGATTTTTTTAATGCTAAGTGGATTCGTGGATTTCCTTCTCTTTCCTTAAACTTATGATATATATTTTTATAATGAAAAGGAAAGTCTAAATTCTGAGCAAGAAATATTTTTAAAAACTTACAAAGTTATTTTTATAAATGATCGGGCCGGGTCATACTCTTTTCTGAAGGTTCTGGCCGGACTGGGTTCAGGCCTTACTTTTTTTCTGAAGGGCCAGGCCGGACCTAACTTATTTTTTCTGCACGGAGCCGGGACTGGTTTCATTCCTAGTCTTCACAATCCAAAATTTTCCGTCTTATTTTTGATCCAGTCCGTATGAAAATCATTGTCTCGTCGTAGCCTGGTCAGTTCAGGAGTCAGTAAAATTAGGCCCGGGCCAAAAATTTTTTTGCAAAAAATGCATGCACTTTTAAAGCGCCATTATTCAACAATTACACATTAAAATTTATTCTTTTTAAAGAGTAGTAGATTTCATATGCTTATTAAAATATAGTAAAACGTGTGAAAAGAACCTGCCTATGACAGAATCCTGTTTTAAACTTAACAACGTGTTGATCCATGCAAAATTAATATACTAATACATAAGAAAAGAATATATAATACATTTACACTTACTAAGAAGGCATCTTGGCTATAACACATTTGTTTTTCTTTTCTATGCAATTCTGTCTTAGCAGATTTTACTGTACAGCATTTTTCAGATTTTTAACACTTCAATACATAGAGAATGGATTAACAACATTAAGGATAACTGAAACATTTGCATACAAGAAATGGAGATTCATTAAAAAAAATAAACATCACAGCCTGCGGCACTTCTATAAAAATGAAAATTATAAACATGAAAAAAAAAAGTTAAGATAAATATTTTTGGTCAGAGCTTCTCGTACGAGACAAATTTTTAACCAAATCGATGTATGTTTTGTAGAAATTTACTCGGGCTGGGTTGATATTTTAACCTTTTTCCGAGTTGTTCCCGGGCCAATCTTTTAGCTGTTATATCAGGCCGGGCCGGGCCGGGCCGAACTTTTAATTTTTTACCGGGTCGGGCCAATATTTATGTTGTGCAGGCTGCACTGAACTTTTAATTTTCTGTATCGGGCTGGTCCGGGTCGATTTTTTTTTTTCTACGAGTCGGGCCGAGCCTGGGCCTAGAAATTTCAGGCCAGGCCCCGACCTGAAAATTTCGGCCTCTAAGTGTCTCTACTCTATACGATATTTCAAGACCTCTAAAATCCAGAAAAGCCACGGCCGGAACGATTCTGGAATTTAGAGATTGTATAAATATCAGCTCCTTGGGTGCAGCACTTACATCGATATACTTAAAAAACAGATTTTCGTTCATGCGGTGCTTACGGTGGGTGTGGCGGGAATTCCCGAAAATACAGTACATATAATTGCACATATGTTAATATAAGCTGAGTTAATCGCTCTTTATACATTTTTGTCATGAAACCCATTTTAAAAACTGGTTGAAAGCAATTTGAATATCTCACTTTGTTCTATGAAATTTTTAATTTTTATATAGACATATTTTAAAGGTATTGCTTATTTAACACATTTCATTACTCCAATACTTGCTGTACAATCCTCCTAGATATTTTGTGTGATATTTTTTTTGTTTGAGCAATCATAATACATAGTGCACTAAAATTTAATTCAATTGCGAAACACATCGCACAATTGCAAATTCCCCTTTGGCAATTTCCATTAATAGACAGAAATATACTTTAGATGTTTTATATAGCCCTAGAATTTATACACACTAACTAATAGAAAAAAAATTATTTAAAAACATGTACAAGAATTGAAAACACACTACCAGCAATAATTGTGCATGGAGTAATGTTTATTATTTTGTGCCCTGTTATATGAACGATGAACACTATGCACACCATACTGAGTAATAAGTATCCTGGAAAGCATCTCACAGATATATAAACTTTAATATGTTGAAAATAGTGTAACTTGAATGAACCACAAATGATTTTCCCCCATAGACTGTAATATAAAGAAATTCTTTTGATTGTCCCTGCAAATGAACAATGAACGCTATTCATACTATATTCTATGCTAAGCATCTTGTACTGTACTTCAGCGATATATATAAATTTCAATGTATTTGAAATTGTGAAACATTATTAAACACTACTGCAAGCGATTTTTCTCCCACCAATAGGTTGTAATGCAACATAATTCTTTTGAATGTCCCTGTAAAGGAACTATAACTGATACACACTTCATTTTCAATACCGAACATGCTATAGTGAATATCAATAACATACATAAAATTCATTGCAATCTGACTATATTTACGTATGTATGGCAAGGCAGACAGCCACACAAACTGAATTCATAAATACTTTTCAACAATGTTGGAAAGTTACAAATGACAATTTTAACCTAAACTGCATAGAAAGTTACATCAAACACACTTTTATATGATGAATAGTAAGTAAATTGCAAGAATTCCAGAAAATGTTTGTCATTCGAATTTCAGCCGCCATGTTTAATTCCTATGGTTTTACATGACGCCTACTCCTCTTATATGCATTATATTAATACAGGGTGTCCAGTGAATAAGACCCTGATTTCAAAGTTAAATATCTCAAAAACAAAAATCGATAGAATTATGCGGTAAACAGTTTGTTTATTAGCTAAGCTGTAAAAATGTTATACAGAAGTTGCAAAAGCCGTTAACAGATGGCACTGTAATCGCAATACTTGTAAACTGTACTTCGAAGTCCAGAGCACTAGCGTCTTATTCCTAGATGGCTCCCTACGGAAGAACGAATATTGGGAAAGTCCACTTTTTCGTTGGGGGTGATGTGCAGAAGTGGAGACATGTGGTCACAGAATTATTGCATCAGCTTTAATTTTAGAAAATTTCAGTTAATAGAATTTTCAATAAAAAGTTTAGAAATCATTATATAAGAACTTATTAAAATATTTTATTAAATTCAATTTTTAATGCCATATAATTACTTAAATCAAAATAAATATATTTAGAAAAATAATTTTGTACTTTTCATTTATTTTTTATATTTTTAAATCACGGCATAATATTTTGGTATTATTGTTTATACCCGAATTATTATAAATAAAAAAGTAATTTTGCACTTTTCATTTATTTTTAAATCACGGCATAATACTTAGGTTTTAGCATAACACATATATTTCTTTTCTTTGTAAACAAAGTATTAGAGACAGAAATTATGCATAAAATTATTTCTTTTTTAAAAGGAATTGATAAGTCGTCATATCATCAACGTCAAAGTAAAAGTATTTTGGATGCTGCATTCCTTTCCAACACTTCGGATCCTATCGATAGAAGCTGCGCCATATTTTTGTGCGCAATGATAAAAAAAAATGAAAATGAGTTTTTAAAATTAAAATTATTTTTTTAACTTAATTTTAAAAATAGAAACTTTGTACTTTTTCATTCAAACTATTCTCTACAATTAAAAAAAGTGATTTATGAATCCTTATTATAAATGCTCAATGATTTTTACTTTCTTCTATCTTTACAAGAAGAAAGTATTGGATTCATGAAAATTTTCGAATTCCGGTTTTCAATGGATTCACACGTTTTAGGGGTCAAAGAACCCGAAAAATGTCTGTCTGTGAGTCTGTCTGTATGTGACAAAAATTTTGTGGGCACTCTATCTCAAGAACTAATGCACGGAATTTAATAAAAATTTATACTCAGTTAGTTCCTGATATAAATTGGTGCTGATTAGTTTTTGGTATAAATCGCCCAACAGGTGGCGCTGCTATGCTGCATTTTTTTGCGATTTCTGAAATCTATCCCAAGATCTATCTCAAAAGCTAATGCTTGGGTTTTAAACAAACTTCAGATTCAGATATACCTAGATATGAATTAGTGTTGTTTATGTTTTGGAGTAAATCGCTCAACAGGTGGCATGGCTATGCAGCATTTTTAAAGATTTCCACAATAGCTCAATCTCCAGAACTAATGCACGGATTTTCATCAAATTTCAGATTAAGCTAGTCCTTCACATGAATTGACATTTTATACATTTTGGTGTAAATCGCTCGACAGGTGATGCTGCTATGCTACATTTTTCAGAATTTCCGCAATAGCTCTATCTCAAGAACTAATGCACGAATTTTCACCAAACTTCAAATTCAAATATACTTTGATATAAATTGATGCTAAATTGATGTAATTTCTTGTACTATTTAAATGATTTAATCGACGTGATTTTTATAGAAGAAAGTTTTGTGATGGCCACAACATACTAGTTTAAAAAGGGGTTTCTTTTAGCTTAATTAAATTTTAAAACCATAAACTTTGGATTTTTTATCCAAACTTTTTTCGCAGTTTAAATAAATATTAAAAAATAAAGATTTCCATTTTTTTCAAATCCTCCTCTACTTGGATTCGATTCCACAATTTACCAATTAGGAGAGAAAAGACATATCACAGAGATACTGGTACCCGGACCGAAGTAGCTTATAGCAAAATTTGAAACAAATCTCAATTCTGTCAACACATGGCTCCGTTTCTGCACATTACCGAAATAAAAAAAATTAATAAGTTCTTACATAATGATTGCTAAACTTTTTATTGAAAATTCTATTAATTGAAATTCTCTAAAATTGAAGCTGATGCAATAATTCTGTGACCAGATGTCTCCACTTTGGCACATCACCCCAACAAAAAAGTGGTCTTTCCCAATTTTCGTTCTTCCACAGAAAGCCATCTAAGAATGAGACACTAGTGCTCTGGACTTCAAAACACAATTTATAGGCACTGTGATTACAGCGCCATCTGTTAGTGGTTTTTGCAACTATTTTTTTTTACTTCTGAATAACATTTTTACAGCTTGGCTAATAAACAAACCATTTACCGCATAATTCTATTGATCTTTGTGTTTGAGATATTTAATTTTGAAATCAGGGTCTTATTCGCTGGACACCCTGTATAAAGTACATACAAACCAATCTGTATATTCTTATGATTTGAAGTTTTTTCATACCTAGCACCCAGAATACTGCAAATTAAGAAGTTAATATTCATAAACATGCCAATTTTTTGTCTCTTTTTATGTATATCTTTCTGCATTAAATGAAAACTTTGTTCCATTAAGAAATTTTATAATTCAACTGTATTATACTATTTATTAACTTAGATAATTTATAGTAACAAAATTTTAATGTTTTATGCAATTGTTAAACCATACAAGAATTTGCATTTAATTTTGCTTGTGTTATCAAACAATGAGCTATGTGGTGAGTCAAATTCTTTAGAAACTCATTGATAACACCTTTTTTACAAAAACTTTTGCATATAATTTTTTTTTTTTTTTAAATATTTAATGTGAATGTTTTGTCTCATCATTGAACTACTTCAGAAATTGAATAATGAGTAAAAAAATGTTATCCTCATTTGTATTTGTAAAAATAGTGTCATTTTTAAAATGTACTTTTTCTACAATACAAATCTTCAATAATAAAATTTTCATACTGTTGGCTTGTATGAAGTCTTATGAAAATGAAACACAGATTTTTGACAGCAGTTATATATTAGTTAATGAATATAATTTCATGTCTAAAACACAGTAGCTTAAACTTTTCAAATTCTAATTCGACTAGCAGCAACATAATGTCAAATGAATAAGGCATTATTACCAAAATGACTCATTACACTGTGTTACAATAAATAAAAATAAGAACGGCTAATCAGTGTATACAATATATTAAAAAACCTTCAATCCATTTCAATTAAATAACAAAGAACTCAAATATTATATAGAAATGACTAAACGTAAATTCAGCAAAATACTTAAAGGACTTAAAAGAGATATTAAATATTGTAAACTGAGCACAACCCTATCAAGACTTTGTTCCAATGGTGAAATAAAATCAATCTATTTTGAAAATGCAGGAATTATTGTTTGACAAACGAACCCCCACAAAGCCAAGATTTGTGAATCACTGGAAATAGTAACAAGAAAAAATCAAGTCTGCAACAATAATGTATCCTACATTATGCCAAGCGCTTGGATCGAATTGTCTGAAAACTGTAATTACGTTTCAATAAACATTAAATTGGATTTTATTCAACAGATGGCACTACTACTTTGTTTAAAAATGAACCTTGGGAAACTACCGCTAAAGAACATCAATATTCGTTTTTGAAAATTGTGTAATGTTGATATTATAACATGTAGGTTCCTCCTGGATATTTCCCTGACGATGAACAAGTTTTTTATTGTTCGAAACTGTTGGAATATAGTTGTATTTTAAATAAGGCATTATTTAAAGTTTTTTTAATTGTAAATTTTCAACTTTTCATCATAGTTTTGGAAATTATAACGCATTTTTGGTCTCTCCTTAAAAGACCAGCCCATTTCTAAATTTTTACACTTCTGTTTATTTTTACCACATGAATTTACAATTTACCCCCTCCCCCCCACCTCCACCTTTTGCATTGCCATTCTGTTTTGTTTTCCATTGTTCTTGTTCAGTAGATAACGCAAAAATTGCTATCCCAGTTTGTGATTTTTATTATTATTCTTATTTTTTTAATGCAAAACATAAATTTTTTTCCAATTTCAAATCTTACAGAATTTGCTTACATGAAAAAAAAAAAAAAAATACTATACAAAATCAATACGGACAACAGCAAATTAAAACTTTATTATAGTTTTTAATGATAAAATTTGACTTAATTACAAAATAAACTAAATTCTTACTCTAGGGTTCGCTTCATCTCCGTCCCAACAATATGTACTGTTTCAGTAGGAGCTCCTATTGCAGCAGCACTATTAGAGAAGGCATTATCATTTGCAAAAGCATCCTGGGAAGCTTCAACTCGCTCTGCATAGGCTTCGGGAAACCAACCTTTTTTCCCATGTAGTTCACCTTTCAGCCAACCTGGTTCAGTGCTTTCACCAGCAGGTACCTATTAAAATAACATTAGATTAATTTTTTGATGAAATTACAAAATCTATTCTTCATACATAAGGTTCAAAC
Source organism: Maratus speciosus (assembly GCA_963932465.1). Classification (NCBI taxonomy): domain Eukaryota; kingdom Metazoa; phylum Arthropoda; class Arachnida; order Araneae; family Salticidae; genus Maratus; species Maratus speciosus. The sequence continues at coordinate 255,385,549 of OZ010793.1, read as the reverse complement.
ACAATTTTCCAAAAAATCTACATTTTCCCAGTGTAAAAAACAGTATTAAGCACCCCCCCCCCCTCAAAAATAAATAAAAACAAACACAAGTTAATCTCAAAAGTAAAGTTATACATCACATATAAAAAACACAGTATATTTCATTTTCCCACTTACTACCTTTGTTGTACGTAAATGGAAACTATTTTCTTATATTAGGGAAAACTTCCAGAGCTCTTTCAGTAATTTAAACATTTTCAATACAATCCCACTTGACAAAATTTTAAAGGAAACACATTACGCTGCATAACAGAGAATAAGTCTGTACATCTTGTTTTCAAACAAACATCACAAATTGGAAGAATTAATAAATAATGTGCATCTTTAATAACATTTCGTTTTCAAAACAAATTTGAAACCACTGCAAAATGTAGACATAATAAGTGAAGAATAGTCAACTATGGAGAAAAATCTATAGCACATTGCACAAAATTAAAAGAAAAGGAGACACGCTTACTTCCAATTTGCAACCTTATACAATTTGCAAAATAAAATCAGATCAAATTAACATTTTTTCGTTTTAAAATTCCTTTTCATAGAAGCTAAGTAGTTTAATCAAAAATAATAAATTAATGAAACAAATTTACATAAAAATAATTTAGATATAAAAGAAATATCAACAAAAATTATAAAACTTAAACTCACTATAAATATCTATTAAATCTTAGTGAATAAATAAAGGAAAACATTAATAGTATAAAGCAAGCAAAGCAAAATATACAATTACTTAAAAAATAAATATCATTCATCTTCTTCAGAAGAAGAAAAACCACCAAAGTCCTCTTCATTATTTTCATCATAAAAAATTAGATCCATTATTCCTTGCTCTAATTGTTCAGTAGATGGTTTTACAGCATGGCAAAGATTGTCTTGGAACTCTCTATTCTCAGAGCCTTCAAGAGCTGAAGAGATAGCACAGCATTTGAAAGACACTCTGGCGAGCTCTTCCAGTATATTCTCCCAAGCATTAAACACCCACAGCTCGCTCACTCGCAGGGCTGCCGGATTATAGCCAGGCCAAAAAAAAAGGTGGTTGGCTTTTTTTTTTTTGGCTTAAATTATTTTTAAAAAACTGGCTTTTTAAAAATGAAATTTGTTTAAAGTGGTTTAAAAAAAAGATTTTCTTAATTGCAATTTTAATTGTATACACAATGAATATTTTAATATAACAAACTAAATAATTGATTTCTAAAAAGTGAATGCTTTTATTTTAATTAATGAATAAATTCAATTTAAAAGAAATATTTTACTTAAAACTTGTCTATTAATTCATTATAAATTTACACTTCAAACACTTGAAAATTAGGTTCATTTTGCTTCAAATTTTATCTTTTTCAAAGGGAATAAAGCAATTTTGCATTATATTACATTCACAGTTTATACATATAATTTTAAAGTCAAAACTAATATGTCATAGCTCAAACTCAAACATTGTCAAAATTACTTGTAAATTATCCAATACAGTTTATGCTTATGGGCTATACAAAATATTTCTTAAATTTAATAAATGTGTTACACAAATGCCATGAATCCAGGTCTACAGTCAAAGGATGGCTAGAAGCCTTCCTAGCCTAGAACTGTTTTGTTTCTGACAGTAAATATTCTTGTATATTTTTCATAGAGTAAGGAAATTTTAAAAAAATGACAAATTATATTTAACATTTTATTTTATGGCTTTCTAGTTATGACTGTGTGGAATAAGATGAGAAACTGTTTGAGAGCAGAGAAGGCAGAAAAATTAGTCACAATCTATAAATATTTTAAATATGAGCCAGATGACTGGTAACAAAACAAGAATTCTGATCCAAACAATGATCGCACCTAAATTTGTAAATTTTGATTCCCCCCCCCCCCCCCCCCAAATTATGAGAACACATTTTTGAGATGATCATTAATTATGAATTTTTTTACAGATAAAATAGATTTTTTTATAACAAAATCAAAGTCCTATAAAAGACAGTTTTTTTTAAAAATTGGTTAAAAGATATAAATTTTTAGAATCTGAACTGAATGACGTAACAAGAATTTTCATCTCAACAATGTTTTGATATTTAAATCTGTAGTTTATTTATTTAATTTTTTGCATTTCTTTGAAGTATAACACATTAGTTTTGAGTTGATATTTATTGATGAATTCCTTGCTGATAAAATGTAAATGGATTTTTTTCTATAAAAAAGCCAATAAAGTCCAATAAAAGCCAGTCTTTTTTAATAAAAAGCCAACCGGCCTGCCTTTTTTTTTAAAAAAAAAAAAAAAAAAAAAAAGCTGCCTTTTTTGCAACCCTGCTCACTCGAGCCTTAAATGGTTTATTCCATCACACATCTGCAGGCTGTAGTAATCTGGTGCATCCAAGTGGTATTAATACCAAATCCATGTCAACCGAATCCAGCACTTGTTTTGCTTCTGCTGATCTGTGGATTGGCGCACGGTCCAGAATAAATAGACAACTGAAATCATCGGTGTTCGCTCCATATACTCCGGAAGTCCATTCTACAAAGTTATCCGCTGTCATCTAGTTCTTCTTTGTTGCTGCAACTTTTATGTTTGACAGAATTCGGACTTTGGTCCAAAATTTGGGCAGAATCTGTAAAGAATGCTGTGGTATTACAATTATAATATTAGTTGTCAATTAAAGGAAAATAGTTATGAAGATCTTTTTAAAGAATATTGTTTTGTGCTTTTCAGGATCCATTTTGTTCTTTGCAACCAAGCAGTTGTAAGAATAAAAATAGGAAACTTCTTACTTGAATAGTAGTAGCTGTAAACAAATGATGAGGAGACTTTTGAGAACAAAATCAAACTTTATTCATCTTTATCTTAGAAGAGAAGAAAAAGGCCTTCTTCCATTGGTCACCATTTTTAATTAATTCTTTGGCCAATAAAATAATCTACTCCACTTGAAGATATTTCTTTAACCCCTTAATTCTCGCTCCCGTCAATATCACGAGCTGAGGTGTCGTTTGTTATTTCTCGTGCCCGTCATATTTCCGGGCTGGAGATTTAATCACTGGAATAAACTTCTGAAACCAGAAAAATTCAACTGGCATTCCGTGTGAACTCTTTGAATATTACAATTTGGGTCTAGTTTTTGGCGCTGATTGTGATGTTAGACTTTGTATTGCATGTTTCGAAATATATCACACACACACAAAAAAAAAATTAATAATCAAAATTAATGTATATATATATTGTTTCAAATTTTATTTGTAAATATTTGTGTGATGATGATGAATAAAGGTATAAGGTGTGAAAAATAAAGGTCTTATTCGCATTAATTTGCATGGTGTAAAATAAGCACTAAGACACAGAATTCTCGCATGATGGATTTTCTGCAAATGTGAATTTGTTCTATAACATCTTTTTTTTTTTGACAAAAAAACAAAAAGAGCTCATTGCATATTTTGTTTAGTAACCTTATAATTATTCAATTTTGGTAATAAAAAAATTAGGTACTTTTTTACGGTTTTTCCAAATTTTAAGCGATTCTTAAGGGGTTAAAAAATTAAAGTGCAGCATAAATTGAATTTGGTATTGATGAAAACTATAATTAAAAAATTTTCCATGATATCAGGAAATAAAAAGGTATTTAACAACGAAGACATCGTCTTTGGATACTGTTCGCTAGACCCTACATCAGTAGACCAGCAGGCCGGAGCCTGCGGCTCTTCGACCTCTTTAAAACAAAACTATATCATGAACTAAACTATATCATCAAAACTATAACATGGCTTCACCAACAAACAGATTCTGATTTAAAATTAAGAAAATTTTTGCTTTATAGTAAGTAATGGGATTGACAAAAGTATCAGAAAGAAAAGATTTAAATCTATTAGAGAATTAAAAAAAATTAGGCAATATCTAAGCAAATCTGAAAGAATACATTTAAAAACATTTATTTTTATTTGCTCTAGCGATCACGAAATAAGCACGCTTCCGAAGGCATGAGCCTCTACGTAATGCATATATCACGAGCGCTTCAATCATCATCACAATACATGTAGACGGTAGAGAGACAGCACATCAGTTAACAGCACGATGAAACAGTGGAACTTGCCAATGTACGGCTAATACAAAACACTCACACAAAAATAAATATGGATTTGAATTTAAACAACATCGATGTATAAGGCCAAAATAAATAAAAAAAGTAACATGATTTAAATAAAGTGAGATTTCATCATCTCACAAATGCTCCTTCAAAATGCCGGCACCTTGTATCCATTTGCATGGGCTGCTAGGCTACCGCAAAACCTCTTTTGCTATAGCCTGTTTTTGCAATTCCTATTTTGTATTCCCTTTCTCATTATTTGTTAGATTGCATGGACTGTCAAATCTGGCCATTGTTTGATTCATGTTTGCTATATTGCATAACATATAATCACAGGAATGTTTCTAATATATGCTTGTAATAAAAAAATTTCACACATTGCATGAAGCTTCTCCCTCAAGTTCTGGAGCTTTTCGGATGCCATTTGTTACATGCCGCATTGTTACACCAAAACACTGTTTCCAATTAACCATGTACTTATTTGAAGTTCTGAAGTTCACGATGCTCAGTTTGCATGCAATTTTGGAAGCTTCTACAGCCAGGTATTTATTTCTGACAACCATGCTCACCATGATTCACCATGCTGTTTCAAAAAACTGGAAAAGTTCTTCATACAAATCTTCAGACAATGGCTTTCTTCCACAGCCTATTTTTTTCTTCCTTTTCATATTTCCAATGGCATGTGACCACAGTGTAGCTTCATTGCTTAACCAGTTAAGCAAACATTTTCGGTTTGCTTGGAACTCTGTTGATGTTTTGTGGAAATTGCAACTATTTTTTTTATGTTATTCATGTATCTCTAACTTTTTTTCAATGGTATAACTATTTCTAACATTAGACATGATTAATTTCTGGAGCACATGTGTTGAAACAGAAAGCAAATTACAGTCTAGCAATTTAGCGTAGAACTCGAATTGCCACACTGTACGAGATACAGGTTCGGACATGTGACCTCTGTCCAAGATAACCAATGGGTGCAATCAATGATCACATGTATAAATGCTTTTCTTCTCCTTTCTTCCCCATCCCTCCACTATTAACCACTATTATACTGTCCAATATAATAATAATGATTTATGGATATTAATAGAATTAAGTGAAAACTAAAGAAATTGTAGAAGAAAGTTCGTATTGCCCTAGCAAATTTTAAACAAAAATAAATGCAATATTTACCAAAACATCATCACCAGGCATGACTGATAATTCATCTGGATTTCTAGCCTCAAAAGCATATAACACTCGAAATTTAACCATATTAGAAGCAGGAACAGCATTATCTATTAAAAAAGATGAAAAATCTAAGCCTTTTATTTTAGCAATTTATGGATAAGAAAATATGCAAGCATAATACACATAAATTAATTCATTTTCATAGAAGGCTTAATGGATAATTTGAACTCAACTTTACTTGATTTGAAATATCAAGTAAAATAACTCATCAGATAATAAACCATCAAAAGTAAGATACAACTAAATACATTTTAATGAAATATAGCTTGTATTTTTGTGAGTCAAAATAGAGTCTAAATACTACATAATACTTGAAATTTTAGCAATTTAGAATATATACAGACATGCAACTCTTTAGATGACTTCAAAAAGTGACAAATGATTCATGAAAGATGACATATTAATAAAAAGACAAAATATAGCGTTGCTTTTCATCTATAGCAGAAATGGCATCAGATTTTCAATTAAAAATTAATTAATAGATTTATGTATAAGATCAAACTTCAATGTCTCAAGTGAAAAGTTTTATATGCAGCATAACAGGAAAGGAGAGCAATTGAAAGAGTGGTGAATTATGAATCAACTCAAACAGTGAAATCTCTTAATAGCAGACAGCTTGGCACCACAGAATTATAGCATATGAATTTATAAATGTTAGAGTAAAAAAAATTAGAAAGTTTCTTATCCAGGAATGTATATTACAGAAGTTTTAGTGTATTTTACTTTTAAAACTTTTTTCTTGTCCCTGCTCCTTTGGACCTTTTATCGATCCCTCCCCCCTTCATATCTGGCACAAAAATAGAGGTATATGTAAAATATGAATGTTACTATTTAACCAATTGACAGTGATGGAACAGCATGGACCTCATTTTGGAGCAGCAAAAAGCCATTTTGGAGCAGAAAATAACCATTTTGGAGCAGCAAAAAGCCACTTTGGAGCAGAAAATAACTATTTTGGAGCATCAAAATGTCATTTTTGAGCAAAAAATAACTATTTTGGAACATCAAATGTAAAATTCGTGTGTTATTTGGACCCTTTGTTGAAATCAGCACGTTTTTTTCTTTATCTTTTGACGAAATTAGCATGTTTTTTAAAAATCTTTTGACAAAATTTGCAGTTTTTTGCGACCTTTTGATGAAATTTGTTGTTTTTTCCGCAATCTTTTAATGAGATTATTGTTTTTTTTTCACAGTATTTTGGCCCTGTTTTGTTTGTTTTTTTACGAAATTAGCGATCCTTTGACAAAATTCGCGCATGACAAAACATAAATAACTCCGACATAACATAATATTCAAAAGCTAAATTTCCGGTATAATATTATAAATGATTACATATATATATGAAAAACCTAAAATAACATTAAATAAAGAACATTAATTAAACAATGATTATAGTAATAATTGAAACAAACTTTTTGAGATTTTCTTATTTCTTTAAGAGAAAACTACCATATTAGTTACAATAAACACTTTAATTACAATGCATAGATATTTTCTGTGGACAGCGAAAAAAATTATTAAATGAACAAATAAGGTTTTTCCTTTAACTAAAAGATTGAAAACTTAAAAGTAAGATGAAACTTGTTATTTTATAGGTGTTAGCAATTATAGATTATACTAAGTGAAAAAATTGGGCCATGCACAAAATAAGTTTAAATTGATTTTTAAAAGTTCACTTATGCAGTGATGGAACAGCATCAACCTCATTTTGGAGCAGTAAAAAGCCATTTTGGAGCAGCAAAAAGCCACTTTGGAGCAGAAAATAACTATTTTGGAGCATCAAAATGTCATTTTGGTATTCTTTGATGAAATTCATGTTTTTTCTGCAATTCTTTGACGAAAGTCGCGTTTTTTCCGCGACTCTTTCACAAAATTCGCATTCTTTTGCAATCCTTTGACAAAATTCGCGTATTTTTCGGACTCTTTGTTGAAATCAGCATGTTTTTCGCTATCTTTTGATGGATGTAGCATGTTTTTTGCTATCTTTTGACGAATTTAGCAAGTTTTTCGAAATCTTTTGAGGAAATTTGCGGTTTCCCGCGATCTTTTAACAAAATTTGCAGTTTTTTGCGACCTTCTGATGAAATTTGTGTTTTTTTTTTTCCATGATCTTTTAATGAAATTTGCGGTTTTTTCACAATCTTTTGACCCCGTTTTGTTCGTTTTTTGACGAAATTAGCAATCTTTTCACAAAATTTACGTGCTTTTTGCGAACTTTTGATGAAATTTGCGTTTTTTTTAGCGATATTTTAACGAAAGTAGAGTTTTTTTCACAATCTTTTGACAGTGTTATGTTTGTTTTTTGACGAAGTTAGCTAGCCTTTGGCAAAATTAACACTTTTTTCGTGATCCTTTGACGAAATTCGCGTGTTTTTCGCGATCGTTTGACGAAATTTGAGTTTTATTCGCGATCTTTTGACGAAATTTGCGTTTTATTCGCGATGATGAAATTTGTGGGTGTTTTTTTGTGATATTTTAACGAAAAAGTTTTTTCGCGGTCTTTTGCACCGTTTTGTTCGTTTTTTGACAAAATTAGTGATCGTTTGACAAAATTCACGTTTTTTCTCGCGATCCTTTGACGAAAATTGCGTGTTTTTTGCGACCTTTTGATGAAATTTGCGTTTTTTTTTTTCCGTGATATTTTAACAAAAGTATTTGTGCGCGTTTTTTTGACCGTGTTTTGACGAAGTTAGCGCTCCTTTGAACAAATTCGCATGTTATTCGCGATCTTTTGAAACAAATTCGCATGTTTTTCGCGATCTGTTAACGAAAATCTTGTGGTTTTTCGCGATCTTTTGTCGAAATTTGAGAACTTTTGATGAAATTTGCGTTTTTTTCTCTATTTTTTAAATAAATTCGCATTTTTTCACAATCCTTTGACCGTGTTTTGTTCGTTTTTTGACGAAATTAGCGATCTTTGGACAAAATTCATGCTTCTCTCGCGATCCTTTGACGAAATTCGCGTGTTTTTCGCGATCTTTCGACAAAATTTGCGTCTTTTCGTGACCTTTTGGCGAAATTTAAGTTTTATTCGCGATCTTTTAACGAAATCACGTTTTTTTCGCGATCTTTTGACCGTGTTTTGTTCGTTTTTTGATGAAATTAGCGATCCTTTGTTAAAATTCACTTTTTTTGTAATCATTTGAGAAACATCGCGTGTTTTTCGCGATCTTTTGACCAAATTCGCTTGTTTTTCGCAATCTTTTGGCGAAATTCGGGTGGGAAATTATCGATTTGACTCAAGAATTATTATTGAATTGGCGCAGTTGGGCACAATTTTGTTGAAAAATGATCGTTTTGGCGCAGAAGTGCGCAGCATTATCGATTTGGCGCAGCTGTTCCATAACTGAATTGATATTCATTTCATTTGAATGAAAAGCATTAAATAATTTATGCCATTTTGACAATTTTTTTAAACACCTATAATGATTTATAACTCAGCTATTCCTTAAGTTATAAAATATCTTAAATTCATGATGTGAATTTCTTTTTCCTTGTACTTTTTTGAGAATTTCTTTTAAAAGTAGCAGATAGGAGAAGTATGTGGGAAAAAACTGGATTATGAGCTAGGAACAATTTTCATATAAAAAAAGTGATAAAGGCAAGAAAAGTGATATTTGAAGCACATTTAAAAACTAAATTCATTCGAACTCAAATAGCATTTTGAATTGAAATACAGTATGGAACCATTTATCTGGAAACCAGTTAACTGGAAAACCAGTTATCCAGAATGATATTTTCAATTGACTAATTTCACAAAAATGAGCCTTTCAGTCTCATTTTGATATGTATATTGCTTTAAACATTACAACATGCATGATATAACTTGATTCTAACAACTAAGATTTGAAATGGAAGCATATTTAGTTATACATTAGGCATTTTGATTTTTATGCATAGGAAAAATGGGAGTTTTTGTTTCCAAGGTATTTCTATAAATTGCCTTCTTTTAAACTTTGATTAATGTCTGATCTTGTTTGGACATGATTCTTTCTGAATAGTCTAACAATTAATTTGAGATCAAAACACTGTCATAGCTTACAAATCTGACCAAACAGATGCTTGTTTAATGCCCAACCAGTTATCCGGAATACATCTGACCCCCAATGATTCCGGATAAATGGTTCTGTACTGTATCTGATTTAGATTTTATTATTTTAAAAAGTAGTGATTGGCAATAAACAAGAATGAATAAGAAGCCCAAAAGCAAAATACAGCGGAATTTGTTTCGGGGAAGTAACAAGAACACTATTTTAACAAGCAAAAAAAATGGTTGGTTTAATCTATATTACTAAAAGAAAAATGTTTGTGTGTCTGTTGGCGATGGCTAGGGAAATTACTGCACATACAGGTATAACAATTTGGATGTGGATAGATGAAGACAGATCCGAATGCACCCAAGGCTCAGATTTTTCATTTTTTGTTAGTTAACCATGGAGATTGAACAGTTATATAACGAGAAAGATATAATACAGTAGAAGATCTTTATAACGCAATTCTCCATATAACGCACAACTTCTCAGGTGTAAACAATGATTTTTGCAGTTAAAAAGCACCTGCACTTTCACATTGTAAAATATTGCTACTCTCTAGAGGACTAAATTTGATACATTAGTTCAGCTTTATCTTCTAATTTAAGACCTTTTTACTGAAAAAAAATGCTATTATTACAATAAACATTTAAAAAAAATGTCTAATATAAGGGATGGTTGTGTCAGTTATGTTTGGATCATGTTTATAAAGTAAATTTATCAATGTCTGACCTATATTATGCAAAAATTTATAATTTGGATAACTCTTGGTAACAAGGAATGCAGTATAAAGATATTCTAATGTATTTTGATGTGTTTCAGACATATTTGGCCATGTTTACAAGGTGAATTTAATGATGTGATCCATATAACGCACAACCTTGCGTTTTTAGGTTTGCGTTATAAAGATCTTCTACTGTAAATACTATTAAAATAAGAAGAATGCAGTGGTTGGGCCATCTAATCAGAATGAGGGATGAGAGAAACACGAAGATATGTAATGGTAAATTAATAGGGAAAAGAAGTATTGGTAGACCCAGGAAGAGATGGATAGAAGAGGTAGAGACAGATCTAATACAAAACCATATTATAAATAAAAGATCAGAGAGCGGAAGGTCTGGCGAGGTATACCGAGGGAGGTCAAACTCCTACATGGATCGTAGTGCCATTGTGTATGCATGTATGTTAGTTAACCAAGATATTAAATAAAATCTATAATGAACATTAAAAAATGACAAACTTCCTACTTTATGTCAGGACACAATATCGCCCAAATAAAAAACAATTAGATTAGGACATTAGGTGGAAGTTCAGCCATGGATTTTTTACTGCTTGGGTTAAGAGGTCAATTTACTTTTGTTTCATCATCTTTTTCATTTTTTCCCCCTACAGTTTTAAACTACCATTTTCTTTTTGCAGACAAACATTTAGAAAACAAAAAACACTCACTTATTCCCGATACTGTTTCCGGTTCTAAAAATATCTGTAGTAAAAAAAAATACATATTAACTATTTCAAATAAACTATTTTCTTGAAGTCAGTTCATAGAATTGCCAGTTTGTTTTTTTTCCCACCTCTCAATGCCTTTTAAAATATTCTTTCCAGTTTTAATTGTGCTTTAGAACCTTTTCAGAAGGTTTTTGTATCTGCATATATCTGGGAAAACCTCTACATTTTAAAGACAAACTGTCAATTCATTACAAGATTATCATTTTGACTTTTAAAAGCATAAGGGACTGATGCATGTTTTATATTACTTAGGTTTTATCATGAACTTTTGGTCAGAATTTTAAGTTTAATATACCTAAATGTCAGAAATACAATCATCAATCACTATAACAAGGAGAAATTTAATAAATATAAAATCATACAAATTCAAGGGTGTACTCTGTAGACAGCAGAGCCCACTCCTACCCCCATCATTAGGTTCATTTGGAAAGATTTTTGTGCAAAAACAAAATCATTCAACATTGATTTTAGGTATATTTAAGGTCATGAACATAGAATAGAGAAGGATTTCTCACGAACTAGGTTTTAGAAGAAGAAAACTGTTCCTTGAAAATTTGTCTAATAGATGGCGCTGTGTCACATGGTTCTACTCGATTTCGTCGGCTCCAATATGCTCTACCAAAAACCTCTTTGATCATTGAGATCCAGCCAATGAACGTTTTCTGCTAGAGGCGCTGGTATGTACATGGTTCTATTCTAGCCGTTGCCATCACCTCATTTAAGTCCAAAATCAACATGATATTCACACTTTTCGTGAGAAGTCCTTCTCTATTCTATGTTTAAAGTTGTCATAATCCTGGGCAAGTCAGTGTAACAATATATTACAGAAAACTGTTGTAATGGAGAAAACTTTGTTATAATAAGCAAAAATTTAAGAAACTCCAAAAAATTTTCCAGCTTATATAGCAAACAAGATATGCAGCATAAAGCATGTTAATCCAATTATGTTCTATATTTTTAATAAAATAGAGAAAAACATTTAAAAGTTATTACATTCTTGCAGCCACTCTTCAAGTGATTTAGTTTCTGTTGCAATGCAACTAAGCAAATGACAGTATCTTTTTCTTTTTGTTCCCTGCTCTAAAAAAAAAACAGTCCCCTTACTACATGCCATTTAAACGGTGAATGACATCACTTCTAATTATCTTCCTGTTGTGCTTGGATTCAACATAGACAATTTTCATCATTATATCCACAGGCCTTCTCGATCAACTGGGAGGATTTCAGATATATTTTGGAAGGCATGGACACCACATCCATTTAGACCCACCCACCCACCCTGCTGATGACGTAATTTCTTCAATTCAACTCCCTTCATAATGCATTCCAAGAAGTTGTGAAACCTTGACAGAGGGTGGTTGAGGACTTTTAATTACCTGAGCACATCAAGATGGGAAAAGAAATAAATTGCTTAAGACGGGACTGTCAGACTACTAAGGACCCTCTCTTAAAAACTGAACCTGGAAAAAACTGCCAGGTTTGGGCTGCAAACTTTGAGTTTAATATTTCATGCTGAAACACTATTGTAGAATAAGTCGTTCAGATAAACCATCACTGAAAGGTACGTTATTTGGTATATTTTAGTGAAACTGAGATGAAAAAACTTTAAACTTTTACCCAATGATGTGTTGTGATCTACCTGTCCTTACAGTATAAACAACACTGTTGGGAAAAAAGAATGCTTGCCATCTTCAACAGAGATGAAGGCTTCGCCCCTCAAACATATTGTTTTGGTCTTCCAAATTCAAAATGTTTTAATTCCTGTCTCTCGTATCTTTCTTTAACTATACTTAGATGACGTCTTTGAGCTTAGTATATGACATTTGTTACTGTTCACATTTCTTTTAAGCCATTTCTGTTAATTCCACCAGAGAAAAAAAAAAATGTATTGTTTTCTTGTATTTCTGCATACTTCGTGCATTTTTTATTAGATCTACCGATTACACTGTTACTGTATTTACTGTTTTATCTATTCGGCAATGACGATGCTCACAGAGTGCCCAACTCCACCAAGAAAGCAATTCACGCTGTGCTTTTCTTGGTAGGACAACTCAAGCTTGTGAAACAAGAAAATGACACGCTCAATTTCTTCAATTACTTTTAAGGAATTCTATTCTGTAAATATATTTAGAATTGAAAGATTAAGATAAACTTTCATTAGCAATTTAATTTAACCTTGCTAATCAAGAATTGAAAATTGCTCCTAATATTCTATAATTTTTGATAATTCTACTGAACTTTCACTTAAACACAAAAAATCAGAATAATGATAATGAAGACAGCAAGTCTATAGATGTTTATAGCTGACTAATTTTTGAAAGAATTTTGTCTTTTTCTTGAACAAAAACTTGTTAAGTCTTTCGGTACCAAGTAAATTCAAGTTCGTTTGATTTTAGCATTCCGTTATTTGAATATTTCAATAAATTAATGTCTTCAAAATCACCTTCTAACAATTTGAGGGTTCACTAGGATTTCTTATCTTTTCTTTTAAACAAGGAAAACAATTATACTAGTAGTGGTGATAACGAAATCTAGTAAGATAATGCGAAACTGTCCTGAATCACCAGTATCAATAGTTGAATTGTAAGTTAGCAATGGAAGTGTGAAAACCGTAATCACACTTCTCCAAGTACAAGTTTGGAAGATAAATATGGGAACCCTAAATAAAGCTAGAAGAATTGATCTCATAAATCTATGTGAGAAATGTGGGATTGCAATACCAGAAAAAACGACGATCCCTGTACTAATAAAATTGATTAAAAACTCAAAAGAATACAATAAGTATTTCATAAAGGACTGCTTACAAGTAATTATTGCAGCAAGAAATGAGAAAGCAGAAGAAGAAAAAGAGAAGAAACTACAGGCGCAAACAGAACTTGAAGAAAAGAAATCACAAGCAGAATTTGAAGAAAAGAAATTACAAGCAGAAGTTGAAGAAAAGAAATTGTGGTTGCAAGCTGAGATTGAAGAAAAGAAATTGCCAATGCTGCTATCGAGGGGGAAAAAAAACAAGCTTAATGGAAGACAGGGCTCGAAAAATCTATTGCCTGACATGCCCGGGGCAAGTAAAATTTCTGATCGGGCATGTATTATCAACATGCCCGAACGGGCAGGTATTTTGATGGCATATGAGATGCAATAGAATCTGTGGTCAGCGAAAGTTAGAAACGACACCAAATAGATCTATCTGCAGCTGTAACTCAAACAATATTCAATATCTTTTTAATATCCAACAGCATGGAAAAACGATAAAAGGAGACAGAAGAGCGAAAGTGATCAGTATCATGCCATATCTATAACAGTTGTTTTGACAAATTTATGTAAATTTGTTGCCATTCTGCAAAATGAAAAACATACTTGAGATGTGTGCCATTGGCTGACAACGTGCCCATTTGCTTCGCATACAAATCTTTTAAAAATGCAGCCAAAAGGTATCACCAATATACTTTTATTGGTTGAAATAATGTTTTGTTTTCTGCTTAGTTCTGTTCATGAACGGGGCTTTAGCTGTATGAATCGAGTTAAAACTCCTCTTCGCCCCATTCTCTTGACGGAAGCTATGAATGACTTTGCAAATAAACACTGCTGTTCCTGACACTTGTATCCTTCACTGGCAATCGACTGCCAAAGGTACACAACATATTAGTGAACATTCTCAGCACTAGCAATCGAATGCACAGAATGTAACTCATAATAAAACAATATTTAGTTTTGCTGTGTGATTTTTATTTATTAAATATGAGAATCATTTATTTAAGAAAATTTAAATCATAAGAGTTTCAAATTCCTTTGCATAAAAAAATATTCAGTGTATCCTGTATTGTTTATAGTTAATGTTATATTTACCAACCTTAAAATTACAACCATGAAATTTAGAAGTGCTTTTACTTTTTTGAAGTACTTTTTAGTTGGGCATGTAAATTTTTTATTTGGCCATTTATATTTTTCTACCATATGCTCAACTGGGCATGTAAAATTTTTCAAAATTGTTCTACCCCTGATGGAAGAAAGAAAATGGAGAGTAGAATTAAAACAAAAAGATTGCAAAAGAGAGTTTGAGATTAAGAAAATACAGATACAAGAAACTTCAAGAGAACATGCTGATGTGAATCCAAGGACAAATTCAGGTAAGCAATATGAATTACTTATAACAAAATGATAGTTCTAGTGATATTAGTCTATATTTGGCCATGTACAGAAGACAATTGGTGCAAACAGGTATTGACAAAAAAGAAGGTTAAATTATTTAATTAATCTAATACAACTAGGCATGATTAATGCAATAACTAGAAAAAATTAACCTAAAATGCATGATTATGATTATATTAAAAATATTCTTTTAAAACAATACAAGCTATCACCATAAGAGTTTAGGCAAATTTTTTTCTGGCTTAAAAAGGAGCCATCAGCTAATTGGTGCAATTTTGCCAATGAGATCAAGGTATACTTCTATCAATGGATTGAAAGTCTTCAAGTAGATAACTTTGAAGAATTATCAGAAATAATAGCAGTTAATCAAATTAAGCATAATTTACCTGCAGAAACAAAGGAACATTTCATAGAAGAACTATTAACAATAAAAAAATTTGGATGTTTATGAAATGGCTTGAAGAGTTTGCACGAAATGAACAGTAAGAAACATAAGTGGCAGATTAGAGGACAAAAGGTTCAGAGCAGCTGGTTATGCTAATTCAAAAGGGTGCCAAATTGATAATAGGTACAGAGTGAATCATGGAAAAAAACGAACCGCATATAGTGTGTTTTAGATGTAACAAACCTAGCCATGTGAGGGCAAAATTTACCACTAGTAATGAAACACAACAAGAATATTCAAACTTAAAACTCCAACTTACTCAAAACTGGCGAGAAATGAAATCCTATGAGCCAAAACGTAGAAAGAAAAATAGTTAATATAGGCATGTTAAATGGCAAGAAAGGAAGAACCCTAGATATTCAGGAAATAAAAACAAACATAATTATCGATACATGGAGCGAGATTTCAATTGCCATTTCAAGACATACAGTAATAAAATCACCAAAGCTAACCAGCGACAATATATCTATATCGGGCATAGGTGGAAAAGTGTTTAAACCAATGGTTTTTTTCTTTCATAAAGTCTGTGCGGATGATATAGAAGTAAAGGATAAATTTAATGTGGTACAAGAGACTGTTTATAATTTAATAAAAGGTAGAAAAAGCAGTGGAAGGCTTAACTCTAAGTGTAGTAGAAGACATTGTTAGAATAATAAGTGACAACATAGTACGAGTAGGATACATTAAAGTAAAGAAAGTTCCTTCCAAAACAGACGAAATATTACCATCAAACATAAGCAGCAATAATCGATGTTGGGAAGATGCGGCTAATACCAATTGCGTGAATGCTGAGGTGGATTAGACTCATATTATGAAAACAGCTAACAAGGAAAAGATAAAATAATTAATAAGATAATACAAACTGAATAAAACAAAAGATACTGGGTTAAAGAAGAAAATAGTACTAGGAGATGAAATACTTATCTACGAACCTCCAAGGAGATTCCCTCTAGTTGAGCAGGAAATCAATAAACAAACACAATAATGGTTACATGATAGAATCATTAGAGTTACTGAGATTTTGTGGCAATAGTAATCCCAAAATAAGGAAAAAACAATTGTGAAAAGTCATTACTAGGCAGGAGAGATATGAAAATAATGATATTGGAAAGAAAACAGAAAATAATGCCAGTTCAACGATTTTTTGTGGTGATACTAATAAGCCTGAACATAAAAACCTGAGTAGAAAAAGCCTCAAAAGAAAAGCTACTACAGCGGATCAGTATGAAAATGACCGGGAAAAAGAAACAGGAGGTGAAACATCTATAGAGAACACAAATTTCAAAGAAAAAAATGATAGCACAAGTCCTAAAAAAAAAATGTTACGAAAAACAATTCTGATCAGAAAATAAAAATCCTATAGGAAACAAAAAATGTTAAAAATAATAATGCAAAAAAATCTACAGGCAAATCTTTAGTTCAACCTGAAGCATCTAATGGCAAATTCAAGTGGTATAAATATGTGCTAAAACTACAAAGAATTATCAATAGCACAATAATGAAAAGCACCAAGTATAGTTCCTTTGAGTTAATGACAAGAATTAAAATGAAGGACAGTGACATACAAAACATCAAAAATTTTTTGGAAGAATATACCAAGTGTATTATGGAGGAACGAGAAGCAATGAGAAAAGAGGCAAAGAAAAATATACTCAAAATACACTAAGAAAATATCGTGCAGTTTAATAAGAAAAGAAAACAGTCAAGAAAGTACGAAGTAGGAAATATCGTTGCTATAAAGAGAATACAGTTCGGCAACGTAGCGAAACAAAGAAAAATATTTGGGGCCATATGAGATAAATGCAGCCACAAATTATAATCGAAATGAAGTAGAAAAATAAGAGATCATGAAGATTCGGGTAAGATGTCAACCAGAGTTGAATATATGAAGCCATGACCTATGGATCAAACTCCTTGATAAGTTATCATAGATTAAGTATATGTGTATGTGTTGAACATGTAATCAAAATTTTCTGTTCAAGAAAAAATATCACTAAATTTGGCTAGGTAAACATGAATATAGAACAGACCTAATTACAATATTCTACAGAATATGTTTTAAGTGTTAACCCTGGCATGTTTGAAAAAAGTAGTTGTAACGCATTGTAAAATTAGAGGTCATCATCAAGGAATTAAATTCAAATTTGTATGATTTTAGCATTTTGTTATTTGAATACTTCAATAAATTAATGCCTCACACATCACCTTCCTACATGTATATGTTGACAGTAAATTTATTAAAACATGTTGATAAAATACCTGGCAAGACCACGACCCCTAAAACACTGTACTGACATACATTGATATATAAGACATACACTGATTTCCCTAATAATAAGTAAAGTACTAAAGCTTTACATTGCATTACATTACAATTAGATAGGAGCTGACAGAAAAAGTAAATGCTATTTACATTATTTCAGTTGTATTAAAAGAAAAGATGCAGAAAAATCTGAAAAGAGCTTTTTACATATGTTTATGTATGTGCGTAAGACTGGGAAAATTGCTTTGAAAGTAAAAAAAATATTTTCTGTTTTTCTACGCTAATTTTAACAGTAGGGTGTAAAAAAATCATGATTTTTTTTCCCAGCATTCAAATACTGAATAGCTACCAAGAGTTTTAGGTTTTCAAAACAATTAAACCACTAATTTCTAACATAATCTATGTTTTTACACTTTAATTAATAAAATTATAATTATTAGATAGTAATTACAGAAATTATAAAATCTGCAAATTAGTAGTTTCATTAGGTAGTATCATACAATAATGTTATATACATTTAAGTAATATAATAATTATGTAAAACTATATAAATTTAAGGATATTTAACATTTATTAAAATTATTAAGTGCATTTTATATTAAATAGTTAACACTACTTCAAATTAATAATTATTAAACAATTAACTTTCTAATTAGGAACATATTATACCATTTTTAAGCCTTAATTATTAAAATAATGTAGTATTCATTTTAGAAAGAAAAAGGGACAGGATGCTAATTCCAAAAAAGGGCACTATTGCATAGACGCCAACATTGTAAAGACAGTATCAGGAGTAAACCAGTTAAATTTCAGGAGTTTTGGACACTTCTCAGGAGTAAAATGTTCACGTTTCAGGAGTCATTTCAGGAGTTACACATAATATTTTACGAGCCATATTTTTTACAAATATTCTCAGAGTCCTCTTGCAGCTTTTGAATTTATCAACAAAAACATAATTTAAATAAAGTTACTTAATTTATAATACATTTTATAATACATTTTTATAATAAATTTATAAAAATGGAATATTTTTTTTATCCCTACAAGCAAAAAATTAGTGAGTGATATAACTGTGTGAAATTGCATGACTATTTTCCCCCTAGTAAATATAAAGTGACTTTTTTCCGGGACCAATTAAGAAAATTCGCGATTTTTCGCCGAGCGAAATCACGATGTTTTGCTGCGACTGACGGATGAAAATCGTGATGTTTTGCCGTGACTTGCAGACGAATCGCGTTGTTTTGCCGCGACTGACAGACGAGAATGGCGATGATTTGCCGCGACTGACAGACGAGAATGGCGATGATTTGCCACGACTGACGGACGACAATCGCGATGTTTTGCCGCGACTGACGGACGACAATCGCGATGTTTTGCCGTGACTGACGGACGACAATCGCGATGTTTTACCGCGACTGGCAGACAAAAATCGCGATGTTTTGCTGTGACAGACGGACGACAAACGCGATGTTTTACCGCGGCTGGCAGACGAGAACCGCGATGTTTTGTCGCATCTGACGGACGAAAATCGCGATGATTTGCCACGAGTGACGGACGACAATCGCGATGTTTTGCCACGACTGACGGACGACAATCGCGATGTTTTGCCGTGTCTGACGGACGACAATCGCGATGTTTTGTCGCGTCTGACGGACGACAATCGTGAAGTTTAGCCGCGTCTGACGGACGACAATCGCAATGTTTTGCCGCAACTGACGGACGACAATCACGATGTTTTACCGCGACTGGCAGACGAGGTCGCGTCTGACGGACGACAATCGTGATGTTTTGCCGTGACTCACGGACGACAATCGCGATATTTTGCAGCGACTCATGGACTACAATCGCGATGTTTTACCGCGAATGGCAGACGAGAATCGCGATGTTTTGTCGCGTCTGACGGACGAAAATCGCGATGTTTTGCTGCGACTGACGGATGAAAATCGTGATGTTTTGCCGCGACTTGCAGACGAATCGCGTTGTTTTGCCGCGACTGACAGACGAGAATGACGATGATTTGCCGCGAATGAGAGACGAGAATGGCGATGATTTGCCGCGACTGACGGACGACAATCGCGATGTTTTGCCGCGACTGACGGACGACAATCGCGATGTTTTGCCGCGACTGACGGACGACAATCGCGATGTTTTGCCGCGACTGACGGACGACAAACGCGATGTTTTACCGCGGCTGGCAGACGAGAATCGCGATGTTTTGTTGCGACTGACGGATGAAAATCGTGATGTTTTGCCGCGACTTGCAGACGAATCGCGTTGTTTTGCCGCGACTGACAGACGAGAATGACGATGATTTGCCGCGAATGACAGACGAGAATGGCGATGATTTGCCGCGACTGACGGACGACAATCGCGATGTTTTGCCGCGACTGACGGACGACAATCGCGATGTTTTACCGCGGCTGGCAGACGAGAATCGCGATGTTTTGTCGCGGCTGACGGACGAAAATCGCGATGATTTGCCACGAGTGACGGACGACAATCGCGATGTTTTGCCACGACTGACGGACGACAATCGCGATGTTTTGTCACGACTGACGGACGACAATCGCGATGTTTTGCCGCGTCTGACGGACGACAATCGCGATGTTTTGCCGCGTCTGACGGACGACAATCGTGATGTTTAACCGCGTCTGACGGACGACAATCGCAATGTTTTGCCACGACTGACGGACGACAATCGCGATGTTTTGCCACGATTGACGGACGACAATCGCGATGTTTTGCCGTGTCTGACGGACGACAATCGCGATGTTTTGCCGCGTCTGACGGACGACAATCGTGATGTTTAACCGCGTCTGACGGACGACAATCGCAATGTTTTGCCGCAACTGACGGACGACAATCACGATGTTTTACCGCGACTGGCAGACGAGGTCGCGTCTGACGGACGACAATCGTGATGTTTTGCCGTGACTCACGGACGACAATCGCGATATTTTGCAGCGACTCATGGACTACAATCGCGATGTCTTACCGCGACTGGCAGACGAGAATCGCGATGTTTTGTCGCGTCTGACGGACGAAAATCGCGATGCTTTGCCGCGACTGACGGAAGAAAATCGCGATGCTTTGCTGCGACTGAGGGACGAAAATCGCGATGCTTTGCTGCGATTGACGGACAAAATCGCAATGTTTTGCTGCAACTGACGGACGAAAATCGCGATGTTTTGCCGCGACTGACTGACGAAAATCGCGATTTTTGCCGCGATTAATTGACCAAGGGTAATTCTGAGTAAAAAAAAAAAAATATTCTGAAATTCACAGCAAATTTTTCTAAAAGGTTACAGCAGAGGGGTGAGGGGAGAATATACCCCCGACAATAACTATGTTTTTTCTGCGCCCCTTTGACAAAATTAGTGTTCTTTCGCGATCCTCTTTAACGAGATTTGTGTTATTCGTTATATTTTTGACGAAATTTGCGGGGTTTCTTGCGATCTTTTGATGAAATTCGCGGATTTTTTTTTACAAACGATTGACGAAATCGATTATTGTCGAAATTCGCGATATTTTTTATGTCCGAGTTTTCGAATTGATGACCTATTTTTTTAATTTTCGGAACCGAATGCCTTATATTTTCAAAACAGTGATTTTTTGCCACGACTGACTGACGAAATTCGTAATTTTTTGCCGCGATCGATCAAAGAAATTCATGATTTTTTTGCCTCAAATTTCCGTATTTTCTGCCTTATTACCGTACTTCCGTATTTTACCCTATATTTCCGGAGATATTGGCATCTATGCTATTGTGACGGTAATAATAGATGATTGATGTGATCGTTAAGTGGTTTAAGTACATATTGCGAAGTTTTTTTAATAAAACTATTGATCGTAAAAGAAGTAATAAAAACTGGAATAATCTTACTTGATATGTAGACAGTGAAGAGGCAAATAGATGAAAATAATAAATTCTTTATTTTTAGATGTTAGTAGTAGAAGGTTAGGAAATTCTTGCTTCTGGTCACCATTTCGAAATAAAGGAACAGAATCTCTTAAAAATGAGAAAAATAACAGCAAACGTGGAATTAATCCATGGGATTCCTTTTGATGAAAGCAGCACATCTTTAAAAATTAAATAATGGCAGGACAAAAAGTATCCACAAAATGCGACCTATTATACGAACGTTTTCATTCAGCAAACTTAGCAGCATTCGACGGCAGGCAAGGCCCACGCCGTGAATTGAAAAACTACTTTTTTTCAACACACAAACCAAATTCTGATTTTAAAATTAACGAGTTTTAGTATTTAAATGATGAATACGGGGTTGACAAAGTAATTAAAAGGCAGAATTTAAATTGATTAGCTAATACGGAAAATTAATGAAAATTGAATTACAAACTGCAGAATTCAAAATGTTTCCACTGATTAGGAAACGAAACCAAAAAATCCTCCTGTCAGCGAACGTGCAACAAATACGTCAAAAGAAGGCGGCGTTAAGCATTTCAATAACGTCTTCATAATCACGATGACTCCGATGACACAAGAGCTCCAGAGTTGCTCCTAAAATAGCGGAGTGCACATGCACAAGACTGCCGACTCACCTGAAGCCAAGAGAAACAGATCGGCAGCGAAACGAACTTGCTTTACGGTGATAGATAAAAAACGTCAACATCGCGGCACAATGATTGAATTCAAATAGACATCAATGCAAAAAAATAGCTGAAAGGAAATAAAAATAAACCAAATTTAAATACTGTGAGAAGTATTCTCACATTACCTCCACTCACTGAGAAAATTTTTTAAGACCAGGAGATGTAAAAGGCAAAATCCATCAAAAATCTTTTACAGAAAATGGGATGACAAAATTTTGAACTGCCAAAAAAGAACATCATTAAATGCGAACATTAAAATTTAAGTTTAAAATTAAAGTTGAAGTGCTGAAAAAAAAAAAAATGGTGACCAAAAGTAAGAGAGAGAAAAAGAATATACATTGCATAAAGTACATTCATAATCCAAAAAGTATACAATACATCAAGTATACAATAAAAATGCAAAAACAGTAACATCGGCAAAACCTTCTATTTGATCTCATAAAATTATCATCATAAAAATGTTAACATATTCTGAGTTAACAAAATTGAGATCATTGACTAGTCATAATAAATTTTGCTATCTTGGTACCAAATAAAAACAGAATTAACTTCTGATAAAAGTTGCAAATACAAAAGCAGCAAAAAGTAAAAAAAAAAACCATTTGAGTTTGACTTTTACAACATGCCTAGGACTTTCTAATTATATAAAAAATAAAGAGTTTTCTTTATTACTCTTAAGATGAAAGGAAATGAAATGGCCATATATAAATAAACTTTCATAAAACATAATGATATCCTTTTAGTGTATCAAACTTAGTATTTTCATTCAAAATAAAACAGACAACCAATTGTATGCAATACCAATCGTGTAATTGAGTCGTGCACTACTCAATCACCCAAACAAAGTATCCCATAGAAACAAGATGCCATTTCAATTAAAAGACATGTCATAATTAAGTGTCATAAATACCCATCATAGACACAATTTCTTTGAACTTTATACTTTACTCTAAATAAAAATTTCAATATATTAGTTATAAGAGTTCTTAATATATATGTATGAGACTCAAAAGAATTTTACTATATTATTAGATAAATACACATATACCATGGTTTTTCTTTAAAATATGAGAGACTGGTGATAACCAAAAAAAAAAAAAAAAATTAAATACTTCCATATAGAATGACAGAAAAAAAAAATTGACAAAATCATGAGTTTATAAAACTAAAATACCATGTACCAGGAATATAATTTTAAATAATTTAACTATAATATAGAAACAAAATTATTAAAATTCAATGTTAGGCCTACAATGATTATAATGACGAAGATGAAATCATCAGCAACACTGTAAACATACAAAACATTAGATATATATATGTAAATATCGAAGTCCACAAACATGTCAATGACCACCGTGCCCTACATAGCCATCACCATGTCCATGAACAAAAATAAGTACATATAAGAACTCCTACGTAAAATTTTAGGTGGCTTGGATCTCCCAACAAGGCTCCTGACATCTTAGGTATTAAGAATATAATAATATTGTGTAACTGCAGGAGGAAAAGGCACTGTTTTTGGATTCAAAATAATGTTCATTGAGTCCAGAGTCATATGGAACAAGGCTATTAAAGATAAATTGATGTCACTGAAAGTTTAGTAACACAGCATGAGGTGGTACACTGGTACTAGTATTGCATCTTAAGGTTGTACACAAGCACTAAAATAGACAATTGCACACACTAAAACATTTGTAGATGTGAATAGATGGTGTCGAAAAACTGGAACATTCACATAACAATCATCAAAATATAGATGATCTTTGCATGAAGACATCAGAACATTTTAAATATGATAACACACTTTGTAGAATATGAGAATGCATTGCATTTTTTTTTTTTTTTTTTTTTTTTTAAGCACTAGCTGGCGACATCACTCATCAATGCAGAGCAATCATAACTCCTGCGATGCATACATGAATCACTCTTGCAGAACATTAACAAGGACGAGAAGTCGGTGGTGCACTTAATAATGAAATGTAGTATGGTCACACATACTTCTTAGGACATAATCAGGTAATTGAGATCAAGAAGCACTTTTTTTTTTTTTTTTTTTTTTTTAAATTTCACTAGATGATTTATGGAAAAAAAATTCTATATATATATATATATAAATACGCTGGTAAAAAATTCCACCTAGAATTGTGCTTTTCTGTAATATTCTTGTATTATTTGTAGGTATGAAGAGAAGACAATTTTTAAATTTCAATTTCTTCATAAAACATTGAAAACTTAAAAATGAACAAATCATTTCTACTATTCAATTTCTTCATAAAACAAAAATCTTAAAAATGAATACAATCTTTTTTTTATTATTATTATTTTTATACTAAAGTAATGAGGCAAATGGCAAAATAAAAACTTAGAGGCTTTGGGTATGAAATAAAATTAAAATAAAAGGCACTATGCACATAATAAATAAATAAATATGGGGAACTTTTCAAAATATCTTGCATAAACACTGTAACAAATATCCACAAACTTCTTATATTAATTGAGAATTTATACTTGATTATCAATGAGCAAAAATTTTGAAATGTGGAGATAAAGTTGCTACACACAAGCAAAAATTAACTCTGAATAATTTATTTGCACCTGCTAGAATATTTGGAGAAAATGCAGCATAATGAAATAAAGTTATTGAAGGTAAAATGCATCAGTAATTTTCAGGTAATATAAATTTAAACTTCCTTGTTTTGAGAAGACTTAGAATAATGATATGGTATGAGTAACTGAGTTCTAGCAGCAGACAAGTCAACAATTTCACTTGATGAGGATATTTACTGTCACATGAGAAACGTTAACTGACACACTATCATAATGAGTAATGAAAGTTATTTATTTTTTGAAGAGAACTAAATAGTAAACACTATTTGTAGCTTCACAAACCGAAGAACACTAATGAAGTGGTTTCATAAATGGATATTTTGCCTATAAATGAACAACATCTTCACCAGGCATCTTATGGCTGAATACGAAGCATACACACAAAAAAATTAAACTATTACAGATGTAGGAATCTTTTGAAAAAGTGTAGGTAGGTAATTTTATAATTTTTAGCTTCTATGATAACATGTGCAACAACAGAGAAGAGACCAGAAGAAATGGATATCACACAAAACCACTGACCACCTTCATCAGGTAAGCAACAGATGAATGAAAGAAAAGTCTGAAGAATGTCATTACAGGTAAAAAAAATTTCTAGCAACATACACAGGAACAGTCATAATTAAATATGGCAAAAAGCACATAACTTAAGAACTATTGGATAATAGTTAATAAATATATAAAAGTAATCTTCACCATTGGTAAGAAAAAAAATATTTTTCTTATAGTGAATGGAATTTTTAAGTAGAACTGTTACAGGATTGAAGAAGCCCCATTTCATTTTAAATGAAAAAAAAAAATTAATGTTGCTCTTTTTATTTTTATAAAGCAACATGAGAATAAGGTATGATGATGTCGATGTGGATATGTGTCATGCATAGACTTATAGATTTGTGAAAGAATTGAATTTGCCAAAGAGAATTGAAGCAATGAAAACTTTGAATATTTTCAATTTGTTAGCAGAGAGTTCTGTAACAACATCAATAGGTAAATTTAAAAACAGGAACAATTCTTTAAATATTAGAGATGAAATCAGACTAGTCCACAAGACAACATGCTAACTAGCAGCATATTTCACAAATCATCTGAGGAGCAAGTCTAAGAACTTTTCAAAGGGGATAACTGTCCATAAATTTTCATATTATATTTTTGTTATTCAGAGAAGCAGGCAATACTTCAAAAATAATCATACAGGATAATTACTACTGTAAATTACTTGAAGAATACCAAACTTCAGTTGGAAAAAATAGGCATAATTGATGAGATGAGAACAACTTTAAGTGAAGAACAAAATTTCTCAGCAACAAGAATTAAAAATAATACCAATAAAATTTCAATCTTTTTTTTTTTAAATATATATATATTGAAATTCAAATTTATAATTCATTTAAAGTGCCATTAATAAGTAGAAAATTAAAAAATATATATAACCCAAAAGCCATGCCTCCTAAAATATCACTTTATGTTCTTGAGAACAATTTTTGTCAAGCTTCAAATTCATTGAAATTATTTGAGAACATAAATTCATTTATAAAAAATATTTCAATTTCAGCAATTATTCTTCAAAATTATTTTTAATTCCAAAATTTTCAACCAATTAAAATATGTAACTGCCTCAGAATTTTATTCTTAAAAATAGAATATTGCCATTATTTGTAACCTAAAATTCATTTTCAATATTGTAATTATATAAATTCATTTCTTGATTTGAATAATAATACATTCTTCAAAATATGGTAAAATTTAAATATGAATTCTTTAGAATATTGTAAAAAAAATTGCAACTATGTAACATAAAAATAGCATAATTCAAGAATATATAAGAACAAGAACTTCAAATATTCTAAAATATTTTCATAAATTATATCCAACAAATCTTGAATTAAATAAACCATTTTCTTTTGAACTAATGAGAACAATTCCTCAAAAAGAATTTACTTGACTTTCTTGAATAACGATCTTAATTTTCTTCAAAAATTAGAACAAGTTTCATGAAAATGTAACTTCTATTAAAATATTTCAAACAAAACTTTCATACCTCTTAAAAAAGAACAAAAAGTTTTAAAAAAATTATCTTCAAGAATTACAATAAACACAAAGCAACAGCGTTGCAATTCGAAAGGTACAACGGCACCAAAATGTGATGTAATAATAGATGATCGATGTGATCGTTAAGTGGTTTAAGTACATATTGCGAAGTTCTTTTAATAAAACTATTGATCGTAAAAGAAATAATAAAAACTGGAATAATCTTACTTGATATGTAGACAGTGAAGAGGCAAATTGATGAAAATAATAAATTCTTTATTTTTAGATATTAGTAGTAGAAGGTTAGGAAATTCTTGCTTCTGGTCACCATTTCGAAATAAAGGAACATAATCTCTTAAAGATAAGAAAAATAACAGCAAACGTGGAATTAATCTATGGGATTCCTTTTGATGAAAGAAGCACATCTTTAAAAATTAAATTATGGCATGACAAAAAGTATCCACAAAATGCGACCTATTATATGGACGTTTTCATTCAGCAAACTTAGCGGCATTCGACGGCAGGAAAGGCCCATGCCGCAAATTGAAAAACCACATTTTTTCAGCACACATCAAAACAAATTCTGATTTTAAAATTAACGAGTTTTAGTATTTAAATGATGAATACGGGGTTGACAAAGTAATTAAAAGGCAGAATTTAAATTGATTAGCTAATACGGAAAATTAATGAAAATCGAACTACAAACCGCCGAATTCAAAATGTTTCCACTGATTGGAAAACGAAACCAAAAAAATCCTCCTGTCAGCGAATGCGCAAGAAATACGTCAAAAGAGGGCGGAGTTAAGCATTTCAATGACGTCATCATAATCACGATGACTCCGATGATACGAGAGCTCCAGAGGTGCTCCTAAAATAGCAGAGTGCGCATGCACAAGACTGCCGACTCGCCTGGAGCCAAGAGAAACAGATCGGCGGTGAAATGGACTTGCTTTACGGTGAGAGATAAAAAACGTCAACATCGCGGCACAATGATTGAATTCAAATAGACATCGATGCAAAAAAATAGCTGAAAGGGAATAAAAATAAACCAAATTTAAATACTGTGAGAAGTATTCTCACAACTATTTCATGAGGAAATATATTAGTAATGTGTTTAGAAATGATATAAGAAAAAAAAAATATGAATAACAAATTGAAAAACACAATTAAAATACATATTTTAATAATATCCTGTTTTTTCAAAAGAAATAAATTTCTATATTTTTGCAAGATCTTGGCCACATGAATTTAGAAATAATGTTGAATGGGGAAGTTTTTTACAAGAAATCTATGGCTACAACTACAGGTGAATTGCAACTATTTTTTTTAAAGGCAGGGTGCATTTTGCCAATTTCAAAAGGGGCATGGTGTGGCACCATTAAAAAAAATGGCCTAGAAGAAACAGTATGAGTAATTACAGAATTAATAAAAACTGCAGACAAGTAATTTCATTAGTTAGCAGCACAAATAACAAAACTAACAAATATTATTTGCATTTAGGAAATTTAAGTTTTTGGATTTTAGTTTTCATTTGTATTTAAAAAAATTATTGTAAACCACCAAAAGCTAAACTTACACACATGTATGTGCAAGCTAACTAAAAAAAATTATGAAAATGAGTTAAACCCATTCATATAGAATAAATATAAGTTAGCCTCAAAATCCTCAAAAATCTGAAATCCTCAAAATATTTAAGTAACAGCATTATTACCTCTCAGTGTGGATTATTAGCTTTATTATAAGGATTATTATAAGTTAAAAAAAAAAAAAAAAAAAAAAAAAAAAATGCAACCTATACCAAAGAAGCTCTCGCTGTGCTTAGCATTTTTATACCAATTATTTCTTTTTCTCTTATGCATTCGTTTGCAATTTAGCTGTTGAGCAGATGTCATTCTTTTATTCTTATTTACCTTGAGATTGCTATTAATCACTAGTTATTCTTTTACTTGTAGAAATGTATTACACTGGCTATGTGTATTTTATATAAAATAATGCATAAATTGATTACCTAAAGGAAATTATAACATTGTAAATTATATTAGCTTTAGATAATTATTTTTAAATGAAACAGTTTTAATTTGGATAAAAACTTAAAAAAAAATGCTTTTTACAAACTCAACTGTTTTTAATTTTTTTACAATACTCATGAATTAAGCTTAGAAACAATTATTTAAAGCTCTTTTTTGTTTATTCATAAGTCAAAATACCTGTAGAAACTTTCAAATTATGTTCCTATTAGATTTTAATACTTTTTTTTGACATTTTAAACATTTAGAAAATTTTTGATTTAAATCAATGATTTTTTTAAAAAATCAGTTGATTTAAATCATGACATTTTAAACATTTAGAAAATTTTTGATTTAAATCAATGATTTTTTTTTAAATCAGTTGATTTAAATCATGGTTTAATTGCTGATTTAAATCAACTGATTAAAATCTTTGACACCCTATTTAACAGTAAATAATTTTTATCAAAGTATAGCATATTTTAAAATATTCTATATGTTATCAAACTACTTTCAGCAACAATGTTCTAGAATTTATCTTTATTACAATAGCTTTAATAATAAAATTGTCATAACAAAGATGTAAATTTTAGCAAGATTTTTTGCAAGAGTAGATGAAGTCATACAAATTATTTTAGAAACCTAAAACCCTTGACCACCATTTAATGCAGGAAGAAAAAACATAAAAATCCAATTAAAATTAAAGAAAAACAAAATTTTTTTATTTAAAGAAAATGGATTTTTTCACACCTTGTCAAAATTTATCCATTTTTTTAATAAAAACTTAAGTCAATAGCTAAAAAAAAAGTTCCAAATCACAACACAGGCATGTATAAGATATTTCAGTGTTACACACTTCCTAAGCCCCAAGACATTCATGGTTCACCTCCATCCAGCACAATATTTAAAAAAAGCAAAAGGAAAAAAGTAGGTAGGTTAGTAAGGCAGTTCAGAACAAATTAGGGCAACTCACAGAAAATTTCAGCACATTCACAATCTCTTTTTTTTTTTTTTTTTTTTTTTTTTTTTTTCATTTTCAAGACTGTTCTCAATTTGTTAAGAAAAACATTGTTTAAAATCCATTTTGATGTATAAGATGCAAAACAACATTCATGTTGTTAATGACCAAACCTGGCACTAGTTTTTCCTTCTGAGCTATTGATCCCCCCCCAACCTTGGCATCTACTATTGCTTGGCGAAAACGTAGATTGTCGTTTGTTTTGTGTGGTTGTCTCCATCGGGAGCTCCGTAAAAAATCTTTGTTAATAAAAATTTGTTATAATTAAAAATTAGTCGAATTTTGTATAAAAAAAAAAACCTACAGTCCACAATGCTTGTACCAATAAACATTTGGTCTGTCAAGCCGGAGTGAAAATTTGCGACCATTGGAATTGTTCAGTGTTGTTAACAAAAAAAACCTTGCAACTATTGGAGTTGTTTTGTGTTGTAAAAAAAATGTTGACGTGGAAATAAAGATTTTAAACAGTGGTGGGATTCAAATAAGTTAACAACTGGTTCGCTGCCAGAATGATATTTGATGCATAAACACGAAAAGAAAATGAAGCATCACACTTAGATTATGAAACACTTTCCAATATTATAAGAATGCTGCTAAAAAAAAACTTTGATCTTTTGACAGAGTGAAAAAAGAATTCCTGAAATAAGTTTCCTTATAAAAAGACTTAGTTTATTTAACAAATATTTGACAATTATGAATCCCTGGTCAAAAGTGTTATCGGGAAATGCATAAAAACAGTATAATACAATAAGAAAATGTAAAGACAATAGAAAAATAGCAGAAATGTAAGCTTAAGAATCGACCCATGTCCAAGGTTCTAAAGTTGCAATCACTTAGATATTAAAAACACTAACTTTAGGAAGAGCTCGGATATTGCTGAAATCCAGGGATGATTCAGAATAAAAAAAAATTCTGAAATTCACAGCAAATTTTCTGAAAAGGTATAACAGAGGGGGGAAACGGAAGATCCACTCTTGACACTAACAATGTGTTTTTTTTTTTTTTTGCGCCCCTTTGACGAAATTTGAGTTTTTTTTTTTCGCGATCTTTTGACGAGATTTTCGGGTTTTTAGTGGTCCTTTGATAGAATTTGCAATTTTTTCGCGATCTTTTGACGGAATTTACCGTTTTTCCGCGATCCTTTGTCGAAATTGGCGTTTTTTCCGCGACACTCTGCCGAAATTCGCCCGCAATCCTTTGACGAAATTGGCGATTTTTTTCGAACGATTGACGAAATTGATCTCGGCAATCATTTGTCGAAATTCGCGATATTTTTTATGTATGAATTTACGGATATTCGGTGGGTTTTTTTTTTTGGAAATGAATGCCTTAAATTTTCAGAAAATTAGAAACAGAATCACCCCTGGTAAAATCTCCAATCTCGCGTGAATATTAATTCATTTAATACCGAGAATTCCAATTTGTATCCTTGCTTGGGTGATATATACATGTAATTTCTTCAAAGTTAATCTCGATAAATCAGCTCTTTTTAGTGGTAACCGCTTGGTTTTCTGATTTTATAATGCATGTTTTATGTTAGGTTTTGACACCCAAGTCGCAAATTTCAAGGAGATACTTGTCAATGTTGTCTTTTATAATTAGTCCCAAATGACTCTTTTGTAGTAACAATAATGCACACGGTAGATATATCTGGAAATTTTGTATCAATAATAAAATTTAGCTCAGTTTAAAAACATGCAAAATATTTTAAAAACCTTCCATAAAACCGCTTTCATTTGTATGGACTTTTTTTTTACTGAAGTATTTCAAACGTTTTAATAAATTTTATCGTAAGTTTTGATGTATTATAAATGCTTATATTTCTTGTTCGCAGTGCTTTTGAAAGACGAGATATTTCATTTAAAATATGCAGTCATCAAGGCAATAGTAGCAGTTATAAAATATGTAGGCTGTCCCTTCTTATCACTGACAAAGAGCTAATTCCTAAATGGTTAAATTTAGAGTACTTCTAATTTCAAAAATATTTCAAATGTTGTTCTTCATCACCTTGGAAACCGTTTTCATTTTAGAAAACAGCTACAAAATTTACATTTTTATGCGCTCCTTTCGGTCCTATAACATATTTAGAAAAACATTATCTATAGCCAGTGAGAAATATTTTTGCTCGACTAATAATTCTAAGTTATAAATATCATAACATTCTATAGAAATTTAGTAATTTTTACCATTTCTTGGTACAAGAAAAGGGCTGACAACACTGGAAATTCGTAAAATACAAAGTATCATGACTCAGCAAGTTTAGACAATCCAATGTTGAATAAGCGTGCCATATAAATAGGGTTAATGTAGTCTGCCAATTTGGATACGAAAATTCTTCAAATCTTCATTTTTTTTAAAAAAAGTTGAAATTGCTTTTTACAGGACTGATGAAAAAATATATATATATATATTATTTTTGCAAATGAAATATCACTTTATTGAATGAAATAAATTAGAACATGTCACAGTGTTAAGTTTATAAGACGTTGTTGTGGAGATAAGCATTTAAAGAAAATAAATTAATGTAAATGTGATTTTCGCATTTGAAGTAATATTTTAACAACCGGTTCTATGGAACCGGTGCGAACCAGCTGAATCCCACCACTGGTTTTAAACCATAGAAGGGGCAATATAAAAGTCCAAATAACCAAGTTATCAAGCTTCACAGCAGATGAGGCAGAAGAAACGGATTCAGTAGATATTTCAAACAAAATTGAAAATCTTAAATTAGAAGGCAAGCTCGATAAGCTAAAACTGGAATACTATGAAATTTTGAAGGACGAAGAAATTGATAAATGCGAAGCTGAATTTGAAGAAATCGACCAAGAGCTCCAAAAACTTAAGGTAAGCTTTAAACGTTTTCTAGATCTTAAGAAAAATAAAAATCTTGAATTAGTAAATGGAAATAATATTTTTTCTCATAATATGTAAAAATTATCTATTAACACTTCACTGCACAAATTTGTCTACTTTTAATCTATATATTGGTCTAATAATGGGAAAAAGAGTAAAAAAAAATTAATTTTGAAAATTTCAGCTAAAATTTGATATTTTATTGTGTGTGCCCAGGGGTCTGTCCAGACTTTTCTCACAGGGTCCTGTTTTTGTGAAATTGTGAAGTTTTTCTTATTTTTGTGAAAATTCTAGTCATAATTTTGTGAATTTTAAATTATCGATGTCGTCATGTTCTATCCTTCATATATAAAAAGCTAAGTAATATGCTCTTTGGCGAGTTCAGCTGCGTACTTACAGCACAGATTTTATTTTTAAATGACTAAATTCGTGAAAAGTTCAATTTGAAGGTGAAAAAATTCTGTGAAAGGTCTATTTAAGAGACAAACAGTTTTGTGAAGGGTCCTGTTTGAGGATAAAAAAATTTGTGAAGGGTCCTTTAAAGGACCTAAAATTTTCCTAAACATATCCCTGGCTGCCATATATACACATTTAGGGTTTTAAAATATTGTATTGCTATATTTGACAACTAAATGAGCTTAAATTAATTAATTTTATCTGCTTAATAATCAGCAACTTTTATTATATTAATATTTTATTAATATTTTTAAGTATTCAGTAAAAATAATGAAAGTAAATCTTACCTTAATAGCTTGATCGAAATTTTTTTTTTCCCCCCAAGAACAAAAATTCTTATTTTTTGTATAATGCAGTCATCTGACATGGACAAAATTAGTGTTATTTCATTCTTTGGATTGTTCTTGATCAGTTACATATTGATCATATTAGCTGAATTCATGTCACATAATGAAAATTACAATGTTCTTAGGTATATGCCAGATGTGGCACATAGTGCAGTGAAGGGTTAAATTAACCGAAATTCCTTTACCAAAATTTGATGGTTCTTAAAAAAACTGGAATAACTTTTAAAACTCAATTTTGAAGCATTATCGATTCGAACGAATTGTTATCGAATGATCAAAAACTCTCATTTGCAATCTTCTCTCGTGAGTACAGCAAAACAAACCCAAAGTGCAGATGATACTAATGAGTCATTATTTCATGCACTTAAGAACAGATTTGACAGTAAAAGTTTAATTGTTAATACTCACATTAAATCCTTATTAATGTTAGACAAATCTGAAAAATTAAGAATGCTGCTTGATTGTATTTTAAAGCATCTAAGAACTTTAAAGGTTTTAAATGTTGAAATGAATAATTTTAGTGAAAATTTATTGATTAACATGATTTTGATGAACTTTTACAGAACAACATGTAAAGAATTTGAAATGAGTTTAACATCTACAGATTTGTCCAAATGGGACACTTTCATTGAATTCTTGGAAAATAGTGTTCAAATTCTGGAAAATATATAGGGAACACAAGTAAATTTCCAAAAATTTAAAGGTCGAATTAAAAATAAAACCTTTATTCTAAAATCTAATCAATGCATACTATGCAAGCAATCACATGGTTTACATTTATGCCCAGTTTTCTTAAAAATGACTCCAATTCAAAGATTTGATAAAATTAAAAAAAAAAAAAAAAAAAAAAAAAAAAATGGGCATCAACTGTTTTTCTTCTTTGCATAATCACTTTTCTAACTGTAGTTGTAAATATAACTGCCAAATTTGTAATTCAAGGCATAACGTATTACTCCACAGAAACCAAAATAAGCATTTCCAAATTGATAATATATCATTAAAAAAATCAGATTCCGAAATTGATTTTTCTTCAAAGGCGTCAAAAACAGTAGTGCCAGTAATAAAGACAGGCACTTTTTTTCATGATTCTAATAAACAAAATGTTTCTGAGATATCGCATAGCTTTTCTGTTCATAGCAATGAAAATAAAAAAGCAGTTTTTTATTACTGCTTTTGTTTTTATTTATAGCCCGAAACATAAGACTGTCGTTCAATGCCATGCAATACTCGATACCACCTCTCAGGCTGATTATATTACTTCTGAAATGCCTTTTGATTTGGGTTTGTAAAGAGAAAAAATGAATATTTCTGTAAGTGGATTAAGTGGAAATTCATTTAACATGAAATCGATAGTCTGTACTGTTTTTCGAAATAATTCTTTTTCGTAAACAACTGATTTCTTCGTAGTTCCAAAAATTACTGATTGTGTAACTTTTAGGAACATTAAAATTGATAAAAACATTTTACCTAATTGTTCACTGTTAGCAGATCCTACATTCGACAAACCAGGAAAAACCAATTTAATAATTGGGGCTGAACATTTTTATGAAATAATAAAAGAAGGAAAAAATCATGTTTCACCAAATATGAAGCTTCAAAATTCAGTATTTGGACTGATTGCTACTAGTACTTTTTCAATAAACAATTCTAATTCCTTTTGCAGGTTGACATTTAACCCCGGACCATAAGAATATTGAAACTATTTTTCAAAATTTCTGGGAAATATAAAATATTTCATGTGATCGTTTACAAAATACAGAAGAAGAGTTTTGTGAAACTCATTTTCAAAATACGCATAAACGGAATGAAACCGGCAGATTTATTGTAGAAATGCCTATTAAATTAGAACAATTAGATACAATAGGAGATTTGAGAACATTAGCAGAAAAACGTTTATGCCAAACTGTAAAAGATTAGAAAACAATTTTGATATGAAACAAGTTTATTGCAAATTTTTAAATGAATATGAAAACTTAAATCACATGCAGAGAATACCAGTCAAAGACTGTCCCTTAGTAGTTTATTACATGCCTCATCATGATATTTTTAAACCAGATAAGTCCTCTACTAAATTAAGGGTGGTATTTAACGCCTCTGCCCCTACCACAACTGGAAAAAATCTTTGTTAATAAAAATTTGTTATAGTTAAAAATTAATTAGTCGAAATTTGTATTTAAAAAAAAAATACAGACCACAATGCTTGTACCAATAAATACCTGTCATAAATAAAATTTTTTGCGTCCTTCCAAAAAAGGGTGATAAAATGTATCGCCATAAAACTTTCAAATAAACATAAACATAGACTCCATGAAAAGATGTACAATTTTATAACACCAAATAAATTGAAGAGCATACAACCTTAGCCTTTAATTGCTTGGGAAACTAAAACTTGTATATTACATATCTGAAGGGCTAGCTAGCAACAGCTAACAACTGCCTATGTTACCACATGAACGTGCACAATATATTTACATGTTACATCTTGGATTAAAAAACAACATTTTAATTAAATATAGATTACTATAACTAATAAAATCTATTTATGATTAAAGTGTCTTTCATAGTTTTTGCATAAGTAATTTGCATAATTTTCAATGTTAATTTAATCTAAATTACGCATATCAAAAAATGAAACAATAAAAATAAAAACAAGAGCAAGCCAATATTTATTCTAATTAAAAACTAATAGTGAAGTGAAATTAATATCACCAATAAATACAAATATGCAATGCATTTAAATTGTTAATATATAGAAATATATATTTTTAAATAGAATAAAATTCTAAAATTAGTATTTCAGCGGAAAAAAAAAAAAATAAATAAATAAAGAATGAATTGATTACCATTCCACGTATCCCCAACAGCAGTGCCATTTTTACCCCAACCATCATCAAATCCTACAAATATCAAAATTTATAAATGAAATATTGAAGAAAAAAATTATTGTCAAAGCAATCACATTTATTATTGAAATCTAACATGCACTTAGATTTGATCACAATCTACACCCCTGGCCGAAATTGTAAGGACAATAAAACAGGTAAAGAATCACAAATTTTATACAATTCTAAATATTAATAAACATAGAATTTGTATTTATAATTCAAAGAGAACTATTGATCATTTTTATTTAAAAAAAAATTTGTTAAAAAATATGATATATGTAAAATTATTACAATTTTTTAAATGGTCATAATTATAAAGACAATGAATGGTTTTATGTCTGATTTTTTAATAAGAAATGTTTTATTATCTATAATTAGCATGATTTGAAGAGGAATAATATAGTTGCATCGATTACTCAAAATAAAGAAGGATCAGCATGGTTTTGAGTGCTGTGTCATTTCAATGTAAAACTAATATAATTATTGTTTCTATGAAGATAAACTCAAAAAGTGTACACCCGTATTTTGGAAATACAAATTTTGGCATATGATGTTTTTTAGGAGGTGAAAAATGCATTTTCCTACAAGATAATGCATTGTATCATACTTCAACATAACTTGTACATATCAAAGCTATAATGGTTCAGTAGTAAAGATACCGAGATATTGAATTAAAAACCCATTGAAAACTCCAATATTTCACAAAATGAAAAGCACCATTGACAAATTAGCATATCTGATGTTTCAGAAATTCAGAAGCAGAGAAGGTCAAAGGGAGAAAATTTTCTTTTTCCCTGTTTTAACAAACTTGCATCAGCTTAACTAATCAAAATATGAAGGGAAAAAAACTACTTAATTATTACACTTTTTCCTTTCAAACAGTGTTATCTGTTATATATTAATATTCATCCTCTAAAAAAATTTGTTTTTTGAAATATTGAATTTTCATTTTATTTTTTTCTGCATGTTTACAAGTCTGAATCGGCTCTCCAGAACAAAAATAAAAAACAAAACATACCCACTTATAAATGATACTTTTTTCTCTTTAATAGTGTCTTTGATTAAAAAAATTACTATTAATCCTTTCAAAAAATATATTTTCATAAAGCCAGTTTTGTATTTTTTGTTCTTTCTGAAAATTTTAAAAAACTGCATCCATTTTTCTGCATGAAAAACACAAAATAACCACCCACTTATAGATGGTACTTTTACATTTCTAATGGCATCTGACTAAAAGAATAATATTTAGTTTTTCAAAAAAATTATTTTCTGAATGACAATTGAGATTTTTTTTTTCCCCCTGTAATAAAAAAAATCTGCATCCATTTTGCAAATCCTTCATTTGTTAAAATTGATTAGTATTTTAATACACTAGTTGTTATGTTGTAATGATTTCCCTAAATAAATTATCTTTAAATAAATCTAATCAAATTATTTTTCTAATTATTTTACAATTTAACAATTTTCTCAGAATCAACCTTTAAAATTTATAAATAAACATCTTTATTAAATCACATAGTTAAAATTAATAATATCATTAATAAAAATATTATTTCAATTTATTCCTCAAAAAAATAAAATAAGCAAAAGAAATACCCTTTTTAAATAACTCTCCTCAAAATTTTAATATTTTTAATCATATTGAATTAAATATAATGATCTTTATTTACTGTTACAATATTCAAACTTTTGTTTCTGATTACTAATCCCAAAAAGAACATTGTTTCTTTTTTTTTTTTTTTTTAATCAAATTTTAAAATAATAATAAATAATAATAAAAAAAAAACGCTAGTTAGCAAAACTTCCGGATTTTGAAGAATTACGAATTTTGATGTCCGGATTTGAGACTTTGTACTGTATATTGTATTAAGTAATTTTTTTAAAAACAACAAATACAGTAGACTCAATTTAACCGGGATGGTCGGGAAATGCCTCGCCCCAGATAAGCAAATATCCCAGATAATTGAATTTGTGCAAATTATGATGAAAAATTTTAGAAAAAGGATAGAAATTGTTAAATTATTATACAATAGTATATTAATAATTTAATTAATACAAAAGAAAGAGAATGAACATCAATTTTAATGTTATTTAGATTTACAATTGGGATAACATATAAAAAAAAATAGAAATGTAGTTTACCTCACTCTTTTGTGAAGAATGAAATGATAGAAGTGTGTTTTAGTCTTTTAATCAAATACCTTGATGAATTTTAATACGCAAATTTCATGACAATTTTATTTAGCAGGTATGCTTTCAACTTCTGGCTCCAAGTAATTAAGTAACGCAGACCTGCCAACCTTTGAAAATGAGAAATCGTAGCACACAAAATTTAAATTAATCTGGAGGTTGGTTGGTTGGTTTTTCGTGTTTCGCAGCCATCTTTTACATTCGTAAAAGGAATAAGGTTTCAGTCTTTCAACTACTCAATGTAGTAATTTTTTTCCTCTGAAAATTTTTATACAATTTTTAGAGTTTCTTCTCATTTCGAAGTTTTTTTTTTTTTTTTTACATTTGTAAAAGGAGCCTGGTTCCAATTTTATAGCCCAGAGCAGTAAATTTTGACGAAATTCGCAATTTTTCCCCTCGATCATTTTAGGATATTCACAATTTTTTTTCAAAAATCATAATTCACATTTTTCTATCACGATTTTTTGTAGAAATCCGCACTATTTACCATGAACTTTTGACGAAATTCGCATTTTTTACCGCGATCCTTTAACGAATTTTGCGTTTTTTAGTACGATCCTTTGACGAAATAAGTGTTTTCTTTCGGTGAAATTTATGTTTTGTTTCTGAGATATTTTGACAAAATTCACGGTTGTACCACGATCCTTTGACATTTATTTTCTTCTGCGACCAATTGACGAAATTAATATATTAACACGGTCATTTGTGGAAATTAGCGATAATTTATCGCAATCGATCGGCAAAATTTTCAATATCTTTTCGCGACCAATTAAAAAATTCACTACTCGTTTCCGCGAACTTTTGACGAAATTTGCAATATTTTCCCCTCGATAGTTTATCTAAATTCGTGATATTTTGTGCAATTTTTTGACGAAATTCGCAATTTCTTTCTGAACTCTTAATGATTTTAGCGATTTTATTCAGCGACCAACTGAAGATAATCCCTATTTGTTTCTGAGACCTTTGACGAAATACCCGCATTTTTACACGATCATTTGAATAAATTCTCAATTTTTTCCGCGATGAATTAATTTGGGGGAAATTCCATAAAAGAAAAAAAAAATTGCGGCCGTCCAAGAAATTTCAAAATATACTCGCAAAAGAATCATAGGTCTGTGTAAGAAATTACAGGGGGAAATACTGCACAGCATTTTTCTTTATGCAGGACTCTCCTTTTCTGTGTGCAAATCATGTGATTTTGCACACTATTTCAAACTTTGCCCCTCAAAGAACCACCTCCCCCATACAGAAATTCTTAAAATGGCACCCCTGTTTCTAAGGAAGGAAATTCCTGTATAAATATTTACAGAAACACGATTCACTCGTGGTTAATATACATAAAGAGGTTTTATGTTAAGAAGTTTGTTTTGCAGCCCAGATTTTTTTCCCCCATGAGCATTTTTTAATGTCCGAATTTTCGGACTAATGACCCTTTTTTTTTTTAATAACTTTCGGAAATGAATACTTTGAAATTTTGGAGCAGAATCACTCCTGAAAAATATGCTGTGCGGGATAAAAATTGCAATTAGAAACAAAAAATGCATTTGTGTATATTTTGCAAAAAATCGTAGTTTAAGACAGATTTTCGTAGCATCGTAATTTATAGGTCCAAATCGTAGCAACTACGATTTTTTCGTAGCAGTTGGCAGGTATGGTAACGCCTTAGTGTTTAGTGTTTAATAATGCGTCACCATGACTTAATTTTTGATGAGTTACAAGATTTTCTTCATCACTTTCCAAGAATTTCTTCGAAATACCCTGCTTCTTTTGAACCACACACGACACAGTATCATTGTTGCTTAAAATTTCATAATATTCCAATTTTGAATCTTCTTTAATCCATTGTTACACTCCATCTACATTTTCAGAACAGTTTAATTTTCTCAGGTCTTTAAAGATTTTCTCTGCAAATCAGTACTATCGTTGTCTTCTGTAGGAATTTCATTTCTTCATCTGATAAACTGATTTCTTAACCATGGTGCTTTTTTACTAATTTCCATGCAGCACCAACATAATAAATTGCATCCAAAACTGCGAGATTTTTCCAAACAGAAAGCAAATTATCTTATCCTTCCTCTGCCAACTTATGGAGAATGTGTCTACGGTATATTGTCTTAAGGTTTTGAATAACACCCTGATACATAGATTGGATTTTAGCTGTCACATTTGGGGGCAGTTATCTCACAAGGATTTTCCCATCTTCCGATTTTAAACTTTCTTCAGCAGGATGACTAGTTGCACTGTCCAGAAGAAGGACAGTTTTTTGAGGAAGACTTGAGATTTTCCAAATTTTTTCGTACTGCAGGAACAAAATTTCTTTTAAACCAATCAGAAAGGTTTTCTATAGTCATCCAACCTGCTTAGTTTCTGTAAGAACTTGCAGGCAAACTTGAGTCTGTCTTCATTTTTGAAAATGCTCTCAGCTTTCTTGCAGTTCCAATAAAGCACAAATTTTAAAAATGGGAATCAAAGAGATTAGCACAACACAATACAATACAATACTTATGTGTTGTTTCTGCTTCTTATGTCCAATGCATTTTTTTCGGTTTCATAAGCTAATGTCTTTTGTGGCAAACACTTCCAATATAAACTTGTTCATCCACATTGCCACATTGTGCATTTGTTCGGCAATCAGATTTTCTTCATGTACAAAATTTCAGAATTCTATAACAAAGTTTTCAGCTGCTGATTTGTCACTACTGAGTTTTTCGTTTCAGATGACAGTTATTTGGCATATACCATATCTTTATTTGAATCGCGTTAACCACCCACTCAAAGCATTGAAACCACTGGGTACTTTAAGCTTTTTGAAAAATTTTTGGCACAAACAGCATCTAATACAGGAATTTGCCAGTTCTCTGTTGGTTAGACCACAAAACCATAGCTTTATGCAAATATTCATATGCTGAGGTTTTCTATTACACATTCCTTTTGGACTATCTGAAGTTTCAGGAAATTTGATTATTTCTTGTTTCTTTTTTATAATGTCTCGCACAGCTCGATCACCAATCTCCAATTCAATCATTAATGATTTTACTGTATGTTCATTCTTTGATTTATTAATTATTTTCAGCTTTTGATTTTTACTAAGAACTACTCTTTTGCATTTCTACATGTTAACACTACAAACAGAATGTAAAGCACATGCAAAACTATTAATCTAAACAGCAACGATACTGCAACGACCGCTGAATCATGTTCCGACCCACCAGCATTCCAAAATGGGAGAAAAACTGGTCAGTTGGATGAGTCCAATACCACAGGAAGGGTTTAGAAGAATGCGGTCTTCCAGCACATTCCCACACCTGCATTCTGCACTTGCTTTTACTTTGTGTGTGTGTGTGGGGGGGTGGCTGGATAATCCGATCCTGGTTAATCGAGAGTCTATTGTACAATGACTACTTAAGATTTCCACAGAATTAAAAATCCATTCTTTACCCTTGTGTACTCTATCCTACTTCCTGTTATAATAGCTTTATTCAAAGTTTTGTCCCAAACCAAAATATTTTTATAAATAGATCATACTATTGACAAGACTTCAAAGGCAAGAAAAAAAAAAAAAAACTGCAAAATCAACAGGAACCACAAACAATAGATATTGAAAAAGTAGCAAAACAACTAGTTGGATGTGCCAATCCCAAAACTTTCTTCTATCTTATACATCTTAATATTTCAAAAACTAGTTACACATGTTAATACTTCAATATTATTAGTTCATTACTACACCAACTTTGATTTTCATCTTAAATTTCTGCTTCAGCCAATTAAATGAACTAAAAACGAGTTAATCTATATCTTGATATTTGTTAAAATTAATAGTTTTCCCTTATTCTGTTGTTATCAGATGTTTTTGAATAGCCGGCTTAGCAGGAAGTGAGTTCCCGCCTTTGCACGAGCCGCTGATGGACAATAGACTACGAAAAATCAAGAAAAGTTTACAAAAACCGCTATCACAGAGCCCCTTTACTGCACGATATTTCCAAATTCAAGGAGGGCCTGTTGGCCAAAGCCAAAAACATGCACAAAAAATTAGGTTCAATTGTATGTATAATTTTATACACTTTTCGATTGTACAATAAAGAAAATGGTACAGACATCGTAATTATAGCACCCCCTTCCAGCAGAATTTTTCCAAATTCAGGGAGGACCTTCATGCCATGACCAAAAAGAAACAAAAAAATTGGCTCAATTCTATGCATAACTTCATACACATTTCGATGGTACAATATTTAAAATGGCACAAAAATCACTATTAAAGCACCCCCTCCCGGCGAATATTTTCCAAATTAAGGAAGGACTTGCTTGCCATAGCCAAGAACTTAAAATAAAAATTTTGTTCAATTCTATGCATAATTTCATACACTTTTCGATGGTGCAATATGCAAAATCTCTATTACAGCGTCTCCTAGCGGCAAATTTTTTCCATATTCAGGGAGGACTTGCTTGTCATAGCTATAAACTTAAAATAAAAATTTGGTTCAATTATATGCATAACTTCATATACTTTTGGATGGTACAATATTCAAAATCGCTATTACAGCGCCCCCTACCAGCGAATTTTTTCCAAATTCAGGGAGGACCTACCTGCCATATCCAAAAACTTAAAATAAAAATTTGGTTCAATTCTATGCATAACTTCATATACTTTTGGATGGTACAATATTCAAAATCGCACAAAAATAGCTATTACAGCGCCCCCTACCGGCGAATTTTTTCCAAATTCAGGGAGGATCTGCTTGCCATAG
The DNA here is from genome assembly GCA_963932465.1 of Maratus speciosus. Taxonomy (NCBI): domain Eukaryota; kingdom Metazoa; phylum Arthropoda; class Arachnida; order Araneae; family Salticidae; genus Maratus; species Maratus speciosus. Next base: position 255,342,085 of record OZ010793.1, on the reverse strand, counting down.
CTAAAAACTTAAAATAAAAATTTGGTTCAATCCTATGCATAACTTCATACACTTTTTGATGGTACAATGGCGACAGACAGATGGACACACGGACAGACAAACATTTTCTATAAACATGTTTTTTGGGATCTCTGACCCCTAAAACATGTAAATCCGTCAAAAACTGGAAGTCGAAAAATATTTCGATTACAATACTTTCTTCTATTGAAGATAGAAGAAAGTAAAAATAAAACTTCATGAATTCACTAAGATGAATAAAAACTCACAAAATCTTAAATTTTAATTATATGAAATGTTTTAAAGCTACTTACCCTGTACAGGCATGTTGCTTTTTTTTGCAAAGTGATAGAAACTATAATTTCACATTATTATTACTATTTTAAGTAGAAAAAATTAAGACTGGTGAGAGAAAAAAAAATGGTAAAAACAAACATTGCAGATATTAAATTATTTTGTTTATAGATATTTAATTTCATAATAATAATAAACATTAAGAAATTGGTTTGTTTTTGCACTATTAGCAGAGTATGGTGTTTATAGCAGTTCTGATTCCAAACTATTAAAAAGTAAAGAGCATTTTATTGTAAAAAGAAAAAATAACTAATTTTGTTAAATTGTGTTTCTGAAGCATTTAACAAAATTATTTTTTAATAGGGGGCTCTGCCCTCTGCTTATTAACGTTCACCAACCCCCATGAATTGAGACATAATTCACGTTGGAACCGGTATGCATTCACAGCCCACTTTGCTTGCTCATCACTTTTTGCAGAAACTCTAGGCGTAACGGCATTATCATAAATTCATTTAACTTATGAAATTAAAAAAAAAAAAATTATGGTACAAATAACAGTAATTGAAAACTTCGTTGAAATCACAATTAAAAAATGCATTTAGTTGGTACTACCAATAGGCATAAATCATTTTAACATTATGAAATTTACCAATTTTTGAAATGTAAAATAATAAAGTGAAAAAAAAAATTATCTTGCAACGCAATTAATTTAAAACTTATTGCACATAATATTGTACAGTACGGCTTAAACTTATTCAAAAAACTCTTGGAAAATACTACCTGATACGAAGATAGTTCCTTGTTCCATATAAATCAGCAAACACTATCTAAAGTTCGTTCGGCATGAAAAATACAATATCTCTCAGACACTTGGCAAGTAAACAAAATGTAAACAACATATTTTCTGATGTGTCTAAAAGAAACTTTCGATCAAAAAGCTGATTTTCTGAATGCATTAAGTAACCGTAAAAAGAACAAATGGTCATTGCTATTCTTACATCTACCAAAAGATCGTACTGTGTTTAGAAAGAGCTCCTGCACTGAATCAGATGTAAAGGCCAGTGAATATGATGGCATATTGACAAAACCGTACTAAAATATTTCAGCTTTATATAAACTCTAAAGCTCATGACGTTATTGGCAGTTCCTAACAAATCGTTCCTGTGCATTTCCTGGCTATTTCTGCGCTTTTTTTCCACGAGGTAACTCCTTCTCACTATGAAAAACTTTCCCAGGAATCGGTTGTTTGTTCAAAACAATTCTAACATGTGCTCCAATACTTTTGGAGTCCATATGAGAATGAATCATTTCTTTCAAATATAACATCATCAGTGATGGAACAGCATGGGCCTCATTTTGGAGTAGCAAAAAGCCATTTTGGAGCAGCAAAAACGCTCATTTTGGAGGAGAAAATAAATATTTTGGTGCATCAAAATGTCATTTTGGTATTCTTTGATGAAATTCACGTTTTTTTTTTTGCAATTCTTTGACGAAATTTGCATTTCTTCTGCAATTCTTTTACGAAATTCGCTCTTTTCCTCCAATTCTTTGACGAAATTCGCGTGTTTCCTGCGATTCTTTGACGAAATTCGCGTGTTTCCTGCGATTCTTTGACGAAATTCGCGTGTTTCCTGCGATTCTTTGACGAAATTCGCGTGTTTTCTGCGATTCTTTGACGAAATTCGCGTGTTTCCTGAGATTCTTTGACGAAATTCGCTTTTTTCCTGAGATTCTTTGACGAAATTCGCGTTTTTCCTGCGATTCTTTGACGAAATTCGCGTTTTTCCTGCGATTCTTTGACGAAATTCGCATTTTTTCGCAATCCTTTGACGAAATTTGCATGTTTTTCGCAATCGTTTGACCAAATTTCCATATTGTTCGCAATCGTTTGACCAAATTCGGGTTATTCGAACCCTTTGTTGAAATCAGCATGTTTTTCGCTATCTTTTGACGAAATTAGCGTGTTTTTCGAAATCTTTTGACAAAATTTGTGGTTTTTCGAAATCTTTTGACAAAATTTGTGGTTTTTCGAAATCTTTTGACAAAATTTGTGGTTTTTCGAAATCTTTTGACAAAATTTGTGGTTTTTCGCAATCTTTTGACAAAATGTGCGGGTTTTTGCGGCCTTTTGATGAAATTTGCAGTTTTTTCCGCGATCTTTTAACGAAATTCGTGTTTTTTTCACAATCTTTTGACCCCTTTTTGTTCGTTTATGATAGGGGTGTACAACCTTTTTAAGAGAAGGGCCACTTACAAAAATGTTTGGGTTGTAATAAGTCTTTATTCTGATGAATAATTATTTTTTGTCTATAATAAAAATAAACAAACAGAAATAAATAATTGTATGAAGGAATGCAGGGCTTCTTCGCATCTGTATGAATAACCATTCAACACTTTATGAAGACTAACGGTTCCTTATTGACAGAAGTAACTTGAAGAAAAAAAATTACACAAAATTTCTAAATAATTGAAAGTTATTGAAAATTATATTAAAAAAAAATTATTGAAGAATTACTTCATTTAAAATAAAAGAAAACTTATTTTTGAAATAACAAGGCATGATGGACTAATTATGCTATTTTTTCTACGGATTATTAACAAAACTCGTTTTTTTTTCTTTTTCTTTTGTCAATCAAGTGCAACTGATTGACGAAATTCGCGATTTTTTATCAACGACCGATTGACAGATTTCGCGGCAAATTTCCATTGGCAATTGGCAAAATTTGCAATCTTTTCAAACAACCAATTTGCGATACCTGCGATAAATTGACGCAATTCACGATTTTTTTCAGCGATAACTTTTCAAATTTCGCAACCTTTTTGTTCTGCATTCGATCTTCGAAATTTGAAAAAAGTGTTTTCCATGAACGATTGACAAGATTTGCGATTTTTTTTTCATGTGTGATTGGCGAATTTTGCGATATTTTACATGACAGATTGACAATATTTGCAATTTTTTTCCAATGACCAATCGACAAAACGTGATTTTTTCCTGATATACATTGATGTAATTTGTGATTTTTTTTGCGCAATAAATTGCCGAAAATTGCGATTTCTTTTACACGCACAATCGATGAAATTTGTGATTTTTTCCTGCGACCAATGGATTTCTATTTCATATTTTTTGGGACCGACACACAAATTTTTTCCATGAGCTATTCACGAAATTCGCGAATTTTTGGGAAAATTGATTTTTTTTCATGAGCGATTGACAAATTTCACAATATTTTTGCGACCAATTGACAAAATTTGTAATTTTTTCTAAAAATTGTCAAAATTCGTGATTTTTTTCCCGCGACAGATTGACAAAATCGCTATTTTTCCCCAGTCGATCAAAGAAATTTGCAATTTTTGTACCTCATCAACAAAATTCGTGATTTTACTGTGCCCAATTAACAAAATTTGTAATGGTTAACTGACTATGATGAAATTTGTAATTTTTCCCGCGGCGAATTGACGAAATTTGCGATTTTTTCCCATAATAAGCTGGCGAAACTCGCGATTTTTCCGCGTCCGATCAACGACATTCGCAATTCTTAACTGACTCCGAAGAAATTTGTAATTTTTACACGACAAATTGATGAAATTCCACATTTTTTTCTCGCGATAAACTGACGAAAGTCACGATTTTTTCGCAGCCGATCATCAAAATTTGCAACTTTTCCTTTGCTCATCGTAAAAATTCATGATTTTTCTATGCCCAATTAAAGAAATTTGAGCGTTTTCCTCGCTGAGTCGACAAAATTCGTGATTTTTCCTCACGCAAAACAGAAAATTAAAAAATTTTCCATGCCTGATAAACGAAATTTGCGATTCTTAACTGACTCTGGCAAAATTTGTAATTATTCCCGCTGCAAATTGACAAAATTCCGATTTTTTCTCACGATCAACTAACGAAACTTGAGATTTTTCAACAACCGATCAAGGTTTGCATAATCGACAAAATTCGCGATTTTTAATGCGTCCGATCAACGAAATTAACGATTTTTAACTGACTCTGACGAAATTTGCAATTTTTTCAGCGGCAAATTGTCGAAATTCACGATTTTTTTTCGCGAACTGACAAAACTCTAGATTTATCCCCAGCTGATCAGCGAAATTTGAGATTTTTCTGCGACTCATCAATAAATTTCCTGATTTTTCTGAACTCTATCAACGAAATTTGCGATTCTTAATTGGCTCTGATGAAATTTGCAATTTCTTCCCAGGGCAAGTTGAGGAAATTTGCGATATATTCCTGCGACATATGGACAAAAAATTACAATTTTTCCAGTTATAAATTGACGAAATTGTGTAAAAGAAAGAAGAAATTATATAAATTGAGATTGCGGGCCACAAGTTAACCTATGGTGGGCCACAAGTTAACCTATGGTGGGCCACAGGTTGTGCATCCCTAGTTTATGACATAATCGACATAATTATGACATAAGCGATGTTTTGACAAAATTCACGTTTATTTCGCTACCCTTTGACAAAATTCGCATGTTTTTTGCGACCTTTTGATGAAATTTGCGTGTTTTTTTGCTATATTTTAACGAAAGTAGCATTTTTTCATGCTCTTTTGACCATGTTTTGTTAATTTTTTGACGAAATTAGCAATCCTTTGTTAAAATTCATGGTTTTTTTCATGATCGTTTGACAAACATTGCATGTTTTTCACGATCTTTTGACCAAATTCGCATGGTTTTTGCAATCTTTTGGTGAAATTTGGGTGGAAAATGACAGATTTGGCTCAAGAATTATTATAGATTGGCGCAGTTGGGTGCAATTTTGTTGAAAAATGTGTTGAGATAATTACCAATAAGTAATATCTCAGTAAATTAATTTAGCAGAGTGAAGCAAATGGAAGTGTAATTGCTTTATGTCCCAACCTCGGATGAAAAATACATTAAACTATTAAATCTACTTTAAATGGAATTAAAACGTCTAAACAGTTTAATGAAATTAACTTGCAAAAATATAAAATAAGAAGAAGTCAAACTATTATGTGATCTAAATAACGAAAGACAAATTTAAAAGAAACAAACATTTATTTAAATTTAGTCACAGAAAAACAAATAAATTAACTAAAAGAAAAAATACATAAAACATACCTCAATCTGTTTTAACTCTAGATAACATTAGTTATGCATTTACTTATAAAACAAGTTGTACTGGGATTAACACTCCACGACACTTTATTTCAGAAAAATATGAAACGGTAAAACATCTTTCACTTCAATGCTCCAGAGCTCGAAAAATAATTTATTAAAAAGCCATACTTCATCTTAAACCAATTCCAGTACCTCCAGGGATATCACACTGTAGCACAAAAACAAAAGTCATTCCCACCAGGAAACCGATAGATAAACAACAATTCAAAAATGCGATTCACAAACTCATTTTCTTAAGTCGAGGAATTCATAAACAGCTTAGCTTACATTTCAATACCGAAACGTCTCCTTTCGAATTAACACCAAAAAGGGTTCCCGAAGATAGAGGTCACATAATCCAGCTTTCACTATTCCATCAGATGACTTTAAATGAGACAAAGATCAGCTGATATCCATACGGAAAATCCAGGAAGAGAAAAACTAACATTCACCGTGTGTTTCTAATTTAAACAACCCTCCATGCAGATAAAAACTTTACAATACTTAAAACCACCAGCTCACATCACGTTGAAAGGGTAATTCCCAACTGGCGAAGGCACAAGTTGATCGAAACATATTTATATGATCCGGATATACGTATCGGATACTGCTATATGCAAAACAGACGGCTTCCAGAATGATCTGAGAATTACGACGCACTCTACCAGACAACTAACGCCATCTCGTGGCGATCAGGAGTACTGCTCGACTATCATACAAGGAAAACGATTTCCGAAAACCGCGATGTTTTAAAAGACAGGTGACCGGCAATAGAAGATGTGATTAAAGGCAAACTGCAACTAAAGATGAAGGCAAATCAAATAAAGGATTTTAAGGATATATAACTATGAAAAACAAGGATATGAGGTAAGAAGTATCTGTATTTATATTGTAAATAAAGAATGGCTGTTTCAGCTAAAATGTAAATAAACTGTAGAGCTAAAGTAGTACGGTGATAAGATATAGAGGGCTTGTTATTCCTAACAAAATGATCGTTTTGGCGCAGAAATGCACAGCATTATCGATTTGGCGCAATTGGAGCATTTGGTGCAGATTTTCCATCACTGCATCATTTTCACCATTAGAACCATTCATCCTTTCTAAGATTTAAGCAATTGTTTTAAAATTCCTTATAAATACTCATTTTAATTAATTGGAAATTATGTAATTTTCAGAAATATTTTATATTGTGTATACCAAGGATCTTTAAATAAATAGCAAGAGTCCAGTCTATTTACGTGTAGAAATAAGGATCAGGAATATGACGTCATCACTGACACAATTATAGTATACATTTGATGAAAACCATTGACCTTTTTCTTTTAAATGTGATGTGAGTTTAAGTGGTGAAATCACATTTCCGCTTGGTGGAATGTAATACGGCAAATTAATTGTGTTACTGTGGTTGTTGCCAAACCGCAAGCTACAAATTCAACCCTATTTTAGTGCCATGCAAGATTATATATATATATATATATATATGATAGATAGATAGATAGATGTTAACAATAAGAACTCCTTAATTGTAAATAGTTTGCAATCAGAATTGTTCTTAAACAGAAGAGTAAAAGAGGATTTTTGTTTTATAGTGCCTATCCAATTTATTTCTTTTTAAATTTCTTAGTTATTTTCTAAATTTAACACAAAATTTGCATGCACATTTTTTGAAGAAATTCAAATGACAGTTTCATTTTAATATTGAGTATGTGCATTCACATTTAAATTATAGGAAAATATGCAATGAAAAATAAACAATGAATTTACCTGCTCTTTCCGAAATACCATTGGCAGTGTCTCTTGATTTCTTTTCTTCAAGAAAAATGGTTTTCTTTTCTTCATAAGTATTGTACAGATTTTTATAGTTTTCAGCAATATCTTTTAATTTTTCTTTCAACTCCTATAAATAAGCAGAAAAACAAGTATAATACGTTTAAGAAAGAAAAAATTATAAACAATAATGCTACAATAGCCAGAAACCCTGAACAAAGAAAATTTTGTATATTTTGCATATGGGGGGGGGGGGGGGGGCTGTGCACATGTAAAATTATCACTTTAGGAGGGAAGAGCAGGAGGAGGGCGGAGGTGGGAGGGGGTCTGTCACTTGATATCATAAGATATCTCTAGGGTGGGGGGGTGGGGGGGGGGGGGGGAATTTATCTTTTTGATGTTATAATTTTAGAACCAACCAAAATTTGTTTTCCGTTTCTTTTTGCAACTTTTTCTTTATAGTGAATAGTCTCATCTATTTTTTTAATCTAGTCATGTATTTTTTACAAAAATACAAAATTATTAGCAGATTTTGTTGATTTAAATCAGCTTGATTTTAATCATGGTTTAAATCGATTAAAAAAAAATCAGTGATTTAAATCAGTTTTTCTTTTAATTCATTTTAAAATAAATTCAAGATGTAAACAAAAATAATAATGTACTTTAATATAATTTAGTTTTATATGATACACATAATCAAACAGCTTTTAGAAAGATAAAGCTTAGTCTTTGCGAAAAAGTAAAGTACAATGTAAAGTTTAGAAAAAAAAAATGCTTTCAAATTTCATTTAAACCAAATTATAAAATAATCTTGCAACAGTATGGAAATCAAAGCAGGAATATACTAAATTTTAGAATTTTACTTGTTAGTATTTAGAAAAACTTCTGAAAGTTGAGCTAAAATAAAATTGTATGACTCTGTATGCTCTACTTTGGTGATGCCTATCTATATTATAAAGGACAAACATATCTGTGCGTAACGCATACGTCATTCTGCGAATGGCAACACTTTGAAATTTGAAATGAAATTTCGCTTTTGCAATTTTTGCTACTGCATAATTTTTAAACTTTTAAACATCCCACATTTTAAATGTTTATACCGTTGTATGCAGAAAAAAATGCTCTTTTAAATGCAATTTGTTTGAAAGCTGTATCTCAATTTATTTTTGAGATATTAATTTTTTTATAGTTTTTAATACCAATTTTCTAATCGTGGCAACTGAAGTACTTCATTTCTATTAAAAGTGGATTAGTTATCTTTATTGATTATATTCTTACTGATGCCATTTTCTCATTACAATTAAAAATATCTTTTTTAAAAATTTGAACAGAAAATGACGTTACGCTTTAAAAAAGACACAATTTCCCTGATGATGCTGTTATATTTCACTATTTTTTCATTTCGCTGATATTGAGTTTGAGTCAACAGGCAAAATATTTCAGCGGCATAAAATGACGTCATATTTAAAAGTAAACGATAATTTTATTTGATAAAACGAGATATTTTCCCTTCAATACGTCTAAAAGTTATAAATTTCGGGAATTTTTACTCGCAGGTACAGAGATTATACTAAGACCTCAGATCACGAGTGGGAATTTTAACATGGAAAGTTTCAATAGTTGACAAATGTGACTTCAAGCGTGAAAATATATTTATTAATAACCTATTGCGCGTTAAAATGTTTTTAAATAGTTAATATGGATGTGAAACGTGGAAAATGACTTGATTTGGTTTAGATGTAAAGGTAAAAAAATTCTATGATTATGTCAAGGTGAAATCATTTTTGCGGATTTTTCATTCCGTAATACCAAGCATCAATTAATAACTTAATCAAAATTACTTATCTTGATTATATGTTACTGATGACGTATATGAATAAAGTTTAATTTTTCAATAATTTTAACAGTTGAAGTTTATGAAAAAAAGTATTTTGTTAATCTTAGGTTAAAATATGTCTTTGGAGAGTTAAATTAACAAGTGTAAAATGAATTTTTTATTCTAATTATTGTTGTCGATGTATTATAAATTTGATGCAACAGTTCCTTTGTAAACATTTTCTTTCGTCGAAATTCGGCGGGTTCCACCTCGTTATATTAAAGTTTGAGCAAAATCTAAGCAATTCAATGAATTTTCATTTGAATCTAATATAGTGGATCTATGGTGGAATGTACCTGTTACAATTATCGAAAAGGCTAATACTGAAAAACTTATAGAATTCATGATAAACTAGCGTTTTATGGCAATAGCTTCACCTGCTTCAATAGAATGAATGTTTTCTGCCTTTAGTTTGGTACATTTGAAAATTAGGAATCGACTGATAAAGTTGCTAAACTCATTTTTCTATACCAGCACTTTACAACACAAAAGTTAACATCTTAGTTTGTTTCAAATTTGTTTAAAATTTTTATGTCCTGGAGTTATTTTTATTTTAACTAAAATACTTGAGGTTAATCTGATTTGTAGTTTTCCATGCATTTTGTGTAATAACGATTTTTTCATAGCCTAAAATGTTACCTTTTAATCATTTAATGCAAGTTGTGTAATATTATTAATATATATTGCGTAATACTTATAACATGCATGTGTGTGTGTTTGTATAACTTATTTTATGAATTAAAAGCAGACCTGCCAACTGCTACAAAAAAAATCGTAGTTGCTACGATTTGAACCTATAAACTACACGTACAAAAGTTCATGGTAAAAAGTGCAGATTTCAACAAAGAATCGAGATAGAAAAATGTGAATTACGATTGTGGGAAAAGAATTGTGAATATCCTGAAATGATCGCGGGAAAAAAATTCGAGAATTTCGTCAAAATTTACTGCACTGGGCTAAAAAAAATTGGAACCAGGCTCCTTTTACAAATGTAAAAAAAAAAAAAAAAAAAAAAAAAAAAAAAAAGCTACAAAACGAGAAGAAACTTTAAATATTGTATAAAAATTTTCAGAGGAAAAAAATTACTATATTGAGTTGAAAGACTGAAACCTTATTCATTTTACGAATGTCAAAAGATGGCTGTGAAACACAAAAAACCAACCAACCAACCTCCAGATTAGTTTTAATTTTATGTGCTACGATTTCTCATTTTCAAAGGTTGGCAGGTCTGTAAAAGAAAAGTCATAAAACAATAATATTGTGTGAGATTTAAAAATAAAAATCTGATTTAAATTTAAAAAAAAAATCCTGTTAATCTGCCCCTCCCGATCAACTCCACTGCGTTGTTCTTAAAATCTTAGCAAGAAACAGATTATTTACTGGACAATGTTCAGGAACTTGCATTTCTACATAATTAATTCCTATGAAAATCCTCATGGTTGGTTAATTTTATAATACTTAACAAACAGCAAATAAATAATGTAAAAACATTCTCTTTTATTTATATATGATTCTGTTTCTAATTATTCTGAATATCTTTATAAGTTGACTGTTAAACGTAGAAGTTGTATAAGGTTTTTAAAAATACGTTTAAATTTTTTTTTTTTTAAGTATTCGGTTCGACCGAATATATCGATATTTGGCCAAACCGAATATTCAGTAACATGGCTGAATACCAAATAGATGATGCATGCCTAATTTATATAATACCCTAAGGTGAGAATACCGGGTCAGGTTCATCCCCGGAGGAAAAAAAAAACATATTGCAGCCATCATTCTGTTGCCTTAAAGAAGGCAATCGTTCGATTTATCGAAATATCTATGTTGTATCACATCTATTCTTCATTTTCTCTAAAAACTTCAAAAACTATACCATTATTAAATAGAAACATAATTTGCCGAACAAATACAAAATAAATCTTAGACTTTTTTCCAAATTTAAGTTGCAAATATTTGTATTATTTGTATTGCTGATTTTGTATTATGTTTACAGTAGGTGAAAACAAATGATTAGGCACATATAAAATACAAGCCTTCCAAAAAAAAAAAAAAAAATCCATGATTTATTTCAATTTCATTTGAACAGAATCTAAGTTTTTAGGGTGTTTAAGTATCATATTGTTTGAATGTCATTTTTATTTTTTAAAGTTCACTTGGTTTAAGTAATTTGTTACAAAACTTTAACATTAAATGCAGAACTAACTGAATGAAATATCTTAATATTTGTCACTTCTTACATTATTTAAAATGTAGGAAATAAATTTGTTTTTTTAATTTCTTCAGCAAATTATGTTTTTGTTTTAATAACTACTGCATTTAGAAAAATTCATTTAAAAATTCACTGGATGTATCATTATCAGGTTTGATCTACAAGGTATCGCATCACAATTTGTGGTGTATTTACCAATATTTGATCCAAAATGTTTCATCAGTGCAATAGTGCAAAGTTTGGACAAAAACTTCCGGTCTGAATATTAAAAAATACTTAATTTTAGTTACCCCATTTTCCACTCTGGTATTCTATGTATGCAAAAATGTCCTTAAATCTCGACTGCTTATATTATAACAACAGTATAGCTGTTACACAGTAAAATAAATAATAATAATAAAAAAAACAGTTTCACTTAAATTTTGCTACCCTATTTCCTGCCAGGGGGCGATGTGAATGCAAGATGAAATTGTTACCTAAGTTAATTTGGGATACTTATTTAGCATCAACATCAGTCGTTTTCATGCCATCAAAAGATGACAAAAGACCTTGAGGAATAATTTTAGATAAAAAATGCGGTAATAATGTTAAGTTTACTTAATGCTACTTCGTTAAGTTACTTAACGTTAAAAGTCTGTCTTTTTAAAATTTACAAATAATTATTTTTTATTTCTTAATACCACAAAAAGAAATTGCATATGACCAATACATATATTATATGCCCGTGTGTAATGCTGACGTCATATTGATGATGAAACCAGTAAAATAAATTTCGGTTATTTGCAAATTCATTAACTTCTAACCATCCAACGATATCAATCTTTACATAGTCTTAAAACAAAATAAATAGTTCAGTATTTCTTTTCAGCTAGTATTCATTAATGAAATTAAAACTTCATCTACAAATAAATAAAAGAAAACATAAATAAATCACAAAGTTAACGCCTTTTTAACCGAATGGGCATGTCTGTATGTAATTGATATTAATGCTTAAAAATCAGTATCAGTGAAAGATGTTACTATTTTTTTATGTCAAAGTCACCACTGTATTTACTCTTATGAAAGCTTCTTGTATTACTAACAAATGTTTGAAAATATCAGTTTTATTTCCTCTATGACACCATATTATTCCTCTTCCATTATTCCAAATTTCATTTTTCATGTGGAAATATTTTAACTGAAAATTAATTACTGTAGATAAATTATTACAACTTTTGAATTTTTTGCAACAATAGAAAAAAATGTTAAATTTTATAGCAAAAATGTCCATTGATTCTCAATGAAAAAAGCGAAATTTGGAATTAAGAAAATTATTTGAATAATATAAATAAAGCTTAGGATATAATAGTCTCTACATTATAATTCATCTATAGATGCAAAGGCATTTTATCATCTATTTTGACCCTGATGTCAGGCAAACATTTTCGTACTTTGAATTTACAATATCACTGAAAATTACAAAGAACAAAAAATTTGTGGCATCAGGGACAAAAAGGTGGGAAGAAAAAGTCAAAAAAGTTATGAGCTCCATAGGCTTTTCTATGTTAAATTAACATTGAGAAGTGACACTGGGAATAAATAAGTACTGCGCTGCCGCCGAATACTTAAATGTTGTTTTAAGTTCTCAATTTAAAATAATCAGCTACTAACAACAGACTACTGAGTAAACGAACATTTGAGAAATTGTGATTAATTTTGCAAATGTAAACATTGTGCAGTGAGTCATATGGTTTTTAATTAAAAAGCAAAGTCTTAGAAAACTCAATTCTATTTTTGATACTTTTATGTTATCTGGGAGCAAATCTCACGAATAACGCCCCTCCCCCCTCCCCACACACAAATAGTAGCTATTTTTTCACATGTGTGATTTAGAAACAATGCTTTGAAGTTGAAATAAAATGCTATGGTATTTATTATTATTGTTATGCATTTAAAATATATATATATTAGTTAAACAGGTATGTATTTTACTTGTATGCAATATACGTATTTTGAATGTTTTTGTTTTAAATAAAAGTTATGCTTTTTAAATGAAATGGGTTAAAGGTTTATAGTTTAAGTGAAATTAATACAATATGAATGATGTCAATGGGAACAGTATTTGGCGATTTATCACATTGCCAAGCTAACATAAAAGTACTCTATTTTCTGAGTATTAATATGTAATAAACATAGTCTTTAGTTTGTTTCAGGTTTGTATGTTTAATTTATTTTCGAAAAATTGATTTGATGATTCAATAATCTATTTTTTTTTCAAACTTAATTACTCCTCAACATCGCATAATTTTAAATTTTACACTGTAAAACAGGGAGGGTGTACTTTCAAAAGTAAAATGTTTGAAAACTGAATTTCAATTTACTGACTTTTATGATTTTTAAACCAAACAGCTCGATTTCTGAATAATAGAAAGTATATGAATACTTTTATCAATTATTTCAAACTTTAGGAGAAAAGGACGATTTCTACCCACCATTCTAGGACGGGCGTTTACACTAGTTATAAAATAATTTTCTTTCCAAAATGTAGAAAACCTCAACGTTTGACGTTCCTATTGCACATATAATCCACTGTTAGAGAGACCAAATGCAAAATATGTTTTATATAACACTCATGTGTTTACTAGTGAAGAAAAAGACAAATAATGTTGTCCACTTGTTTTGTTGGTAGGAAGGTCTGCTTCATACTTCTGCCCCATGCAAGGGGGAAAGAGCAAAGAAACATCAATGTATAACATTCAATTGAAGGACTTTTGAAATAAATGTGTGGAAATAATCAGATGAATTGTGTTGTTACACTTAGTTTACATATTCACATTTTATAAAATCAATTTTTCTTTTTTTTTCGTTACTATATAGTTCATCATGGGCAAAAAATAAAAGGTAGCTTTGAAGCATAAATGCTTTAAAGCAGCATATCCAGAATATAAGAAATAGGCTTGCCAAAAAGAAGCAACTAGGTTTTTGAATGATTGTAAAAGAAAATTCAGGTTTTGAAAGTAAGCTTCAATGAAAACTAGAAGATTTAAATAGAGGAAAAAAGGAAAGGTGCACTTGGAAAGTAAGGTAAGGTGCTTCTTTTAGGAGTTAGATATAAAGTCATTTCATGTGTAATACTGATATTTTATTGACTTATCTTCATTTTAATTCATAAAATATGCAAATAAATGTAGAAACAAAATCTGTAAATCACTGCAACAGTATAAAAAGAAAATTTTTTTTTTTAACTATTGATAATGAATGATTAAGTGGGAGAGGGGGCACAAGGTTTCTAAAAAGTTAATATTGTTATATATGTACAACCCATATGGCACAATTCAAGACGTAAAATGAAAAGTTAATAGTGCAATAGTAAATTTCTAATATGAGAAACAAAATAGAAGATAATTTCTACGATAAAATAGCATATTTTTTTTTTTTTTCAACCTTCATAGCAAACTGCATCAGCAAAAAACAAAAACAAAATATCCAGTAAAATAATGTAATTAATATTCAATTTGACTTTTAAAAATATTTGCAATTACATTAACTACATAGTACATGTAAAAACTAGGCGGTAAAAGACTTAAAAGTTTCATAACGTCATTAAAAAGTCGAAAATTTTTACAAAATATTTATTAACATGTTAAAAAGAAATAAGGGTCGCTTTTTATAACTAGGCTGGCAATTGGCTCCATATTACTAAGTCTTTTTTACACAGATACAGACTAGAGAACATTTTCTAGAGAATTAAATTTTCAGATCCAACAAAGGGCAACTCCATTTTTTTTTTCATTAAAACATTTAACTGCATTAAATACCAATAGATGGCACCACAGTTATTATATAAATATTTTGGTATTTTCCCAATATACAGGCACATTTCCAGTACACAGTATTGTACACAAAATTGTCAGGCACGAAAGTGGGAAATGGTAAAAAAGGTGGAAAAACTTTATCATCTATATAATAAGGCCAAACTCATCTAATTTAAATACATTTTAACAGTTAAATGAATTATAACTGTACATATGATTGTTATTTTCTTTTTGTAACTTAGAAAGTATTAAAAGAAAATAAACAAATAATAATAAATGTATAAATTCATTAAATCAAAAAAGAAAATTGGAAACAGTTTGCTAAAAGTATAAATCCATCCAAATATATCTGATGAACCTATATGAAGTATAGAGATTTTTCAAAATAAATGTATTACTTTGAATGATTTGACTTTACTTAAAAAAAAAAAAAAATCTATGCTAAATATATGCACGCCAAATTGATCCTTTTCTCCAGAAATACATTTCCAAAAACACATCACTGAAATTACCCAGAAATGTAGAATAAAAAAAAATAGAATAAAATATTCCATTCCAAAAAGAACCTTATGGAAACTTCCTTTTCCTAGTTAAAGAACTTAATTTACATGACTTTCATATGCTTATAATAAAAACTTGCCTTTGATTTGATAGTACAGCAATTCAGAAACAAACTCCAAGGATTTGAATAGACAAAATGTCTAATTATTAAGTTTTCTAGACTCCCCTCCCCCATATGCTTCTAATATTTTCTTTGCATTTTTGCATCACTCTAGAGAATGTCGAAACTTGCATTTAAAAAGGTGGAATTCCTCCTTTAGGAGGAACTCTTTCATGCCTGAATTGTTAATACATTTTAAAATTATTTCCTGATTAATTGTTTCCTTTAAGTATCTCGTCTTAAATAGAAATAAGCATTAATCCTAAATACTTCATGACAATGTTTTGATATTTCATAAGCCTGAAAATCTGTTTAAAATAGCAATTTTGTTAGTTATACTAGACCACTGGCAGAAATATCTGAAGTCACATTTCTTACTGTTTTAAAATATCATTGAACAACTATGTCAGAAAGACATGGGTTTTGTTTCCTTATAATTCTGGAAAAAGACTTAACAGAAAACGAGGATATCAAGGGATATCCCAAGGCTTGTTAAGGCCCCGGTATGCTATTTCTTACTCCCAGCTTGTGTCGTTTCCAATAAATAACGTTACCTTGTATAAGCCAGCCATAAAACAAAAGTCGGTGTTTCATTGTGCGATTAAATACTCTACAGCATTTTTTAAAACTTCTAAGCATTGCACATTTTCAATATTTATACCGTCGTATTGAAAAGAGTACTTTTTAATGGAATTTGAAAGTTGCATTTCCATTTATTTTTGAAATATTAATTTTTTTTGTAGTTTTTAGCGACATTTGTTTCATTTTGGCAACTCAAGTACTCCATTTCTGAAGGAAGTAAAGAAAAAATCATTGAAAAATAGCTATTATATCTTCTTGTTGCCATTTCCCCATAAAAATTATCAAGGGATATCCCAAGGTTTGTTAAGCCTCCGGTATGCTATTTCTTACTCCCAGCTTGTGTCGTTTCCAATAAATAACGTTACCTTGTATAAGCCAGCCTTAGAACAAAAGTCTGTGTTTCATTGTGTGATTAAATACTCTACAGCATTTTTTAAAACTTCTAAGCATCGCCCATTTTCAATGTTTATACCGTCGTATTGCAAAAGAGTACTTTTTAATGGAATTTGAAAGCTGCATCTCCATTTATTTTTGAAATATTAATTTTTTTTTTTGTAGTTTTTAGCGACATTTGTTTCATTTTGGCAACTCAAGTACTCCATTTCTGAAGGAAGTAAAGAAAAAATCGTTGAAAAATAGCAATTATATCTTCTTGTTGCCATTTCCCCATAAAAACTATCAAGGGATATCCCAAGGTTTGTTAAGCCCCCGGTATGCTATTTCTTACTCCCAGCTTGTGTCGTTTCCAATAAATAATGTTACCTTGTATAAGCCAGCCGTAAAACAAAAGTCGGTGTTTCATTGTGCGATTAAATACTCTACAGCATTTTTTTAAACTTCTAAGCATCGCACATTTTCAATGTTTATACCGTTGTATTGCAAAAAAAGAGTACTTTTTAATGGAATTTGTTTGAAAACTGCATCTCCATTTATTTTTGAAATATTAATTTTTTTGTAGTTTTTAGCGACATTTGTTTCATTTTGGCAACTCAAGTACTCCATTTCTAAAGGAAGTAAAGAAAAATCTTTGAAAAATAGCAATTATATCTTCTTGTTGCCATTTCCCCATAAAAACTGAAAAAATGTAATGAAAATACGTGCTATTTTGAGAAAAATATAAATGAATGATTTATGATAAAACATGGAGCTATTATAAATTATATTTAATTTTAAGTATCTATATTAATGCAAATGACGTCATTTTACATAAAGTAAAAGTGTGTGCTTTAAGCCTTAAAATTTAAATATGTTTTGCACTACAGTAGAGTCCCGATTATCCGAGTTATTTTTTTCTAATTGACAGGTGGTTTCTATTATTATGAAACAGCCATTATAAATGAAGCGTTTAGGTGAAGATGAAAGAGCAGTCATAAAAAGTTAGAACTCTAATTTTCTGGTATGAATGGGGGAAAAAAATGGCCATAATTTTTTTTCATCAGAAGAAAATGAAGTAATGGAAATGTCGGAGGCGACACTAAATTCTGAAAAAGCAGAATTCCTGTTCTCTAGTTTTTATGTTACTAACGCTGCATAATTAGAATATTTTTTTCTTTATATCCCATCAATAACAATTTCCTTTCAAAATGATTTTTAAAAGTCTTCAAATAGTAATTTTTTTCCCTTAAATTTGCGATTAAATAAAAATGTTTACTTTGAGTTCAAGCCTGCCTGAGCCCAAAGGCTGGTATAAAAATAGAGCTTAAGCCCGTTTCAACTCTTCTCATCTCTATAGTGCATAGAGTTTGGTTCTTTTCACAGAGCCCAATCATAACACCAAAAGTAAACCGTTATTAATAACATTTTAAAATTGTTTCAAGATTGATTTTCTCATTTAAAAATATCTTCTTACACAATAGTATGTATCAATCCTAAATAATTTTTTATGATGTTTCGTAATTTTTGAATCTCTTAAAATCTGTTTAAAATAACAATTCTTTATACTTATATACAACTACTGGCATCACAATTCTTGTTATTTTAAAATATAGGTGTAAATGATAGAACAGAACAAGTTTAGTTTTCTAACAATTCTGAAAAAAGATTTTAACAAAAAGCAAGGACAGACAAGGGATATCCCATGCCTTCTTTATTTCATGCTGACCGTGAGAAGGTTTCAGAATAAGATAGAATATTTTTCTTTATATCCAGGGCTCTCGCTGCCACTTGCCATTGCGCCAAGATGCTTCATTTGGCGAGTAAACGAAAAATCAGATTCGCCGAAATGAGAGTGCTCAATTTCTGCTCTTTTTAAGCATGTGCCAGTGCAGTCCAGATTCTTATCCACGTTACGGAACGATTGATGTTACTTTTTATGTTTAGTCACACTGTGCCATTTACATTACTCTATTTATAGAGATACTGAGTCAACGCCAATTCAGTTTAGCAACAGCCAAAGATACGGAAAGAATTATGCTATAAGTATTTCCCTATTGTCAGTTGATCACTATCTAAGCACTGGCATTGCACCGGTAAAAACACAAGCAAAATTACTTGCATCAAACGCCAAATAGAGAAAAGTTTTGCTGGAATGCGGTTTGAAATTAGCCATTTACCATACTATTTATTAGTTGTGTGCAAAGTATCAGAGGCTGGTTAATCTTTTTTAACTGTTAGAGTAAAAATCTCATAGCAATTTTTAGTGTATATTTTAATAACAGTAAATCAAAGATCATGGCTGTTTTGAATTTTTATTACGACTGCTAAAAGAATGTCAAACATTTACACATTTAGGAGACATTCAGAATGAACTTATTTTTAATAATATCTGTAGCGGATAGTTGAATTTCTATTTTATAAGCAATTACAAAAACATAGGTTGTTTTAGTATATATTGAAAAAAAGGAATACAATAAGGGGTTAAAGATAAGATTTTTCAGTGTTTCACGCCGAATCTTTTTTTGCTAACATTTTTTTTTCATTTGGCTACTGTTTGTTATTCCTTATTCGCCAAATCGCGAATGTTGGTCAAAACCCAGCGAGGATACTGTTTATATCCCATCAATAATAATTCAATTCTATTTCAAACGTATTTTTAAAGGATTGTAAAACACTAAGAAAATTAGACTACACTCTTGTTTCTCAAATAGGTTTTTTTTTCCCCAGTTCGTGAATAAATAAAATTTTGACTTTGATTACAAAGTCTAAAGACTGGTATAAAAATAGAGCCTGTTTCTAGCCTAGTCTCGAGCTAAGACCATCTCATCTCAATTTCATACCAGTTTTTAAAGTGTAATTAGCACAGTCAGCAAAAGAGACAGGTCGTAGTACCCAACAGTTCTCAGTTGTGTTTCAGGTTATCTTTATCGCATGGTAGTTCAATAATTGGTAGAACTATCTTGATCATGTGACGTCCAAAAAGAACAGAAGTATAGTGGTTCGTCACTTTGGTAGGCTGTGTTAATTAGGTGCAAACATCAGTACAAATGCTGATAGAACTCACAATTACTTTGTATAAATGTAGAAACAACGTTTATGGTGAGAATATCCACAAATTTCAAACAGATAAAAAAATACACTTTTAGTCATATTTTTTGACAAGCAATTGACCAGTTTCTATAGGCTTATACCTTTGGTTACTTTATCACTACAGGTAAGAAAAAGTGACTAAAAGCGACTTTGAAAAAAAATAGTGATTAAAAGTGACAAAAATGACACACTTGCAATACCAACACCATTATCACCAAGTGTAATGGCTGAATGTCAAATGAAACATTTGAAAAAAATTAACACTGTTAGTAAAAAAGTGATTGTTTAAAAAAATAAAACTTTTGCAAACTATTTTATTAAATCATATTATACTACAATAAAATGAAAAAAAGACAACAGCATTTATACTGCAGGCATGAAATTTTACATACAGTCCTAAAACAATTTTATTGCAGCTTTCTCTTCATCAGGTAACTGCCAAATGGTAAAATCCATCTTAACATCAGTGAAAAATGTAAGTTATAAATTAATAAAAAATTAAGATGTTTTGTGTGATTACGATATAATAACAAATTATTCATATTCAATAAATAGTGGGTCACTATGTTTGTACAGTTGGCAATAAAATCTTTTACTTGGTCAGGATTTAAATAAATGAAGCATTAGCATACATTTTAGCATGATACTTGTACAATGAAAAGTACCAATATTTTTCTTTTCTACATATTTTTCATAAAATAAAAAATCTTGGTATATATGCCCTATCAATCAATTGTAATATAAAAATATATTAAATGATGATTACAAGTCAAAGCATTTAATTTCAAATACAAAATCATTAATTAAAAAATATATTGGGAATGATAAGTTTTAGTTAATAATAATAATTAAAAAAAAAAAAAAAAAAAAAAAAAAAAAAAAAAAAATTCTATAACTTTTCCTCATGAAATAAAATATAATTTACATTATTGAACTGTGTCATGGCCAAACTCGATCACCTGCCTTATACGGCCTTCACAATTCCCCTTAGTTTCGGAATAATTAATGTTCTTCTCTCACCGGCAGATGGTGTGAATACTTATTGTAAATAATGCTTATTAAATGTTACTTTTACATATAAAAATACGAAAAACCTCGCTCTATATGCATTATAAAAGATATATATTATATGTATATTTTCCCTCGGCGCCCTTTATACTATAAATAGGAAAAACTAAAAGATTTAGAGATAAATAAATCCAATGCTTTAAGCAATTAAAAATATTTTAATTAAAACTCTACTATAATATCAAAAACAAAAATTATAAGTAAATTTTTACTTTTATTTACATTTAAATTCTTGATTATTTGAAACATTGAGAATTCTGACCGTAAAATACACAGCAAAAAAATGTTAATAATATTTATTAGTTTCAAAATAGAAAATTAACCAAACTTCTTCAAAAAACCGAACTCTACTCAAATCAGGATAACTTTTTAGAACTTTTAATTATTGTTACACCATACTTCGGATGGAAAATATCGGTATACAAAGTTGATTGCGGACAATTGTTTCAATAATTTTAAACATTGGAGGTACAGAAGATGAAGTGTATTGGGAAATAAAAAAAAAAATAATTATTATTGATTTCCATTATGCTTAGGGGAAAAAAATAATTTTATTTTAAGGGAAATTGTAAAATCAAATATTCGAATTCTGGACAGTCATAATATAAACAAAAATTTTTTTTTTTTTTTTGTTAAATATCTGCACAATATTCAGAACATCGATTATTTTGCACGATTCTTAATTATTTAAAAAATATAGATATATGTACTTTGCAAACAATTTTCAATAATTTTAGCCATTATATGGTGTTGATCTGAAATATACAAGCATATAGAAAAATAACAAACTTACAAATAAAATTAAATGTTTTAACTCCAGACAGCCATTGTATTAAAGTATACAATAAAAATATATTTACATGTTTCATAATATAAACAAAATAAGCAGACCTTTTCGCCAATATTCAACAAGAAATATCGATTTTTTTTTTTTTTTTTTTTTTTTAAAAACACTGAAACTTACACGATTCTTAATTATTTAAAAAATACAGATATACGTACATTGTAAACAATTTTCAATAAATTTGGCATTTGGCCATTATATGTGTTGATCTGAAATTACAAGCATATAGATATAGAAAATCAACACACTTACATACCGAGTGTCCCAAAAAGAACTGACTGATTTAAAAATTCAATAACTTCCAAACGGTGACAGATATTAAAAAAATTCTTGCAGGAGGGTTATGCATAAAGTCAAAAGTTTTTTTTACAGTGATTTTTGATTTTAGTTCGAATTACAAACAATAGATGGCGCTGCGATCAATAGAGGTTAAATTCAGGCAACAGATTCAATGAGTTTATTGATGGATTTTATCCATTGTTTTACATAATAAAACACACACAAAAATCAAAATAAAAGATGTACGAGAAATAGGTGCAGAAATATTTACTTTTGGTATTTAGACTAAGTACTTAACATAAATGATAACAAGGAGATGCAGAAGGATTGAGTACTACAGTCTTTGCACAATGTTGGAAGTTTTTTATTGAAAATTCTTTTATACTTATGAAGCAAAAAAATCATGACAAATCGCCAAATTTTGCAACTTTCTTGTAATTGGTACAGATGCTACTGTTACTGTGATTTACTATGTTTCACCTCTTTATTGATGATAATTTGTGAAGGGATACATTTTTTTATATAAACATAAGGAATTTTAAAGAATTTTTTGATTAAGGGAAGGTTCTAGTTTAAAACTTAAAAAAAAAAAAAAAAAAAAAAAGTAATCACTTTTAAAGTGTATAGATAGTTTTGAATTGAGATTATATTTTCAGACCATTAATAGTTAGAAAATCTGTAAACTTCTGGGGGAACACTTTGATGCAGAGTAGGAATGCCCCCTACCCCCACCTTCCTGGGAAAATAAATTATGAAAGATTAAGTTAAAGATTACAACACTGAATCATTTAAAGGAAAATGCTTCAAGTAAAGAGCTCTTTTTAAATATTAATTATCTGATATTTACAGTTCTTCGCAAGAATCTACTACGGATATTTAAATTCCTTTTAAGGCAAAAGTAGGAAAATTGATAGCTTTGCCATTTTTCGCAAAATGAAGGGTAGTAAGTTCAATTAAACAATTGATGAACTACCTTGAAATTATCAAGTCTACAAAGAATTTCTCCAAGAGTCATAAGTCATGTTCAACATTTAATAGGTTGAATTTTGTTTAAAACACTTGTAAAACCCTTTCAATTGGCTAGTTGCGAACAAAGACTCGTTGCATACCCTCCTAAAACCTCTTAATGATTCCTAAGAGGTACACATACAACACTTTGGGAAATCCCAATAGAGATTAAACTACAATAACAAAAACATTGTATTATAAAAAACTTATATCATTACCTCAATTTGTGCATTGTTATTCTCAATATCTTTCTGTTTTTGTGATGTTTCATTTTCTATATTATTTAAAGTACTTCTCAGTTGATTTATGGCAACTTGTTTATTGTTAAAATTATGAACTACTGAACTGTATGCATCACCTGAAAAGAACAAAAATATTAAAACTTTGAAAATGCACAATGTTTTTCCTATAAATAAAATCAGAAGATGTAATCTTCTTAATTGAGTAATACACAGACAAATATTACTTTACATATTTAGATTGGTAATTTTAGAAAATTAGCAATTTAATGAGAAGTTAATTCATTTTGTGTCTGGCACCATAGTTAACCTCATTCAATACTTCATCAAGCTTAACTAAGCTTGGCTACAAATTCGCATGCAAGTTACATCTTGACAAAAGTTGCTTATCTCATTCATTACAGAACCTGATTATGGAAATTTCCCAATACAAACACACATACGTGTAAATACAAACATGCATGACATTTTATTTTACTCGATTTCTTTGGTTATCATCTGTTGCCATGCAGCTAATATGGAATCCATTGCCATGAGGCTAATACCCAAAATCATATTCTCTGTATTCATATTCATATTTGATTTCTTTTCTTTTTTCGTAATTTAAAATTCAAACTGAATTGCATTGATTTGGAAGGTTACGAAGGATGAAAGATCTGCACTTAGGTCATAAATGTCTACGTAATAATGATGCGGACGAGGTTAAAATGCATAATTTTCAACAATGCAGCTAAAGTTTTAATTAATAATTTAAGTAAGCACGATGTGATCTCTATAAGAAAATTGAAAGATATTGAGCAGACATTTCAGCCCAATAGGGTTGACAAATATTTTTGATTTTGAATAACTGGCGAGATTTTGGCACTACTGACGTTCAGCTCATTTTTTGTATCGATGCAACAAATATTTTTGACGCTATCATATTCACAAAAGTACTATTTTTGCAGGGATGCCAGAGCTGTGTTCCAACAATAAATATTTTCGATTTGAAAAATAGCAAATTAAGAAATTTTGCGCGATTACAATTAAATAATAAATTAATCCACGTTCAATATATAACAAATCAGAATGTTTGGTATGGTTCACAGTAAATATCCTTTACGATCAGGGTTAAAATAAATGATGCATTACTGTTCATTTTGGAATGGTGTTGAGATAATGAAAAGTCCCAAACAATTTTATATTTCTTACAGTAAAAGCTATTTGCATTCATATTTCATTCAATCTATATCTGTTTCTTTTTACTATCTTAAACAGATCTATATCTCTCCTCTTTTATGACATCTTATTTACACCATATTACAAATTTGTAGTCAAAATCCTAGAGACCAATGCCTATTCCAGGTTCTGGACGTAATGTTTTGGGTCAGTTTTCCTTATTGTCGATCAATAGTACAGTCGGCTCTCGTTAATTCGAACTCGTCGGGACCACAAGAAATGTTCGAATTATCCAGAGTTCGAATTATGGAAAGTATGAGAGAAAACATGTTTGAAGGGGTACTATTACAAAGGAATTAATGTTATAGCATTTTTTTTTTTTTAATTTCGGATGTTATCGTTAGAATGACTTAATATTAAATTAAAAGATATAAATACATAAAATAATAATATTAAAATAATATAAATAAAACATAAAAATTAATAATACACTATAGAACAACGGCATTTAAAATTACATTTTAATTGTACTATAATTTTCTTACCTGAAATTAGATGAACATTTAAGAAATTATTTACACTTATTTATCATCTCTATGAAAAAAATTATCAATTGTTGTTTGCTTAGTCCTATTCATTTTTGACTTTTTAGCCAGTTTTTCTATTTGTAACAAACAGTTAAGTTCTTTGTCTGATGACAGCTGCGTCAGGATAAATGTACTCAAACACTCAATTGACTGTGCAATTGACTTTTCTGTGGGTAAGGAAAGCACTTGTGACATAGTAGCAGAATCACCAGAATCTGATTCCATCTCCTCATTGCATTTTTCGTGAATTGTTTCAACAATTTCTTCCACAGTTAAGGGTCCAGATACTTCTAAACTATTGTCGGCTGCTACATACTCTGCGAACATAATATCGCATTGGAACTTTTCAGAAAAGTTTGGAAATCTATTTCTCCAAAAGGTCTGTCGTTTTCGTCATTTGCATTATAACCACTCTTTTTAGATGGACGGATAAATTCGGCATGTCGAAAGCATTTTTCTATTGTTTCAGGTTGTACGGCGTCCCACGCCGCATATAAATCGTTGATGGCCGTGAGTAATGTTATGTCGTAGCTTTCTTTAAGGTCAATCGAAAATAAAATTTGTTCTAGAATCCTTTTACGATAATGAGTTTTTAAATTTTGAATTATTCCTTGGTCCATCGGTTGCAGTTGTGCTGTAGTATTAGGGGGTAAATATTCAATCTTTATAGAGCTCAGTGTTGGTAATTTACAATGACTTTGCACATTATCTAGCAGCAATAGAATTTTTCTGTTTTCACAAGAAAATTTTTTATCCAGTTCTTTTAACCAACTGATGCAGATCTCACGCGTCATCCAGGCTTTGGCATTTGCCACATAATCAACAGGCAGTGTTTTAACTCCTTTGAAGCAATGTGGATTAGTTGATTTACCAATAACTAGTATTTTAACTTCTCACTTCCATCCATATTGGCACCTACCGTCACAGTTATCCTGTCTTTTCTAAGTTTATCACTTGTGCACGTTTCACCTTTAAATGTTAAAGTCTTATTAGGAAGAAGTTTATAAAACAACCCTGTTTCATCGGCATTAAACACGTCTTTCATTGCATAAGTAGAAATAAGTTCGGGTAGCTTTTTGCAGAATTCATTGCAAGCAGCGAGGTCTACAGCACCACTTTCACCACACACAGTTTTGTGTACTATGTTATTTCGCTGCTTAAAACGTGTCAGCCATCCTTCGCTGCAATTGAAATTTTTAATACCCATGAGTAGTGCAAGTTCTTTCGCTTTAGCTGCCAATATAGGTCCACTCAAAGGTACATTTCTTGCCAATGCATCTTTTGTCCATAACAGTAAAGCTTCCTCTAAATCCTCATGGTCTGCTGTTCTCATACGTTTTCGTCCTTTAGCAAATCTTTCCTTTTCCCATGATTTCAGGATGAATTCTTTATTTTTCAAGTAAGTAGACAGCGTATTCTTTTTTATTCCATATTCTGCAGCAATTTCTGTCTTAGATTGGCCACATCCTACCTTTTTAATAATTTCCACTTTGGCTTCTTGAGTTAACGATTTATAACTTCCACGTGGAGCCATATTTTAAAGAAACAAGACCTTTTACTTTCTCAAAAAACAATTTAGCAGTAAGTAAAACCATTGACTGAAAAATTCGATCCCCAGAGTGAAAGTAGAATGTAGTGATAAAACAGGTTTCTCCTATCTTTAACAGATGTCCACTCAGTGAATTTCTTGAAATGTCACTGGGTCAAATGCTACAGAAGGGATTAGGAAAAGCACAATAGAAGAAGGGGCGGATGTGTCATTGATGGACAGACAGGGCACACTAAGAAAGCGGATTTCAAATGCATGGAATTATCATACTAGTTCAGAACAATTCTGACAAAAATGAAAAAATGGAATTCTCATTAGTTCGAATTAAACAAAGTCAAGAGAAAATGAGTTCGAATAAAGGAAAAGTTTTAACGTTATTCTGCATTGAAAATTTCGGGACTTCATGTTTAGTTCGAATTAAGCGAAGATTCGATTTATCCGATTTCAAATTAACGAGAGCCGACTGTATATGAATATTTTTATCAATTTTTTCAAATGACAATTTTTGCCTACCATCCAGCACTGTGCAAAGTGAAAACTGCACCTGGGGCAAAGTTTTAATTTAGCTCTCCCCCTTTACATACACACTTTTTCTTTGTGACATGGATCACAGAATTGAAAAGTGCAGAAACAGAAATGAATCCTATTGAATACAATTTCGCATTTATTTTGAAACTTTAGGCTAACTCAGAAATTTTAACTGGCTTTAATTCAGAAATCAAGAAGCAGAATTTTCTGCGTCAGTCTGCAGCAAACTAAAATTTATCTGCGACCTAACACTGCTAGACTAAGCTTAATATCATAATAAAAACCTATAAAATAAGCAAGATTTGCATTTATAAGGAAGCTATATTAAAAGACTATAACAAATACCAGAAATCTACACACTTAAAGTAAATTTCAGTTATTTTTTAAGCTCAACATTTCTTTTTAAGCTTGTGGATTAATCTGAGAGGTTTAAAATAATCTGCAGCGCCCGCTGCCGTGCTGCACTGTTTCTGCTACTGGGTTCAGAAATTCCAAACAACTAAATAACGTAAGAGAAAATTGCACTTATATTTTGGCAAAGGGACCAGTTTGCAACCCTTTTGTATAACAAGAAGGAAACCGTATTGTGACGATAATTATCATTTAAGTGATTTAGTACAAATAGCAAAAGTCCTTTTAATAAAACTATTGATCATTAAAGAAATAAAACTGGAGAGTTCTTACTTGAAATGTAGACAGTGAAGAGGCAAACTGATGAAAATAATAATATTCTTTATTCCATACATTCATTGAATAGAAGGTTATGAAATTCTTGCTTCTGGTCACCATTTTAAAATAAAAGGACTAATCCTTTAAGAAAAATAGCAGCCAACATAGAATAGTTCCATGGGATTCCTTTGATGAGGGCAGCACATCTTTTAGTTAGATTAAACTTTGAGAAAGAACATATCCACGTAACTAAATATCAAACTTATTCGGCCAAAAAGCAGCACGACATCCGGCGGGCCGGCGCTCCGCTAAAACTACGTTAAAAGACTACATCTTTTTCAGACAACATCAAATCAAATTCTGAATTAAAAATTAACGAGTTTTAGTATTTAAATGATGAATACGGGGTTGACAAAGTAATTAAAAGGCAGAATTTAAAATGATTAGCTAAAATGAAATTTACGGTAAATTAATGAAAATCTAATTACAAGCTACAGAATTCAAAATGTTTTCACTGATTGGAAAGCGAAAATGAACTTTCTTCCTGTGAGCGATCAGCGTCAAAAGAGGGCGGCGCATAATTTCAATGACGTCATCATAATGCAAGTTGTCTCCATCGATACGAGAGCTCCAGAAATGTTCTCCTAAAATAGCAGAGTGCGCATGCACAAGCTGCCAATTCGGCTGAAGGCCGAGAGAAACAGATCAGCGGCAAAAAGGACTTGCATTACGGAATGAGGTAAAAACGTAAAAATCGCGGCGTAAAGATTGAGTTCAAATAGACATCGATGCAAAAAAAAAAAAAAGCTGAAAGGAAATAAAAATAAACCAAATTTAGATACTGTGAGAAGTATTCACACTTATGCTATTCTGAAAATGTATGTTTTTGTCACCAGTACAGAAAGAAAATAACAGACTCAGAAAAAGGTTAACAAAAGAGACTAAGTAAGACAAAGACTTAAAACAAGTTTTGAAAAGAAAGAAGTCCTTATTCATAAATTTGTATTTGGATGTGCGGTAAGGGCAATGAAATAATTTTTAAATGAAAAATGAACGTACTTTCATTGGGAAACAAATTCAAAACATTCAATTACATAATTTTTTTTTACAAAAATAGTAGAAAAAACTAAGTTGGTAGTACAAATTTGGCAGCTCCTCAATTTCCGTGCCCGGGCGACTGCCCCCTTCGCTCCCCGCATAACATGGGGCTCTGCTACACTAGTTTTTCTATATAAAATGGTCGGGTATAGATTGGACGGCTGAAAATTTTGTCAAGTTTGGGTCTACAGTGATGGAACAGCATGGACCTCATTTTGGAGCAGCAAAAAGCCCCTTTGGAGAGGCAAAAATGCTCATTTTGGAGCAGAAAATAACTATTTTGGAGCATCAAACTGTCATTTTGGTATTCTTTGACGAAATTCCCGTTTTTTCTGCAATTCTTTGACGAAACTTGCATTTTTCCTGCGATTCTTTGACGAAATGTGCATTTTTTCCACGACTCTTTCACAAAATTCGATTTTTTTCGCAGTCTTTGACAAAATTCACGTATTTTTCACATGTTATTCAGGCTCTTAGTTGAAATTAGCGTGTTTTTCGCTATCTTTTGATGAAATTAGCGTGTTTTTCGAAATCTTGTGACGAAATTTTCGTTTTTTGTGACCTTTTGATGAAATGTGTTTTTTTTTCCGCGATCTTTTAACGAAATTTGTGTTTTTTATTAATTTTTTGAGCCCATTTTGTTCGTTTTTATCGATTGAAATTAGCGATCCTTTGACAAAATTCGCGTGTTTCTTGCGACCTTTTGATGAAATTTACGGGTTTTTTTTTCGCGATATTTTAACGAAAATAGCTTTTTTTAACGATTTTTTGACTGTGTTTTGTTCTTTTTTTTGACGAAGTTAGCTATCCTTTGACAAAATTCATGTTTTTTTCGTGATCCTTTGACGAAATTCGCATATTTTTCGTGATCTTTTGACGAAATTTGCGTTTTATTCGCGATCTTTTGATGCAATTTGCGGGTTTTTTCGCGATATTTTAACGAAAGTAGTGTTTTTTCACGATCTTTTGACCCCGTTTCGTTCGTTTTTTGAGGAAATTAGCGATCTTTTGACAAAATGCACGTTTTTTTCGCAATCTTTTGACAAAATTCGCGTGTTTTTAGTGATCTTTTTACGAATTTCACGTGTTTTTTGCAATTTTTTGATGAAATTTGCTGTTTTTTTTTCCGAGATATTTTAACGAAAGCAGCGTTCACGATCTTTTTGTTATGCATCAATTGTTTATTTAAACATTCAGTGAAGTTTAACTTGAATGATAAAGCTTTAAAGTATTTACTTCCTATTGATGCACGTTTATTTTTCACCCTCTCTTGTTCTTGTTTACATCCGAAACGACCGGCATTTTCATTCATGCGTATTAGCTTTTGAGGCAAGTGCCGTTACTGAGTAACTGTCAGTAACAGTGATTTCGGTATCTCATCTTTCGCCGTGAACGGCTGACTTGTGACGTCATAGTTTGCAGCCAATGGCGTTTAAGTTGCGTTCGTATGATCGGAGTTTCGGATGTATTCTGAGTAAGTTTGTATCTATCGATTGGCAACAATTTTTATGCAAAACAATTGCTGTTACCGGGTGTATAAAGGTCTGGACTGATTTTGGATTAGTAGCTTCGTGAATTATTGTACGTATGTATAACTTGTCATAATGTAGAATCATTAGATATTAGTTTATTTTATATTATGATTTGACGGCGAAGTACAGCTGTTATATTGTAAATAATCATATCATCTTGCTTCAAATAAAATGAATTTGTTTTAGAACTGGTGTCTTAAGTCTTCCACACTAACCACAGCAACTCTGTTTGGCCAATGTTTTAATTGGTCAACAGGTTATGGGCCCAGTGGCCCTGTGGAAGTGAAGATAATGTTTTTTTTTCTGCTAAGCGCTGATGAACTTTTCCTGTTTCTTAAAAGATGTACCTCTTTGCTGGAGTTCAGATGTTTCTGAATGACGTTTTTTTGCGACGTTTGTTATGAATTTTTTTGACGTCTCCCATGGACTTTCGTAATGTTTTTCGTCAATTCTTCGGATGTTTTTTTGTGAACCTTACCAACATTGTTGAAGTGTGTTTACAATTGCTTCGACGGAGGCCGTGTTAAAGATGGAATTATCTAACATTGCTCTTTTGACCTCCACGAATTGGGAAACATGGAAAATAGAAGTGAAAGTCCTGTTAATGCATTTTGGAGCATGGAACTACATTGAGAATCCTGATCCAGAGAATGAGGTGAAAGAAACAGGGGAATCGTCGGAACCGAAAGCAGGGAAAGATGATAAAACAGTTCCTGTAACAGACCAGTTGACTTGGAGGGAAAGAAGCGAGATGAATTTAAGAAAAGCTAGGTCGTATACAATAATCTATCAGACCTTATCGCCTGAGTTTAAGCCTTTAATCGCTGGTACAACTAGTGGAGCTGCTGCCTGGAGAATTTTAAAAGATCATTTTGAACCAACTACAAGAGCCCGAGTGATACATCTGCTGGATGAGTTTTGTAGTGTCCGATATAATCCCAGTGAGAATCTTGGCCTTTTCCTCTGCCGAGTGAAGCAAGCTGCTGAACGCCTTCGGGAAGTTGGACATACATTACAGCCTCTGTATTTGGGGTATCAGATGATCCGGAGTTTACCAGAGGAGTTCCAATCAACAGTACAAGCGATTTATCGTTGGCCAGATACCGAATTTGTTCCAGACAAGATTGAATCTGAATTACTGCTAGAGGAGAACCGCCTGAAATTAGCAAAGAGAGACCTTGCAGATAATGTTGCTTTTTCTGGTGAAATAGCTGAATGTAAAACAGGTAAATCTTCTTATAAATCTGACAATTATGTAAATCAAAGTAAATTTTCTAAAAATAAGAATGTTAAGCAAAGTAAATTAATAGGTCCTTGTTATTGTTGTAAATCTTATGGTCACTTAATTGCTAATTGTAAACTTAAAGGTCAATCTAAAAATTATCAACCTAAAGGCTTTCATTCTAGAAATTCTCAATTTAAAAGTAAATTTTTAGAAACTAGTAATATTGAATTAAAATGTAGTAATGTAAAATGTAGTAAAGTAAATTGTGATAAAGTAAAATGTAATAATGTAAAATGTACTTTCTCTGAACAAGAGGCTAGTTTAATTGAAATTTCTCCATATGAAGCTAATTCATCTGACTTTGGCCAAAGTGGTAGCTGGGTCTTTGACACAGCTGCTACGGCTCATTTTTGCAATAACAAAAATTTGTTTTTGGATTTTGAACCTGTTTCAAATATGCAGATGTCACTTGCTGTTGGAGAAAAAGAAAGTCCTGTTCAGGGAAAGGGTACTGTAAATTTTTTTGTAAAATGTAAAGATGGCAGTTTTAATCAGATTATTTTAAAAAATGTTTTATATAATCCAAATTTACGAAGGAATCTCTTGTCTGGCAGTAAGCTTGAAAAGTTAGGAGCAAATTTTGTAGGTAGTAAAAGTAAACTTGTAGTATATGACAAAGAATGGAATTGGTTATTTTATGCAGTTAGAAAAAATGATTTGTATTTTTTAAAACCTTCTCATTATAATTCCATGTGTAAAGGAGAAAGCAACTCGGCTGACATTTCAGCTAATCATTCTGAAAAAATTAATTTGAATGAATTATGGCACGAAAGATTTTGCCATGTAAATAATGAATACTTAATTAACACATGTAAAAATGAAAGTGTTAAAGGACTTCCAAAGCTGTCAAAGTTGGCCGAAGATTGCATCTCCTGTAAACTTGCAAAATCTAAAAGAACATCATTTAGGGCAATAAATAAAGTAAGGTCTAAAGCTGCTCTGGAGCTCTTACACATGGATTTGTGCGGGCCTTTACAGGTGACATCGCATGGGGGGAGTAGATATTTTTTTACCATCATTGATTATTTTTCTCGTTTTGTTACTGTGTACACCATCAGGAATAAGTCTGATGTATTTCAGACGTTTTTGAAATTCCAGAGTAGGGCCGAAAGGTACTTAAATAAGAAAATAATTTCTATCAGAACTGATGGTGGCATGGAGTTTTGTAACAAAGATTTTGAGAATTTTTTAGAAAAGCAGGGAATTGGTCACGAGAAAACGAATCCATATAGCCCAGAAATGAATGGCATTGCGGAGCGTTTCAATTTAACTGCTCTTGATGGTATAAAAACTCTCCTCAATGCTAGTGGCTTGTGTCAAAAATTTTGGGCTGAAGCCTTACATTGTTTTTCATATACCTGGAATAGGGTTTGTCACAAACAAAATAAACAGACCCCTTTTGAGATGTATTCAGGCAGAAAACCCTCGGTTTCTCACTTTAAAAAGTTTGGTTGTGTAGCATATGTTGGAGTGCCCAGGCAGGTCAGAAGGAAGCTTGATATGCGAGCTAAACTAGGGATCATGTGTGGGTATGCTCATACAACAAAAGGCTACCGAATTTGGTTAATAGAGGAAAATAAAGTTGTTGAAACTATTAACGTTAAGTTTGATGAAACTAAAAAGGAGGTAGATATCGTTTCAAAACTAAAAGAACAAAAATTTAATTTTTCACTTTTTGACTTTCCAGAAGATGGAGATATTTTTGATGAACCTGAGAATACACCTCAATTGGGGAATGACATTGAAAGAGTTAGTGTGTCAGATCAAGACCAGAGTTCAGAGCGGTTTAGTTTAAAACCTTGTAGATCTATTCCATGGACCCGTAAGGCAGTAACACGTAAAACAGGAAGGGATAAAACGGACATTTATTATGGCATAGAAGGAACAAATACTAGAATTAGATCTTTTAATGAATTAATAGATTATTGTAAAACAAATAAAATAGAATGTGATAAAAACTTGTTTGATTTTAGCAGTAAAAATAAAGAATCTGGTAATGTAACTAATCTTTTAAATATAGGTGAGGCCAACTTAACTGAAATTAAAATTCCTCAAACCTACAATCAAGCCATTAAAACACCTGAAGCATCAAATTGGAGGGACGCAATGAACCAAGAGTTAAATGTTATGCATGAGCGTAATGTATGGGATCTTGTGATACCACCAAAAGATGCTAAGATTCTTGGTAACCGTTGGGTGTATACCTTAAAAAGGAACGAGAAAAATGAAATAGTTAGGTATAAGGCTAGATTGGTAGTAAAAGGTTTCAACCAAGTTAAAGGAGAAAATTATGAGGAAGTTTTCAGTCCAGTCATAAGTTTTTCACTAGTTAGATTATTCTTTGCCATATTTTCATGTCTGTTAAAATGGGTTAATGTCCAGGTAGATGTCAACAACGCTTATCTTTATGCTAATCTGGATGAGACTATATACATGCACCAACCTGAGGGTTTTATTAAAGAAAGAAATAAAGTTTGTAAGTTGAATAAGGCCATTTATGGTCTGCATCAATCTGGCAGACAGTGGTTCTTTGAAGTGGATGATGTTTTATCCAGATTAGATTTTCATAAACTCGATTGGTGTAATTGTGTATACATGTTTCAGTCCAGATTGATTCTTTTACTTTATGTTGACGATATGGT
Source organism: Maratus speciosus (assembly GCA_963932465.1). NCBI lineage: Eukaryota > Metazoa > Arthropoda > Arachnida > Araneae > Salticidae > Maratus > Maratus speciosus. The sequence goes on along the minus strand of OZ010793.1, from coordinate 255,307,822 downwards.
TCTTTTTGGTAAAACTCAAGATGATTTGGATTATGGGTTAAATTTGCTGCAAAAACATTTTAATTTAAAAATTATGGGGACAACCAGAAAGCTATTGGGCATAGAGTTTGAAGAGATAGGAAATCACCTGTACATTCACCAAACCTCGTATATTGAGAAAGTTTGTGAAATGTTTGCAGAATTTAAATTTCCTGTAAGCTCTGTACCTATTCCCAATGTTTTGGTTTTGTCAAAGCAAGATTCACCTTCCACTAAGGAAGAAATAGAAATTATGTCTAGGTTTCCATACAGAAATCTTATAGGATGTTTGTCTTTTATAGCTGGGAGAACTAGACCTGATATAATGTATGCAGTTAATTTATTATCCCAATTTCAATCAAATCCTGGAATTACTCACTGGAATAGTTTACTAAAATTGTTAGGTTATCTAAAATATACTAAAGAATATAAACTTGAGTTATCCAGAGTCAGTCAATTAAATCTTTCATGTTATTCAGATTCAGATTTTGCAGCAAACAGAGACGATCGTGTTTCTATGGGTGGGTATATTTTGTTTCTGGATGAAACGCCCATATCATGGAAGACTTTTAAACAAAAATGTATAAGTCTTTCTACCATGGAAGCCGAATATGTCAGTTTAACTGAAGCTGCAAAAGAATTAATTTGGGTCAAAAATGTTTTGCTAAATGAGATGCTTAACTTGAACTTGAGGGATTGTACTCTGTTCTGTGATAACCAAGCTGCAATAGCCTTTTCTAATTCTCCTTTTGAAAATCAGAAAACCAAACATATTCATATAAAGTATCTTTTTCTTAGAAATCTAGTTTTTGATAAAGTATTTAAACTTAGATATATTGCTAGTAAATTTAATCTTGCAGACAGCTTCACAAAGCCACAGATTAAAGAGCAGTTATTGAAATTTTGTAAAAGTATTTTTGATATTTAAAGTTTTATTGGGGGGTTATAGTTTTTCACTACAATGTTCTTCACTCTGGTCAATACCTTGCCAATAAAGTCTTATATGACCTGACATTGATCAGATTGTTGTTTTTGAATTTAAAGTGTAACCTTTGTGTTGTTAAACTTTTTGAAGTTTTACATTTTTGAACTTTTTGAATTTTTCATGTATTTGTAATTTTTTGTACCTTTTCCATATTTTTGTAAAGCTCAAGAGATGGTGAAAAAGGAGGCCGATTGTTATGCATCAATTGTTTATTTAAACATTCAGTGAAGTTTAACTTGAATGATAAAGCTTTAAAGTATTTACTTCCTATTGATGCACGTTTATTTTTCACCCTCTCTTGTTCTTGTTTACATCCGAAACGACCGGCATTTTCATTCATGCGTATTAGCTTTTGAGGCAAGTGCCGTTACTGAGTAACTGTCAGTAACAGTGATTTCGGTATCTCATCTTTCGCCGTGAACGGCTGACTTGTGACGTCATAGTTTGCAGCCAATGGCGTTTAAGTTGCGTTCGTATGATCGGAGTTTCGGATGTATTCTGAGTAAGTTTGTATCTATCGATTGGCAACAATTTTTATGCAAAACAATTGCTGTTACCGGGTGTATAAAGGTCTGGACTGATTTTGGATTAGTAGCTTCGTGAATTATTGTACGTATGTATAACTTGTCATAATGTAGAATCATTAGATATTAGTTTATTTTATATTATGATTTGACGGCGAAGTACAGCTGTTATATTGTAAATAATCATATCATCTATCTTGCTTCAAATAAAATGAATTTGTTTTAGAACTGGTGTCTTAAGTCTTCCACACTAACCACAGCAACTCTGTTTGGCCAATGTTTTAATTGGTCAACACCGAGAGGTCAACACCGTCTTTTGACAAAATTCGCGTGTTTTTAGCGATCTTTTTACGAATTTCACGTGTTTTTTGCAATTTTTTGATGAAATTTGCTGTTTTTTTTTCCGAGATATTTTAACGAAAGCAGCGTTCACGATCTTTTGACCGTGTTTTGACAATGTTAGCGCTCCTTTGACATAAATAAAGATTTTTTCACGATCCTTTGACGAAATTCGCGATCTTTTGACAAAAATCTCGTGTTTTTCGCGATCTTTTGTCGAAATTTGCGGTTTTTTCACTATCTTTGAAATAAATTAGCATTGTTTCACGATCTTTTGACCGTGTTTTGTTCGTTTTTGGACGAAATTAGCGATTCTTTGACAAAATTAACGTTTTTCTCATGATCCTTTGAGAAATTCGCGTTTTTTCGCGACCTTTTGACGGAATTCACTTGTTTTTCGCGATCTTTCGACTAAATTTGCGTGTTTTTGCGATCTTCTGACGAAATTTGCATTTTATTCGCGATCATTAAACGAAATCACGTTTTTCCGCGATCTTTTGACGGAATCCACGTGTTTTTCGCGGTCTTTAGGCAAAATTCGCGTGTTTTTCGCAATCTTTCGATAAAGTTTGCGTGTTTTCGCGATCTCCTGACGAAATCTGCGTTTTATTCGCGATCTTTAAACGAAATCATGTTTTTTCGCACTCTTTTGACCGCGTTCTGTTCGTTTTTTGGCGAAATTAGAGTTCCTTTGTTAAAATTCACGTTTTTTTCCGTGATCATTTGGGAAACATCGCGTGTTTTACGCTTTTTTTTTGACCGAATTCGCATGTTTATCTCAATATTTTGGTGAAATTCGAGTGGAAAATGATCGATTTGGTGCAGCTGGGCGCAATTTTGTTGAAAAATGATAGTTTTGGCGCAGAAATGCGCAGCATTATCGATTTGGCGCAATTGGCACAGCTGTTCCTGTTAAGAAGTGTTAACAAGCTTATTTCCCAGTTCTCAATGCCTCTAATTATTTTCAATAGTACATTAACCCTGGTAGTATAATTTACAGTTCTTTATTTATAATTTTTATTTTTATTAAGATCATTTCATTTAAATAGTATAAGTATAAAGTATTCTGTATTTAAAAGTATTCTGAAATTAAACTCACCTTTTATCTTGCGTTCATTCTTTTAATCCTTTAGTTATTTATTCAGCTTTATGTTTCTTTAGTTACAGTTCATTGATAACGCCGTATCTTTATTTTTACAACTGCAGATGTTTACGTTTTTCACGCGACATGGTAGAATTTACGAGAGCGTATGACGTGGTGTACTTTTCTCCCGACAGATGGCGGGAACGGATTTATGAATGAATTAGTTGACGTAGTTCGTCACCGGCAAATCACCATCTCGTAGATCATTCTGGAGAGTGGGCGTGTCGACACGTGCCGTTCCAGCTGCTGTATTTAAAGGGGTTAGTTGGAAGGAAATGTTACTTACTTGTTTTATCTACCAATGTTCTCGATACGAGAATTGCTTTAAGCGTTCTCGGGATGCTGTATTTGATCTTGTGGTAAACATTTAAAAATCATGCGGCTTATTTTTATTTTTCGTTCTGTTTTTAAAATCATCTTTTAAAGTTACGATATTTAAGCTTTTCTGTTCTTCATGGCTTCTAAGTTAAAGTGTTTAAAAATGGCTGTTTTGATTTAAAGTGATTCATGGTTTATTCATCAATATTTGGTTTATTTTTAAAGACTGTTTTTATCAAGATATTTTACTGTGAACTTTGGATCTTAATAAAAGAAGTTTAAGCCTGGAGCTTTATCTCATCTGTCAATTTACTTCATCCACTTTTTAACATTTCTTCATTCAACGTACTTCATAATTTTTCTCATTTACATATTTTTAGAAATCCATCCTCTGATCTACTTCCACTGTTGAACTCTGCTTTATCAACATAATTTTTAATCAGTGTTACAAGTGTAAGATGTTGGGGAATTGGTATTAGTGCTAATCCCTAACAGTTTAGGTTATGGGCAGATAAGTCCAGATTTGAGGATATGGATCAATGGAGAGGATTGAATTTGATGATCTTCAGTTGGCCCTTTACCCTTTATAGAGGTCTATGAGAAATATTTAAGTTAAAAAGAATGACGCAGCATGATTAAAAAGAGGGGGGGGGGCGAAGATTTAGTACGTGTCTGAAAAAAAAAAAAAAGGAAAAATTTTTTTTGAAGAAGATTATGAAGGAAGTTTTATATTTTTAAATTCTGGTTTTATCATTCATCTTCATTTATTTATTTTTTTTGTTGATGAAAAAAAAAAATGGCCGGCAACACAATAGAAAAGCTGAACTCCACGAATTATGCTGGATGGAGTATTGACATGAAATATGTCCTAATTGACAAAGGACTATGGGACATTATAGAATCCGGTAAAGAGGAGCTGGTCCCGAGTAGTTCAGTAACTGAATCAGATGCAAGCGTTTTTAAACAGCGGTCAAGGCAAGCTCTTTCGGCAATAATTTTGAATATTGAGGGAGAATTTAAGCGTGTAATTGCTGAATGTACAAATGCTGTTCAAGCTTGGAACAAAATTAGGTTACATTTCCATCCCGACTCTAGGTCATTCTTGATGAAGTCATTTAGTGAATTGATAGAATGCAGAAAGAAGGAAAGCGAGTCGATAAGTATCTTTGCAACTAGATTGAGGAGGCTTATGAGTATAATTAAAGAACAAGATAAAGAGTTTAACGAGATTTATTTAAGTTTTCAATTAATACGGTATTTACCACGGAAATATGATGGTATTGTGCAGAGTATCTTGAGGTGGTCCGAAGACGAGTTTAAGTTTGAAAAGATAGTTTTAGAATTAGTGTCTGAAGAGACCAGATTGACTGTTCGTGATCAAGATAGTTCTAAGTACGTGCCATCAGCTAATAGTGTAAAATGCAAGAAGAAACCTCGTTTTTATAAGAAATGTTGGCATTGTGGGGTTTCTGGTCACGTTCGAAGCAAGTGTCGCAAGTATCTGAACTCTCGTTATAATCCTGATCGACAGAGCTATCCAACTTATGCAGAATCTTCACCAAAATCCAGGAGTTCTTCTGATTTTTCTCCGACTGTGCCCAGAGGTAGAGGATCTCACCGACGTGATTATCGTGACTCATCGACTGATTCCACTGCTGGCCGGAGTTTTTCTCGTGATTCCAGACAGTATCCTAGATCTCCATCGCCCAGGCCTTACAGAAGATCCCGTAATTTTGGAAAGAATCATGTATCCAGACAACAGCCCAGAAAGCATGGAGCAGATATAGAGGACTTTCCTGACAACTCACGTAAGTCAACTTATGTTGTATCTCAAGCCAGTTTATGTAATGCATCGGATGTTGACACCTGGATCTTTGATTCAGGTGCTTCACATCATTTCTGTTCTAATCGTAATTTATTTGTTAAATTTTGTAATGTTTCAGATGAACAAATGAATGTGGCTGTTAAGGATATATCTTTTCCGATTGAGGGTAAGGGAGAGGTAAAATTACGCTTTGGACAGAGAGTGTTCACCTTTACGGAGGTGATGTACTCGAGCCAACTAAGACGTAATCTAATCTCTGGCCCTCAGTTGGATAAGAGAGGCTTAACATTTCTGGGTGGTGGAGGCGTAATTGACATCATGAGGGGAGACATTTTATTCAATGCATTTTTGAAAAATGGGTTTTATCAGCTTTTCCCTAGGGCTCCTAAACCTTTGAAAAATGTATCTTTTGAATCTAATTCTGCGGGTAATGCTAAACGTATGAGTAAAATGCAATTATGGCACCGCCGATGTGGGCATATTAGTCCCTCTGTTTTGATTCATACGTGTAAAGAAAATGGGGTCCGGGGATTGGTTGATCTGAAAGATAACGATTTTCATTGTGAAGTCTGTAAGTTGAATAAGTTTATAAGACCTTCATTTAAACCCATTGGCAGCATTCGTTCTGAACATCCCTTAGAACTTTTATTTGCGGATGTTTGGGGACCTTGTAGAACTGTTGGGAGAAATGGGGAAATGTATTTTCTTTCAATTATGGACGACTACTCCCGTAGAGTTTCAGTATACCCAATGAGATTAAAATCGGATGTTTTTGATATTGTCAAATCTCATATTACTCGTGCAGAAAATTTCTTGGGTAGAAAAGTAAAGAATTTTAAGTCTGATAACGGGGGTGAGTTCGTCAATGATAATTTTGAAATATATTTTGATGAAAAGGGAATACATCACGAGTTGACAAATCCATTTTCTCCCCAACAGAATGGGGTCATTGAGAGGTTTATGCAGACAGCTGTCAATGGAGTCCGTACTATTTTGGCTGAAAGTAAATTGAATCCCAGGTTTTGGCCAGAGGCCTTAAAATATTTTTGTTATACCTGGAACCGGGTCTGTCCTAAGTCTTTAACGAAGACTCCTTTTGAATTGTATGGGGGCCGAAAACCATCTGTGAGGCATCTTAAACCTTTTGGGACAACTGCTTACGTGGGAATTCCTCACCAGAAACGTAATTCAAAGTTAGATCCAAAGGCAAAAAAGGGCTATCTTGTGGGTTATGCTTTTAATACCAAGGGTTACCGGATTTGGATACCTGAAGATGATCAAATTGTTGAAACTATTAGTGTTACATTTAGAGAGATTCCTGAGGATGTTCCTGGAGGCAGTGGATTCGTGATGGGCCCGGGATCTTGTGATCCTTTCTCCATTGACTCCGGTGATAATCAGGGTGAAGATGCTGGAGGAGTAGATTCTTGGGGACCCTTGAATCCTCCCGGCATACCACCGGATTCCCGGGTTAATGGGGAGGGGGTTGCGGATTCCGAGTCTGATTCCGAAGCTGAAGACGTTAAGACCCCTATTTCCTCCAAGCGAGAAGTTAGGTGGTTACGTAAACCCGTAGTGCGATCTTCCAGGGACAGAACAGATATTTATTATTTTGAGGAAGGTAAAACTAATAGATTAAGATCACCTGCAGAAGTTGAAAGGTATTGTAATGTAAATGGTATTAAGTATGATCCAAATCTTTTTGATTTCAGTGGCTCAAATACGTATGCTGGTTTAGTCCCTATACATTCTGAATCTGATGACGAGAACTCTGATAATCCTGAATCTTCAAATATATCTGCATGACTAGACAATATAATAATTCCTAAATCTTTTAAGCAGGCTCAGAATTCTCCGCAGCGTGCGATGTGGTTTGATGCAATGCGAAAGGAAATCGGGGTTATGAACGAACGGTCGGTTTGGCATTTGGAAAATTTGCCAGGAAACGTGACCCCAGTGGGCTGTCGGTGGGTATACACGGTCAAGAGGGACGAAAGAGGACGAATCGCTCGTTTTAAGGCCCGTTTGGTGGCCCAGGGATTTAAACAAGTGAAGGGCGAATCGTATGAGGAGTCCTTCAGCCCTGTTGTAAACTTTGGAGTGATTCGATTTTTCTTTTCCCTCTTAGTATCGTGTTGCGGATGGTCACACGTTCAGTGTGACGTAACAAGCGCCTACCTATACGCCCCGCTACGGGAGTCTGTTTTTATGTCACAACCGCCCGGTTTCGTTATCCCCGGTAAAGAGCATATGTATTGCAAACTGGATCGGGCGCTGTATGGGCTGCATCAAAGTGGCCGGGAGTGGTATTATGAGATCCATAAAGTTTTATTAAAGATTGGTTTTAGGAAATTTGAGTCATGTAACTGTACTTACCTTTTTGATTCTGATATAGTTCTGCTACTATACGTTGATGACTTCGTAGTTTTTGGAAAATTTAAGAAGAAGATTGACATAATCCTGGATTTGCTTGGAAAGAATTTTGACATCAAGCTTTTAGGAAGAACACGTAAACTTTTAGGGGTCGAATTTGTTGAAAAGGGGAATTCATTATGTATACACCAGTCTAGTTATATTGATGAGGTGTGTGATAAATTTAAGAATTTTCGAATTCCTATTTCATCTCTCCCTATTAGTAAGGGTGTTATATTATCTAAAGTTAATTGTCCTTCTTCTGATTCCGAAAAGGGGTACATGGCTCGTTTTCCTTACAGAAGCTTACTGGGTTGTTTATCATTCATTGCCAGTAGAACCAGGCCAGATATTAGTTATGCGGTTAATATATATAGTCAGTTTCAGTCTAATCCGGGTATTTCACATTGGGACGGGTTATTACGGTTGCTTGGTTATTTAAAGTATACCCGACACTACCATCTCCGGTTACGGTGTAACGAGGAGAAGTTGGTTGCCTTTTCTGACGCTGATTTTGCGGCGAATCGGGATGACCGAACATCGGTTGGTGGGCAAATAGTCATGGTCGGCAGTTCCCCCGTGGACTGGCGTACCTTTAAAGAAAGGTGCGTCAGTTTATCCACAATGGAGTCGGAATTTGTCGCCATGACTGAGGCCTCCAAAAACCTGGTTTGGTTTGACCGGATCCTGCAGGAGTGTCGGGATAGAGCAATCATACGCGATTTAGGTATCAAGTCGAAGCTTTATGCAGATAACCAGGCGGCCATTAATTTTGTAAAATCACCTATAGAAAACTATAAATCTCGTCATATAGATGTCAAGTTATTTTTTATTAGGGATTTAATTTACAGTGAAGCTTTTGATTTAGAATATATTCCTAGTAAGTCAAACCTCAGTGATGTCTTTACGAAGCCTCAGACCAAACACGATCTGTTAATTTTTGTTAGAACTGTATTTGATACAGGTTTTTAATGTTTAAATAGTTTTTCAGATTGTTTTTAGATTTCTGTTTGAAGTTTTTTTTAGAAATCATACTGCGTACCACCATTTTCCTTCAGTATAAGATTTACGTGTATTAAGATGTATAAAGTTTGTAATCCTGTGTACGTGGTGAGTGGCCATAGCCATTTACATGGTTTAGGCAAACGATGTTTAGCAAGTTTTTATCTAGCTTTTTATGAAGTCTCTTGATCACAATTGTTTTTCATTACCTTTTTCGTCTAGCTGTTAAACATTTAATTCCCATCCAATGGTGGAAATGGTGCCTCTTACCATTCTATTCTTGGGGGTTCGAGCAGCCCACAGTACCGTTTCGGGTGGGTGGTCCCTTGGGAGACAAATGCCAGAGAACTTTCTGAGGTAGTTTGTGTGAGAGGTAACCGCCACTGGCGGATCTGCTGCGGGCATTGTATTTTTGATTTTGTGAGTCCCTAGTTTTTATATATGAGAATGTCACTAGTCCCCGTTTATCAGCTGGTTGAGAGAAGTATATGTAACTTAATTTTTAAAATATTTGGATATATCTTTTTAATAGTTTAAAGTTTCTGATTAAGCTGTTTGAAGTTTAAATATATGTTATATTAAAGTTAAAGTAATAGAAATTAAGAATATGAATTTTTGTTTAGAAAATCCAGTTTCTCTCCTTTGTAGCAATAGTTTTTTTTGAGGTTTTATGTTTTTAAAGTTGTTATACCTTTGTTAAGTCTTAAGTTGGATTTGGTACTGTTATATTTATATAGAAGTTTTGTTACAGGAATATATCTTATGATAATGGACTATTTTTGTGTTGATTATGTTGTTTCTAATAGATCTTTTTATTTGCAGGCATCTGATATCTTCAATGTGAATACTTGTGCGAATGTAGGTAGAGAAAATGGATATTGCTGTAAGATGTTGTCTGTAGATGGATAAGTGTACAGCTATTTATTGTTATGTCTTATTAATCAGATGCCAAGTTATTGCTTAAGTTTGTCATTTTTACTGGATTTTGGAAGCTACTGGGAGAGACTGATGAAGCTACTCTAGTTAATTTTTCTATCTTTGTTCTTGTTAAATAAAAGTTATTTAAGTTTTGTATAAATTTGCATATTTAGCTGTGGTCAAGATGACGGAGTTGGCTAGTATGTATAGTTTCAAATTGAAACGTTACTTTTATAAGTTGGTACGTATGTTGATTTTTCATTGTGATATTTTTCAATTTGTTAAATGTTTGAATTGTGTTTATATTGTTAGAAATTTAAATTTTGAATTTTTGTAAAGAGGCCATGAATGGATTTAGGCAAGTTTTTATGCTGGATCTTTTGGCTTTTGACTTTGAAGTTTTTGGTGGTTAATTGGTGGGATTTCGTTTGGAAATTTTTGTTGGGCATTTCTCGGTTTTTAATGTTAGTTGTTAAATTTAAAGCATTGGGAGTTTATTAATGCTTATTTCTTGTTAGTTGTTAGCCATTATCAGGCATTTCTCATGTTAAGTGTTAGGATTAATATTTCGTTTAGTTTTGTTCATTGTTTTTATCCGTTTTTATAGAAAGAAGGTGTTCCATGGTCAGTGAAGATTTTTAGATCTTTTATTTTTCGTTTTCGATTGAGACATTGAGAGGGGGGGCACTTGTTAAGAAGTGTTAACAAGCTTATTTCCCAGTTCTCAATGCCTCTAATTATTTTCAATAGTACATTAACCCTGGTAGTATAATTTACAGTTCTTTATTTATAATTTTTATTTTTATTAAGATCATTTCATTTAAATAGTATAAGTATAAAGTATTCTGTATTTAAAAGTATTCTGAAATTAAACTCACCTTTTATCTTGCGTTCATTCTTTTAATCCTTTAGTTATTTATTCAGCTTTATGTTTCTTTAGTTACAGTTCATTGATAACGCCGTATCTTTATTTTTACAACTGCAGATGTTTACGTTTTTCACGCGACATGGTAGAATTTACGAGAGCGTATGACGTGGTGTACTTTTCTCCCGACAGATGGCGGGAACGGATTTATGAATGAATTAGTTGACGTAGTTCGTCACCGGCAAATCACCATCTCGTAGATCATTCTGGAGAGTGGGCGTGTCGACACGTGCCGTTCCAGCTGCTGTATTTAAAGGGGTTAGTTGGAAGGAAATGTTACTTACTTGTTTTATCTACCAATGTTCTCGATACGAGAATTGCTTTAAGCGTTCTCGGGATGCTGTATTTGATCTTGTGGTAAACATTTAAAAATCATGCGGCTTATTTTTATTTTTCGTTCTGTTTTTAAAATCATCTTTTAAAGTTACGATATTTAAGCTTTTCTGTTCTTCATGGCTTCTAAGTTAAAGTGTTTAAAAATGGCTGTTTTGATTTAAAGTGATTCATGGTTTATTCATCAATATTTGGTTTATTTTTAAAGACTGTTTTTATCAAGATATTTTACTGTGAACTTTGGATCTTAATAAAAGAAGTTTAAGCCTGGAGCTTTATCTCATCTGTCAATTTACTTCATCCACTTTTTAACATTTCTTCATTCAACGTACTTCATAATTTTTCTCATTTACATATTTTTAGAAATCCATCCTCTGATCTACTTCCACTGTTGAACTCTGCTTTATCAACATAATTTTTAATCAGTGTTACAAGTGTAAGATGTTGGGGAATTGGTATTAGTGCTAATCCCTAACAGTTCCATCACTGGTTCTAAGATATTTTTTTTTTCCTTCTTTGTGGTGTGGTTGTGGGTCGACTTCAAATGGAATTTTCCAATGCAAAACACAAGTCAATAGTTTAACATTGTTTGAAAATCATTGGGAAGTTTCAGTAAGTTTCAGTATTCTGGTGTATGTGTATTCCATATTCTTAACAATAAAAATTAAATTTCAGAGGTTCCCAAATATGCAACTTTCTTCTAAATCAGCATAAAAAAGAATATTTTTTTGATTCTATGAACAGGATAGAGGAAGTGGGTTCTCTGTCATAAACCTACGTTAAAAAACAATGGCTTTCCACTAGGGAATCAATAAAAAGAAAATTTAGGATGCAGAGTGGCTTAATATTGGAAAAACTTATTGCAGTAATTTAATATGGTCAACATGACAGTGAAATTGCATCCATTGCAGAAAAACATCCCATTCTGATCAAGAAGAACAGTGTTATACCCCAAAGTAAACCCAGAACATACTTCAAATATAAGTAAAAAAATATTAAGGGACTTTGATAGTCTTTATCTTCTAAACTCATTTGACCTAGCCTTATTTATTATCTTTTCGGATGAAGCATTTTTCTGTTGAAGCATACAAAATATTTAGAACCAATCAACAAAAACATTAAAATATATAAAATTAAATCTCACTGGTTGGATTGGACTGCATTATTGAAGATAACTGGGCTGACATGCTAATTTTTTCCTGAGAAAGTATTAATAAGCGGTCATTCATTTCCTAAAAGAAAAAAAAAGTTATATATTTGCAACTATGGGGCAATAACATATTTTTAATTACATTCAATACGTTTAAAAATATAATACATACATACTTTTATTTTTGCCTTGACATTGTTCATTTCAGATAATTTGGTATCTCTCTCCGTTCGCATATCATCGATAGATGATTTGACTTCAGTTACTCGTTTTCGAGTATCAGATATTCTTTCATTCAATTCATTTATTTTGTTAGACTGAAAATAGGACAAAACATAAAAGTAATAATTAACAAAGAAAGTTTGAAATTTACAAATCACATAAAATGCAAAAGGAAAAAAATCATGAAATGTATACATCCAACATTATCTATATTTTTCAATCCTTTCATGGTGAATACCTTGTAAACGATTTTTAAATATTTGTTAGAAGTATTTCTGAATAGAAATTCTGTGATTAAATAAGGTAAAAATTACTATTTGAAAGTATTGGCACAAAAAATTAAGAATTGTATGTAAACCTATGTCACATATACACAATGCTCATTGCAAAGGGGATTAATACCATCATCGATTCTGTGATTAGCCAAAATAAAAATTATCAAAATAACTTAATTTCTTTAAACTTAGCATATGAAATGGAGAGAAATATATAGGTATCCTGTTGCCACATAATAAAAATAAAGTGAGCAAGGCAACATCATATTCATAAAATAAACATTTTTATTTTTAAAACCTGAATTATAAATATCAAGAGTTAATTCCTTTTATAAGAAACTTTTTGGGTTTAATAGACGATTTTTTAAATATTATTACAAAATTGTGCATTTGAATTCATAAAACAAATATTTTATGATAGTATAAAAATTCTCTCACATTCTCTCTTTTTTTTTTTTTTCTTAAACCAGTACTTTTTCTTTCATCACATAATGTTGATCGCTTGTAAGTTGAATCACCAGTTAATCGAATGAGTTTATTTAATGAAATTAAATCATAATGCTTTTTTCCCCCCTTGGATGTTAGAAACAGCAGCTATGTTATTTATGATTCTTTTAAAACATACAAAGTTACAAAACATAAGCTGTCCCAATGAAATAATACAAAACAAAACTATGTTAGATTTATAGCATTAAAAACCAGTTTTCTGCTATTATCACATTAGCCTGACTTCGATTTTAATTGCAGGCATTGGCTACTTTACTGAAACATAAATTCAATCACTATACAAGTGTATTATTTTCTTGTTCTTATATTAAGCTGCATATTAGCTTATCGTTTATCATAAATTGTACGAAATATCTGCATTACCGCAACTTTGTTTGATGTAATTAAGTTTTCTGTGGAGAAGATTTCATTAAATACAATTAGAATCCATCAAAATTTAGTTTGCAATATTTCACAATACCATCAGAGATATTTGAATATCAAGCGTTTATGTTAATTCAGGGGCGGATCCAGATAATTTTTTTTTTTTTGGGGGGGGGGGGGGGGGGGGACAGTGAGATGCCGAGTGACATATAATCAACGTAGTCATAATTTCTGTTGATCAAATCATTTCTTGTGGCTAATTATTAAATGAATATGAAATAATTAATGTGATTTTAAAATATTAGACTCAATCATCCAATGTCCGATTAACCAAAATACTCGGCTAACCAACACTCTTATTATATAATCCGCCAGCCCCCCTCCCCTCTCCTCAAAATATGGGTTTTTGTTATTTATTAGGTCGGAAAATTAAAAACATAACAGAATTTATTTATTGAATGCATTTTTTTTTCCCTTTTTCATTTTACTCTTGTATGATAATTATTTATCTTATTTTTTTTTTTTTTTAGTTTTAGTGAAGTTTTAACAATGTTAATAACACAAGCCTGCGATGATTATTTTTTTTAACTTTTGATAATTCATTTTATGTATTTTTTAACACTAAATCTGAAAATGACCTTTATTTATAACCATCACGTCAGAATTTTTCGCAAATTGTACATTTCAAAAATTAAAAACAGCAAAAATCTGATACTATAAAATAGATGTGATAATTGTTTTTTTAAACTTTTGATAATTGATTTTTATGTATTTTTTTAGCGCTGAATCTGAAAATGACCTTCATTTTTAACCATTACATAGGATTTTAACAAATTGTAAATTTCAAAGCTAAAAAGTAAAAAAATAGAGAAAATCTCTCAAAGCAATTTTTCAAAGTCTTAACAAAAGAAATTAAATGTTTAAAATGCATCTGTGACAAATTTCCTAGCCTTAATCAACCACCAAAATAAAAAAAGCTTACTGAGATGAACCCCATAGAAAAGATAAAAGGAAAAGCGCTAAGCAGATCAAGAGCGGTTCAAAGAAACTTCCACACATTGAATAAAATTGTAAGGCTTTTAAATACACAATATTTTACATGTTTAACTGTAAAAATGCATAGTATAAGCAAACAGATGAAAACAAAGTTACGTCTATTTTATAGTAGCAATATTTCTACTTTAAAAAAAATTTAAAAATTTGCGATTTGTGAAAAATCCTGACGTGATGGTATGGTAAAAAATGGAAGTCATTTTTGGATTCAGCACTGATAAATACATAAGAACCAATTATTGAAAGTTAAAAACATAACCATCACATCTATTTTTACCCGACTGCCAAAAAGGGTTATGTGTTTGACACGTATGTGGGTTTCTTTATACCCTTGAGCAGAGTCAGATAATATAGACGAACACGCGAACACCATTCGCAGAAAATTTTCAAAGTTTGCAAACAGTTTTGATGGGGTTTTTTTACAAGTTTACAAATTAAATTAGAATTTAATTTATCAAGACAATAGTATGCATTATGAATAACTTGTGAATAATAATAATAAAATATATAATAATTTGCCGGAAAAATAAAAAGCTGTTCAATTACAAATCCTTTAAAAAATCATGCCTTCAAGTAACCTGTTTTTACGTTTTAGAAAATTTCCCGCTTAAATTATGAAAAATTGCAGATTTAAGGAAAACACACACACACACACACACACACACATATATATATATATATATTGGATAAATTTCTACATTTGCTCTGAAATTTTCAAATCGATATCTTGATTAGATTTCTTAATTTTAAACAATTAGCGAAAATTGCCATATTTTTATTCTCACAAACCACTTGTTACCAACGGCAAAAGAGAAATAACTGACTTTCGTCACCATGTACCTCACGTGCACACACACACACACACACACAGATGTTTTAAATTTCTAAATCAAGGATTCAGCAAAAATTTTACTTACCAACTGCTCCAACTCGAAAGTAAGATTTTTATTTAAGTTTTTCAGATGACAAACAGCTTCTTGTTCTTTTTGGCGTTGCGATATTAATTCTTGTCGTCTCTGTTTTTCCCATTCTAACTGCCTTTGACGTTCCATCTCTCGCCGAGCAGCCTAAAATAATCCATTAATTAGAATTTCAAATTCTTATACATAAGAAGAAAAATTAGAAATAGAAACTCATATTTTAAAATTTCTGAAATACTTTTATGGCAATTTTTTAAATCAAGTGCTTTGTAATGTTAATCCTATGCCAAAAAGTGCGGATACAATGAAAAGTGACTTTTGGGAATGAATTTTTTCAAAGGGTTAATTTTTATATTTTTTGAAACTGTTTGCAGTGTTGCAAATAGAATTGAAAGTATACGCAGACCTGCCAACCTTTGAAAAGGAGAAATTGTAGCACACAAAACTTGAATTAATCTGAAGGTTGGTTGGTTTTTCGTGTTACACAGCCATCTTTTGACATTTGTAAAAGGAATAAGGTTTCAGTTTCAACTCAATATAGTAATTTTTTTCCTCTGAAAATTATTATACGAGTTTCTTTTCGTTTCGCAGCTTTTATTTTACATTTGTAAAAGGAGCCAGGTTCCAATTTTTTAGCCCAGTGCAGTAAATTTTGACGAAATTCGCGATTTTTTTCCCACGATCATTTCAGGATATTCACAATTTTTCCCCACAATCGTAATTGCCATTTTTCTATCACGATTCTTTGTTGAAATCTGTACTTTTTACCATGAAATTTGACGAAATTTGCGTTTTTTACCACGATCCTTTGACAAAATTAGTGTTTTCTTTCTGTGATCTTTCGGTAAAATTTGCGTTTTCTTACTGATCTTTCGGTAAAATTTGCGTTTTCTTACTGATCTTTCGGTAAAATTTGCGTTTTCTTACTGATCTTTCGGTAAAATTTGCGTTTTCTTACTGATCTTTCGGTAAAATTTGCGTTTTCTTACTGATCATTCGGTAAAATTTGCGTTTTCTTACTGATCTTTCGGTAAAATTTGCATTTTCTGCATTTTCTTACTGATCTTTCGGTAAAATTTGCGTTTTCTTACTGATCTTTCGGTAAAATTTGCATTTTCTTACTGATCTTTCGATGAAATTTGCATTTTCTTACTGATCTTTCGATGAAATTTGCATTTTCTTACTGATCTTTCGATGAAATTTGCATTTTCTTACTGATCTTTCGATGAAATTTGCATTTTCTTACTGATCTTTCGATGAAATTTGCATTTTCTTACTGATCTTTTGATGAAATTTGCATTTTCTTACTGATCTTTTGACGAAATTCACGTTTTCTTTCTGTGATATTTTGACAAAATTCACGTTTTTACCATAATCCTTTGACGAAATTTATTTTCTTCTGCAGCCAACTGATGAAATTGATTTTTTGTTACACAGTCATTTGTCTAAATTCGCGATAGTTTATCGCAAATCTTGCGACTTTGCACACTATTTCAAACCTTGCCTCTCAAAGAAACACCCCCCTTCCCTTCCAAAAATTTTTTACTGACCGAATTTTCGGACTAATGGCTTTCGGAAATGAATAATTTGAAATTTTGGAAATCTCGGAACAGAATCCCTCTTGAAAAATATGCTGTTCGGGATAAAAATAGCAACTAGAAACAAAAAATGCATTTGTGTTTTTTGCAAAAAATCGTAGTTTAAGACCGATTTTCATAGCATCGTATTTTATAGGTCCAAATCGTAGCAACTACAATTTTTTCGTAGCAGTTGGCAGGTCTGTATATGCTATTTAGTATTTTCTTTGGAGTATTGATTTTTTGGACTCAGTGTGCAATATTGAAATATGCTGGAAAAAGGGAAGGAGGGGGGAGGGGGGGGGGCATGTGTCCAGTATTTTAAAAGTAAAAAAAAAAATAATAATCGTTATCATTCAAACTCTTTGAAATTTTTTAGTCGTTAAAATCAATGTTTTTGTAGCATGTGTGCAATTGACAAAAAATATTGATATTTAGGGATTAAAAAAATGGCTTCTTAGTTGACTTTTCTTTTGCCATTTGGCCTATTTCAGTAGTTAAATTTTAATAGATTACAAATATAACTATATCCAAAACTTCCTTAAAATTTTGTGAAAAAATATGCATATTTAGTTGTGAAAACTTCAGCCGAAGTCGTTAATGTGAAGAGTGAATTCGTATCAATTATTTTGTCAATGCATTTAGAAACAGCCTAATCCTTAATATTATATATATATGTAGGATTTGAATTTAAACATCGTTTATTTTCTTTATGACATGCATGATCAGTAAATTAACTGACGCTCTGGTATTTTTATTATCCATGATTTGAAAGCATGAGTTATGAAAATTCATGATCATGAGACCAAGGTTCAGAGATATTCAAAATTAGAAAAAAGTCAGTCCATTAAATTATATTGTTCATGAAGCATTGGCATATGAAATGCTAAGAAAGGCACTGTTGGGTTTAATTCAGGGTTCATACAGAGTTGGGAAGAAAAAATCCAAGGAGTACCCAAAAAATCCAAGGAGTCAAAAAAATTTTAAAGATTTGCCTTTTTTTTTTTTTTTTTTTTTTTTCCTTTGTCGATGTTTTTATGTGTTGCATCGTTATGTGGTATGCACATTCCAATTTTTAATGTCCAATTTGGAGAGAAAAACATTTCAAAAACAAATTTTACTCTAGAATTTAATTGTTAGTGCTGAAACTGCACAGTATTCACAATATATTGCTTATTGATTTCGTAAGTTTAAATACAAAATTGACAATCTACTTTTTTATGCAGTGACCAATGGTCATATCACAGGGGTCATTCTGAGCAAGGTTGGCAAGTTTTTGACGCATGACAGTTTTTACCATGGTTTTTACCGTCATGTCAAAAACCTCTTTGTCAAAAAGGTCGAAAACTGTCAAAAACCCATTTTTTAGTAATAGTTTGTTTTTTCATTATCTTTTTTTATTCTGTCTTTAGTATTAAGTTATTTTCCATGAAATATTCAATATCGAAAAGACTCTGAAGTATATTTATCTATCAGAGAAAAACAAAAAAAATTGCATTAGAATAATACATATACATCTCTGTTAGCAGATCTCTATAATAATCTTAAGCTATTTGGCATATTCTGTAAAAATTAGATTTTTTAAAGAAATTCTATAACCCATAAGTGTAAGATTAAAAAATGTGTATAATTTTGGCAGAATTTATTACACTCTTTAAAACTAAATAGCTTTCTCAGAAATTTCCTCAGAAGTAAGATTTCTTAAAGTGTTAAATCAAAACTGTTCATTGATTATTTTTATTTCTATATAGCAAATCTTGATTTAAATAAATATATATATAAATAAATGAAATACAATATATTTTGATAGTTGAGAATTACATACATCTTTTGGGATAAAGGAATAAGACTTGTTCTTCAAAGTTAAATCTTGTAGAGATTAAAATTGCAAATCCATAAACTTTAAACCATGTGAAAAAAAAAATATATAGTTAAAAATTAAGTTAAGTAATTTATTATTTGTTATTTTGTTAAGTAATTTAATTATTTCCTTAAAATAAATAAATAATTAAATATTACTTTAACACGTTCACGCCGGCGCGGTAGGTCACACTCGACTGTCTCAGAGCTGGCAAGTCTCCAGTATTTTAATACAGAAAATGTCGTTTTATTTAATTAGAACAATTAGGCGATTTAAAGGAACAACATTTTCTCTAAAATTACAGTGGTGTGCAAAAAGCCGGAGACTTGACAACTCTGAGACAGTCGAGTGTGACCCACTGTGCTGGCGTGAATGCGTTAAAGCAGAATTGTAGATCCATAAATTAAAAAGTTAACTGCATTAAAAAATAAATAAAACATTTAAGAATCTCTCTAAATTTAATAATAATTTTAACGATAAAAGAATTTTACTCATACAGCCATATGTATGTAATAAAAATATGCAATGTGTTATTTCTTTCAATTCACTTTAAATAATGCCTAAATAATTTTAAGTAAAATGTATACAGGAACAGGACATTATATTCTGATTTTTCTTAAATATTGTTTTGTTATGTGTTAAATTTTAAGTCTATGAGCTTTCACATGATATCAGGTCCTACTTGTTTGTATAAAAAAATTATTAATTTAAAATTTTAAGATTATGCTTATTGAAGTGAAAATGAAAATCACAATAATTGCATTTATGAAATACATAAGATATGCATTTGCAAATATTATATCTAAGAATATTCAAATTTATCCAATGGCCACAGTCCATGCTTGACAACTATTGTCATACCATATAACAGCATTTTTGCATCTCTAAAATAATTTTAATGTATTTTATTAAAAATGTATGTAGAATGTTATTTAATAATTATAATAACCTTTTATTATCATATAATATTAATGTTCATTGCAGTTAGTAGAATCTACATTAGTGGAGATTATGACAAATATTGTTCTTTCCTTTTACTCTTGTATTTAAAAAATTTTCCCATTTAGGAAATTCTCTTCTTTTAAATAAATTTAATAAAGTAATTGTGAATAGTAATAACAAGAACAACAAGGAAAAATTAATCTAGAAATGTAGCAACCGGTAAAAACACGGTTTTTACCACTGTCGTGTCAAAAACCCAACCCTGATTCTGAGTAAAAAAAAAAAAAAAAACAATTCTGAAATGCACAGCAAATCTGGAAAGGTAGAGAGAGAGAGAGAGAGAGAGAGAGAGAGAGAGAGAGAGAGAGAGAGAGAGAGAGAGAGAGAGAGAGGGAGAGGGAGAGGGAGAGGGAGAGAGAGAGAGAGAGAGAGAGAGAGAGAGAGAGAGAGAGAGAGAGAGAGAGAGAGAGAGAGAGAGAGAGAGAGAGAGAGAGAGAGAGAGAGAGAGAGAGAGAGAGAGAGAGAGAGAGAGAGAGAGAGAGAGAGGAGGGGGGAGAGAGAGGAGGGGGGGGAGATCCACTCCCGACACTAGCTATGCGTTTTCTCGGTGGCTCTTTGACGAAATTTGTGGTTTTTTCGCGATCTTTTGACAAAATTTGTGAGTTTTTACGCTCTTTTTTGACGAAATTTGTGGGGTTTTTTGCGATCTTTTGACGAAATTTGTCGATTTTTCGTGATTTTTTTGCCGAAATTTTCCATCTTTTTGCGATCTTTCGACGAAATTTTTGGGGTTTCGTGATCTTTCGACAAAATTTGTGAGTTTTTACGCGCTCTTTTGACGAAATTTGTGGGTTTTTTCGCGATCTTTTGACGAAATTTTTCGGTTTTCGCGCTCTTTTGACGAAATTTGTCGATTTTTGCGATCTTTTGACGAAATTTTTGGGTTTTGGCAATCTTCGACGAAATTTGTGGGTTTTTTCGCGATCTTTTGATGAAATTTGTGGGTTTTTTCGCGATCTTTTGATGAAATTTGTTGTTTTTCGCGATCTTTTGATGAAATTTGTTTTTTTCGCGATCTTCTGATGAAATTTGTTGTTTTTTTTCGCGATCTTTTGATGAAATTTGTTTTTTTCGCGATCTTCTGATGAAATTTGTTGTTTTTTTCGCGATCTTTTAATGAAATTTGTTGGTTTTTTTGCGATCTTTTGATGAAATTTGTTGTTTTTTTCGCGATCTTTCGACGAAATTTGCGGGGTTTTTCGCGAATTTTACGTTTTCTCTGCGATCCTTTAACGAAATTGGCGATTTTTCTGCAAACGATTGACAAATTTTATTTTTTTTCGGCGACCATATGCCCGAATTTTCGAATTGGTGACCGATTTTTTAAAATTTCCGAAAATGAATGCCTTACATTTTCGGAAAATTCGGACTAGAATCACCCCTAGGTCATATAAATAGAGATTAGTCAAACCCTAAACACTTGTTATGTATATCACATACATGATACATCTTTAAAAAAATTTTTAAAGGCAAAAAAGAAAAAAAAAAAAAAAAAAAAAAAAAAGGCTAAATGCAACATACAATAAAAAATATAACAAGTTTTGAATTTATTCTTTTAGAACAGCGGTAATCGCTTTCTTTGAAGAATTCGCATTTTTTTCGCGATCTTATGATGACATTCGCGTTTTTTTCGCGATCTTCAGGGGGAAATTCGCGTTTCTTTCTCTATCTTTTGGGAGAAATTCGCGTTTTTTTCGCGACCTTCTGGGAAAATTCGCGTTTTTCGCGATCTTCTAATGGAATTCGCGTTTTATTTCGATTGTTTAACGAATCTGACGTTTTTTTCGCGATTTTTTGATGAAAACCGCGTGTTTTTCGCGATCCTTTGACGAAATTCACGTGTTTCTCACGATCTTCTGGGGAAATTCGCGATCTTCTAATGGAATTCGCATTTTATTTCGATCGTTTGACGAAACTAACGTTTTTTTTCGCGATCTTTTGATGGAAACCGTGTGTTTTTCGCGATCCTTTGAGGAAATTCGCGTGTTTTTCGCGATCCTTTGAGGAAATTCGCGTGTTTTTCGCGATCCTATGAGGAAATTCGCGTGTTTTTCGCGATCCTATGAGGAAATTCGCGTGTTTTTCGCGATCCTATGAGGAAATTCACGTGTTTTTCGCGATCTTTTGAAGAAATTCGCGTGTTTTTCGCGATCTTTTGAGGAAATTCGCGTGTTTTTCGCGATCTTTTGAGGAAATTCGCGATCTTTTGAGGAAATTTGCGTTTCATGCGACCTTTTGAGAAAATCTGCTTTTATTCTCGGTCTTTAACGAAATTCGCGTTTTTTCGTGATCCTTTGAGTTAATTCGCGTTTTTTCGCTGTCTTTTAAGAAATTCGCGTTTTTTCACGATCCTTTGACAAAATTTACGAATTTTTTTCGCGATCGACTGACGAAATTTGACGGTATTTTTTGGAATATATTTGCGAAAAACTCGATTTTTCCAAGATTTTTGGCTAAATACCAAACATTGATAAAATTTAAAATAAAGGTCGGCTAACAGTGTCAAAAAACGGACTTTACGGACCTAGTGGGAGCCCTGCTATTAAGATTACTCTACCCAATCAATGTTGTGCTTCAGATGAATGACGTGCATAAAGGATTTACCGTGCGTTTTTCAATCACGATTTTCCCCCCTCGGCAGCAATATCGCTTGCGTCTGACGCCGCAATACAATATAAGGAGTTTCTAAGTAGTGGTTTGCCTATCTAAGTAGTTCTAAGTACTACTTGGGAATGTTTTCATTTCTAAGGAGTTTCCAAGGAGTCTAAGGAGTCTGTGCGAACCCTGTTAATTGGACTGTTCGAAAGAAAGTATATTATAGGTTTTAAGTGAGAAATGTAATGTAATTGCAGAAGCTATCAACGAAGTGGTGTAAAATGATTTTTATAGAATTGTATTAAAGTTCATGTATTGTTATTCCAATGCCTAGCTATTCAAGTCATCAATAAGTTAACATTTTACATTATAGCCATCCTACTAATTTGGGGGCTCGGTGCCAGGATCTTAAGCTACTAGTAGTGGAAATAGTAGAACTAGTAAATTTATCTAAAGCAAGGGAAAGAAGTTGATTTTGTAAATGTTTTACTTTTTTGTATATGACTACATTGTTAATGATTTTAACAATGTTATCATCAATACCATCCTTCATGCTCATCTGCAATTTTTCATTTCAATAACATCTTCATTATTGAACTAACTTTGTTTGTGCTTGTAATACCTTGTCTAGGGATGCACCGAATATTTGGTATCTATTCAGTATTCGGCCATGTTACCGAATATTCGGTTTGGCTGAATAGCAAACTATTCGGTATGCCAAATATCAAAATATTCGGCAGAGCCGAATACTTAAAAAAAAACTTTTTAAATATATTTTTAAAAACCTTATACAATTTCTACGTTTAAGAGTCAACTTAAAGATATTCAGAATAATTAGAAACAAAATCATATTTAAATAAAAGAGAATGTTTTTACAATATTTAGTTGCTTTTTGTTAAGTATTATTTAAGAAAATTAACCAATCGTGAAGATTTTCATAAGAATCAATGATGTACAAAGGCAAGTCCTGAACATTCCAGTAAATAATCTGTTTCTTGCTACGATTTTTAGAACAACGGTTACAATCCCTGAAAATGAGATTGCCCACTCCAGGCACCGATCTAGGATGCATTAAAAAACTTCCTTGCTTAATCAAAGGGAGTAGAATTGTTATTCTTGCTAAGTTGCCACCGTATAAAATTCGAATAGATTGTATTTATTTACTTTTACTTTAGTCTCTTCCGGAGAAACAAATAATATATGATCCTGTACAATTTTTTCACAATTTCTCTTTGATTTTTAAACTGTTTCTTTTTGAATTTAAGTAAATTTTATTCATCTGTTTTTAATTCTCAGAAGAAACCATAAAATTTAAAATTTTATTACAGTACCGGATCTCAAATCCGGAATCCTAAAATCCGGACGACCCAAAATCCGGAATGGAAAAAAAACTGAAATTCTGCGATGATCTCGAATAAATATTTCGTAAAAACGTCCATAGATGGCGCTACGTGCTCACGTAACACAGTGCCGAGCCAAACTAGACTCAGCAATTTTATTTTATTGCAATGTTTTTCATTCATTAGTTTTAATCCAAATTTTCTAACAGAATTATCGTAGTTAGTGTGTGCACACATTTTAAATTTATTTTAAAAAGAAACCCTTTTCTTCATTT
The DNA here is from genome assembly GCA_963932465.1 of Maratus speciosus. Classification (NCBI taxonomy): domain Eukaryota; kingdom Metazoa; phylum Arthropoda; class Arachnida; order Araneae; family Salticidae; genus Maratus; species Maratus speciosus. The sequence continues at coordinate 255,283,939 of OZ010793.1, read as the reverse complement.
ATATAGAAAATGTAAAAAGAATAAATAAATAACCACAAGAAAGAATTATTTTTAAAAAGATTCGTAGAATATATTTATAATATTTATATGTAAAAATATTTTACAACGCCCTCCCCCCACTTTTAATATGTTCAACAAATTTCATTTTTCGAAAAAATTCTGTTTGTAAGCACCGTACCAAAAAATTCTTTTCTTTAACTCAAAGAGAAAAAAAAATCTACCCAAAGTTCCTTTCTCCATAACAAAACAAGCTGTCCATCGAAAGCTAATGATCTCATTCTGATAACGTTGACTTTCCACTTCACGCAGTTAAATAAACATGTTGAATAAGCAAAACAAACAGCAGATAGATATGTCGTTTTTCTTTACTTTCTTTTCATCTAGTGGCCTTTTCTTTTTAAGAGGTACCCTAGCTTTCTAATAACTTATCATAATTTAATAAAAATTCGTTACACAAGCTAATTCACTATTATTGTAACTTGCTGAAAATTTTAAAGAAATTCGGCAATTAGCAACGGAGATAATTATTTTTAAGGAAAGAAACTGTGTCGCTGGGAGCTCGTTACTATGGTTTCAGAGCAAACTTAGGGACAAATGGCAGTTAACAAAGAGCCTAATTCGGCTCTCGCAAACAACGATGTATTTTCATTTTCTAAAAAAATGTTTCTATGTTCCTAATAATGTGATGTACAGGATTAAAAAAAATTCTTATCCTTATTTAAAAATTTTTTTTTAAATTTATGTTTATGTTTGTTTACTTATACCTCATACGGCAATCCGCGATATAGATTCCTAGGCCTAACTCGCGAGCAACAACGCATTTTCATTTTCTAAAAAATGCTTTAATATTTCTAAGAATATGCAGTAATAGTATTTTTTTAAAAACTTATTTTTATTTTGAATTAGTTTTTGCAATTTGTATTTTTGGCTTTATTTACACTAAGCCTAACATGGCAATTCGCGGTATAGATTGCTCCGTGGCATGTAAAATTTTGCCAAGGACATGTACTGTATCTGTTTATTTATTTTGGTTAAGGACCTAAAATCCGGAAAATTCCGAAATCCGGAACGGCCGCGGTCCCGACCAGTCCGGATTTGAGGTCCGGTACTGTAATTAAAAAAGTTTTATAACTATCCTTTTCTTGAATAACTCCAAGCAGATTTTTTTCAGCATAAAATTTACTTGAAAAAAGTTCTTGTTTATTAGAATAAAAGTTTGTTTTATATATTATGTAAAATTGTTTTAAAATGTAACATTTTAGTGCCTTTAAACTTTGAAATATAAAAATATTCGACAAGCCGAATATTCGGTATTCGGCCGAATAGTTACTATTCGGCAGGCCAAATATTCGGTATTCGGCTAGCCGAATATTCGGTATTCGGCCTAGTACAGTATGGAACCATTTATCCGGAAACCAGTTAACCGGAAAACCAGTTATCCGGAATGATATTTCTGATAGACTGATTTCAGAATCTTCATAGAAAAAGGTGTCATATACTGCCAGTTTGACATAGGCTTTGCTTGAAACAATTGTATAATTTGATGACGTCTAGTATTTGAAATGAAAACATATTTAGTTGTATTGTAGATGTTTTAATTTTAATGCAGAGGAAACAGGAGAATTTTTGTTCCTAAGGGATTCCCATAAATTACCTTCTTTTAAACTCTGGTTAACTTTTGATCTTTCTTGCATTGATTTTTAATCCAAGTATTCTAATAATTTAAAATCAGAAGTAATGTCACAACACCACATATTCCACAAAACTTATCAAATGGATGCTTCTTTAATGCAGAACCAGTTAACTGGAAAAACCAGTTATCCGGAATACATCTGACCCTAAGCATTCTGGATAAATGGTTCTGTACTGTAATTACTATTCGGCTAGCCGAATATTCGATATTCGGCCAAAATCACTATTCGGTGCATCCCTAATCTTGTCCTACAAGATTCAAGTAATGTGCAGCACATCCATAAGAAATAAACAGTTAGTCTCTATATGCATTTTTAAAATCTTCTCTCATGCGTTTCATCATGTTTTCATTGTCACTTACACAACTTCTTACTTTACAAACAAACTTGTTTTCTACTTCTTCTTTAGCACCAGCTGCTAGTTTTAAACAATACTGAGCAGTTTTTTTTTTTTTTTTAGATACCTCTGTATCAACAGCTGAAAGGAAGAATGATTTTGATTTTTTCCCTGTTAATACGCAATTAACAATGAAAAGGCAATTATGGATCTAGCTTTCTTATTGCATTGTATAAGCATATTTTACTAATAAGCCTCCTTAATTTATCAGTGTATTATTTTTTTAACTGACTGTTACTTTCATTACTTATTAAGTTACTTTTAATTGGAAAGAAAAAATTATTAAAATTAAGACCATTTTTAACAGTTTTGGCCGTTTCTGACCACTTTTGACCAATTTTGTATGGTTAAAACCACTTTTATTCAGTGTTCTGGTCAAAATCAATTTTGACCGGTTAAAATTACAACCCTGCCCTATATATATATAAAATCCTAATGAAATGAATTTATGAAACGACTGATTCAGGTTTACGGCTATTTCTCCTAAAATATGAATGGAGTATTATACGGTGAAATTAACACCAAAAATCTGTATTGATCTGCAGATCTTAAAACTGGTATTAGAATTTAAAAATTTGAATTTAATTATTCTAATCATGGTAACCAAATTACTCTATTTTTGTGACAAAAGGGAGAAAACGGATAACGACAGGAATTATTTGATTTCTTCTTTTTTGCCATTTTCAAATTAAAATTATCTGTTATTTCAATCGGCAGTGAAACAATATTGAGATTAAATTATGTTTTTCAGGAAAATTTGAAAAAATAATTCATTAAAATTTCTATACCTTGGAACAAAAAGGGCCAATGTCCAAAATTGAGAAATTTGAGTTAAATGCACGAATGAATTCAGGATGTGATATAAAGTAATATTTAAAAAGGCCAAAGTCCTCCCAATATTAGATCACTGAAAACAAAATATTTTGTCAAGGCCAATGTTACTGTTAATGTAATGTGTCAAACTTAAATTGGATTTCCTGCCATTTGAGAAAAATGGACATTGGCCTTTTTGTTCCAAGGTACAGATTTAATATTTAATGAATTAGAATTATTTTTTAAATTTTCCTGAAAAACATAATTTAATCACAATATTATTTCACTACCGATTGAAATAAAAATTAATATTAAGATTAAATAAATAATAATTTCTTATTTAGTTTAATTAAATTTTCATCATTTCAAGAGATATTTTTTGCATATTTTAGAAAGATTATTATTTCAAATTGTTGCCAATCATAGGAAAAGAGCAAATAATAATATTTCCTTACAATTAAAAATTTATTTACATGTGACTATTTAAAACAGAAAAACTTCAGAATTAAATCATTACATGTTAAAAGCAGGAAAATATTAAAAATTACATCATAAAAATTGTATTTATTATGACTGTTAAAAGAAAAAGAAAACTTAAAATAATAAATTCATTAATAGACATTAAAAGCAGTAAATGAGGGAAATTACATCATATATAAAATGGCCAAGTAATAATTCTGCCAAACAAATTAAAAAATATACAGTACACAGGGTTCGTACACATTTCTTTAAATAAAAATCAAGTACTTTTAAGGACTTTCAAGGACCAAAACCAAAAAAATTTAAGGACCTTCAAATTAAACTAATAAATTATAACATGCATTTTTTAATAAAGGGTTTCTTTCATTTTTGTAAAAGTTTTAAATATTCAAGTGATTCAAGAAATTTAGAAAATTTTAAAATAACATACAGCAGAAGAAAAAACTAGTCGTGCCAATCCCAAAACTTTCTTCTATCTCATACATGTTAATACTACAAAATCCATTATCAGAGTGCCAAAATTCTAAATGGTCTATGTCCCTCATGAAGATTCTAAAGATATGAAATTCCGTGCATTAGTTCTTGAGATACGACTATCGTTAAAATCGTGCAAAATATAGCATAGCACCACCACCTGTAGGGTGATTTACAACAAAACCTAATCAACAACAACTTATGTAAACATCTAACTGAATCTGAAGTTTGATGAAAATCTGTGCATTAGTTCTTGCGATATAGCTATGGCGTAAATCATGAAAAATGCAGCATAGCAGCACCACCTGTTGGGCGATTTACAGCAAAAAGTAATCCACACTAATTTATATCGAGGATTAACTGAATATAAATTTTTATTAAATTTTGTGCTAAATTCTTGAGATACACCACCCACAAAATTTGTGTCACATACATACAGACAGAGTCACAGACTCATTTTGTAAAAACATGTTTTTCAGGATATCTGACCCCTAAAATGTGTAAATTGGTCGAAAATTTTCCTGAATCCAATACTTTCTTATTGTAAAGATAAACAAAGAGGAGAAACATAATTTTTTCTTATTATTGAGGAGGAGCGGGGGGGGGGGGGGGGGGGGGGGTAGCTTAACAGATTTATAATTAACTTACAGTTTAAAAGACTTTAAATTTTGTATGCTTGGTAAGGAAGGGGGAGGGCAGGGAAACGTGAATTTCGGTAGAGGGGGGGGGGGGAGTAAAACTGCATGATCGATTCTTTATTGTTACAATAAATTAACTAATGGAGCAGAAAAAGTTTTAAAAAAAGCAATGATTTTTAAGATTTTAAACTTTATAAGTTGAGGGGGCAAAGGGACAAGCATATTTTTTTTAATTTTTTAGGGAGGGAGGGAGTTTATTAGATGACTTATTTATTTACCTTACTAAAAATTTATAAGAAAAAAAGACTAAGAGGAGTTTTAAAGACTTTAAATTCCATGTGTTCTTTAAGTGTGTGTGTGTGTGTGTGTATGGGGGGGGGGGGGGGGGGGCAAAAGGAAAATTCCAATTTCGGTTGGAAGAGAAATCTTGATTGATTATTTATTGTGGCAATAAAATGACAAAGCAAAAAAATTTTAAATTAAACAGATTTGAAGAGTTTTTAAACTTTGAGTACTGTGGGGGAGCAAAGAAAAGCGGAGGAAGGAAAATTTTGAGGGTGAAATTCAGATGAAATTTTAATGAAATGTGATTGAATGAATTGTTACAGAAATTTAGGACAGATTATTTATTCAGTATAAAGTAAGAAATAGAGTACAGGGATGAAAGTGCACTAAAGCCATTTTGTAGCAGTTTTGTAGCAGCAAAAATCGAATTTTGGAGCAGTAAAATCTATTTTTGCAGCGGCAAAATCTATTTTTGTAGCAGCAAAAATCTGATTTAGTAGCAGCAAAAATTAATTTTGTAGCCATAAAAAGGGTTTTTGGAGCAAATTGAAATTCTAATGCTAATAAAAAAGAAATTTGCGTATTTTCGCGATCTTTTGACAAAATTCACGTTTTTTTTTTGCTATCCTTTGTTGAAATCAGTGTGCTGTTCGCTATTTTTTGATGAAATTAACGTGTTTTTTTTTTAAATCTTTTGACAAAATTTGCATTTTTTGTGACCTTTTGATGAGATATGTAGTTTTTTTTCGAGATCTTTTAACGAAATTTGCGTTTTTTCACAATCTTTTGACCCCATTTTGTTCGTTTTTAGAAGTAATGGGTAATCCTTTGACAAAATTAACGGGGTGTTTTTTTTGCTGTGACAAAATTCCCATGTTTTTCGCGACCTTTTGACAAAATTTGCGTATTTTTGGCAATCTTTTGACGAAATTTGCATATTTTTGGTAATCTTTTGACCTCGTTTTGTTTGTTTTTTGACGAAGTCAGCTATCTTTTGACAAAATGCACGTTGTTTTTGCGACTTTTTGATGAAATTCGTGTGTTTTTTGCGACTTTTTGATGAAATTTGCAGGGTTTTTTCGCAATGTTTTAATAAAAATAGCGTTTTTATGATCTTTTGATCGAGTTTTGTTCGTTTTTAGACGAAATTAGCGATCTTTTGGCAAAATTCGCGATCTTTCGACAAAATTTTCGCGTTTTTCGCGATCTTTTGACGAAATTTCCGCAATCTTTCGACAAAATTTGTGTGTGTTTTCGCGATCTTTTGACGAAATTTTCACATTTTTCACGATCTTTTGACGAAATCGTGCGTTTTTCGCGATCTTTCGACAAAATTTGCGTGTTTTTCGCGACCTTTTAACGAAATTTGCATGTTTTTCACGATCTTTTGACGAAATTTATGGTTTTTTGCGACCTTTTGATGAAATTTGCGGTGTTTTTTTGCCATCTTTTAACAAAATTATCGTTTTTACGATCTTTTGACCGCGTTTTGTTCGTTTTTGACGAAATTAGCGATCCTTTGACAAAATTCACGTTTTTTCGTGATCATTTGACAAACATCGCGTGTTTTTCGAGATCTTTTGACCGCGGTTTTTTGCCTTTTTTGACGCAATTAGCGGCCTAGAAAAAGGTTAAAACTGGATTTTTTTTTTTGGTTTCTCGGATCGACGAAATCGTGCTAAATTTCATCTTGGCACTAAGTATGTTTTGGCGCAGGTTTGGCGCAAAATGGAAAAAAATAGCGGTTTCGTAGAAGCTTGGCGCAGTAAACCGATTTTGGCTTCGTCTGGCGCAGGTCTTACATCCCTGAGAGTAGAAAAAGGTTTAAAAAAAAATGAAGTTTTTGACTTTGATATTACGAAGGGGGAAGTGAAATTTCAGAAGAAGGGGAGGCAAGGTGAGATTAAGATTTTTTTAAAATCAGAAATTAAAAGAAATGCAGAAGAGTTTCACCTTTTATTAAGAATTAATATGAGAGCAAAATTAAGCACTTTTAAGGACTTTTTTCAGATTTTGCATGAAAATAAGTACTTTTAAGCACCAAAAATTTCCTTTGAAAGATGTAAGCACTTTTAAGGACTTTCAAGGACCGTATGAACCCTAGTACAGCCCCAATTATCTGCGGAATTGAGTGGCAAGGGCACCGCGGATTTAAAAAAAAAAATTGCAGATAACCTGAAAAAGACTGAAAATGGGGTGGCACGCAAAAGAAAATTCAACATAAAAACTATGTTTTAGTCTACAAAAAACATAATAAAACGTTTAAAATACATACATATGCACAGTACAGCAGAAACCTTTGCTTTGCGTCTAAATCACTAAAATAAAGAACAGTAAACAAGAAACAGTGTCATACATACTGTACAAAAAGTATTGAGTTACACCTTTTAAAAAAAATCAGTCGCTTGTTTTTGCTTCTTGCTATGGAAAAACCTTTTCTATCTCAAAAATGAAGCTATTCTTGATATGTTCCCCTGGAATTTATCATAATAGGCTTATTTATTTGTTAAATATTTTAACTGCTGTGTTTACGTTTTGTTAATAAAATCAAGAAAAGACTTCAAGACTTTATATCTGATATTTTAAACATGGCAACCAAATCTAGAAATATTCTTCTATTACTTTCGAATATATGAATTTTTCTGTTTATATTTATTAGTAAGGCTTATTGTGTTTTCCTTGCTGTTGTCTTGAATAATAAAAAAAAAAAATTGCTTCCCGGATAAACTGCACTGCGGATCATCGGGGCTTTACTGTATTTACGAAACTTTTATTTCATATTTCGAGATGCATTTTTTAATGTTTGTCATCAATTCTAAGGCAGCGCAAATAATACTTCTTCCTTTCTAACAACAAAACTATTTTCACATGAATAGTAAAAAGTGAAAGAAAACTTTAAAATGATAAATTCATTAATATTTGTTAAAAGCAGCAAATGGGAGTAATTTTGTCTTATTTAAAATGGACAAATGGTAATATTGACGAACAGTTAAAAATTAAAAATATATCTATGCAAAACTTCAATTCCAAAGATATTGGGGTTTTTTTTTGTGTGTGTGTGTTCCCATAACAACAAAATGAATTAAATCTCAATAAAAATAATGAGTTTTTACAAGTTCATGGAAGCTACACACTTTTAAATTAAATAATATATGTACCCGTGAATCTTAAAAAAGAAAAAAACAAAAATTAATAAATTATTGCATGACAAATGCATTTAATAGTGGAAATTATGTCATGTTTCAAAATGATACATTTAAAATGATTTTCATTCCGGGGAATTTTAATATGACGTCACATGGTATAAAAGTAATGCGACTAGCAAATTTACTTGTATATTACATCACTTGATGCAGCATAAATACAGGTAAATGTATTCACAAAATATTTTAAATTAAAATTCGATAAACACATATTAGAAAATTCGGATATTCTTATTAATATAAAACATTTGCAATGTGAAAAGAAAAACATAAAAATCTGCATGATGGTGTATCAAAATAGAGAAATGAATTCACGAATAAGCTATACCTGTTCCTGAAAATATCCAAAACTCGATCAAAACATATAATATAAGCAGAAAAAAACCCAATAGTTTTCAATACTGTGGTTCTTGAAAGCTATACCATAGATGCCAATATCTCCGGAAATTCCGGAGTTTTTCCGGAAATGTAGGATAAAATACGGAAGTACGGTAATAAGGTAGAAAATATGGAAATTTGAGGCAAAAAAATCGCGAATTTCTTCGACCGATCGCGGCAAAAAAATCACGAATTTCGTCAATTGGTCGTTGAAGTATATCACGAAAATCGTCTATTAATCAATAAAACCGCCAATTTCTACAATCGCTCGCGGCAGAAAATCGCAAATTTCGCCAACCGATCGTTGTAAAAAGTTGCAATTTTTGTCAATCGTGAAATTCATCAATAGATCGTTCGGTTAAATCGCAAATTTAAAATAAAAATGGCAGCTGCTGCAAAATATCGCGAATTGCGTTAATCAGTTGGGGGGGGGGGGAATATCCTGAAATCCGGTAATCGGCCAATGATAAAAATCGCGAATTTTGTCAATCACTCGCTGCGCTGCAAAAAAAATCTCTAATTCCGTTGGTCATTCGCGGTAAAAAATTGCTGTTTTCGTCAATGACTCGCGGCAAAAAATCGCTGTTTTCGTCAATCAGTCGCGGCAAAAAATCGCTGTTTTCGTCAATCAGTCGCGGCAAAAAATCGCTGTTTTCGTCAGTAAGTTGCAGCAAAAAATCGCTGTTTTCGTCAGCAAGTCGCGGCAAAACAACGCGATTTTTGTCTGCAAGTCGCGGCAAAACATCGCGATTTTCGTCCTCATGTCGCGGCAAAACCGTGATTTTCATCCTCAAGTCGCGGCAAAACATCGCGATTTTCGTCCTCAAGTCGTGGCAAAACATCGCGATTTTCGTCCTCAAGTCGCGGCAAAACATCGCGATTTTCATCTGCAAGTCGCGGCAAAACATCGTGATTTCCGTCTGAAAGTCGCGGCAAAATATTGCGATTTTCGTTCGTCAGTCGCGGCGAAAAATTCGCGATTTTCGTCAGTCAATCTCGGCAGAAAATCTCGAATTTTGTTAATTGGTCGCGGGATTTCACACTCATGTCAATCACAGATTTTTTGCTCCGTAGAGATAAAAAAAAAAATCCATTTTTATAAATTTATTATAAAAAATTATTAATACATTAATAATAGTAAAAGTAAATTAAGTAACCTTTATTTAAATTATGTTTGTGTTGATAAATGCAAAAGCTGCTAGAGGACTGAAAATATTTGTAAAAAATATAGCTCGTAAAAAAAACTTTGTGCAACTCCTGAAATGACTCCTGAAACGTGAACATTTTACTCCTGAAGAGTGTCCAAAACTCCTGAAATTTAACTGGTTTACTCCTGATACAGTCTTTACAATGTTGGCGTCTATGGCTATACCCAAGCAGAGTTTTATAGCCTCGAACCAAAAGGAAGAATATTGTCCATAGTGACTTTATAAACGTCAAAGATAGCGACATTTTTAATGCACCATTTTATACAAGCTGATTTTCAAATGTGTAATTGATCTTACTTATCAACCCCACAGTCATCAGTTGTTACGACAATGATGGATGAAGCATGGCAAACCGATTATGGAAGATACCTGCCGCTATGGTGATAATATCATTAAATCTTCCATAACCTGGTAATATTTTTTAAAGAGGGCACATTACCATATTTTCAGAGGCTGCAAAGTCTGAACGGGGTTGACAGGTGTAGCTCACAGGGGGCTGAGTCCTCTAGTTTATTATAAACTAAAATTTAAACACTGAAATAAAGATAATGAAAGTATTTAAACTGGAAACTTAAATTACTGAGACTTAGATATGTGAAAGTGAATGAAGTACTTAACTAGAATTTATATAGAGATAACTATAGAATTAAATAAGGTTGAATGGAATGATAAGAAATAAGAGGAAAAATATGAATAGATTTTCTAACCCCCCCCCCACCCCCCTACACACACACACATAGAGTGAAACTTTCTTTTATTAATACGGGTGGCTCCGGAGCATTGAATATTTGTGCCTTTAGAAATCCAGCACCTTTTTGATAAACATGGGACCCGCGTTTTAGGATAAAAAAAAACGAGTTAAAAAAAAAAAAAAAGAAGAAAGCTACGTTTTGACGCAGACTTAGTTTTTGGTGCTAAATATTACACCATTTTCTCCTATGGTTAGCTTTTTATTTTACCAATATACAACCAGATCTAAAATATTTTACTGTGAAATAAACCAGTTTCAGCTGGTGTCACCTCCATGTCTATGATAATGTATTCACATGAATCCAGAGATCTCATATAATAACTCTTAAAATTTTTATATTTAAAATATTAAAAAAGAAATATTTACATAATTTGTTTTAAATTTTAATGGCATTTTTACAATTGTAGCAGCAATGTAATTTTCTTATTGAAATAGAAAAGAAAAGCGAGCGAGAAATTTTAACCACTTTGTATTAAAAGCTGAACAATTATTTCATATATTTGAATTAGTTGTTTCATGGGATTTTATATATATATGTGAGTTGTGGTTTTAGATTCCCATAAAACCCTACTCCTAGCAACAGGATATGATCAGCACTTTTCCATGAGAACTTGTAACCGCAGAAGTTATTGAATTTGCTGATATGCAGTTTTGCATTCTCTTCGCTTGGAAAAAAGTAACAACCAAAAGCAGACTTCATTCTGACGCGGCCGATGGTAGGCGTATCTCGCTCTAGACGAGAGCAGAGGCCGATCTCCGACGATTCTGTGAGTGCGTGTGCCGCAGAAAAAACCCCTACCCTCCCGTACTTGTAAATATAATTTCTATTTAATATGTAAAACTATAACCTAGAATCATTAAACTCCTTTTTTCATTAACTACGATCTTATCTTTATATCATCCTTATATATATATATATATATATATATATATATATATATATATATATATATATATATATATATATATAGGGTAGGTACATTCAACATTTGAATGGAGGGTGATCTGGGTATCTGTGAAAATATGCTGAAATTTTCAGGAATTGCTTTTCTTCGGATGGCTGCAGGTAGTTTCTTACTTTTTTAATGAAAGCTAACTAGTAAATATACGCACCGTGCAATTGACTAACACTTTATTGTGGAGCATATATGAAAAATATTTTTTAAATACATGTTTTTTTTAATAAAACTAGGGGGCTCGGCCCCCTACGAGCTACGCTCGCCAACCCCCCGATCAGACACTGCAGTCTCTAAAAGCACGCTAATTTGATCGGCTTTAATTGAATTTTTTTGGAAGATTGAATTATAATTAAAAAAACAAAGGCGATCTCCCTATAAACGGGTTTCTATTCATTTCTCTTTGATTGGGGAATTTTACGGAAAAATCAGCTGCTGTTAAAAGATACAATGGCATTTCAAAATCATCTAATATAAAAGGAATTAAGTAAACAGAGTCTTTGTCTCCCGGTATTTTTTAACAAAGCGAAAAGAAAGTCCTTTTAAAGAAAACATTTTAAATATATCGTTTTAATCTGACGTAATTTTCACCAAACTTTTCTTTCCCTTTTTAATATTCACGTGAAAATGCTTTTATTAGAAATGAAATATTATTTGCGCTGTCCAAAAAAAAAAATAGTTGAAAAGTTCATCTCAAAATATCAAGTAAATGTCTCGCGCTATTTTTAAATTTAAACTACTATTTTGCAATATTATTTTTTGTTCATTTTACGTAATAAGTGTAATGTGACGTAAATGTGATGTAATTTCTCCTATTTAAGACTTCTAACGCATGTTAATGAATTTATTACTTTACAATATCCTTTCTCTGTTAAAATTCACGTGTAATTATAGATGAAGTAATTTTCAATAAGTTCCTGCTTTTTATACGTAATTATTTAATTCTAATTTGAAAGTTTTTCTTTTCTGTTTATAATAGTCACGTGTAAATAAATTTTTAATTTGAAGCAAACATTATTGTTTCCGTTGTTTATACAGTTTGGCAACAGGTTAAATTAGTACAATTTTCTGAAATAAGTAAAAAAATATCTCTCGAAATGCTGAAAATTTGAATTTAAAATAGAAATGAAACCTCGAAAAATGAGTCAAATTAAAAAAATAAATTAATTCTGCACACCGGGAAATTATAACGTATAAAATGATCTAAAAAGTATTAAATTCCGATGTATAGTTTTTGCTCCTATAAAACTTTTTTAATGGAACGATTTTGTCCAACTTTAGCATTAAATATCTCTTAAAATAATTCTTCGATTTGAAAACTGTCTACATCAGCGTGTTTATCAAACATTTCTGTATAATACTACCAATTTTCATATTTTTGTATGCATTATTTTTCTTAATATTAACGAAGAAAGACCTCCGGTCACAAAAAATTCGAAACCGGCGGCGGCGGCGGCGGTGACAGCGGGAGTTACTTTTTTTTAGAATAGAGAGACATTAAAAAAGGGATATTGAAAAATTACCTCTCGTTGCTCAAGAGCTTTCCGTCTTTGTTCTTCTTTTTCTTGTTCAAGTTCTCTCTGTTTGGCAAGTTGTTTTTCCAATTCTAATTGCCGACGCCTTTCTTGTTCTTGCCTAAAAATAGAATGAAGTAGGTAATTTTTAATTTCAAGATGCCAAAATACCAATTTTTTTTTTAAAAAGTGAAATTTTGATACAATATTCGAAAATGTAATCCTGCAGCTAAATTTCACTGATCTTACATTAGGCTGCAATAGGTAAGATACAAGGAGAATAATCAGACTTAAAAAATTTTTTTTTTCCTTTTTTATTCTAAACATCCACTTTAAAATCTTCCTTGTTAGTTACTTGCAGTGATGAAACAGCATGGATCTCATTTTGGAGCAGCAAAAAGCTATTTTGGAGTGGCAAAAACGCTCATTTTGAAGCAGAAAATAACTATTTTGGAGCAGCAAAAATGCTCATTTTGGAGCATCAAACGGTCATTTTGGTATTCTTTGACGAAATTCCCATTTTTTCTGCGATTCTTTGACAGAATTCGCATTTTTTCCACGACTCTTTCACAAAATTCGCTTTTTTTCGCAGTCCTTTGACAAAATTCGCGTATTTTTCCCATGTTATTCGGGCTCTTAGTTGAAATCAGTCTGTTTTTCGCTATCTTTTGATGAAATTAGCGTGTTTTTCAAAATCTTGTGACGAAATTTGTGTTTTTTTCGCGATCTTTTGATGAAATTTGTGTTTTTTTCGCGATCTTTTGATGAAATTTGTATTTTTTTCACGATCTTTTAACGAAATTTGTGTTTTTTCCTAATTTTTGAGCCCGTTTTTTAACGAAATTAGCGATCCTTTGACAAAATTTACGTTTTTTTTTCGCGATCCTTTGACAAAACTCGCGTGTTTTTGGCGATATTTTGACAAAATTCGCATGTTCTTTGCGACCTTTTGGTGAAATTTGCGGATTTTTTTCGCGATATTTTAACGAAAGTAGCGTTTTTTATTACGATTTTTTGTTCTTTTTTTGACGAAGTTAGCTATCCTTTGAAAAAATTCGCGTTTTTTTCGTGATCCTTTGACGAAATTCGCATATTTTTCGCGATCTTTTGACGAAATTTGCGTTTTATTCCCGATCTTTTGATGAAATTTGCGTTTTATTCCCGATCTTTTGATGAAATTTGCGTTTTATTCCCGATCTTTTGATGAAATTAGCGTTTTATTCCCGATCTTTTGATGAAATTTGCGTTTTATTCCCGATCTTTTGATGGAATTTGCGTTTTATTCCCGATCTTTTGATGAAATTTGCGTTTTATTCCCGATCTTTTGATGAAATTTGCGTTTTATTCCCGATCTTTTGATGAAATTTGCGGGTTTTTTTTGTGATATTTTAACGAAAGTAGTGTTTTTTTCACGATCTTTTAACCCCGTTTAGTTCGTTTTTTGAGGAAATTAGCGATCTTTAGACAAAATTCACGTTTTTTTTCGCGATTCTTTGACAAAATTCGCGTGTTTTTAGCGATCTTTTTACGAAATTCGCGTATTTTTTGCGACCTTTTGATGAAATTTGCTGTTTTTTTTGCGATATTTAACGAAAGCAGCGTTTTTTCACGATCTTTTGACAATGTTAGCGCTCCTTCTTTAGTTGAAATTTGCGGTTTTTTCACTATCTTTTAAATAAATTAGCGTTTTTTCACGATCTTTTGACCGTGTTTTGTTCGTTTTCGGACGAAATTAGCGATTCTTTGACAAAATTCATGTTTGTCTCGCGATCCTTTGAGAAATTCACGTGTTTTTCGCGATCTTTCGACAAAATTTGCGTGTTTTCGCGATCTTCTGACGAAATTTGCGTTTATTCGCGATCTTTAAAAGAAATCACGTTTTTCCGCGATCTTTTGACGGAATTCACGTGTTTTTCCCGATCTTTTGACGGAATTCATGTGTTTCGCGTGATCTTTAGGCAAAATTCGCGTGTTTTTCGCGATCTTTTGACAAAATTCGCGTGTTTTTCGCGAGTTTGACAAATGTCGATAGGAGCAACATTTACCAGATCTTCTCTGAGCGAAACGTTTTCTTTTGAAATAGTTATGTTGGAATTACCATATGTCGCTGTAATCGACATTCGTCGTTCAGCCTCGTTCAACATTTATGGGATACAATTTTTTAGCACCTTTTTAATAAGCCGATTTTTAAACTATGTCTTCTAGAAACTATAGCTCCGTTATAGCGTCTAGATTATATGTTGTAGAAATCGACAATCCCAGCAATACTTAAAAAAGCGCGTAAGTATTGAATCCCTTAAATGTACAACGATGTCGAATTCCAAACAGTCATTTGCATCGACATCTGCAGGATATTTTTTAAAGAAGAAAGAGACATGTGTAATGCACCGTTATAGCGTCTAGAATGCATAATGTGGAAATTTGCTATTCAAGAACCGCTAAGAAGTGTATCCCTTAAATGTGCACTGACGCTGAAATCTAGGGAGATGATCGCAGCGACATCTGCGATATATTTTCAAATTTCAAAGTAAACATGGTATTATTACAGCGGGTTTGATGCCAAGCACACAGGTCAGATGTATGTTAATAAAACGTTAAAAAAAAAAAAAAAATGTTACAGCATCTAGACCAAATTGTCTTGGAGTTTTGGGAAATATCCTGCAGATATCGCTGTGATCGACTGATTGGATTTCCACACTATATATTCTAGATGCTGTAGCACCGCGTTAGCCTGTCTTTTTCGTTTGCCTCGAAGTAGATATAGATGACGTCATTTGAAGCTGTTCCTAAAGTGTGACAAGCTCATCACGTCACACGGAGTTGATTATCCGTATACGGCAATGGACACAAAAAAAATTGGTGCACCGCTTTGTACTAATCATCGTGTAAAGATGATCCAACTCCGTGTGACTTTTAAACGTCATGAACTGGCCTATTATGTCATTGGTCATGCTAACACACTCCCCCATGCGTCCGCCATATTTAGCGGCACCTTGCACTGGAGACTGCTAAATGGGCTGCTATCGGTCAAAATCAAGAGAGAAAAAGGCAGAAGAGGGGAAAAGAACTCTTTTTTTTTGGTATGTAGTTTTTCACACGGGAAGATTGACATGTCTGCTCCTCTCCTTTCATATCTTCATGATGGTGAAATAAACCAACGCCCCCTAGATATTTGAAAAAGTCTTGACACGTGTCACGAAAACATCACACATAGCAGGCAAAGCAAAGGAACAAAATCATTCATTGGCTCGTGGATATGAACGAGCCAATGAATGATTTTTCTTCTTTGTTTTGCCTGCTTTGTGTGATATTTTCCTGACGCATGTCAAGGCTTTCTCGAATATTTAAAGGTCGTTGAATAAGCCGGGATCAAGATAGATTTTACGCTATTAGCGAGATGAGATTGATCAATTAGAAGCCTGCATTTTTGAAAACTTTTTTATGTTTGCAGTAAACACCGAAAAGCCTGCAAGGATGGGGGCTACTGATTGGTCAATCTAATTTTACTATCAGAGAAAAATTTATCTGGATCCCGGACATTAACTTTGGTTGGTTGAGATGATTTTGAATAATATCAAATCAGAAAGCCAATGTTTTTTAACTTTTCTGGTTAGTTTAATCGAAATCTTCCACGTCTATTACTGAAAACCGAGTTACTGTACTTTGGACAAAAACTTGAATATGAGTACACGACTTGTGCATATGTCACCACTCTTACATATAAATGTACTCTGTTATGAGCATAATTATAAGCGCAGCCGGTTAAATTTGAGTATCTGGGTATTAGAGAAAGCAATTGCGGCCCACCGTGGCTGAGTGGATAAGACACCACGCCGCTAATCGCTTGAGAGCGTAGGTGGGGGCGAGTTCAAACCCCACCGTGATCCCCACGTGATCTGATATATATGTGTTCAGTAAAACAAACAAAAAAGCAATAGTGAAAGGAACAGTGGCCATGGAAACAACGACTTCTTTAATTCGTATCGAAAAGAAATGAATAGTTGTAAATGACTTAAGTTTAAAATGTAGGCAAATGCTCTGAAAATGTCAATGGCTCCTACCGACTAACTGTAAATATATATTTTTATTTTGACTCTATTTGATTTTTACTAAATTTTCATCTTTCATAGAAAATTTTAAGGAGATATAAATTGAGAAAGACTGATACTTTGAAAGAAGAAATTGACTTTCCTTACTTTTAAATTATTAATTACTCTAAAAAATGAATGATAGGTAAACAAAATGTATACTATTGTGTTTGTTCCCTGCTCATAAAGGCTATACAAGGACTAATTTTAGCGAGTAGAATTATTTCAATTATATATAATCTGTTTAAAAAAAAGGACTGATATCTACTAAAAAACAACTTTTCAAAAGTAAAAAAAAAGCCAAGCAAAAAAAAAAAAAAAAAAAAAAAGAAAAGAAAAGAAAAAAGGGGAAAGTTGAGGCTAAAAAATAGTGTGATATCAAATTTCCAAGCTTATATTATGGTACTTATTTAACATTTTTTATTAAAAATTTACCATACGTAAGTCGAGTACCTAGGTATGCGTTGATAGAAAGCCTTTTCTCCTTTACTAAATACATCATAACGTGTTTCTGAAAATTAATTTTTTTTTTAATTATGCATGATGGGCTTGGCGGCCATCTTTCCATATTTTACACAAATTTCTAAGCAGACAAGCTCGTAATATGTTTGCATTATTAAAAATTTTGAATTTCTAGTTTTGGCTACAGACAGATAAATTAAGATTGTCTTTTATTTTGAAAAAAAAAAAAAAAAAAAAAAAAAAAATTGATTTTTACTGCTTTAACTAATTAATTAACCCCCTCCGTAAAAAAAGAATCATAAGATGAAACCTGAAGCTACTTCAACTTTATTTTAAGACACAAATTTCTAGGCACTCATTTCCATAAATTAAAAGCATAAAATGTTTGCTTTAGCAACAATTTCGATTTTCCGATCTTAACAAAGTACTTGTTGTGACGATGTTAATAAATAATTTAAAGAGATGCCGTGAAATAAATAAATGGAGTTAATGTGCCGAGAATAAACATAAGTGGCGAGAATAAATATTTTCTTGAATGCCGTAAATGGAGTGATCGTATAGCAAGGATGATAAGGTTGACTTGCAGTAAAAATAAAAGGAATAGTCTTACTTAAATGACAACAGTAGACACATTGAAGAGACAGCAGTTATAAAAATCTTCTTTATTCGTTGATTCACTTGAGAGGTGGAAGGTAATTAGGAGAAGTAGGTCACTGTACACATTCGAAGAACGTTCCACGTAGAATTAATAAAACTTGGAAGTAATTCCATGATAAAGATGAATACTGGTTAAAATCATTTTTTAAAGAAGGTCTTGATAATAAAAAGTCCGAAATCAAATATGCGTTAAATTAAAAAAAGCCAGAGACCAAAGATAAACTTTTAGATATCGCGATACAGCTATCGAAGAACATCGCTCTTTGAATTTAGGCGCTAAGGCCCGAAATTCAAAAAAGACAAATCACGTTGTCAAAAATAACACATACTTTCGTAAATCTTAAAATCTGTTAAAAAACTGGCTGCATTGATATATATACTACATAAAAGGGGTTTACAAAACTACCTCCAGAAATGATTTAAATCTATTCGTTAAACTAAATTTACGTATGAATTGTAGAACGAATGACAGCACAGAAAAAACGAAACTACTGTCAAAAGGCAAGAGGAGACACACCTCCAATATGACGTGGTCGACATCACGCTGTTTCTAAAAATAGATCAGGAAGAGGGGGAAAAGCTGAAATCAAAACTTATCTGCTGCATGCAGTAAAAAGGAAAGAAAAAAAGTGATTTGAACGATGTTTTGCGTTGAAAATAAATAGTTTAAAACGTGAGATAATAATGCTGCATTACAATTTAAAAAATAAATAATAAATGTGATTGCTACATCACACTTGTGTGCTTAGAAATTTGTGTAAAATATGGAAAGATGGCCGCCAAGCCCATCATGCATAATTAAAAAAAAATTAATTTTCAGAAACACGTTATGTTGTATTTAGTAAAGGAGAAAAGGCTTTCTATCAACGCATACTTAGGTACTCGACTTACGTATGGTAAATTTAATAAAAAATGTTAAATAAGTACCATAATATAAGCTTGGAAATTTGATATCACACTATTTTTTAGCCACAACTTTCCCCTTTTTTCTTTTCTTTTTTTTTTACTTTAGAAAAGTTGTTTTTTAGTAGATTCAATTAATATGAAGTCGTCTTTTATCTTTAATTTGTTTTCCATCTGAGAACCAACGATGCCAGTTGCCGGATTTCCAAATCGACGTTTTAAGAACCATCTGCTTCCTGAGATTAAGAGTTAGCTGCTGGAGAAAGTTTTACTACTGTGAGAAACTGTCCGTATGGCTTGACGTGTTTCCAGTGAAAGAGAAATTGGTTTCATCATTATTCAGGTGGGAAGGGTGACGGCATTGTGGTTTACTTTTGGGAATGATCGCTGGTATTTGGTTTCCTCTGCTCACTTCACAAAGAGGATGCTGTTGGTTTTTCCCGAAGCTGTTGTGTTTCACTTTTTAAGGATGCAGTTCGGTAAAGAACATTACGTTCTGGAACATTATGAGTGTGTTAAATTGTGTAAAGAACATTTACGATACGCCATAATGACTTTCGGGTGAACTATTTGCTCGGGATGGACTTTAGCGTTTTTCTAATTTAATTAAATCTCCAAAGTGCCTTTTACAGATTAATTAGCTCTGGTACATCTTCATTGTAACAATAGTAGTTTATTTTATATTGTGATTATCTTATATACGATCAAAGCAGTTAAGTTTATTTTAATTTAAATATTGTTTAATAGAATTATTGTCATGTTTAAGTTTAAAATGCATTCTGTTTTTAATGGCTTTTATTTTTCTTTATCAATATATTTTTCTGTTTTTATGTTAATGATCTAATAAATGTTATCGTTGATTTTAATCAGTTGTATGTTTTTTATATTCTTTTGATTAAGTTTCTTTAGATTTTAATAGAACCAGTTAAATACAGGATATCATATTTAAATATTTAATTCTTTTAGGGGTGATAAAATCAGCTAATCGCTTCTATCTGCCTTAAGCAGCTCTGTTATTCTTTAACCCCTTGGATACTACATAAGTAGTATTCAACATAAGAATCTTCCTGGAAACAAACATGGTCTTATTAAGTTCATCTAAAATATTCATATTACATATTAATTGTAATAAGATCATTTTTGGAGGAAAAAAAAAGCAAATTATAAAGAAAACTAGAGTTTTTCCAGTAACAACTGTTATCTTATTCCCTTCACATAAAACAGATTCTTATTATACAGTCGGACCTCGTTATACTGACACTCTGTTTTCATGTCACTCCGCTTATCCCGTCAGTTTTTCAAAGTCCCAATTTTCTGTATATAATTTTAATGTAAATAAACTCCGGATTTTACATCGTTGAATAATTTTCAACTCCGGATATCCTGACGGTTTAGAAAAATTGTCCATTTTTCATAATACAGCTTATAATCACGGAAATTAAGCGATAAGAAATGTCTTGGCCAAACTTTTCACAAAAATGCCTAAAATACACATTGAGATAAATTAGAAATTTTAAATCCTTTGTCTGAATAAATAAACTCACACACAATGAATGACCCACTTAAGCTCTAGATAGACGTATCAGTCTACTCGTGGTCTTTGTTTTGGTCAGTCGACACTTTCTTGTGGTTACACAGCATTTTTCATCCGACTAAAACCGAAGCATTGCATTGCATTGAAATAAGAAATTATCTAACATCCATTTCTGAAACAACGAATACTGATTACAATTCATTGTATAATATTGAAAAAAGAATTGTAGGAAGCACATCTAGGGATACGCAAATCTTAATTCTTCAATATTTCATGTAACAATAAAAAAAAGTCATCATAAATTTGATTTTTATCCAGAAACTCTTTAAAATGGCAGATGCTGCTTTTGAGGTAGAAAATTTCTGAGATAAATGTTCGCAGAAATACGATTCACTCTAGGCTCATATCTATTAAGAAGGTTTTATGTTAAGAAGTTTGTTTCCCTGATCATATATATTTTTTTTTATGTTACAATTTTCAGACTGATAAGATAAAAAAAAAAAAAAAAAAAATTCAGAACTGATCACCTTAAATTTTCAGAACAAAATCATGCTGTTTCACTTACTTTAATCAAATTGAATAAACATGAATAGGATAAAAATAAATTCTCTCACAAAATACAGAAATAAATCATGACCGACTAAATTTCAGAATTTTTTTTTTCCAGACATCATTTGATGAATTTCTCAATTTTTTTCGGCAATAATTTCACAAAAATCATATGTTAAATGTTTTTTGGCAACAATCAAGCATTATTAACATAGACTACTATTATAAAACAAATACTAAAAAACAAAGTCATAAATTCACAGAATTAAAGACTGTACATACCTGATTCTTTCTTTACGTTCTTGCTCTTCTCGTTCTTTCCTTTCTCTTTCCTCTTGCTCCTTTCTTTGACTTTCTTGAAGTGCAAGCCTACGTCGCTCAAGCTCAGCTTGACCTTTTTCAAAGTTTTCACGCCTCTTATCTTCAAATGTTGCTAAAAGATTTAAAATATATTAAAGTTCAGTTTTTTACTGTAAGGATGATATTGTCAGGCAAAAAGAGACTTAACAAAATATATTTTTATGAACCTAACTAAAAAACATTTAAAAAAAAAAAAAAAAAAAAAAAAATGAAATAATGTCAGAATATAGACCAGGGATGGTGAAATTTTACATGAATTTGTCAAAAATCAAAAAATCAATATCATTGTATGTAATGTGTCAAATTTATATATATATGCTAAATTTAAAATAATACAAGTTGCATAAAAAATATATTGTTCAAGTCCTTAACAGTTTTTCTTTTTTTTAGACCAATGAACTAAAAATATGGGCAAAGCAAAACATAACTTTTCCTAAGCTAAAATATTTGCCTTAAGGCTGTACTGATCTGCTGAACAAGCACAAAACATTTTGACACATTTACAAATTCACTTTTAATGGAAAGATATAAAATTGGAAAGCCTGGCCATGGAAAAGATTTGGAATTGAACTGTTTTTTCCATTTTTTGATCAATCAATTACCTATTGAGTTATAAGCGATATCGATCATGTGACAAACCCATTTTTCGCCCGCTCTTGAGTGATTTTTCTACTTTTGTGCAGAAATTCGGTTCAAAATGTCCACTTTGACATTATTTTCTGAAAGATCTATTGGGTTTGCAAAAAAATGGAAAAAACAGCTCGATGACAGTTTCTGAACAACAACACCAGCCAATTTCATGCATTTTCGAACAAAAATAAATTAAAACATATGTCAGTAAGTTGCCCTTTTTTATTTGAGAACAAGCCTTAAATAATGAAAAAATTCCGTCATTAAATAATGCAAAGATTACAATAAAAAATTAGTCATATCCAAAAACTTTGAGTATCTGAGCAAGCAAACTCATCTTGCAAAAACGAACAGAGTATGAGGAAATTTTTTATGAGGCTAAAGATAATTTTTTTATTGCTTGTTTGACAGGGAATGCTTTATACATGGTTCCAATTTTGTTATTTTCATAATAAAAATAGTAAAACTGGATCTACTCTTGATTTTATTGTAGTGACTTGAAGAAAAAAAAAATTATCAAGGTCTGATCAAAAATCAAAGTCTCACTTCTTAATCATATCTGTAAATCATGCTTTGAGTAGAATTTGAATCGTAAATAATATATCAAATGTATCTAAATATAATTATCTGGTCTGGAAAATAAATAAACAAGTTACTGGAGTCAAAAACGAAAATCAGTAAATCATAGCACCGAACATCTCTTTTTAACTAAACATTTAATTTAAGTAGAAATACTATTTACAAGCTATGATACATTTTTACACAACTTCAAAACCATATTAATGGGAGACACAATGTTCTACGTACATATTTCGATTACTGATGATAATACATCACATCTTTATATCATGACAAAACATTCCATTCTTAAAGCAACGTTCCGTTGCATTCTATTTACAAAACAACAAGGCACTCTGGGAGTGTTCTAGGAGTGAAAGTAGAAATTACATAGTGTGTAGCGCCAATCTAACTAATTCTTTTTCTACACACTCCCCACCTGAACTCGAGTTCATCAATCAAAACTTCTATCATGAAAATTTAAATTCTCATATCAATGGTTCAGTAACCTATGATAATACAATTTCAAAATTCAAATACAAAATATCAATTAATTCTAAACATAAAAGTATAAAATTCAAACAATATAGAAAAATAAAAAATATTATGTGCAAATTAACACAATAAAATGACTTTTTTCAAACAGTTAATATACTTACTTATACTAAACTCAAGTTAATACTGCATTTAAAGTAAGTAGAATTTAAAAAAAAGGAAAGAAAACTTTTAGAGTTCTAAAAGAGAAGAAGTCTATAAATGTTCATCAGTCTAAAATTTCTAAAGGATATAAGTGCTGTATGGATCTTTTCAGCACTCCATTGGCAATTTTTATTCATATGAGCAAATATTGTTATCTCCTCCTGGAATTGTTTTCTTAATTCTGCCAAGTTTCCAGAGAAGTTTATTTTTCACATCATCTTGGATTAAAACAACATCACCCACTTTTAGTGGCGTACGTGAAATGGGATTTTTCAACGAATGGAATGCCTTCAAATCTAACAAATATTGATTTTTCCATTTTGACCAAAGTTATTTTAACAGTAATGATTGGTACCTTTTCCTTTTGAGAAGTTAAGATCACCCCAAACCATCTTCAATTACATTGAGAAAGCTAATAGGAAGTGAAGGTTCTTTACTAAAATTAAAAAAAAAAAATATCACTGGAGTAAGTGGCTTCGGTCCATCACTGGAGTAAGTGGTTTCGGTCCATCATTGTCGTTATAAATGCAAGGGACGCAAGTTGAGGACAGCTTCTACTTCAACCAATAGTGTCAACATTTCTTCATAGCTCCAAAGAGCTTTTCCTATAATCTTTTGCAGGCACTCTTTCACTGATTTTACAAGTCTTTAGTAAAAGCCTCCCCACCATGCAGCTCTTTCAAAAACAGGTTGTTGGAAATAACGTCATATAAATTTGCAATTTCTTGTTTAGCTTTTTTAAAGGTCTTAGTGTTATCTGAATAAATGATTTTACAGTTTCATCTTCGAGCTAAGAATCGTCTAAAAGCCAGGAGGAAAGAATCTGTAGTCATATCGGTAACAAGTTCTAGATATAAAGCTCTAGTAACTCTACAAGTGAACAAAACAATATAGGATTTTTTTTAGTTTCACTGACGTTTTTTACGTAAATAGGCCCCGCAAAATCTAAACCACAAATCTTAAATGGTGGAGCTTCATTCACTATCTTTGGGCAGAGGTGCTGTGATTTGGTCCGCAGGTTTAGACAGATATTTTTGACAAACAAGTTATTGGTGTCAAAAACGAAAGTCAGTAAATTGTAACGCCAAACATCTCTTTTTAACTAAATACTTAATTGAAGCAGAAATACTATTTACAAGCTATGATGCATATTTACACAACTTCAAAACCATATTATTGGGAGACACAATGCTCCATGTTCATATTTCAATTATTGACGATAATACGTCACATCTTTATACCAGGACAAAACATTTCATTCTTAAAGCAACGTTCCATTGCATTCTGTTTACAAAACAACAAGGCATTCTGGGAGATCTTTATCTTGATTTTTGGGAAGCTTACCACATCATTAAAAATTCTCACTCTTTAGTCAATGACTTACCTAATACTCCTGATTTTCCAAGTATTTGGAAAGCATTAATTTAATTTCCCCTTTTTTATTTAATTTCTTTTTCTTTTGTTTTCTGGTAGATGTCGCTACCTGCCCACTCAGTCGTTTCATCTGCTTCTGTCTCATTGGTTGTTCTGGCACATTCGGTACCCATATCGGGTATATAAGCCAGCGCATCTCTGTCATTTTGCTCAGCATTGCTTTTTCTAGCAAGCTGTGTCTTGTTCTACCTTGCACTGAAGAAGAATCTCGCTAGTAGATTCAAAACAGCTGTTTGCTGCTTTTCACGTATTATTTGTGCATTTTTAAACGTTGGCTTTCTGCATTTTAATATTCCTGCACAAAGGCTTTAATTGCCATTTTAAAGTAAGTCAAATGGAACTAGTGTTTGTCTCATTAGATTCAGTGTCCAAAAATACATAATTTTGATATCCTAGGTGACTTTTGACATTTTTCAATTTTGAACCACTTAATGAGGTTTGATCAGGTTGACAACAAAGCAACTTTTGTTTTAAGTTAGGTGTTTTTGTGCTCCAAATTTGAAGTCTCTAGCTCCTCTCATTCAAAAGTTATTGATTTTTAAGAGCTTTTTGGTGACTTTTTCCTACTGTTTGACAAGTGATTGAATGCTTAGCATTTATTGTATAATCAGAAATGCTCATTTATTCTATAATTTGATTTTCTGATGATTGGAGATTGAGAAGGAAACAAAGCTACAGCCATACCTGTGTTTTTTGAAGCAGTTCATTTTTAAACAGGAACGAGTTGATAAAAGTCACACAATTGTGATGT
The DNA here is from genome assembly GCA_963932465.1 of Maratus speciosus. NCBI lineage: Eukaryota > Metazoa > Arthropoda > Arachnida > Araneae > Salticidae > Maratus > Maratus speciosus. The sequence goes on along the minus strand of OZ010793.1, from coordinate 255,258,526 downwards.
CATGCTCCAGCATTTAACTTGTTTGGATAATATTTTTATTTTTAAAACTTTTTTTTTTTTTTTTTTTTTTTTTAAATCATTGCTGAGGTAGCTTGGACTGATGAATCATAAAAAGTTTGTTTTACGTTTAAGGAAGAGAAAGAGGCTGGCAATATTTATCATTTTTTCTTTCATTTTAAACTGTACTTTTCTTTTTAAAAAACCAGACTGTGTAAAAAGCGAACTAAAAAGAGGGAAACAAGATGACGTAGGAAAATAGTAGAGTGTGTAATGGAAATCCTTTTTACCTTTCCATTACACACTCTACTATTTTCCTGCGTCATTTTGTTTCCGTATTTTTAGTTCGCTTTTTATGCTGTTGGAATTTTTGATTTTGTGATGTCTGGAGGCGTCTAGATAATTTTTCTTTTGATTCCTTTTGACGCGTACGTCACGTGATGCGTGAGCGCGCGCAGGGAGAGAGAGGGGGACACTGTTTTATTCAAAGTGTGGAAGGTAGAGTGTTGTGTAAGCCGGCATGTGAGCGGGCGCGGCTATTTTTATGAGAAACCAAAAAAAGATTGTAATAATAACGGAAGTATTATAATTTGTTTTTGTGAAATAATTTAGCAATATAGAGAAGTGTTGTTATGGAGCGAAATGTGAAGGTGTTGTGCAGCAATGTGAAAAAAATATAATTATTTGTATATAACGTATCGTCAAATGTTTTGTCTTCCATGTTTTTGTGTATTCTAGTAAATAAACTTAGTGTTGTGAAAAGCTAGTGATATATTACGAAGGAATAAACACACTCGAGAGGTTTGGCTTTTTCAAGCGTATATATGTGACAGATTTTTTAAATTTTTTATTAACGAATTTTTAGTTGTGTTTAATTTTATTTACTTGTATTAATAACTTTTAAGTTGTGTTTAATTATTAGTTCTGTTCACAGAATTGACATCTTTTCATGATCCTCTGAAGCAATTCGCGGGGTTTTTTTTTTTTTTTTTTTGGCGATCCCTTGACAAAATTTGAGTTTCTTTCACGATTTTTTGTCGAAATTCGCCACCCCCCCCCCTCTCTTTGTCAAAATTAGCATTTTTTAAACAAAATTTGTGTCTTTTTTAGTGACTATTTGTCAAAATTTGCAATGTTTTTCGGTGAAATTTTGGCGATCTCGAAATGTGATTTACAGAGTTAAACTAATATATTTTTTTAGGAACAAGAAGAAAATTTTGGGAGAATTTTAGGAAGTAAAAAAATAGTTAGGAAATTTAGAAATTTTAGAGGGAATGCGAGCCTCGCATACATACCCAGATACGCATCAAACGCATAACCCTTCTTCGCAGCCAGGTAAAAATAGTGAAATTCAAAAGTAAGAAATCATAGGAACTCTGCATTAACATTTCTAACGAGTTGTCATTTGAATACATTGTTCTAAGTAAAATAAATGCTACTATTTCATATTCCATGGTTTATAACATAACTGAAAAATGAACATTTTGCATAAAATATGCCCAAAATATTCCTTTAAAAGAATTTAAAAAGTAAATTAATTTTAATTTTCCAGCTGAGTGACAAAGTACCATCCAAATCAGGATTTGAACTAAAGGCTTAAGCTGTCAAAGCTCTGCCAACTGAGATACCCTAGACCAGCGGTTCCCAACCCGTGGGCCGCGAGCACCATGGTACTGGGCCATAGAATCTTCCCAGATAGCAATTTTAGTTTGCAGAAAATTTTCAGCAATCTTACTTTGCAGATTTGCAATGTTGCAGCAAGCTCAGCATGACAAGTCTGAAAGTTCATAACAAGACTGCAACAAGATTATGCAAACTCAGAAGTCACCATACTTTGAACTTGCAACTAAGTTGTCGTGCACGTTGTAATCTTGTTGCATCAATCTTACTGCAAACTCATAGCAAACTAGTAATATTGCGATGTCAGACTATTTGCAAACGCATTGTAAATTTGCAATATTGTCATGTCAGAACATCTGCAAATGAATTGCAAACTCTGAATCTTGTCATGACAAGTATAGCTGCAAATATGTAGTAATTTCATGGAAATGTTGTCAATTCTCTGAATTTTGCGTGTAGTACACAGGTAAAATAGGATTTTTTGTGTCAACAGATGCCCATTCACCCAAATTTGGGAAGAACTTCGTTTTGATACTAAAAATGAAGATCCAATGAGTACTAAAAAATAAAGTTGTTTTATCATGTTTTTTGCACAAAAGGGGGCATTGTTAGCTCAGGGAGGGGGGTAACTAAAAATAAATAAATAAGTAGGTGAAATGGGATATTGTTTATTATGTTTTTCATAATTCCGAATCAGGTGAAATCATCAGCAAGTCAATACGATCATTTCTTACAAAGTTACGGCAGGTTTTATTAATACAAAGTCTTTTGCAGGTAAAATAGGTTTTTACAGTAACAAGTGATTGCTATTCACGAAAGCTTGAGACAAACCTCGTTTTGGCACTACAAATTAAGATCCGATGAGTCGCCAAAATGTAAAGTTGTTTTACTGTGTTTTTTTTTTTTTTTTTTTAGGTCAAGTGGGATATCGTTTCGTATGTATTTGAATAACATTATCGGCAAGTCGATACGAACATCTATAAGAAAGTTACAGAAAAGATTTTATCAATGCAAAGTGGAAAATTATATTTTATTTTTTACATAGTTTTGTCACATTTATTTTACGTTTAAAAAGAGTTTTTTATATCATATTAAGCAGGGCTCCCAAATGGTCCGCCAACTGAATACCAATAAATTTTAACAGAAAAATTTATGGTAGGTTTGCGCTAGAATTAACTTTCAAATGTGTTTCCGGGGCGGTTTGTAAGAAAAATCTAAAAAGAAATTTTTTCTAAAATAATATTGGTATTCAGTTGGCGGAAAATTTGGGAGCCCTGTATTAAGTCATCTCAAAACTATTAAATGTCTTCAAAATAGCAATAGTCAAAATCAGGATAATTTTGAGTTTATTTCAAAGTCATTAAATTTACCAAAATCCACTACTTATAATCTGGCCTAACTTTGTAAACAATGATCGTATCGGCTTGCTTGCGATATCATTTGATTCAGAATAAAAAAATTCATAACAAACGATACCCCATTTGACATTTTAAAAATAAGTTCTGTTCGTCCATGCGTGTTAAAGTCCCCCCACCCCTCCTCAAAAAGAACCCTACGATGATTCAACTTTATTTTGGGGGAACAAATCGTATCTACATTTCTAGTGCCAAAATGAAGTTCTTACCAGATAAATTTTCTTGAATGGCTATCAGTTGCTGCTGTAAAAACCTACGGTACCTGCACCAAATTATAGTTTTCGACTTCGTATTCATAAAATTTGTCGTAACTATGTAACAAATGATCGTATCAATTTGCAAATGGTAATCATTCCATTTAAAAAAAAAAATAATAATAATAATAATAAACGATACCTGTCTCTTAACATACCTAAAAAAATTTTAGTTTGCCCCTCCCGCTCACTGAGTTAAAAATGCCCCCAAAACATGATAAAAGAACTTTATTTTTTAAGGACTCATCGAATATTCATTTTTAGTATCAAAATGAAATTCTTCCCAAACTTTGGTGAATGGTCACTAGTTGCCGCATTTCTACTCAAGTTTTGATTGTATATTTTTTATCTGTATGCTAATAGTCGTACTTTTGAAGGTTGTGCGAGTTTTGTGCGGGATTCCATATAATCAGAGGTTTGTTAAATGCTTGACATTTTAATGCTACATAGACCGAGTAAACAAGGACTTATAGTTTAAAGTAGATTCCAAATCACCACAAATATACTACCACAACCGCAGGAATTAAACCCAACATAGTTGAATCGGAGGCCACAGGGCTAACCATTCAACTACCTGGTAAGTCCCAATAACTTCCAATAATATACCTTAATTTGTTTAGAAGTTTTATTAGACTCTCCAATTCTCAATTAGTTGCTTATTCCCTTCTAATTCTTAGAAGTTAATTAAAAACATTATCTAAAAATAAGTGGTCCATGTACATAACCAATGCAAAGCAAACCTAGATGAGTATAAACACACACCCTCAATTTTAATTTCATAAATAATTTTATTAAAGAAAATATAATTTATTTTCATTTCTTTTTGGCCAGAGTGGAATATATTGCTAAAACTTATTAACTTCCAGAAGGAAAAAAAAAACTCATTTTAAAATTAAAATTTCCCTATGGGGCGATCCATAAATGATGTCACATTTTTTTCAACATTTTTAACCCCCCTCCTCCCCTTTGTTACAAAATGTCACTCTTCACCATACCCCCTTCCCTCCCCTTGTCACATGTCACGCTATATTACATAAATATATACTTGCAGCTCAGAAACAAAGCACTATGTTATAGGTCATATTTCAAATTTTATTTTTGAACTTTAACTATGTGTTTTAATGACATTTGTGAGCATAACAATAAAACTGATTCGTGTATTTATTTTGTATGAAATAAGATTACGGTTTACAACAAAAAACATAATATACAATAATAATAAAATATTAATATGAATGAGCAATTGAAAACAGTAGTATTTTAGAATTTGAAAAGGAATTTAATATATTTGGTTTTTAAATCCTATATTTACTTTATGAACACAAAATACTTTAAAACAGATTGATTTTGAAGAAGAAGCCTCAATATTAGTTTTACTTAAATGGAATTGCCATAACATTTCATTTGTCACATTAATATGAACATTTGTAAAATTATATATTAAATCATAAAATAGAAATTACTCCGAATCATTTACTATAACGACTCTTCCTCCGCTGGAGAAAATATATGCTCGTCCATAGAGTACACAGGCATTTTGGCATCGCACTCATCCTCGGGAATAGTAAGTCCTCTAATATCTATGCAATGTTAGTAAGACCTCTAATGTTTAACCAAAATGTGTGATGTCAGACTTCTTCTTACCCCCTCCCACCCCCTTGTCACAAACTGTCACAATTTCACGAACCCCCCCCCCCCCCTCCAAGCGTGACATCATTTCTGGATGGCCCCTATTCACAAATCTGATTAAATATAATTCCACAAAAACAAAATATTTGAAAAGTTTCAAGAATTTAAAAAGAACAAAGTTATAATAAAACAATACAGTCTATTAAATTATTTTCACACAGCTACAAATAATAGTTTCTAATACAAAGTATTAACATAATATTTACCAAATTAACATACAATTATTTAACATTCTTCTATATATTATTTCCATGTCTTTGCATTCTAAAAGAGAGAAACAATAGAGTGCATTTTAAAAGTTACAAGTTAAATTTTCACTGTTTTCAATCCTGCTTAGATTTAGTTCTAAAGGTGATCACAAATTATAACTCTTCAGGCAAAATGACCGAATCGCTAATGTTAATCCAACGAGATATATTTTTAAAAATATCTCGTCTGTATTTTTATATTTTAAAAAGACTTTTTCTTTTGTATTGGATAACTGAGGTAAATTTCTGCAATTGCGGTTTTTACTTTATTTTAAGTTCGTTGAAGTTTTTATTTAATTTTCTTTCTTTCTCTTTCTTTTTCTTTTTTTTTTTTGTGCAGACACTTTCACTCTTATCACTGTTTATACCGGCTCGAAAGGTGAAAGTATATAAAAAAAATCATTTAAAAATATTGAAAAACAACCGAGTTACCTTAAAAAAATTCTCTTATTGGATTAACATTGGCGAATTGGTGTTTCCGCTTGACTGAAGTAGCCTCTTAACCCTTTAAGCCCTGACCCACACAATTGTACGGGCGTTTACTAAAGTAAAAGAGAATGACTACCTCCTGTTTTTGTGCGATTTAAAACCAAATCCGCACATTTATATGAGTTAATTGGCTTTAGATGTTTTGATAAGACACAACTAGGGGGTACCATCTACAATACAGGGTTATATTTTCTGCTTTTAAAAAGACTATATCATCTGACAGCAATAGACAAAAAGTATGAACTGTCGTAATTTCATTTAAATATGATTTATAATGTTTGCTTGGATTTAATATTTCTTTTCATATAGTTTATTCATGATTTTAATTGATTTTGTCTTTGATAAATTTAATTAGGCTTCACAAAAGTTGAAAAACAAATGAACCACACAATTGTGCGGGTCCGGCATTTACCATTTCCAAAATAGATACAATTCCTAATATATATATAAAAAAATTTTAAGTGATTTTTTTAAACTTATGTTGTTAGCAATTTATTTTTAATTAATTACATTTTTAAAGCTGACCAATTTTAAATTAATAGGTTTGTACTATTCATGATTTCTATTTAAAATGGATAGTATTAGATATATAATATGCACATGTAACGAACTGTATGTTTCTGCTCAGAGTTATAGATGCCATATATGATTTATAAGTTTTATATGAGTTATATACCACGAGATTGATTTTTAAGTTTGATAAATTCATTCCATTTTGTCGACACAACAAGTAAACCACCAGGAATAAATAATAAATTATAGAAAGTTCAGCAAATGCTCGACAGATTCCGTAGTGTCTGCTTGAATTTACCAGGAGATCAGGGAAAATTTTCCATAGATGAGCAGACGATTCCTTTTTTTAGGACATGCCTCGGTAAAGCAGTATATAAAAAACAAACCACACTCTGTTGTAACAGCATCATCTGGGATAGTTTTAAATTTTGTATTATACCAGTGGGAAAGTACAGACCTGGTCCACAAGGATCTAGGCTTAGGACCTGGTGTCAGGGCCGAAACTAAGGGAGGGGCAGAGGGGGCATGTGCCCCGGGCACAGAACGAAGGGGCGCGAAATGAAGGATTATACCTTTGGAAAGGATTATTTTCTTCTGATGGACTGATGGCTTCCATTATTATGAAACAGCCATTATAAATGAAGTGTTAGGTGAAGATGAAATAGCAGTCGTAAAAAGTTAGAACTCTGATTTTCTGGTCAGAATGGGAAAAAAAAATGGCCATAATTTTTTTTTTGAAAAAAATAATAGGTATAGGAAAAAAGGGACGAAATGGGAAAAAAAGGGACTGTAAGGATGGAACGGTAAGGAAAATTATCACCTATTTTTAGGAAAATCATGTTAAGACTAAGTGACAGCCACAATGTTCATTGATTTCTAGAAACAGTTGTTAACATTGGATTAAATAATTTTTTTTTCTTAATTTACCTCGAAAAGTGCAGAAATAAACCTTGGGGACGGTAAGACTACCAATAAAGCCACGATCTTGAAATTGATATTTAAATGCTGATTTAAATTTTGCAGTAAATTTCCTGTCAAAGAATTTTAGACATTCTTTCTCTAGCATACTTCTCCATGAGAAAAAACTTGAAAAAAAATCTGTGGATGCATCTGAAATGATTTTCTGTATAAGTTTAGCAAGAGGGACGGTAAGGATGAAAAACCCAGGGACAGAGTTCAAAAAATAATATCAACCGTAAAAATGTGTGCAGGTTAATTTTTTGCACAATATTTATATTAAACAATTGTCCCAGTTTTGGAAAAAAATTACATCGAATTACTTTTATTGAAACAATTTTATACAGACAGCTCCAAATTTAAAAATCAGCATCAGGGACGGGACGTTATAGGAGTTTTCCTGGTATTTGGACCCCCAACATCGTCCAAAACTTATTTATCTCGTTAATATTGTTATATGCAATCATGCAATGGAATGTTCTCCAGTATATGAAATAAAAAAAAAAAAAACACAAAAAAATGTATTAAAATAAAAATTATTATTCAGGGACATAAAAGTCAAAAGATTGTGAGAATTCACCATATATTGTTGTGCTTTTGTACTTTTTCGGTTTTGGTTACAGTTTTCAAAATTGAAAGTATCTGCATATAAAAAATTGCATAAAAGCTCAAAAAGGTATGATTGCACAATTATATATATCAACCAGGTGTATCATATGCAAAAAATAATCTTAAAAAATATTAAAATGTGAGCCCAAAATATGCAAAGAACTGTCCATAGAATTAACATTAGCTTGAATGTTAAATTTTACTTCGGGTGACTAGTGTCGGTTTTTAAGAATTACATTTTATTAAAGATTGCTATCATAGAAGAAAATAATAAATAAAGATGCAGTTGAACACTATTTTACATGTGAAAAAGGATTCAAAACAAAACATCTTTAATAATAACACAAATAAATAGTCTTCGAATCTGACATTAACAATATAACAATGGAGTTAACAATATAACAAGGTTTTAAGGTCCAAAGTTTTAATTATCAAAAAAAAATATTTTGTAACTATTAAAATAATATTTTGGTGCTATGGTATCCGAGGTTTTAAGTATCGCACAAAGCTATTTTATAACTTTTTTTTGGGGGGGGGGGGGGGAGGGGGGGAAGAGTTTAAGTAATTAGTCAATGCATTTTAGTTATTTAGCTCTAATTCATTGCAAAAATTCTGGTTTTTATTAAAAAGCTCCGTATACTCCCGGTTTCTCGAATAAATCTATATCGTACATACTCTAGACATGACATTCCTGACTTTACCGTACACCCTCTGATTTTTTTTACGATTACAACACTGCAAACCAGATCAATATTTGTCATAATTTTACGAACCAAAATATTGTTCCGATTTGCTCTGCACATTTCAAGCCCAGGTTTGCTGTCGCGAAAAATTAACAATTTCAAAATATTCGTATTTAAAATTTAAGAAAAATAGGAAATAAAACGACTTATACACATCCGATTAACAAGCAGTTATGTCAAAAGAAAAGAGAAATTTTTAAAGAATTAAATAAAACTGACGCCAGAAGGAAATACTGCTAATAACTTTAGTAAAAATTAGAAAATAGCGATACAATAGAAGTCCATGATAAGAAGCATGGAGAATAGCACACTAAGAAACTGTTTAAAATACTTGATATTTATATATAGAAAGGGGTTTAATGGCCATGAAAAGATAATTTAAATTTAAAAATACATTCAAACGCACTGCTGAATTCAAGAGGAGGGGGATTCCCCCCGGAAGGTTTGATATTTTATGCTTTTTAATAAGCAATTTCCACACCGAATCTCTAAAATGTCCACCCCCCCCCCCCCCCTCCAGAGCCGCAGAAATTAATCCCGGAGAAAAATATCTGAATTCAACACTGCTCGATCGGCGTGAGCAAGAAAAAAGGCAAATATTAATTAAAACAATATCTTAGAAATTCCCCTTAAAGTTGAGAAAAATTCATTTAAAAATTAAAATTTTCAATAATGCCTTAACATGAACCAAAACCAAACTATTTAAAAAATGTAAGCATTCCTCAGTAAATAAACACAACTTTTTAATTTATTAAAATTCCTGTACGAAATAAGTTGCAGTTTGTACAGAGAAAATACAAAAATGTCCGAATCACATTTGAATAATTAAAATAATAAATACCTTTATATCTGGGTTCTTTACTTGAACGCTAATCCAATGGCGCTGCTTCATGGAATTCAATAAAGAAGTGTTGTAATTTTGTCTTTGTAAAATTTCCGCGCATGCGCGTTTATATCTGTTCTCCTTCCAACAAAAGGAATTTTTCGCTTACGTCGTTATTTTATGACAGTGTTGTATCAGGTTTAGAGCAAAGTTGCGTTGCAAGAAAGCGATTAATTATATTCTGTCTACCTAGTAATGTCCTTGCGGCAATATTATTACTTCAAATTTTTCGTGACAAGAAAATATAAAGAAAAAATTAATCTTGCTGCAATTGTTCATGCTATCCGGGTTGGGGTCTAATACCGGTTTTTTGGGACAATTCACTACAGAAGCGCTGGCTGTTGATCGCTGGGCTTACATTCATCAGTCATCAAGGTCAACGCTCTCCTCCCTCCGGCATTCTTCACCGCCTTCTCCTCACCATGTCCGCATTCCGTACTTTTATTGACTCCTTTGTTAGTGGCTGTGGTTTTCTGTTGATGTATCATATCGTTATGGGTACTGTGAGCTAATATTACTTCACGTCAATATGGATGCTTGGTTTCGGACGGGATCTTGTCGTAAGACGAAGTTGGCAAGTGATGAAGGGACTTCTACATCTGTTTCTACAAATAGTGAGTTTGAAATAAAGGTGAAATCCAGTCTAAGTTGTAAAAAAATAGCAAGGAAAACTAAAATATATTTTCGTAAATATAACCCTGATTTTTTAAAATGTGGGTTTGTGTTTTCTAGTTTTGAGGAAGAGCCTATGCCTCAGTGTATGATTTGTTTCGAAATGCTTCAACAAATGTATGAAATTTTCAAAACTTGAAAGACATCTATCAACTAAACATCCTGAATGTGTAGGAAAGTCTTAGGATTTCTTTGAAATCAAGAAAAGAAATTTTTGTATGTCTAAATATACCATGGAAAAATCTTCAAAACAGAACAAACTAAGCACCAGAGTTTCTTATGATCTTTCTTTGTTAATCGCAAAGAAGGGTTCAGCTCACACCATGGGAGAGGAACTTATTATACCCACAACAAAAATAATAAGTAATGCTTTGTTTGATGAAAAATGTACAAAAAAAATAGATGAAATTCCTTTATCAAATACAACCGTTAAAAGAAGAATTGATGAAATGTCGGAAAATGTGAAAAAAACTCATTACTTTTTTGAAACAAAGTTAATATTTTTTGCTGCAACTTGATGAGAGTATAGACGTTGCTGGACAAGCTAATTTATTAGCTTGTAGTCGTTTTGAGTTGAATGGCAATATTGAAGAAGAAATGTTGTTTTGTTGATATTTGCCGACAAAAACAACTGGCGAAGAGATTTTCAAATCTATTGATAATTTTATAAAAGAAAATGAAATAGATTGGACTAAGTGTGTAGGTTTGACAACGGATGGGGCACGTGCTATGTCTGGAATTCATATAGGTTTATTCACCAAAGTTAAATCAGTCGCTCCCTTGGTTCAATGGACACATTGTAGCATACATAGAGAAGCTCTTGCAGTTAAAGGTTTGGACGAGAGTTTAAGAAAAACTCTTCATGATGCAGTAAAAATAGTTAACTTTACCAAAGCAAGACCTAAAAACTCCAGACTGTTTGGTGTTTTGTGTGATGAAATGGGCAGTGAACACAAACAGCTTCTACTTCATTGCGAAGTTCGGTGGCTGTCGAGAGGCAAAGTGTTGACAAGATTGTTCGAACTCTGTGATGAACTCACGGTTTTCTTGAGGGAGGGAGATTATGATGGAAAACTTGCAAATTCCTACTTAGACTGTGTGACCAATGAAAACTGGTTGAAACGGTTGGCATATTTGGCAAATATTTTTGGTTCTCTCAATGTTATTAACTTAACTCTGCAGGGCAAGGACGCTCATAAGTTTTTTGTGCAAGACAAAATAAAAGCAATGATAAAGAAACTTCAACGATGGGCTCAAAAAGTGGAGCAAGATTCCTTCGACGCATTTCCAGTCCTACATGATTTTCTTGAAACCAATGAAGTCAAAATTGATAAAACAACAGCTACAACTATAGAAGAACACCTCGAATCTTTGGCCTCTAACTTCAGGTAATTTAAAATTATTTATTTTTCTTAATTTTATTCTATTATTTTTAATAAGCATAATTAAAAACATTTATTTTCCTAAAACAGTAACTTTTTATTAAATTAGTAAATTTTTCAAATAGTACCTTTTTAAATTTATTAATTAATTTTAGTTACTTGTCTTATACTTTTATCAATCATTCATATGAATGAGAAATCTACCAACACTAACTGAAGCAGTAATTAAGCCTTTTCATATTTTTCTAGGAACTTCTTCCCTAAAATTGAAGATGAAATACAATGGATCAGAAACCCCTTTGAAGAAAATTACTTAAAAAAATTAAAATTATCTTCAATTGAAGAAGACTCGTTAATTGAACTATCATGTGACCAGACTTTAAAATCGATTTTTAAGACACCACCACTGGTCTCAATTTTGGATAAAAGTTGGGCAAGACTATCCAGCTATTGCCAAAATTGCACTGAGACACTTGATGGTCTTTTCTACAACCTATCTATGTGAACGAGCCCTTTCAACTTTAGTTTTATTGAAAAATAAATATAGAAATAAAATGAATGCCGAGAGTGATTTGAGACTAAAACTATCCAGTTTCAATCCAGATATTGACACTCTCGTCAAGGACAAACATTGTCAAAAATCCTATTAAGGTTTTTATCATTGTTTTTTTTTTGAGTTTTTATATAATTGTGATAGCTAAGTGAATACAATAAATAAAGTTATTTTCTTTATAAAAAATATTTTTTTCTTCATGTACAGCATCTTTTACTAGTTACTGACATAATATATATATTCGTCATGTGTATATACTATAACTATATAGGTGTCTATTTGTCATATTTTTAACTTGTATATTAAGTAGTTAGTGGTCCTCAAAGTTATTTTTACAAAATTGGTGGTCCGCACAACTAAAAAGGTTGGGAACCGCTGCCCTAGACAAATCTGATGGTCACAATTTACTCAGATAACCTTTTCATAAAGGCATCTGGTCTTATCTGAAACAGTTCAACCGAATAAATCACAGGTAAAGGAACTCCAATTAAATGCTGGATATTATAATTACGATAAATGCATTTAAAGTCGAGTTTTCTTGAAAAATTATAGTTGACATAAGTTAGGAGCTTACCATGGAGAGTATGAATATCATGACAAAATTTTAAAAGATATGTTGGAAGTACAATTTGTAGGGTGTTTGAATGCAGGTAATCATTCTTGTCCGCTAACAGCAACATGCGTCAGGGATCCATTTTCCATAGGATTGGATAGTGACGTCTAACCTACTATAACAAGCAGAGTAATTTCTATGTAGCAAATAAAATATTTATAAAATATAATAGTCTGCTTCTATTCTGGAAATAATTTTGAACAAATGCTTTAAGTCTTCTGAGCTAATTGGGTTGTTTTCAATGGTGAAAAAGTCAAGCATGTCAATGTAGCCACACATGGTGATTTTCATTTGGTGCAATATTATTATAAAGGATTTGGCTTTGGAGATGACGCCGAAGATATTGTTGATGGAGTGCTGAGATTTGACGTTGATGTATTTTAGAGCTTTCAGAACAGACAGTCTGCAGGAGGATGATATAATCAGTATGGCAGCAACTAAAAGCATTTAGAACTAAAAATATAGCTAAGGTTTCAGCTGTGATGATTAAATTCAAAGTCTGTGAAAGACAAGCAATACTGCAATCGTTGCAGTTTTTCTTTTTATTTTTAGGAGTGCCGGTGAATCCCACTGAAAAAAATCCAGCACCTAGATGAAGGGCAGCATTGTACACAGTTAAGCGAGTTTTGAGTAGTAAAAGGGAGATGACCGAACAGAACGCAAGGATAATCCAGGAAGCTTCTTGCAAGAGAATTCACAATTTTTTATGAGGTAGAAACTGCTGTCACTTCTTTCGCTACTTGAGATATCTTTAATAGGGTTGAGGCATTTTATTGCTTTGAGACAGGTGATTTGCTTATAGAAAAAATGATATGGTAAAGCAAATGCTTAGAAATTTCATTTCATTTCATTTAAAGCCTGTTGTGCTCAAATCCCTTAATTTTAAAAGGTTTGATCTCTTATTGTCTTGAGAAGTTGTTGAAAGATCGTTTGCATTTAATATCCACAATCCTGTTTCAGCATAATATTTTAATAAATAAAAAAGGACAAACATACACTCTAAAGACCCTTCTAATATACAAAAAATAATATACATATAATAAATAATATAATAAAATTTAATAAAAATTTTTTCCACATATGTAAAAAAGAACAAATTCAGAAAAAGTACCATTTGTATAATAATTATACAGCTGGTTCTTATTTCACTGATAGTAAGATTACAAAGTTTTTAATCATAGATCTTACTTTGTTGGAGAAGTTTATCGTCTTTAAAATCACCCAATAAATTAATTTCATTGGCAATATGACTAGTACCAGAGCCACCTAAAAGAAATACACAAAAATAAATCATTAGAGCCAGAAATTACAAAATTATTAACAAAAAAGCATTTACATTAACAAAAATCTATAGATTCAACAAATCAAGTAACAGATTTTATTTCTCTACCGAGAATATTTTTCCAGATTTCTAAAACAATATAAGGCATACTTACCAGACTGAATACTCGTAGATCTTTTACGTCTATGAGAAGGTGGAATGAGATCAGCTGGCAAAACAGTAGGCAAAGCATCACCAGCTTTCACACTTTCAACTAAATGCATAGCAAGAACAAATTCTTCACAGGATAATCGCCCATCTGCATCAATATCCGAGAGAGACCTATAAAATAATAAAAAACACTATATTACATAACTTCTTGTATACTACATAATAGAAAAAAAATCCCAAATATAATAATCAGTCATTAAGTAAGGCATATCTAAATCTATGTGCAACAAATCAAACATAAAAGACTAATATCAACAGAAATTTTTTATACTTGCCAAGACAATCATTAGTTACTTATGTTCTAAAAAGCATTTTATTTAGGCACTTGCAATATGAACAAATACAAAAAACCTAGCACAGTTGCAGAAAGTACAATTGTAAAACTTTCAGCAAATAAAAATGTGAAACCTATTAATTTTGGTACAGATTGAACGTACATTTCAGAAATAAAACTTTATTGAGGTCTGAAGTATGTAAATGGCACAAGTTGCGTAAAAGCTGTATTTAAGAAGGATCCAATATAGCATGCTGCATAAGAAGTGAAATTACTCCACTGAAACAAAATCAAATAAGTTTCATAAAGTTCTCATATAAAATTTGTATAATTTATAGGATATTTTTTATGTCAACTTCCTTCATCAATGACGTACATGAAATGCATTGTAGTAATGTTAATTTTTAGGGAAGATTAAGACAGCATATACAGGGCTCCCAACACATTTTAGCCTCCTAAAAGGGACCATTTCTAACAATACTGTACCGAGTTTTCTTAAATATGCAAGCAAATTTTTAAAAATTACCCCCAAAAATATGTTAATTGGTTATCTTTATAAAGATGGGTCACTAAAAAATACACCCAGCTAAATACTCTATTGCAAGAAGATAGGAAATATTCAGTACTGACATTGATAATTCTCCTTAAAGGAGCTTTTAATTTAAATTGATGCTTTATTAAGGAAAGACAAGACTGGATGTAATCCTATGGGAAATATGCAAGCTTTAAGACCTGTTTTCTTGGAAACAACCTGACCAATTTTGATGAAATTTGGAATCCATATTCACTGGATTATGCTCAAGACTTATGGCAGACAGTTTTTTTCTGTGACTAAAACTTTTTATTTTAGAGCAATGGCAATTTAAGAAATTTTATTAAATTTTTTAAAAACTGTGCCACATATGTATGCTGTTATCTTATATTTATACTCTACCACAAAAAAAAAAAAAAAAAATAGAGAGATCAAAATCGCTCAGAGCTTTATGAGAAAATGGGATTTTTATCTGAAAAATGATTTTATTGGAGATCCAAAAAACAAATACTCACAATTCTCACTCTTTGCGAATGACAAATTGAGTTTTCTGATTACGTATCAACAGAACAGACGTGAGAGTCGATAGTTGGTCAAATGTTTGTACACCTTTTTAAAACCTTCCTATGGTTCAATCAACAGATGCCAACTTTTTGTATTTTGTTTTGTGTTGAACTGGGACTTGCATTTTTTAACTTGCACTTTGTGTTACAAAATGACAAAGCCGAAAAGTGTTTTTGAGGGAAGGCAAGAATGGGTGCTATCATAGGGGGGAAATGCGATCTTTAAAACCTGTTTCCTCAGAAACTACCAGGCCGATTTTGATGAAATTTTGAATCCCTATTCACTGGATAATGCTCAAGACTTATAGCAGACAGTTTTTTTTCTGTGACTAAAACCTCTTATTTTAGAGCAATGGCAATTTTTTAGAAATTTTCTATTGTTCTTGCCATGTTTTATCAAACACATGAATTAAAGTATATATAAACACTTGGATAAAGTTTAGTTACATATAATAAATGAGTATAAAATGCTAGAGTAAGTGAGTGGGAGAGTAAGTGACAGATTAATGTGAGTGGGCGTGGCGACCCAGTCCTGTCTTCCCTTAGTGAGAGTAGGTGTGGCACCTGAGTCTTGTCTTCTCTTGAATTTTTACAATTACTTCTAATGGTCAGAAAAAAAAAACTGGGCATACCAATGGATTCAGGAAGGTTCAAAGAATATTCCCAATAAATCCAATAAAAAATATATTTTTTTCAAGGAATTTCACTGATGTCTCCCCTTAATATTTATATAAGCAAAAAGATTTAAAATAAAATATAAACACTAAAAATTAATGCACCTAAGAAAATATCAAATATTTAACAGAGTTGCACACTAGCAATTACAAAATATAGTGCATTTCTTCAAATTAAACATGGAGTAATAGTGATCAGTGAATAAATAAAAAGAAAAGTGCCCAGTAAACTGATGGCATTGAGCTCACAGGCTATTCAGATTATACAGAGATTTTTAAATTTTTCGCAATTATTTCATTGTTTTTTAGCATTTTGCAGTGATTTTTTGACATTTATAAAAGAAATTCGGTTTCAGATTTTCAACTCTAATGTAGTAAATTTTGTCTTTCTACGATTGCATCCTCTGGTTTAAATTGTCAGCAATTAAAAAAATAAATAAATAAAAAAAATCACATCCCGCAAGGATTTTTTCCCCCCATTTGTGAAAAAATTCCAGATACAATGTTTTAGCCCTATTATAGTACATTTTGACTTCTCTGATTTTCTGAATTTTTAGCGATTTTTATGCAGTGACTTTTTCACACTAGTAAATGGAATACAGTTTAAATTTTTTAGCCCAATTCGGTAAATGTTGTCCTCTGTTCAATAAAGCTTATTACAGCAATTTTTAAATTTTTTTATGCAATTTTTTGACATTCGTAAAATGATTCCAGTTTCAATCTTTTCGCAGAACTTATTAAATTTTGTCCTCTATTCAATAAAATTGAATTCCTATAGCGAATTTTTTTTAACATTTTATGGCGATTTTTTAAAATTCAGTTTCAAATCTCTAGCTTAATGTAGTAACATTTTGTCCCCTAACTTGAATTTTTAGTGATTTTTAATGAGATTTTTAATGCGTATTTTAACATCTTTTCACATTGTGCGGCAATTTTTTGACATTCATGAAAGAATTCCAGTTACAATATTTTAGCTAGCTATAACGCAATATTTGAACTTTTGTGACTTTTAGAGTTTTGCGGCAATTTTTCCACATTAGTAAATTTTTTCCAGTCACAGACAGGCGACCAAAATGCATAAAAGGGGACCATTTTTCAAAGAGGAGACTTGGGGGGGGGGGGGGGG
This sequence comes from Maratus speciosus, assembly GCA_963932465.1. Taxonomy (NCBI): domain Eukaryota; kingdom Metazoa; phylum Arthropoda; class Arachnida; order Araneae; family Salticidae; genus Maratus; species Maratus speciosus. Next base: position 255,241,228 of record OZ010793.1, on the reverse strand, counting down.
AGAGGACCATTTGGGAGCCCTGCATATCAGTACTAAAAACTATTCCAATCTAAATGTTCTTAACAGGGATACACACAGGTGTAATGAAACAAATTTTTCATGCAAATTTTTTCTGTTTAGTTAAAAATTAACAAAAATCTAATAAAAAAATCCAAAATCTAAGGTTCAGGTGCATTTGAACCTGTATTTATTTATGTGGAAAAAAAACTTTCAGATCTCTACAACAAATAATTTTTTCTAGCCCTCAAGCACAAACAATTTTTTTTCTTTTATCAGTACAGATTTTTTAAAAAAAGTAAAGAAATTATTTCAAATCTCTACTGTAGTAAAATGAAGAGAAAATAATGTAGGTTATTTTAGATTTATTAAATGTCGTTTTTTCATATTAAATTTTAAAGAAATGAAAAAAAAATTGACTAGATGTATTTAAGATTATTAAAAAGGTCCAAGAATTTAAAAAATGGAATGACAACTTTAAAAGAATGCACACAGTCAAGTAAATAGAGCCAAAAAAGAGAGATACGGTGAAACTTCCATTTAACGAAGTCTCATCATTACACTTAAACACTTTGTTATAAAGAAAATAGTTAAAGGGACCAGAAAAGTAAAATTCAACCAAAATATCGATTTTTACTATTTTATATCATCAAATAGTTTAAACTTTTATCTTTCCAATGATGTGCCACACATGTTTCTATATAAAAAATAAGTATTGAAATTATTCTTTCTTTTTTAAGAGTACTTCACAGCTTAATGGCCATTTAAATCTTTAATAGACTTTTTCTCAAAACTTGGATTTTTCATGTTTATGTTCTTTTTTTTCAATATCTATAAAACTTAAGAACTCAGATTTTTTTTTTTTTAATACTTATGTTATATTGTATAGTTTAACACAGGGATTTAATGATTTGTTGAGAATTATTTATTTTAGGCAGTGAAATCTTACCAAAAATGCTAATTTAAAAATGACTTTCAATAAATAATTAATTTTGAGTTTCACTTAGAAAGAAAATGGTCTGTTAAAATATGTAAATAGGTTATTCTAACTACTCTAAAAAATCTAGACCTCTATCTTTCACCATTTCTGAGAAAAAGGTACATAAATTTGGTGAATTTAACATGGCGGAGATAGAGCTTTTCCGGTCCCCTTAAATAGAAATCAAGTTAAATTCATGAAATTTGTATAATAACGTATGCATTCATAAAACGAAAAATACACATAAAATGGAAATATTGGAAAAATGTATTTTAATATGGGCAGTAATTTTTTTTAAATGTAATGTAGACATATGAGAAAAATTTATTTAGAATAATGTCTAAAAAAGACACAATAAAGAACGGTAAACAAAAACTGAAGAATAGCGTACCTTTTCTCAATTTTTTTTTCAGTATACCAAATCCTTACCTTTAAAGATGTTTATATGTTACTTTGTACAATTCTCTTATAAATAATATCATAACAATCTTCACACTTTTATAAGTATCCAAAACAATTCATCTAACATTTTCATAAAACTGGAATCCCCTGCTTATTGTATCAAAGACCTTACAATTTCTTCTTCATTATCATCTTCATTGCTCGCTGTAGTTTCTTCACTACATTTTATTATACTTTGCAATATGTCATCGGCAGTAGGATATTCAGTTACCTTAAGTGGTTCAGTTGTGATAAAGAATATATTTTCAGTAATATGGAGATTAATTTACATGTTAATGGTGTTCAAAGTCAAGGTTCAGCAGAAATTTTTTTTAAGTAAAAAACTTCGTTAAATAGGGACTTTGTTAAAAGGAAGTTATATTGTATTACATTGCAAAAAGTCAGGTAGAATTTGAATATGCTATATAAATTGCCTAATAATAATTAAAGACAAGTACATCCAAATTTTTGACGACTTTCCTCTTCCTTCCACATTAGCTGCCACCTTATAAAATACCATAGTAAATTGGGGGGGGGGGGGGGGTGAACATGCATGCAGCATAGATTATGAAACACTTTCCAACACATTTAGAATACTGAAACAAAAGTTCATAGTTTATTAAGATGAAAGATGATGTCTAAATAAACAATTTGGAAAATACATAACGCATTTCAAAACCTAATTTCTGCTACTACCACCAACAGTCGAATTTTTTCTTTTTTTGGTACAACCGTGCATATGACCTACCTATAGGTATGTGCACTACATAGTATGTTAGAAATTAATTCAGTTAAATACATAGCACAGCTGAAAATTTCCATTCAGTAATTTCAGTCAATAAATAGAAGTGTACTTGAGAACTTTTATGCAGCCCTGTAGATCTACAGAATTTGTACACAAAATTTTTCCTTCAGGTTATATATACTAAAACTTGTCAAGATGAAATCACAAATATTGGAGAAAAATTCCGTTTTACATAGGTTTTTGTGTTTCCAGGTGTAATTGTATAACATTCTTTTCGATAGCATCGTGGAACATTTCCATTTAAGACAGAACTCCTTTATAGGCAAGTTCCATTTTTACAAGTTTTGTGTATTTATATAAATATACTTATTTATATTATATGAATAGTAAAACCTGTCAAAATAGTAATTATCTCTAATAGAATCCTGCCTTAAACGGAAGCGTTACATGGTCTTAATATGTATTGCCATACAATTAAATTTGCTAAAAACCTGTCTGAAAGGGGATTTTCACCTCTCTTTAGTGAAATACAGTAAAACCTCTGAAAGCAGAATCTTTCTATAACATAATCCTGTCTCAAACGGAAGAGTTTCAGGTTCCCGACGAAACAAGCAATAGATCTTATTGCGGCAGTGTACCTTAGAAGTATAATTAATTACACTTCTTTAAACGGAAGCCTGTCTAAAATGGAACTTTTTTCCAGTCCCTTCCAATCACGTCTTGACAGGATTGACTGTGTATGTATAATAGAAGTATTTCAAGTAACTTTAAGAATTTAGGAATATCCTTATTTAATTTCTTAATTTAAAAACAAAAAGCATGGATTAAAAAAAAAAAAAAAAAGTAAGATCAATCTCTATAAATGCAGATAATACATTGAAGTTACATTAATATTTATCAGTGAAAAAGATTTTACAAATATTATGATGTAAAAAACTGAGCGCATATGAAGAGTATTAATTTATTTAGAAATTATTTGTAATTTACTTAAATCAAGTTTCATAATACATAACATTTGCCTACAATAAAGTTGGGATCTAGTGGTTAAGTTTAAAACAGCAATTTCCATGTTTGATTTCTTGCCATTGAATTAAGAACTTGCACTGTAATAAACATTGGATAATGATTTCACATTAGTGAGTCGTTAGTTGAGAGTTTTAAAGATAAGGTTTTAATCTTTAAGAAAAAGATCTTGCAATTTCAGCTACACAAGCTAGTAATATAAGAAGCACACACATCAAATATAGTTCAAGCCAGAGTTGCCAGTTTGGCCTCCGCTTTTGATTCGAAATTTCAAATTCACACCGGAAATTTTGAAAGAAGAATCTTTACTTTTTGTAATCACAAAATTTCTGTCAGAAAGCAAAAAATACTATTTTTATTTTCTGGTGCAAATTTGGACTTTCTTAATAAAAATGGAGGCCAAACTGGCAACCCTGGTTCATGCTGGAAAAAATAGTTTTGTTACAATTATCTAAAACAGCCATAATTCTTTTTGGTTTCTATGTTTTGCCATTTTTGATACCATATTCGATCTAATAGTGGCTTCCGATATCTGGTCGTCTTTGGAAGTTAAATTTTTGTAACAAATTTATTTGTGAAGGATTAGCACACTTTTGGAAGTATCAGGATGTGTAAAAAATAATGGTGGTTTCTGTTATTGTACTTCACAACCAATTTATTTTAGATATTTCAAAATAGTTTTAGAGCATTTTCCAAGTTCAGCAGTAAATTCCAGACTTTGGTCTGTGGATTAGATTCAATTCGATTTCCTATTGTTAAAGACAAAGTGTCACCCAAGACCTTCTCCATACACAAAATTATTATTGTCACCATGAAATTTCTTGAAGCAATGTTAAATTGGGCGTTCGCAATTTGTAACTGGGGTCAAAGGAAATGTTGAATCCAGACACTTTTTTTGTGTGGGATTTCTGCACTCTGGAAGAGACACGTCAGAGATCCGTGGAGGGGGTAGCACTTCTAGACCATTAATAAGCATACAATCACATATCTTTCGTTTGCACCCTTAACCCGTTCGGGACAGCATCTTTTACATGAATTTTATTCCTTTGACATCACTTTTTGTCAAATAATTAAATTTAGTTCATCAATCAAGAAAATGTCTTAATTAAATGAGGAAAATTTTACATTTAATTTTTAGTGGTATTAAAAACAAGTTCCTTTTGAAGATTCATATATGCACCCATGGTCCCGGAGGGTTAAACAACTTGACATGAGGATCAAAAACCTCATCTCTATATATTTCAACATTCACAGTTGCACTGGTAAAAATGTATAGGCCAGTGTGGCCATTCAAAATTATGCCCATCCATACCATTATTCCACGACCTTTGTATCGATGCCTTTCACGGATATTTGTAGCTTTAGTGCATGTGTTTTCCCTCCATATGATAACACGTCTGCAATAATTCTCCAAACAAAATCAGGATTCATCGGTAAAGAGAACTCGGCTCCAGCCCGTGGTACTCCAATGACGATGATCTCTGCACCACTTTACCAGGCGCATTTCACTGTCGGAGTTAGTGGAGTACAAATAATGGGTTTCCTTGTATGCAGCTCTTTTTTATACAGCCTGTTACAGTAAATCTAGTTAGTCGAGTTCCTGTTGCTGCGGCGAACTCCCATGCAATCTGAACTGACGTCAGTTGCCTGTTTCTTTTAGCAATCGTTGTCAAATAACGGTCCTGAGAAACTATTGTGCCAGACTTGTATAAAACCAAAAACTTTCTGCGCACATAAATTTTGGGTCAAAAACTTTCTGCAAAATTAATTTAATGTTAATAAAATAACGTGTTATATTATTTTGACGATATGAATTAAAAACAGTTTTAAAATAATTACCATTTAAATTAAAAATTAATATTAATTACAGAATAATTATGTTAGTTAAAAAAATAAAGCTAAAAATCCATGATAAGAAGGGGATCTAATCAATTATTCTGTCAGTAAATTTAGAAACAGCCCAATCCTTTATATTGTGAGCTCTTCGCACAAAATGCCAGTCTTAATATTCGCAGAATAATGTGACATTGCTTCTGAAACAACTGAATCACATTTTGTAAGGAGAGGTCCATTCATAGGTATCATTACAGATACCGGTGAGTTTTTATTGCGGCCAGCGAAATTCCTGTTTTTCTGCGATCCTTTGTCGAAATTTGCATTTCTTAGCGATCCTTTGTCGAAATTTGCGTTTCTTAGCGATCCTTTGACGAAATTTGCGTTTCTTAGCGATCCTTTGACGAAATTTGCGTTTCTTAGCGATCCTTTGACGAAATTTGCGTTTCTTAGCGATCCTTTGACGAAATTTGCCTTTTTGCGCGATATTTTGCCGAAATTCATGCTTTTCTGTGGCACTTTGACGAAATTCGCGCTTTATTTCGCGGTCCTTTGACGAAATTTGCGTTTTTTCGTGATCGTTTGCCGAAGTTTGCATTATTTTTCGCGATCGTTTGACGAAATTCGCGTTTTTTTTCGCGATCCTTTGACAAAATTTATCTTTTTGCACGATATTTTGACGAAATTCACACTTTTTCGAGGCGTTTTGACGAAATTTGCGTTTTTTTCGCAATCGTTTGCCGAAGTTAGCGTTTTTTCGCGTCCTTTGACGAAATTCGCGTTTTTTTCGCGGTCCTTTGACGAAATTAGCGTTTTTTTCGCGATCCTTTGATGAAATTAGCGTTTAACGATCCTTTGATGAATTAGCGTTTAACGATCCTTTGATGAAATTAGCGTTAAACGATCCTTTGATGAAATTAGCGTTTAACGATCCTTTGATGAAATTAGCGTTTAACGATCCTTTGATGAAATTAGCGTTTAACGATCCTTTTGATGAAATTAGCGTTTAACGATCCTTTGATGAAATTAGCGTTTAACGATCCTTTGATGAAATTAGCGTTTAACGATCCTTTGATGAAATTAGCGTTTTTTTCGCGATCCTTTGATGAAATTAGCGTTTTTTTCGCGATCCTTTGATGAAATTATCGTTTTTTTCGCGATCCTTTGATGAAATTAGCGTTTTTTTCGCGATCCTTTTGACAAAATTCGCGATTTTTTTGCGATTCTTTGTCGAAATTTGAATTTTTTAGCGATATTTTGATGAAATCCATGCTTTTTCGGCAGCGCATTGACGAAATTTCCTTTTTTTTTCGGGATCCTTTGACGAAATTAGTTTTTTCCGCGATTCTTTGACGAAATAAGCATTTTTTTCGTGATCGTTTGACAAAATTTGCGCGTTTTCCGCTATGCTTTTACGAAATTCATTTTTTCCTGTGCTCCTTGGACTAAATTTGCTTTTTTTCTGCGATTCTTTGATGAAATTTTCTTTTTTGTCTGTGATCTTTTGACGAAATGTGTTTTATTCGTGATCCTTTGACAAAATTTGCGCTTTTTCCGCAGCCCTTTGACGAAATTCGATTTTCTTTTGCGATCCTTTGACGAAATTAGTTTTTTACGCGATTCTTTTACGAAATTTGCGTGTTTTTCGCGATCCTTTGACAAAATTCGTGCTTTTCCCAGTATGCTTTTACGAATTTTGTTTTTTACCTGCGCTCCTTTGACGAAATTTTGCGTTTTTTCTAGGATTCTTTGATGAAATTGTTTTTTTTTTCATGATTCTTTGAAGAAATTTGCGTTTTTTTCCACGTTCCTCTTAGAAAAAATGTGCGTTTTTTCTGCGATGTTTTGACAAATTTGGTGATTTTTTTCTGCGAACGATTGACAAAATTGGCTTATTTTCGGCGACCATTTGTTAATATATTTCAGTGATACTTTTTTTATGTCTGAATTTTCGGACTGATGGCCGATTTTTTTTTATCTTCGGAACCGAATGCCTTAAATTTTCGGAAAATTCGGAACAGAATCACCCCTGGCAAACAATAAATAAATTGTACATAAAATTGGGGAATATTTTTAATTTTTCGGTACTTAAAAAAAAATACAAGAACAAAAATTACGTTTTTTTTCCTAAAAATTTTCCGCAAAGTTCCGAATTGTTAGGGAAATTTTCCTTATAAAAAGGAAAATCCCCACTAAATCTAAGACAATAAAATTAAGCAGCTACGCAGTATGAAGCGTGAAGAGATCTAGGTATGCAAATTAAGTAGATGGAGTTAAAAAGTAAAAATGGCTCAAAAGAAATTGCAAGGAATGTGTGTGTGCTTTAAAAGGGCATGAAAAGTTCAATAAATACAAAGTGGGTAATAAAAACAGATAAACTTTATTAAAACATAACATTTGAAAAAAATAGATGAACTTTAAGTATAACAGTCTATTGGATATTAACTAATCCATATTTCTAAACTTTACAGATTATGTAGATCACCGGAACTCATCGGGTGAAGATAAATTTAGACTGGCATTTAAAGTAAAGTTTTAAATATATAAATAGAGCATTTACCCCTAGACTTTGCTTTTTCATAAACTTTAACAAACCTCGCTAATATTATTGTTATTTAATTTAAACATCGTTAAAGATGAGGTTGTTAACATTTAAACACATCTCCTTAAAATTTTATCAATTAAATAGCTTTTAGTAATATTAAAAATACTTAACTTTACATTTACAAATTACTAACTATTACATAACCTCCTAAACTTCAATATAATACAAAACATGAAACAATTAAATGTAAAAGAGAAATATTATCAAATTACGTTTCATGCAAGAACAATAAAGAAGTTAAGTTTATATTGGAAGCAAAGAAAAAGTAGAAGAGATACAACTCCAGTCTAACGTCATTAACCATCATGGCCTGTCCCGCTACTTGAATGCTATAAAACTTTATTAAACAAAACCTGTTGCACTATTGACTTCCGAGGAGACAACTCAGGGACTAACTCTACCTGACAACAACTCATTCCTCAAAAAAAAACACTTTCGTCAATAAACAGCAACAACTATTGCATTCACGGAAACTCAAAAGAATTTTATAAATCTTACTTTAAATCAGGGACAGTAATTCCAGAAAAACAACAAACCGACCCCGCACATCCATCACGCCGAAAAAGTTCAGACTCCGTCCATTGCTTTTGAAGTAGGTATTACTCCGGCCTTTAAAGAATAGAACTACTATTTAAAAAATGTCGCCTTCATGATGAAACTACCGAGCATATAAGCCCGCATATAAACTGGTTCTAAAAAGAACCTTCGTTCTATAATTCTACACCATCACAGCACAGGCAAGACCAAACAAGAAGAAGCCCAGAGCAAACGAAGTCACCAGCTATATATCCTTCACCTCCTCATTGATATTCTGACGGCAGCCCCGCAGAAACGATCTCTGCTGCACTACGCTCTCAGTGACGTCGTAATGACGGCTGTCTGGACACCTCACGCCATCTGTTGGCAGGTTCGAGTAAAACGCCGATAATACGAATGAAACTAGTAAAAGAAAAGAGATTGCCGGCCGATATGAACAGGAAATGATAAGTAAGTAAAAAACGTGAAGTTTAAAAAATTTGGGACAACACGAATTTTGTGGAAAATTTTCCGCACACGGCATGCGCGTGTGCGTCTATATTATACAACTCTGCTATTGTGGCACGTTTTTTACCTTGACCTGGTTGTCTGTGCACATTACCAGTGTCTTAACAGTCTCCATATTCTTGACATGATGCTTTTGGGTATTTTTAAGTATTTACAGACCTCTGAGAGTGTCTGTCCTGCTTCCATTCTACCTATCACACACCATTTCTTGCAATCGATCAGATGTCTTCTGGACAACATATTCCACCTACTACAAGCGAAAATTTTACCCAACTACACGTACAATCCTTGAAATTAGACTTCCAATCACCCACATGCAATCTTTGAAATTAGACTTCAAATCGCCCACGTGCAATCCTTTTCACACGTGAACTGAAGGAACGGGCTGAAAAATGTGCATATTTTTCTGTAGCGAAGGTTAATTCCATTGGACAACGTGATAACGTTGACACTGAGTTACCAATCACTTTTCATTGAAGTTCCCTTAATAGAATTAACACAAAGCACCTTTTTATGGTTATTCCCTTAATTTTTCTCGCCAGTGTATTTTGAAAGTGGTAACAAATAACCAGCCCAAAAATAAAGTTACTTTTATTAATTGCAGGCAGCTGATTTAAAGTAATTGTTAATATTGTCCGTTATAAAATAAACAAAGATAAGGGTCGCGAAACTCAACCAATGTGCCATTATTGCGTTCGTGTAAACTCGTTTTTTCCCGTAAGTGTCGGCAACAGTTGGTCCCATCGAAGTCCAAGATAAAGAAGTTTTACGTTTAATCTAGTTGCACAAAATTTGTGTAAACGGAATAACAGGTATACTTGCATAGTTATACTTCCGTCTCAAGACATTAAAATGTTTCCGTTTACGAGAGGATGTCGTGTTCACAGAAAACCTGCCAAGAAGGAATCGCAATTGGAACAGGTTTAATTTTAAATGGGTTTCAAATGTTAGCAAGCATGAATATATAGTGTTGTTTTCGTCGAATTTTGAATTGTTTTTCTTTGAGATAGGTCATCTTTGCAGATTTTACTATACTACATTTATGCTCTTCAGATGTGTACTATAGAGTGAGTACGTTTTAGCAGTTTTAATGGATAAAGTGAAAACGGAAAGTGTTTATAACGGAAACCTGTCTAAAATGGAAATTTTCGTAGTCACAGCGGATGACATATCTTTAAATTATACCTTCTAAGATGAACACCTGTTTAAGGCAGAATTTTTCATAGGTACTTTGTGATTCTGTCTTAGCCGTTTTTACTGTTGTATCCATGATTCAATAAACTAGTTCTTTGTTCTGGATCCCCCCCCCCCCTTGGCTACGCCACTGATTGCAGCTGCAAAAGGAATTGTTACATCACATGATCCATCTCTACTAAACTCATTCAATTTGTGCCTGAGTTGGGGCAGAAGCCTGGTAAGAATGAAGTTTGTCCGTAGAAAGGGAAACAAAGCAGCACAAAAACTGCCCCCAGACTTCCCAGCTATTCACAATGAATTCGTTAACAGTGTTCGTGCAGTGATCGACAAAAATGCTGTTCCCCCTGAGATGTTTGCTAACTTCGATCAAACTTTAAGTTTGTGCCTACATCTGAATAAACCTTGGAAGAACATGGTTTAAAACAAATGTCCATAGTTGGTATGGAAGATAAAAGAGAGTTGACTCTTTTGCTAGCATGTTCCCTTTCTGGAAACCCATTTCCACCAAAATTGTTGTATGCTGGAAAAACAACAAATTGTCATCTAAAGTTTACATTTCCCCGCGGACTGGGATGTGTAGCACACCGATTTGCACTGGAGCAATACTGCCACTATGATTCAATACATTGAGAATATTCTTGTACCTTATTACGACAAGCAGCAAGAGCTTCTTGGGCTAGTTCCAGAACAACCTGGTGTAGCATTGTTCAATGTTTATAAGTCACATTAAGATCCTCTTTTTCTGGTTGAACTAGAGAAGAGGAATATTATTCCAGTTTTTGTGCCCCCTTCTTGCACAGGAGAGCTCTAGCCTCTGGACTTAATTGTACACAGCGAATTCAAGCGCTTGCTCAAGAAGTTTGAGTGGTATTCTAATAAGCTTCTTGGCTTCTGCGTACATTTAACAACGTTGAAGCCAAACATGAGATAATTTTGAATGGCTTCAAAGAAGCTTGTATAAATATTGTAAGTGAATGAGCTGCATTCTATTAGTTGTATTATTGTTTTTACTCAAGAAATAGTTGTAAGTATTCAAGAAATTTTTGTACTTACTTCTTATTTAAGTAACTGTAATCATTAAATTTTGGATAAGTGAAAAATTTCTGATTTTTTATTATTATTTAAGACAAAAAAAAAAAAAAAAAAAAAAAAAAAACAACAACAACAACAAAAAAAAAAACGCAAGGCTTAAATTTTCACAATTACGACGGGCTCATAAAAATAAGTACTTTTGCAGTATTTCTACAATAATGATTTAACTTCATTTAAGACTAACATATAAACAAAGCTTAAAGTTGTCATCAATAGTTATGCAAAATTAGTAGATAAAAACAACAAGGAAATATACATATAAGAATAAATACCATATCTGGGCCAATACAGGTTGACTAAGGCCTGTACCAATCAGAATGTTCTTAACTTGGGCACCTGTAAGGAAACCAGTACGGGTTCTATCTTGAGAATTGAAAAGTTGAGTATATTTCAATTTTGCTTGTTGGGGTACTGCCCATTCTGTTAAAGGTGGAGGCACACCACTGAAAAACATTTTTAAAGTTTAGACATATCAACTGATTTTTTAAAAATATTTTTATTTACTTAATAAAACTAATGAAATTGTAATTAATATTAACACTATACACTAAAATATGTCATTTATGTTATGTTTTCCTTTTCCGTGTGAAAAGAAAGTAAGCCTTTTGTATTTATTTTTAATTTGTTTCATCTAGTTGTGATCAACATCACATTTCAGTCTTTTCGAACTAAATGTTTTTTTTTTTTGTTTTTTTTTTTAATGATAGTTCCTTCATAATTTCACTTTTTGAATTCATACAAAAAACTAAGTTTCAACGTTTTAATGTGTCCTGAGTGGATACACTTTCCTGTTTCTCAAATTTTTGTATACATGTAGAGTCAAATTTTACCTTAGACAACTTTTGAACTACACAGAGGTAGATTAAGAATTTTGTATATATTTGTTTTTACAATTAAAGATAATTTAGTGTACTTGTGTTTCATTAGGTATGAATAATTCCCTTTTTCTAAATTCAGAGTGATTTTTTTTTACACTTTTATGTATAAACAAAATACTTTTCAACTACAGCTCATATTCAAAATATTAGAATAATGGAGAAAAAGTAATAAGAAATAAATATTTTTCATTTGTTTATTTTTGATGCTAAGTAAATGCAATTAAATTTCTTATAAATTAAATCTGGAATGTTTAGATAAGATTTAACATTTACAAAATATAAAATACAATACAATAAATTAGGTATACAGCTTTCTGAAACAAATCAAAATATTAGAATAAAATTTAGATTGGTTCAAAATATTAGAATATTTTATTTTACACAACAATATTACCTTATGAATATGAAGTAAATGGTAATTAATATTTTGTAGCATCCCCTTTAGCTTTCATAACAGCATACAATCGATCTTGCATACTATATACAAAGTGTTTACAAATATTTCTATCAATATTAGCCCAAATAGACTTTATACGTACCACTAACTCAGTTTTACTTGAAGGAGGATTTTCTTGGGGTTTTTCCTTCATTATACACCATAAGTTTTCGACAGGATTAAGATCTGGTGAGTTTGGTGGCCAAGGAAGTACCTTAATGTTGCATCGGCGGAACCAATTCTTAGTTGACACCGAGGTATGCGGTGACGCTAAATCTTGTTGAAAAATGAAATCATCTTCAAATAAATCTTCTGATGATGGAATCATGTAATATTCCAAAATTTCTTGATATATCTGAGAGTTAACCTTTTCGTAGATGATACATAACTTTCCAGGTCCTTCTGCACTCATGCAACCCCAAACCATGACACTAGTAGCAAATATTATGGGACGTTTAAGACATTCTTTATCAAATGCTTCTTGCTTCATTCTCCAAACTCGAATATATTGATTACCATATGCAACACAAAACTTACTTTTATCACTTAACAATATATTTTTCCTATCCTCTTCACTCCATAAATGTCTTGATTTACACCATTTCAATCTTATACGCATTTGTTTTACAGTCATGAGAGATTTTGTTTTCAGTACACGAGATTCAAACTTAAATTTATGGAGACTTAATGTTGTCGATGTAGAAACTTCAACTCCTTTCCATTTTCGGTGCAGGAATCGTACACTTTTAAAATGGTTTTTCTTAACTATAAGCTTCAGTTTCCTGTGATCTCTAGCAGAGATTTTTGGTTTTTCGGCCGCCATTTCAGGGATTTTGAAATTTTCCATTTTTCTTAAAAATATTGTGTTAGTATTTTACTAACGCTTCATTGCTAACAATGTAAATAATTCGCTATATAACATTGATTTTTACCAATTTTTTAATATTGTGTTAGTATTTTACTAACGCTTGATTGTGAACAATGTAAATAATTCGCTATATAACATTGATTTTTACCATGCCTATACAAATCAACAATCAATTTAATAGATTCAGGAATATCACTCACATGACTCATTTTAAGACGAAAAAACAAAAAACTGCAAAAAGAATACTGATTTTAAATAAAATTGTCTGAGTTTAATCAATGATACCACCAGTTATGAATTGGTGATAATTAAAGGAGAATTAATGTGAAATATTCTAATATTTTGAACCACTTGAATAAATATTCTAATATTTTGACTTTTCAAAATAAATTTTTTTTCCATTAATATTTTCAAAAATGATATTAATTTTAAGATAGTAAATAAGTTTAATCAACAATAAGTTCTTAATAAAAATATCGTATGCATATTTGCATTAAAAGACATTAAATTAACAAACGATAATTTCAATTTGTAAAAAAAAAGTAATTATTCTAATATTTTGAATATGAGCTGTATAACATGTTTTTTCAAATAATATGCATTTTGATATTTACCATGGTTTATTTTTATATTTGATGTACAGTCGTGGAAAAAAAAAAAGTAAACACCCCTACTAACTCCTCAAAAAATTATCGTAGACGAAAGTTACTGGTAATGAATGATTGGAAATAAAGTCTACTTTTAAATGACGTATATAAAATTTGCTTAGGGGGCTATCTACATATTAAAACGAATCCAAACTTCATTTTTTACAATGGCAATACCCAATTTTAACGAGATATTTCAAATCTTAGGATTCAAACTATGCCTAGGCACCAAATTTCAAGTCATTTGAATGATAAGTTTTTGAATTATAAACATTCAAAATTTAGTGCTTCTAATGTTAAATTACATTTTCATATTTTTATTTATAACTTCTGAAATTATGATCCGAATGTTTTAATTTTTTGTGTAGCAATAATACTAATATACCTGTCAGGTTCTGAGAAACATCTGCTATTAGAACTGGGGTTCTATATTATTTTTTAGGGATGCAACGGATATCCGGCACATCCGGCTGATTTTTCAATATCCGAAATACCGTCGGATATCCGAATCACAATCACCGGATATCCGGCAATGCGTAGCAAAGCAAATATATAAGGATAAGAGAAATCGTTTGACCCAAACAATGCCGAACAACTTTTGTTTATAATGCAAAATATGAAAATAAGTCCACTATTTATGAGTAAAAGGTAATTCTCAAAAGTTTAAAGAATTACCAGCTTTCCTAACATTGGTATTTGAACTCTCTATAATAAATTTAAGAATTTATGTTTACATCTTTTAGAAAATTGTACCTTTACTTTCAGAATGTGAAACAAAATCTGAAGTTGTTTATTAAAGTATGACTTTATTAATTTTCTTTCTCTCTTTTAAGTTTAACAATTAAACAGGCCTATTTTTATTTTCTTTTATCTTCAATAGAAGAAAGTATTGTAACTGAGATTTTTTTCGATTTCTGGTTTTCGGTGGGCTTAGACGTTTTAGGGGTCAGAGATCCCAAAACATGCTTATACAAAATGTCTGTCTGTCATCATACCATCAAAAAGTGTATGAAATTATGCATAGAATTGAACCAAATTTTTTGTGAATGTTTTTGGCTATAGCCAGCTGGCCCTCCTTCAATATTGGAACATCCCACTGGAAGGGGGCGCTGTAATCGTGATTCTTGTGTCATTTTCATTATTGTGCCATCAAAAAGTGTATGAAGTTATGCATAGAACTGAACCAAATTTTTGCGTATGTTTTTGACTGTGGTCAGCAGGTCCTTCTTCAATATGGAAGCATTCTGTCAGAAAGGAGTGCTGCGGTAATTACGATTTTTGTGCCATTTTCATTATTGTACTATCAAAAAGTGTCTGTTAAATATGTAATAAGTTATCCATATAATCGAACAAAATTTTTTGTGTAAGTTTTTGGGTATGTCCAGCAGGTTCTCCTTTAAATTAGAAATATTCCGCCAGAAGGGTGCGCTGTAACAGTGATTTTTGTGCCATTTTCATTCTTGTATTATCAAAAAGTGTATGAAGTTATGCATAGAATTGAACCAATTTTTGGGGGTATGTTTTTGGCTATGGCCAACTGGTCCTCCTTCAATTTGAAAATAGTCTGCTGGAAGGGGGCGCTATAATAGTGATTTTTGTGTTATTTCCATTATTTTACCATTGAAAAGTGTATGAAACTATGCATAGAATTGAACCAATTTTTTGTGTATATTTTTGGCTACGGCCGTCAGTTTTTCCCTGAATTTGGAAATATCCCACCAGAAGGTGTCACTGTGACAGCGTTTTTTGTAAAATTTTCTCAATTTTTTGCAGTTTTTCTACTGTATATTGGTGGTTCGTGAAGTCATGGGAACTTCGCATCCTGCTAAGCTGTCTATTCACAATCAGCTGATGTACAACAGAATAAAGAAAAAAATTATTGGTTTTAATAAATATCCTGATTGAGATTAACTTATTCTTATTTTGATTAATTGACGAGCAGAAATCTTAGATCAAAATCAAAGTTGGTATAATATTGAACTAATAATATCGAAGTATTAACATTTAAAACTACTTTTAGAAATATTAGGATGTATGAGATAGAAGAAAGTTTTGGAATTGGCATATCCAATTAGTTATATTTGTAACTTCATTATAAATAAAATATTTAAAATTAAAAAATAATTTTCTTTTTACTTATAACTATCACAGTAATTTAACTTAAAATAAAACTAAATGTGACTCAAAGCAAAACACTATTAAATAATTAAAACAGAAAAAAGGCATCAACTAAACCTATATTTGGAGAAAATCCCTTTTTAATCATGGGTATATTAGTAGATATTTTATGTTTAAATTATAAAAAGAACATATGTATTTCTTTGTGAAAATACTCTACAATTATAGGCATATTTAATTGGTTAAAATTTGTTACACAAATTATCAGCATTTCATTGTACAAATTAATTATTAGCAATTATCAATATAGTCAATCCCATATCCAAATCCAGTAGCAATTATCAGTATTTCATTGTACAAATAAACAGAATATTTTAATGTTTAAATAACATTTTTTATACAACATTATTAATATACATTACACGGCTTGAATGGCAGATACATGTCTTGAATTTCGAGATGGGATGGCAGGATTCGTGCCCTAAAGAATATTGGGGGCGGGAGGCTCCTGTTTCCAAAAAATCATTTTCCGAAAATGTTTCTTTGTAAAACGACGATGAAGTCTCAGGACCGGCTGACAAACTTCGTGATATTTTCCACTATCAATTGGCAGATTTCAGTTTCTTCTTACAACAAATTGACAAAATTCATGTTTGTTTTTCTGCATCTGACAAAAAAATTTTGCGATTTTTCTCCGCGACCAACTGATGAATTTCTTGATTTTTTTTTTGGAGACCGATTGGTGAATTTCATAAAAAAAATTTTCGCAATCGATTGACAAATTTAGAAATTTTATTCTGTGACAAATTGGCAAATTTCCCTGTTTTTTCTTGTGACATACTGATGAAAGTAACGATTGTTTTTGTGCATACGATTGAAAAATTTTAATTTTTTTCTCTGCGACCGTCTGAGGAATTTCACAGTATTTGCTCGTGACGGACTGGTAAATTTCACGATAGTTTTCCATGATCGATTGACGAATTTCGTGATATTTTCCCACTGTCAATTTCTCACGAACTTCAGTTTTTTTCTCGCAACCAATCGACAAATTATTTTATTTATTTTCACCATGATTGACGAAATCAACAATGTTTTTTCTATGACTGTTTTACGTTTTTTGCGATGTTTTACCTGTCTGTCCAAAATAGTAAATAACTAAAAGGGCAGCAACGGCCACTGGAGACTAAGCTCTATCAAATTGGCCAATAGTCAGCACTAAACAAAATGAGATTACACTTGTGGTGCACATGAAAAAAAAAAACTTTGATGAACTTCAAAAAAACATATTTAGAAACAACAAACTAGTTGTTTCTCGCAATTAACGGAAATTAGGACATGAATTTTTGAAATCAACCTTTTTTCGTGTAATAGAAGAAATCAATTGACTATTCGCTTTTCAAACTTTGGATATGGATTTCATAGCGTAGATTCCAATGCGTAGAACATAGTTCACTTAACGAAAATACCAGGGATTACAGTTTTGACTATAATTCCATTAAGGATATAATAAAAAAATTTGTTCAGAAGTGACATACCATCACCAATGTGCATTATTCATGTAAGTTAAAAATTAATGCACACCAGATTTTGAAAAGTTTTCGAAAACTTTTTAAGAGAGCATAACCATGTGCTTCTGATAATTTCTAAAGTTATAAAATCGCTCTGTACCGTTTGTCAAAAGTGTAACTTCTGAAAGAGGCTAAAGTATGCAAAATGGAATAAAATCTAAATTAAGAAATTCATTTAGCAACCCGATTGTTAATTGCCCATAACATTGGGTGAAAATTGAAAAATAGACATGGTATATATAAAGCTTGATTCTGTTCCTTTGTTTTATTAAAATAAAAATTTTGAATAATTATCTTGAGCTGTTGATTTAAATTGTTTCAATGGTATTTTGTCATGTCTGTATAAATGTAATTCTTAAAGTAGCACATAAAAAATAACGGGGTGTAAAGATTTTTTTTTTTCCTTTCTAACAGTTCAACTCCCTGCATTTATAAATTTTGGATACGAAACTCCCCTCCTGGGAAAACTTGAATTGCAAGCCATGATATTCAAAGAGATAATAGTTTTTCTAAATTATATTTCAATGCATTTAAAATGTTTTAATGATGTGTGAAACATGTTTGTAATTTATTGTTTTGAAATGACATTATATAGAGAAATAATTCAATATATAACTAAAAACATATCTAGGGCCGGATATCCGAATCCGGCAGGCGAAGGAGCTTCGGATATCCGGTATCCGAACAAAATCAATATCCGGTGCATCCCTATTATTTTTGTCTTAATATATTATATATTGTATGGTCTGTGTACTGGAATTTCAAAATAACATTCTTTCATTGTCTAAAACTGGATCCAAGCCGGTGAAAATGTATAGATGGAATGAAGGGGAAAAAAGATAGTTTGAGAGGGGTTTGCCCAAACTTTTGAGATGGCTGTGGAAGATGGGGAGACAAAAGCATTCCACGAACGAAGAAAAGAGCTTGGAATGCGAGCCAGGTAGAAAACCCCGAGGGGATTAAGTTGAGGAAAGGGAGAAGGTTGCTAGGGGCAGGCTCTGCTGCTGAGACAGTGAGTTGGAGCCTACAGCGCGAGGTGCAAGGTGAGTTCCTTGGATAGCTCTGAGAGAGAGCTTAAGGTTGAGTGAGGCTCGGAGAGCTTAGGCTTAGAGCCCATGTGTTGGGAGATTGAGATTGATCTCCGGTAAAGCTTATTTAACGTGTATAGAGTGAGAGTGAGATAACGTAGTTTTAACAGTACACAGCCAGCTTTACTGTATTTAATTTAATGTTGAACCGGATCACCTACATCCGAGTTTTAAGTGTAAATAGTGTTTTGTATTGCATAAATAAGATGTAGATAAACTGTTAATTTAGTTAATTGAAAGCGTTGGTTTTCATTTAAACAATCCTCTCAGTGCGTGACCGATATCACGTAATCATATCGGTGGTGGCAGCATATAAATAGCATGGAATTTCTTCAAAGTTGTGCGGACTAAGAGGAAACTCCGACAATACCCAAACATAAATACGTTGAATTTCAATTTTTATAATTTTCTAATATGAACTATGAAATTAATATAAAAAAAATATATATATGAATTGCAACCTACAATTCTTTTGATAGATTCAGATTTATTAAGTCCTGCTTTATGGAAATCCAAAATTTCACATTTTTCTTCCAAGTAGTTTTCAAATCATGCTTAAAAAATGGCAAAATGATGGTTTAAGGGGCCGTCTATGATAGAAGTGACTAAATATTTTGAAATTTCTTATGTTATCCTGTAATCTAACAGGCTTAATTGACTACTTAACGTGCCTTGATCAAGAAGGGAGCTCTCTCGGTTAACAATCGAGTACTGAACTTCAATTTGGATACAGCCCTTAAAATATGCCCGTTTTAAAATAACTAATTTCTCGGAAACTTATGGTACGAATTGCATAAAAATTTGTTTTTAGACTAATTGAAGGGTGTAGAGTTCATTTATGCTGTCAGAATTGTGCACTGCTATTGAAAAAAACAAAGTTATGGTTCGTTTTAATATGTAGATGGCCCTCTAAGCAAATTTTATATACATCATTTAAAAGTAGACTTTATTTCCAATCGTTCAGTACCAGCAACTTTCTTCTACGATAATTAGTTGAGGAGTTAGTAGGGGGTGTTTACTTTTTTTTCCACGACTAAATGAACATAAACTTCTGCATATATATATAGAGAGAGAGAGAGTTTTTTTTCATGATCATGTTGAATACACTGTATGTGTGTAGTGGTAAGAATATAGTTGAAACAGTTTTGTATATAATTGTTTGTTTACACTAGGGATGCACAACCTTTTTAACGGAAGGGCCACTTACAAAAATTTCTGTGTTATCGAGGGCCACATCAGTAACACGGAGATAATTCTATTTCGGGGAGGTGATTTGTGGCTATAATCAGATTAAAAAAAATAGTTTCTGTGGTGTGTGTGTGTGTGGGCGGGGGGGGGGGTTACCCCTCTAAGCTTCCCTACCCAGTCAACATGTCTAATTCAGTTGGCAAGGATATATCAACAGTTTACGTTTGTATATATAATAAGATATAGCAAGGATTATTTTCAAGGAGTAATTATACTCCTTGACTTTATTCGGGGAAGCAAATTTTGTTTCATTAAAAGTGCTAAAAAACAAACATAAGCATGAAAGTGGCTAGTGCCGAAAAAAATTTGAACTTTATGAACTAAGGGGGAGGAGGTGACGAATAACAAAATTTCACGTTTTTCCGCGGCTGATGAACAAATTTCGCAATTTTCCGGCACCCGGATGAACAAAATTCGCAATTTTTCCGCTTCTGAACGACAAAATTCGTAATTCTTAACTGACTGACGAAATCGGAAATTTTTTCTAGCGGCAAATTGATGAAATTTGTGATTTTTTTTCAGAAGATAAACTGATGAAACTCACGATTTTTCCACAGCCGATCAATAAATTTTGCAATTTTTTCCGAGCATCATCAACAAAATTGACGATTTCTTCGTGCCCGATCAACGAAATCTGCGATTTTTCTGCTCCTGATCGATAAAATTCGAGATTTTTCCGAGCCCGACCAACGAAATTCGTAATTTTTACGAGACTGGTCGACAAATATAGCGATTTTTACGTGAGTGATCGGCAAAATTTGCGATTTTTTCCGAATCTCATTGGTAAAATTCACTATTTTACCGAGCCTCATCGACAAAATTCGCGGTTTTTTCGCACCCGATTCATGAAATTCGCGATTTTTCCACGCCTGATCAACGAAATTTTCGATTCTTAAATGACTGACGAAATTTGAAATTTTCCCCGCGGCAAATTGACAAAATTCGTGATTTTTTTCTCGTGATAAACTGACGGAACTCACGATTTTTCCGCTGCCGATCAACGAAATTTGCAATTTTTTCCGCGTCTGATCGGCGAAATTCGCAATTTTTGTGCCCAATCGAAAAAATTCATGATGTTTCCGCGATCGATTCATGAAATTAGAGATATTTTTTGAGTAGCGTCTGACAAAATTCGGAACTTTGGAATTTCCTATGTTGATACGGCCAATTAACGAAATTCGCGATTTTTTACTGACTGAAGAAATTTGCAATTTTTTTAAGCGCCAGATGGACGAAATTCGCGATTTTTTTCCAGCGACCTATGAACAAAAACTGAGATTTTTTTCCATTTATAAATTGACGTAATTCGCGGGCCACACCTTAACCCATCGCGGGCCACAGGCTGTGCATCCCTAGTTTACACTATGTGTTACAAGATTATAGTGTGTTCATTATGTAATCCCTTATCCTTTTAGTGGTACCGCTTCTTCCCTTACCCTTTAATCCTTTTTTGGTATGCAATTGTTTCTACTTATAATATAACTTAGTATGTTAAAATGTGCATTTTGAAAATTAGTCAACGGTGTATGTTTCACAATCTAGATGTATTTCTTTAAAGTGATACCTATCTGTAGGGTATCAAATGTAAACCCCATGTAGGTCCACGCTGCTTTTCTGGTGATGTGCTATATTCTAGTTGGTGGTCTCATTTTTCAATTTACTGTTTCTCGTCTAGTTCATAAGTAGGCATTTTATATTGTCTTTAGTTTTTTTCCTTGTTCCTCTGGGAGTATATATCATGTGGCATATTTATGTTCAATATTCCACCCTTTTAAATTCCTTTTACAGTGTATTCATCCTTATTTGTAATATTAATTCCAATATATTCACCTATCTCATTTTAAAAGCTATCCATTCATTGTTTCTATCTTAAATTGTAATTTCCTTACCTTTTTATTATTTGTTCAAATCTTTCCATGCAACGATTTGTTTTCCATTTCAGCCGACGACCATGTATTGTTTTTGGCCGTTTGCCAAACAGATCTCTGCATCGCTTTTTGAATCACTTCTTCTGATCTGCACTTTCACGCACATGTGTACTTTTGACCGTAATTCAGAGCCGCTCTCGTTGTACTTGGCGTGGCATTTTGGCATGCATTCGCATCCTCGGAACTTCGTTGCTGCGATCCTCTCAGACGCAATGATTTTTGAATGCGATCGAAGTTAGTCCTGTTACCAGGGGTTGTGTTCGTATCGCCGAGGAAGTCACGGTAAAAGTACAGATCTAGTGATGAGGCGTAAGCTCTTAGCTCAGTGCTCGCAGACTTTCCTTTCCTTTTGCAGGAACACTTACACAGTCTTTAACATTTATTGTAGAGTTTAGTACAATTTATTTTTCCCATCCCTTTCCTCCCTATTACATATTTACTAGTTATTACTACTGTAAACTAGATTTCCATATTTATTTTCTTTCTTTACTTTATTTTTCAGCTTGCTCATCGAGCATTTGTTTACGTTCGACCGTCACGAATCGACGGAGTTGAGTTACAGCGTGTGTTCTTTTTGGCATGCAGCCATTTCAAGTTGCAGTCGCAATCTCTTTATTTTAAATTAATTACTTAAAGTTATTTTCAGGTTTATTTCAACTTTAAATTACATCACAGTTATTTTTAATGATCTATTTGTAAATTAATATTTTTCATGTAATTTAAATGTTGAAAGTAATAATAAGAAGCTTCGTAGATATGCAAATCGCACGCTTCATTTTCATTAGCTGTCGCCACGGTGCTCTATTTTAAAAAGATCTATGATTCTGTGAGTAGGGTGTGTTGTATTCCATATCCAATGTGCTTGTATCCTCATGTTTTGATAAAGTGTTTTTGATGTTTTAAAGTGCACTATCGCTTTGGCTATCATATTTATGAAAGTTTAATAGTATTTTGGCAGTAATTATGAAGCTAAAGTAATGAATTTTGGAAAGTTTAGGGCATTCTTGTATTTCGATGAAGTCGAGAAATACATTGCCTAGTGCAGTGTTTTGGGTATTATTAAAGTATGAATCGAACCATTTTAAAAGTGAAATCTCGCCCGTCTTAGTAATCATGGAGGTTAACTTCCGTTCAAAATATTTTGGAAAGTGCGTATTTTAAATAAAAGCCTGCTGGTTATATAATCTTTGTTTAATGCTTCAAATGTTAATTTTTTGGACTAGTCATGCATTATATTATTCTTACGTCATGAATTAAGGAAAATTACGCTAAACTGCCTAGTCGATATGAGAAATACCGGAATCCAGTAAACATATCTATCTGTAAACTTATGAGTTATCTGAGACCAAGATGGTTTCCAATTGTTTATTTATCCGTTATTAAAATTATTGAAAGAAACCACATTGCCTCTTCAAAGCTTCATCACAACACCAGTATTTGTAAGTACTCTTATTTTTTTATTTCAAGAAGATATTTATTAACCCCTTCGGGACGGGAGCATTTTACGAAATTTATAATCTTTTGTCACCATTTTTTAAAAACAGAAATTTGTGTCTTCTTAAAATGCGCTGATTAAATAAGGCAAATTTTATAGTAAAATTTTACTGGTGAGAAAAAACAAGGATTCTGAGAACTTCATGTGGCACGCATACGTGTCGCTCGTCCCCAAGGGGTTAAAGAAAGTTATATTTGCAATGACACCAACCTTGAACACTCTGCTATGGAAAGGGATGTTTATTTGTGAGTGAATATTTAACAAAAATTAAACCAAACACTTGCAAATCAACATTTTATATTGTGCTTTTTTAATAGACATCCACGCATGTTTTATTTTATTTATTAAACTATGAAGATTCCACTAAATTAAGTGTTAGGATCTAATGGAATATGTCGGAGCCACACGCACCTGCTTATCAGGAATTAGAACAATCGTCAGAACGCATGGACCCAACTTGTTTAAGTGATGCATCCAATAAAAGGATTTTCAAAATGAAGTAAATCTGTTCCTGCCTCCTATTTATTTCTGTTGGTTCACCTCTACAATAAAGGTACTGTGTTTACGTATTATTTTCTTTATAATGTTTGAACGTGAAGATACATTGCCACAACTGTATTTCTCATGGACTATTTACGATACAATGGCTTTCAGCTTCTCCTTCCAGAAATTAAAAATAGTAAAATAATCTCTTAATAGTGTCCTATCTTTAGCAGTTCCATAATCAATTATTCTCAAAGCATAAGAATTTTTGTAAGCTGCTTCCTCAGCTTTCAATGTTTGAAACAAACACTGTTTTAAAAGCTTGAATGGCTTCTGTCGCAGAAAGAATTTATCCCATGTTTCTTATCAACATCCTTATCATTATCTGAGCTTATAAAATCACTTAGAGCTGGATCTCTGATGTCATTATCTTCGTGATCGGTACATGAGCAGAAAATAGCTAATCTATTTCATTAGAATCTTCATTTTTTTTTTCTTTGAATCAAATTCATCCCCTCAGTTGTCTAAAAAAATCACTTTTTGCAAGACTTGAGATACATTTTGTCCTGATTCTCTACCATGTTGAAGAAATCATGTGAAGAACTTCTAGGATGTTTGTGAATTTTCTCTTGCCTCCAGATTCTATACTAAGATTTATTATTATTATTATTTTGAAAAGTTGGTTTATATAGTTTGCTTTGAACAATCATATGATTCTAAAATTGCAAGGCTGAACTTTGCTTGTACAATTGGCAAAGAAAAATTCCATTCACACATTTTAAAATTTTTAAATGTACAATATGGGCTGTGCACTGTCGTCCAACAAACAAAAGTATCTTATGTTTCTGTAAGCACATTTATCTGTCCAATTAGGAAAGAAAATTTACAAAAATTGTTCTTTTCATCAAAAATTTGTTTGGTTTGAGTAATAATCAGTAGGAAAGATCTTTACATTCTTGAAACATCTCAGTTTTCTTGATGCTTCTTCAAGTAATAGCGTTATCTTTAAACTTCTGTTTGAATTCATGCATAATAAAACAATCAATCAACATTAGTTTCCGATCATGGCAGTTTTCACCTTTTACTGCAAAAGTTTTACTCTGAAGACTATTTTAAAACAATTCTGCCTTGTAAGCAATGAAAAAGTCTTCACTAAAATATTCTTGTAATACAGATGGCAATGCATTCAACATCCATTTCTGGATAATCTCAGAACTGATTTCAGCAGAATTGCCACAAATAGATTTGTATGATAAATTGCACCTCTTTTTAAAGCAGTCTATCTAACTTTATGAAACTGAATCATTGATTTCCTAATTTAGATCTAATTTCAGCTGCT
The DNA here is from genome assembly GCA_963932465.1 of Maratus speciosus. Classification (NCBI taxonomy): domain Eukaryota; kingdom Metazoa; phylum Arthropoda; class Arachnida; order Araneae; family Salticidae; genus Maratus; species Maratus speciosus. Next base: position 255,216,176 of record OZ010793.1, on the reverse strand, counting down.
TTTTAAAGAAAAGGGCCATTTATAAGAATGATTTTGTGTGAAATTCATTGAACAATGAAGAAGAAAATTTTTCAATTCCTGAAACTGTGATGATCTCAGATTTTTTCTTTTTTCTTTTAGAAAGTTTTCTGATAGTCTTGCAAGTTTTTGCTCTATTAAATCTTTTTGCTTAAAAATTGTTTGCAAAGTTGAGTATGGAATTTCAATTAAATTTCGAAAAATCATTTTACTGCCATTGTAATCTTTGGCTTTCTTTATTTCCATCTTAAATTCAACTTCATATTTTTACTGTCTAAACTCTAAAGTTAAAGAAAATTCTCTAATCAACTTAGTTCTTCTATAAAAAACATAATTTAATCCAATAAATAATAAAAGTATATTGGTTAACAGAATTCTACAAATTTATGCGTAGTTTAGGAGGAGCAATTTAAAATATTGCACATGTAATTGGTACCGAGAAGACATTCCGAGTTATGCATGGCACTGATAAGGTTTTTTATTTTTTTTTTCAATTACAATTTCTGGCTGTTTTAGGAAAATTTCATGGAGTTTTATCTGCTGACAAACATTAAATGTGGGAAATATTTCCAAATGATAACATTAAATTTGGGATTTTTTTAACATTACCGGCATAGGAAATTAACTAAGACTAATGAAAAATTGTGTTAAATGTGGGAAATCATTAAATATGGGTTACGTTAAATCAGGGTTTCACTGTAAATATATTTAAATACAACTGGCTACATCAGGGAAATTATGAGAACCAGCTCCACAATCATCAAATACTTTTTTTTACTTTTTTTTTTTTTTTTTTTTTTTTTTTTTTTTTTTTGTAATCTAAGAGAGTTGCATGCCTTGCATTTACAAAGCTGGTGCAGTCTTCTCAGTCACATGGAATAGAATAAATATCTTGACTAGTTAGACCTATTTTACATGCCAAAAATGGAGTTACATAGTACAGTAGAACCTTGATTCATCATTCACTTTCTCATTCATTCATAATTTTAATACAATATTCTCGGTAAAGTTGAAGCAAATTCTATATTGATCCACAAATCACTCTTTATCCTTTTTTTAAAAAAACAAACTGGATTAGAAACAATAGATCAAGACTCTACTATATTAGGAGTATGTTCATAATGTTTTCGCTCATCGTTGTATCTGCAGAACAAAACATGAATGAATTCTAGAGTAAAAGAAATTCGTTTGATAGTACTAGATAAAAAATAAATATATATATATATTTTTTAAACATACTTTCATTAAAATTACAAAAATGTAAAAAATGTTTTTTTAAATGCACAAAAGTCTTGGAAAAAAAACCCCCTTAAATGCATGGAGTTTAAATTAAATTGCAGTGAGCTCGATTATGGAAGATTAATGGATTTAAATGGGAATTTTGCCAAATTAGCCAGCTATCACCAAGTTGGCTTATAAGTATATATATATATACACACACTGGGTGTCCTAAAAAAGACTGACTGATTTTAAAATTTAATAATTTGCAAACAGTGATAGAATATTTCAAAAATTCTTGCAGGAGGGTTATGCATAAGGTCAAAGTATTTTTACAGTGATTTTCGATTTTAGTTCAAATTACAAACAATAGATGGCACTGTAAGCAATAGGCACTAAATACAGGCTCTATTTTTTGGCCTTTCTCTTTTTCCATGTCAAAAAAGGAGGTTAAAATGTATTGAGTGGGCCCCGAAGTACCAAAAATCGAGCCTGAATTTAGTGTCTATTGATCACAGAGCCATTTACTGTTTGTAATTCAAACTAAAATTGAAAATCACTGTAATAAAACTTTTGACCTTATGCATAACCCTCCTGCAAGAATTTTTAAATATCTGTCACCATTTGCAAGTTATTCAATTTTAAAATCGGTCAGCCCTTTTTAGGACCGACCTATATCTATTTATCTATCTATATAGTAATTTACTTTTGTTGCTAAATTAGACAATTTTTCGCCGAGTTGCCTAAAATTTAGCGCTATTGTAGTAACCTTGTCATTAGTATTTTTCAACAAATACTCATTGTTGAAGCTGATTTCTCCATAGGAAATCAAACTATTAAGTAAATTTGCCCCCCATTCCTCTCTTTAGGGATTGAATTTTAAAAAAATCAACGTCCAATTCATGTACTGCCCTCAGGAATATGTACCTATACATTCCAAATTTTAAAGCTCTATGTTAACAGGAAGTGGGTGAAAAATAAGGTAACAAGATTTGACCTGCCATATACGAACATAATTGTAAGTTAAAAGAAACATGTAAAAAAAAATTAGATTAGACAATAAAAATTAGTACGTTGGTGAGTCTTGACTGCTAACTGAAACAGTTCGGGGTTTCTCAACAGGGGATGCAGGCTGAACAAATCCAGCAGCCATATTTGGTAGAGCTGCAGGAGGAACTATTGGTACAGCAGCACCTTGAAATAAAGAAAAATAAGTTCAAATAATCAGAATATTAAATGTTTTTTCACATTTACATTCATGATTGCTATAAGTTTCCTAACAGAACAGCAAGTACCTTTATATTATATTACTCTTTTTCCACACCTCTCTAAAAGGAAAAAAAAAAAGCTTTTAAAACTTATCTGTACTTTTTAAGCAGCTGTACCTATACATCAATACGTAAAAATATTTCTATTATTTATGTTACTACGTGAATTGAAATATGCATATAAATAAACATTTGCAAGCAAAAATACAAACATTCCCTTGATTTTCTTAGTGTTTTTGGTGACATGCTTTTTTGTTGCCTGAAAAGCAAGACATATCAAGCACAAGTTTCTTGAATTTTTAAAAGAAACTTTAATATCTCACCGGAGTTTCCCCCTGCAGGGTGCTGTTGGTGGAAAAAAAAGGCTCATTTTTCATACTTAAGGGCACTTTTTAGATTCTAAAGTGTACTTTTTTTTTTTTAGGCATTTTTAAAGCCATTTTAATATTTAAAATTCAGAGTACTTTTCAAGACAACAATGAGGAAGTTTTTACTATGCAAACAAATTTTTTTAAACAAAAAAGAGTAAGGGGCATGAATGGTGCTGATTTTTTGGATGAGGGGCAAGGCGGATGCCATTTTGTAAATCAAAGGACAGGATGGGCACAGCACAACCCTGAAACTGTCTAGAGAAAACTGATATCGCTATGAATATACCATTATAATATACTGCTATTTTTATACAAATGTTGTGCAATATCCACACAGTCATATGCTGCAGCTACAGATCATTTCAAGCATATATTTTTAAGGGTATTTGAAAATATTTTTCTCTTCAATTTGTTGTAGTTGACCCCTCTAATTGCTCTCATGATAAAACACTTGCTGAAAAAATGAGGTCAAACATATTCTTTATATTCCTGCAGTTCCAAAAAGATTCATTCAGAAATTTCTTCAGGTTTCGACAAGTCTAAAATCAAGTGTGTCTGGTGATTTTTGATGTTTCCAAGGAAACATTTGTAGTCAGTTATTTACAGGGAAATGCATTTATATCATATTAGCAAAAACAAATGAAATCAAAACAAAGAAGAAAATAAAGAAACAGGTAATGATTTTAAATGTCAAGCTCTGAGAAGGGGCATCCAAAGGGAAAATGAGATTGGAAAGGGAAAAACAATTAAAAATGTTCAATTTTGGGATATATAGAGTCAAAATATTTGACTTTGAAATAAAAAATATAGTTTCATGTGATATACCATATGAAAGATCAATTCAAACAGTTTTTAACGACACCAAAAATAAGTCTGTGACAAAGAACAAAATATGGCTAAATTTGTATTACATGAGATGCAAAAATTTGCATTTTTACTCCATTTTTGAAGCTAATAATTTAAAAAACCAAGAGAGATAGAGATTAATCATTGATTATTTATTTACTTCTCTATGAACCTAACAACTGAGTTAAATATCATAAAATTTTGAGGAGGTCAAGGTTTTAGCTGTGTTGATTTGACATGGAATGACCCATTTGTCAGAATCTAGTATAATTTTATAAATCAGAAAAATAAAAGTTCAACCAAATAACTGAAATGGAATTTAATCATTTTCAAAATAAGCAAAATTTTAATTACAGAGTTAAAATATTTATGTTAAAAAACAATCTAGAATATTGGGATTAAAGAAATTAATGCATTACTAATTGTAAAAAATAATTTGGAAGAGAGGGTAAGAAAATATGCATCCAATAGTTTCTGTTTTTCCTTTGGAGGGATTAATTTTGATATTATATCTGGTATATGCTGCTATTGAAATGTTTTGTCTAAGCAATGTGAAAGTATGATAAGATAAAATCTTCTTTACTGAATATTTTCACTCATATTTTGTAAAACATAGAAAGTCAGATATGTGCTTTGTTTCATGATCTATTTCAAACATCTATTAAATATGTAGTTACATAAATATTTATTTTTTTGCTTAAGTGAATAAACTCCTCATCTCTTCCAAGATTTTCAATCCTCTACACACATTTCTCTCCAATAGTTAAAGTTATTTTCATTTTAAACTTTCAGCAGCTATTTAAAAAGTATGATATGTTAAATTAAAACAAAAATTAATAAAACATTTGGCTGACTAAATAAAAGATCATAGATATTTCAAAATCTAGATACTTACTCATTCATGCTTCGAATTTCCCTACTTTTCGTATTTTCGTCCAAATAACACTTAAAAATTTAATTACACTACATTTAATTTACACTTTAAAAATTTCACATATATCTTCACTTCCACAAGGGCCACTGGGCCCATAACCTGCCAGCCTGTGAAAACATGGCTGAATAGAGCTACGGTGGTTAATGTGGAAGACTTCATTTCAAGACACCAGTTATAAAAAACAGTTATTTATTGAAGCAAGATGGCATAATGATTTACACTGTAACAGCGTTACTTCGTGTTAAATCATAAGAAAAACTAAAATAATATCTTAATGTAGCTACAGAATGATAGATGATAGATATAAAGTACAAAATATTTCTCGAAGCTACGGATCTACAATCTGTCCAGACATTTATACACCAAAAACAGTAATTGTTTTGCATAAAACTGTTGCCAATCCATAAGTACAAACTTATGCAAACACATCCAAAACACCCTTTATGCAAACATATCTGAAACACCATTGGCTGCAAACTATGACGTTGCAAGTCAACCATTCACAGCGAAAAACGTGATCCTGAAATCACTGTTACTGGCAGTTACTCAGTAACGGCACTTGCTTCAGGAGCTCATGATACGAAACTGCCGGTCGTTTCAGATATGTAAATAAGTCAAGAGAGGGTGAAAAACAAACGTGCATCAATATCAAACATAAATACTTTAAAACTTTATAGTTTTATTTAAACTTATCTGTATGCTTAATTAAGGCACACAAATTAAGGCACAATTAAAGCTTAATTAAGGCACATTAATTGTTATACAATTGATGCATAACAATTTTTTTACATTCGTAGTGCCATTCTTTAAAATTACATTTTTAATTAAATTAAACTTTTTATTAAATTTACAGTCTTAAATATTGAAAAACATTATTCGAACACTGAAATAATTACTAGTATTGATGAGAAATTGCTTCAGTTCTGGAATTTAATGAAAAGTATTCACTTTAACAAATATAACCATATACCTCATCTTTAACGTAGTTTCTGACGAGATGGAAAATAATACTTTATCAATGTTTGTTTTTACTCCCAATTTAATAAGCATTCTTCAGTAACAGATTATGAGTCACATTGTGTTATTCCTTTTTATGGTTAAAAACTAGTAAATCTGCAGATCAGGAGCCTCAACGTTAGCTCTGCAAGCCTTTTTTTAAACACAATTTTGTAATATTCAATTTCCTGTAAAACGCAATTTAAATTTCTCGAATTACGTAATTATTTATAAGAATAAAAAAATACGAAGTTTTCAGACATTAGAAGCGTTAAATTGAAAACGTTATGTAAGGATATTTTGAAAATTTCATGAGCTACTAATTCTGGTATTTTTTTAGATAATAAAGTAGATTTCTTCAGGGGGCGGAGCCCCCCTGAACCCTCCCATGGTCTCATTAAATTTACATATATAACTTTTTATTGATTGCGCTAATGGTTATTGTAAATCTTAGATTTCTTTTTACACTTCCGAGCCTTATTTTTCAATACCGGTGGACAGAAAATGATTTACATTGAGGCTATTATATTAAAAGTTTAGGTTTTATGAACGAAAATGTAATTTACTTTTAAAAATAAAATACTTTTCATTCATATTTTCTGAAATGAGGCTGCATTAAGAAGTAACACTCGTCAAAAAATATTTTTTCAATCTAGTTAATGTTTGATTTTTAAGAATGAAAATATTTATTTCCCGATACAGTGACGTCATTTTCAACAGAGATCATTTTGCGGTGCATAATTTTGACATTTACTATCTATTTGCTTTTCAAAAGATTTTTTTTCTCATTGAAATTTTCGATTAAAAATTAAACATTTCTGTTAGCCGTGCAGACGATAAAACGTGAGATATTGGTAATTTTTTTTTTAATAATAAGAATTGATATCAGAACACAAGGCCCTTTTATTTCAACCTCAAAGCGTATTCGTTTTAGTTTTGATATATGAGGTCAAATTCACCTTCTTTTCGTACATTCAAATTAATTTTCAATATGAAGACGTATTCATGCCTATTTTTTATTTCATTTTCCTCTTGCACATGAAAATTTTTGAAATCAAAATTAACTGTTTAGGATAAATTATTATTCCGCGATCTGATTTCCTTGGCAACGGTAAATAAAAAGATATTTTATAGCAAAATGTCAATTTATTCCTTATGAAAATAATGAGCTTTTTAATTTAAAAGAAAAACATTTGGACAAAATGAATAGAACACAACCTGTCTTTATTTCTGGCGTAAATTCCATCTATATGTAAAGACACAAAGGCATTATTTAATTCATCCTTTTTGACATTGATTTGACTTCAAAGAATTACACACACTTTCACATTTACGATATTTTTAGGTGTAATTTCGTTGCTAGGCAACAATTAAAAGAAAATTAAAACAATGAAATATGGGCATTTATTTTAATTAAATTTGTAAAAGAGAATATTTTATATTATTGGAACAAACATATAAACTCCCTCTATATGTTAGACACCGAAAAAAAACTGACAAATGTAAACACAAAATTTTAAACTAATATGAATAATGTATGTTTCTAATTAGGAAATTTCATGATCCATAATTTACCATTTAAATCCTTCAATCATATTAGCCATTGCCTTTCAACAAATGAAAATGGAAAAATCGTCTGAATTGCTATAGAAAAGCATTATTGCACAAAATAAAATATTCTATATTTTCCGAACGAATGAACCAAATATAACAAAAAACTATACAGCTAAATCCGGGTACTTCACCAACATACCCACTTAATTTCAAGCTAATCGGATGCTTTTTGCGGCAGTTATCGCGGAACAGACAGACAGACTAACGGAAACCAAAACTTTTCGTGTCTCCACAGTAAGCCTTCACTGACGTTTCGGCAACTAGTAAATCTGCAGATCAGGAGCCTCAACGTCATCTTTGCAAGTCATTGTTTTTTAACACTCATTGCATAATATTCTACTTCCTACAAATCGCTTTTTAAAGTTTTCAAATTACATAAATATTTATAAGCATACAAGATACTTTGTAAAGTTTCAGAAATTAAAAGTGTTAAACAAGTGGTTATACATTGATGTTCTGAAATTCTGATGAGCTACTTATTCTGGTAACTTTTTAAATCAAAAATTGCATTTCTTCAGGGGGCAGAGTCTCCTGAACCCCCCGTAGCCTATTTAAATTTACATTCATAATTTTTTATTGATTGTGCGGATGGTTATAGTATATCTTTTTTTACGCTGTGATTTATAAGGATAAGCATAAGTTTTTTTTAATAAATTAATTAAATTTAAATTTAAAATAAAATATTCATGTTAACCGTACACAGATAATAAATCTTGAAGTGACGCCAAAAATGCATCCCTCAAATCCGCTACATTCGGCACAACACAACGACGTGCTTAAAAAAAAACAGAATAATATTTTCAGTAATACAGTTTTTAATTCATAATACAATGAAATGCTACCTTAGAATGCTTATTGCTTAAATATAAGCAGATCATTTTCATTTACAGAAAAAATGCACGAATGAAGTCAAAGAATTCGGTCCCTGTTCCACGTGCTTGTTTAGTTTGGGCCGAATGAGGGCATTTAAATCTGAGATTAACGCACATCGTATTGCAAACTGTTTTTACGGCATACTGCATCTCCATCTATCTCTTTCCTCCGTGAATAATAGTTAATTTTATTTTACCCAAGATCTTTTTATTCCAGCATCTTTGTTTTCGATAAATGACGTCTAATTCACCTGCTATGCGTACTTACTCAAAACTTTTCATCTTGTTATATTAAGAAATACTTGAGAGTTTTCTTTTTATTTCCAATATGCCGCCATATTAATTTTTCAATTCTTAATTTTATTTTTCATTTTCCTGTTTCTCGACAAAACATTTCAATTGAAAATTGTTTAAAAGAAAATATTATTCCGGGTTTTGATTTTCTTGGCAACAATTAAAGAAATATTGGTAAATGTTATGGAAAAATGTTACGTTATTCTCTACAAAAATAATGAACTTTTGTATTTTTAAGCAAAATATTTGAATAAAATAAATAAAATAAATGAAATAATGTTTATTTTTATTTCTGGTCTAAAATCCATCTATATGCCAAGATACAAATGCATTAATTCATGCGTTTTGACGTTGGCTTTACTCAAACATTATGCACGCAATTATACTAATATTATTAGGACCAAATATGTTGCTAGGCAACAGATGAAAGAAAAGGGAAAAAAATGAAATATGCATTATGTCAAATTGATAAAAGAAAATCCTTTATATTATTGGAAAACATGCATAAAATTCCCCCCCCCCCCCAATTTTATAAACCTAATTAAAAAATCTCGCAAATATATTGACAAATTTTCAAACTAATTGGAATAATTTAATAATCTTATTTAAAAATTTCAGCATCAAAAATTTACCATTTTAAATCCATTTTTCATATGAGCCATTTCTTTCAACAAATGAAAATCAGAAAATCGTCTGACTTGCCATTGAAAAGCATTATAGAGCAAAATAAAATGTTCTATATTTCCCGAACGAATGAACCAAATTTAACCAAAAACTATACAGCTAAGTCCGGGTACCTCATCAACATGCCCAGTGAATTTCAAGCCGATCGGATGCTTTTTGCGGCAGTTATCGCGGAACAGACAGACAAACTAACGGAAACCAAAACTTTTCGTGTCTCCACAGTAAGCCTTCACTGACGTTTCGGCAATTAAAATATTTAACCATAAAGTTAAATATGGTTCTTTTGATTTAACTTTATTAATCTATTACGAAATTTAATTAAAATGTTCGAGACTATTTGATGTACATACATATCAGTTATAAAATATCATGAATCAAATGCATTTCAATTTTAAAATATTTTTTCTGCCTTATGCAAAATTTTTGGTTTGGTGAGACCTTAATGTGATGTAGTAATCATATTTACAGTAAAGCCCCAAATATCCGCGACATGATTAAGGTCAAGGAAAATACAATAATCACTACAAATAAATATAAACAGAAAAATTCATGTAATAGGTATTAGTAATCATTAAGTAATAGAAGAATATTTCTAGATTCGGTTGCCATGTTTGAAATATCAGATATAAAATCTTGATGTCTTTTCTTGATTTTATTAACCAAACGTAAACATAGCAATTACAATATTTAACAATTAAATAAGACTATTATGATAAATTCCAGGAGAGCATATCAAGAATAGCCTCATTTTTGAAATAAAAATTATTCCATACTAAAAGAAAAACAATAGTTTACAATTTAGAATAAAGAAAAGGTGTTTCCAAAGCAAGAAGCAAAAGCAAGTGACTGATTTTTTTAAAAAGGTGTACTCAACTCTTTTTGTACAGTGTGTACAGCATTGTTTCTTATTTACTGTTCTTTATTTTAGTGATTTAGACAAAGCGAAGGTTTCTGCTTTACAGTGCATATGTATGCATTTTAAACGTTTTATTATGTTTTTGTACACTAAAACATAGTTTTATGTTGAATTTTCTCTTTTTTTTCATGTTTGCACCCCATTTTCAGTCTTTTTTGGGTTATCCGCGATTTTCATTATCTGTGGTGGCCTTGCCACCGAATTCCGCGGATAACCGGGGCTGTACAGTATTTTTTTATTTGTAATACAGCATTCGTATCTCATCCTTTTAAATTATTTATTTTTGACTCAACGCATCGTTCAAATTGCTTTTTTTTCTTTCCTTCTTTTACCGGAAATAAGATAGCTTTTCCCCTCTCTCTGATCTCTTTTTAGTACCAGCACATCATGATGACATCGCCTGCGTCACATTGGGGTTATGTCTTCTCTCAGCGGATTAAGTGTTTGTTCTTTTCTAAGAGAGGTTTTGTTTTCCCTTTTTTGTTTTGCCTGTTTTCATATGTGCTAATCATAATACGTAAATTTAATTTAACGAATAGCTTTAAATCAATTGTGGATGCATTTTGTAAACCCTGTTTACATAGTATATAAATCAATGCAGCCAATTTTTTTAAACAGATTTAAGACTTTAACTAGCTTTGATATGGTATTTTTGACAATGTGATTGTCTTTTGGATTTTGGGCCGTGAGAGCCTAAATTCAAAGAGCAATTTTAAAACTACAATGTTCTTCAATAGCTAATTCTTGATAAAAAATATAAATTTATATCTTGATCTCTGGCTTTTTAATTTATACATTTCTATTTGGATCTTTTATCATCAAGGCATTCTCTAAAGAAATAATTTTAGCCAGCATTAATTTTTGTCATGGAATTACTTCAAGTTTTTAATAATTGTGGCTCTACATGAAACGTTTTTCTAATATGTACGGTGACCTACCTCTTCTAATTACCTTCCAACCTCTCAAGTAATGGACAAATAAAGATTTTTTATAACTGCTGTCTCTTCAATGTCCTCATCATTTAAGTAAGACCATTTATTTTTACTGCAATAACATTCGATCATCGGCAAAATGTTTATTCTCACCACTTATGTTTATTTTCAGCACTTAATTATTACAATGTCACACTTAAACCTTTCCGTTTACGCGTTAGGCAGATTCTGGCTTAAACAGCATTGACTAATGTTATTTGCTTTAGGTTCACCATGACTTTGAAAAATTTCCACGTTAGAGAGATTTCTGGCTTACACAGAGTCCGCCTTACACAGAATTTACTGTACTTTCAATTTCTTAATAGTACCTTTGATCAAAATTTAATCCTTAACCAAGTGATAATTATGTGAAAAAAAAAAAAAAAAACTAAATATTAAGAAAAATTACTTTAATTGAATCTTTCTATGTTACAAAAAAAAAAAAAAAATCTAATAAACAGTAAAAATCTTCCCTTCATGAGTGTTTTTTCTTTTTAACTCTTAGAGACGTCACTTTTTGTATAAAATTGCAGTAATTTTTGCTTCTGCTTTTTAATGTCATAAACTGTCGATCCGATTTCCATACTCAGCACACAATGTTTTCACAAATCCTTTCTAAATTTCTTTTCAAGTCCAATCTTTCTATGACAGACCTATTTAAATGCTTTATTTTAGTAACAACGTTTCCTGATTTTGAAAAAGACTTTATCCAGCTCTAAAAAATAAATAAATAAAAACTTCCAAAAGTTCAGAGAAGAAAAATACACGTGTTTCATCCACCTATTTACCTTTCTCCTGTAAGTTAAAAGTGAAAAAAAAGGAAAGAAAAGTTGACTTTGATAGTGAATTTTTGAAATTCCGGATTTCTGAAGTCACACTGTAGCTCTTTCTTCATGCCTACTGAAAAAATTAGCTGTAATTTAGTTGCACTTTTACTTTCGATACACAAAGGAAAGTATTCTAATCATGATAAAAACTCGATTATGGAAATACTGGTGGGTCATTCCATGTCAAATCATCCAGCAATTTTACAAAATGCAGACCTGCCAACCTTTGAAAATGAGAAATCGTAGCACACAAAATTCAAATTAATCTGGAGGTTGGTTGGTCGGTTTTTCGTGGCTATTTTTTGCAATCGTAAAAGGTTTCAGTCTTTAAACTCAATAGAGTAATTTTTATCCGCTGAAAGTTATTGTACGATTTTTAGAGCTTTTTCTCGTTTCACAGCTTTTTTACTTTTTGACATTTGTAAAAGGTGCACGGTTCCAATTTTTTTTCTGCGATCATTTTACAATATTCACAATTTTTTCCCATAATCGTAATTCACGTTTTTCTATCACGATTTTTTGTTGAAATCTGCACTTTTTACCTCGAACTTTTGATGAAATTCATGTTTCCTTGCCGCGATCTTTCGGTGAAATTTGCATTTTCTTACTGATCTTTCGATGAAATTTTCGTTTTCTTACTGATCTTTCAGTGAAATTTTCGTTTTCTTACTGATCTTTCAATGAAATTTTCGTTTTCTTACTGATCTTTCAATGAAATTTGTGTTTTATTTCCGCAATCTTTTGATGAAATTTGCGTTTTCTTTCCGGTATATTTTGTCAGAATTAAAGTTTTTACCGTGATTATTTGACGAAATTGATTTTTTTTAAGCGGTCATTTGTCGAAATTCATATTTGGTTATCGCGACAGATAGGCAAATTTCGCAACAGTTTTGTGAGACCAATCAGTAAAATTTTAGATATCTTTTTGCGACCAATTAAGAAAATACACTAATCGGTTCTGCGACTTTTTGACGAAATTTGCAATATTTTCACCTCGGTAGTTTATCAAAATTCGTGATTTTTTGCGCAATCTTTTGACGAAATTTGCAATTTCTTTCTAAACTCTTAACAAATTAGTGATTTTATTCAGCAAACAATTGAAGATAATATTTGTTTTGTATTTTTCCAGGATCGTTTGAAGAAATTCTTAATTTTTTTCTCAACCGATTCACGAAATGATTTAGGGAAATTCCATAAAAGAAAAAAATTCACAGACTTCCACGAAATTTAAAAATATTCCCACAAAAGAATTATAAGTGTGTGGAAGAATTTATACGGGGGAAATTCTGCACAGCATTTCTCATTATGCAGGACCTTCCTTCTCTGTGTGAAAATCATGTGATTACACACAATATTTCAAACCCTGCCCTTCAAGAAGCTCTTAAAATGGTGCCCCTGTTTCTAAGGACTGGAATTCCTGCATAAATATTTACAGACGCATGATCCACTAGTGTTTAATATCCATTAAAAGAGTTTTATGTTAGGAAGTTTTTTTTGCAGCTCAGATTTTTTTTTTTTCTTTCAGGCTTTTTTGATATCCGAATTTTCGGACTAATGACCACTTTAAAACTTTCTGAACCGAACTTTAAAATTTAAGAAATTTCGGAACAGAATCACCCCTAAAAAATATGTTACACGGATTAAAAATCGCAAAAGGAAAAAAAAAAAAAATGCATTTGAGTTTTTTTCAAAACAATCTTAGTTTCAGACCAATTTTCGTAGCATCGTAACTTATAGGCCCGAATCGTAGCAACTACGATTTTTTTGTAGCAATTGGCAGGTCTGAAAATGTCACCCACGATCTCAGATTTTGACGAAACTTGGTACATGAAAACATACATATATAAGATGCTACCACGTGAAATTTTAACTGAATCCAATTAAAATATTTTAAATTATAAGCATCTGAACATGCGACACTTTTCTTTTTCTATGGACATTTTTAAAGTGTTGATTTTCTGTATGGTTCTACAAAAAACTTCATAACTCTTTACCAAATAATTAAAATGGTTAAATTTTTTGGCGGAACTTTCTTTATATTATTTATTTTATAAAGTAATACCAATTTTTATTTTCTTTTTACAACAAATATATATTTTTTAATTTTTGAAACTTTTGAATACCCATATAAAATTGACATTTCATATATGAATTTCACAAAAATATTTTTAGATGTGCCACCCATTTTATTTTGCTAAATATTTTTATATAAGCTCCTTATTAGTTAATCTTTTCTCAATAAAAAAATTAAAGAGGTGTTTTTTGAAAAACTTGAGAAAAAAATTTTTTCTTTGACATTTTTTGAATGTCCATATAAAATTGACATTTCATGTATGAATTTCAAAAGAAAAAATATTTTTAGATGTACCACCCATTTTATTTTGTTAAATATTTTTTATGAGCTTTTTATTAGTCAATCTTTTCTCACAAAAAAAAAAAAAAAAAAAAAAAAAAAATAGATAGGTTTTTTGAAAAACTTAAGAAAAAAAATTTTCTTAGATTTTTTTTTTATATGCATGTATTTTGAAGACAAACATGTAAAGAAATAATCTAGCATAAAGATGATCTGAAGACTGATAAACTTTATTAATATTCAATCAACTCGTAAATTCTGTTTGCCCGTATGCCCCTCCCCTTGCATTCCAAAGATTCATGAGATACATATTTAGACATATTTTTCAATATCCTGTCAAAATAAACGTAAGTGCCATATTTTTCTAACTAATCCTAGATTTAAATATTTATTTATTCTTTTTTTTTGGGGGGGGGGGGGGGGGTGGCATCTTGACAGTTTTTGTCAAAATAGTTTCAATTATTAATATATGGTATTATAAGAGGATTGACTTTTAAAACTAACATCAAGTCTTAACTTCATAAAGAGAAATAAAATTATTATAAATAAATTAAGTAGAATTAGTAGCAATTCAAGGTAAAAATAATGAAATTATTAAAAAAGCAAATTTTGATAAATTTTGTGTATAATTTAACAATATGTTACATAAAATTCTAGGTTATATATCCTGTAATAAAATCATAAATATTATGTATATTTTTCTTTGTTACTGATATAATATATACATACAAAATTTACTTACATATATGAGACAGAAGTTTTTGAAGTTTTAACCAATTTCAAATATAAGATTTATTTCTGTGCCAAATTTGCACTTTTTTATAATTGAATGGTTAGAGGTGTTTATGATAAATTTAAATGGAAATAGGAAATAGAAATTCAACATATTATTTCACAAGATATTGCTTTTTATAAATGCTCCACTTACGATTGATTGTTTCAGTAGATTCTTTTGAAAGAGCATATGGCCGTCCTGTTGCAGCAGTCAATTCAATGCTACATAATACATGGTTGAAGGGCACGCTGCAATAATCATCATTTGGCCAGCAAAATGAAGTAGAAGGTCCGTTGGGATGCATAAACTTTATATTTGCATCTTTTTCATCATAATCTATGCTCTGAATAATCTCAATATACCAGTTATTTATGTTTTTATTACTTTATTTTTATTTAATTTTGAAGACTATAGGTGAAACAAAATTTAAACTATAAATTTATACTTTCCACATTTTTTTAAAAGAAAATGCAAAGCTTAGATTGTTTCAATGAATATAGCTTTATAAATCAGTTTATACTGGTTGTTTTTCAGTTAGTATAATGGAAATTTTATTTGAATACATAGCGGAAGTTAATTTTCTGTAACAGAAATAATATGAATTTTATACTTTAATTTATTTAAATAACATTAAAAAAAGTTTTTAAAAACAAAATTATAGTTTAATTATAATATTTGTTTATTATTATTACACGTATTTTTGAAGAATTTTGAACTTTAACAATACTGTAGATATATTCTGTAAAATTAACAAAAACATTTTTTTCTCAAGAATTTCAAAAAACACCTTTCTAATTTTTTTTTTATTATTAAATGGTTTCCTTTTAAACTATATATATAAAAAAATCAGCCAAATCAAATGGGTGACACATGTAAAAAAAAAAAAATGAATTACATATTTTCATATTTTTCTTAACTCCTTAGATAAAATATTTTTTAAAAACAATATTCGAGTTCTAAAAAGTTTTATAAACCATTCTTTTAATAAAATACATTATTACGAATCTCTAAAAAAATATATATCTAATTTTATTAATAATATTTAGAAAAATGAGCATTTTTATCCAACATTACATGTTTGACGGAAGATCATTTTCTGCAAAAAATTGAGTGAGAGGGGTATTTTTAAATGCTTGTAACTCATGAAAAACTTATTATTTTAAACTGAAATTTGGTGTAACAGCATATCTTTAGACAATGTTTTTGCTTTTAAAATTTCATAGAAATCTGTGACGGTGGGTGACATGGTCCGGATGAAGCGACATGGAATGACCCTGGTGTATTTTTACATCTTGAGGTGCACTAAAACAGTTCAATTTATTTTTACAATGATTCTTTATGTTTGCGTGTATTAAAATTTCCTCACATTTTCAGATCCCCAGAATACACCATTGTAAAATTTTGATATATATTTTTATTGTTATGTTGCTATTTATTTGAACCCTCAGCATTCTGTAAAATGCTCCATAGATTAAATGAAGCCAGTCTACATTTTTAAAAGTAACAGTAATCTCACAATTTTGCTAAGAAATTTGTAATATGGATATAAACTAACAATTTGGAGACAGATACAAAACATTTTCTAAGTTATCTTTCTTAATTTTTTAAATATCCTCAGTCATATCACACTTATTTAATTATATTTTGGCAGACGCAGTATGACAAGGAGTCTGACAAATTGAATCTTTTGCCAAAATCCGAAAGTAGTGAAGTAGTTACTATTTTTTAAAAGTAATTTGTAGTTCACTAGAGTAAAAAAATAGTTTTTCAGACCTCTGTCTGTAATGTATACAGTATGTAATTTTGTATATATATAATACAATCCCATGCTGAAATTTGACTATAAGTGAATCAGCTAGTGCAAAAGTAGATTTATTATTTTTTTTGAGCATTGTAAAAAATTCTACTATTGGCTTAATAAATTTTACAAACAGTAGAGTCTTGAGAATCTGAATATCAGAAGTCATCCGAGATTCCGCTTAATTCGAGGTATCAAAAATAAAAATTTCTATTTTCTCCCCCCTTGCCCGAAAGAATGCCAGTTCTTTTCGTTTCTTCCTGGAAGGAATGTCTGCCATTTTGAGTCACTCATCACCCTTTGTTCTCTTGTTCAGGTAGATGGCTAAGGGTTCCGTTTGGTTTGAAAGGGGTTTTTAAACTAGTTTTACAAGATTTTTCTTTTTCCAAGTTCCCTTAGGCGCTAGGGGTGTATGTACTCTGTGGCCAGTTGCACTGTAAGTTGCTCTGCCGTTTATTCAAAGCCAGCTTTTTTCACATTCCTTATCTTTATCTTTTTGGAGAAGCATTACTGTTGAAAATGATTAGTGTAAGTTGATTTAAGCTGCATGTGGTAAAAATAAATGGAAAAATTAAGAGAAAATATGAATCTGTGATAACTAAGTTAGAAGCTATAAAAAGATGCAGGTGAAACAATAAAAAGCGTTGCTACTGATTTGGATGTTGGAGAGGTAACAGTTGGTAATTGGCACCGCAATCAAATAAAAATTTAGCAGTTTTGTTCACGGAAGTGCAATGAGATGCCAGCAGAATAAAGAAAGTCAAGGAGAAGATCTGACTATGAAAAAACTAGCAAGGCTTTATTTCTTTGGTTTACTCAACACCGCAGCAAAAGGAACTTATATAAGTGGTCCTGTCCTTCAGGAAAAAGCTGTATTTTCCAGAAATCAATTCAAAGAAGGAGAAGATTTCACATCAAGCGTTGGTTGGTTAGACTGATGGAAAAAACATTATGGTGTAAGTCAACTAAGCATTTCTGTCGAAAAACTCTCGGCTAATACTGTTAGTTGACATTACTTACGTAAAGCAAATGGGGTTGGAAAAATAGAACAGAGCAGCTTTAGCAGGAGATGCGTTTGCTTATTTTATAACCCCAAAACAAATATAAAAAACTATATTAAGTGAAAGTAATTAATAAAGTAAATTATATTTAAATATACATCCCAGAAATTTTAAACTAAAAAATAACTTTAAATGAATTCATAATTAAACTGAAATAAACATGTGGTAGATAAAGACATACAAATTTAAAAACCAAATTAACATTTATTACTTCAAATAGATAAAAACAAAATAAAATATATTGAAAAAAAAAATAAAAAGGAAATAATTGACTATGAACAATATACAAAGATTCCATTAGCAAAAGAAGAAAAATAAACTTATTTGTATAATTTACATCAGAAACTTCTTGACATAAAAACATCTTTAAATAACTATTTCAATTTAAATTGTGAACCAGAACTTCACCAATAGCTTTATTATGTATTACTTTAAAATCTTTCAATAAACTAAAAGTAAATTTATTTCAAATAAAAACCAGTTCACTAAATGTCCTGGAAAAGTCTGTTCTCCTACAAATTCATTCTAAAATAACAGTGACACTAAAGATTACCTTCTTGAACACCGACATACATCTTCGGAAGAATATGAAATGGAAATTCGATGAACTACCGAACAGAATCTTCAGCATAGAGCAACCGATCAACCCAAGACATGTAAACAGTAGGCGGAAAAATGTATTAACCTTGACACAACAGTTGAGATGAAACGAACGACACTTGATGAAACCACATTGTCATAGTCCAATCTAACGATCAGTCCAGCCAAAGACGAAATAACATCTTATGAACTTGATCTAATACAGCGTGACAAGATAATAGACGTCAGCAGTTTTCATCACTAAAAGGTATGGCTTATGATATGAAGTTCTAAGTCGAAAGCTTACGCAAGTTTCAAACAAACAGAAATTTAGGTCAAGGCTTAAGCTAACATATTGAAGTAATGAAACAGAGCACTATTATTACAGTGATTTAAGCTTTAGGTTTATCTGCAAAACGTATTTACAACTCCATGACAATATGTTAAAGTCACCTTCAAGAAAGTGTTACATCTTTTAATAGCACCGAAAAAGAATAAATGAAGCTACTAATGACCGGCAATCACCAGCATATATGATTCAACTGTGTGAAAAACATTTCATCACACATCGCGAGACACACCATATCAATCTCTGAGAGACGACTAGCTAATGAAGTCGTTACGTCAATTAGCATAAGCGAAGACGTCATCGACTGAAGCTGATTACACCACCCTATGGTGATCAGGACAACTATGCCAGACATCGGTGTGTGCATACGATAGCTGCATGATAGAAATGAAAAGGGATGCCGGGAAATATGAAAGCTAAAGTCAACAAGCAAGATAAAAAATAAGTAAATAGGATGAATAGCGATTAACCATTTTAGCATGCGCCAATGCATCTGGAACTCGTAAAAATGAAGCCTACTGGAAAATCTGGCAAGCCTAGAGCATTAAAAAACATTAATAAAGAAGCCCTACTAGCAAATTACACAAATCAGAAAAGTTGTCGTATTTTTTATGTATATAAATCAAACTTCAGCAGGTACTGCACAGTACAATCTGAATTACGTGGAAATGCATATGAGTGGAAGACTTTAAGAAATGAACACAACAGGAGTAGACTTAAATATTTAATGATGGTCTAAAAAATATATATACATGAAGAATGATATCAGCATGACTTCGCCGAACTAACTTAAAACATGAATAAACTTCTTTCACAACTAGAAAAACCACCAGCAGCTTTCCATCTTAACGTAGCAAAAGTTACAATGCCTTAATTACATGGCAAAAACAAAATTAAATGCTGCTTACAAGCAAGCGAAGGCAAGAGAAAGATGCAACATTACATCCCACTAGATATACTAGTTTGTTGTGGAAATCTGCATAAAGTTGTTGCCATTACATGAAGTACAATACATACGTGGAACGCCATTGGCTCATGAACGATGACGTCAAACAGAGAGCAGGAAACATCGCATAAGCCGAGAACAGTGAATAACAGTGATTCAAGATCACAGCAGTTAAGGTGTGACTGAATCATGTATTTACCAGCAAAAAGCAGGTGAAGCAATGCCGTCCAGTCATAATTTAAAGTAGACTTGGGGATGATAAAAACATAAGATATGTCATGTTAAACAGGATTTAAATAAAGATATTAATTTTAAACTTTAATATACATGACATAACAAAAGTACCTGGATGGATCGAGAAATTTTCAAAAAAATGGTTTTTGAACATTTTGTTTCACAAACAAAAAAATCTAGCTTGCAAAGCAATTTTGTTTTTTGATAATGCTCCATCTCATCCAGACAAAGATGTGCTATGGTGTGAAGAAATTTGTGCTTTATTTTTTAGCTCTCGACATTACAAGTTTAATACAGCCACTGGATCAGTGTGTATTAGAGAATTCAAAGAAAAGAATTCGATGCTGTTTGTTAGAACATTTAGTGCAATCTGATGATGAAAGTATTGAGAAAGTTTTGAAGAGTGTAAACATGAGAAACATAAGAGATATTGTTTACTGGATAGCTAATTCTTGGGAAGAAATTCAATCTACAATACTGAATAAATAGTGGTTGAAATTTTTACCTAAAGTGGTAACAGCCATTGAGAATGTTAATGACGACGACGGTGAAAGCATTGGGTTGAAAGGTTTTGTGAAGGAAGTACCTGGCTGTGAAAATTGTAATGCAGATGACGTTAAAGAATGGCTCAACAGTGATGAAATGCTGGAAATAACTGAGTCGACTATTGCAGAAATGATAGGAGACAGGGAGGAATGTAATGACACAGAAGAAAACGACTCACTGCCATTTGAAAAAAAAAAAAAAATCTTTCATAATGAAGGTTCTGCATTTTTAGAACTAGCTTTAAACTATGTAGAACAGCAAAATGAACCCACCCCTGCTGACGTCATCCTTTTTAAATGTTGGCTAGATATTGCATCTAAAAAGGAAAGTAATGTGTAGCAGCAAAAAATTAAAATTTTTTTTTAACTGTAAAGTATTCTGTATATCATTACAAAAGGAATAAGGGTATGTACATTCTTTGTCATCCTAATTGAGTAAAATTATTAGGTAAGAATTTTCTACTTTTTCAGAAAATCAGTTTTCAATAATCCGAGGTGGTGTTAGGCCCCAATTACCTCGGAATTTGGACACTCTACTGTATAACACTGTACATAAGACAGAGCATAAAATAACATATAAAGTAGGCGACACTAGTGTCGCCTAGTACCACAGTATTGTCGCCCAGTGATAGGGTATAGTGCCGGCAACTTTTTTTTAAACAGGTGAACAATATAAGCTGGACTCTTTGACTCAGGAGATAAGAATGGCAACAGATGTCATAGCAGTAAAAGAAAACACCGTATCACAGTTAGAAAATGCTGTTTGTTTTGCTATCCAAGTAGATGGTTCTGTTGAGAAATATGGAGTTGATAACAGATTTGTTAGAGTACGATTTTTTTCAAAAGAACAGGACATAGAATGTGTTTTTCTAGGACAATGTAAATTCAGTAAGCGAGGAACAGAAAGCTTCGTGGATTTTGTCAAGGTTGTATTTGATAATTTGTGTACCGAGAATATCGCAAAAAATAAGTTGACAGGCTTAACTATAAGTGGGTAAAGGAAAATACAGGCAAAAACAGCGGTCTCTGTGCTCTTATGAAACGGTACTGGGGTAAAGACTAACTTGCGTTTGATGCTTTGTTCAGGTCTGACTTAACTGTGTTGAAGTTGGAATCATCAAGCAACATTTTATCGAGTTTCTCCTCTACGCGTTAAAGTGTTTGAAGAAATATCTGGAACAGAAAATCAAAGTGCCTTTTGTTTCTCTGCATATTTTGAAGTACAGTTCGTGAAACACTTAAAAATCTTGGCAAAAGCAGTACGGCACAATTTTTCTTTCATGCAAAAACATTGAGAAAACATTGTGAACCATCAACCCTACTCATCAAAAACTGAACGAACTTCTGCTCGCGGGTTTATTAGATTATAAATAGATTTAAAAAACGTAAACAACATCTGGCTTGCCTAATGCTAGATGTTCCGATACACTTTGAAAACCTTGAGACAGACAGTCAAAGGTCTTTCATTACACAGCCTGATAAAGAATTGATATAGAATTTGGCAAAGAAAGATTTTCACAAATTCCTTGACGCTTATCAAAAGTGGGTAAATCCTGAGGGATACGAAGAACAGTTGATGGAAATAAATGAAGGCACTTAAGAATCTGAAAGTGTTTAGTAAATTGAAGAAAATCCTCACAAACGTAAAAACAACTCGTTAGTTTCTACCAAGAGATGCTGGTCTGCAGTGAGAAAAGAAACTATATTGAGCTGTAAAGGATTTGTTCCTCAAAAATTGGAAGAGGATAAAGTGAGCATCTCCTACAGGATAGATGCTTTGTTAAATGTACGAAGACCAACAGAGGTTGCTAGTGCAGTGTACCTTGATATTGAGAACTTTTTTGGTAAAGACGAAGTCGCCTATTTAAATGATGATGTGATGGCTTTGTTGCGCAGCTGAAAATCTGCGTCCTTCTCATTGACAGCAAGATTATTTCTACTTTAAAGCGTCTCAACCTCACTCTGTTTTAAACAAATTGGTGCTGTCATAGGTTTCTTTGACACATCACAATGTTGGCACATAAAGTTGTTGGCACATGGAGTTGTGTCCATACATACAACGCTTAAATCCAAAAAAACAGTCGGAACTAGTATAAAGAGAAGCCTTAAACTCAAGGATGTTCCTTGCTCTTAATGGAATTGGAACAACTTTTTATGATCAAAAACCGGTTATTGCAAGGTTCCTAGAGAACAAAGTAAAAGTAGAACATTTCCTGATAAAGAAACCTATGAGAAACATGAGTTTGTCTAAAAATGCTTTGCTAAAGACGGTTATTTGTAAAACAACTTAACGAATATAATTATTATTGTAGGATTTTGCAAACATTATAAATAATAAAGTTTAAAAAATTTAAAACACGAATAAAATCGTTTTCTCTACCTGCTTAACTCTACTATTTTGATAAGACAGTCCCAGTCTTGTATAAAACCAAAAACTTTCTGCGCACATAAATATTGGGTCAAAAACTTTCTGCAAATTAATTTAACGTTTAATAAAGTAACGTGCTTTATTATTTTGACGACATGAATTAAAATCAGTAGTTTTAAAATAATTACCATTAAATAAAAAATTAATTAATATTAATTAAAGAGTAATTATTTTGGTTTAAAAATAATAAACTTAAATATCCATGGTAGGAAGGGTGAATTCCTATCAATTATTTTGTCAATGCTTTTAGAAACAGCCCAATCCTTAATATTGTGACCTCTTCACACAAAATGCCAGTCACTCTGTTCACAGAAATAATGTGACATTGCTTCTGAAACAACTTAATCACATTTTGTAGGGAGACGTCCATTCATAGGTATTATCATTAAAGAGACAGATGAGTTTTTACCGCGACCCTTTGACGAAATTCTCGTTTTTTCCGCGATCCTTTGACGAAATTTGCGTTTTTTCTGAGATCCTTTGACGAAATCCGTTTTTCTCCGCAATCCTTTAACGAAATTCGCACTTTCCCGCGGCGTTTTGAAGAAATTTGCGTTTTTTTTGCGATTCTTTGGCGAAATTCGCGTTTTTTCCCAGCGATTCTTTGGCGAAATTTGCATTTTTCTCGCAATCTTTTGACAGAATTCCCGCTTTTCCCCGCTATGCTTTTACGAAATTCGTTTTTTTCCTGCGCTCCTTTGACGAAATTTGCGTTTTTTCTGCGATTTTACGAAATTCCCTTTTTTTTCGCGACCCTTTGGCGAATTTGTGGGTTTTGCTATCTTTTGACAAAATTCTCGCTTTTTCCGTGGCCCTTTGACGAAATTCGTGTTGTTTTTCGCGATTCTTTGCGAGATTAGTTTTTTTCCGCCGTTCTTTTACGAAATTTGCGTTTTTTCGCGATACTTTGACAAAATTCGGCCTTTTTCCGCTACGCTTTTGCAAAGTTTGTTTTTTTTCCTACATTCCTTTCACGAATGTAGAAATTCTGCGGTTCTTTGACTAAATTATCTTTTTTTTATGATTCTTTGAAAAAATTCGCAGTTTTTTCCGCGGTCCTTTGACGAAATTTGTGCTTTTTTCGCGATGCTTTGACGAAATTGGTGATTTTTCTGCGAACGATTGATGAAATTGTTTTTCGACGACCATTTATTAAAATTCGCAATATTTTTCAGTGATATTTTTTTATGTCTGAATTTTCGGACTGATGGCCGGTTTTTTTTTTAATTTTCGGAACAGAATCTCCGCTGGCAAACAATAATCAATAAATCATAGGGGAGACCGGGGCAAGATGACTATGTTAACAATTTTTGTTGTTTTTTAATTGCTTTTTAAATATAGTAAAATTAATTTTACATGAACTGTTAGAGTATTCCTTGTAGTATTAAATATATTACCATTTAATTTTTCAAATAAAAAAAATAAAGGATAATTTATTCTTTCATAACATTAACAAATCGTCATCAACACTGAAAAAGGTTGAACATATTTTATCTTCTGAATATGTTACATGGTTTAACAAATAAGTGTGTTTTTACATTTTACAAAGTATCAGACTAAGTATAATGCATTGTAACGTAATGCTGAACTGTTTAGTTGCGCAGCTAACAATAGTCATAAATAAAAATGCCATTTTCATAATTGGAACATTCCTCATGCCACCACTCTTGGCATTTACAGCACTGAATCCATTCTTATGCTGGTCACAATATTTGCATTATTTGGGAGATGGAGTGGGGAGGTCTTGACCCCGAGGTCGAACCCCATCGAACGGTACTCACTTATACCGATCGGACGATTGGAAGCGGAGATACGGACCGCGATAGGGTTTTTCTTTCGGGGGGGGGGGGGGGGCTAAGGAGGCTTAGTGGATGGCAAAAATGTCTTCGTCTGGTCGCCCCCTTTCGAAAGACACCTCCCCCGATGCGATGCGCCCATTAGCCCCAGAGGAGATAGAAGCGTAATGTCGCGCAGACAAACACACAGACAAATAAGCGTTTGCAGTATTTAAATAGAATGGACAACACAGTTAGTTTAATAAATTCCGAAACACGGGGCTCGTCATCTTACCCCGGACTGCCTGTTTAAAAATATTCGTTTTCATTGCCATGAAGGAAGGCGATTGAAATTTATTCATGGTAATAGGTAGTATTTAAACTAAGTTACTCATAAACATTAAAGAGAAACGATATATCTAACCTGTATCTGTAGCAGGGCGTATTTACACATGCATAAAAGTTATAACGTGGCAGCAGTAAACAAAGCTTCACAATTAACACAATAATGGAGATTTCAGCGTCTCTATACTATTGTTTAACGAACGGTCCATAGGAGAGCCAGTAGTGTCCAATTGATGCTACCACCTAGTGGAAAACGGAAAAATTAAGACATGACATTCGTCATCTTGCCCCGGTCTCCCCTACACAAAATTTTTCTATTCTTTGACGAAATTATTTTTTTAACGATCCTTTGACGAAATTCGCTTTTTTCGCAATGCTTTGACGAAATTGGTTTTTCTTTCGACGACCATTTGTTGAAATTCCCAATATTTTTTAGTGATATTTTTTTATGTCTGAATTTTCAGACTAATGTCCGATTTTTTTAAAATTTCGGAACCGAATGCCTTAAATTTTCGGAACAGAATCACCCCTGTCAGACAATAAATAAGGGAGATGGGGGCACATGTGAACAGTTCGCATAAATATAGCTTTTTCTCATGACTGGATTAATTTCTATAAATAAAACCTACTCAATATAGTAAATAGAACTTTCTTTTATAGGTGGTAATTTTTTAAAAATCACCTGTATAGTTCTTCTTACATTTTTTAATAGTTTTATAAATTCGAAAAATTGTTCACATGTGCCCCATCAGCGGGGTAGTTGTGAACACACGTGGGGCACATGTGAACACAAGGAAACAATATCCTTTGACATGCTTTTTATTCTGTTATTCATTTGTCATCGTAATCATTAGTTAATTACCTGTGAAATTCACCATACAGAAATATATATATGTATTTATTTCTCTAGTTTCTGGGTGATATGTTTAAGGAAAGATTATAAAATGAAAATAAATAGATTTTGGAGGTGGAGGCTTAGATGATTCATTAAGTATTGTTGAAATAAAATGAAAAAAATAAAGAACGAATTTTTAAAAAGAAATTAAAACTTTTGAATTTTGCTTAGGATTTTTGTTTGGGGAAAATTTTAGGGAGGGGGCGTTTACATACTATTTATCTCAAATCTGCTGAAATACGAAAGATTCCCACTGCTGTATTTGCCTTATTTACTCGTAAATTATAGATAAAGAAGGGTTTTTAAATGATTTTTAAAAAATCTCGACTATAACCCCCCCCTCCCCCCCTAACTTCTTTTGCTTTTGAAAAAGGGATGGGGTTACAACAGGGATTTTACGATAGTTATCAGTTTAAAAATTTTACTTTCTTAAAATATTACTCATATCTATCTCCATTTAAAGCATCATATACATAACTGTTTTAGATATGGAAGTAAGCCATCATTGCAAGTTTAGAACAAATGTAATAGAAAAATTTGCAAAGTTGTTCAAGGTAATACTTTTTATTAAAAATGCATAAAAAATATTGTTGTAAACTGTTTAGTAAAATAATATATAACACTTATTGCATTTTAGAAAACATTAAATTTATTTAACATACAATTGAATGTAAACGAGCTTGTTGCTCTTTATGTATTTGCTGAAAGATGTGTTTGATGAAGTTTCAATGCAAAATCAACTTTGTGTGAGGAAAATAGCTTCTATTTCAGGAAAATTATAGATAATGGAACTGACATTATTTATCATTAAGTTAACTGAAAGGAACAGAATCACAGAATGATTATTGGGACACTTATGTACTGTTCGTATATGCCCCAACTTGTATGTTCACAAGTGCCCCACATTGCTGCTTCTGTTAAATTGATAAATCATTAACATTTCTCAATTTTAGAAGAAAAAGAACTTTATCAAAAATATTTATTAGTATTCATAGTATATGTTAAAACACTCAAATTCAAATAAATGAATAAATAAATAAAGCTATACGCTTATCAACTTGGAACAAAGATTTTACTTTTGATATCTAAAAACAGTGTTTTGGATACGGGGGACAAACAAAATGTCAAAAAGCTTCAAAAAATTTTACCATATGTCTACAGCTGCTGTCATCTTTAGTAATTTTTTTCAAATAAAAAAAACTTATAACTATTGAAAATTTGCGATGTTCACATATGACCCCTGTTCACATGTGCCCCCAACTCCCCTACATCGTACATAAAATTGGGGAATATTTTTAATTTGCCAATATTTAAAAGTTACAAACAAGAACAAAAATTACGTTTTTCTTTCTGAAAATCGCGCAAAACTTTCCGCGCACGGCATGCGTCTATTATTATACAACTCTGGACAGTCCTTTGTTATTAAAATTTTAAACCATTGTAACTGTTATTGTAGCATTTTGGAAATATTTTATTGATACAGTTTGATTTTTTAAAACAGAAAGAGTAAAATCTGATTCCTTGTTTAGTTCCAGTCTTTCCAAAATATTTGTAAAAGTCAAAATATGTTTAGCCACTACAATTATTATTCATTTTACATTTCGGAAACATGTTATAAAATTTAACATAGTAATTTTATTTTATTTTTAAATTTGGTGATTTTCATCCATCAAGAGGGAAGTATGTTTTCTTGATTAGTTCAACATTGGGTCTAAAACTATAGTTAAGGTACTATTTCACGAACTATTTAACGATGCATTTATTTTTGAATTCCAAAATTCATTCTTGGCTCCAATTACCTAATTAGTCTGATATATTATGGTTATGAACAAAAACAAAGTGTACAAACTAATAAAAGGTAAACAATATTTTAACTTGAATTTAAATGATGATTTTCTTATATAAAGTTTTAATTAGGCATGCGAATTTGGTAGGTTAGATGTTATGTTTGGTCCTTTACTAGCATAACAATTAAAAATTTGTATGAAACGAAAATGTAGCCTCTTTAATTTTACCTAACTATAAATAAGGCGGTTTAGATGTCTCAATGACGATTTTGTAGTTTACTAACCAGCAACAGGAGAAGAACAATAGTTGTTTGTCGCCCAGTGAAAATTCCTTAAAATATGCTCTGACATAAGAACTATATAAACAACATTACTACACTAAAATAAATGCAGATGTGGAAAAAAAAGTTACCTGCAAGTGCAACAGGAGGTCGAAATGCTGGCATTCCTGGAATGATTGCTGCTGCAGGCATCACCATTGCAGGAGGTAAAGTTTTAGGTATATCAAAGCCTTTAATTTTCAATTCAATAAGATGCATTGCTATAGCAAACTCATTAATGTCTAATTTGCCATCGGCATCTCTATCTGATAAAGCCCTGTAAATGAAATGTAATTAATGCTATAAATTTTAGTATTGCATATTTTCCATGCATTGCACAATCAAAATCCAACATAAGAGTAACATGCTTTTTTTTTTCCCCCTCTTCTATATAATGAGGAATAATTTGAATTTCAACAAGGTTTTGTTCAATAAAATATGAAAAGCTATTAATATTCTGATATCAATATACTAGTATATAACTCCTGTCAAAAATAACAGAATGTTGATCTGGGTTTTATTTTCATGACTTATTTTTCACAATACACTATCAAATATGTCACACTTTTCCTAAGCTGATATTAATGTATTAAATATATTTAATTCAATACATTTATTTATCTTTTGTGTCTCGCTATCAAGAACCATCCGTAAACTTTGTGCAAACGTTTATTATTTTGCGTCATAGTATCCAAACTAAATAAACTGTATGTAAATAGATAGAATGATGCAAAGAAAATTTTAATGAAAATTTTACGGATGGTTCTTAATAGATTGACGCAAAAGATAAATAAATGTATTGAATTAAATACATTTAATACATGACATCAGTTCAGAAAAAGTGTGACATATTTGATAATGTACTGTGAAAAAAAATGTTTGAATGTCTAAATATATTTCAGAAGACAAAACAAAAATATGTGTAAAGTAATTTTTAAACAAATCTTTTAAAGTCAGATCACAGCGTCACTTGGTTTTTGATATCATATCTTTTCCCATATATTGAATTTATGAGAGATAAATGATAAAGCATCACTGAGTAAAATTTATATATCTATTTATGTATAAAATTATGTTTAGTAAATATAAATAGAACAAAAAAGAAAAATTAAATAAATACAGTAGACTCCCTTAAATCCGCGAATGCCTAAAATCCGTACATTTTTTCAAATGTAAAGAATGAAATTTACAGTTAAGTTGCAGGAACAAAATTCAAGATGGCGCCGAAATCAGCAACTACTGCAATGTTTTTTTTTTACTAAATTTTTTGTTAATCATTCTCTTTTGGTTATTACAGCTGATTTATGACTAAATAAATTTACATTACTTTTGATTTTGATATAAATTAGCATATCTACATAAAAAATTTCAGGATTCGAAATGGAAAAATCCACAAGCCGGAACACTATTTTAAAATTATTGTTCACGGAATTTTTTTTTTAAATTATAGACAAATTTATTTCACAAAAGGAGTATAAGAAAAGTATTCAAGACTCTAAATAACGATGAAAAAAGTTACAGAGAGCACAATAAGCTATATATACTGATAATAGCATTAACACTGTTCTCCTTGCTTCCTTCCCCTATTTCTTAGGTCATCACTAGTTTGAAATACTGGACTTTTGTTTGCTTTATACATATTATATTTAACTAGAGTTACATTAATAGTTTACTTTTATTAATCTTTATTTGTTTAAATATGTAACTTACCTTTTTCTCGGCAGTCTTAACTTTAAATACTCTTTATTTAATTTATTTCTGGGATGTTTACTTCGTAAACATCGTTAAGCCTTGCCGTTCTCCATATTTAAAAAACCGTCCATGTAGTGCAAAGAATGAATAATGATGTATTGATCTTACGATCGCTTTACCACTAGATGGCAGCATAGGACTTTTGAAATCGAATTGAATCGATTTCATCGGTAATAATTTAATATTTTTCTAAATTTTTATTTTACATAATTATTTTAATGTTTCACTTTATTGTAAGCATCCATTATAATTTCCCTTGCTTAACTACCAATTAAATTAATGTTTCAAAAATGTAAACAAATCAATGCCCAGAAATCTGCAAAGTTCTAAAATCTGCACAACCTCTGGTCCCAAGCTGCGGATTTGAGAGAGTATACTGTATATATTATATATTCATTTTAATAGCATAGTGTCACTCAAAATTTGATATCAGAATTTTTAAGATCCATATGTAAGATTTGTACAGTCAAAGTAAAGTGCTGCGTCAAACTTTTAACCTGTTGTGGGTTTTGTATTGATATGCTTTTACAAATATTTTGAAAGCCGAATCGCATGTTAGATGGAATTAATGAATCGTTCATTTGTTCCTAGATTTAGAATTTGTACTTCTGAATGGCGTTTGTTTATATCAGTAATCTGTTGTTGGCAGCTGATTAATTTTAATTTAGAACATAAAACATTATAGCTTTTGAAGGTTTAGAGAAAATGAAGAATAGATGTGATTTCCAAATTAACCCTTACCACTCCGTTGGCTCCGCTGCGGAGACATTATCAGTCTTTGCAAAATTTGTTTTTGGTACCAGTAATTTAAAAAAAAATAAAATTTACCTTATTTAATCAGAGTATTTTTGAAATTCTGTACTTGAAGGTATTTTTCTTTTTAAAAAGTGGTGCCGATCGAGTAAAATTTGTAATAGATGCCAGAGCTTTAAGGGTTAATATAATAGCTACCTTTTTTACCTAGCTTTAATAATATCTTAAATATCTTTTCTTCCCATACTTTAAATCCAGCATATTCTTTTATTTATTATTATAAAAACCTTAATCGGTTCGTAGCTACTTCTTATAAAACCCACTAAATTACTTTCTTTCATTTTATTCTGAGACTAAATTCTTTTTTTTTTAATGTATTTAATATCATTTGTTCTTTTTGTTCCATATCCCATGAGGCCTTGCAAGCATCCTGTTTTCTCAATAAAGCTACCGCATCAGTTATTAAGTCCCTGTCAACACGTCACATTTTCTCCACCTCCCGCCCCGGAGTTATCCAATCGCTGGCATAGGCTCCCCTCTCCTTCCCCCTTCCACTTAGCTGGATTGGAATTTGCTTTGGCATCTATATGCTTAAGCAGGTGTTTTTTGCAAGTATTTAACCTTTTACATTCACTTGGAGAGCAGATTTTTATGATTATTGTATTGTTGAAAAAACCCGTCATTACCTGGAAAGCTTTGTTTCTTGTATTTTTGTCAAGCTGTTCTAATATTTAACATCTAGCGGATTGATTATATTTACGATGTAATGACCCGAACATGGGTAGCACAATTACTAGTGGAATCAGTGCATTTTATGATCTTCTAACAAATATTTGATGAATCTAACGGCTTCAGTTGTTATTTCCGGGAAAACTACCAAGGGATGTAGGCCTGATCTTCCACTCTCTGGCCATGATTTCACGGCTGCAGTACTTTGATTTCTCAGTTAGAGATATATAACGAGTGTACGATTGCTTAATACTTGTATGTTTCTATCATACTAGTGAAAGCATATCATATATATATATATATATATATATATGTGTGTGTGTGTGTGGATGTATATAAATGTTTATTAAAACATTTCAGTTTTGATGATAATGATTAGATCAATCAATAGTGTCAAATTAATAATTTAAAATAAATCCTATTTTATTAAAAAAAAATCTTTCATGAAATGTAATGCAGGGTTCATACTGATTTTCCAAGAAAAAATCCCCTGAGAATCCCCTGATGTATTTTCAGGGATGCATAATTTTTCCATGTCAACAATTAATGACATTTTTTAAACCAGTATCACGACCCCTCACCCCCTTCTCCTTAAAAAAAAAATACAAACTAGATAATCTACACATGCATAAAAATACCGTTTATATATCACCTATATAAACAATATGAATAGAACTTTAAAGGAAAAACATTAATTTGTGTATAACAGAGATGAAGTCTGCAAGCCTTGTGGGGCTCTCCTTAAAAAACTTGGTAGATTGCAGTAAGAATTTAATTTCCACTTAGGGATTTTATTACCTTTTTGAAAAGCATTATGAATAATATGAAGGCTCAAGTGTCAATATCAATTTTAAAATGTCCTTTATTTTTCTTAAGTTCTTCTTTAACAGTTTTCAAACCTCACGACGTTAGAAGGCATGTCTAGTGACTGAATGGATGTCGCCAGACGTTAGTAGTACAGATTAAATATAACATATGTTATATCTAATCTGTAAGAAGGGGTGGCTAATTTCCAATTCTACATATCACGATGTTAGAAAAAACGTCTTAGTTTGATTTCATTAAGACTACACAAAACACGCAAACAGCAGCAATTGCCCTCAATTTCCCAGAGTAACCAATCATTTAGCCAGGTTTTCCCAGGTTTGGAGAATCTTTTGCAATATCCCCTGAGATTCCCCTGATTTTTTAGGGCCAAAATTTATCCCCTGATTATCCCAGGAATCCCATAATCCCCTGATGAGTATGAACCCTGTAATGGATTAGTCAAATTCCGAGCATTTCAATTTGGATTGAGACTTTTAATATATTAACTGCAATATCATGTGTTAATCATAGTATTTTTGAATGAATGTGTCGTGCAATGGTTGACGAATCAAATCATAATCAGCATTGTCAATTTAACAAAAAAAAAAAAAAAAAAAAAAAAAAAAATCAAAATATCAACCAGAATTTTTTTAAAAGTAATCTTTTCTTTATTTTTATGGCAGGGTTTTATTAAATCCATTGGGGATTTAATATTTTTATGTGAATGGATTGCCAAATAAACTATCACTTTAATCGCTTTCCCATTCTGATTCATGAAATTAATTTATTATTTGAGCTATGCCTCGTGTTCTTTCACAAGAGAAACATTATGCTTCATTATACATAGTGAAAGATAATGCGGTTATTGTCATTACAATCGTAACGACTTAAATACATGGATATGCAACATAAAACTTATATGAATTGAACAGTATTGTACAGTTAATCTGTTAATGTCAGTTGATATCACTTTTCCATTAAAATCTCTATATAATAAAACAGTGTAACGAATCCAGGGTGAACCCATCAATCTTACCAGTCTACGATAAGATGGAGCCACATTAGGTTTAATTTGGATTTGAGATGTGTATGAGAAAACTTATCTGCCTAAATACAAATCTTTTCTACCCGAAATCCCTTCTGCTCAACATAATTTTCTATAAAAGATTCAAAATTAACAAAATTTCAATGATTTGCGCAGTTGAAAAAGCATTTCAGAAATCCAGTTGAAAACAAACATAGCGTAAAGCCAGCAAAACAAGAACAGCTGTACCGAGTCATTCACTTTTTGATTCATTGAAAAAAAATAATCCATGCAGCTATGAAGATTAAAGGAGACGATATAAATGATGTCATTTGAAGCTGTCTTCCCTGCTTACTCATGTGACGTCAGCCGCGGGTAAACAGAAGAAAAAACCAATAGGTGTGAAGAACATTTTAACAATGCTTCCTCTTTTCGGAGGGAGTTCTTTTTTGTCGAGACACTTCTGTAGATTCGTTTCTGCTGAAATGTGACGCAAAGATCGTACAGAGAAAAAAACATGCTGGGTTTTAAAATTTATCCTATTTATTAATCAATTATATATATATATATATATATATATATATAATTTTTTTTTTTTGAGAGGAGGGGGGGTTAACAATAAAAATACAATTTCAAAGTGTTATAAAAAATTTGTATTAAATGTTAGTATTATTTTAATAGTTGCAGAAGACTATTTAAATTATGCAGTTTTATTGCATATTTGTTAAATTTTTGTTTTATTAAGAGATCCTAATTTTGTTATGGTATATTAGCCGGAAAGCCAGGTTTACCCAGAAGTATTGTAAATGCTAATAGTGTGTTTATTAGAACAGAAACTAGTCGAACTTTTGCCCATCTAAATGCTTCTATATTGTCAATTATTTTTATCAGTTTTCAAATTTTAAGTGAAAAACACAATTTGTACCCACCATTCTAGGATGGGCATTTACACTAATTTATCTATAAAAATAAACATTTGTGTGTATGTGTGCCCTATTTGTTCAGACTGCTGCAGGCAGAACTATCAAAATTTGGTAGGAAGTTACTTGTATATCTACCTCAAAAGGTATTTTTAGATTTAAAAGAATTATATAAGTTTTAGCATTTTTTAAAGTTTGTAGCAATTCGATAATTTTTTTCTGAACTGAACTGAAAAAAATTATTTGTTAAACTGAAATTGACTTACAGGTAAATTTTGCTATTGTCAAGGCAGAGTTGGGCGGTATCAAAAATACATGTGCAGTGTGACCTCAAAAATCCAACAACTTCAAACATATGGCACAGAAGTCAGCTCTCCCTCCTGTCTTTTTACACTTCCAACTTATGACAGAGAGTAAAATAGCAAATTTTTACATATTAAAACAATGAACATTTAACGGATAGTGAGATGGCTGACACTGTGCTAAATGGGATCACAGATAATGCTAGTTGCAGCTCAGAGGACGAAGATGAGGTGCTGCAGAAGAAAAGGTGTCAATGGAAAAGTGCATAACTTTGACTAGAATATTAATATCTGATATAGAAAAACAAGACTGTCGTTCTGAAATAGATAATTTTGAAAATTACATGACTTCACTGTTTATTAGATTTTTTTTGACACAAAGAAAGTATCAATTAAAGTAAGTTTTTTTAATATATTTAATTTTCTCTTTTTCTCACATAATTATAACTTAGTTATGAATTAAATTAGGAATAAAGGCACCATTAAGACTATCGGAAGTACTTTTGATACTCCTTCAGAAATCCGGAATTTTCAAAAATCCGGCTTAGTCTCTGCCCTGACGCCGCCTGATTTTCAAAGTTACACTGTATTTGAAATACATTCTAAAAATACTTTATTTTAAACCAATAAAATCAAAAGTATTGTATTTTTCAATGCTTTTACCAAGCATTTTGTATTTTCAAAATACTCCAAATACATTTTTCCAGATTTCAAACTGTCATGCTTAAATCACAGTGTGCAGAGCAATGATTCGCAAGAAGGAAATACATGCCAATTTGTTCGTGTAGTTTTCGAATTCTTTTCTGAAGGTTAATATAAACACACTTTTTTGACTACTGGTAGGAAGAATGTTAATGAATAGGTTGTTTAGCTCCACAAACATATTCTTACTGAGTGGTTACAAAAATAACTTTTATAAAGTTTTAATGTTGCTATGGGAATTACAAAAAAAATCTACAGAGCAATAGACAGGAAGGATCTTTTAAATTGGCTATTACTGCCAGGATACGGAGACACTTGCCCATCAACCACAGATAAAAGGAGCTCAAAAGTTTTCTGATTTCCAGAAGTAGTTTTATTTAATAAGATAACCTTCATGGGATAAAAAAAATTTGTCTGCTTGACAAATTCATCATATGAATTATGTAAAAAATACATTAGGCAGTAACAGTAAGAGAACATTGCAACAATGAGACTAAATTTGTGGCTTTGTTTATTTTGAATTACAACTGTTTTTAATTTTTATGAATAGTTTAAAAGGACTGTCTTTTTATGAATGCAAGAGTACCTATATATTTTTGGCTGCACATTAAAAGTTTAAAGATTTTCATAATACAGTAAAACCTTCCCTAAAGCGACCATGTTCTATTCCAATAAACATTGGTCGCTCTGAGAGGTGGTCTCTTAATGGAGGTCATGTTTAAATCCAAATTTTAATTGTTGAAAAAAGGTAACAATTAATGTCACTAAAATTTGTTTTTCATAATAGGAAAAATCCGCACAGCAGGTCGAGAATTCGACTCCCGACTGGGTAAGTCATCCTTTCATCCCTTTGGAGTTGATAAAATGAGTGCCAAGCTTGCTTGGGAACTAAACACCGAGGATCTCGCGTTAGGCTGACCACCTGGCCGGGACGCAAGCTGTATAGCACCTCAGGGCCCAGGGTCAAGAAAACAGAGATGGGCACTGTCGGCCCAGATCCTTCTTGGATTGTATAGCCACAGAGTTTAGTTTATTTTTTTTTAATAGGAAAAAATACGAAAATTTAAGTATCAAAAGAAAAGTTAATTACATAAGTTAATTACTGGACTGCAGAGTTTAAAAAATGAATACATTGATGTTTGCTTTGATTTTATGGTTTTATCTTTTATAACTTATTTCCAAGTCCTTTCGAAGTTCTGTAAATAAATGCAATTGTTTTTGAATGGCAACAATGTCAATTTCATTAATTTATCTATTTTTTTTTTTTTTTTAAATTTCCTGACAGAATAGGGCAGGGGAGTTTATTGACTGTCATTCTTAATTTGTCATCAGAGTTAAATTCATTGCCTAAAAAGGTACAAAGAAGTTTAAACACTTAAAAGTTACCAGAACAAAGAAAAATTTTAAACTTAGAAGTTTGATGAATAATGCACTCTCTGGAATTATTTTTCTAAACATACTTTCTTCAAGCGACCAGGAAAAAACAGAATTTGTTTCATTTTCTTCAAAGAAATTGGTCGTTCATGGAGGGAATTCAACTAGGATGGTCTCTGAATGGAGGTAAAATTAGTATTGAACTTATGGGAATAAATTTCGTTCCATGAAAAAATGGTTGTTAAGGGAGGTGGTTGCACAGGAAGGTTTCACTAAGTCCAAAACATTTCTTTTTTCTTTGCATTTATATATGGCTTGATATTTTACCTGAGTGTTTCAATTTTAAAGCTACGTTATAAGTAGAATTTGTACCTACTTTTTTTTTTAATCATACATGGGTGTTTCAAGCAAAATTAATTCATGTTTTATTTCTAAATAAATATTAATAGGTACAGAGGCTGTTTTGCACATTTTGCAGATAAATTTGCTATAGTGAAAAAAAAAAAAAATAAAAATAGTAATTTAATACATTATAACGACCATTTGGAATTTATTTCGTCCACCAAATTCCGTCGCATCCTCTTCAACAACAGATCGCAAAGATCAAACTTCAGATGACCAAAACCTTCATCGATAAACTCTCCAAGTCCCGTTTCGAGAAGAAAAACAGTTTACAAATCGAAAGCAGTTCCACCGAATCATCCACAGATTGCAACAAATTACCTACATTGAGCTCAATTTTCCCCGGTTAGAATCAACTGATTGTAAAACGCCGGGGCTAGTAGATTGGAGCCCCTCAAGCTGGGTTGGGTTTCTTCCGGAAGAAACCAGTTTCTTCCAGGACAGTGGAAGAAACTGGAAAAAACCAGAAAAAACTGGAAGTAATGGAAAAAACTAGAAGAAATGGAAGAAACCAACAGAAAACAAAATATATGCTCAAAATTAAAAGTATATTAACTATGTAAAAGAATTAAACTCAAAGTATAATTATATGAACCCTGAATTGGAAAAATTAATATTAAAAGTATTATTTTTGGAAAAATAAGTTATTTTTTAATAACATACTTCAGGTTCAGCAAACATTTACAGGTGATGGATTTTACAACTTTAGAGGTAGAGGAATTTTTTTCTTTTATTAATTACGCCATTTATGTAAAAAGAAAAAAAAATTACCTACAAAAAGTTTATTTTTCATATAAAAATACATTATTTTAAACTGCACAACACAGAAAATAAACAAATTTGTAATTATTTATACTAGCATCTAGCATGCATATCTCAATGCTGATTTTAAAAGACATGTTCTTAAAATATCTATGGGTATGCCGAAATGGTTTTAAACTCTCGTGAACTTTTCTGTAGGACTTGAAAGAATTTTTTTCATCTTTTGCATTCATCCATTCTAAGTTGAGAAACTGATTGCAGCATCCTACTGCTAAAAGACTTTTTGTTATACTATGCTGCATTGTAGTAAGGGAAGTGAGGATGTTAATGATTTTTTTTTAAAATACAGTAATTATTGTACAGTCGAACCCGGTTAAGACGCTCACGGTTAATACGCGATCCCGCTTAATACGCGGATTTTTTCCGATCCCTTGAACATCGCCTATAAGGCTAATGCAAAAATATCACGTTTAATACGCGAACGGTTATTACGCGATCCCGCTTAATACGCGATAAATTTTCGGTCCTTTAAGAGAAAAAAATCACGCTTAAGACGCGAATTCATTGGTCAAGATACAAATTCCATCTCTCTTCTCGAGTTTTGCAAATTTAGTGGATTTTTCTTTTTATTCAGAAAAAAAGCACTGTTTCCGAATAATATTATTTACTTTATTTAACAACAAATTAATGAAGTAGAAAATTACTAATCGGAAATAGTGGAAGATATTTCAATAAAATAAAAACCTGCTAAATTAGAAAAACTGCAATACTTCTTTGATTCCGCCTCCTCACATTTTTTGTCTCTAGCTTCGTGCATGTTTTTACGGTAGTAGAGAGATTCAGGAGATGAATTCAGTCTTACGCCGTTACGTCATAAAAATTATTATGGTTAGAGATGACCATGCATGTTGTTAGTGAGGTTTTAAACGAACGTTATATTAGTACTATGTTTTATAATACATATTATGGGCAACAAAAATGAATCTCGTAAAGATTAAACTCATACGACTGCGGTTGGATAATTTTTTTATGTTTCCTTTACTGTTTGCTATGCTAACAATATTTTTTTACACAAAAATTAATAAGGATTGTCTTTCCTATATTAAAAAGATGGTTAGATTATAATGGTACTCATTATTACAAGTACTAAATATGATTTTAAAAACTGATAATTTTAAAAAGTGAAAAAAAAATTGAACATTCCTATCTTTGTTTTTAAAAAATTACTCTAGTAGAAAAATTAAGCCACGTTGGGATCCATATTTATTTTCCATTATGATTTCAGTCGGTCCTATAAAAACAAACAATGAGTTAAAGTGGAATACAATTAAATTTTAATTTAAATGTACGTAAAAGACACAATGATTGACCATTAACATTTATATGAAAGCTCTAAAGTTTATTTAGACTATTAGATATGTAAATAAGTTCAGTTCCTGCAACATTATACAAATCACGTTTAATACGCGATCCCGCTTAATACGCGAATTTTGTCCACTCCCTTGAAACGCGTCTTAACCGGGTTCCACTGTACTATATTACTTACCTTAATAAAATTGATGTAAATTAAAAGCACTGTCTTTTATTTAAACGAGTTTCATTCTACCATTGGTGAATCATCTGCGTACTATTTACTACTAGTTTCAAAAGTTTAATTAAAAAATATGCTTGTTAAATTGAAATGGATCACATTTGATTTTGTGCATTTTGGATAAAATTTCTTTTCTTCAGCCAATGGTTGAAGATCTGACAGGTATCGTGGCTAAAAAACTGATGTAATTATTAATTTAGCATATAATTAAATTTATATAGGTCTGATGGAATTAATTTACTTAAGGTTGTAGGAAGAAGACATTTATTGTATCTTACAAAGTTGAAAGTTATATGGTAAATTCTTAAAGAATAAGTTTCTTCCACTTGGAAGAAACCTATTTCTTCTGGCCAGCTTTTTCCACCGTTGAAGACTCTTGCCAACCCTGCCCTCAAGACATGGCTTTTTACTATCAATCGATTAAACATGAGATTGTTTCTTTTTTCGCGTTCATCTTTTATTCTGTAATCAATTTTCCTGGCCTACATAATGAATTGAAGACCTCGATTTTTGCTTTACAAGACTATTTTCATTTCGGCGTCGCTCTTTGGCTTTGGATTTTCCCATATCTGATAATTTGCACCTACCCATTTTGTAACTTTTTCATTTTTTAATGATTTTATGCCTTTCGATTACCTATTCAAACATTTTTTAACAATTTTATGCCTTTCGATTACCT
This sequence comes from Maratus speciosus, assembly GCA_963932465.1. Taxonomy (NCBI): domain Eukaryota; kingdom Metazoa; phylum Arthropoda; class Arachnida; order Araneae; family Salticidae; genus Maratus; species Maratus speciosus. Next base: position 255,176,360 of record OZ010793.1, on the reverse strand, counting down.
ATTCAAACATTTTTTAACGATTTTATGCCTTTCTATTACCTATTTAAATAAAATTCTTCTAAGAGTAAAGAACATTGTTGAATTTCATCAAAAAAATAAAATGCGAGCATTATTTGGCCGCATCCTTGACCGAAAACAATAACTATTTCCAAATGGTTAAAAATTTGCACAGAGAAATTATTTTTCTTGGTTAATATATTTTTGGAAGTATAAATTCTTGTCTAGCAACTGAAATTTTTGCTTACATGCAAAATGGCACTTTTAAAGAAATGCTGGATGCAAGGCTATATTTTTGCACTTTCTGAAGAGAATTATTCATATTAAATTACTAAAATATGCTACGAAAGGCATGGTTTTCTTATATCTAAAGCCACAGTAGGTAATATTATCAATAAGAAAAAAAATATTCTCCACAATATATTGCGAACATAGAACACTATGTAGAATTCTTTATGAGAAGCATTTATCGAAGAAAAATATTAATACAATAGATGAAGTTTGGTTCTATTTAAATGAAAGAGCAGGAAAAATGTTAGAAAATTTTTCAATGTATATAAAAGTTTTAGCAAAGGATTTAAAATATAGGATAAAGGATATTTCTGGTAAAAATTTTGTCCTGCCCCGGCACCAAAAAACATGACTACGCCACTGACTAAATTGGGCTAAGAAATTTACAAATGTAAAAAAAACAAAATGTAAAATACCATCCAAAAATCATGAAAAATTAAAAAATTACAGTGTGGATTCTGAATAAACTTTATTGAAAAGAGGACATAATTTACCATATTAGGCTAAAAGATTAAACCCTACTTCTTTTTACTTATGTAGAAAAATCACTGTGAAATTAGAAGAGAACAAGAAAGTGCTGAAAATCACCGAAAATTCAAAAATAGCAGAAGACAAAATTACAATGAGCAGCGCAACAGGTTTTTCATGAATGTCAGAAAATCAACGCAAAATGCTAAAATACACTAAAAATCTCATTAAACATCATGGAAGACAAAATGCATTATACTAGGTTAAATGTTTAAAAACACATCCTCTTTTATCAGTTTCAAAAAATCACCACAGAATTAAAAAAAAAAAAAAATTCCGAACTACATTTTTTATTTTCAAGCTGATTATTTTACCTTTAAATCTCATTATTTCTAAATCAAAATTTTATTCAAACAACAGCCAAAGGGTTAGAAAGGTATTAAAATTTTAGAGCATTAGCGCAAAAATAAGTTTACTTATAAATTTGAATAAGAGTGCGCAATATTAAACCTATGGAATTTTTTTTTTTTTTTTTTCAAATTGAGTATTTCGCCCTAAATCTCAATTTCTGAACAATATATATAATTGATCATTAATTAAAATGTTTGTGTATATTGCATTACAATTTCAAAGCAATTGTATAAAATAAGTTTATTTTCTTAACCAATGTGTACTTAATGTTAATCTTTTAATTCATTTTTGTTGGAAACTCATGAAATTGGCAAGTGTTCGTATTCAGAAACTTTGTAATCGAAAGACATTTTCCGTTCCTTGGTAAAAGATCTTTCAGAAAATACTGACAAAGTTTGTGTCTTGAAAAAAATTTTCAGACGCAACAGTGCAAGAAAGGAGAAAAACTTGTCATTATGTGACAAAAATTGCTTATAACTAAATAAGTAATTTATTTATCTAGAAATGAAAAATGTATTAGGTAGCTTTCATTGCAAAAAGCTACCTATTGCAGCCGTTCGGAGGAAAGCGATTTCAAAAAATTTTGGTATATTTTCATCGATCATGACCCCCAGACCCCGAAACCACCCTCCGTTCAAAAGTTGATATATATATATATACACATATATCCATATATATATATATATATCTGACATTTGTCATACTGTAACTCTCGAATTTATGAACCGATTTGGATGTAATTCGGTATGAACATAGTACATACCAATGTCTCGACCGAGTTCGTTGGCCAGCTTCACCCGCCATTTTGTTTCAAAATGTCGGCCATTTAAAATTTTTTTTTTTTAAATTTAAATTTGAAATGTGGTACCAAAGAATTGAAAATGGAAAAATATTTTTTTCTTATGTATTTGACCTTTATACAAAGATTCCGGAGCAGTTTTTGTTTCGTCTATATCTTAAAAAATGGCTGAGTTATAGCATTTTGAATTTCTAGCGTGGCTGACATTTTGAAACGTCCTGAATTTTGTCACGCGATAAAAGGCGTATTTATGAACCGATTTAGATGTAACTTCGTTTGTACATAGTACATACCAATGTCTCGACCGAGTTCGTTGGCCAGCTTCATCCGCCATCTTGTTTAAAAATAGCAGCCATTTAAATTTTTAAGAAAAATTTAAATTTGAAATGTGGCACCAAAAAATTGAAAATTGAAAAAAATATTTTTTTCTTATGTATTTGACCTTGATACAAAGATTCGGGAGCAGTTTTTGTTTCGTCTATATCTTAAAAAATGGCTGAGTTATAGCATTTTGAATTTCTAGCGTGGCTGACATTTTGAAACGTCCTGATATTTGTCACGCGATAACAGGCGTATTTATGAACCGATTTGGATGTACCTTGGTGTGTACATAGTACATACAAATATCTCAACCGAGTTCGTTGGCCAGCTTCATACGCCATCTTGTTTCAAAATGGCGGCCATTTCAAAAAATTTAAAAAAATTGAAATTTAAAATGAGATACCAAAAAATTGGAAAATTAAAAAGATTTTTTTCGTATGTGTTTGACCTTAATACAAAGATTCCGGAACAGTTTTTGTTTCGTGTATGTCTAAAAAAATGGCTGAGTTATAGCATTTTGAATTTCTATTGTGGCTGACATTTTAAAACGACCTGATTTTTGTCACGCGATAACAAGCGTATTTATGAACCGATTTGGATATTACTTGGTCTGTACATAGTACATACCAATGTCTCGACCGAGTTCGTTGGCCAGCTTCATTCGCCATCTTGTTTCAAAAGGGTTGCCATTTAAAAAAATTAAATTTAAAATTTAAAATGAGGTATTAAAAAATTTGAAAGTGAAAAAGATTTTTTTATGTGTTTGGCCTCGATACAAAGATTCCGGAGCAGATTTTGTTTCTGAAAGTTTGTTCTTTTGTTTATATCTTAAAAAATGGTTGAATTATAGCACTTTGAATTTCTAGTATGGCTAACATTTTGAAACGATCTTGTATTTGTCACGCGATAACACACGTATTCGCCTATTTCCATCTAAGCAGGCATGTGGATAGTATACATCAACATCTCAGCCAAATGTAAGTTACTTTAAATAAAAGCAGCTTGGATGAAGCTGACTAATTTCGCGAAATTCTCATTCATAATGATTTAGTATTGATAAAAATTAGTATTGAATCTCCTATATTCGGTTTCCACTAAATTGAGCTTCGTGTGTTTGAATAATATAAGTTGGCTTTTTTAAAATAAGGAATTTGAAAGCTACCTCTTCCTCCCGGCACTGGCCGGAAGGACTTTTTTGATTCCAAATCATTTTAATATTCAGGCCTGCCAATTTTGTGCCTTTATATTTCAAAATGAGTTTGAAAATTTTACATTTGCTGGGTAGAGAATTTGAGAACCACCTTAAAGGATAAAAGGCTTTCGCCTGTGATAATGACTTAGCTGTAAACAAGTATTTTCATTGAGAAAACTGCACCATTTTATTGTAACTGCACAGCAACAAAATCACACAATTTTCAAAGTGTAATTTTCTTAGTTTTCTTTTAACCTTTATTATAAGTAAGATCTAAAATAGAATTTAATAAAATTATAAATATTTTCTAAAGGAAGCATAAAATTTGATTTAACTTTTCTTGCCCAAATCAAAAATTCTCATGCAATGGAAATGCAAACACATCAGGTTGCCACTCAGCTAGTATACAACATTTTATCTAATCTTACAAATATATTGTACCTCAAGACAAAGAGTAAATGAAACAACTGTTAAAAATGACTCATAGTTACCTTTCTATATAAGTTAAAGAAAACAATTTTGAAAAAAAAAAAAAAAAAAAAAAAAAAAAAAAAAAAAAAAAATGCAAAGACTAAACCTGGAGAAACTTATGACATGAATCATCTATATATTAAAAGACACCCAACATGTATTCCATAAGCAATGTGATGGAAGCGTGCCAAATATAATGCAAAAATTGATTTAGGCAGAATGTCCGAGTATTTCTAATATCCTAATATATTTTTTGTTATATGAATAGAATAAAGCAAGACAATAATACATTAAAGATATACCAGGAGTTGACATACGCAAAATTTGGGAAGGTCCTTTCACAAATATTCATTAAATGAAACAGGCCCCTTCAAAAAATTTTAATAAAATAGGCTAATTCACAAAAAAATCCTTAATAAAATTCAGTGTTCAGCCTGCTACTTTTTTAAAAAAGTAAGATTCTTTGATTGCCACCACTTTTTTAAAATAGCATAATTCGTCTTATTTAATCTGTCATTAAATATGTGCAATAATATTTCTACTTCAGATAAGTGGTGGGAAACAAGCAATCTAAACTTTTAAAAAGTAGTTAACTAGCAACACTGCCCCTTCACAAAATTCCACTCCATAAAATAATATTCATTAATTTGATTTTGTTTGGTTTTAAAATATGCAATTTGCAAACAAAAGAAATTCACTTGAAAGAAAAACTTTAACAGAATTAAGACTTATTAAATGTTTGATTCAAATTTGCATAACTGGATTTCATCTTTTATTACAAAATACTATTTTTCACAAAATGAGCCCCAATAATAATAATAATAATAATAATAATAAAAAAAAAAAAAAAAAAAAAACCTGCATTGACACCCTACAATGAAGCCATATATATATGACACCATATAATGAAAAAAAAAAAAAAAAAGATAATTACCATATGTGGGCAAGAATCTGTGGAGGTAATCCAGACATGAGAAACAAATTTTTTGCTTGATCTCCTGCAATTATAAAGTTGAATTTTAATGTTTGGTTTAAGAACTAAACAGCAATTACTTTTCTCCTGTCAAGAAGAAGAAAAAAAAGAATCTGAAAACATACCTGTAATATATCCATTAACAGGCTTAAGCTGATAAAATTTTTCATCATATTTTAATTTGGCTTCTGGCCGAATTTTCCAGATATCAGGAGTTGCAGGAATCATTGCTTGAATCTATAAATAATTAAGCAGTAAATTAAGCTGTGTAACAAAATTTTATTAAAATAAAATAAGTTATTAGAAAATTACAGCCCTCCCCAAAACCCCTTGTTTATAAAAAGGAAGAGAGCTATCTGCAGTTTGTTTATTCAACTCTACGGAGTTGGAGTGGAGTGGGAAGTTGAACGTTATCAGAATGAGATCATTATCTTTGAGTAATATGTTTCATTATGCAGAAAAAAACCATGCACAGATTATTTTCTTTTTTAATGAAATAAAAAAACTTTCTAAATTTTTTTAATGATTGTTATTTCTAATCCATGAAGCATTTTTAATATTGTTTTTCAGATTTTCACTCTATGATATTACATGATCAGATTTAATTTTTTTTCTGGAAAAAATCGTTATTACTTCGTATGCGCCGCACCGGCAGATAAGCCGCAAAAGATAAAATTTAACTCTTAAACACGTATAAGCCGCGGCTTATCTACTCGATATTACGGTACATTATTATAAATGAAATTTTTTTCTGACTGTTGAAAACTGTTTTTCCCTCAAAGTTTCCGTTGTTTTTTTTCCGAGCATTCCTATCTCTAATTACATATACAGTAAAATCTCCATAACAGACACCTATTTAACGGACAGTTTTCAAATCCCCACTTCCTAAACCTAATTTTTTGTATGTTTAACCTCTAAATAATGGACATTCCGAATAGCGGACAGTAATTTTGGCGATAAAGGATGAAAAATTATTATTTAAAGAGAAAAAAATGGGAAAAAAAGTAAAAAGCCTCTAAATTTATGAATTCTTGATATTTATGAATTTATTAATGTCACAAATTTTGTGACCAGAGATGTAGTGGGTGGGTTGGGAAAAATCCCCCTCCCACGCCACGTCCGAAAAAGAAAACGTCACTTCTTGAAAGATTTAGGATTTTCTGCTGATTAATGTCTAGAAGTGCAAATTTATTGATCCGCAGAATTCCTACACACATCATTTTCTCTTTCATTTTAAATGCGTGTAAGATATAAGATAACTTCCTTTACAATTGGTGTGAAACTTCAGCACATAATACGTTGATTAGTATTTTTTTATTATTATTATTATTATACCCAAAGATGATTCAGAAGGATTAAAACTATTGACAAAGTTAAAACTTCACTTCGAAAAACAAATTACAAGTACTAATCGCATACTTTTGCAGCAGATTCTTTTTCTAAGAATGTAATTAATAGTGAATAAAGTTATGTACAAATTTAGTTTTATTGCTTAAAAAACAAATTTAATTTCTGATTAATCATATAATAGAGGTTGTAGGACATATAAAAGCCAATTAATGAAGCATGAAGCTTTTCTTAGCAATTTTTGAATCTCAGATTTTCCCAATAGCGGACAGTTTCCGCGCTCCCGAGGTGTACGTTATTTAGAGGTTTTACTGTATTATAATTAGGGCCGCATCGAGTACTCGGCTAAATTTTGGGCTGAGTACCAAGTAGATGCAAGAATTTAATTTTTTAAGCGTTATTATCATTATTGAAGACAAAGGAACTTATAACTGATCTGTAAAAGTTATTTCAATATAAATGTATAATATATGCAATTATTCATAACTATTTACTTAGTATGTAAAAATATGTCTACAAAATATAGAAAAGTTAAGACAAACAAATGCAGTTCAAAATTTAGTTTTAGTATACAAATAAAAATAGGTCATTTTTAAAACTAAGAAAAACTATGATTTTGGATACAGAAACATTTTGTAAAAATATGAAATATAACAAATGAAAAAAAAATATATATATTTTTTAATAATTAAATTTGTTATATCATAAATTATGCTGCAAAGACAGATATTTTAAATTTTCAGGAGATAGGAGATTTATTATTGTAAATTTGGAAAGCATCAGAACAAATGCATTTGCTGTAAGAACTACACTTGAAGTGCAAATAAGAATTTTCTTGCAAGCTCGTATGTAAGGAGAAAAGTTTTACTATATTTTTCCTCAATGCTAATAGACTGTCCATTTTACCTATTAACTCTCCTGCTTACAAAGCCCATCTCTTTTTTAACCATTTCTTCATATTTATTTCTGATCTAGAGTTAGTGTCATAATGATCCTATTCATTTGCATTCTCATAAAAAAATAGAATTATTACTTATTATAAGCTGCACATTGTGAATAGTGCAAGCTACACTTTCAACATCAACTTTTTGCTTTATTCAAAATTACAGTAACCAATAACCAGTGGCGCAGCCAGAAATCCGCAGTAGGGGGGGGGGGGGGGTTGAGATGTTGATAATGGTGATCGCCGATTACTTGAATCACCGGTTAATTGAATCAGTCTAGTTAATAAATGAAATCATGATGCTTTTTTCTCCCGGTTAGTAGAATCACTTGTTACGTTGGTTGCGATTCATTTAAACAGCGTTTACAATAGCTATTACAGTTGCAAAACATAAAATGCACCAATGAAATAACTATACTACTACTATGTTAGATTTATATAAAGTGTTTAAAAAATGATGAGGAAAACTAAGAAATGGAAGAGCACAGTACAGCAAACAATTGTTGTACAGAAAATCAGGAATCCATTATTCAGTCAAAAATACACACGGGATTTCACTCCAAGACAATCCCGAATTCTTGTTCTTAACTTAAAAATTAAACAATTTCAGCAAAATATTCAATAGGCTTACCTTGCATTGTGTCAGATATAACAATATCACAAGAATTGGTGAAGTTTATCATCATCCGTGTCCAAACAGTGCTGAATTTTAGAATGTAGTTGGCATTATTATATATCCATGCAAAAATTAGTAAAATTTCGCCCGGCCCAACAACTTTTTCAAAACTTGCATATATTTTACTTACCAATCATATGTAGTATAGGGTAAGTCTTTTAATCGTATTTTAAATTTCCATTGTTCTACAATTAAAATTTTCAATTTATTATTTTTAAAGAATTGTCATTTTCTAGGCAATAAAAATAAATATAACGTTTGAAAAAGAACTTGCATGTGACGAAATCCTGTCTTAAACGGAAAAAATGTGTTGAACCCAGACCTGCCAACCTTTGAAAATGAGAAATCGTAGCACACAAAATTTAAATTAATCTGCAGGTTGGTTGATTAGTTTTTCGTGTTACACAGCCATCTTTTGACATTCATAAAAGGAATAAAGTTTCAGTCGTTCAACTCAATATAGTAAATTTTTTTCTCTGAAAATTTTTATACGATATTTAAGAGTTTCTTTTCGTTTCGCAGCTTTTTTTTTTTTTTTTTTTTTTTTTTAGATTTGTGAAAAGGAGCCTGGTTCGAATTTTGAAATTCCCGATTTTTTTACTGCGATCATTGCAGGATATTCACAATTTTTCCACAATCGTAATTCACATTTTTCTATCATGATTCTTTGTTGAAATCCACACTTTTTACCATGAACTTTTGACGAAATTCGCATTTTTTACCACGATCCTTTATCGAATTTTGATTTTTTTCCCGCGATCCTTTTGACGAAATTAGTGTTTTCTTTCTGCGATCTTTCGGTGAAAATTTGCGTTTTTTTACCGATCTTTCGATAAAATTTGCATTTTCTTACTGGTCTTTTGAAGAAATTCGCGTTTTCTTTCTGCGATATTTTGACAAAATTCATGTTTTTACCACGATCCTTTGACGAAATTTATTTTCTTCTGCGAGCAATTGACGAAATTGATTTTTTTTTTTGTAAGGTCATTTATCGAAATTTGCGGTAGTTTATCGCAAATCGTGTGATTTTGCACACTATTTCAAACCTTGCCCCTCAAAGACCCCCCCCCCCCTCCTTTCCAGAAATCCTTAAAATGGCACCTCGTTTCTAAGGAAGCGAATTCCTGCATAAATATTTACAGAAACACGAATCACTCATGGTTAAGAGCAAGAATCTGAGAAAGTGTCACACCTAGCATTATGGGGTGATTCATGCCATCTCGGATTTTCTCCAAAAAATTACCGGTTATTACTTATCTTGTTAAAAGGCCAAATCCAGAAGTTTTTTTCTCCAAAGTTGAGTTGTTCATTTTTTATGGGCCCCCAAAGGTCACCGTGCAGTGCGAAAAATTGAGCTTTATTTTTAGACATTAAAATTGCTATAACCCACAATTCTTTGCGCAAACAACTTGCCACAAAATTCTTTTTATATATGGGATGTAGGAGGGTTCAAATTTACATAATGGATGAGAAGTCTGTGGCAACTTGTTGCCGCAAGGTCACTGAAGGTCACAAACTTATGCATTTTCGCTGTTTTTTATCATTTTTAAGGCCCAATAACAGCTTGCGCGTTGAAGTTGCCATGGCAAAAGAGGTGTCATTTGAAAGACATGTATTAGCACTTTTTAAAAATGTACATATAATTGAGGCAAGTTGGATGCGCTTTTAGTAACAGAGCGCCAAAATGTGAAAAATGTCATATTTGACCGATATTCAAACTGTCATAATTTCCTGCGGCAATGACATTTTGAAATAATTATTTTGCTATTCTTTTATTCTATTATTGCTCTTTATGAAAAAATAAATTCCATTGAGGCATGTACCTTTAAGAAAAAAAAATGATTTTTTTAAACATACTCTATTCCGGTAGTCAGGACTTTTTTGATTTTCAGAACAACTCGTCTGAATAACAATTTTTTTAACATTTACTTGGCTGTATGAATTGATATACTTTATATATTGTTGCGTTTATATTTATTGAGGACAATTATTTAGTTTTAAAATTCAAAAAATCACCGACATGTTCTCTATTTGGTATATAGCTGTGAAATGCATATATGATTTTTCCATTACTGTTTAAAAATTTACTATAATTTTTCACATTTAATAGACTAAAAGCAAAAGGTTTACAAAGTTTTATACTTTTATACATAATTTGAAATATTTTTTACATATTTTGGAATATTTTGTTTAATTTTTAACATTTGTTAAAAAATCACCTGAAACTTGTACAAAATTATAACTGAATAAAATGCACATATATAAAGATATTAGTCTTTTTTTTTAATATAAGGTACATTTTAAAATCATTATTGATGAAGTATTTTTAATTTAAAATCATTAATTTCAGAACATAAAATTATTCAAAGCAAAATATTCCAACCGTCCCCTTGTTTGTATTACTATTACTACATAGTGAAAAATGCCGAACTTCAAAACAATATTTCTGTGGAATATGAATGAATTTATAATGCTCCTTCATTTAAAAAAATCATTGATAAAATATTTTAAGTTTATAATCACATTATTTCAGCAACACAAAATTCTGAAAAAACAAAATATCTCAACTCTTCTTTTTTTTGTATTACTAGTACTACTTGGTAAAATATTCTAGAACCGTGAGAACAATATTTCTGTGCAATCATAATTCTTTATGTTCATCCATTAAAAGATAAAATTATTATTTTCTTTTTTGTTTATAAAAGGTATTTTTTTTTTAAAAGTATTACTGATAAAATATTTTACATTTGCAACAATAATTTTAGTAAAATAAAATTGCACAGAGAAAAAAAAAAACCCAACTCAGCTCTTCCCTTGTTTGCCTTACTGTTATCACATGGTTGGCTATTCTGAAATATCAGAACAATATTTCTGTTGAATAAGAATTACCTTTGTTCATCCATTTAAAAAATAAAGTTGTGAATTTTTAATTTGGATATTTTCATACTTATGTTTATATATTCTTAGTTTTAAAAAAAACTGTTTTACATGGAAGAACTTAATTCGAATCTTTATACAGATTGTTTTTTTTATAATGAGCTATTGAACTGTGGAAGACACGGCAAAAGTCATAAGGATGAGTTGTTTTCAGAACAGGACTTAGCAGCAGATGTGAAGAAATTATCTAGAAAGAATAAATGTTAAAGCACCTGATAAAAGTGTGTCTGAAAAAGAACTAATATCTAACAGAAGTGGTAAAGTTTTACCTGAAGGATTTAAACTTTGTGCAAAGCATCGTTTTGGTTTTAGTACTTATTGGAATGTTCCAGCTGTATGTTTACACCCTTATCACAAGGAAAACAGGAAAAGAAAAGAAAAAGGTGTTAGGTCTGCAAGTTGGGCAACATATGAATTAATATGTAAATATAATTCTTCTGTAAACTTTCCAATTGGAGGAACTGTTTGTCTAAAGCATAGAGATTATCTTCTTTCAAAAGATCTACATCAAATGAACGATGAAGTTGAGATAGCCGACATCACTTCCAGCGATCCAACATTTGAAGTTCGTAATTCTCTGTTAGTGGAAACTGATAAGACCGAGACAAATTCATTTATAAAATCATTAACAGAAGGTGTAAGCCCTGTTAAATTTCAGTTGAAATCTCCTGTTTCAAAACTTTCTGCAAGTACCATTCGCTATATGAAACGAAAATACTCTGAAGTTACCAATAATTTTAAAGCAACGTTAACCAAGAAACTGGCCCCAGAGCAAGAACATGAATTTCGAAAGGTTGTTTCAGACAGTAGCAGCTGCAGCGAGACGAAAGCTGAAGATGAATGTCTAAAAGAGATAGTAGCAGCCTTTAAAAGCACTCCATCTCAAAAGATGAAGCTAGCTTTATTGGATCCTCAAAAATCAGAAGTTATAGAGAAATTCCAATGCTCACAGAGAATGGTAAGGAGAGCAAGAGAATTGAGAGCACAATTTGGGCCTAGCAATATGCCTCTTGTACACAAAATTAGTAGAAACTGTCTCGACATGAGTAAGGTTGATCATTTTTTAGATTTTTTGTTTACAACAGATTCTCTACAAGATGTTGCTTATGGAACAACTTTAAAATATGATTGTGGATTAAAACATGTTACCCCACATGCGATACCATCTTCTCTGGTCCTTATACAATTGTCTGGGGCTGATCCTTTTACAGTTCCATGCTTAAAAGATATTCAAGAGTCTTACAAGGAACAATTATATGCTTGTGTGTTTTTTTTTTTTTAATTTATTAATAGTGTTAGCGTTAGCTGAATATACTTGTATTATCAATATAGATTATAAATGCAAAGAATTTTGATTGTCAAATTAAATAACATCTATCATATATGTGTCACAATATATTAAAATATATCCATTCATACAGCCAAGTAAATATTTAAAAAAAATGTTATTCAGACGAGTTGTTCTGACAAGCAAAAAAGTCCTGACTACCGGAATAGAGTATGTTTAAAAAAATCATTTTTTTTTCTTAAAGGTACATGCCTCAATGGAATTTATTTTTTCATAAAGAGCAATAATAGAATAAAAGAATGGCAAAAGAATTATTTCAAAATGTCATTGCCGCAGGAAATTATGACAGTTTGAATATCGGTCAATTATGACATTTTTCACATTTTGGCGCTCTGTTACTAAAAGCGCATCAAACTTGCCTCAATTATATGTACATTTTTAAAAAGTGCTAATACATGTCTTTCAAATGACACTTCTTTTGCCATGGCAACTTCAACGCGCAAGCTGTTATTGGGCCTTAAAAATGATAAAAAACAGCGAAAATGCATAAGTTTGTGACCTTCAGTGACCTTGCGGCAACAAGTTGCCACAGACTTCTCATCTATTATATAAAGTTGAACCCTCCTACATCCCATACATAACAAGAATTTTGTGGCAAGTTGTTTGCGCAAAGAATTGTGGGTCATAGCAATTTTAATGTCTTTAAAAAACGCTCAATTTTTTGCACTGCACGATGACCTTTGGGGGCCCATAAAAAATGAACAACTCAACTTTGGAAAAAAAAAATTCTAGATTTTGTCTTTTAACAAGGTAAGTAACAACTGGTAATTTTTTGGAGAAAATCTGAGATGTCATGAATCACAGGTGTGACACTCTCTCAGATTCTTGCTCTTAATATACCGGGTGTCCCAAAAAGGACTGACTGATTTTAAAATTCAATAACTTGCAAACGGTGACAGATATTTAAAAAATTCTTGCAGGAGGGTTATGCATAAGGTCAAAAGTTTTTTTACAGTGATTTTCAATTTTAGTTCGAATTACAAACAATAGATGGCGCTGCGATCAATAGACGCTGAATTCAGGCTCGATTTTTGGTTCTTCGTGGCCCGGATAATACATTTCCATCTCCTTTTTCAGCATGGAACAAGAGAAAGGACTAGAAATCGAGCCTGTATTTAGCGACTATTGCTTACAGCGCCATCTATTGTTTGTAAATCGAACTAAAATTGAAAATCACTGTAATAAAACTTTTGACCTTATGCATAACCCTCCTGCAAGAATTTTTTTAATATCTGTCACCGTTTGCAAGTTATTGAATTTTAAAATCAGTCAGTCCTTTTTGGGACACCCGGTACATAAAGAGAGTGTTTTATGTTAAGAAGTTTGTTTTGCAGCCCAGATTTTTTTTTCCCCATGAGCATTTTTTAATGTCCGAATTTTCAGACTAATGGCCAATTTTTAAAAACTTTCGGCAATGAATACTTTGAAATTTTGGAAATTTCGCGACAGCATCACTCCTGAAAAATATGCTGTGCGGGATAAAAATCGCAATTAGAAACAAAAAATGCGCTGGCATTTAGTTAGAATCGTAGTTTAAGACCGATTTTCGTAGCATCGTAGTCTATAGGTCCAAATCGTAGCAACTACGATTTTTTTGTAACAGCTGGCAGGTCTGGTTGAACCATACAAAATGAATATAATAATACGTGTGAAAAGAATATAATACATTTACAACAGACGGTGTACCTGCTAAGAAGGGAACTTGTCTATAATGAACATTTCTGCTCTCCTATGCGATTCTGTCTTAAAAAAATTTACGACATAGCCTGGGGTGATTCTGTTCTGAATTTTCAGGAGAAAAAAAAAAACAGTTATCATCCCGAAAACTCGGACATAAAAATATCACAGATTTCGACAAATGGTCGCCGTAAAAAATCAATTTCGTCAATCGTTCGCAGAAAAAGCTCGGCAAAGGATCGGGGAGAAAACACGAATTTCGTCAAAGGATCGCAAAAAAGGAAAATTTTGCCAAATGATCGCGAAAAAACACTAATTTCGTCAATTTCAGACTGCAAGAAACACAAATTCCACCAAAAGATCGAGAAAAATGAACAATTGCGTCAAAGGATCGCAGAAAAACGTAAATTTCGTCTAAAGATTGCAAAAAAACCTCCTTAAATTTCGTCTAAAGATCGCAAAAAAACCCCGCAAATTTTGTCAAAAGATAGCAGAAAAAACACAAATTTCGTCAAAAGATAGCAGAAAAAACACAAATTTCGTCAAAAGATAGCAGAAAAAACACAAATTTCGTCAAAAGATAGCAGAAAAAACTCAAATTTCGTCAAAAGATAGCAGAAAAAACACAAATTTCGTCAAAAGATAGCAGAAAAAACACAAATTTCGTCAAAAGATAGCAGAAAAAACACAAATTTCGTCAAAAGATAGCAGAAAAAACATAAATTTCGTCAAAAGATAGCAGAAAAAACATAAATTTCGTCAAAAGATAGCAGAAAAAACACAAATTTCGTCAAAAGATAGCAGAAAAAACACAAATTTTGTCAAAAGTTAGCAGAAAAAACACAAATTTTGTCAAAAGTTAGCAGAAAAAACACAAATTTCGTCAAAAGTTAGCAGAAAAAACACAAATTTTGTCAAAAGTTAGCAGAAAAAACACAAATTTTGTCAAAAGTTAGCAGAAAAAACACAAATTTTGTCAAAAGTTAGCAGAAAAAACACAAATTTCGTCAAAAGTTAGCAGAAAAAACACAAATTTCGTCAAAAGATAGCAGAAAAAACACAAATTTCGTCAAAAGTTAGCAGAAAAAACACAAATTTCGTCAAAAGATAGCAGAAAAAACACAAATTTCGTCAAAAGATAGCAGAAAAAATGCAAATTTCGTCAAAAGATAGCAGAAAAAACGCAAATTTTCGTCAAAAGACAGCAGAAAAAATGCAAATTTTCGTCAAAAGACACCTGAAAAAACGCAAATTTTATCAAAAGACAGCAGAAAAAACACAAATTTTATCAAAGGACAGCAGAAAAAACACAAATTTTATCAAAAGATAGCAGAAAAAACAAATTTTATCAAAAGATAGCAGAAAAAACACAAATTTTATCAAAAGACAGCAGAAAAAACAAATTTTATCAAAAGACAGCAGAAAAAACAAATTTTATCAAAAGATAGTAGAAAGAACACAAATTTTATCAAAAGATAGCAGAAAAAACACAAATTTCATCAAAGGATTGCAAAAAAAGCTTATAAATTTTGTCAAAAGATCGCAAAAAAATCTTATAAATTTTGTCAAAAGATCGCAAAAAAAGGTTATAAATTTTGTCAAAAGATCGCAAAAAAAGCAAATTCCGTCAATAGATCACAGAAAAAAAACCCCGCAAATTTCATGGAATGATGGGAAAAAAAAAAACCCTCAAATTTCGTAAAAGCATCACGAAAAAAAGGCAAATTTCATCAAAGAATCGCAGAAAAACGCAAATTTTGTCAAAGGACTGGGGAAAAAACACTAATTTCGTGAAAGGGCCGGGGAAAAAACACATGGTTAATGCCGGGAGGGAATTTCCCCACTCTGCTGTAATCTTTCAGCAAATTTGCTGTGAATTTCAAGATAATAAAATAAATATCGCAGCCCAGGAGACGTTTTTTAAAAATGGAGAATACAAACATGAAAAAAGCTAAAATAAGGTTTTTTTTTCAGAACTCCTCCTACAGACAATTTTTAACCGTAATAGCATAAAAATCTCTATTTTGTAGAAATTCAGTCAGGCAGAGTACGACTTAAGTTTTTGTATGAGCGAGGCCGAACTTTTAGATTTTATACCGGGCCAATAAATTTTTTGTGAAAAAAATGGAAAAACGGGCCGGACCGGGCTCAGGCCGAAATTTTCGCTTTTTATACCAGGCCGAAATTCTTTTCTACGGATCAATTCACGCTCCGTGATGAAATTTCGGCCTGTACGGACTTAACAAGAAGTTTGAAACTGAAAGAGACCTATAAAGCATACTAGATTAATTTTAACACAATTATTCTAATTGGTAAATAAATCATATTAGATGTAAAATTCCAACTGAGCGAAAAATGTCCGGACCAGTATTCTCCTGGCTGAAGCCGCCAGTGCTCTGCTCTGAGCTATCCTGGACGAATCTGGTGGAACTTCTTCACCCAGCTAACCTTAATGATTACATCTAATATCACCTATAAAGCGTATATTTTATGTTTTTGTCTGGAAGTCGATGGTCCATTATCGTTTCGAACGGAGCAAAGACAGAAATGCAATTAAAAAACTGTACACTGTACAATACTTAAACTCAAAGCATCTATACGGCAGGAAATGATCATTCTCTTAGGATAAGACATCTCTAAAATGTGATCACTGACCTTTTTCAAAACAAATGACTAATTCTCACTTAAGGCTGTTCTTAACTGCTCTGCAAAACAAGCGCAAAACGTTTTGACACATTTACAAATTCATTTTTTAATGGAAAGATGTAAAATTGGAAAGCCTGGCTATGGGAAGCGATTTGGAATTGAACTGTTTTTTCCATTTTTTGATTCATCCATTACCTACTGAGGTATAAGCGATTTTGATCACGTGACTAACATGTTTTTTGCCCGCTCTTGAGTGCTCTTTCATCCTTCGCGTGAAAATTTGGTTCAACACGCCCACTTTGACACTCCTTTCTGAAAGATCTATTGCATTTGCAAAGAAATGGAAAAAACAGCTCGATGACATAGTTTCTGAACAACACCAGCTAGTTTCACGCACTTTCACACAAAAATAAATTAAAACTTATATCAGAAAGTTGCCCTTTTGGATTTGAGAACACCCTTAACCAATGCATGTAATATACGCTTTCACAGTTTTAAGTACAATATTCGCCGTTTAATTGGATCACTTTATTGATTAGAATTTGATTCAGCAAAGCCATAGATTCCAAATAAGCCAAAAAAATTTAATATTAGTTTTGGTTCATAAAAGTGGTTAATTTGCTTAACTAGTGATTCATATAAGTGGCAATTATAGTAATTTTTGTAGCTCTAAGAGGGGTTTTAACCCTGAACCTGAACCCCCTCCCCCCTTCACTGTGCCAGTGAATAAGTTATTGAGTTATAAGCGATTTTGATCGCGTTGCGACCTGTTTTTTTCTCCTTTTTGTCGTTATTATGTCGTAAATTCGGTACAAAACATCCACACTGTAACAATATCTTCTGAAATATTTTGCGTTTATCAAAGAATGGAAAACGTCTTTCAGTTACATAGTTTTTGAATGACAAAACCTGCCTATTTCATGCACTTCTAAATAAGAATTAAAAAGTGCGTCTGAAATTCCCTTTGGATTTGAGAACAGCATTTACAAAAGGAAAATACACCCGAACTGTAAAGCATGCACGTTTATATCTTTCCAGAAACATAAATATAAAAGAATTATATACTTTCCGAACATACCTGAATTAATGAAAGCTTGGAGGAAGTCAAAGACTTTAAAAAATGTTTTCTTACCATCTTTTTCATAATTTTCTTCTCTGAAGAGGGTTTAATATCAAACTAATACCTTAACACAACAGCAACTAATAACATGTCTGGAGTCTACTTTTCAAAGCATGCATTTTTTGTTTTTCCTGGAATTCGAGGGTCCAGTCCCGTTTCCAAAAAAAGAACAAGAATCAGATGCAATTAATTAAGACTTCCAGTGGTGCAGTATTGAAGAACTCAAGGCGGCATTGACAGGGACAGGAAATGACCATTCTTTTTAGCTTAAGCTGATTTCCAATAGTGCGAAAGAATGCTGCCTTCTTTCGAAATGAGTGACCAGTTTTTGTTAAAAGCCGATACCTGTTCTGTTACCATGTCTTTTCCCCATTTTTAAAATAAAATACATTACCGCCGTTTAAAGGAATCAAACTTTTGAGCAGGATTTGATTCAATAAAGCGGCAAATTTCAAATAAAATATATTTCTAATTTTAGTTTTGTTTTAAATGACTTGATTCATAAAAAAATGGAAATTTCTGTATTTTTGTCTTGGCTCGGGTGTGTGTGTGTGTGTGTGTGTGTGTGTGTGGGGGGGGGTGGCAACCCCAAAACCGCCTCCCCCTTGCTCCTCCTCTCCCTCCCCCTCGCTGCGCCACTGCAATAACCATTTTTGATAGACTGATATCAGGTATGAGTTAGATAAATTGAAGAATCAGTTTTAATTTGACATTTGGGTAATTTTACTTTTTATTATCATTTTTTTTTCCATTTATTAATTCTATTGTTTTAATTTTTTTGAAATTTAGAAAATTCCACCTTTTAAAATGCATAATTAAATTTAAAATTTAATTTAATTTTTTTTAAAAGTAATTATATGATTATATGCTCAAGAAGTAATGTTTATATATATTTACACATGCAGAGACATGTTACTCTTAGGCTCACTTCATGTGTGCATCAGGGCGATTCCCCCAAATGTATAGCACAAAATTAGCACTTGCCACGCGACGAGTAACACTTAAAATGTGGCGATTAACTTTATTGTCCTAACTCACCAAACTCAATGGGCACTACTCGCCAAACGCGATGGTTGAAAGATCGATGCCAGGGAGGAAAGGGGTGAAATTCGTTCGGAATTTACGGCGTCCAAATCGAAGATTCTCCCGAACGTAAGAAAAGAAAGTAGCAGGGGTGATTCTGTCTCGAATTTTCCAAAAATTTAAGGCATTCGGTTCCGAAAAAAAAAAAAAAAAAAAAAAAAAAAAACGGTAATCAGTTCGAAAATTCGGACATAAAAATATCGCTAATTTCGATATGGTCGCCGAAAAAAATCAATTTCGTCAATCGTTCATAGAAAAAAATCACCAATTCCATCAAAGAATCGCGAAAAAACGTGAATTTTGCCCAAGAACCACATAAAAACACGAATTACATCAAAACATCGCGGAAAAAATGCAAATTTCGTGAAAAGATCACGGAAAAAACGCAAATTTCGTGAAAAGATTGTAGAAAAACGCAAATTTCGTGACAAGATTGTAGAAAAACGCAAATTCGTCAAAATATCGCGTAAAAAACACAAATTTCATGAAAAGATCGCGGAAAAAAAATGCAAATTTCGACAAAGAATCACAAAATTCTTCAAAAGATCGCGGATAAAACGCAAAATTCGTGAAAAGATCGCGGATAAAACGCAAAATTCGTGAAAAGATCGCGGATAAAACGCAAAATTCGTGAAAAGATCGCGGATAAAACGCAAAATTCGTGAAAAGATCGCGGATAAAACGCAAAATTCGTGAAAAGATCGCGGATAAAATGCAAAATTCGTGAAAAGATCGTGGAAAAAATGCAAATTTCGTGAAAAGATTGCGGAAAAACACAAATTTCGTGAAAAGATTGCGGAAAAAACGCAAATTTCGTGAAAAGATTGCGGAAAAAACGTAAATTTCGTGAAAAGATTGCGGAAAAAACGCAAATTTCGTGAAAAGATTGCGGAAAAAACGTAAATTTCGTGAAAAGATTGCGGAAAAAACGTAAATTTCGTGAAAAGATTGCGGAAAAAACGTAAATTTCGTGAAAAGATTGCGGAAAAAACGTAAATTTCGTGAAAAGATAGCGGAAAAAACGTAAATTTCGTGAAAAGATTGCGGAAAAAACGTAAATTTTGTGAAAAGATCACGGAAAAAACGCAACTTTTGTCAAATGATCGAGGAAAAAAACACAAATTTCGTCAAAAGATCGCGGGAAAGACGCTAATTTTGTCAAAAGATCGCCTAAAAACGAAAATTTCGTCAAAAAATCTTGAAAAAAAAAATTACAAATATTTTCAAAGAATGGCGAAAAAAACACACAAATTTCGTTAAAAGATTACAAAAAACCCCGCAAAGATCGCAGAAAAAACGCAAATTTCGTCAAAAGATCGCGAAAAAACACAGATTTTGCAAAAGGTCATGAAAAACGTGAATTTCGTCAAAAGATCGCGAAAAAAAACACGAAATTCGTTAAATGGTCGCAGAAAAATGCATATTAGTTAGTGCCGAGGGGGGGTGGGGTGGGGTTTCCCTCCTTTCTTTCTGAAAATTTCCTGTGAATTTATTTCATTGCAATTAATAGTAAAAATAAAATTTTTCAGTTGAGTGTAATCATATCGAATGGTAAGTAATATATATTAGTAAATTACAATGTTGATAGTTAGAAAAAACACAATTTTGTATGGAGCGTACATAACTTTGTTACCGGCCAGTGAAAAAAATCGGTGTACTGGCCAGTGGGTAAAAATGTTAATTTTGACCTATACCCAAATGTGAACCATACCTTCAAAAAATAAACTATAAAATTTTTCTTTTTTACTTATGGCTAATTAAAGTACATAATCTGAAGTAGGGGAAGGTGGGGCACCTTGGGACATCAATTTTAAGGCTTAATTTTGCAATTAAAAATTAGCACACACAAGTGCCAATATATGATACTACAATCTACTTTTCCATGTGTTTTGGAATCACTGGTGTTTGCTGGCAACAAATAATACCATTATTTTTGTTTTGAATGAGGTTGAGTAACATTTATGTGTAATAAAAAATTTATTTTTCAAAACAAAGAAATGAAATAATACAAGTGGGGGCATGTTGTGATGAAAAAACATTGATTTATTGTTATTTTAAGGGTAAAAAATAGACTGCAATGCTAAGCTTAACTGTTTTAAAGTTTTTGTTACTTAATGTGCGAGGTGGGGCAGGTTGGGACTAGTGATGCAGCGAATAGTGGTTTGGCCGAATAACCGAATATTCGGCCAAGTTACAGCCAAATATTCGGCCGCCGAATAATGAACTTATTTTTGCCTAAAAACAAAGTATAATATGCACTATATGCACAATTCTTGTATATTTCACAATTAAAATGTATTGTTTTCTTTTAAAAAATTATTTATATACAAATTTTTAATTTTTGAAAGCATTATTTTACTCTGAAAAAATATTCGGCAATGTTCGGCCTAAAAATTGCCTCAATAATATAATTCAGCCAAAAAAAGAAATTCTTAGCAAAAGTTCCTCATCAGGTACTATCTAGTTACATTTTAAAATAATGACAAAATTTTAAAAGTACTAGGTAACATAAGTTTCAGCTTTCAGATGAAATAAAATAAAAAATAATAAATCTTAATATCTTAAGAAAAAACAATGATAGAAAGGATGAAAGGAATATCCTCTAAAATGGTGGAAAGAGATCATTGTAGACTTTATAAAGCTCACAATTAACAAAAATTTTTTTATCATTATTTTTTTTTTCTTTGCTGTCAGCAGATAGCACTATTAAGAAGTGTATAGTGAATGTTTTCAGATTCAGAGGAAGGAAATATCTGTAAGGAAAAGCAAATTACATTCATTGCATTTAACAGTATCTGATGCTCTAACATACCAAAGATCAATAAATGATTTCATTGTTGTAGGTAAAAAAATCATTTACACATTTTAATCATTCGCCATTAGCATGTTTAAGATTAACTGATATACAAATTAATGAGTTAAAAATCCCTAAGAAGAAATTAGTTCAAAATGTGGCAGCACGCTGAAATAGCACCTATTATATGTTGGAGAGATTACTGGAACAAAAAAATGCACATTCTATATATGCAACTAAATTTGGAGAAATAAATAATTTCACAGCAAGCCAGTGGACTATTTTAGAAAAATTGCTCAATCTATTACACCATTTGAAGAAATACAAAACAAATTGTCTTATCGAGATCATTAATTTCTGAAGTCATCCCAATAGTTACAGCATTAAAATCATATTTATTTAAATCTGGAGATTTTTTTGGTGTACTCACCATGAAAGATGTACTCACCTCTTCTAGAAAATTTGGAGAAGCCTTTTGCAACAATTCAATGAACACTATTCCATTGCAACGGTTTTGGACTCCAGATTTAAAGTGTTTTTTTTTTTTGTTTTTTTTTTCAAACAAAGATGAAGCAAAGGATGTAGGAGTAAAGTCCAAATTAACTGCTTTAGTAAGACTAAGAAAGGCTAGTATGAAACCAGTAACAAAATGTGAACAAAACATTTCCAACATAACCATTCCATCTTCACAAGTTCCAAATTCTTTGTGGGCATGCTTTAATGAAATTGCAAGCCAATCGCTGAGTGAAGCTCTATAGAAAGATCCTTTCAATGTGAAGAGGTAAAAGAAATTAGTAATTTTCTTTCCCAGCCACTACTAGAAAGACAACAGTGTCATTTGGAGTGGTGGGCAAAAAATTCAGAAGACTTTCCAAACCTTTCACAATTAGCTAAAAAGTACCTTTCTGCACCAGGAAGTACCATATATAGTGAGAGATTATTTTCAGAAGCAGGTAGCATTTATGAAAAAAAAAAAAGAAATAGACTATTACCTGAGAATGCTGAATTATTATTTCTGCATCACAATCTACGTTAATTGAAAAGATTTTAACTGTTTTTTAAGACAAATATAAAGAGTACAATGCTATTCTTGAAAAAAAAAAAAATATGTAAAACGTAAATGCATACTAATTAAAAGAATTTAGTGCTGACATTTCTTTCATTATTTAATAAGAAATAGTAACACATTTAAAAAAACCACTTAAATTATATTTAACTTTTAAGCGTATTTTACTTAAAAAAAACCCTTAAGTATTGCAGAGAATAGATTAATTTTAAAAAAAACTTTATAACATACTTATAACTATTACTTAAAAGGTGACAAACATATAAAAAATATTTAACGCAACCCTGAGATCCATGAAATATGTTTATGTCACCTTTTAAGTAGTTATAAGTATGTTCGTATGTTATAAAGTTTATTAATAACAAGGTGAAAATTTCCTTCATGACATTAGCCTTTAATACAGTGTTCTGGCTCTATTGATTAATTTTAAATTTAACAGATTATGTTAGCTTATTACAGATACTTTTTGTACTTACTGATACAGCATAAAATTTTTTTAACATGATTCCTAAATTAGCCTCTTATATAAAAATGGGTAGATAAAACCCATTCGAGGTATGAAAGTTAATGGAAAAAAAGTGTTTGTTAATTTCAAATAAATTTTCATTATACATGATGAATATAAATTGTCAAATTAAAAAGTTATACCATGTAAATATAAAAACATTTATTACAGTATTAGTATTCGGCCAAGGCCGAATAATGGACTTTATATTCGGCCGAAGCCGAATATTCGGCAGACAGGCCGAATATTCATTGCATCTCTAGTCGGAACACTCAGTTGTGGGGCACCTTGGGACATGTCCAAAAATGCCGTAAAGACCAAATGCAGCTTACAGAAGGAAAAAAAAGTACACAACCAATTAGAATTTTCATCAAGCAGTGAGGATGAGACAGTTGCGCTAGCAAAATTTGTGAAAATTACCCCTGGAAGGAAAACAAATATAAATGATTTGTGTAATGGCAGTAGTGATGAATTCAGCTGTTCATGTGATGCTGATTTTCCTACAGATTGCAAACTTACTTAAGATAAGTCGAGAAACTTAAAGGCTAAAGGTAAACCCACTGTGGGATAGTGTACATTGGCAAAGTTTGCAGGAAAACAAAGCATTGTTGTATTTGTAGGACATGTTCAAAATGTTGAGGACAGCAGTGAGTATAAGATATCCATTTTGAAAAGACAAGATCTAGAGTTGTCTTTTTTTTTTTTTTTTTTTTTTTTTTTTTTTTTTTTTTATCCTGATAAACTTGATAGCTTATCTGTGTATCAAACAGATATTCTTTTAAAACTTGGCACTCGTGAAAACAAAATAGGTCAAAGATGTGTTTTATTAGAATTTGATGAACACCATTTTTTTCACATCAAGTATAAGATCTATTAATGAAAACATGTTACAATTCAAATTATTAAAGTGTTTCAATGCTTAAATTATGTCATGCTCAACTAAAGCTTTGTTCATCAATTAAATATAAAATTTTACATGTATTTTTGATTAAAACTAGTGTCCTAACCTGGTGGGGCAGGTTGGGACATTTTAAAGGCTTTTTTGTTTTGTTTTCACTCTTTTTCTATGTGAGATATTAGATTATTATGAGGTTTATTTGATGCAGAAATGTTTATACTTTGTCTAATTGGTTCTAAAATAAGAATAAATATTAATAAAATTTAGAAAAAATATTTACTGAAAATCGTCCCAAGGTGCCCCACCTTCCCCTACTTAATTCATACATTTTTTTATTTTTGCATGGTTTGTTTCTACATGTTTATGGAGGTCAAAATTGATGTTTGCAATATTGAAAAATGCATGCATTCAAACACCTATACTTCGTTTATCTCTATAAACAAATATACTGCACTTTTATTAAATTTTTGGCTTTTCAAAGTAGCTACAGGTATATTTCTATTTAATTCAATAAAAAATTACTTTCAGTTTAATTTTCTCAAATTGTAGATTGTGATTTAAGATACCTTAAAGGAATGTCCCGTGCATCATGTTAAAACTGCTGTAAGTTTTACTAGAAGTAGCAATATTTATTTTAGATGAAAAACATTTATAATTTACTTTATACCTTTAAAAAGAAAAATATATACATTGTTAAAATAAATTCATGTTAACAATTTTTAAAATTATAAGCATTTTAAATTTGTCCCATGCATCACACACCCTTGTACTGTGCACCATTTATGTTAAAATAAATGTTGTAAAAAAAGTGACTAATTTAGAAATTTAAAAGTTTGACACAAACTTTTTTTAATTATTTAGCATAAAAATATAGTATATTTTTATGCTAAATAATAAAAAAAAGGTTTTTTAAAAAAATACAAAAAATGATGGTTTCAATAAAAAAAAGAAACCATGCATCATCACGTTCTTTATAACATAAATCTGCAAAACTGTATATAGAGAGAGCCCATTATTTGGCATACATTTCTTTCCGTGTAATTTGGATTTGTTCAAAATAGGCACCGCATTAATCCATACATCATTATTTAATGGAGAATTTCTCCCTTCAGCTAATAAAACTTTTGTTGCTGGTATTAAAATCTTTACAAGGTTGTCAGAATCAGAATTTGCAATTTGAGAAATTTGCTTGTTCATAATCTTTTGACGAACAAGTGATTAAGCTCTTCCACTTATTCCATCTACGTCACCTTTCTCATGTAAAGTGACAAAGTACTTCCAGCTAAAAGTTTTCTGGTGTTTCTGGCTAAGTTCTTGTAAAAAAAGAGCGTTAAATTTATTCTTGAATTCAGATGATGGGCCGTCTTTCCAAATTTTTTATATTCATCTGAAAAGGGGTTCCAGATCAGAGTACAGTAACTCAATAAAAGCTCCGACTGTTTCCTTCTCTTTTGCATCCAAACAAATTAAAAATGTCAAACAAACATCCTGAGAGAACATTGCTGCTGGGTCATTCCATGCCAAATCACCCCAAAAAAATTCAAAATGTAACCCACCATCTCTGATTTGCATGAAATTTTCAGAAAACACCATACTAATAAAGTTAGAAAAGCACATGAAATTTTAAATTGATGTGACTTATACATTTTTTTTAATGTGACCTTGAATGTGGGTGTACAGCAAAAAAATGTGTCGCCTTGTAGTGGAAGTCATGGGTGTGCTTTGAGCTGCGGAATTTTATTTCTCGGCTGCTACTTAAGATAGAAAGCTGAAAATTTTGCCACTTGTAGTTCTTTCCATGCGGAATTCAGAAAAAAATACTGTTTTAATGCTGGATCTTTTGTATATAATTAAAAAAATATTTATATTGACAGTTACTATATTTTGTATGAAAATTTTCAAAAATCAATTCTATAACATTACACAATTCTATTCATCTTCCAACCTGAACCTAATATTTTTTTTAAATGCTCCATATACCATGTTCTTTCAAATAAAGAAAAAAAATCAGTGGTTGCTGTAATAATTTTTGGGAAAAAAAAAAGCTAAACTTCTTTAAAGCATTGCATTTAGAATAATGTTATAAACAGTCAAAGAAAAAATATTATACTAAATTAGCTAAATAGCTTCATTAAAACACATTTCTTAAATTCTTGCTTGCATAGCTATCAAAATTTACTGTTATTGGTAAAATAAATACATAAATAAAAGTCTTGTTTACTCCAATTCTATATTTTCTTGACTACATATTTGGAACAAATTACTTCAATATTTTAAATTTTCAACACCGAAAACAAGCAGATTTTGATTTTACACATACCATGTTTAAAATAATAATAATAATAATAAATGATGGTAATCAGTTTTATTATTATTTTTTTTTTAATTTATTGTTTTTAATAATTTTGAAACACATTATTTGAACACAAAAATAAATATTACCAATATGAAATTGCTCTAATTCTGAAATTCAATAAAAATCATTTAATTTAATCAATACAATTACATACTTTATATTTCGCATGGTAAAATAATAATAATCCTTTATCAATGTTTGTTTTTTCTTTCGGTTTACCGTGCATTCTGCACTAACACGTAAGTCTGTTATAAGTATTATTTTTTTTAATTTCTCTGAACAAGAAAAATAATTTTGAGGAACCTAATTCTTCTCGAACCGTCCTGTTTGAATTGCACCACTCCCCTCAACGTTTTCAGAAGTGTGGTCATCCTCATTTGCTTTCTTCAGTTAGTCTTTTCAGGCAGCATTTCGGAGCAAAGTTTGGCAATCCATTTAACAGCATCGAAAACACTGATGTTTTTTGTGAGGTCGGTGGCTGAAGAACAATCATCAAAAGACACAATAATCGACCGCAACTCCGCAACAGATATCTTTTGTAGTAGTTTTCAGCATTTTAATAACTCATTGATCCATTGGTTGTGTCACTGCAGTAGTATCTGCCGGAAGAAATTGTAAATTTATATTCAACAGTTTGACGTCGGCATGACAAGATGCATTATCGAGGTACAAATTTTATTTTTTAGTTTCGTCAATCATTCTCTATTGAACTCCTTCAGCCACCCCTCCATTAAAACAATCGACAAACAGTATTTTTTCTGAGATCTCCAAGTCACAGGCAGTTTAACAATATTTACATTCTTGAAACATCGTTTTTAATTTCCCAATCACTAATGTAAGTGACTTATTTGGCACACATGATGAAATAGTACAGTCTCATTGCAATGATATATGTCCTTCTCTTGATATCTTTCAATCAGTAGATGAAAGTTTCCTTTCCATTCCCGAATTTCATGCTGTGGTACACCTTTCGGGGGTCAGCAAGCATGCTTCATGGCGATGTTGTGTAGATTATGGAAACTCATTAACCATTCACTGGAAGCTTTAAAATCCTTTTTACCTATATTTTCGCAATATAAGCCAGATGTGAGCAAAATTTTCACTCTGCCAATCAAAAAACATTCAAAAGTTAATGCATTAATGTCTTCATCTTTCACAGCACGTTTCCTCTTTCTATTGGATGTTTTCAACTCTTTCCTTTTAAGCATCATAAATTTGAGTTTTACCACAATTAAACCTAATACAAAGATATCCTACAGAATAATTATTTTTCTTTTAATTTGGTAACTTCGACTTTATCCTGCTGCGATGGAATATTGAGTTTAGATTTTGAAGCCACTTTTACGATGCACTTACTCCCGGTAGCAGAAAGTTCCTGACGGGTGACGTGCGTCGCAGATTTTCTTTTCCCTTTTGCAGATTTTTTTTCCATTGGATCTTTTTCCAACTTTATATTATGTTTAGTTCTTTATTATTTATTACTAAAACTGAAGATTATTATTAATAAAAATGAGTAAAATGCTTAAAAACATTAAAAGTAAATGATTAATTTGTTAAAGGTTCATTTGTAACATTTTACCTGCAGATTATTTTCAGTCCCTGAAAGATCTGTCGCAGGCACTTGGAGAATTTTCTGCTATTGGGCACTTACTAATATCCTTAGACAAGATAAAACGACAAAGGACAAATAACCTGTACAGTGATCAAGTTTTCTGATCACATGATTTATTGGAATGAAGCATACGTCAATTGAATAGCGTTTTATGTTTTCAATAAAAAGGTTGGATCTTGAGTTGTAATAAACTGCTCGACGATGACTATCTTTCATTGATTGTCCTGACTCGTCGAGCAGTCTGAGAAAACTGAAATTCTGAAAGTCTTTACAGATAAATGAGAAATTCTATTCAATTTCTTAGTACTGCTGTAATACTTGCAGATTTGAAGTTTAAACTCAAACACAGAGACAAAATAACTTCCGGAATGAGACAGTAAGATATCACTTTGAATTTGAGTAAAACCTTAAAACATAAATATATTGTACTTTAGAAAATACTTATTTTCATAAATGTGCATCCTTCTAATAATAATTTTAACATGCAAATTTATATAGGATAAATGATTATTTCATTTTTTAAATTCAAGAATTCCTTAAAATTTAAACAGTTTCTTGTTAAAAATAAAACTTTTTAAAACTATTACGGAACTTAATTAAAATTCTTGACATTGAGTATATAACGTACGTATATCAGTTTTTAAGTTTCATAAACAGAATGCTTTTCATGTTTAAAATATCATTTTTTCTGCCTTGTGCAAAATTTTGGTGGGACCTTAAAAACATTTCCGTTTCCACGTTGGACATATTGCGACTCATGCAACAAGAATTAATGTTATTTTCTATGGGTTCGCCAGGACTTGAAAAATTTTCCGAGGTAGACAGATTTCTGGCTTGCGCAGAGTCTGTCTTAGACAGAATTTACTGTATTGAAGTAATTTGTTCCAAATATGTAGTCAAAGAAATATAGAATTCGGATAAACAAGACTTTTATTTATGTATTTATATTACCAATCATATGCAACTTCATATCAGAATATTTGTAAGTTATTTTACTTGCAACTATTTCAACTTTGTAAGAATATTCTAATTTCAGTAATCATAAA